>OX438640.1:15815000-17065000 GCA_949316285.1 Eupithecia subumbrata | reverse complement strand
TTTTAGTTAAAAATTAATAAAGTAATACTGAACAATCCCCGCAGCATCATCTAGCCCCAAAACAAATAATTGAACAATTTGCATCAGAATACCTCCCTAGAAACCACGTCCTTGCTGGCTTTCACAGAGTGATCTTTTTCCAGTCAAGGATTCAATAAATTTACTTACAGTCCATACATAAATAGATTCAGGCGTTACTTTGCGGAGATCCATTGTATAATATGAGGATAAAACAATATTCAGTAACAATTCCACGCAAAACCTCCTCCGACAAGATCCAACAAAATGTGATTTGCGTGTACCGCCCGTCCTCCCACAAATTGCTCCCACTTGCAATCAGAGAAAGTAAACAACAGACTTACGCAGTACAAAATTGCCCAGTAAATTACCCTCCAACTCCAAGAACGAACACAACTTAATTTGCAAAAGAAAATACCACACCAACCAATGGAAAAACTCATCAAAAGTTAGTCGTCAACTAGTTTCGTCTCTCCACGAGACATCATCAGGACACCACAACAATACTCGACTTTGAAACTGAGACCGCCAAGCAACAACGACAGAGTCCTGACAGTGATGTAGCCTCTCTGAGCTCCCTGCGTAAATTTAGCTCAGAGAGTTGCTTGGCGGTACACGCAAATCACATTTTGTTGGATCTTGTCGGAGGAGGTTTTGCGCGGAATTGTTACTAAATATTGTTTTATCCTAATATTTTACTTACATTCCAGCCTATAGGAGCTACATACTACAAAAGTGACCGATTGCTTGTCTTCATTCCAGTGTGACTTCCCACATTCCACTGTGTTTCTTGTAGAAATCTACATATATTAATTGTTGAGTCTGCCACAAGTACGGATATTCTAAATTTAGGTACTAAATATTTGTATTCTAAATAAACCGTCTCCATTAGTATCTAGATAATTTAAATGTTTTTGTGGTTCGTGTTGTAGATTTTGTACTAGATTTGACGAGTTAGATTTTCTAGATTCTCGTATGCTAAATCGTTTATTGCCCCATACCTATTGTTATTCTAAAAAAGTACCCTACTTTTTGATCCTAGACCTCAATACTATATTTCTACTTAATCTGTTCGTGATGCATGTTGATTGAACCTCTTACGCCCGAATTCTCGAACGCACCTTGCACTTGAGTACATCTCATGTCGCGATTTTTTGACAGTTTTCAATGAAAATCTGACAAATATTGTTCACTTGAGACCTGGTTAAATACGAGTTCCATTTGAGTATTCGGGGGTTAGTAGTACACTTGTGTACACTTTGTATTTTAGACGCATTTACGTAGTTATATCAATATTACATGTTGTATAGTAACTTGATGATTTACTTACAGTTGGCTAGTGTGTGCTTGTAATGTCCATTGTTGAGCTACTGAGTACTCTATGCTTAAATATCCACTTGTTAATGTTATAAGTACCTATATTGTTAAAAATATTTATGCTTCAAAAGTTTGAATTAACAATATTATGTTACTTAAATTATTTAATATTCTGTAAGAAAGTACTGTCTATATTTTATTTATTAATATTCTTAAATTATGACCAAGTATCAGTTTGGTAAGCTGGCTGATTCTAATGTGATAGCAAATTGTTTGTTGATATTTTAGCAGATGCGTTAAGAAGTACATAATAAATAAGCACAGTATAATTTTAATTGTTACCACTTTATGTCCACTGTGTTAACAAGTTTCTCCGTCTGTGTAAATAAATAATATCAAACGAATGTATTTTGTACTGTTTTACAAAGATCCTCGCTTATTACTTTGCTTCACATTTGTTCACTTTTCTCCTCATGATCATCTGTAAAGTCCCTGCTCCCTGTATGTGTACAGTTCAAGTCCCTACTGTTTGTATCACTGTATACAAGTTCAGTTGAACACATTTGTATCATCTTGTCAAATTCTTGCTTTCGTGATCATTATAAATACGACCAAATCATCATTGTACAAAATGGTTTCGAGCTCTGTAAAATACATTGAATGATTTAAAAATTATAATTTATTTCGATTGCTGAAACAAATGCTGCGTAGATACATTATCATTTATCATTATGAAATCATGTACAAAAGCTAGGTATGTTATGTTTTAGAATTTTGTATATAACTAAAGTGTATAATAATATGTTATTGTGTTGTTAATATTCATAAGCATTTTCAATTATTTTAATTTGTTAATAAATATTTGAATATGTTTTTGTTGACATTCTGATTTCATGAGTATTATATTTCATTACAATCTATATTAAGATTCATAATTGCTTTCATTTCGGTGTCCAACAGAAACAACATCGGCATTGCAGGGTCTAATCAACTGTCTTCCAGATTTTGTAACCAGACTCATTCCTTACAAGATTCATATTAAATAATACGGAAGTCACAATTTCCCGTTTCCATCTATTTTCAGCTTTCTGCTATTTTTGCATTATTGCATGTCTTATTGATCCAGAATCTCGAAAATTCCGAATGAAATTGATCGAGACCTTCTAAATTCAGGCGACTAGTAAATTTCAGTGTAATTCTTGTAAGAAGTGAGTGTGGGAGTTATTGTAGGTAGAATCGGTAAGCTAAGCTCACTAACGTGTTTTCCTGGTGACGATGCAGCGCGGCGGACACGGCGCACGCGCTCGTCAGACTGGCTCAGTGTAAGTACTGTGCGACGTTCCACAGCGCTCGTCGCGTACCGCCCGCGCCGTGCGCCACCAGTAGGTACCGTACCACACCAGAAGACCAACACCCTAACCTGCTACCTACTATACCTGTTACCAGTAAGAGGTGGTGCTGGAGTCGGTTCCAGCGTCGGTACGCGACGCGCTCTGTAAAGCTTGCATGGCTTTGCATGTACGCTTGCTTTTATTTGTTAACTCGTAGGATAACGTGTATTCCTGTAATATGCCTTATTCTACGTCTGCATGGGGTTTAACACTACACTATGCTTGTTAATTTAACACTTGACTTGTTGGGTTTTGCATGAAGCTGTGTGACTTAATCCCGAGGAGCCGCTTTACCCGGCTTCGTGCAAAACGTTATATTTTAGAAAATATGAATCTTTTCAAAATTTTGATAGATCTTTTATTCTGCTTTCGCAAAATCAAGTTTTACTTAAGTACTACTGAGGCACAGTTCCGTCACAGCCGTCAAATTAGCATTGACGAGTAGCACCATCACGCCTCTTTATATTTTGTTCACTAGTGAAGGGAACGTGTTTTGGTGTTGTGTTTACATCGATGGAATCGAATCGGGACCGGACTTTAACTTTATTATTATTAGGTAATACAGCATCAGAATGAAGCCTCTTAAAAAGGGGCTATCTGTAGATCAGAAGCGGTAGTATTAACAGCCTAGAGCGGGCGTGCTCCAGGGTAGAATAGAGAAAAATGTCGTGCATTGCGTTAATTAATGAAGTTGCAGAAACAATCTACATATAATATTTTACGCATTTCACGGCGATTGGATGTCATTTTTGTCTACCCAACCCTAGACAGATCGCTGATTGATATTGTAAATGGGTGATACGGTCCCGATCGGTTGTTGTTAGCACGGGTAGGGGAGTAGGGGGAGGGTTTGTGAGCGGAGTAGTGAGCGCGCGCTTGTGCTGCAGCCTCACGGAGACGGCGCGCCTGCTGCACAACGTGCGCAGCGTGTTCTCGCGCCGCGCCGCCAACCGGCCCGACACGGAGCTCGAGCTCTCGCGTGAGTACCCGCACACCACACCACACCACCCGGGCCTGCCGCACCACACCACCGAGCACCTCTCCCCTCGCCGAGACACCCATACCTGTCTAACTTGTACTGTCACATCGCCGACGACTGCCCATGGTGCCAGTACCGTTGCCGACGATTACTGAGAAGATAGTAGAGCTAAATGAAACGAGCTAACAGCTGTTAAGGTCGGAAACTTTTGTCGCTAGCCTTAAACGCCATAAGCTGAAATGGCCGAGCATCTCGCGTCGGCTGAGCCGAGTTTTCTTTAATAGCTCTTCACTGCGACAAAATAGTGAAAGTTTGCGGGGCAGTCAGTGGGAACAGAACAGCCATCATGAAAACAGTGATATTCAGCAATCAATTATTAATATTTGTATTGACACGGGATCTAGATCTATTGAAATATACTTGAGCAAGAAAATAGTAGCCGAGGAAGCGACTATCCTCGTCGGTGACGAGACAGGTGCCTCCCTCTCCCGTCCTTCCTTCTCACTCCCCCGCGCAGGCCCGGCACACGCACCGCAGCGTCCTAGACGCACGCGCACCTAGACGACCACCCCGGACTAGCTTTGCAACCGGATACAGGTACTACCCTATTGAATTTGTTTCGATCATGTTACATCACACATAGTTTTGAATATAATTTGCTGATGCCCTTAGCCGATAGACAGTGACGAGTGTGTTGTGTGCGTAGATGGGTTCGCATTCTCGCAAGAGGAGGGAGGCAGCGTGTCGCAGGCGGACGTCATCCGCGCGTACGACACCAGTCAGCCGAGGGAGGCGCGCTCCTGAGCTGACGGCGCCCGCGCCGCGGCGCCGCAGCGCCGCCCCGCCCCGACCGACGCACCAGTGCTTCTCTATACCACACGTACAAATTCATGTCGGCCTCGTAAGGCATCTGTTGTGATTGTAAATCTACTTGACGTTAGCTAGTAGGTACTTGATGGTACACTGTGTAGGTAACAGAGTTCGGAAACAGGGATCTCTGGAGAGAACACCGTTTCTCTGGTTTACGCGTTTATTGTTTACAAATCCAGTGCATGTTTTTAAGGTTTATTTTAACAGAAATTGTGTTAATTTTATTGTTTTAAAATTGTTTTGTATTTTTTTATTGTATTGTATGACATAAAATGAATTATATTTTGTTATATCTTGGAGATTGACTATGGTACGATTTCGCATCAAATGTGTGTGTGTGCCTAGTTAATGATAACATTTGTATGCGGTATAATATCATTATAGGGTTGAATTCATAATACTTTTAATAATAAAATAAAATTAAAATTTTATTCAACAGAATATGATTTGAATTGAACTTTAGTTACATTTTAGAATACTTAACTATTTATTGTTAAGTTGGCACATCTGCCTTACTGTCCGTTTACTTTACGAAAACGAAATATTTTAATATTTTCTATAAGTACTTACCTGTTTGAAGTTTGAACCCCAGTATGCAATAATGATTAATGGTTTTTGTACGTAGGTAGAGTAATTTCATTTTTTGTAATCAAAAAGTTAATATGGCCTATTTTGTCTCAAAATATTGACGTAGTAATTTTCAGATCAATAAGTACCTTTTAGTAAGTTACTTGTGTGTAGAGATAGCCTGGAGGTAGAGGTACTCTCACGAGGACTCGGTTATACGTACCTACCCACATGTTAACTATATTATGTATACCTATTATACATAAATGAATATAATGTATGTGCATTCTGTGATGTTGCTTTGTGTTAGAATATTAATCAAATATTTCAATCTAGATAAGAATTTATTTATTAAAAAAAATTATGACCAGTAAACAATATTATGGTGCATTAGGTAAATTCAAAATTTCGTCTAAACTAAATAAATATACTTACTCTAAAATAATGTTTCATGTTTAGTAACAGATCAAACGAATCTCATTGCACTCATTAGTACCACTTTCGGAACTTGTATTGGCACCCCTTTTAACATTTTTATACAGTAAATAAGAACTATACTTTATAGCTAACGCTTCTTTTCAGTGTGAGTGACAGAACGAACCAACCTAAGATAATAAAAGAAACTTGTAATACTGTATAAAAAAATCAAATAAGTACCTATTCATAGTTTTTATAGACACTGAATGCTAAAGTCATTTACAACGGTATATTTACCATGGTGTGAATTTTGAGTTTTCTATTATTTCGGCACAGTTTAATGCGCTACGATGGCGGCGGAATAACTAAAGACGCTGCGCGTAAGATTTTTGCAGACATACCTCTATCTAGTATCGTATTATTATATCTGTGCCTCTACCATAATTTTCTGTCTTTTGCTACAAACGTTACCAACTGACAAAAAAAAAAAGAATTTTAACTTTGAATACAGTAATAACTCAAAAATAAAGTGCTTTATTTGATTTATTTTCCATTCACTTCAATTTTAATCCTGTTTTACACTAGATATTTTCACAAAATAATATTGTAGCATCTACTCATTCGACCGAAATCGTTCTTTAACTCACACACATAACCTTACTCGTATAAAATATAAAACTAACAAATGTATTGAGATTAGAGTTTATTAACGATTTGTTTGGCTTGTACTCGATTTAGGTGAATACCGAAGAAAGTAATGTAGACAAAATAAGTTGTTGTCAACACACCGACTTCCTTGCTAACTCACCTTCCCCGAGCGCAAGCCCAACAAACGTTGCGTACCTAGAAACTAATGTGATATAATAAACTATGTGAAGCAGATTTTTCAGAGTCTTTACAAAAGTGTGTAAGTGATGTTTTGGACTTCTTGTAACTGGTGTAATATGTATATATGTAACACTATACCTCTTGCAGTTAATTGTTGTTAACTGTTCATTTACTAAGATTTCACTGCGCAAGATGGGCTACCTTTGAACTAAATCCAGTAGAACATCGACTAAATATTTATTTTTGTCTATTTTTTAATTTTATGTTTCACCTACCTACTCGTAGCTTAAAGTGAAGAAGTAGCTAAGTACTAGAATATTTTGAAAATTATAGTGTTTTTTAAAGACATCATCCGCTCGTTGGTCCTCTCGACTCATGACCCATGTCCATGTCCATCATCAACGCGGGACCAAGCGACTAGCATCTTATATCAACTGCGATTTTAAACTAAGTACCTACCTATGTTTCTGGTAGGCAGACATTAAAGTTGAGAATCAAACGGTAACCCATCTCGTGTCAGTCCATGTAGTGTAAGCGAAGTTATGAATGTAACAGAAATAAATATTTATTTGTTCTCGTTCTTTAAACTGCAGTTTTATTAAATGTCCAGTTTTTCCAGGTAGAAAATACTTAAGGTAACTGTACGAGATGCCACCGTATTCAGTTACCTGACTTCATCCGTGTTTGATATCTGCCATCAGACGCATTCAGTTTACCCAGGTTGGTAGGTATAATGTGTTGCACTGTGAACATGGCTATTTTTAGGGTTTCGAAGATCCTTATGGTCTCGCTTTGTCTGTCCTTTTTTCCCTCCTTAATAACTCAGCAACTACTGCAGCTATCAACTTGAAATTTAAAATAATAATACAATTCGTGCGCCTGTACAGATTTAAAGAAAAATAAATTATATTAAATGAAAAATGAAAATGAATATTTTCCATACCAATTGTGATGCCGAAATTTTAAAAGATACCTACAGGGTCAAGTGGGGTATCAAATGAAAGGTATAAGTTTGTAATTTTTAAAATAGTTTTTGAAATTTTTGTAGGTGTGTCATACTTTTCAAAATATTTCGAAATAAGTCGAAAAAAATACCCATTCCCCCCCCCCCCCCCCCCATATAATAATAATAATATCTGATTTATTTTCTTCACAAAGGTGCTAGACAATTTAACAAAGGATAGACTAAGCTAGGGATTTAACCAGGTAAACATTGTAAAACCCTGTTTTGTGAAGACTGGTGCCTGAAGTAGGTTCTGAGAACCTGTGTTACAGGTCACCAGGTCTTCACTCAACGGACCTATACAACAGACCTGCACCATATATAGGTAAGTATTTAAATAAATAAATACCAGTTACTATCCAGTACCCCATAATCTCTGACTGGCCTGGGGCTAGATGAAGCTGTGTGGAGCGAGTATCTACGAAGATTGCAGAGCGATCCATGTAAAATGTATGAAGCGTTTATAGATATGTATCTATATTTTACAGGAAAAATATAGAGAAGTTTTTAAAAAGAACACTTTTTGAAAAATTGACAAAAAGCCCCCCCTTTTTGACCATTTAACAAAAAGTGTTCTTTTTAATAATAATTTTCAAAAGGGGGCTACCTCACCGAGTGGGGTATCAAATGAAAGGTATCGGTTTGGACATTTCAAAACATTTTTAAAATTTCTGTAGGTTTCATACTTTTTGAAATATTTTGAAAAAAGTCGAAAAAATACGAATTCCCCCCCTATCTCCGAAGTTTGCAGAGCGATCCGTTTAAAATGTATGGAGCGTTTGTAGATGTGAATCTATATTTTTCACGAAAAATATACAGAAGTCTGTAAAAAGAACACTTTTTGAAAAATGGTCAAAAAGGGGGGGCTACCTCACCGAGTGTGGTATCAAATGAAAGGTATCGGTTTGGACATTTCAAAACAGTTTTTCAAATTTCTGTAGGTTTCATACTTTTTGAAATATTTTGAAAAAGTCCAAAAAATACCTATACCCCCCCTATCTCCGAAGTTTGCAGAGTGATCCGTTTAAATGTATAGAGCGTATGTAGATATGGATCTATATTTTGCACGAAAAATATAGAGAAGTCTGTAAAAATAATATTTTTTTAAAAATGGTCAAAAAGGGGGGAAATAATTTTCAAAAAGGGGGGCTACCTCACCGAGTGGGGTATCAAATGAAAGGTAGGTATCGGTTTGGAAATTTCAAAACAGTTTTTCAAATTTCTGTAGTTTCATACTTTTTGAAATATTTTGAAAAAAGACAAAAAAAATTCCATTACCCACTTTAACCGAAGCATGCAGGGAGATCTATCTGAAATGTAGGTTGGTACCTACTATTCTTAGGTATCCGTGAAATTTGGTGAAATTGCGAAGTCTCTAACCGGTACTTTTGGTACATACATATATGTTGACAAACGTTCGAAACCCTCGGCGCGCGAGTTACACTCGCACTTGACGGATCTTGTTTGATCTGAAAATAAATTGAGTGTTCGTGGAAACTACCGACGTATCGGCAGTAGCTCAAAGTTCATCAGGCACGTCTATCGATGTCGAGATCACGAGCTATGCTAAATTTAGGAAACAATTACCAAAATTAAATTAAAGTCGCGATAGGTAGGCGGCTATTGAAAATGTCAAAAGAGGAAGACTAGCAGTTACCTAACCCAGAAAGTAGTGCGTGATCCTGATCCCAGATTAAAATGATGATGAATAGGTTTTACTTCACGGACAATCCCTCCACCTCCCCACGGCAGGGCGTCAGCCTTGACCGAAACTACGGGAAATAAGCCTCGGGCTCGGGTGACACACGTACGACTACAAATCCTACGCACTTTGTCGTGATCACTCTTCCCCTAGAACTAGACTAGTTAATCTGTGAAAGCAAAGTTCAAATTGACTTGTGCAGAAGTCGAGTCAAGCGCTTAACGCGATAGACACATTAGACTCTCCCTGAAACAAAATCCATAACATTGATTCTGTAGAAAATCAGTAGTCGAAGCTCCACTGGCACTACCTACTGTTGAGCAACATTTAATTGTTCTTGCAAATTGGCCGATAACTGAGTTAGACACGCTGACTGCTAATTGTCCGTTCTGTGCTATGATATCATCCAGCATTGAAAATTGCGCGTGTCCTTGTTCGCGGGTATGCTTACCTGTAGGTACATATCTATGATCTGATCATTCAATCTCTGCAAGTAGGTACTATACCTAGATAGGCACTTCTATTATTTATTATTAAACAATGTTATCAATAAGTGGTTGCGGCGACGACACATTACCCACAGGTAGAGACAGAACGTTAATACATCAGTAGTAGAGCCCCGCCCTGCTTAATATTAAAACAGTCGCCTATTCAGCCGAAGTGCTTTCAGTTTTCGAACCAAAAATAGAACCTAATTCCGCTATCGTAAAAGCAATTGGAGCAACAAGCCTGCGACCCTCGGAACTCGGAGACAATAGTTCGTTATCAGTGAGGTAACGTGCGGCAGGTGCACCCCCCGGCCGCCGGCACGCGCCGCGCGCGCTGCCTCGGCAGTGCTCCTCTGGGCCTGCTCCGTGACGCTCGTGCCTTCACTCTCGCAATTTAAACTCTAAAATTACGATAAGTTTCACACAGACCTTTCACGTTGTAGAAGTAAACTCGGTCGTTTGTTTACAAACAAGCGGTGTTGCTAGTGCATAGTAGTGAGTGAGACCAGTGCTGTGACCGGATGATGTGAGTGCGGCGCAGCATGGCGCGCTCCCCGCGGCGCATCTCGGCGCAGCGCCGCAGTCGCAGCCGCAGCCGCGAGCTCACCCGTCTCAGGACGCAGCTCAACGGGAAACGTGAGTATCCGAACACATACACTTGCAAAACCCACCCAGGCATGCACACAACCAACAGGGTAGAGGTCGAGACCACACCAAAACTAAAAAGCATGAGTAGTTAAGTAAAGTATCGATGATGCGAGCCTAAGTCTCCGCGTTCAATGTCTGAAAGAAGTAGTTCCGTTTCGTGAATGTGGAAGTCTGGTTTCATTAGTTAATAAACAATAATTAACTTCAACAGAAACGATAAGGAAACGTAGGTAGGTATGTTATAATTTGTACGCATTGAAACGAAATGCGGTGCACAAATATTTGCAATATGCCAAGAAAAACGGTTCATTAGTTCCAGATAAAGGTACCTACGTATAATTTCTCACGTGTATTCTGTAAAAACTAGAATTCATTTTCCCATAACCGACCACGTTCTCGACTACTCGCCGGCGCCACCCAGGAATCCGTAATTAGTAGCAGATAGTCTCAGTTTTCCCACAGGCCGAGTAAAGAGCGCCCGACCCTGTTCCAGCTGAACTGGTTAGGTTCCGCTTATGGCGGCGCCTGCGCAGACGTAGCAATTAGCTGCAAGGCTAGAGCCACCACTGTTCTAAGTAAATTAAATAAATTTGCATGATTTAAACGCCCATAGCATAGCGGTGGCGAAAACGACGACACTATCAGGGATAGAACCGGTAAACTTTCTTACGGCCGATTATTACTCGTAATTTATTCTTCTAGGATCAAAGTTCTGTAGGTAGATAAGGTACGTATTATTATTATACCATATAAATATATATTAAACTATGGTGTGTACATACCATGGTTAGTACTTGAGTTTGAATTGATCACAATTATGTTTCAATTTGAAACTTGACCTTCCTGCAAACTCTCGGGTATCCCTTGCACGTTAACGAGCTTTACATTCCTGCCATTGCGTTGTGATTATTTGCTCTGCTCATTAGGTAGAGTTCTTGGAGTAACTAACATTTGTAGCGTGAGAGCGCGCCAAGTTCGGCGGTCGAAGCTGTTCCACCGTGAAGGCGATGCGAGGGTGTGCGCGAGGAGCGGCTAGCCTTGACCCACCACTGGGCCGCTTCGCGATTCGGGCCACGGCCATGTTTACAGCTGCAATTCCATGTCGGATTATCACAATTAGTATGCTTTGGATAGAATTTTTACAGGTGCTCAACTATTTCAATTGACGTAAGGTTATTCTTTGCGCCATTTGAGGATGCTACGTAATGATCGCAGCTCACTTCACTTAGACTTGAACTTCTCTCTCTAGTCCAAACGTTTCTCACTTTCATTATGTATGTAAGCGGGTTAACTACGAACCTAGTTTGTGTTGGAAGATCACCAACGTTTCATCCTTTAGGTTTCGTCCTAACGGACTTCATCAGGGTGGTTTCTCACTTTGACAAAAATGATATTTTTTCAACATGTCTACCTTTTAAAATCCCTGGCAGGACAATTTTATTATAACACACGTAGGTATCACAAACACGATAATATTTACAGACACTTGAATCAACAACAATACCTTGATACCTTAATATTAATCGCTGTTACAAACAAACAACATTGGTGACGTGACAAACCATTATTGTCAAACCTAATTATATTATCCAGTCGGTAACCAGGGACCGTTCGCCATACTTCGCGAAAGGGCCACAAGACCACAAGCAATAGGTAACCCTTCCGGCGTTACATAACTGGGTCAATTGCCTGGTTGTTTAGATCATAACATAACTTACATAAAAATTATGCAATAGGTGTGTGAACTCTCTCGGCGCGTTTCGCTTTCTCTAATAAATTTTTGCTGACCACTGTTGTACCTAATGCCGAAATGCATCCTAGAGCTGTCCTCAATAAGTAAAATGAAGACGTGCATAAGTTTTTCATTTTATAAGCTGGAGTCCTCACGAGTTCACAGCTCTGGCTTTAGCTTTGAGTTTGCTTGGGCACAAGATGTTGTCACACTTTAGTGTTTGTTTACGTTTCACTTTTGAGAAACAGTAGGGAAACGGAAATTATTCACATGAACAATATGCTGTTTGCAAACTTTATTGATTAGGACCCCCGCAAATAACTTGTTCTACGACTTTCCAAGCTTCGACAATTTTCATTGAAGATCAGCTGATGTCAACCGAAATCATCCCTAGAATCAACTGTTTCTTGACTTTTTTATCATCTAATGACAAGAGGGCTTATCATGGACAATGCTCTCAAAATAAAAATTAATTTCGATCGGGATCAGGGCTGCGATCACGGTGTGGTAAGGCACGGCATTACGGCTCAAACGTTAGGCTCGGCATGATATGATCGGCAATCCGAATGACGTCATTCGGATTAAATGGAAAAGTTGCCTTCAGGAATCCCCGCTGGCATTGCCGACAAACTGCTCCGTGCGGTACGGATCTTTTATGTCAAGGCATTGATGGGGCCAGTGCGGATTGTCCGATGCCGGCCTGTGAACGCGCACCCTAACGTTTCAACTGCTAACGTTTGAGCCGTAATGCCGTGTCTTACCACACCGTGATCGCGGCCCAGTAAAGATGACCATACTGTAGCCCCAAACAACACATGAGTACACCTACGCACAAAAGTCACTTAACAACTTTCGAATCCAGCGGCTTGCTTGAAGTTGTGTGGCCGTGAGAATAATGCAATCTGTTCTGTTCATTATGTTACCTACGAAAACCGTGCTTGTTTCAGTGATTTTAAAATACGTCCTGCTTGTTTTGATGGGTCACTTTAAATGACTATCAAATGTATAAGGAGCATCTATGGGAGTAGTTCAGCTGTGGATGCATTATACATGATGCCAAGAACGATTGCTAACAGCCAATTACCCGAAGGAATGATTCGTTCGTCTCAGCGTCTCTACTCTACCAACAAACATTTACTTAGCGGACAAATTACGCAAAGGGTATTTTCCAGTTGGGAAATAAATTGTTATCATCAGACAGAAGTGATTCAAATAATTAATAAAATCAACGTAAGTTATAGGTACGTTAGATTAAATCGGCACGTATATTGAGATCTCGAGAGTGTCGTATCTTCTAAGATTAACAGATAGTGAATATCTTTGTCTCTCTTGCACACTTTCTCTGAATAATGATTTCTCAAGTGTAACGAGAATAGGTTATAGCAATTAAATATCAATGATTTCAAACTCCCACTTTTTAAGAAAATTATTAAAAATTTTAATTGGTGTTCTTATGTGTAGTACGAGTATCTGCGTGTATGGTGCCCGTGTTAAACCGCTGTGAATGTCAGCCCTAAGGCCTAAGCTGAAAGGTCCCCACGTCTTTCGACGAAGGCTTTCAGCTATGTACACACGGGTCCCCATTGAAACGCTGGTTTCAATGGGGACCCGTATGTAGCACTGTACGAGTAGATTCAATGAACTTTACTCTCGTTTTGGAGAGTGACGCATAAAAGCATTCTGCGAATGTAAGAAATTCTTTAAAATTGAAGTTTATTTATTTTAGTGATTGGAACCAGCAGCGGCAGCCGCGCTCAGCTCGATGCTTTGATAAATTGCAAACATGTTGTTTGTGTATTGCTCTGCAGATGCTCAGGTCACGACGCGGTGCAAACATGCAGCTAGCACCAAGCGTGTAGATTGTAGCGAGACCTAGTTACCTTACTTAGACCTACTATTAGTATATTATAGTGATCCATTCTGTGGTTCCGTGTGACACTTTGTATGGTGTAATGGACGGTAAATCTAAATTAGTGCGCCGCGTAACCCGCGCCGTGCCGCTAGCCGAGTTTATAGGACGTTTATTACTGAAGCTCTATCATTTCGAGCTCACGACAAGAACTAGCAAGTTTAATGGAAAAAAACTGTTGGTACCTTAAAAAACCATACCTAAATATTAAACTTGATATCTACCCATGTCAGAGTGAGATTTATGATGAGTACCTTCCTCTATAAAGGCGTGGAAACGAATCACATCAGATGTAGGTACTTATGTAAAGTTACCTAGCTCATGAAAAGATGTGATTCAGCCTCACCAATCGGAGATTTCCGTAGGCGGCCGTGACGTCACGCACTCAAAAACAGATGGGATTGCTAGTCTACATTATACAGGGCGTCATTTAAAATTTTCGTTTCAATTATTAATAACACCCTAACCATCCCATAAACACTTCCATAGATTTCCGAAATAAATTAATTATTTTATAACTTTTTTGTTCTAAGAAAAATAAGGGCAGAGAAACATAGGTAGCAATAACCCGTTAATTTGACAGTAAAAAAAAATAATGTAACGCAATTTGAGAAACTTCATGAAGTGTGCATATTTTTTAAGCCGTTGGCCACCCAGGTCTCGGTGCGTTTTTTAGATACAACAGGTGCTCAAAACTTAATCATTAAAAATCGAAACACGAATTTCTTTTGTCAAAAGTTTATAAACGGTTGCAGCTACAAATATTTTGTAATGTGCGATAGCAAGGCCAATTATTCACGGTTATTCCCAAAGAAAAACAACTTATTATTATTGAATTTGTAGCCGTAGCGCCCAATGATGTGAACAAATGTGAAAAATCATATTTCGTACTTCTTAAAAAATCGTAGACTGCTGCAGATAGATCTTTTTTAATTTTTCCTGAGTAGCCGTGGTGCCCCCCCACAAGTACCTGCGGGGTTATCCATTAATTACCGGACACCCTGTATAGCTACATAAAAGAAGTCACTCAAAAGTTTATCTAGCTCAAAGTAATTTCTAACATTTGCATTTAGTTTGTCACAGGGAACAACACATAGCTATAACAAATAGCCTACTTGCAAGTACTCGTGGCTAGGTCAGTTGTATGAATTGTATGATGCATCTTCCACTTGACGAAAATAAATCTGGGATTTACCCTTCACCTCAATTGAACAGCATGTGAACTGTGCACCGTAGGTAGGTACTACATACACACACTGTAGCAAGTTTCATCTCGATTAAAGTATCAGGGAGCCGTTACGATCTCAGCTCTATCTCGCCATACAAAAGACATCAACGCGCATATTTTAGTTAATTATTCAACAAACAGCAATATCCATAGAAATACAATAACATACCACCAAAGAAGTACATATTCTAGCAGTTCTCAGCAGTTTCCCACTCGTCAAACTCCCGACTCCCAAAGCAAACAGCAAACAAACCTGGCACGTCAAACAGCGGGCGCCGCGCTCTAGCCGTACGTCACGTAATCCCGAGTAAATACACTGAGTACCCACATCTGTGTACATAGTCTGTACATAGATATCTAGGGGGTGCTGCACTAACTGCGGGTTACTAGCAGCCTTGACCTGCGCTTGGTCGCCGCCACCGCCGCCGCCGCTGGCCGCGCCGATTAAGTCGTCGATAGATTAACGGATGATGTCGACTCGTTACCTGTTGAACGTACATTGATTTAAGGGTTCCTACGGAAACTACGTCTAGTAATGACTCTATCAACCCTGTCGACTAAAAAAACCTAATGAACAGTTTATGGATAAACAATTTAAACAATTTATGGACATCATTAACGCTGATGTGCTCATTTAAATAGTTTAACCTATTTGCTCTCTTGGCGGCAAGGTGCTGACAAAACTAAATAGGTAGCCTAATAAGAAAGACCGACAACAGCTCGACTCAACGGTCACGTTTTCTCTAACAAATATGTGCTGAACCTTCGCGCTGCGTTTAGTTAATTCGTTCTTCGTACGAGCTGCTACTGAACCTAGTGAAAACTAATTTTGGTAAAAACTGAAGTGCAGTAACTATAAATTTGTGTAATCACATCAATTTGCAAATAATGTTTAAGTGTTTAAGTGTGGTCTCGTAAGTATGACATCACGAAGCTAACGTGAACGAGACTAGGTACATAAGATCCGCGCGCCTGGGCGCGCCCTGCAGCCGCCCGCCCGGCCGCGAGCACGCCGCCGGGCGGGCGGCGGCGGCACCGCTAACGGCGCCGCTTCACGCGAGCCTCGCTCCACGCTGGCCGGTCCCTCCTCGATTGCCTAATTCAATGTTATGGATCATAATCACCAATTCTGCGGACTTCGCCAGCGGCGCTTATTTATAGAGGCATCTGTATTAATTTACAACTGAAACTAATTGATACAAATGGCTTGGAGCCACAGCTCCTCGAGCACGCCACGGTGTATACGTACACGGTCATCATAACCAGCAATTAATATTCGCAACACAATAATATGTCCTTGCTCTTAATTTCATGTATGGATTGCCGCCTCTATCTTATACAGGGTGGATTTTTGTTTGGCAGTAGGGAAAGATACGTTAACCGTTATTTGTTATAAATTTTTTTGAAAATCTGTGAATATGTAGGGATGAAAATTTCTCTAATAAATATGAACACCTAGTCTTCTAAGACGATTTTCCTGTAGCTCCCCTTATGGCCCCTACCAAAAAATCCACCTGTATTGATCAGAAAATATATTATTATGTAGATAGGTATAAACGACTCAGGTATTCAACTTTTGCCAGAGCTCTTCAGACTCCATTACTCGGAACCAAAGTTCAGGAATTGTTGGGTAGGGAAGAGCCTAGGTACTACTAATTAAACTATCTGATAAACAAACTACCCACATCTACATTTGCTACTTATTTCAGAAAGCAAGCCTTCTGTTGTTCGAATCAATCCTCTGTGACGTAACAACGGGCGCGGCCATTCAACTAATGAGGGGCATTCGATAACGAGGCTGGAATTCCAAACGAACATCTAGTTCGTGACCTACAATAATTAGTCAGGTTTTACGAGCTTTGGAAACGAACTAAAATATTAGCTTTTATTTTTCATAATTACTGAAATACTCGTACAATCAAGTTATATTGATAGTTCATCTACTGAGAATTAGGATGTGCAAACATTTTATACCTTTTTGTAGGTCTAGCTCAGTTCAGCGAACCATCGCGTGTGCATCCTCCTTAGGTACAACTTGTTACAACCTAAGTACCTACCTACTACTGCATAATTGCAGCACAAAAGTTATTCCAATCCATGTCTCTACATAGTTTCCACGCGGTTCATGCTACGACCGATGAAGTCATAAAAACTACAATAAAACTGAAGTTCAGGAATTACATCATCCTAATTGGCGGTGGCTGAAGTAATGAAATTAGGCTATGTCGTGTCGTGTCATGTCACTCGTTTTTCGTGCAGATTACAAGCAGTTAACACGCAACAGTAAAATGTTTCACTAAAAGACGAAAACCACGGCTCCACCTCGACGATATCAAAGTCAGGTCAAGAACGTTGGACACCAGTCAGCCGACTTTAAACCTGTTCATTCAACGTGTCTCTACTAAAATACCAGTCAATTCAATTTCAGCAAATATCCTTGGTTTGAATCTGTAAACAATCGCGCTGCGAAACTTGTAAACGCAACTAAGCTCCACATTGGTAGGTACAAATTGACTTTAAACACACGCAGGGTTCATTATTTACAGCGCGAACGTCGGAATCGATATTACTTACAATACAATTTACATAAATCGAAGGCGGCCTTGAAGTCCGCCGACGCGCCCTTATGATTTACAGGCGGCCTGTAAACAACGCCGTAAACTCACCTGCCAAGACTGAACCATGCTGGCTGACGTACAAATCTGTTGGTCGAAATATTGTGGTAATTGAATGGCTCGAGGCTGGTGTTCTTTTGTTATCGTTTATTTCGACACTGCTCTGAAATATTTCGAGCTGTGGCGCCCGCAGGCAGGCTGGTAACCCGAGAGTGTTTCGCAAGCGGGTGGTGAGCGCTGCAAGGCGATAGCCCTCCGCTCCGCTCACAGTTGAGTTACATCGGCGTGCGGAGACCGATGTGGGCCAAGGGAGCGCGCTGGAATGCACTCACTTGGTTTGGTTCCCGCTGCAGCTATTACGGGCTGTTTGTTTTACCCACATAGCTCTGCGCCAGCACAGATTGGAAATCCGTTTTACATTGCATTATCTACATTTGTATTGCTGCTCCCAAAGTCCCAAGAGATGTGAGAATGAAGATGCTATGCAAATGTGAAATTATATAGACTGAAGAATTGAAAAGGCACACACACACCTCTTTTTTTGTACCTAATAAAGACAGGAATCAGTAGGTTTTCATTATTTAATTCCTACTTAATGTTATGAAAACGGGTCTGTTCGACCTTGGTTAGGTAGAATATATGTATTATTTTATATTACAACGGCCGGATTACTTTCGTTGCATGTAACCGGTGAGCACTTTCGAATGACACGTGAGAGTATCTCCCGGCTTCCTGCCGCGTCACGGCGCGTGACGTCACGCGGCGCGCGCGCACGCGGCTGTGCTTTCTCCCGCGGTCACGGTCAGCACCAACTCTTGCATAATGAGCGACATTCATTCATTCTTCCTGTCGTTTGGTTTATGTACTACCAAACGTTATGTCTCATTCAGAAAATAAAAACGAAACATATTGATAATCTTGATTTCCAATTTAATGCAATTCACTTCATTAAACAAACTAATAACATTACAGATTTGCTAATCTAATGCGTTATTCTGAGTTTATATACCTAATACATACTTAGTAGGTACAATGTGCCCCTGCATAAAGAATCTATGTATCTTCTGCATAGGTTTCTCCTTTGTTATGTAAACCAGTACATAACGTACCGTACCTTAGCCAAGTAGAGGGCTGGGTATATACCTACCCACGTGCGTCCAATTAGCGCTCATCCACGGAGCACGTCTAACGACGCGGCGCCGCGCACGCACGCGCGCCCGGCACTCTGGACTGAACTGGCTGGCGGCTGATCGATCCCACTTGACCTCATCCTCACGTTAACTCTATCATACATATTTGATTTGCTCAGTGTGAAGGAACCTGGCGGAACCCCTGGTGATCTCGCCGCGCTGCCATTGAGCCCCTTATCAGAGATAAGAGAAACGTGATGCAAGATTGCATACGACGACTTTCATGCCATTCTTATACGACGCGTAGCTAATTAAATATAAACATAGGAACTCTCACGGCTGGCTCTACAATAGGTCAGCTAACGTAAACGTGTAACAAACGAAATCATTTTGCAAAAAAAATAAGGAAGTCTGGGCCAAATATAAAACAGTTGTAACTTCTTGAAATAAGCGAGAATAGGTACTTATTATCAGTGAATTATCAGCAGCTACGTGTACTAGTGAAATAGATTCCTTGGGGCTCCGAGCACAGTATTAGCATAGAAGGAACCTAATAGATATGCAAATGCAGTCGTTAAAGTAGCATCTGATTACATACACTACACGCGTAAAGGATGCGGAGATCTATTAAGTATCGGCTGCGACGCCAGCTGTAATCGATAGCAATAAACAGATGAGTAGGGATCCTACAAGCACATTATGACATGACATCAGAAACAAGGTCGATGCGGAGTAGTCAGCCACAAACAATGCCTGAGGTAGGTGACACTGCAAAAATAACTTACTCGTATTCCAAATCAATATTCAATTATATTCCAAATTTTTTATTTCATTATTTTTCTTCAAAGAAATTACCCTGAGAGTAAGGTTTTATGCACTACTAGTTTATGCCCGCGGCTTCGCACGCGTTGTTTCTATGGAAACGTTTAAAGGTGATTTCTATCCCATGGGAACTGATTTATGGGATAAAAATTAGCCTATGTTTGATTCCAGGATTAGAATTACCTGTATGCAAAATTTCAGCCCGATCGGTCCAGTAGTCTTGGCGTGAAGAGGTAACAAACATCCATCCATCCATCCATCCGTCCAAACTTTCGCATTTATAATATTAGTGTGGTGTGATACTAACAAACCGAGACCAATATATTCAGCTTGGCAACGGGGGCAGTTAGGTGACAAGGTAAGGGTGGTCTAAAAGGCCCTGTCCTTGAAATCACAGACGTGAGCTGGGCATCACTCTAGCTCGCTTCATTACCTCCCCAAAGCACCGCGTCTGAGCAGACGCTACACTATCGAAGACAAAAGAAGTTTTGAATGTCGTATTGTTAGTTATATTTAATTTATCTACCTATAAAATAAAATAAAAATAGCCATAATTTTATATAAACTCAATTAGAGCAAATATTTTGAGTAGGTTTGAGAGAACAAAGGCGGGTAGACAATGGGTGACATTCAGACAGTCGGACCGGCGCGGCGCGGGCGGCGCCGACGGCGGCCGCCATGCGTAGAGCAGAGCCATCCACAAAATGTCACGCTGATTGGAGACGTAATGTCGGCGAGGGATCCCGCCCGTAGTACCTAATAATGCTGCTTCCGCTGATGGCCGAAGGTCGACTGCCATCTGATGGCGCCTAATGGAGAGCTGTGCACCGTGAAATAACCTTTTTCGATCTAGATTCCAGCTATCAAATAATAATGAAATTTAAATTGACTCTGATATGATCTTGTCGATGTAAATGATACTCGGTGTTAGCAGAGCAGGAAGGTCATCATACAGAAAATGTATAAAATAATTACGAATACAAAAATTATCTACCAACTAAAATAACTCATGGAATTTCATGAAAAAACCATTATAAAGGTTTAGTTAGGGGAGGCTATGAGATGAATGGATGAGGATGGTGATGTCATCCGGGACCCTCTAGACTTTGATGACGACATCTTTTTGCTTATAAAAAGATCACAAACATTAAAGAAGGTACTTACCTAGTATTTGAAGATTCCTGCGTCATTTAATCTCGCACCTTCAGTTGTAACTAAACTAGACTAAACTCTAGACTAAAAACGGTTGGTACGTGATACCTACCACCAAACCAATAAAATCGATTCCGCATACAAAAGCTTTTGTTGTCTGACCTTACTTCTAACATCAATTCCAAGAATCTTGATGGAAGTCTACAACATTAAATATTAATTTCTTTGTAAGCCGAGTGTATAGAGGTCTCAGGTATTCCGAGGGTGTTATTCTGACACCAAGCTCAGCGAAGCCGGCGGACGGTGGCTGGAAATGAGGTCATCCTACCCAACTTTTCCACCAACGCATTGGTGTAACCGGCTGCGTTAGCAGAAGACTAATGAGTAATTACCTCCCTGCTAATAAGGCTGTAGGTACTGTACCTACTCCCTCGTGGACGAGTCAGCGCGTGCTGCCGGCGGCGGCGCGGCGCGGCGCGCGGTAGCCCTGAGAGGTCGTTGCCGGAGCCTGCCCGACTGGTTCACTGAGTTTTGGTACTCACCTGTAGTTACTCACACTGGCCTGCCTTGGAGTATACCTACCTCCATCCACGAGAGTATCTAGCCGACTCTGTACGCAAAAACTGTACCTAACGTCTTATTTTATCCAACGCAAATTTTTTAGTTAATAATACGAAGAAGCGGTTCGGTTTACGCTTGCAAATATGTTTTTATTTAGAATTTTAAGAAATCAAGAATTATCTACAGTTCGCGCTCGGCAACGTCACTTGGTTGGTAGGACTAGGTATTGGTACTCGTTTATCTAGTAGCTAGGTACTTAAATTCAAAACTTTAAAACTTTTCTTGAGCTTCCTGAAGTTCTTTATCTTAACTTTCGAAACAACATTGAATAAAAAAAACAAACAAAAGTATTTTTGTACGATTTCAATAAGTGTTGTGTAAGTTGGTTTGGTTGGTCTACAAAACTACCTATACTCCGGCTGAACTCAACCTACAATGTTTGTAAACATGGCCCCATATTTAACCTAAAAATTAGTTTCTATACTGTTGATATTCATACAAATTAAAATTCGACGCCATAAAGAGAACTTCGGATTTTTGAGTTGTAACTTGTAATTAGCGAGTTAATTGGGTATAGAAAACGCGGCAAAAAACTGAGTTTTAAATTAGTATGGGCGGTTTGTTTACAAACATTCTACATCGAGTTTGGCTAGTGTATAGCTATCAAACAAGTTGTGTTCGACGCCGGGTGTCTACGAACTAGGTAAATACTTGGAATCATCTACGTTGCGTCGCGTCGCGTCGCTTGTGTTGTGTTGTGTTGTGGGCTATTGTGAAGGGAATCCACGCTGGTCGGCCACACGGCCACCAAGGACGCCGCGTCTCGCGCTTATAGAACATGAGACAATTGTATGCCATCTGTTGATTATACTCATTACAATTACGAGGCACTAGCTGCTGCGCGCGGCTTTGCACGCGCTTTTAAGTAGTCATGTCTGTCCCCGGTATACATATCTCCATGACTAATGCATTGAGATCTTCAGCCGTTTAGGCATGAAAAGGTCATAGACAAAGCTACTTTGAATTTATAATAATTATTAATCAGTTGAGCTGAGCTACCTGTAGATTGTTTGCAACAGTCTGCAGTTAGCTCAATTTTTTCAATTGTAGATACTAGCTCTAATTTATTTCTATTATTTTATTGTAATTTTCTTTGTGTATAGTATGGATTTAGATGGGTATTTAATTGAAAAGACATTGAGTGAAGTTAATGCAAACAATTTATTTAGTAAAAAATAAAGTAGCTACTTACATTTAAGCACTGATTATTATTTTCAAACTTTGGTTTTAGCTGTTACGTAAATAATTAAATGCTACGAAATGCTTTGATCCGTCGTTTGAGGTCGCTCGTGCGCAGTCGACAACGCACTGGTCATACAACTCAGTTCTGAATGAAGTACAAACGGTGCAACTTAAACTCTAGGCTATACATCGACTTCGTACTAAGAGTATTAACTAGCGTTCAATATTTCACCTCGAAGGAGACAGAGATGAACGAACCACATTTGAAACTGCGTCAGATAGAGTTCAAATGACGTTCAGGACATTGTGTGCGCGGCTCGCGGCTCTCATACATTAGCATGTGAATGTCCATATTAGGATAAAACAATATTTAGTAACAATTCCGTTGGATCTTGTCGGAGGAGGTTTTGCGCGGCATTGTTACTAAATATTGTTTTATCCTCATATTATACAATGGATTTCCGCAAAGTAACGCCTGAATCTATAATTTATGTGAATGTCCAGTCTGAATGTTTGTTAGTTAAGTTGTGTACGAAGCTGAGAGATAGGTAGAGTCGTAGAGGGTGGCGGGCTGGCGGGTCGCGCGCCGGTCTAGCAGCGCCGGAGGCAGCGGCGCCGGCGGGAGAGCGGCCGGTCGCAGGGCGCGCCGCCCGCCCGTGCTTGCACCTGCACACAAATATGTATTTTAGCTGGCTTATAATAATGATTAGCTGGACAAAAAGGTTGCTGATGAGGAGGAGCTGAGAAGAGTTAAGGAGAATAGTGCAATGTTAATCTGGGCGAGGATATGCCCCATTCCTATCGAGTGTGTGTCATTTGAGTGTGCCTTAAAATTTAAACTTAACACACGAGGTAGGAATAGCCTTTTCACCTGATACATAGGAACATCTTCGAGGAAAGGAAAATTATCGTCTTGGAGTCGTGTTAATTCAAATTGTTAACTCAAATGTAGCAATAAATACGTGCGATTTTTAAATGGTTCTTTATTGAAGAGGCCGATATCATATGGCGGATTCGGCGTAAAACTTTTTCTCCTTTAGCCTATTATGAAAATTACCATAGCTAACGACTGATATTACAGAGAATTCAAAAACAATAACTCGTTATAAATGGATTTCCGTACCTGTGTTTCATACACTTTTCTCTCCCGCTAAACGCGTGAGAAATGATATTTCATACAGCTTTCCCTCCCACATTTCAGTACGCCTGCAATGACGTACTTTCTACCTTATGTTTGAAAAAAGGAATGAGCAACTTTCTGAGCAGGTGTTTAAAAGGTTTTTGATGAAGAACATTCAAGATAGAAGAGGCAGAAAGAGAGAAAAGTTAAGGAAATTGCATCAGTGCATGGACAAGAGCTAGGCTCATTCATATATAAAAGAGAAGAGAAATCTTGACTCATCAAGAGATCTCTGAAACTACAAGAGATACAAAGCTGAAATCTTGCATGTAGGTTCCTTTTGGGACGTAGGCACCAGCTAAGAACGGATTTTTGGAAATTCGTATTCTAAGGGGGTCAAAGGTCATTTTTATAATAAGTTCAGAACCGTAACTGTTGGCCCTTCAAAATTTGTAGCGTAGAAAGATGACTTAAAATAAACAGACACGTGTTTCAGGGTTTTTTGAAATTCACAGCCTAAAGGTCAATGGTGTGAAGTCAAAATTAGGCGACTCACTGACATATCACGAAATCTAAGGAACTAGAAGAGTTACGAAGCTGAAATTTTGCACGGAGGTTTCTATTAAGACGTAGGCACCAGGCAGGTAATTTAATTTTTTATTTTAATTTAATTATTTTTTTAACGGATTTTTGTGAATTCGTATTTTAAGGGGGCAAAGGTCATTTTTATAATAACTTTTAGAAAGTAGGCACTCGCTTAGAACAGATTTTGGAATTTCGGTACTTAAAATGGGGTCGTAATCGAATATGTAATTTTTTAAACAAGTATTCTTAGAAGGATGAAATAACTTTGAAATTGTAAAGGATTTGATTGAAAATCTTTGGCCTTTATACATGGAAACCAACATTACTTCAGGTATTAGTATTACTAAAGTCCACGGGAATGAAATCGCGGCGGGTCAGCTAGTAATTATACAATGATTAATAAATTTTGTTGTTAATGCTGAAAGTTTGTGCCTTAGTTTACTAAAGCTACGACCCACGAGGTATTCAAAAGTTCTGAATATAGTCAAGCAAACTAAACCACTAAATACAGTTTAAAAGCAAAGGACGTGAAGTTCAGTTTAGCGTGGTCAGGCGAATTGATCGATATTAATGATTGATACAGCTTGGTTAAAGTTCAGGCAAGCCGTCGTGTCGGGCACGCGGTCGGGCCAGCGGCCACGTCGCACCAACACCCCCAACCCGCGAGTACAACCGACCCACCCTAACATAGAGAATACACCGCCCCATCATCCATCATATAATGACATGACACTGGAGGTTACAAATTGATGTAACCCGCAGTTGATTGACGGTCTATTATTGTTCTAAGTATAGGAAGTGAGCGTGATTCTCTGCCAATGAAACCGTGATTAGATTAGATAGTGATTTCTGTAATGTACTGTACCTACATCACGAATGGGACATTCATTACAGAACTAACAGAGGGTCACGGTCTGCACTAGTGGCTGCCCTTGACCCCGCCTGCCGTGGGTGGCTCTCATTGATATCGACGTTTATTAAACAATTCGGCGTGACTTGTGACACCCGCCATTACGATGAATTCCTTCAATTAAAACTACATTGGATGGTATTACCGTCTGCTCCTGCAAGTTGAAGGACGAACGTAAATCAGAATAAAAACGATTACATCATCCGGCTAATTGATTATAATTTCGTAGATTTAAGCCTCTGACTACGTGGTGAGTTGTTGTGAATGTTCCATCATCGAGAAAGATGCGAATTAATACAGAGCCAAGATATGTTTTACATCAATCAAAAAGCAACCGCGAATAGATAAAGCATTCCCTGGCCAACCTCAGCGTTGCGAGCCTGCTGAATCCCCGAGACGTGCGTCGCGGCCACTCAAACTGTATCATAAATGAGTTTAGCTAGTTACGAAAACTTCTGAAAACAAGGACGAAGAACACGAACTTATTACGAGATTACCGACAACTGAAACCTTGGAAATGCAAAGTGCCCGCGAGCTTACGTACACTTGCAGTACAACTGCATGTTTTAGGCACACAATGGAGGAGGAAATCACATGACCGACTGCTATGGAAGAATCTAGGGAGGCCTATGCTGAAAGGCAAAACATCTATAAACGGACACAGAATAACTAAAAGTTCACACCGATGTCTTACCTGTACACCTACAAAAAATATATAATGTAAATAAGATTACCTAGTTATATTGGTTGATAAATAAACGCTTTTTGAATTGAATTGAATGAAAGGAGGGCGAGAACTGGTGGATGGTGCAATGAGCTGGCTGTGGAGTGGAGTGGTGATGGGGCCAGGACTAGAGCTAGTGTTATGGAGCACTGCGGGTATTGATCCCGGCGGGCACCGGCAGCGCCGCGCGGCGCCCGCAGCCAGACCTGGGCCCGTGCTCTTCAAAACTAAATCTAAGTTTTTGTTTTTATAGTGCGTAAGCCTCACACTCTGGCAAATTTCTAAGAAACAAACTTTGAACAGGATTGTATAAACTTCAATGTTTCCCCTGTAGGTGGAGCTAACGGCGCTACAG
This sequence comes from Eupithecia subumbrata, assembly GCA_949316285.1. NCBI lineage: Eukaryota > Metazoa > Arthropoda > Insecta > Lepidoptera > Geometridae > Eupithecia > Eupithecia subumbrata. Next base: position 17,038,687 of record OX438640.1, on the reverse strand, counting down.
TCCGTAGAAAGTCGCAAAGATTTTCGACTCCAGCGTCACTTGACCTCGTGGTGTAGTTGGTTAGCACATTCCGGTACTTACGGAAGGATGCGGGTTCAAGTCCCGCCGAAGTCGTAAATTTTTGCGATGTTATTTAATTTCTTAAATCTAAGTTTCTGATTTGTTTTCTTGCAAACGCTAATGCGACATAAGAGTTGGTTTTGCAAATCAACGAAAAGGAAGCTTCGATTTTCCTTTTGCGAGTAGGCCTCCTGTCTATGTGATATCTAAGAAAATTGCCATCAGAACAATGTATTATCGACGCTACATATTAGCATAATCACAAGTGCGGGAGTGTAATTAATGCATGAGGGACACATCGCATTCACTGCCGTGCTATAATAGTGTGCGTCCGTACAGCGTTTTTCAATTATACAGGGTGTAACAAAAATAAGTAACCAAACTTTCAGGTGGGGTGTAGAATCGAACACTGAATTCAGGAAAAATATTTAAAAAAAAATCCCGCCCTTTAGTTTTCGAAAAATAAAATAAATACGGAATTTTCACTACATTACGCAAACGACTGATGCACGTGTTTATTTGACATTAAAATATGATTAAAAGGTCTACGTACCTTGTGTACACCTTTTTAGCAGATAAAAATCTTTTTACGGGGGGCACCCACGACCGGACACGCGATATCGCAGCAGCGCGCGCGGCGGCGGGCTGCACTTGTTGTAGTTATGTAGGAAGCTAGCCAATGCATTCCAATTTTCCCATTTCAATTTTCATCTCGTGGTATTCAATATCTGAATAACGCATACGAGCCATTTTTACGCACAAAAAACCGATAAGCGCCGCCGCGACTTTCACCTTGCGCTTGCAATGATGCAACTAAACGGCCATTGACCCTATGTTAACATTTCTGTGGTATGACAGTTTGACAAAACTAACAATAAGCCTAGCATTGGGTGAACATTCGGATGAACTAAGTTTGTATACCTATCTCGCTCTCGCGCGCTAAAAGTTTGTGCCTTTTCTTGTCTCAATCTGGTGCTTCGGAAATGCAAATTGTAACAACCTCTTATGGGGTTCATTGTAAGTTACTCACCGTGTTTTTAAAGGTTAATGTGAAGGTAGGTACTTAGGTAGTCAACGATATGAAAAAATAAAAGCTAGTAGTGAATATCTTTTAGTAGGAAAGTGCATGCTTAATGAATGTACCTACTAACTATGCATTTTCGCGATAGAACGTGTGTAAAGACTTAAAATAATTTATTTATTTTTTAATTCCTGGAGGAAAATTGGAATGTATTTGTGCTTAGATATGGAGCCTACGTACAACGTAGGCTCCATATCTAAGCACGCCGTGCAGCCTGTTCGCTTCCGCTGCAATGATGTCGCGGGTCGATGACCGCGGTGGCCGCTCATTAGGGCACCGATTAGGTGTTATGGGCTTATAAAAGAGATGAATACAGGTACTTAGGCCATTTTTTTTAATTCCAAATAGACACATGTATTATAGTCTATTGCCTAATGTTGTGAAAATTTCGTACCTATTTATTAAATTTTTCGAAAACTAAAGGGCGGGATTTTTTTTCAATATTTTTCCTGAATTCAGTGTTCGATTCTACACCCCACCTGAAAGTTTGGTTACTTATTTTTGTTACACCCTGTATTATGTAATAGTTTGTTGTTGGGAGTTTGAACTTTCCTACTCGAATAGCACACAAAATGTATAAATAAACACTGTAGTCAGATCTACGAAACTAATAAAACTAGGCGCCTACCGATGTATGGATGGTCTAATAAATTTATATTTAATCTTTCAAAGTTATGAATATGAAACGTATTTGAATAAGCAACGCGCAAGCCGGTCGAAAATAGTCGAGTGTTTACGATGATATCTCCACTCGACGGATCCGACCAGGGACGAGGACGACACGACATGACCGGCTCCGCGGCCGCTTCGTGTTCATATTCATTGTGTTGATGGAGCTTCGATAAAACACAAGATTATGTTCTTTAATCGTCGTTTATAGAACCGTTTTAAACGTTAGTCACTCTGATCTGTTATAAAGCTGTCGTTGGCAGCTCGCAACCTAGAAATGATTCCGTTTTATTTCGTTACTTGTTGGCATCCTAATGGCTGTTTGTACAAAATTGTTGGGTTAGTATTTGCTTCGCTGATTTTTTCACGGTTGTTCACTTTTTTTCAAATAAAAGATGCTTCCGCATAAGCAAACATTTAGGTACTCGACTTAGGACCGTGCGAGTTTGTGAACCGACAAAGCAATTAGAACATTAATTCGATGCAGATTGGAACGAACACCTCACTTCGTTTAATCCTTTGAAAGGGTCCCGTACAAGAGTCCTCATTGTGATACAGTTGAGTGAGTTGTTTAACCATGAATGTAGCTGAGTAGCCGCTCAGGCTTTCAGTTAGGACAATACCATTACGGAAAAAACTCGTTTACTACGGGAGACTAATCTAAGTTGTCACAATCATAACTAAACGCGATCTAATCTTTTCTCACACGGACTCGAAACTTTTCGAATCATTCACTCAATTTATCAAAATGTTTCGAGTTCGTACATCACAAGAAACATCTCGCCGTCATACTATGAAAAGTAGTTCCTCTCAGTAGCCGGTAGAGGTCCGCTGCATGACGCTATATATGGAAGGAAACGATAAGTTTTATAGTTTTTGTACACTTTGCAAAAGTGATCGTAAGGTCTCTGTACATCTGTACGGTATACTGACCAGTATAGTCCGCTCCTTAACCTGGTAGCCGACGCCGCACGACGCGGAGCAGCGCGTCCAGTCGCCCCACGCGCTGTACTCGCAGTCTGCACCATTCGCTGCGCCTGTACCACACCACACAGAACGATATCAAATACAAACACTTTTTACTAAAACTATAGATTACCAAGGTACCTACGCGTAACACAAAGCTAGTTTTATCTTAGTCAAAGATTTCCGGCTCCACATCTGTGTTGTTTGCCATAACGTAGCACTTTACTACTCCTCTTAGAAGAGTCAAGGCCGTAGCCATCGCTACACGATCCACGTCGCGTTCAGCAGATTAATATGCTGGTCGGTGGCAAAAAGACCTGAGTTTTGGCGGATTTTAATTGGTCAATTAAAATCCAGTCTAATCTAACTTAACACCAGTCTAATCTAACTTAACAAATAAATAAATCTTTATTTGTTGAGTTAGATTAGACTGGTTGAGCTGGCTGCCGATTGAATGTTTCTCATCACTACTCAGCTGATCAGCCTGATAATCACAACATGTGCAGGATGACATATAAACAAACGAGTGATGGAATGAGTGGCCGTGTCCGCGGCAGTTGGTCACGGTCACCGTCAGCGGGCCGCGGACCGCACGCAGCTCTAGACGCCGCCCAGACAGGGCCGGCGTTAGTGCTCTACTTTACTGACACCAGCATGAGTTTCGGAAACACGTCGCGCTCGTTTATACATTATAATGGACTAATAGGTCAGGGCACAAATTCAACATCATCATCGTCAGGTCCGTTCGAGCATAGCTGGACATAGGCCGCTCCATGTGTATGCATTGCCATCGGTCCAGCGCGACTCGCAGAGGCCAGCCATAGTCCCGCCACAGCCATAGTCCCACAGCCCATAGTCCTGCAGATGCCGTCGACCCACCCAACGGGGGACGGCCACTACTCTCGAAGCTGGGCTCCGTGCCTCGCGATGTCAGCCTAGGAGTATAATCGGTGGAGCGCATGCTACTCACCGCTAATGGAGTTGGGCAGCGCCGGCGTAGCGGACGGAGCCCCCGCGGCGCCGCTGGCCGGCGGCGCGCCGCCTGCAATCACAATGTTCACACCATTGAAGTATTGCCTCTGAAATTAACTTTCTTGAACATTCTCTACAAAAACACAGATTCTCTGCGACTCTTCCGCGAATCCAAATTGAAATTTGAATAAACATGCAGTATCCACTAAACAGACGTGCATTAGCTCTGTTCGCCGAATTTTAGTAAACAACATCAAGATCTTATAAAACATGTCGGTACTCGGAAGTTTGGTTTCTATGTTGCACAAACAAACAAACACTGCGCTCAATGTTCCATCTCTTATCCTCCTATAGAGATACCTAAAACATTGAGTCTAATGTAAATTTATCGAAATAATGTGTGTGAAGTGTGATATAAATAAACCGGCCAAATGCGAGTCGACTCGTACACGAAGGGTTCTGTTCCAATACTTGATATACTTTCGCAAAAGAAATAAAGGCAACCCTAAAAACATAATTTTTTGATGGGTCGCAAAAAAAAACAAAAAGCCAACGCGGTCCCCACCCCATCGATGTTCTGACTGCGCCCAACGTTGCTTAATGTCGGTTATCGTTGTTCAACTTGGTATGGACGTTGCGGGGGGCAACCCCCCCTTAATTATTATGTTTTATTTAATTTTATTATTTGTTGTTATAGTGGTAATAGTAATGCACACTCTGCAAAATAGTTCAACTGTCTACCTTTGACGGTCCAAGAGATACAGCCTTGATAAACATAAATCGATGTTGCCCAAAAAAAAATCATGCTTTTTGTTTTGGAGCCCCCTTTAATTTTAATATTTATTATATTTTTATTATTATAGCGGCAAGAGAAATGCACACTCTTGTGAAAATTTCAACACCGACATCTACCTTTTACGATGATACCATGAGATGCAGCCCGCGGTCTGACAGTGGAGGTTTAATGTTAGGGTCCCGTTTTAAACCTTCGGGTACGGAACCCTAAAAGTCGCTACTAGTGTGGAATGGTAGTGGCTTCAAGGAATAAATAGTAGTTAGGTACACAAAACGAACGATCGCTGTAGTAAATCCAACTGCGCTGCCCCGTGTTGTGCGTGGCGTCACCGGGGGCGGCGCGGGCGCACGTCCTGAACGCAAGCTTTCATGTTTTTACGAGCGAACACATTAAATTACCGAGGTACGAATAATGGGTATCCGTTCATATAATCATAACTCGTTAATAATGTTGATCAGGACTTTAAAAAGATAAGATCCTACATGTCTACTTTTCGCGTAACTAATCTAAACATTTGTAGCGCGAGGTTGCGAGTCCGCTGACGTATGATGAATTAACGAACACGCAACACACATTAATTCTATTGATTTTTGTCATCTTTATGTCGTGCCGATGTAAATGACATGTAATGTATTTAATTATAATGAGCAAAAGAACCATATGTACATTGTACTAGCATAGCGCCTAAGGGAGATGATGGTGATTTCACGGTCCTTAGAGCTTGAGCAGTGACATCACGATGACGTCAGCAAGTTCCAACTTACTGTGTCTCTCAGATAATGTCATACATTACCTTGCCTTCGTCCCACCCCACCGCACCGTACCGCACCGAGCTGTAGATACCGTGTTATGTTGTGACCGGCTGACAGTGGATTACTATAATATTTGCAAAGCGCAGTTATAAGGATATGGTGTGGATGGATCTGGTACACTTGGCCGAAAGACACTTGCGCGAAGGACACTTGTACGAAGGACATTTGCGCGATAGCAAATTTGCACGAATGGACACTTACGCGAGTGCACATTTGCGTGAATGACACTTGGGCGAAGGACATTGGCGAGAGTTGACATTTGCGCGAATGGACACTTGCGCGAAAAAATCACAAGACTCCTCATATCTCTCGAAATAGACGTCGCAGAGTTGCGAATTTCACCACTGTGCTCACAATTTGTGTATTCACAATTTTGCTCTCTTTTTGTGATAAATCTCACTTTCCAACAAATACAAAAAAAATCTCGTATACAGAGTGATTTTTTGAGATGAGAGTGGATGGCCTAATCTGAAACCATAAAAGTTAGAGAAAAGTAGTGAAAGGAGTCATGGGCTCAATTTATGAGAAAATAAAAACGGCGTACGGCATTAGATATCTAAAGTGAATTGTGGACTGAATGGTCACTCCACTTACTCGTATGTTCAAGAAAAGAGATCAGAAAGAATACCAGTCACCAATGTACTAAATACTCCACCCGTAGTCATCGTAGCACTTGCTACGATGGTCTACGAAATGACATGTTGTGTGTAGTAAGGTGCTTGCGCGTTGATGTCTTTTATGTGCTACGCCGATCCATCATAGCATCGTAGAACGTGCGTAGGTCTACGTTAAAGTATGTTTCTCGTTATCGGGAGGGAAGTGGGAGAGGTAGGGGAAAGTTAGATCACAAGGAAGAGAGCAAAATTCCCTACACAATGGTGAAATCTGCAACTCTCTGCGACGTCTATTTCGAGAGATATTATGAGTTTTATGATTTTCCCTCGTAGCATTGTAGCAAGTGCTACAAAAGTCTACGCTAAAGTACGTTTCTCGTTATTGGGAAGAAAGTGGGAGGGGTAGGGGAAGTTAGATATATCACAAGAATGAGAGCAAAATTCCCTACACAGTGGTGAAATCCGCAACTCTCTGCGACATCTATTTTATCCATTCGCGCAAGTGTCCTGATACCGGTTTGGATTGCAATGCTGCTTTGACAACTTCTGTGCCGCGGCGGGGGTGAAGGTCCGCCGGCGACGCAGAAGGTTGTGGGTTCGATTCCCGCCTCTGGACAAATGTTTGTACGATCTGCAGATATTTGTTCCGGGTGTTCTGGATGTTTATATGTATAATGAAAATATAATTTATTTAGTGTATTGTATGTGATATGTATTTAACAGTTAAGTTTCCAGAATTTTAGTTCCACAAGCTCTGCTTTGCTTGGGACTAAATAATGCTGTGTGAATTATCCAGCATACATAAAAATGTTTTGAGCTGTGTTTCCGTCATTTCTAAATTGCTCTGTTTAGAGTTGTTACGTATTATGCGTTTAAATGTGCATTGCGTCGATACACAACAACAAGGTAAATAAAGATGTGTTTAATGGCAGAGGATCCATCAAGATGTTATACGTTATTATCCACGAGGATTCTCTATTAGGTACCTCGATCGAAACATTCAACATCCGATTGTCTGTAACAAACGTTTCAGAACAAGGTATCTTCTTAGTCCTGGCTGTGTATTGCCTGCACCAACATTTTGATAATTCTCTCATTTTGCGTAAGAAATCTCCAGGCTTATTATATTTTTGAAACGAAATTGGTAACACACTAAAATTCTGTCGATATCATTATAAAAAGTAGACTGTAAGCAACAAGCTGCTCAACGGGCAGGGTGCAATGTTTTTGTGAGACCGGCGCGGCGCGGGCGCTCGCTGCGGTAGTGAGAGGTGAGAAGTGCTGGCGCGCCGCCATGCGCGAGCGACGCGCGCTGGCGCACCGCCAGCTACCAGGTGCTCGTCTCACGATCACCAGCTGTGCGATTACGATGAAATCTCCCATTCAATGGATCGCCATCCGAGGAAACGGTATTAACAATTTCGGTTTCCATCAGTGGTACAAAAACAAATACGTACATACAATTATCTGCCTGAATGGAGCCGACCCACTATGAAGCTGTCAACGTCAAAATATCACAAACGTTACAACTCAATTGTAATGTTTTATTTTAATTTATTTGTTAGTACATTTTTAATACTTAACGTTAAACCTCGTACATTGTTACTCACACTTGACCTTGTTTTGCTCGACTACTTTTTATTACTGCAATGCAATATTTCCTGTTTGTAACTTTGAATGAGAATTGTTGTAATCGAGCAAAAAAGGTCAAGTGTGAGTAGTATAATCATTGATTTTTATTAGACTTGGATAGTATCTTGACGTTGACGTTAAAATGTCCGTCGTCGATCGGCTCCATCTTGCCTGATACCTAGTTCTATGTATTTATTATTGTATTTAGGACCTACCTTATCAGTCTTATCACGTATATTGGAAACCGAAATCGTCATGCCAGTCTCCCCGGACGGCCCATTCATTGGAAATGGAAGATTTTAGCGTAATCGCACAGCAGCTTGTAAGGAAACATAAATTATCAAATTATGATATGATACTTATATCAAGATGTATCTAACGGAATAGCCGGTTGGTATTTTATCAGGTATTTGTATTCAGATTTCTAACTTCGGTAGTATTCGTTAAAATAAATGAAAATGCATCATAGCATCGCACATTCACAAGACCTTATTTGCCTGCCACAGCTGCGCTGCGTCATTAAAGGACTATCGGCATGTTATCGTTCATATGGTCCCTAAAATTATGTTTAATTCAACCCAACCAAAATCATTTTGTTTCTTTTAAATAGTAATAACGAACGACTATCAAACGATTATGATAATATCTGTATTCAAAACCATTTATTATAATTTTATAGCGCCTCGTTATTTCTCTTTGAAGTCTTTGAATTGCAGAATCTTTTTTGGCAACATTCCAAGGGCAGGGCAGGGAGGTGGTAGACCAGTCCCCTAGAGACCTGACACGGGGCGGCGCGGTGACGACATGATTAGCTGACGTCACGGCCGGCCGACGTCGCCGACACACTGCCCCGATGACATTATCTCGAGGGGGAGGGGGCCGTGACGGTCGAACCACCCCTGTTCGAGGGTGATGCAAGTATCAAAATGTTGATTGGTCTTTTTATCTATACCTGCCATAAATGACGTAGACCTAAGCACAAAGCATTCTATTAAGTTTAACTTATTTTAGAAAAAATAACTTATGTTATGATGCGATTCTACTTATCCTTAAATCAATCTCTGAATTATGAAATGTTTTACGAATGTCATCATTTGATTGTTTTGAGGTGAGGTTAGGTGAGGATAGTAGATTATGCACCGAGGGCACAAAGCAGCGTCATACGTCACGTCAGTGAAACCCAAGCGCAACTCACGATTCTACAATAAATCACGAGCGAAGCGAGGGATACGGAAGTGCGAAGAGTGCGAGAGGAACATAATCACGCCCAACACGAAGACAGCTTTGTGCAAGATGAGAATATTCATTTTTCACACTTTCTGCAAGTTTGATAGGTGTTTCGCGGTATTTGTTTTTTATTCCGCCTTCTGAACAGATGTAAGTTCGAATTTCAAAGAAGTTCTCACCGCACGAATCTTCTTGGTAAAGTTTTTGTAGTTTCTACTACGGCACATACCTTCTGGTATAGAGAATCGCTCACTCACCGATAGCTCCGAGTACGACCTTGCAAGTGTTCATGCAGTCCTCCTGCGTGAGGAAGTTGTTCCGCGTGCCGCGACAGCCTCCGTAGTAGAAGGGCACGCACATGCCCTTCTGCGCCGCGAACGCCCAGCGCTGGTACAGCCCGCGGCACGGACCCTGCTCCGGCGCCTCCATGCAAATACCTGCGTCATACAACATACGTTACACGCAGTCCTTATAACAGAGCAACTGTATACCAACAAGCACAGCAAGGGTAGACTACGGCATCGCATCCTGGTGATTGCGTAAATGATTGAACTTGAACAAATTAATTTGGAATATTTAACGCATTCGATGACAATACGTACGATGTAATTTTTTTTTACCCTGAACAACAACCGTGCTTGGCCTACTAATGGAAACTCGTTGATCAGGTTCAGATTCACTTCAACAAAGGTTGTCAGACAGAACTATGAACTATGCTCATGTGATGCAGTAAAGTGGTGCAACTGTTGCAACACACCACCCATCCACTGCAGGTACATCTCGGAGACAGTTGATCCGTGCAATCTATGGTATAAGGCAGACGAGTTATATTTAGAATTCGCCTGCAGACAGTTTAAAGTAGGTACGTCGATGTTTAGTGAAACACCATCTGCCCCGTCTTACAGTAAATAACATTCATTCTGCACAACAGATTGTTTACATTCACCAGTCCAGCCGACTGCAACCTTGTTAACTGCTCTCGTGCAGAGGGATCTGTTTCATTATGAATCGCTAGCTCCTAAATGCGGTCGAGTTGATTTACGGCTGTCATTCGGTGCACCGTGCGTGCCCTTGGCTTGCGCCGGCCAAGTGAGTCGGTGCTGTACGCTGGCATGTGGACTAGATGTTGCTGTCAGCTGTGCCGGCGAGGTGACACGGGATTTTTTCGAGTATAGATGTTTGTGTGTCGAGTAGAATGTTATAGCAAGAAGATAATAGATTAATTGAAACGTATAGAAACACTCGTCACACTTATATACTAGTATAGTATTATAATATCTGTGCTTAAATTCACTGTTTATAACTCGATGGACCATGTACGAGCCCAGCTGTAGTTAGTTTGAATAAAACCGCTATAATTAAGGACATGGATAGAACCTTATCCTACCTACTAGTGGGACGTTTGGCTTGGGCTAATAAGGAGAGCCAGCTCAGCAAAGATATTGGGGCAGGCCCAGAGCTCGCCCCGCGCGCAGCTTGTCAGCCGTAACCTAGGAAGTATGGCCTTGAAGCTACCGACTACTACATCAAATCACAAATAATAGTTGTACGTACGTTTGGCCGTGAGCATGTCGAGCGTGCAGTCCTGGCGTTCGCTGCAGGGCCGCTGCTGCATCAGCTCCGTCTTGGAGGAGCACTCCTGCTGGCGCTCCGCCGGTACCAACAGCAGGCGGGTGCGGAATCTGGATGCGAACATAGCACTTATGAACCCCTGTGTTCACCATCCCTCTGGCTTCTGGCTCCCAGATCTAAAGTCTAAGTAATGTTTCAGTTGTTTAGTCCATGTTTGCTAATTCAGCAAGACTCATTAACACTTTGAGTGCTCATGACGTGTAGCTGCTGCGTCAAAATACATATAAATTATCTACGAAAGACTGCTGGCAGCTACTGGATGCGACAAGCTGATGACTGGGCGTTTTAGCAAATATGGTCTTAATAAACGTGGATAAGGCACATACTATTGATGGTCATCATTTGAGCTCGTGTGCACCCACTGTGGGGTACGGCCTGTACCTTGCGCTCTCCTACAATCTGCATCCAACCCACAAGTACTCTTGGTGTCCTCGGAGCATCGAGCTGATAATGTAACTGTGGGGGTACCTGACTCCTGGTCCGCAGGAGGCGGAGCAGGGCGACCAGCCGACCCACTCGGTGGTGGGGCAGGTGGGGTCCGACACGTCAGTAAGGGTGTCCTCCTCGCGACACTGCGGCTCCATGCACTTGCGGTTATCCTCTGCAATATAACACGAGTGTTAACGCTCTGATGTAGATAGCAGGCGAAACTGTTGCACATTGTCCCTCTGCCCAACCAGGGCCTCACCAGCCCAACTCCCTGAAGTATTATTCGGAGCCTAGAATGTAGTAGTAGGTTAGTTACCGATCTGCACGAGGGGACACTTCTTGGCGCCCATGGGGTGCGCGAAGTGGCGGCGCCGCGTGCTGACGCCGATGCCGCACGTGACGCTGCACTCGCTCCACGGACCCCACTCCGACGTCTCGCAGATTCCGCTCGTGTCGACCACGGCGGGCGTATCCACGGCCTCGGGAGCGTTGTCCCCTCTGTAACGACGAGAAAGCCCAGGATAAACAAAAGAAACTGTTACGATCGAGAATAGAAAAGGATTGGTCGGCGCGTTTAACAACTTTTTAAACTTTCGCGATTTGTAAACATAGTAAATGATTTACTCGGGTATTTATCGCGTACCTTTTGTTATTATATCCCCTACGTTTATACCGCGTTACACGATCGCTGCACTATACCCGATGTGTAATACCCGATTGTTTAATCGGGTATTACACATTACATTAACTACGTTTAACAACTATTCCAAACCATCGAAATTTTTAGAAACAACTCTTGCATTGCAAGTCTCAAAACTAAGGTACTAGTATAGTATTATTATATCTATGACTAAGGTATAGGAACAATCTGGAGCTCATCTATTGAATCGCTTGTAGACTTCATCTACGCTTTCGCTAGACAGATGTCATAATTTGACACAAGTAGCTTCACACGAATTCACACGAAAACCAATAGCAATCGAACACTCCCACTTAGAAGCACGCGAGAAGTTGAACTTATCTGCGCAGCTTAGCGTTTATAATCCTCCATGTTTAAGAGAAACATAAAAATGGTAAAAGCTCCCGAAAACAAATAAAGTGTGATGTGTAAGATACTCACTCGCACTCAGCTATAGCCGCGACGCACATCTCCTTGGAGACGAGCTGCCGGTCGCAGGCGAACATCTGCGCCTTCTGCGGCATGCGGTACTCGCGCGTGCGCATGCGCAGCCCCTTGCCGCAGCTCACCGAGCACGCCGACCACGCGCTCCACTCGGATACCGCGCACTCCGCTGAACAGAAACAGAGGAGTTGTACAGAGAACTACGAACAACCGTTGGCATCTCAGCAACGGAAGGGAGTAAGTACAGTCTAAGATCTCGAGGTTGAAAAACGTAAAGAATATGGGGTTCTAATAGCGTTCTTCAACGTCGGTGCTACTTTGTTCGAAGATAAAGTTATTTGTTTAATAAACAAGATCCGTCAAGTGCGAGTGTAACTCGCGCGCCGAGGGTTTCGAACGTTTGTCAACAAATATGTACCAAAAGGACCGATTAGAGACTTCGCAATTTAACTTAAATACCTTACCTAAAAATAGTAGGTACCAACCTACATCAGATGGATATCTCTGCATGATTCGGTTAAAGTGGGTAATGGTAAATTTTTCGAATTTTTTCAAAATATTTCAAAAAGTATGAAACGTACAAAAATTTTAAAAATTGTTTTGAAATGTCCAAACCGATACCTTTCATTTGATATACAACCGATACCAGGGTGGGGACCCTGGTAACCCTTTGAATCGGTATTTTTTCCTCTTTTTTTCCAAATATTTTAAAAAGTATATAACCTACAAAAATTTCAAAAACTATTTTGAAATGTACAAACTGATACCTTTCATTTGATACCCCAGATGACCCTCTACGTATCTTTAAAAATTTCGGCATCACAATTTTTATGGAAAATATTCATTTTCATTTATCATTTATTTTTCTTTAAATCTGTACAGGCGCACTAAATGCATTATAATTTTAAATTTCAAGTTGATAGCTGCAGTAGTTGCTGAGTTATTATATTACGGAGGGGAAAAAGGACAAGGCGAGACCATAAAGGTTTCGAAACCGATCTTCTATCTCGAAACCCTAAAAAGCAAAGGATTTCCATTGAACATGCTGATATTGCATCCAGAGCTATGGCAGCAGTAAACAGTAGAGTCAATTAATAACGAGTGACAGGATCTTAAAGCACACGAAACCACAGCACGGGTACTCACGTTTCTCTCTCGCCTGCGAGTCCTCCTGGACGTCCGCCACCTGCTGCAGCAGCACGTCCTCGCTGCAGGAGCGGGAGACCAGCTGCTGGCGCACTATGTGGAGCCGCGCCATGGGCGCCACTTCCTTGGCGCGGGGGTCATAGAATGGCGCGCGCGGGTCCTCGGGGTACATGGGGGTGATGCGGTACATGCGCTCGCGGGGAACTGTCTCCACGTTCGGGGACTGTTGAATTGCGAAAACATTATAATTATAGCGGCACAGTGAGCCAGAACTTATCTCTTCATCGTGATTGACATTGAAAAAAAGATGTTTCAATGATTTTCAAAATGATCAAACCAATAGACATATTGTGCGATTTTTCAAAAGCTTTCGATTGTGTCTCGTCAAGACATTGTTTGGATATGTCTAACATATTCTTATATATTTTTTTACTGACAACATAATATAGTGTAGTGAAAAATGTTCCCTTATATCCGTAGTTGCAATGGGTATACCGCAAGGAGCTATACTCGGCTCATTCCCGTTTTTGGTTTATATTGACGACCTACCCCTTAATATCTGGAATAATTACGAGATTGTATTGTATGCTATTGCTCTTCGTTCGCGGTTATAATGAAACGTCTTGAGAGCTTCTATGGTCGCATAAACGAACAAACCATTGTGATTAACTCATGGTTACCATGTAAGAGATTCCGCTGTCAGTGCCAGCGTCGTAGGGGTAGAGGTCGATGACCTTGGACTCCAGCCAGGAGCAGTCTTTCAGGCAGAGCTCCAGGCCGTTCACTCCCACCACCCAGTCGGGGGATGGACCTGGAAACACATCACAAACTCATTTTAAAGATGATTATCGCGGACAGTCAGACCTAATATCAATATCGTCCATAACTTCAGAGCGGTTCTGATCGGCATTGGCCATTTGCGAAGGCGACTACAGGCGTAGCCCGCCAAGAAATCTTTACATAGTACCTATAAAAAAAAGTCGTATATAAAAAACATCTCTCCCTCGACTTCGTGGTGTAGTTGGTTAGCACATTCCGGTACTGACGGAAGGATGCGGGTTCAATCCCCGTCGAAGTCGAAAATTTTTGCGATATTATTTGATTTCTTAGAAATTATCCTGACTGTGGGGTTACGCTCTACCTAAGAGGAAGGTTTATATGTATAGTACATGAATAATATAGTAGAGAAACACTGATAATTTTAGAGGTTTCTAATGTGATGTCGTAAATAAACACAATTTTTTGCGCTTAATTTGCAAACGCTGTCTGAACCCTACGAGATAGATCAAATCAATGTACTACAGAGTATTGTACACCTTAAAAAGGTCTACAATAGTCAAAAGTACACAATAGTACAAAAAGTCCGCAATGGTATATTTCTATCTTTTAGGAATAACCCACAATAACAATTTTTTATCATTTAGTTTTTACGACAAATAATGGCTTATTAACGAAGCGATTTTAAGGTATACAGCTTTAATCCGTATACAATTAAGTTCATTAAATAAAAAAAAAGCTTTTGCTACTGCAACACACAATAATAAAACACAATAAAAAGGTACCTCATTAACAGAAATTTAAGCAATTCCAATTCTGGACGGCTCCTCTAACCAGCGCCGTAGCGTCCTGGCTTCTACCTGCCGCATGGGCACAGCACATGGCGTCCTAACACTACGTTTGCTCAGTCGCGATCTCCACTCAAGAACACGTTTATCCCAACGGTTGCCGGTTTCTGGTGAGCTATGGCCAACTCATATTGCTGCTGCAATGCTACTAGGTTGGTACTGACCGAACATAGAGGCGAGGGACAGGAGGTGTCTCTTCCTGTCGACGGAGAAGGCGGCCGTCGTGTTTGAGTTCACCCTTGGATGCCAGAGCCCCGGTGCCTTCACGATGGACCGCAGCGTGCCTCTTTGCTGCTGCAGCTCGCGTTCCATCAAGCCCACGGAGCCCCACTCTGCTAGGGACCTGGAACGGATACCACGTAAGGTCAATCCAGGGCCGAAAGCCTGTCGAGCGTCTAAAGTACCGTTGGAGCGATGAAGTCCAGACAGCCCTATCAGAACTTGATGTTATCAACCAGACTGAAACGGGAAGGAACCGGGACAGTTCACGATCCCTCGTATCGTTGCCCAAGTTCGGGTGACTGCGCTCAATATTTTAGGTCAGTGAGGCAACGTTGAACGGAGTCAACGGTCAAGGGACCACAGATATAATCTTAGAGTACATTCGATTTGCTTCCATTCTTTTTAGAGGATCGATGCTATTCAATTATGAAATGAACATGATAACCCGAGCGAGTACATGTCGTCCTATCTAGACTAATAGAATAGGCCGTCTGTCTGTCCAGTCCTACCTGAATCCATCGCTAGCGACGACGCCCTCGCCCCAGAAGCTGAAGTTCTTGGGATGCGTGGCGCCGATGACGTCGGAGAAGTGCGTCAGCCACAGCGCCTGCGTCGGAAAGTCCTTGGGGTGCGTCTGCGGGGACCACAGGCCCTCGAACACGAACTGGAAGGAAATACACAAGGTCAAGGCTTGGATCTAATTTATAAACAACCATAAGTAGCCCGCGCGTAAACAGAATAGGATAGGACGTTATTGCTCGGTTCTGGAGATAGGACCTGTTGGAACAGGCACGCGCGGTCGGTACCGAGTGCAAACTCGCCTGGCGACCATCGCTTTGACAAAGGTGGACCCTTACTGTTCTGAACTACTTTGCTTACATGACTTTCGAACCCCCTAGAAGTTCGTTTTGCTTGTTGTAGCTCTTTAGAGAATCTTGTGTACTTTTGATTCTTTACTCCAATATTTGAGTCACCTTGTATTTAGCGTCGTCGCAGGCGCAGCAGTCGGACGCGGACAGAGACGTGTCTTCGCAGACTCGCTTGGTGAGCTGTCCGTCCGCCGCGAACCAACGCGTATCGTTCTCCATCACCATGGCCCTGGAAATCACAACAGGTAGCGTTTATTCAGTGAGGTCCGGTGGGTTCTCTTGCACGAAACTATACGACAAAACCAAAGAAGCTCAACTGAAAACCTATGTAAAGAGTAAATCGAAGTAAGGACTTGTGTTAATTTCAAGTAGGTCATCAAAATAGTAATGCCGCATCGCGGGAATCCACCGCGAAGACCTGTTCGTGGTAATGCAATGCGAACAAAACAGAGCGACTCACTTGAGCAGCACACATCCGGAGCCGGCAGGCGGCGCCTTCCACATGACCTGCACCTCGGTCTTGGGCAGGTCATCGGCCTCCAGCACCGAGTTGAGGCACTCCTCGTCAAAGCGCGTCAGCGTGTCCGCGAACAGCTGGAACTGGCCCTGCGCGGAGGAGCGCCTGCGCGAGCCGCCGTCCAGCGGCTCCAGCGTGATCTTGAACCGCGTGAACTGCTGCACTACGTCGGCCGTGCGCGACCCCACCAGCGTCACTGAAATGCAATGCCCACTGCTTCAACAACTATTGGGATCATTTTCATTACTAAACTGCTCACTATTTTTATGTAAATTTTCACACTATTTTGTAATTATTCTACTTTAAAAAAATCATGTAATTTATTATTTAGTTGATATAATAGATTTTAATAACCGTATTAATTAAATAAACAATCAGATTTGAGCAACTCCATAAGGGCGACATTTTGGTTAGCGTTTGGGTAGCGTATTCGAGGGGTAATCAGAAATAATAATCAGGAATAATCAATTGAATGGTAAAAATATTACATGTCTGAAAATTATTAAACTATTTTTCGTACATATTCGTCAACACTATAAAACGGGTAAGTAAATATACTCTCAAATCACGTCGAATCGAATAAGTTAAAACCTCAACGACGCGACGGTGGCAACTGTTTGTTTGCGAGCCAGCTCGGCTCCTTCGAGCGAGACTGACAAGAACCATGTGCGGTAGTTTCCGTTGCGTTTTGTAAAGTACGAAATACCCCAATAGCCGGGCCCAGAGTGGGCGAGCCCCATGCAGCCGGTATAGGGCATCTACATATTACAATTCTCCGCATCCGACACTGTCGACAGCAATAGTACGAGATCCGGCTGCAGAAACAGTGCACCCATCGAGTAAGAGCTAAGAACCACATTTTTACGCATATTTGTGTTAAGGAGAATACATATCCACTAGGTTGCCTAACGAAAAGTGGCCGCAAGTATTTTTAATAAAATAGATTTTTGGGAAAAAATTCACCCACTAGTTTGTTAAATAAAATATCGTTCACTTCACGGCAATATATATAAAGTCTCTGAAAAATCAGGGTTGCCGTTGCGCACTTGGTCGCACCTCTGCTCAGCCCAGGTGTAAACAGGTACGATTTTGATATACCATTACACCCATAACGTACGTTCATTATTTATATATCAAATTAAAGCTGTTTTTAGGGTTTTGATGATCGAAGATCGGTTTCAAAACCCTTATGGTCTCGCTTTGTCTGTCCTTTTTTCCCTCCTTAATAACTCAAAAACTACTGCAGCTATCAACTTGAAATTTAAAATAATAATACATTTCGTGCGCCTGTACAGATTTAGAGAAAAATAAATGAAAATAAATGAAAAATGAAAATGAATATTTTCCATACAAATTGTGATGCCGAAATTTTAAAAGATACCTACAGAGTCATATGGGGTATCAAATGAAAGGTATCATTTTGTACATTTCAAAATATTTTTTGAAATTTTTGTAGGTTTCATACTTTTGAAAATATTTCGAAAAAAGTCGAAAAAATACCCATTCCCCCCCCCCCTATCTCCGAAGATTGCAGAGCGATCCATGTAAAATGTATGGAGCGTTTATAGACATTGATCTATATTTTACAGGAAAAATATAGAGAAGTTTGAAAAAAGAACACATTTTGAAAAATGGTCAAAAGGGGGGGGAATAATTTTCAAAAGGGGGAGCTACCTCACCGAGTGGGGTATCAAATGAAAGGTATTGGTTTGTACGTTCCAAAACAGTTTTTGAAATTTCTGTAGGTTTCATACTTTTTGAAATATTTTGAAAAAAGTCGAAAAAATACCCATTCCCCCCCCCCCTATCTCCGAAGTTTGCCGAGCGATCCATTTAAAATGTATGAAGCGTTTGTAGATATGGATCTATATTTTACAGGAAAAATATAGAGAAGTCTGTAAAAAGAACACTTTTTGAAAAATGGTCAAAAAGGAATAATTTTCAAAAGGGGGGCTACCCCACCGAGTGGGGTATCAAATGAAAGGTATCGGTTTGGACATTTCAAACCAGTTTTACAAATTTCTGTAACTTTCATACTTTTTGAAATATTTTGAAAAAAGTCGAAAAATTTACCATTACCCACCTTAACCGAAGCATGCATAGAGATCCATCTGAAATGTAGGTTGTATTAGCATCACAAAATTACTCTCATCCTTGTAGAGTTTATAATTATATTTGCCTGCAAAATAGATTCAGCCGATCCAAAATGTCAATGTCACTTACAGGGCGACTCTCGAAAAAGAAGTTGAAGAATTAATAATGGGAGGTTATTGGGAATTATTATAAATGTAAAACTGAGAAAAATAGGGAAAAAGGCAAAGTTCTAAGGTCAACTGATTATAATTAAAGTAATGTATTACTTGAGATTTGTGTTTGAACTGATTTGCTTACAAATCAGAAGTAGAAAAAACTTACGCTCACTGGATCTTTGGTATGTAGACTTTTACTATGATACCTGTTGAATAATGGTCCCGCACACATTATAAACAACAAGGTTAGGTACTTTTCAGTAAGTAGGTACCTAATTCAAGTAAAACAGCCACACAGCTCGGATCACAAGTAAATTCGACGTCAAGGTTAATTGTCGATTCCCTTGAAAACCTTTTGAATAAGTAACAAACATACCTAGGAAGTTTTGTGTTCTGTGTAAACAGTCACGAGATCACTCCTTCATTTCCAACATGATTGGATATAGCAAGATGCAACGCCAGAGTATGAATCAAGCTATGAATCCATACCTATGTTTAATCATGGAGTAAAACTTATGTACTTACAGAGTACCTAGACGCAAAGCTCATCACATACTGTACAGGAATATGAAAATGTTATGGTAATAAATAGGTAATAATACCAGCATCAATATAGCTTATCCAATAAATCTAATAATACCAGCAACTTTAAAACTTATCAGTAAGTAACCCGTCCATGGTCCGCTCACTACGGACATACCAACTTTGTACTTAAAGTAATAAAAAGGAATCTAATAATACCAGCAACTTCAAAACTTATCAGTAAGTAACCCGTCCATGGTCCGCTCACTACGGACGGACATACCAACTTTGTACTTTGACTATTTTTCTATCCAAAAAAAAATAGTCAGGATACCTATTAATATTTATCCTACTGCTGATCAGATTAGATACTTAATGGTGAAAAGAAAATTTATGGTTATGATAAAAGTTTCCAAAGACTCGGACAACACATCAATATTATTACCTACATAATTTAAATACTATTTAGTCTACCACTTTTGGCAGGTATCTCAAGATCAGTTATCAACTCATACAATAAACTGAGTGAGGACAATTACATTATGGACTTCAGAAAATATTCAATTTATTGACCATTACCTACATTACCACTAATATTGGTACGTCAAGGAATAAGTACTGTATAAAGAATAATCTGAAACAAAACCCTAGTTATTATAATTAATATATATAATATGATTATAAGTAATGTATAGCAATAAGCAACCTTCTCCCGTTCTCAAGTGTGTCAACTCAAAACCAACTTTGGTTTAACTCGGTCAGTGACAAAACAAATTTATAGTTATCCTACAGATCATGAATCGAAAATCTATAAATTATGAATATTGTTTAGTCAACTACCTGCCTAAATAAACTTGCATTACCTACACATTCAAACAAATCACTTGAGTTAATTTACAACATTATTAACACTGTTACCTCAGCGCTTATTACCATTGTAGTTGTTATGTTACCATGCACATGATCATCAATGGTTTTCAAACTGCTATCCTTATCCTGAAAGGCTGTTGGTTCCTACTATGTATTTAGTATTCAATAACTATTTCAAAGAAATAAAAGAAACTAAATTTATTAAAGATTTAAAAGTTTATTATGCTAATTAAAAATCTGTCTATATTTACTAGCCTTGGGCATTATGATGAAGAGCATGGAGGTATGTATATACCTACTTTTTCCAAATAACTCTATTCATAACATTACTAAAGTACTAACTATGATTTTTATAATTATTATTTAACCAAGAAGAAAAAAAGACATTTCAGGAACCCTAACCTCCTTAAATTATCTATTATCATTCTCCTCTATGTTGAACAAAATTTATGCGAAAAATTATTTAGTATAACTACTTATGTTTCAAAAATATTATTGTAACCCCTACTAATGCACATTATTTTTATTAACCCTAAATCACGAATATTTAAATCCTCAATTAGTATCATAATTTTAACCCTGATTATACACAGCACTTAACCCTTAATATGCTGCACATTATTTTATTAACCCTTAATGATGAATAATTTAATTTTTCAATAATGCACATAAAATGTCACTCACACACAATGTCTACACACAAGTTTATACTTAGTTAGAGCAAGGAGTTAATGTATCACTACACATAGGTTTTAATTTGAAGTAGGCAAAACTTACGTGTTATTTAAAACACACATAGTAGAGCACTATGTATGTAGTTACTCTACAACTCTTTTATCTCCTTATATACTTTGTTTGTATAAATTAGTACCCTTTCATTAGTCTCAAGTAGCTTCATAGTTTTACCATAGTAATTTTAAGATAGGTAAAACTCCTACTTTGTAAAAACCACTCAAAATTAAATAAAGTTTTATTATTATTATTATTATAATGAAGCGTTATATTAGATCCTAATCAAGCACATTTAATATGCAGACATAAAACATGGTAATAATTATTTTTTTAAAAAATACTCGGTTTTATTTCTGCAAACATTATGCACCATTATAATATACAGATTACTGATATTTTGATACTTTACATTGTTTATATTTATACTTGCTACACCAAGTATACAAACAAAATAAAAATCATACAAGTATAGAGATAGTTCACTACACACAGGTTGTACGAGTGTACTACCTGTTCAGCTAAACTCTACTAAATTGTTTCTACACTAGATCACTCTCTAAAAGAGATGTGCATTTATTTCTCTCTGATAAGGTCCTCAACATAATAGAGATAATATTTTGCCCAACGATTAACTAAAACCACTAAAAGTTAAAAACGAATTTGTACATACATATTATAATTATGTACATATTAGATTTATTTATTTATTGAGGTATTTATTCATGAACAAAACACCAGCTCTTAAAAATATATTTTTTCTTATAAATCACCAACAGCCAATAAAAGGATTTACATTATTATAATGAAAAAAAAAGAACGATCTGTCAATATGTACCTAGGTCATCCAGTTACCCTTACTAATTCACACCACATTATGGTTAGAAATTTAGATGGACTAAAATGCAAAATCTACATTTTTAGTCCAAAAGTAAACTTTATCTTATGCATAATATACCTACAAATTAATTATATAAATAAAAACTAATACTTAGTTAGTAAAAGTAAAGTAAATAACTTTTTTATTTGTTTAAGTAAACATACTTTGTCTATTTACATGGACTATAATACCACTATCTATACATGAAACATGACACATAGACAGAAAAACATAAAAAAAATAACAGATAAAATAATACACTGACATATGGAATTAATTTTAGTGTCAGAAATAAAAATTAAAAAGAAATAAAATAGGTGTAGCTCAATAATAAAATAAGAATATTAATTTAAATCAACTGGTTATTTGTCAAGAATCTTGTCATTTGTAAAATACTACTATAAATAGGTAGTTACATAATAACTTCAATAAATAATAGTAAAAATATAAATAAAAATAATAAAAAAAATCTTTCGTTACAAATACTTAAAAAGATAAATAATTTATGTAGCGCTATACATAAATCTGATAATAATTGAAAATATCAGGCATAAAAGTTTCAGTGTAAAAAAAAAAAAAAAACATTATCTAATGTTAAAGCTTTTACCAAACCAAATGTCAGGTGAGTATTCACCATGTGCATATTTAGTATTGTTGACATGAAGGCATAAAGTTTTGTTGCTGCATATCCAGTCCCGGTCCGCAGTGTATTCAGGCAGCAATTTGGATGACAAATTTTTACAGTTAATATACCCGTTGCATATACAATCATATATGTACCAAAGACAATGTCTGCCATAACTCTTCGGTCTTCGAGAGTTGTTTAGAAATGGTAAACACATGCTTCTTGCATTGGTGTTGTAATTATTAATTAAAAACTTATTCTATTTTTGTTAATACGACAGTTTAAAAGTTTCAAACATAAAAGGTTTGTCTAGTGTAGTCATTTTCAGCGTGTTGCCACACATTTGGCATGAAGTTATAGATAAACATTATTATTCTAAGTCACAGTCACACACGTAATTCACTAAGTCTAAGTGTGTACCTAACATTATCAGTAATTGAAACAAATATTACCTACAACCCTCCGTACCTTGATTGTCAACAAAACCTATGTAACATCTATAGTTAAGATGTGAATCGAACTAAAGCTAGTCCTAGATCTCAGTATCCCTATGAGAAAACAAGATCTGTTCATAATGTTGTGTAGTTTTAGTGTAAAGAAGCTAACACCTGATTTTCACGCTTACAACGTTCCAAAAACGTGTGCTCCGTCCCGTTCCCGTAAACGTGGAATCCTATGCTTATCCGTTTCATAAAGTGGCACGCAATCGAAGTAACGATGCAAAACTCTAAAATTTTCCTTTCATAGGACTAGTTTAGAATTTTTTACACAAGCTAGATCAGAGAATGGACAGCTTACCTTTTAGATAAACCTAAGACTTTTATATGGTTTATTAATGGTGGCATCTCTGTGTTCAGAGAACAGTCCTTTTGAGTCAATAATCACGCCAAGGTTCCTTACCGAGGGTACTTAATTTAGTATAAAAGAATTAATTTGATAGTTAGACTAAATAAGACAAACTTTTCTAATAAAATAAATAATAAGAACATTAATGGGTGTACCTAGTTTTTATTATTTTCAATTTGATACCTATCTAATAATATGCATGTACTTGTGCTTTGACTAAGTAATTTTGACTTGCGTAATCTATTTATTAAATGTTATCACCTGATCATTCTATTAATTTATTGACTAATTTAAAGGTGTAACAATGATTTTAATATTTTATTTAATTTTTAATTTTATGTAACTAATGTAATTGGTTAACTTATTCGTATTATATGCCCAATCAAATAAATAAATAAATAATGGCTTATAATAGATAGTTAATTACCTGCTTGAACATTACTGTTTTATCTGCAAACGTTTAAGTTTAAACAGACTGAAATGTGGTCTAATTGCTAGATGGTGGTTGCTACTCTACAAGAATACAGTTTTTCTATTGAGTATTGGCTCAGCTTTGAGTATCTACCGGTTTTAATAACTTCCTGGTTTTATAAATCACAGGGGTAACTGAGCTATGATTAGATCGAAAAAAATAAAGACAGTTCTTATGAGAATCGAGTACTGGTAGTCCAGGTCCAAAAGAGACAGCTCTTAAGAAGTCAGGCGGGTAAAGAAGTTTGCTAGAAGCATGGAACGCGCGTTAAAGCATTACTATATATATAAAAATAATATATAATTAGTTAATTTATAAACCTGTGATATACAGGTATCACAGAGATTTTCAAATTCAAATTTAATAACACTATGATCTACCATTAGATGTTTAAATTTTACATTAAATTAAAATTTTAAAATTAATTTAATAAAAGTAAACCTGAAAATAAAGGATAAGGTAAATGAATTGAAAAAAATTGTTTTTATCAATTCAACGTTAAGAAACATGCAGATCACTACATAATAATTTAAATTCCATAATCATTTATTTATTTGCAAAAAAAAAATGTGGTTCTGTTCTTACTACATAATAGATTTTCACACATTTTCTATTCCATAAATATAAACTGCGTCAAAATATTAATGCAAGCCGTAAAATATGTTATATTATGCAATCATAAGAAGTTTGTATTTAAATATAACAATGTTTATCACATTGCTTAGTGCTAGTTACTAGATGCTTTAATATACATTTAAAAAACTAAAACACAAGAGTTGTCTCCATGTTAGTCCAGAGTTGCAAATAGTATTGTCGTCACCTGTTGTCTTCAAAGTATGGTGAGCTCTCACGGCAGCACAAGAAGCAAAAGCATTAAATGTTCACGATGCCGTCGAAGTCACAATAAGAACGTGAGATAAATTACAAAATTTGCACCACACCATTCATTAAGGGATTTGCAAATGATTATTATAGCTTACAAAAAAAAAAATCAGTACACTTGCACCTTTAAGAGGTTTATTATAATTTACAAAGAACAATAACAATATTGGTGCCTAGTTACTTTAGATTTAAATAAAAGCAAAGATTTAAATAAAGATGTCGGTAGCGACAAATCAAAATGGTGTTTGTCGATCTCCTGCTCAGATGTCAGACCGTCAGACTAGCTAGAACCATAGACATTGCATTTTGAGTATGCTATGTGTAGTGTAGTAGCGACTGGTTACCGAATTTATCCATGCTTCAACATCATAAATTACAGTCAGTACCTAGTTCAAGTTCAAGTTCAAGTTCTTTATTCGTAACAATAATTAGGTTACATGTCAATTTTTTATCAATAATTCATTGTACTTTATGAATAAAGTACAATTTTTAAATAAATTAGATATAATAATATAAGTAAGAAAAATATACAACATAAAAATCAACACACATACAGCTAAGTTGAATCATCTACTCATCGACTTGAAGTAGTAGAACTACATTACATTATCGACATGGTTATCAAATACATGAAGATGCTACTAATAGAAACCCGATCTCGAGTACTAACTTACACTAACTTGTACAGTGTGGCGGATGTATGCTGATTTGAAATAATAAATATAACAGCAATAATTATAGCCAAGCTCTTAATAAAAGGGTCTTGCACGACGATACCAATTACAATTATTTTATTCAATAAGTGAACGATCACACAAACGACCACCTACAATAATTAATTTGAATTAAATAAAAAAATAAAAATAACTACACACAACCAATCTTTAACACTGGGGATCCTATTATGATCTCTAACCACAACACTGTCCTTGTGATGGTAAAGTAAGAAGCTGTATTAAAGAACCTTGCAAAGTCACATCAATTCTCGAAACAAAATATCGAAATAGCGAATAAAAAAAAAAAACAGACTACTTCGAAGTAAAAAAAAAAAAAAAAGAGAAAACCTATAATTTGAAAAGCGAAAGTTAAAATGATAATGGTATTTCATTGGGGGATGACCGAACGAAATGATAATATCTGATCCCAAATACACTATTAAAATATTATTATACTTCTCTAGTATTTGTAAAGAACTAGCTCCAATAAAAAAAAAAAAGCTTAAGTGAGCTTACATATACATCAAATTTCATTATATTGGAGTATACAGTGTTGATATACATGTGATTATCATTATGAGCACAATGTAATATCAATTATTGACAATTTTACCGCATTAAAATATAATAATAAGTAAAGTTCACTGAATACGAATATATTCCACTCTCAAAATACAGAGACACTGATATCTTATGTATTCGTATGAATAGATCCTATTCCCACAATTTGTTGCAGAGGGAAAGAGAACAGATGCATTTAATAGTTATAAATAGAGCAAAATCTAAGGCCACCTTGAATAACTTGAAATAAGGAAATGTGGGTCTATATATAATATTTTTATCATATTTACAGATTCAAGTATTGTGAGTTTGCCCGATTACGAGGACTCAAATACACATAAATGAGTTTGCCCGATTACGAGGACTCAAATACCTGTTTGTGAGTTTGCCCGATTACGAGGACTCAAAACAAAATAATGAGTTTGCCCGATTACGAGGACTCAAATACCTGTTTGTGAGTTTGCCCGATTACGAGGACTCAAAACACAATAAATGAGTTTGCCCGATTACGAGGACTCAAATACCTGTTTGTGAGTTTGCCCGATTACGAGGACTCAAAACACAATAATGAGTTTGCCCGATTACGAGGACTCAAATACCTGTTTGTGAGTTTGCCCGATTACGAGGACTCAAAACACAATAATGAGTTTGCCCGATTACGAGGACTCAAATGGTGGTAACATTTACAGTTTATAATTTTGCGATTTAATCACTCCGAAAAGAATTATCTCAATAATGAGAAATTACAATTTGGATTCTTCAAATAATTTCAAATTATAATAATACATCAAATAATTATTTCACTTGTATACTATCTTTAATATATCATATATATATAAAAATATGTTAAATATTGTTATTATTATTTACAACTCTACTAACGTTTTCTTGTTTTCTTTCACGCAGACCCTGTATCATTTTGAAGTCTCTGATCGCCTGCTGAGCTCTCCATTGCCATTGCGTTACCCACTGCCATTGCGTTACTCGCACGATGATGAAGATATGCATAATATTCTTTCGGCCTATTAATAATAACTTGTGTCGCTAAAGATAATTATCTACTTTAGTTATATTTCAACCATACGGTATTGTTTTGTATTCGTTGAGTAGGAGTAAGAAATTGTATAATTGTAATGAGGACATACAACATAAATATCTAATGGCCGGATCGGACTGAGGACATTCCGGATCGGACTGCGTTCATTCCGGATCGGACTGAGGACATTCCGTACTTAGGATAGCCGACTATTAGCATCACAAAATTACTCTCATCCTTGTAGAGTTTATAATTATATTTGCCTGCAAAATAGATTCAGCCGATCCAAAATGTCAATGTCACTTACAGGGCGACTCTCGAAAAAGAAGTTGAAGAATTAATAATGGGAGGTTATTGGGAATTATTATAAATGTAAAACTGAGAAAAATAGGGAAAAAGGCAAAGTTCTAAGGTCAACTGATTATAATTAAAGTAATGTATTACTTGAGATTTGTGTTTGAACTGATTTGCTTACAGTTGGTACCTACTATTCTTAGGTATTCCTTAAACTGCGAAATCTCTAACCGGTACTTTTGGTACATATTTGTTGACAAACGTTCAAAACCCTCGGCGCGCGAGTTACACTCGCACTTGACGGATCTTGTTTTTTCTGTTTACACAAATATGCGTAAAAATGTGGCTCTTACTCGATGGGTGCACTGTTTTATCATTGTAAAACTGCCTCGCGAGGCTGCTCGCCTGGTCTTGACGCAGTCGTAATATTATTAGCAATATCTTATTCAGTTCAGTGGCTAAAAAAGCTTATCAAGGCAATGAAATACTTTGTTATCAAACAGTAAGTAGGTAAAATTAGAACATGTGTGATGAAACTGTTGAAACAACAGATTTCCGTGAATTGCAGATATAAACAACAATGTTCTTAATAGTTCAAAGAGAAGATGAAAGAAAATATTGTACATCGTAGTGACTAATACTAACAACTGAAGTGTACCTGGTCTATCCAATTAATATGCATTGCACTCGTGTAGGTCCAGTACATGCATGTTCTGTGCTGATCGGGGTTTGTTTGAAGTTCTAATTAGCTATACACAAGTGTGTTCTTACGTTTTAACTCACACAAACGCACGAATAGGAAAATGAGACGTAGGTAATACCATACCTATTTGTCGCATTTTTTTAGCTTCACCTTATAGGTATGTGTCTACTATCAATTTCAAGCTTTCTTTTTGTAAGGTTCTGTTTGTAAAGTTCTTACCGACATATCTCTGGTTGGGCGCGTACCGCTCCACCTCCCCGTTGACCAGCAGCCGGTAGTAGTTGTCCCCGGGCGCCTTGGGCACGGCCGCGGCGCCGCGCGCGCGCGCCGGCTCCAGCGGGCACGCCAGCAGCGTGCCCAAACACAAACATAACGACAACAGGCGCCACATACTACTGCCCATCGCTTCTCTCTGAAAACGTCGTCGACGTCACACTTTAACAATCGGGATGATTATCTATAGGACACCAAGCTCAAAGCACGAACCACATTTACCTACCCCAGATAGTAAGCATTTTGATGTAAACTGTGAGCTTCTATTAAGTTTAGTAAATAAATATACAAAAGTCATAAAACTTTAAAATGGTTGCACCGATTTTCAGAACACCCGGATGAAGTCAAATCAAACTAAAAATTAGAATCCGTTCATGCATTTGGGGGTTAAGGTACCACATGACAGACACGCGGACACCCAGCTCAGATGACAAGACAAGACACGCGGACACATAGTAACGTAGTACACATTACACTTGTAACACCCCTCAAGACAAAAGCCCTAACGACATCATGGGAGGGAGAGCTGTCACTATCTACCTACAATACACCGAAATTGGCTGACGCTCTATCGCACGTCGACATACAAACCTACATGTAAAACAAAGAAAATGATCCCACAGGCGCCTACGACACAATATACTACCTACCTGCAGACTTTCCAATCAGATTCAGGCTCATAAGGCTACAACGAAAGCTCTACAGTCTATATTGAAACACGAGACTAAGTAACCTTCTAAACTATAATATTTTGAGCATTGAAAAAGGTAGCTTTTTCTAGAAACACTGAAGCAGTTCACTCACCAGCAGCGAAGCGAGCCGAGTGGCTATCGGAGGCGGAGCTGCGGAGATAAGGGGTCAGGTCAGGAGTCGGGGGGCCGCGCCGAGTGCGCGACAGATAACACGCGAGCCGAACCAGCGCGAGCTGACGACAATCCTAATAAGGCAATGTTATGCTCATCTAACTAACTGTTGCAATGAGATGATTACGTGTGTCCTTAGCCGGAGTAACAATGTTACTGTTAGCATGCTTGCTATTCAGACTATGAACCGAGAATACTTTCATTAAATCAAAGCTTCAATTTGCTTGGATAGCTCTCTAATCTAAACACATTATCGCAGTAACATTTACAAGTGATGTTTGGATAAATGTTATTCAATTGAAACTATTCTTTCACGGCTGAATAGATTATATTATAATATAACCTACTGTAATTCTGCAAAGTTCTAGACCAGAAAATACATCTACGCTCCTTTACAAAAAGTGTCGGAAGCTGCGGAATCTAGCTAGTAAACTAATCTGTGATAGTGCGGTTCCACACGACTGTAGATACTAAAATCGTACCTAATAATCTTCGCTCTCCACTAAGCACACGCATCAAAATGTCCCTCAGAGGTCTGTATCCAACCCAGATGAGTTGCACAGATTCGGGCCCACGCCTTTCCAGAATTCCAGACAATAAGTAGGTACCTACATTGCAATGTCTAGCACTGACTAGAAATAGAAGAGCGATCCAAACTCTTGCAAAGAACGTACGTAAGCTATGTAACAAATAACCCGACCTGGGTGACGTCACGCAGGGTTCAAGACTTCAGGGCTTTTGCGGAGAGAAGCCGACGGGTGAACAGTAGGTGACCGGTGCACCAGACGGACCGGCGCGGCGGAGGCAACTGCGCGGCGAGAGGAAACGCCTAGGTGCGCTAGGTCAGATGAGATGCGCTTTAAGCACAACGCATGCGTGCGTGGTGTCAACAACCCTGCCTCACGTCGATACTACCACATATTTATGACAAATGTTAACACAACTCGTTCATAGAACAATTAAATATGAATACCAACTATACAACTTGAGCAAAATGTTAATGTGCTCCGTTTACCAAACTTTTGAAGAAATTTCACATCTGCGAAAACATCATAAACCTAACAGTTAGACGAGTTCGCCTTTTGATGCAACCGCCCAGTGCGGTTAGGCTAGTTGGGCAATTCGTAACACAGAAATAAAACATGTCAGCTAAATAATATTTCGAGCGAAGACGTGTCCGTCCGTATATTAGTGTAATAGATTAGGTATTTAGGTTCATAGGTATACTAGCTAACCCTCTCGTGATTTCATTCGCGTGGACTTAAGGAAAAAAAAACTTTTAAACCCTATAGGTACCTTACCTAACCCCGTTTTCAATAAAAACGATCCCGTTTATGTTTTAAGGCTAGTTTAAAAAAAACTGAAACCCGTTTCCCGTAACTTTAATTCTTATTTTTACACATTGAGTTGGAAGCAAATCGTGTCATAGGTACTATAGGTTACTAACTTGCGTACCTACAGAGGCCACACTTGAGAATCTGAAAGTGTAACACCCGACTTTAGCCCATTTGAAGAGAAGTCAAATGTAACATCGGGAACTTTGAGCCTCCTTTTACCCTTATTTAGAGATTTTAAAATATAATCCTGAAACGTGTGATTTAATTTATTGTATATTCAGTGCCTACATTAAAATGTTACAGCCATTTCAAGATGGAGCCAAACCACGCTAAACTGCTCAAATTTTAATAACACGATTTAGCCTTTTTCTGATTTTTTGAAATATCCTGAAACATGGTGTTCAATAATTTTATATTTTTAGTATTCTCTGTAAGTTTCAAGCAAAGCGGGCCAATGGTTAAAGAGTTACGAAAAACACCAAAAAAGTTCAACCCCCCTTTTCACCCCCTTAGGGGTGTAATTTTCCAAAATCCCTTCTTAGTTACTAGTGGAAGCTGTAGTTAAGGTACCTAGGTACCTACCCTCCAAATTTCAGCTTTCGGGCTTCAGCGGTTACCTATAGCTGGGCGTTGTTGCCAGAAAATCGCTTGTTCTTTACACAAACATTAATATTTACGTTTATGCTATATTTAATTTAGTCCTCGCACGAGAGCTATGCCTAAAAGATATGCGAGCGGCCAGATTTGAACTGAGAAAACACAGCTATAGGCAGGCATAGATGTATTTCGTTAGATATGCCCCGACCCAAATAACTGTGGCACTGTCTTTGAATGGCAGTGAAAGAATGTACTCGTAAGTTTGATATCGATTGACTTCCAGTACCTAGGGTAACACGTCCAGACGACACAACGTGTTGAAACAAGAAGTGGACTCACCTATGGTCGCGCCGTGACCGCGCGCCGTGGGCCAGCTCCCGTCAACAAGTGAGGTTTCCGGCGCGTGCCGCGGCCGCTCCCACGCGTGCGCACATTACCCACTTCCTAGTCCAGTTAGCGATTCATAGCTCTTGTTACTGGACATAATTACTGCCCTTCCTAATCAGGACGTTTCGAATAAAGCTCCTCCCGCAACTCCCTTGCCTGTCGCGACGCGACGCACATATTTCGTAGGATCGCTCCGTAGAGCGGCTGCAATGTGTTCTCGCTGAAGCCAGTACTTTGATGACTTGATTAGTGTGCATC
This sequence comes from Eupithecia subumbrata, assembly GCA_949316285.1. NCBI lineage: Eukaryota > Metazoa > Arthropoda > Insecta > Lepidoptera > Geometridae > Eupithecia > Eupithecia subumbrata. The sequence goes on along the minus strand of OX438640.1, from coordinate 17,007,195 downwards.
GTTTCAGAATTAAAAATAGGTTTAGTGTTTTAATTAAACAAGATCCGTTAAGTACGAGTGTAACTCGCGCGCCGAGGGTTTCGAACATTAGACAATTGTACAAAAAATATGTACCTACTAGGTTAGAGACTTCGTAATTCAATGAATACCTAAAAATAGTAGGTACCGAGCTACATTTCAGACAATGATATTATATATAAACTGAGGTAGATGCGTTTTACCGAGGTCTGCGCGACAAGACAAAACCAGGTGAATTCACTTGACTGAACTCAGTCCGCTCTGCGTCGCGCCGCGATACGAACATACGTTGCGGGATTTTAGAGAAAAGTAAAACAAACGAAAATGCCACATTTTGTGTTTCGAAAGTGCAAAAATTATACTGGGACAGCTGTAAAAACAGGCAGGATGTGTCTTTCCATTTGTAAGTACTGTTTAGTCTATTTAAAATGGAAAATCGCGTTGCCGCTTTGCCATTTACACGAACGAGACAAGACGTAGTGCGTTGCATTCATGAGTGACAGAGAGAACGAGATAATGACGTGCGGTGTTGTCGGTTAGACCGACGCTAAGGGAGGTTAGGGTGATATGGGTAATATGATCATGATCACGCAATGCAACAATATTATTTTTCACCACTACTTTCCAATTATTTTTCGTAGTAGGATAATAAAGAGATGGATTTGACTTTCAACATTTGCTTCTATTTTGTTTTAGATTTCCTAAAGACGAATTAATTAGGGAGAAATGGGTACGAGTCGTTAGAACCCAAAGACGAGACGATGAATGAAAAAAATATTTCTTTCTAATGAGTATGACGTCTCTATTGGTAAAATCTCATTGATTTCAGATGGATCTCTCTACATACTTTGGTAATGGCTAGTATAGTATTATAATATCTGTGGTAATGGTAAATTTTTCGACTTTTTCAAGATTGTTTTGAAATGTCAGAAAACTTTGTAGATCTCTTTTAAAATTTCGGCATCACAATTTGTATGGAGAATTATCATTTTAATTTTTCATTTATTTTCATATTTTTTTCTTCAACTTGTAGGTACAGGCGCACGAATATTATTATTTTAAATTTCAAGTTAATAGCTGCGGTAGTTGCTGAGATATTATGGAGACTGATTATGATTTAGCCTAATTCTTCAACAAGTTTTTTATTACATTTGAGTTGAGATGCTTCAACTTTTTGATTTTCTAATAAATTTTGACTATGAAATAAGATTTACCTAAGCCTGCAATGACTAATGAAAGATATTTCATTTCAGTTTCAGGTACATATCTGCTGCTCGATGTTATCAGTAAGTTTACTAAGGGTTAACTTAGGGTTCTATGTATCTTGTATTCTTCTTAAAGATAACCGGACGATTACATTTTAACGGACGTTAATGGCCGATGTTTCGTACAATATACCTACGCTTAGCCTCCGAAGCTCTGATCGTCCGATGACCTGTCAAAGGAAACAACCCGGAAGACAAACGCCGTGATATTGCTCGCATTATTTTATTCAGTCAAATCTTAGTATCTTGACTTCCGACAACACCCTCTCCTTACTTCTAATAACTACAATAACTACAAGGATAGCTTCCACTTCATTGTTCCGTCTGCGTCCGTGACGTCCGTCTACGTATTTGATAATGAAATCGTATCGTGTTTCTGTAATCTCTCACAGTTTCGATAGATAAGGGAACTTCATTGATGCGAGAGATTCGCTTTCAGTGTAGTTATTATAGTTGTACAAATATATAATAGTTTAGACTAGGTAGGTACATAAGGCTCGGTTCCGCACTTCACAGCAATAAGCGCCGCTAGCCGCCGACCTGCGCATAGACAGACAGACAAACAGACAAACGGTGAGATTCTTGTTCTTTGCAAATATTGCAGATCAACAACTAGCGATTCCCGTAGTCAATCAAACCAACCTTCTGTAATTGTATAAAAATAGTAGTCGTCATACAAAACTGTGCTTTCGGTTACCAATGTCAATAGTTTTTATCATAATCTTAAATTGTATTTTAACGGCTGTTAAAACTGATTGGAACATTTTTGTTCAAATGATTATTAAGTAAGGTATAGGTAGGTACATTTCTATTAACTTAAACTTACACAACTTAATGACTAGAAAAATAAATAGGTAGATTATGTACTAGTATAAATGCATGCTCGTAACCGCATATGCGTAGTTTTGATTAAATAATGGCACAAAGGCTACCAAATATAACATAACTTATGATTATTCTAGTAGTACCTAATGACCGGAGTCAGTTCGATAGTCTACCTAAGTATTAGAATGTACAGTGATCACAAGACAACTTAACAGAAGTTGTACATCTTGACTTTTACCATCTGCTCATTGCAAAGGTCTTGAACACAAATCAAAAGGGTTGAAAATGAAAACATATATGAACCACCTTCAAGTGTATCAGAATTGAAATCATAAATACTTACTTCTAAATAGGAATAAGTTCACTCATCATTATGTACATACTTTGTGTATGTTACATACAGTGCTACTCACATGTACATTAAAACAAATTAATTGGCTTTAGTGGTTGGCACCGTTCACGAAAAGATTCAAACAATAGAGCTGCTGGCAACACTAATAAGTAAATAAAAGTAACAAAAGCTACTCTAGTCCAATATTTAAGTAGGCCTCATGCACTGCGCAGGTAACAGTCGAGGCTCGGGCAGTCTCTGCAACTGCACACGCGTACGAGAAGGAAAAGCTCACAACATACGTAAGGCAACTATCAGATAAACTGACCTTGACAATAATTGAAGTGATAGTATATATGCAGGATGCACCATAAATACATACATAACTATTCTACTATTTATTATTTTGTACATTCATGTCTCGGTATACCTAATGTAATTAAACATTTGAAATTCCAAGAACGGAAGACCTGCAATTATAATAATTCATGAATGAGATCCTCTTAATGATTTTCATTGAATAAAATATACGTTCAAGTATTATTAGTATGTATGTATATATTGGAGAGTCGGAGCCCGGTCGACCGGGGCGGGGCGACGCGGGGCGGGGCGGTTGTCTCGCTAGAACGTCAGGATGGGCTCCTCGCGGTGGTCCAGGATGTCTGGAATGATAGGGCATTTATGAAACAAACGTTCAAGATGGAACCATCCAAATATAAGTAGATCAACAGATTAAAAAATTAAATTTATATAAATAATAAAAATAAACGAAAAGAGCGAATACTTAGCGTTTTCCACAACTGTGCGTGCTCGTGGAAAAAATGAATGATGTGAGAAAACGGTTTGATGCAAGTACAGTACCGAGCTCCGTTATACACGCAGTACGCGACGGCGCGGGGACCTGTCCGCCGTCTGTGGGCTGCCATCGACAACCCGCGCCGCCGCTCAGCGACAACATGCCGAAAATCAAATGACCTTAATCTGTCATCGATTATATTGTGTCCTCCAGCGTAGGAATTTGTACAATGGAGCTCAGTGAAATACACTAATCAAAATAATTGTTCTTGTTAGCGAAGCGTACACTACATTATGTAAGATGCAAGGCGGGGGTGCCGCGGTGGAACGGAGCGCAAAACGGGCAACGAAAACATAAAAAAGGTCCGTAATAAAATGGATGAAATGCGCGGCACACAGCGAGAACGAGTAGAAAGCGGAGGATTGGTTGTTACCTTTAGCGATGGCCCACCAGGGCAGCGTGACGTAGGTGAGGTACGCGTTGAGGGGCTGCGAGGCGGCGCGGCGGCCCTCCTTCCACAGGTGGAAGGTCTGCGTGAAGCCGCGCATGGCCCACAGCGGGTTGTACGCGCCGTCGTCCAGTTCTGCAACATGCGAGCGGGTCAGTGGGGGGCGGCGGCGGGGCGGGCGGGCGTCGGCGCTAGGGGAGTACCGTGCGGCGGCGGGCGCGGCACGTCGCACCAGTAGTAGATGTCCGTCCCGTCGGGCGTGCTGCGGCGCGGCGGCAGCGCGGCGTCGCGGAACAGCGCCGCCGCCACGCCCGCGCGCCGCCGCGGCAGCGTGCAGTAGGCGCGCGCGCCGCGGTTCGGCGAGCCCGGCGCCTCCGGGGCGTGCGCCACCGCGCAGCGCTCCTCGCGGCCGCGCACCGTGCGCGCCGGCGGCACCGCACCTGGGTGCGCGGGCGGCGCGAGGTGGCGCGCGCCGCCGCACGAGGCCGGCTCCTGGCCCAGCTCGTCCGCCTCGTCCGCTTGCTCGGGCTCGGCGCGGGCGCGGCGCGGGGCGGCGGGTAGCGGGCGCAGCGGCGGCGCTCCACCGCGGTGCGCGCGGCAGGCGGGCGCGCGCGGCGCCAGCGTGTGCAGACAGGCGGGCGTGGAGACGTCGGGGCGCGCGCGCGCGTACACCTCGCGCATGTCATGGTCGCGCGGCGGGCGGCAGCACCAGCGCGCGGAGGAAGCCTGCAGCCGCCGCCCTGCGCAGACACGCGCGTTACACGGAGGCAGCGGGGGGGACTGGGCTGGCTTCCTCCGAGCGGACTACGGCAGGTGCGCGATGCGATACCTTACGTGCATGCTCACTCACACCATCAAATCAACTAACTACCTACTATAGTACATGCATCTATGACCTTTGAGAAAGAAAGCGTGTTATTTGTTGACTAATTTTTCCAAATAAATGATTATGTTTATTAATAACAGTCTGCTTTTTTTAATTTACGATTGTCATCAATTAGTAACTGAATCAGTGTAAAACATCTACATGAAAGCATACACCTTTAACCAAACTATTGATACATCATTTGGTGAACAATGACGGCGCTGATTGTTCTATTTTCTGATTACGCAACTCCATAGTGAATTTTCTGAGTGAATCAGCTGCGCAACGCTGTGACTCATGCACTCAACTGAACGAACTATAGTGGCAGTGCAGTGCATCCGCCCGGGACATGCACCGCGGCGCCGATGACTCCATGCAACAGAGCATGCATTACTCTACTTGTTAACAAACAAAGAAACCAAGCGATAAATTTTACCTACAATCCTCTCTCAATTTTATTTATAAATTTTATTTATTTATATCATACTTATTAGGTACTATCTTATACATGGGAAACATAGTTATAACCAGCAAAGTTTCCACCATTTTAACTTTAAACAACTGCTGCAGTAACATCTGATTATTCGTACGATGAATAACTAGTCAATGATTTAATTTTGTCAAATATTAGGTCCTTACATATGAAATTGGCGTTTTGTATGGGAGGAACAAAAAGTCGAATATTTTTTAATATAATATATTTAATTAATCAAAGTATGAACCATTATTTTCTATGCACTTTTGCCATCTTATAGGTAGTTCATTGATCCCTTTACTAAACAAGATCCGTCAAGTGCGAGTGGAACTCGCGCGCCGAGGGTTTTGAACGTTTGTCAACAAATATGTACCAAAAGTACCGGTTAGAGACTTCGCAATTTAACGAATACCTAAGAATAGTAAGTTACATTTCAGATGGATCTCTCTGCATGCTTCGGTTAAATGGGTGGTTCGGTTAAGGTGGGTAATGGTAAATTTTTCGACTTTTTTCGAAATATTTCAAAAAGTATAAAAGTTACAGAAATTTGAAAAACTGGTTTGAAATGTCCAAACCGATACCTTTCATTTGATACCCCACTCGGTGGGGTAGCCCCCCTTTTGAAAATTATTCCTTTTTGACCATTTTTCAAAAAGTGTTCTTTTTACAGACTTCTCTATATTTTTTCTGTAAAATATAGATCCATATCTACAAACGCTCCATACATGTTAAACGGATCGCTCTGCAAACTTCGGAGATAGGGGGGGGGGGAATGGGTATTTTTTCGACTTTTTTCAAAATATTTCAAAAAGTATGAAACCTACAGAAATTTGAAAAACTGTTTTAAAACGTACAAACAAATGCCTTTCATTTGATACCCCACTCGGTGAGGTAGCCCCCCCTTTTGAAAATTATTCCCCCCCATTTTGACCATTTTTCAAAAAGTGTTCTTTTTTCAAACTTCTCTATATTTTTCCTGTAAAATATAGATCCATGTCTATAAACGCTCCATACATTTTACATGGATCGCTTTGCAATCTTCGGAGATAGGGGGGGGGGGAATGGGTATTTTTTCGACTTTTTTCGAAATATTTTAAAAAGTATGAAACCTACAAAAATTTCAAAATATATTTTGAAATGTACAAAATGGTACCTTTCATTTGATACCCCATATGACTCTGTAGGTATCTTTTAAAATTTCGGCATCACAATTTGTATGGAAAATATTCATTTATATTTTTCATTTATTTTCATTTATTTTTCTCAAAATCTGTACAGGCGCACGAAATGTATTATTGTTTTAAATTTCAAGTTGATAGCTGCAGTAGTTTTTGAGTTATTAAGGAGGGAAAAAAGGACAGACAAAGCGAGACCATAAGGGTTTTGAAACCGATCTTCGATCATCAAAACCCTAAAAAACCAGTCGGACGGGAATCAATAAAATCTTTGAAGGCGATTTGGACTGCCCCATCGGAGTTGAATTTTTTCCCTTGCAAGAAGTTATCCAAATTTCGAAAAAAATGGTAATCTGTTGGAGCAAGGTCCGGGGAGTACGGAGGATGTCTTAGACTTTCCAATTGAAGCTCTTCTAATTTAGTAGCCGTCTGTTGCGCAGTGTGTGGTCTAGCGTTGTCGTGAAGCAGCAGTGGCGTGGAGCGATTGACCAGCCTAGGTTGTTTAGCCGCTAGCTTTTCCATCATGGTTTGCAATTGCTGACAATAGACATCAGCCGTAATAGTCTGGCCAGATTTGAGAAAACTGTAATGAACAATACCGGCACTAGTCCACCAAACGCTTTCAAGTAACTTTTTTGGGGTTAATTTTCGCTTGGGGCAGGATTTGGCTGGCTGGCCAGGATCCAACCATTGCGCTGAGCGCTTCCGATTATCGTAAAGAACCAATTTTTCATCACAGGTAATGATTCGGTTTAAAATACCTTCATTATTGTGCCGGTTTAGTAATGTAACGCAGCAGTCGACGCGCGTTTGCCGGTTTGCTTCAGTCAATTCGTGAGGTACCCACCTTTCAAGCTTTTTAATCTTCCCAATTTGCTTCAAGTGAATTAAAACAGTTTTATCACTAACACCGCAGCCTGCAGCTAACTCGGACGTGGTTTGCGATGGATCCGCTTCCACAATAGCCTTCAACTCTTCATTATCAACTTGAGTCTCAGGCCGTCCACGGGGCTTGTTCTGCAAGTCGAAATTTCCAGAACGAAAACGTTGGAACCAAAAACGAACTGTGTTTTCTTTTGCAACACGACCGCCATACACATCATTCACCCTTCGAGTTGTTTCCGCAGCACTAGTGCCACGGCGGAACTCGTACTCGTAAATAATGCGATATTTTAAGTTTTCCATTTTGTAAAATGAGTGACGCAAACAGAAAAAAACAGAAGAAAAAAAACAAATGAATGACGATCATCGAAGCACAAATACACGAGTCTATAGCTGTACAAATTTGAATTTGGAATTCCTTACCAAAGAGGAGAAATTTGTGATTAAAGTGGCCAGTACGAAAAACGCCAATTTCATATGTAAGGACCTAATATTAATTGAAGTGACGTCGACGAGAGATTCGATCATTGATTACTTTAAGCATAGAGATGATCAGCGCCTTTTCCTGACGCACGTCAAAAGACAGACCACTCTCAGCAGTTGCACATACCTGTATGTAGTTCAGAGAGGTTTGTAAGTAAGCATAAGAGAAGCTTGTAGTAATAATAATAAGTTATCGAAGCGAGCGAGCTAAGAAGCGCCTACTTGTAAAGTGAAGCACCGTCCAGAAGTAGTCAGCACAAGAAGCGAACAAATAAACAAACACCCAGAATCCAACTTGTACTTTTTAGAGTTAATATAACTTAAAAGAAATGCTTATATTCAAAAAATATAAGCAGAAATGAGTAGGTATGGTAAATATGTTGTCTTGTAGAGTAGCGCACTGACCGTCCCTCAGGTCTCCGCCCTCCACCTCGGCGACGCCGCTGATGAGGGAGTCCAGTCCTTCGTTCTCGGAGCGACTCTTGCCGTCCTTGGAGCGCCAGCCGCCGCGCGAGTAGTTGGTTAGGTTAGCACTCGGGTCCGACAGGCGGCGCTGAAAGACAATTTATTAAATATTGAGGTTTTTCCAGACTTCAGGTTACTTACACTTATAGCCAAAGCGCACCTCCCCCCGAACATTCCAACGCAACTAATATTTTAAGCAGGTCTCAAGTGAACAATTTTTGATTGAGATTTTCATCACGTGAAACTATCAAAAAGACGCGACTTGAGGCGTGCTCAAGTGCAAGGTGCGATCGAGTATGGCGTTAGTTAGCTCCTTAACGGAGGAGGGGGAGATTGTATGTTCTGGTGTAGGTAGTTAGGTGTTCTTCATGTATTTTGTTCGGCGATTTCTCGTCATTGATGGACCGATTCTGATGATTCTTTTGCTATTTTTAGGGTTTTGAAGATCGAAGATCGGTTTCAAAACCCTTATGGTCTCGCTTTGTCTGTCCTTTTTTCCCTCCTTAATAACTGAAAACTACTGCAGCTATCAACTTGAAATTTAAAATAATAATACATTTCGTGCGCCTGTACAGATTTAGAGAAAAATAAATAAAAATGAAAATTAATATTTTCCACTATAAGGATGAAATAATATTTAGTAACAATTCCGCGCAGAACCTCTTCCGACAAGATTTAACAAAATGTGATTTGTGTGTACCGCCCGCCCTCCCACAAATTGTTCCTACTTACAATAAGAGAAAGTAAACAATAGACTTAAAATTAATTAAATTAAGCAAATTATTCCTACGTACAATCAGAGAAAGTAAACAATAGACTTAAATTTAATTAAATGAAGTAAATTACCCTCCTACCTAACTTAATTTGCGAAAGAAAAGACCACACCAATCACACAATGAAAAAACTCATCAAAAGTAAGTCGTCAACTAGTTTCGTCTCTCCACGAGACATCATCAGGACACCTCAACAATACTCGACCTTGACACAGAGAGCGCTAAGCAACAACGACAGAGTCCTACCAGAGATGTTGCCTCTCTGAGCTCCCTGCGTAAAGTCAAATACACACAAATCACATTTTGTTGAATCTTGTCGGAAGAGGTTCTGCGCGGAATTGTTACTAAATATTATTTCATCCTTATAGTATACAATGGATTTCCGCAAAGTAACGCCTGAATCTATTATTTATAATATTTTCCATACAAACTGTGATGCCGAAATTTTAAAAGATACCGACAGAGTCTTAAGGGGTATCAAATGAAAGGTATCATTTTGTACATTTCAAAATATTTTTTGAAATTTTTGTAGGTTTCATAATTTTTTAAAATTTCGAAAAAAGTCGAAAAAATACCCATTGGTTTGGACATTTCAAGCCAGTTTTTTGAATTTCTGTAGCCTTCCTACTTTTTGAAATATTTTGAAAAAAGTCTAAAAATTTACCATAACCCACCTTAACCGAACCACCCATTTAACCGAAGCATGCAGAGAGATCCATCTGAAATGTAAGTTGGTACCTACTATTCGTAGGTATTCGTTAAATTGTGAAGTCTCTAACCGGTACTTTTGGTACAAATTTGTTGACAAACGTTCAAAACCCTCGGCGCGCGAGTTACACTCGCACTTGACGGATCTTGTTTACATAGAGAATGATCCCGAGATGCAGATACTGTACTAATTGTATTCCCGAGAGATAGTATTTGTCCCGCGAAACTTGTAAACAGAGTAAACATACATTAAGGAAATTGAGGTAGGAATTTAGTATCTTTAAAACGGTCGCCCGAAAGCACGGCCATGATTATTGCGTTTCAATTTCAACAAACCACGCTTGTTTCTTCCACTGCTAGCTGTTAATAGCACCAGTCACGCAATAACATAAAGTGCTGTGATTTCTCAGAATAACATCTCGATGGGTCGTTAAAATTAAATCGTCCATACAATAACAACTGAGATAAATTATATTTGGCCTATTTAACCTGCTATAATTTTTTAAAATTTGTAATCAAATTGAGCTCCTTTTATTTTTATATTATGTCGTTAAAATTCTTTTAGGGATGGTGTAAGTAGCGACCTCTTATGTTCATTATAAATAATGAGATCCTAAGCGTTTCGGGTGCGCCACCGCGCCGCCGCGCCTCCGCGGATTGCGCCGGTCGAGACGGCCGGTTCCCATGAACGTAGTCTCGCTGACGGTTCGTTAGATGGCAGCACCAGTAGGGTTCAACTCAGTAAATTTTTTAAGGCTAGAAAACAGTATATTTTACGAATTCGTTGTTTATACTTTAATGTGCCCAGAGATTTAAAACATTGAAATTGAGGACTTTACAATAAGTACTCCAGAACCAACTAGAACACATGGAGTGTCCATGGCGATACACCTGTACTTGGCGTAGTTGTACGCCCTCGCAGATGAGGCAGTGATTGCGTGGAGACTGGAGGTGGAGGGGTGCCACCCACCTGGTTGCGGTACATGAAGATCTCGTCGGGATCCTCCTCCCAGTCGTCCCACAGGTCGGTGGCGGGCTCGGAGGCCGGCGTGTCGAGCCCGGAGCCCCGCGGCCGCGACACGGCCATCTCCGCGTGGCCCTTCCCTCCCGGCCCCTTCATGCGCACGAACTCGCAGCGCGCGCCGCAGCCGCCGCCGCCGAGCAGACCGAAAGACATGCGCTGCGCCACCTTCGTGGACAGGGACGTTTGCTGAAACAATGATACAACTGTTCAAGTTAATGTATTCAACCGTATTATAAGCTGTTTTTTACAAGCTTGTAATCTTATGTAGAAGTTGCGAGCTCAACTCCCGCCGCACGGGCCCAGACCCGATGTTACATCGGGTATATGGTTACCATAGTCTGAACTAATCAGGTGTTGAGATTTTCCGATAACTATACCTACTCGTAAATTATTTCCTTGAAGTAATTAATGATGCCGTTCCTTAGGCCTGCCTTGGCGTCGCCAGCTCAACAAGCTCGTCGGTCAAAAGTTTGATGAGAAATTGCCTTTTATTCCGAATCTTAATTAACAATTGTGAAATTAAATTCAAATTACAAATAAATTGTATTACATTGAATTTGTGAATAATTTAGGTAAATAATGTTTCTAAAAAACACTTTCACTTATCAATTGTCAGATCATGCTTTGTCATTTTCTTGTAATTTGGGCACCCATCTTCGGGTGAAGGCCTCCTCCATCCATTTCCATAGAGTCCTGTCTGCGGCGTGTCGTGGCCACGTCCTCAGTGTCATCTCTCCAGCGCTGCGCTGGCTCTCGAACGTCGGCATAGCGCGGGTACCGGTGTGGATGCGCTCCGTCCATCTCCCATCAGTTGCCCATGCCACGTGCCCCGCCCATCTCCATTTCTGTTGACAAGCTAGTGTTGCTACCTCGGTTATTTGGGTTCTCTTTCTCAGGTCTGAATTTTTGATGCGGTCTTACATTTAGCATACTCCCGCTCCGTTGCCCTTTGGAAGAACTCTATTTTAGTGATTTTTTATAGAGCCCAGTTCTGACAGCCATATATAGAGGTACATATAGGTACCTAAAAGCGTCATTATAAAGTGAGGATGAGGTACAAACTCATCAGAACCGAAAAAAGTTAATGAATATGTCTGGCTGGTAAAGCTGGAATATATTCCATTTTTTTAAATCTAATCTATAGATTAGATTTAAAAAAATCCTACACGCACACACACAAATAAATACCGATGTGTGTAGGTAATGTGAGAGTAATCAGTACAATTTAAAAGAGTCCTGAATGTTCAGTGTTCCATTTTGTGAAATGTTTACAACACAAACACTGTAATTTAGATTAGGAACTTACAGTGTGTCTATGTATAGTAAATCGATGTCACTAAATACCAAAATCCTCTCCGGCGTCATGTTGCGGTCCTGGTATTAACTCGATAGGTACTACATTTAAGAAAGTCGGTTGCGTGGCAACTGTGCCAAGCCATTAAGACATTTGAGACTTGGCCGAATCATTCTGATATGAGGATTACCACTGAGCTGATACAATTCAGTACTTGACATTATCTGCTTTCCATCACATCATTCACATTCACATCACATCATTTATTTATTAACAAGCTTTAATGCTGATAAGTAAGATAGCGTATCTGTCGTGTTTATAAACGGATACAGGATATTTGTATTTTATTTATTTTCAAATTAAAAGTACATTACGTTATAAAGTTTATGCCAAACTGTACAACAGTTTGTCGGCACCGGCAGTAGGTAGCTCTCCTGGAAACAATACTAAATATATCTAACTACTTAAACTAATTACTAATAATATATAATATTAAAGTTTTTGTTTTTATAGTGCGTAAGCCTCACACTCTGGCAAATTTCTCTGGCAATAGTAATATTATTAATGAGATAAAATGACGTCACCCTGACTGACCGCAATGGTTATACAAAAATCTTTTAGTTTAATCGCCTGTCGGAAGCATTTCTAATTGTTTTTAAAATCAAAATGAAATCTTGTTTCAGTAAATTATTCTAACTACAATATTTATGTTATACTTTTCCTTCGAGTGGCATAGCCGTGGGACGCCCTGTATACAGACAGGTACATAGATTTTTTTAGAGGTACTTACATAAAAAATGCATATACTCCCCTAGACATAATTTAGTAAGAGGCATGGACGAAAAATTTGTTACTCGTCCGGTCCCTAAGAGGATTCATTTTAGGATTTCATTAGCTATGCTTACATTCGTAATGCTAATGACTTTGTCAAACTAAGACAGATATTATTATAGACTAAAACTTGGGTGATGTTTATTTATATTGATCATGTTGATTGTGGGCGGATTCAAAAGTGCGTAAGTTGATATTTAAAACACATGTAATCTGCATGTAAAGGTACCTAACAATAATAATGAAGCACCACCGGCACGCGACGACGACAACGCGACGCAAGCGCAACGCAATATGCACACGCACAGTGTTGCAATTACCATTTGGATTTGTGATCAGATCAGTCATATCATATCATAGTAGGTACTAACAAAAACTAATGTTTAACTGGATTTATCGTGAACAGGTGCTTGGATAAGTTGATAAATGATAAGTCCTAACAACAATGGCGGTCGAATTACACCTACCTACACAAACCAGATACCTAGGTTGGATTGTGACTGTGGGTCTACAACAGATAACAGCGCATGCAATAAGTAGGTCCGCTCAGTACATGTTTAAATACAGCTTGTGAAGAAGGTCACGGACGAAGTCGCGCGATTATTACAGTGCAGCAGTGCTTGTCCAACTACATCACATCTACTTAGGTACCTACCTACTTAACTTGCCTTCGTAAGTTCGTAGTAAGTACATGACTTCAACATTAAAGCAAGGAAGGGAAGGCAAACCACTAAATCTTACAGTTTCAATGTTTTAAACATTATTAGACGCGGAAATGACTAAAAGTTTCTTGAAGGTCGCGTCTATCTATCAAACCTTGTGCGAATCACAGAACTAGTCTGACGACTAGTGGGCGGACTGGCTGTGCTAGGTACCTACTGCAAAAGGTATTCAGGCAATGCTAATAGGCGGCGGTGCGGCGCGGCGGTGATGAACGACTCTAATCCGTTTAGCATAATGATGACAGGATGCGAGTGACCTGGCACAGCCCAGCCGGGGTGGTCAGCTGTGTGACGGACACATGCATGCACCGACACGACACCGACTTGGGATCACATAGATGCGCCGCCGGAGGGAGCCGACGCACAGTGGGTCGAAACTGCTAAAAAGGGGACATAGGATTTTTTTTCGATAATTCTAAGTTTTTTTTATGCCAATCGCTGGATCTCAATAACCCTATTAGAAACTACTCTATGTCATTTTGTCATAAAACTAATATTTACCGAGAAAAAAAATAAAGTTGAAAAAAATTGTATGGAATGACATCTATCAAGGTAGATTTCTACGAAATGCTTACCGATACAGCTTGGAAAACACCTAGGTGTTAAAGAATAGGTTATTACCTATCGTTTAATATCATATACAAATGCATCCACTTGCCCCCTTATCCGATAACTGCCATTGAAAATTAGTCCTTTTTTAGTATTTTGGAATGAAATAAAGGTATCATTGCATGAGTTTGTGGGGTAAAATATAAACATTATCCATTTATTAGCTCCTTAATTTCATTAAAAGTATAAATATTTGATCAGTTGCAAGATTTTTGATAAAAAAAAATATAATATCGATTATTGTTTCAAAAAAGTTAGTTAACTTGTTCACATACCTATTATGTCATATCTTGCAACTGATCAAATATTGATACTTTTAATGAAATTAAGGAACTAACAAATGGATATTGTTTATATTTTACCACAAACTCATGCAATAATACCTTTATTTCGTTCCAAAATACTAAAAAAAGTACTAATTTTCAATGGCATTTATCGGATTAGGGGGCAAGTGGATGCATTTGTATATGATATCACACGATAGGTAATAACCTATTCTTTAACACCTAGGTGTTTTCCAAGCTGTATCGGTAAGCATTTCGTAGAAATCTACCTTGATAGATGTCATTCCATACAATTTTTTTCAACTTTATTTTTTTTCTCGGTATATATTAGTTTTATGACAAAATGACATAGAGTAGTTTCTAATAGGGTTATTGAGCTCCAGCGATTGGCATAAAAAAAACTTAGAATTATCGAAAAAAAATCCTATGTCCCCTTTTTAGCAGTTTCGACCCACTGTGCGACGGCGGAGCTGCGTGCGAACATGTTGCAGATAAGCATAAAACCCAACTCGCCGCCGCCGCGCCGCCCGTGTCGCCGCGTCCCGGATGAAGCCGTGCCGGGCAATACTAATTACCTAATACTGTAGCTTTATCACCATGTTATCAGCTAAACTGGTTTCATGTTTCAATCCAGTGCTCTGTTCAGTTTATATATAATATCATTGGCTCTGTTACATATTTCTAGCTACAGAATTTACAATGCTACTTAATTTTGAACCTTGTGAATATTGGAGTAGTATATACCTATAATAAAACCCTGAATATTTTTGGCTACGTTAGTAGTAAGTACTTACTTAAGTACTTATCTACTGACGAGGATTTCCGCTTGGTTATTAGAATAACAGCGTTCCAATAACGCCGCAGCAAGCCGCTTGTAGGTAGTCCGGGAATGCCGGCAAAGTAATCTTTGACAGTTATGTTATGTATGATATGCATTAATGATGATGCCATGCCGTGCCATCAGACCCTGCGGCCGCAAACGTTATCGCCTCATTCCGCCGCGCAGGGAGGAGACAAGGTACGAATCACGCTGTATGTATTCATAGGTACTATTTCTTTACTAACTTATTGTTTAATAACAGTACTTAGGTACAATATTGTAGGTAGGTACTGCGGGAACTTGAAACAAATAGGAAATAAGGTACTTAAGTAATAAAATAACAAGATTCCTTGCAAACGATAAATTACACGTATGCTTTTCAACGGGGACGTGTCCAGAAGTCAGTAACGAGTGTCCATCGATTCGTCCGCGGATGACCCCGGAGACGGCGGCGGCGCGGCGGCGGCGGAGCGCGCGGGGCTCAGCAACAAGTATTGAGTGCCGCCGGCGGCGCCCTAAGACATTATCCTGACTTGTGCGGCTCTAAGCCAGCTCATGGCTAGGTAAAGTACCTACTGTAGGTAACCAACGCTCTCATACTACCATTCCGAATATCTTGATGATATCTCTAAATCTGATGTCATCGCTATTTTTTGGTTGACTATAGTGATACCCAGTCATTAGTAGGTATATCGGTCGGTGGTGAAGCGTATCGGTAGTATTGTAATAGCTAGTGTAGGCGTCTCCCGGCAAGGTCGCGGACTGCGGAAGGTAGAGTAAACATCCGTGTGGTGTTGTACTCCGCAGTCGAGCGGCGCGGCGTGCTCAGTGTGCTCTGTGGGTCCTAGTCGGTCCCCAGAGGTCACTGCACCGCGCGTGCATAGCGCCACGCGCCAGGGACACCTGCAGCTCGGCTCATCAGCCCGGCGCGGCGGCGGCGAGGCGGATGCCAAACTACTTTATAAACATCTGCCAGAGAACTAGACGCACGTTAGTGTAGTCTACTCATATATATTCAATTGGTTAGTCAAGCCACGTTAAATAAAATAGTTTTTCAAGATAAACACATGTCCAATTGGCGATCGCCTACATGTTCAGCATACCTACCTACAGAATTACTCGACTCCTGTAAATAAAGAAACATAATCAGACTACAAAATGGCCAAGTGTTCTTAGTCAGGGAGAAAATGGACCGAATGAGCAACAAAACAAAAGCAGTGTCACGTCACAGACGAACACGAACGCTGCATCCAGTCTTTAGACAAAAGACTAACTTGAAACACTTGGCCTAGTTTCGTGTAACGAGGGAGGTTATTGCTAACAGCATCCAGTGATGATAGGACAGCCAACAGCTTACCTCAGTGATGGTAATTGTTTACTATAATAGCAAACTGTCGAATGTCAGTTAAAAGGCTATAAAATTATTTTATAGCTGTAGTTTGATGAGGCAATTAATAATTGATAGTAGTTATTAGCTGCAATCGTCCCATAAACCCAGTTAGAGGCTTCACCGTGTCCTTGCAAACGTAATTATTGCATTGACGTCACAACAAGATTAATTAACTTACACTAAATGTGCTTCAGCAAATAGACAATCATCGTGAACAAGTCATTATCATTAACCACCAAACACTAGACCTCTTACACCCTCTGAATATTCACAGGGTTCAAGAACGTGTGTGACCGCCAAGTGAACGGCAATCGTCGTACACTTGCGTGAGTCCATGTGAAACCTGTTTGATACATGCCGGGTCCGAACATTCATTCGGCTGACATCCTCAATGACGTACTTCGAATAGATATAATGTATATCAAATAAGTATCAAAGTACTTTATTTCCTTTAGCTTACAGAACACCTGATTGGACTCGTCTAATTCTAAATTTAAGTAAAACTAGGAAATTAAGCGATCACTTTAATCTTTATAGAAGCGAACAAGAACCTTTACCTTGTTAGGTTTCAAGTTTGAGCAAAACTCGTCCCAAGCTTTTTCACCAAAAAAGCTTTGGAAAGTGTGTTCCGTGGCTATCTAAGAAGGCTTAGAAGGTTTACTACAAAATAGGTATTTTGTAGTGAGCCTTCTTTTCTTAGCCTTTTTAGATAGGCACGGAACACAAGTTCAACGGCAAGGGAAAGCTGTTGGAGGGTGGATGTGGGTCAATCAATGAGCGCGAGTCAGCATCTCTCGAGTCGCGGGAGGACGCGCGGAACGGGGCGAGGGGGCAAGGTCGCAGGACCCGCCAGACTGACGCCGGAACCACACTACGCAAGCGAAACACTCCCATGGAAATCTACACCCCACACTAATTGTTATCTTCCAACATTATAAAAAAATCTAAATAACAGGATAACGAAGAGTAAGAGTGAATCATTGTAAATCAGGTATACCTATAAGCCACTTAAAGATAGGTGATATGATAATTATAATTGATATGATAAGGTATTGTGACTTATGTATGACTCTTATTTTAACAGGCTATTTTGGTGATAAAGAGATTACTGTAGATTAGGTACTATTACTACTGTGCGTAATAAATTAAGTGTGTGAGCCGATAACCGCCCTTTACGAGCCGTTAAAATGCTAAGGTGTTCCATGTTTCCATTCCAAGTCCTTGTGAAGTAAACTTGCCTCGTAAATCTGTTTGAATCGGACAGATGTCTTGACAGAAGTGGAGCCCGACCGCGACCACAGAACTACAATAGGAACCTAATTAACATTGTATTTGTTGTTTCGATATGCTTTGCATCGCTGATCCTCACTTCAGAAACTGAAAAGAACTGTTCAAATACCGACAAAGCAAAAAAACACAACAAACAATTTATATCTATGCAAACAATGTTTCCGATCCACTAAGTAGCAATAGTGATTGTTATCAATGTACGATTTATCGAAGTCCATCAGAGATACGTTATCAGCAGAACGGATCCTATAACTAAACGATTGCTGTACTACGTGTAGGTAAGGTACGTGTAGTGTATTTTTTTTTTTTTTTTATTAGCTTTTTGTGGCTTTCGTGTCACTGCGGCCATGATAGGCCTATTGTGATCGCCACTTTTTGTGTTCCGCCTCTAAGCAGCGGCGTTCATAATTCGCCACTAACCCTTGCAGCTGCTAGGAACTGTAGGATTTTCTTAGGGGTGGAGTCTCTTAGCTCGTCTGGGCTAAGCAGGTGCTTGCCGAGATGGATACTACGTTTTTGCATCAGTGCTCCGCACTCTCCCAGGATATGGAGAGGTGTTTCCTCTGCCTCCTCACAAAACCTGCAGGATTGAGTGTCGCTTAGCCCTAGTTTGAACATGTGCTTGTTGAGGCGACAGTGTCCAGTTAGGGCTCTTGTCATGATGCGAAGGTTGCTTCTGCTTAGCGCTAGGATTCGGTTAGTGAACTGTTTATCGAAGGCTTTTATTAAAGACTAGCTGTACCCGCGACTTCGTTCGCGATTGCCTCACCTGCCGACTAATTAAGTTCACATTTAACCATAGTCTCTCATATTATGAAACGCCGTCGTGCAAAAAATCGTGTAGTGTCTACGGGGGATAGCATGTTGACATCTTCAATCCCATTCTTTATCCACACGACTTTTAGCTACGACTCGGCCAGCGTCAGTGTTAAGAAGTGTCATACTCGTTTCACTTCTTACTGATGGTTCCGTTCAGCTGGGGCCCTATTCTGCTATACTAATCGCTTCACTATGACAGGGGTATCGACACAGAATGACACGTTTGGGTATTCCACCTCAGATGAAAGAAATTATGATGAATGCAGACGTGCGTCAAGTTTGAAACTATTAATTTATTTCGCACGCACTATCTGGAGTTTTATAAATCTAAGGATTCTACGTGATGATTCTGCGACGATTCCATTGTCATACTGAAGCAATTGTATTGCAGAATTGGGCTCCTGATCCATTTGACTGGACCACCGTAAATTTTTTTTCGTTAGTAGGTAGGTACAGTTGGCTGTGTACCACAGTACAAAATATTTTTCTGTGGTCTAGTTAGTTTAATTGGACCACTTACTGCAACCAAACTTCGGTAGTACAGTTAACTGGACCAGCTAAACCACCATCTTCATCTAAGGTACTATCTACACTATCATGTAAGGTAGGAACCTAACTTATTTTTCCAAGACGCCTTAGTAGGTAGGAACCTAACTAATGGGTGCGTCTTGGAAAAATACATAGATAGGAACTTACTTACCTACCCTCTATCTACTAATTTTTTTCTTCGAACTCCAGATTATTTCATCAATCTACTGATTTTCTACTCGACTTTCTACTGATTTAGTCAAATTCGATCTTGCAACACTGTTTCTAACAAAAAGAATGCATGAAATCGGACGACGCGTAGACCCGTCGTGATGCGCGGTTAAAGAATTCTACTTTTTCCTCTCTCCCAGGGGAACCTTACTGAATTCCAGGATAAAATGTATTCCATGTCCTTCCTTGTAGTATGAACTCAAAACGTGCCAAGTTTAATTCCAACTCATTACATTTGTAGTTTCGGCGTGATGCGCGGTGAAGGAATTTGACTTTCATCCCCTCTGCCAGGGGAACCTTACTGAATTCCGGGATAAAATGTATCTTTTCTCATAGTATGAACAAAAATCATGCCGAGTTGCATTCGATTTCATTAAGTAGTTCCGTCGTGATGCGCGGTTAAAGAATTTTACTTTCCTCCTCTCTCCCAGGGGAACCTTACTGAATTCCAGGATAAAATGTATCCCATGTCCTTCCTTGAACTCAAATAGTACCAATTCAGTCCAACTCATTCAGTAGTTTCGGCGTGATGCGCGGTGAAAGAATTTTACTTTTCATCCCTTCTCCTAGGGGAACCTTACTAAATTCTGGGATAAAATGTATCTTTCCTCGTAGTATGAAATCAAATTATGCCGAGTTCCATTCGAATTCATTCAGTTGTTCCATCGTGATGCGCAGTTAAAGAATTTTACTTTCATCCTCTCTCCCAGGGGAACATGACTGAATTCCGGGATGAAATGTATCCCATGTCCTTCCTCGTAGTATGAAATCAAATCGTGCAAGGTTTCATTCCAACTCATTCAGCACTTTCGGCGCCATGCGCGGTGAAGAAATTTTACTTTCATCCCCTCTCCCAGGGAAACCTGACTGAATTCCGGGATAAAAAGTATCCTATGTCCTTCCTCGTAGTATGACCTAAAATCGTGCCGAGTTTCATTTCAATACCTTCAGTAGTTTCGACGTGATGCGCGTTTAAGAAACAGACAGACAGACAGACAGACAGACAGACAGACAGACAGACAGACAGACAGACAGACATGAATGAAAAAAATTACAGTTTTGGCTTCAGTATCGATAATAGAGTGCCCTCCAAAAAAAAATTTCAAAATATCTTCAATGTACAGAATTGGACCTGTTACAGTTTTATTATAAGTATAGATTTTGAGTGGCTCATGCCCGAGGAATTCTTCCAGAGTTTGGACGATTCCTCGTAGCAGGAATCCAAGAGGGTTCTGCGAGCCAGGCTTTTCGGTATGCCGCAGAAAGGCTCGGGGCCCACCCGAGTCCCCTTGGCCCCGGCACGCGCGAGTTCGTCGGCACACTCATTGCCGTTGACTCCCGCGTGTCCCGGTACCCATCTTAGGACGACTCGGTTTTTAGAGCCCAGCGCGTTTAGGCGCGACAGACAGTCCTCGACTAGCCTGGACGTGATAACCTTCGAATCCAGTGCTAGGAGAGCCGCCTGGCTGTCAGAGTTAATGTAGATAGTTTGGTTGGTGTAGTGCTTTCCCAGATTTATATCGGCGCATTCTAGAATGGCGAATACCTCTGCCTGGAAGATAGAGGCGTGATTACCTAGGTTTATGCTTTTGCCAAACCTGGGTCGCTCTCCATACACTCCACAGCCTACATCCAGTCCCATTTTGGAACCATCCGTGTACCAGTTTAGGCACCCGTCCTTGCAGAGTGGCTGGCTGTTTAGCCAGTCTTCTCTGGAAGGAAGTTCCACTGTGTAGTGTTTTACAAACACATGTAGTGGGAGCCTGACATCCGTTGTCATGCTCAAAATGGGCGATTCCAGAGTTGAGTCTTGCAGAGATCTCATTTTCTGGGAGAGCCAGTTCCTTCTGCCCAGTGTGCTGGCCCTATACATGCTGGTCTTTGCCTCCTTATATATGTACATGTCGAGCGGAGGGAGTCCCAGCAATGCATTTAGTGCCAGTCCGGGGGAGGTGGACATGGCTCCCGTGGCCATAAGGCAGGCAGTCCTTTGTAGGCTGTTAAGTTTGTTGATTGCGGTCGACTGAAAGGGCCTTGTCGTACCATACCAAGGAGGCGTAAGTGATGATCGGCCTCACAATGGCAGTGTACAGCCACAGGGCAATCCTGGGGTTGACGCCCCAGTTGTTGCCCATTAGTCTGCCGCTTGCTCCTAGTGCCATCTTAGCTTTTTGCAAGACGTTGGCTAGGTGTGTATTCCACGTCAGTTTTTGGTCGATGGTAACGCCCAAATATTTTACTTCCGAAGAAAAGGTTATGATTTTACCGTTAAGTTTAGGCTTCACGAGCTTGTCTAGCCTTCTCTTATTGGTAAAGGGTATAATCACAGTTTTGTCAGCGTTGACTGAGAGTTCACTTTCGCTGCACCAGTCGCTGACAGTGTTGAGAGCTCGCTGCATGATGCTTGAAATAGTGGACTGGCAGAATCCTCGCACGACAATCACAAGGTCATCTGCGTAACCTTGCGCATCGATATTGAGGTTCGCCAGTCTGCACAGGAGCTGGTCCACAGCTAGGGTCCATAAGACAGGCGATAGGACTCCGCCTTGGGGGCAGCCCCTGGCCGTGGATATCTCAATGGTTGTTTGGTGAAGGGCTAGTTTTGCTCCCCTGTTTGTGAGCATATCCTCTACCCATCTGGTGGTGGTCGGGTCGACATTTTTATTTATCAGCCCGTTCACCAGCAAAGAGGTAGGTGAGTTATCAAAAGCCCCTTCAATGTCAAGGAAAGCACAAAGTGCGATTTCCTTGTCCTCCATGGCCTTCTCCACTCTGTCAATGAGGCTACTCAGCGCCGTCTCTGTGGATTTGCCCTTGCGATAGGCGTGTTGGCTGTGGTGGATGGGAGATGCGGCTAGCGCCACATCTCTGATGTGTCTATCAACCACCTTCTCCATAGTCTTGAGAAGGAATGAGGAAAGGCTTATTGGTCTGAAGGACTTTGGCTGGCTGTAATCCTTCTTTCCAGCCTTGGGAATGAAGACAACTTTGGCATTAGTCCATAGTTCTGGCACGCATCCCCAGGCAAGGCTTGCCCTAAAGATTTTTACCAGATATGGGGTGAGAACGTCGATTCCCCGCTGTAGGAAAACAGGGAGTATTCCATCCTCACCACACGCTTTGTTTGTCTTGAGAGAGTTAACGGCCCACCTTACCTGGTTCGGTCTAATAATCCTGGTCGCCCTGTTCCAGTCCTCGTTCCGAGGCTTAAAGGGGTTTGCAGATTTCGGTCGATGCGAGCTTTTGCCCTGCGAACCAGGAAAATGGGTCGAAGCCAGCAACTCTAGGGTTTCCTTTTCGTTTGTAGTGAAAGAGCCGTCCCCTTTCTTGAGGAGACCTATTTGATTAGTTTTGGCTTTAGAGAGCAGTTTGTGGAGTCTAGCACTTTGCGGTAGGCTTTTGATTTCCTCGCAGAGCTTCCTCCAAGATGCCCTCTTAGCCTTCCTAATCTCTATGTTGTAATCCGTTAAGGCTTTATGGTAGGCCTACCATACGCGAGTCCTTTTAGCCTTGTTGAAAAGTTTCCTGGTTTTGCTTCTAAGCTTACCTAGCGTAGAGTTCCACCATGTGACTTGTCGCTTCGTGGTCTTGGACTTTAGCGGGCAGCTCTCCTCATAGGCCATGCAAATGCCTTTTGAAAGGACGGCAACCGCTATCTCAAGACTGTCGCGGGTCTTTATACTTTTTGGGCAATCTTCGAGTGTTTGCCTTAGTTTGTCGTTAAAGACATCCCAGGCCGTTGCTCTTGGATTGGATCCCTATAAGTTATGATTTGAGTGTCAAGGGAGGCCTTTATCTCAAAATTTATGTGTTTGTGGTCGGACATGGAGTTTTCGCTACTGACGTGCCAGTCTTTAATATGCCTGGCAAGGTTGTTAGTAGCGAAGGTTATGTCCAGAACCTCTTGTCTAACCCGGGTTACAAAGGTCGGTTCGCGTCCTATGTTAAGAGTGGTTAGATTGTTAGTTAGAAGAAAGTCATAGAGTAACTCACCTCTGGCGTTGACGTCCGTGCTCCCCCATGCTGTGTGGTGTGCGTTGGCGTCGCATCCAACGAGAAGTTCGGCGTTGTTCTGGGCGGCGTAGTCGACCACCCTCGCCAGGTCACCCGTTGGGTTGTCTCTCTCTCCGGGTAAGTAGGCAGAGCACACAATTACCCTCGCACCACTCCATCCTTTGAGATCGACGAACGCGGCTACCAGGTCGTCATTACATACCTCTGTGACAGGCAAAAAATTTACATAGTTATTGAAGATTATGCACGCTCTGGGCCTTGTGCCATTATTATTAACTAATAACTTACCGGCAGCGTCGAGTCCCAGAACCTGAGTGTTGGCTACCCAAGGCTCCTGGATCAAGGCAAGGCTGACTTGTCCTTCGGACAGGCAACACTCCATTACCGCGGAGGCTGCCGCGGCATGGTGGAGGTTGGCCTGGAGGATCCTCGCCGTCCCTGCCTGGGTAGCCACTACAGGTTTCCCCGCTGGTAACGAGGCTTGGACCTAGCTAGCTTCGGGCGCGCTCCGCGTCCCCGACTAGTTTCGGTCAGCCTGTCACCCGCTCCTCCTCCCCTTTGACCCCTGCCGCCCCGGCCCGGCAGACCGGACCTGCCCTGGGGCACTGAACCGGAGGGTCTTGCCGCGACGGATCGCGGCCCCGGACCGCCCATGCTTCGCCCCGAGGCGCTCGGTCCGCCGGACGTGGACGGCAGGGGCCCTCTTTCGCCCTGACCCGAAGGTCCAGCCCTACCCAGGGGCGGTACATTGGAGGCCCTTGCCACGACAGGTCGCGGCTTTGGTTCTCCTGCGCTTCGCCCCGAGGAGACCGTTCCACCGGATCTGGGCTGCTGCGGGCCTGTGTCCGCCACCGACTTCGTGTCGGAGCCGCCTTTGATCTTAAAGGCTATCTTTTTGAAGCCTAAGGCAGCCTGAAAGTTAGTGGCTCTGAGGGCCTCCACAGACAGGTCATCCAGGGAAAAGGTTACCACGAACCCATTCCCCTCAGATCTGCTGTGCAGGACCTTCCATAGGTCGGTGCGAAGTCCCACGTTTTGTGTCCTCAGTAGTTGGACGGCCTCGTCGACTGACGCAGCCTCGATGCTGGGAACAAACGTGACCGCAACCACCGGCTTGGGCAACTCGCTCTCGGGGATGACCGAGAGTTCTGCCCCAGCCCATGGCTTGATCTTGGGGACCTCGCTTTCGAGCCAGGCTTGGCTCTCCTGGTTTTCGCATGTGACCAGGATCCACCCAGGTTTGTGTGTGAAATTGGCAAACCTAGGCCCCTTTCCGCTGTTACATGGTATACGCAGTATCGCCAGGGTCAGGGAACGGTGGACCTGCCTCATTTGGTCGTCGCTCATGGAGGCGGTGTTGCGAATACCCACTCGCTTCGCCTCCGCGACCTGCTTGAAGCTCGGTCTGACTTCTGACTCCTGGGTCAGCTTGGGGGCCTTTCTAGGCTGCTCCTTGGGTGATGCTTCCTCCGATCTTTGTCTTTTCTTGGGATCGGGGGGAGCGTTCAGCTGCGGGATCTGGCTCCAAGGCTTTACCGCCAGTGCTCGTGCCTCTGCGAAGCTTACATTGGCAGCCATCAGCCTTCGGAGCCGCTTCCGGGCAGCGCCGCTCAGTCTACCAGTGCTTTTGCTTGGAGACGTTACCGTGGCAGGGGCCGCAGCTTCAGAGCCGCCGACCTCCGTAGGGTCATCTGCCAAGCAAGGCACTGTTTGCATAGGCTCTGGAGAGGCCAGTAGGGCCTCCTCCATCCTATTGTTGGTTTCTCCCGAAAGGGGAGAAGATGGTTCTCCAGAAGGAGAGGAAGATTTGATAGGTTCTATTGAAAAATCCATACAAATCCCACGAGAAGCTAGGGAAATAAAGCTACCCGCCAGCAGAGCCCCGCATGCCCACGGGTGGGCTGAGATACTACTCCGATTCGCCCTGTTTTCGGAGAGACACCACCGTTAGCAACTGAGCAACCTACAGCCATTCATCCCTCGGCACGGTACGTATGACACCTTAGATTGGGTTTGTCGGATTATTGGCCGCCGCTAACAATATCCCCGGAGAGAGAAATCATTAGCGGTGGGAACCGAGGTGCACCGGCCCGCCACCTGCTACCGTTCCCTGGGACGAATCCCTAAGGACAGGTAACAGTACGGGCTCACGAGGAGGTTATCCGACCACGACACCTCAAAAACGTGTACGTGTAGTGTAGGTACAGGTACAACAAACATATCGCATTTATTTATCGACCGAGGATTTGCCAAGTCAATTCAAACGAGTACAAAACAACAGAAATATCTAAAGGGTGACATCATTATGAGCATTATCATTTTACGCATTTATTAAAATACTTTGTTAAATCTTAAACGTTTTATTTTAACCGAGTCATATAACGTTTGCACTGTACGTGCTTCAAAACAGGTCTGTGATTATAAAATCAGGCAGTACCGTTACGAGCGAGTGGAGTTGACCCAAAGTGAATACATATATTGTTATACAGAGCATTACCCGCGGCTTCCCTCCTGGCACGCCGCCGCCACCGGTGACCTCGCAGCACGTCCACAGCTGGATTGCGAGTCCCGTCACGCGTACCTTATCTACCTACCTGCTACTAACGGACATCTTATTTTCCGCTCAGCGACCAACGAACTTCCCTTTCCCTCTTAAAATCATTCAGAGTGCTTTTCTCGACGAATCCACTTTGCAAACATTTCCTGTTGAGTTGAGATGCTGAAAGCGCTAATAATACATTCGAAGCATTGCGTTCGAGAGAAACGTTGGAAGTAGTCCCCGAGGCGCCTCCTCCTAAAATAGAACTCAATGCTGATGACGTTCAAAGCCCAAGTCGCCATTTTGCAACTGCATTGTTGTGTGCACTTGTTTCACTCAAAGATAACATTGTAACTGGGTTTCTCAGTAACAGTAATGCTCAGTTTATGTGTCACAAATTGAAATCTGCACTCATAAAAACAAGTTCAGGATCGGACAGTCTGAGTCGTCCACCGCGATGCAGAACAGAACTGCTTTCAACGGCATCTTCACAATCATAACTAGGTACCTACCATAACCATTTGCGGAGCATCGAGCTGGTATTATTAGCAAGTGCTGGGGTGGTCCCACGTGAAGGGACAATAATGTAGGGTTCAAGAAAAAAATATTGTTATGGGGTTTGTCGATTTTTGTATGGAAGGTGGCCCTAACATCGGCTACCACGGTTTTTTTTTTTTTCAAAATCGCGGCGCACGATCGTATTTATGTATTTGGATAGAAGACCTGCTTTATACCTGCCAAGCCTGCCTTATACCTGCCAATACAAAATGTTTTAAAGCATCAGGTTTCTGAGATATTCTCAGATGAAAATAACTGTTGCTCTCATGAATTTTTTTCATATGTAAATATCCCAGAAACCTTACATTATGTTATCGGATATATTTTTGTACATTTGTATCCTCTATCCAAATTGGTACCTATAATTATAACTGTCATTGTGCGTCGCGATTGTGAAAAATAAACAGTGTGGTAGCCTAGTCGATGTTAGGACAAAAATCTTCAAACCCCTTTGTGAGCCGCGCTGTTAGTTCCACTTCCGCCGCTGCTGCCGTAACGATAATGTTACGGGGGCGGGGGGCGAGGGGCTGGCCCACACGACAGCACGTCACATCAACGTCTCTAACATAAATGAGGCAACGTGCTTTCTTTACCATCTGAACAACAGATTAACGTCAAGGGTCGCGCACGATGAGATACGTAAGGCTATAAACACAAGCAAAAGGTTAGTGGAGCGTCGGCGACAACAAAGCCGGGTCAACGTCACAGCTGTGGTCATGTCGGGTCAGGTCATGTCATGTCACACCCGGGGAGGGTCGTATCCACTGGCGCGGCGGCGGTCGGCTGTGTAAAGGGGTCGCGGCCAATTGCCCATATCCGGCAATCAGCCGTCGCGGCGCGGCGCGGTCGCCATCCCGCCCGGCCTGTTGGGCTCATCGTTATTAAGCTCCTCTTTCCATATTCACATTTACCATCAATGTGATGACAGATGTGTGAGATCCATGTTGCCACAAAACTTGAACCTTCTTGATGTATAATTCGGTGATTTCGTGGTCAGTACCGAAAACGTTTGGTGTGAAAAGATCCCCCTACCGAGGTCAAAACTGAATGTGCCTATAATGAAACGGTCTTCTGTCATACATAGTAGAGCACTTGAGCGCCTATAACTACTGACTGACTGATATGCGTATTATCTTTGTTTACAATCAATTTCAAGTAGGTACAAGATAACGCAGAAGTCATTCACCGCTGATTGTAACCACTTGAGTGTGATGACTACGCCACTAGGCCAAACAAACGTCCTCGACATTGTTGCGTTTTCTAACTATTCGTCGCGAAGCGATGCGACATTAACTTGCAAAAAAGTTGTAGTAGACACCTGCTTCCAGTAAAACTTGAGAGGTATGCACAAGTATTTAAGCAGCACTATTCTAGGGTGGAGCAAGATGCCTAAAAGGTAGGTAATCATGTTGATGACAAATGACAACAAATTATTCAATTGCTTTGATTCGTTTGAGGTCGTGTGTTAGTGTATGGTGGGGGTGTGGCAGTCTGTGGTGTGTTGTACTCACCCTGGAGTCGTAGACCCTGGTCAGCGTGTCGTACCGGATGGAGCCCAGGAAGATGACTGCGCAGGCGGCGGCGGCGCCGCGCCCTCGCGCCACCAGCTCCACGCACACCATCTCGCCATCGCGCACCACGATGTCGCAGAATACCTGCACACACACATCATCAACATCAACATCAACCGTTACTTTCATTCATCGGTGTCAGGTACTGTCGTTTTTTGTTACCTGCCTCATGAGTCATGTCTAAATTCGTTTCTTACGGAAGGGGGCTCGGCTCCCAAACCCCTGACTCGTATAATATTTGATTACTGTATGCTTCTCAGCGAGTGTACTCTCTACTGTTTGTTATCATTGCAGCCCATTGTAAATATTCAGATACCTGTCTCTGTCAAACTAATGTAGGGAAAGTACGTCCACAATGACATACTTATACGGACAAAACATACACAAGGACACGGCGGCACCAGGGCACTTCTCTTGAAATCGGCGGGGTTCGCTTCAACATCAGCCGGGCTATTCAGACTCTTTAACACCGAGTTATCAAAACGGAATCTGACACAGATTTGAGCGAAATACAATTTTTTTAGCGGATTTTAATATTTTCTGCATTCTGCAAGGAATTACGAGAAAAGTAGTTTTCCACGAATCGTGGACCACTTTCTGTGGACAAAATTTATGTATGTACGTTGTAATGTAACATTGTACTGTTATATTAAGTACAAATATGTATGTTGTTCCCATGCGCATTGGCTTTGTGATTATGTATTGTTCACTAGTTGAAATGGCATAACTTGCCAAAGGCTTCTCTTTCGATACAGACGGTCAGGGTGCGCATTGTGAATCTATGGGGGGCCGGCGAAAACCTTGATCGATGTCAAATGCCCATGAAAATCACCGGAGCCCATGAGAATCGCCAGAGCTATATTAAATATGTGATAAAATACAATTTCCAAGCCTACAGCCTCTACTCTCGTAGGATTTGGAAGGTGTCAGTTAACGTTACCTTGTGCAATAAATAGGTACTACATGTAATAGGTACATGAAGTTCTTGGAGGAAAATCGTGTCCGATGTTAACCGGTCGGTCATAATATGGCCACAAAATGACATACTTAGGTACAACATATTAATTTACGTCATTTTGTCCATATGTAAGGACAAAATGGTTTTTTCCCCGTCTCTGTGGAGGACTTAATAATTTTAAAGTTTTAGTTTTTTCGTTGATTTTTTTGAGTTGTGTTTACAGACAAAATGTCTATGGCATTGTTCTTGCTGTAAATAAAGAGATGTGATACTAAAGAAAACGTTACGTCATTTTGGACGTACTTCCCCTTAGTTTCCATCTCACCGGGGCGGGGGATCGTCGCCTCAGAGTGAGCTGATGATCAAACGCTGACTTTTCAATTCTCAATGCCCAAGTAAGTTATATGCAGTCTTTCTACCCTTAACAGTGCGCTCGTTTTGGTTCCTTCTCGTCGCACGTTCGTGGAAGATTCCGCGCTTGAACTTGGCTGTAAATGATTCACTATTCACAATCAGTATCAAGTTCTACGACGAGCTCGGCGAGGTGAGTGTGAGTGAGTACTAGCGTTAATTATACAGGACGCGACGAGAGCCTGCCCTCAAACTGGTTTGTCTGCATACTTGCGGCCGCGACGAAATCATTATCTAATTTTATACGACATTTTAACAAAATAAGCAAATTAGCTACTCTTATAAATTCCTTTACCTACTGGTTGTGTTTTACCCGAGTGAAGTGACTAAACGAGCTAATTGTGGAAATGAATCATACTCGTGTTTATGAAACAAAATAATCTCGACACATCGCCGTTCGAGAATGTTCGCGCGAAACAATCATAAGTCAACTATGAAGTGTAAGCACTTATTAGACCTCCTTTTAATGAGCGCAGGCGCAGGCCTCGTGTCAGTGGCTCCACCTTGACTCCCCGCTTTAATTTGTTTTCAACAATTGCGTTGGCAATCAAATGACGAAGACTCGTACGTAGGGAATTGATGAATGATTTTATTTGATTTACTGACAATGCAAATTACGGTCACACATGTTTCGACGGAGATGGTTATTGAACAAAATAATTAATAACGTTCTTTACACAGATGAATATATTACTACCTCGATGGTTCTTTAGTAGGTCGCTGTTAAGTCAGAGTACATTTTCAGTGGCTCTAAAAGACTTTTATTTAATCAACCTACGCTGTGTATATTGTCAAACAAGGTTGATTTGAGTGATCTAGCTTCTGATCAGCTGTACTTTTGAGAGTTTGGAAGGCAAGATTGCTGTCATTGTCAATGTGATTGTCGATCTTTTCCATGCATAGTAACTGTAACTACCTATACCTACCTACCTTCAGCCTGCCATTCCATTCAAAACTTGATATGATAATGAAATGACGAAAGTACCTCTCTTTAGAGAAACTTTAAGTGAATGAAAGGACCCTTAAAGTTGACCGGCATTTTGAGTGAGAGGCGGCCTCCGGCGAGCTTCCAGCGACCAGCATAAGAATAACGACGGGTTACAAGTTACCACTTGTTTGTCACATCACAAGTAATCACAACATATCCATTATCCACATAAAACATGTTCATGTTCACGCCTCACAACTTAAACAACTATGTAAACATTTCAACATAATATGCACGTAAATTGAATCTCAGGTCTGAAGCACTAGGTACTTTTAGTATGACATTACATCTTATGTTTAGAGTTGTAAGGTCGATAGTCGTGGGAGTGAGCGAGGGTGGCACATGTAATGTGATAGGCAGGGTACAATGCACGCTTCCCGCTTCACCGCCGTGCTAAGGATTTCAGCTCGCAGCCGGAGTCACTTTACAACCGCAACGTACAGGAACCAGACAACACTCTCAACTCATAAAACAGACGGCACGATCATTTAATAGAACGGTTATTCAGATATAGCCAGAGAAAGTTTGCATTTCGTAAACATGTCAATAACAAATTTAATACAAGTTTTTAATGTTTAAAAGAAAAAGAAATGTTTTTAATTGCTGTTTGTTATTTCGCTGGGTAAGAAATAAAACTTACAGTAGTAAGTTTAATATTTTTACTTATAGTCTTGTCAATGGAGGCGGTTAGCACAGGATCGTGGTGGATGGCACAAACTTCGGGAGGCCTATACCCAGCAGTGGGTAAAAACCGGCTGTGGATGATGATGATAGTCTTATACGCATACCTCAAAGTAAAAGCTAATTTTACTTCGATCTACCTATGCTTATACGTTTCGTTGTACTCAGTCTATTGTAGACGCCAATTTAAATTTAAAAAAACACATCATTAAATCCTTAACTAACATTAGTCTGGTACAATTACTAGTGTAAATGTAATCTTAGAATGCAGAATATACACATAGCAGACCGAGCACCAAGTAAATACTCATCCTGGGTTCCCGAATCCGATGTAATCTTATCGTAGGTATCACTCGTGTCGATCGCAGAGTGACGTGCTTATCTAATCAATTCTAATCAATCACACATGATGATTGACCAATTACGTAACATGTGGGTTCATGGAGAATACGGGTGAACTCAATAACAATTATAAAGACCGTTAAATTGATCAATATGGCAAGGATCAAGGCTATTGATCATTTTGTATGTTTGACATGTCGCGTCGACCGCACGCTGTAGCCTGAAGGCACGTGAATAATCAGTATTTACGTGGAAAAATACATGCCTAGAGTGTGTGGTGGACGCGTCAGCCGGCGACGTCACCGATATCGGCCGAGGCCGTGACGTCACTGAAAGCTAAAGGCAAGTGACTCACGTTCAGACAGCAAAGACCTCTTTTACTAATGACTACTTATATCCGATCTTTGCACTCATTATCTGTTTTCCAAGAAAGAGAATTGCTCACTTCTCCTTCGGACTATGATAATATGACACACAGCTGGTAAACAGCAGGGGCAGCATCGCTTATTTATAACAACCCCTATAATACTCGTATTTTGAATGACCAAAACAATTTGTTACTTCGTAAATAGTTTTGAGACTCCAGCAGCAGATGAGAGCTGTTGTAAGAACTAGTTCTTACTAGTCTATTCTTAACTCAGTCTCATTTCATATCTTCTTAAGAGATGAGACTAAGTTAAGAATGTCCGCAATGTAAATAACAAATGAGTTAAGGTCGTCGGAGATCTTATTCAAGTTGCATATATAAGGGATAAAGTAGGGTGGCGGAGGGGGCCCTCGACGTGAGATCGAAGTATCGAGGGCTGAGCCGCGCGGAGGCTGACCCGCTTGTGTCAGCGCTATCCGATACCACTCCACTCCACTCTACATACCACAAGCACAACACAAAAGCATTGGCTAATAATAATTATACCTAGTAGGTACCTAGTACCTACCTACCATAGGTCTACTATAAATAAGTACCTAATTGAACTATGGCCTTACTGTGTGTTTCAATGAGGCCTATCGGAGTTTGACCTGTTGTTTGCGGTTGTATTTCTGTAAATCTTGTTCAAGTATAAACCTACAAACTAATTTAAAATTGTCGATAAATAGCGTTATGCGTTATTGCAAACATAATACTATATAGCTCGATTACCACTCACTCACTCACTCACTGACTGACTGACATGATTGTTCTCCTTGATGGTGGAGGGGGAGGTATGATTTTTTTTGCGAAAAAGTAGAGAGGGGGTCAAGGAGACCTAGGGAAAATTCCGACTTTTTGAGATTTGCCCCCCAGGACCCCCGCCCCCCAAGGGGGCTTCGTAACGGAGTCATACTGATCAATAATTTTAAAGGGGTTGTATAGAGGGGGTCAAGCGATTTTGATTTCAAAAATAATTTTACCCCCCCTTGCCCCCCAAGACCCCCCCTTTTGAGAGTGCTACGAGATGCCGTCGCGATAGAGGGATTCTGATTGCGGGATCGAATAGAAGGTCTCTTCTCCAATTGAAAGTAAAAAAAAATCACCCCCCCTCCCGCCCCCTTTTTCACCCCCCCTTTTGATATCTCCCAAACGAAGTAAGCTAGAAGAAATTTTTTTTCACAGTCGTGTGAAGAGCTTAACACCATTTGGATTGCAAAAAAAAATTTTCGCCCCCAACCCCTCTAGACCCCCCTTTTTATAAAAAAACTGAAATTTGGCCATTTTTAGCCTATATTTTGACCACTTTTTAGGGTGGAGCATTGCGGCGAGCGAAGCGAGCCGCAATGCGACTACGGGGAACAGCAAGGCGAGCGAAGCGAGCCGCGCTGTGACCCCCCCCCCCTTGCCCCCCCAGAACCCTCTCCCCCCAGGGGGGCTTCGTAACGGAGTCATACTGATGCATAATTTTAAGGGGGTTGTATAGAGGGGGTCAAGCGATTTTGATTGCAAAAATAATTTCACCCCCCTTGCCCCCAAAGACCCCCCTTTTGAGAGTGCTACGAGATGCCGTCGCGATAGAGGGGTTCTGATTGCGGGATAGTATACAGGGTCTCTTCTCAAATTGAAAGAAGAAAAAAACGACCCCCCCCTTCCGCCCCCCTTTTCACCCCCCCTTTTGATATCTCCCAAACGAATAAAGGTAGAAGAAAAATTTTTTCACAGTCGTGTGAAGAGCTTAACGCCATTTGGATTGCAAAAAAAAATTTTCGCCCCCAACCCCTCTAGACCCCCCTTTTTATAATTTTTATATAATTTGGCCATTTTTAGCCTGTATTTTGACCACTTTTTAGGGTGGAGCATTGCGGCGAGCGAAGCGAGCCGCGCTGTGAACCCTCCCCCCCCCCTTGCCCCCCAGAACCCCTCTCCCTGAACCCGGTGGAGCATTGCGGCGAGCGAAGCGAGTCGCAATGCGACTTCGGAGGAACAGCACGGCGAGCGAAGCGAGCCGTGCTGTTACCCCCCCACACCCCCAGGCTCTCTGAACCCCCTCCCCCATCAAAAAATCTGATATGGATATCGTTTTTGACTAACATTGGGGTGAGGATTACGAATTTGATGTCGGCGGGCGTGTGTCGGATTGCGGTGAGCGAAGCGAACCGCAATACGTCACACCGCAAGGCGAGCGAAGCGAGCCTTGCCGTGTGGCAGCACGAGCGGGGACTACAGGGGAACAGCACGGCGAGCGAAGCGAGCCGTGCTGTGACCCCCTGCGCCCAGCCCCGCCCCATCAAAAAATCTGAAATGGGTATTGTTTTCGACTAACATGGGGGCGAGGATTACGAACTTGATGTCGGCGGGCGTGTGTCGGATTGCGGTGAGCGAAGCGAACCGCAATACGACTCACGTCACACAGCAAGGCGAGCGAAGCGAGCCTTGCCGTGTGCCAGCAAAAGCGGGGTCGTATTGCGGTGAGCGAAGCGAACCGCAATGCGACTAAGGAGAAACAGCACGACGAGCGAAGCGAGCCGTGCTGTTACCCCCCACGCCCCCAGGCTCCCTGAACCCCCTCCCCCATCAAAAAATCTGATATGGATATCGTTTTTGACTAACATTGGGGTGAGGTTACGAATTTGATGTCGGTGGGCGTGTGTCGGATTGCGGTGAGCGAAGCGAACCGCAATACGTCACACGTCACACAGCAAGGCGAGCGAAGCGAGCCTTGCCTTGCTGTGTTAACCCCCACGCCCCCAGGCTCCCTGAACCCCCACCCATCAAAAAATCTGATATGGATATCGTTTTCGACTAACATTGGGGTGAGGATTACGAATTTGATGCCGGCGGGCGTGTGCCGGATTGCGGTGAGCGAAGCGAACCGCAATACGTCACACCGCAAGGCGAGCGAAGCGAGCCTTGCCGTGTGGCAGCACGAGCGGGGACTACAGGGGTGCTGTGACCCCCTGCGCCCAGGCCCGCCTCCATCAAAAAATCTGATATGGGTATCGTTTTCGACTAACATGGGGGCGAGGATTACGAATTTGATGACGGCGGCGGGCGTGTGTCGGATGTCGACTCACGTCAGCAAGGCGAGCGAAGCGAGCCGTGCTGTGACCGCTCACGCCCAGCCCCCCTGAACCCCCTCCCCCATCCAAGAATTTGACATGGATATCGTTTTCGACTAATTCGACAGTGTAGATTACGAAAAAGATGTCCATATAACTTATAAATTTCAATGAAATCGATTATGTAGGTTACGAAAAGGGGAATACAATGAAAAAAAACAATATACACAGCCGCCGCGAGCTGCTTGCAGCTCGCGCACATATAAAATACTAGTCTGTCTATAACACTATAATCCGCGAGCATTTTAGCTCCGGTAACTGAAGGTGGGATTCACCGCACTCACACATTATTCATGTAATAAATGTTACCAATCTAGCTACAGAGCGATTGTGGACTTCATTTCAATGAAAAGAGAGAGAATTCTGTGGGAGCGTGAACAAAGCAGTCGGCGTGAGGCACAGCACAGCGCTGCTTGACAAGCAATCACCGGCTGTAAGTGTTGCATCAAAGCGCGTGGCGTCGCGTCGCGTCGCTCGCTGCGAACAATGTGCGTAGTGTAGTGAGGAGGGCCGCGTGAGCTCTGGAAGACGCGTATTTGTTGACAAGTCACAGAGCGATATCTTATCTTTGAATTTTAATTACACTCCGGGTTTTTCACCAGAGATCCAAATGGTTGGCGTAATGGTTTTATTTTTCTGCAAACAAGAATTTTCAAAGACAAACAAGGCATTCACTTTCTCTGGGTTTTTCTGCGAATAACTTAATCTTATTCTTGAGCGCATATTCAAGACCTAATCGAAGGTGACATGACAATTATTCATAACTTGTCAGTCTAGGTCAGCAAATAATATTAATAACACCATAACAAAGTGTAAGAGAGAGTGGCGCACGCGCATGTCAGGTAGGTCCCGCGGCGCGGCGCCAATAGGACACGAATGTAATAGAAACGAGTGCTGGGACGCCGAGTGAGTAGGTACCGTACCCCACGCGTTCATCGATCAATTCGGAATCGCGGTCAAGTGCGTGTCGCGTCCTATTCCGTGTCAGTGTCCCACGCATCGCACGTCACGCACCAAAGACAAGTAACATGGCTATGATTTTGTGAACACTACAAGTGTGTGCTTGTAAGTTTGTAACATGTCAATAATATTTGATAAATGTTCGTCGTGAATACAGAGAGGTCGGCTGTAACAAATCGCCCACAAGGTGACCGTGACAAGCGATCGTTTCTGATTCCTCGACCAATCAGCGGTCGGTAGCAATAATCAGTTCCATTGCCCTCTGCCGTGCATCTCTCGCCCGCGCCGCGCTGATGCGCTCCCTGGCCATCGGCAACGGGCTGGGCAATGGGCGGGCATACATAACGAACTGTTTACAAACCGACAGCTGATCTGCCACGGATCGCCTCTATCTATCCAAACATCAATTGTGTCAGTGGAAGCTTTAGACTTGGCAAGAGATCAGCACCATTAAGGCTCGTTCACTCATTTTATGAGTTTGCTGTATTTAGGTACTCTCACTGATTGCCGTTGATAGATACTTGGCATGTTGGGTTTAGAGAACAGAGTAGATAGTTAGTAATGTGTCTGAAAACGTAAACAATGTGTCAATGAGTGGAAGAACCGTTCGCCAGGACCCGTGCCAGGGCGGTCGATATCAAATACAAACAATTATTAGCTTCCAGGAAATTCAGCTCATTTTCATTTCATTCAACAAAGCATTTCACGCGATTTTTATAGAACCATCGCCAATCCTGCTTATATTTTAACCGCGTATCTCCGTAACTCTTTAACAGATTTAGATGAAATTTAGTGTGTAGATAGTTAAGGTTCTAGAATAACACATACGCTAATATAATTTTCAAAAATTAACCTTTTTAGGGGTTAAAAGGGGTGGTAAAATTTCTATGGAAAATTATTATTCCTTAGTTCGATTCACTCAAAACTCTTTATAAATAAAGTAAGTTAATAATGAATCAAGTTTTTTAATAATTACAAAACTACCCCTAAGGAGTGTGCAATAAAATTTCTGCAATTTGTATAATTTCTACGCGGACGAGGCCGCGGGGCGCAGCTAGTATTTAATAATTAGATTATGGCAACACTATCGAGAATCGCATGACAAGGAAGAGAACCAGACCAATATAATATGTCGCTCAAGAACATTCTCCGAGAAACTACGGATACGCATTACAGTTTATTTTCCGTTCTTCCATCATCAGTGTCTTTCAGCCTACCTTACAGCCTATTCTCCAATCCAGGATAATTAATAAAGTCACACTAATATTATAAGTGCGAAAGTTTGGATGGATGTTTGTTACCTCTTCACGCCAAAACTACTGAACGGATCGGGCTGAAATTTTGCATGGAGGTAATTCTAGACTTTTTATCCCATAAATCAGTTCCCATGGGATAGAAATCACCTTTAAACGTTTATAGAAACAACGCGTGCGAAGCCGCGGGAAAAAAAAACTTTTAATGAATGTCAATAGAGTCCAAATTGAGAATTGATCCCTAGTTCGTTTTGTGTAAGATGTGCCCTAAACAACATAACTGCCAGCTTTTTAAAACTTTCACTTGTAAAAGCAGAAATTACAAAAAACATATTTTTTAATAACATCATTATCCACCTTATCGAGCTAATTACCAACATTGGCTCGCCTTTGTATAGCCTCAATAACATGTTCAAATATCCGCGTTGTAGACACAAGTGACAACGTGCCTTGGTGACATTTTAGAAGAGACAGAACAATTAGCAAATAAATGAACATAATACAATTAAAACGGTTTTTCGAATCAAGACAGTTTATGCAATGTCACATTTTAAATTAAGTAGTTAAAAGTTGTACTATAGAAATGAGTGATGTCATAAGTTAAGGTAGGTATGTGGTCTTATGACCTTTGTTATCGAATCTATAGGCAGTTCCGCAAACTGACATCTTATATCTTGTTTGCTGTAAGCAGTGAGGGGCCTCTACCTACAGGTCATGTATAGTTCTAATTAAAAGGTCAGTTTCAGTCGCAAGTCCACAGATATACCTACACACACAGATATGTAGTACAACCATCCAGCCACAGTCAGCCTTCCAAAACATTTGGTTTGACGTGTATTCATGCATACAAAATGCGATGATTTATCGACCGCCTTATTTCAAGTGCCCATAACCATTCCTCTGTCCAGTTTATTTTTAATTAATTCTTTAACGAAGGCGAGTGAGCTGAAAACATATTTGTTGAGTATGTAAAATTGAGAACGTAATTATAGAATTTAAGAGATATCACACAGTATCTTTGAATTTGCACTGATAAATGTGATAGGTCCGTGTTATGATAACTAATTACATACAGACATGGTGAAATGCTTTTTTGTTGTTTGTAAAAAATATGAATAACTCAACGTTTCTATGTAGCATTTCTATGTGCAGTTGTATTTGCGTAGAGTTTGGTAAGGTTGCAGCTTGTGTATGTCAGCATGGTGTGGTGTGGTGTGACGTGGTGTGGGTGTGTGGTGCGCGTGCGGTACAGTCACCTCGTCGAAGTTGTCGACCATGAAGCAGATGTGCGGGTAGGTCATCTCTTCCCCCTCTCCTTTCGTGTCCATCTTGCGCCGGCTCGGAGACGCGTACACCTGATGAACAGATCAATACTGTAGGGAGCTCGATAATTATTAGCTTGTTTAATCCCAATGCAGGGCAAAGGCCTCCCTTTCCTCTTTCCGTTTCCGTCTATTGTTGGCCAGTTCTGGCGACTCTTGGGCCCGTATTATGAATGAACCTTGCTCAGTCATCCATCAATCTATGCTTGACTATCGCTCATACCAAACAAAATAGTTACTCTAGCATAGATTAATGCCTGAGCAAGATTTCATAATACGGGCCTTAGAGGTACACGTCCAGCTCGTTCTTCCGTCTATGCGGGGGCCTCTCACGCGGCCTCCTCCCGGCGCCCCCTGACTCCAATATTCGATGGGTGTCGCCCAGAGCTCCCTTGCATACGGCAGACGTGCGCCGGGTGCCTCGCTCGCGTACGAGAAACCAAAGCCCAACAAAAATTATGACGTTACAAATCAATCAAATACAAGCTTTATCAATTTCTTACCTACTAGATAGAACACATCAAATAATTCCCAGGAAAATCGTATCAAATACCTGTTATCCGTATTAGTGAGATAATAAGTCAATAACAGATAATAGCCAGGTACTTCAAACCACAACACTAAATCATATTAACCTGATAAGGTTACTTACTCGTCGTACTTACAGTCGATTTTAAAACTATCTAATCTATACCTACTTTTTGCGGTCTCTTGTTCTTCTCTAAACGACATGACTGCGACTTTCTTCTACATCTGACTCATATAGTTAATTCTTGGTCTTCCCCTTCCTCGACTTCTACCCTACTTTTCCTTCTATAATGTTTCTTATGAAGAATGTCTAATTATTCTCCCTTTTCTGTTTTGAATGGTGTTCATCAAAAACCTTTTCTCCTCAACTCTTTTCAGCAGATCCTCATTAATAACCTTCTCCGTCCAGCTAATCCCTTCCATCCTCCTCCAGCACCACCGTAGTGTAATGGAACTCACCACGCTCTGCACTGCACGCACATGCCGTGCTGATGATGAGATGCCCCACGACCCGCTGGGTGTAGAACGTGTTCGTAAAGCACGTTAACATCACTAGCCTGCACATTTGTAGATATTCCTAGAACACAACTCTGACCGCGAGAGAACAGAAATAGCATCCACGTATATTTCTGTAGGTCGTTGCATTAAAATAAACAAAGCACATAAATCGATAAGCCAAAGATTTGGTGAATTCTGTGGTAGTGGTATATGTGTATTAGTGACTGTGGGAAGCAAAACGAATGGAATGGGGTGCTCGCTAAACACCATTTGGTAGTTCAAAAAGTACTTACGCTCATGTCATACACAATCGTTACTCAAGCATGGATTGATGACTGAGCAAGCTTTCATGATACGGGCCTTAGAGTTGCCGGGTGACTCGCTCGCGTACGAGAAACCAAATTCCAACAAAAATTATGATGTTACAAATCAATCAAATACTAGGCTTATCATTATCAATTACTTGCCTACTAGAACACATCAAATAATTTCCACGAAAATCGTATCAAATACTTGTCATTCGTATTAATCGTATTAGTGAGATAAGGAATCAATAACAGATAAATCAGGTAAGGTACATCGGGGTAAGATCGTATCCGGGTTAAGAACGGATAAATCTAATAACTCCCTAATCTAGGGTGTTTTTTAGTTGTTCGCAATATAGTCGTAACCGCCATTTTGTCGAGCCCCTCCCATCAGTTGACGTCAGTCGCTAGGCCCGCTTGGACGCGTGATATTTTTGTGAGAACGGAGAAGGTACGTAAAGTGTGATTTATTCAAGATCCGAACTTACCCCGTCGACTTTTTGTTTGAAATTCTGGTGTAACTACTGTGTTGTTTACAAGTTTTATAACATATAGCCATCATGAGGCAACTTGTTAACTAATTTCAGTGTATTAGACACCCTAAAACCGTCTGTGGACTGAGATCCGATCTTTCCACATTCAAATTTTAATGGGTGAAGTTCGGATGGATTTCATCCGTTCTTTCCCACCTGTATAAAGTACACAGGTTCTCAAACTTTTAAAGATCATAAATGCATATAAAATTAGTAGGAAACTACCTGTCCCTGATCTTGTATGTATGATGGTATAATAATAAAGTAAAATACTTGAATAATTTCTTAGGACTTATTTGTTCTTTTTGTATAATTATTACTATAGGAAAGTAATAACAATTATAAGTCTGATTATTTTTAAGTTCAGTTTATGTCCTCTTTCTTTGATTGTTTGATTTTTTTTATTTTGGAAGTTTTAGAATTCTTTTACCAAATTACAATATTACTTAAGAACTTTAAGTTGAATACTCTAAAATGTGACTGTTTGTTGATTTAAGAACACATTTAATGTGTAGTTTTCGAATTTGATAAACTTTATTATCTTAAGTTGTTGATTTTTAATTTTTAAGTCTACTAAGTAAGTA
The DNA here is from genome assembly GCA_949316285.1 of Eupithecia subumbrata. Taxonomy (NCBI): domain Eukaryota; kingdom Metazoa; phylum Arthropoda; class Insecta; order Lepidoptera; family Geometridae; genus Eupithecia; species Eupithecia subumbrata. Next base: position 16,966,271 of record OX438640.1, on the reverse strand, counting down.
AATTTTGCCTAAATACTGTGTTACACTATTAGTAAATAACTTACTTTATTAAAGTTGTCCAAAGAATTAAAAGCCTTTTAATTCATCCATCAAACCTAGAAAGTTAGGTAAGTACCTAAACGAAACAAGTTAGTAGATTTAGTTTGCTTTTGTTTACAATAATTAGATAGGGTAGGAAGGTCTTGTCAAACCTTGGTTGGCGTAAAGTTTGAGAAACCTAAAAACTTGGAATTTTTTGCATTGGGGAAAGATCGGATTAGAAAAGCAAAAAATAAAAGTTTTTGGCTATAATACTTTACATGTTAACAATTTTATCGAAAAATAGGTATCTCTGTTTTTCTTGGTTAAGACCGGATAATTTTATGTTATAGCGCTTCAGATCAGAGCTACAGAAGCGATTTTAGAAGGTAGTCCGATGTTACCCCGTCAACGTCCGATCTTTCCCTTGGTTTTCAAAATATTATTGTAACTTTAGTCATCACTAACTCTGTCATCTTAACGTTTAGAGAATTGTCAAAAACTCTGGTTTATAGACCTATATTTTAATTAAAACTTTGGTATATTTTTAGTTGGGCTAGCACTTTTATAGCCGAGAAAAAAAATATTTTGTAACATCCTAATGGTTTTCTAATAAACCATCCGTTCTTACCCCGATGCACCTTACTTCAAACCACAACACTCAATCATATTAACCTGATAAGGTTACTTATCTAACCTACCTATTTATTGATGTCGATTTCAAAACTATCCAATCTATACCTATCGATGTTCGATCTTTACTTTCTATTTTGTTATTATTTATTACCAACTTTTTGTTTAACTCCCAGTCCGTGCGGTCTTTCATGATGGAGTCATTCGGTTCCATGTATTTACAGCATGATGAGCGTGTAGTTTAAAATACTTCTACTATAAAAGAAGGCCAATAATTTGCATACCGATGTGTAGTAAGATAAAAATACACACAAGCCCAGCTCTCGCTCACGGCTCACACGCTGCACATCTGCAGTTAAGCCCACCCCGCTAATGTCCCCATACGCCACAAGTCGCAATAAAGTAGCTTGCACTTCTTTTGTTAGGATAAGCATATCATTTATCTCCCTTAACTCCACAAATCACTGCCGCAAGACTCAAAGAATTTCGCGGTTACTTAAAGCTTTTCTTCCGTTTTCTCCCAACAACCGCCTTATGAAAGGCATGATATAATTATCATACCAACCTTTCATAATTTCCACCAAACCTCGTTGGATTTTTGCTCATCTACTAAGTATATTTTGCCTAGAAATATCCTCTAAACTACTATATTCCATTCAACAATTTGTCAACCCTACTCGTCGTCGTCACTCGCCAGTGTGAACGCCCTGCAGCGCAGAGTTGCCACTTCCACAATGCATTGCATTGCATCAGTTTTTCAAACGTACTTACACGTACCTACCCTACAGATTTATCTCAATTCAAGATTGAGTAGGTCTGTACGCAGACAGTGGTTAGGTTCACAGATCTTGCACAAGGTCAGATATTATGATCGATCATTGTCGATCGAAGGATATCTCAGATCCAAGGAACTGCATGCACTGTCTGCGAGCGATAAGACTACCTCTACACTACACCCTGTCCTATAGGTGTATCCCGAGCCCGACCCGACTCACGCGATCAGAACAGATTATAATAAATATTCACGACAGAGTGTAAACCTGATGAAACGTCGGGAACAACAGGTAAATACGCGATAAATACCCTTTAATATTTATTATGAAAGAAAACAATATCCTTTTTGCAGTGGTGTGCTGTATGAGCGTGAGAATAATTTCATAAATAATGTTCTCACGCAAACTCAAGCACAATATCAAGCATTAGTCGAAGTAGCCTCGAAAGTAATGAAGACACGACCCACAGGCACGTAAGCGACAGCCTTGCTAGTGCACAAAAAATTGGGACTATTTTTATCTATAAACGGAAGAAACACAATTCCGAGGGGCGGTTCATAATATGATTCACGATTTCCTGATGTGAGCAAAATATAACTATTAAATATCGTTGGTAAGCTATCAAAAATAGAATATTATTGCACGGATATCCCCAAAATAGTTGCAACAGTCTGCAGTTAGGTAGCTCAATTGTGTCAAGTGTAAATACTATTTCTAATTTATTTATAATATCTGATTGTAATTTTCTTTGTCAATAAAGATGTATTAAGAAGTTTAATAAAGAAGGTATTAGATATAGTAAATATTACGTATAAATAAATCAACGATGACTCAAACGTAAGGGTCACACACAGAGTCAAACCATCGCCAATTTTCCATTGATTGAAAACAAGTGTCTCATATTGACCGAAGTTCAATCAAGCAAGCTGAAACCATCTTTATTTCAATGAAACTAGAGCTTTTTACAGAACTATTCAGGTTTTTATAACAGCCAGCAACCTCGATATCCCGGCCCCGGCTCATTGTTTACTTTCTTATTCAGCACTTTTTGAACTACCAAATGGTGTTTAGCGAGCACCCCATTCCATTCGTTTTGCTTCCCACAGTCACTACACATATACCACTACCACAGAATTCACCAAATCTTTGGCTTATCGATTTATGTGCTTTGTTTATTTTAATGCAACGACCTATAGAAATATACGTGGATGCTATTTCTGTTCTCTCGCGGTCAGAGTTGTGTTCTAGGAATATCTACAAATGTGCAGGCTAGTGATGTTAACGTGCTTTACGAACACGTTCCACACCCAGCGGGTCGTGGGGCATCTCATCATCAGCACGGCATGTGCGTGCAGTGCAGAGCGTGGTAAGTTCCATTACACTACGGTGGTGCTGGAGGAGGATGGAAGGGATTAGCTGGACGGAGAAGGTTATTAATGAGGATCTGCTGAAAAGAGTTGAGGAGAAAAGGTTTTTGATGAACACCATTCAAAACAGAAAAGGGAGAACGATTAGACATTTAAACGACATTACAGCTTCATAGAAAACATTATAGAAGGAAAAGTAGAGGAAAGTCGAGGAAGGGGAAGACCAAGAATTAACTATATGTATGAGTAAGATCAAGAGGAAGATCGCTGAAAAGTGGAGGAAATTGCATCATTACACCGACAAGAGCTAGGCTCTTTAATTTAAATTATAATTTGAACATTAATTACACTAATAGTTGCAGGTAGCTGTGTGTGCAGTGCACTTGCTCTAAGATTGCTAGAACAGCGTTTACTGACTCATTCAAACTTGATGTGTCTCCTTCCACTCCTGCCAGGCATGCCTACCTACACCACTCTACTGATTACGTACTTTAAGCATGTTCAATTCACTCCGCGCGACTTTTGTATCAGGTGCGTAGTGCGTAAACGATGCAATGCAATGCAATGCACGTGGTGCCGCTCTTTGCAACAATGCGCACAAACACGCGCCATGAACCAAATGCTTTTATATTAAAGCAAGTAGCTGAGTCGCCGGCTGATGCTGGTTCATACTCTTAACTGACAAATGGCATTTTGCTCACTATTCTCATCAGCGAATTGCTTTCTTAAATACGCCAGATTCGTGGCCTACGCATTTTGTTAAAGGTAGGTATTTTAATGAGGCCATTAGACACATGGAAGTTATTAGTGTTATGATTATGAATAGAAAGTATCATACAAGTAATAGGTACGTTATGTTTCTATTTAGATTATTGTCCCGGGGCCAAGTATTGTATTTGTTCGGGCCTGTGAGTGGTCTCTGGTAGAATGCCTATAACAAGTTACATCAATGCTAGGTAGGTGTAACAGAATGGTGTGCTACAGTTGTGTGGGTGCTCTTCTACCGAACGAGACCGGCTCCACTTCTAATGTCTTTACAAACTGGATCCAAACGCTCGCACACCATCCCACCCACTGCCTTACAAGGACCTTTTAACTAATAATAAAACAAGTTTTGTGACATACTTTTGGACATAGCACCGCTTCCAGTCTCCCTCCACCACCTCTCTCGACGCGAGTCCTAAACAATGCTAACTGAGAGTTGCATCTTAGGATGTACTTAGATCGAAAAGTAACTTGCGATGTCGATCCAACAGAACAACTATTCAAATTGTACCCGAAGCGAGTCATAGTTAGGTGTAGTAAGAAAAGGAAATCCAAGCAACTTCCCCATTCAGTGTGGCTCAGGCTGAGTGACGGCTGCGTGCGTCGAGTGCGAGCGCACCGAGCCGGGCGCGGGTCGGGGGAGGGGGGCAGGGGGCGGCCCCCGCCTGTGACGTCAGCCGCACGTTATTTGCTTCCATTGAGCCGAGCGCCGCCGAGCGAGCCCGACCACTCCCGAGCGCTCTCGGGCCGCAGCCAACCGGCGCTACATCTTTTCTAGTACGCCTGTTCGCGGTGGACACATTGGACGCTCGCCCGCTAGCGAGCTGCGAGAACTAAATAAATATATCGTTGTAATCGCTACGGAGTTTTATGAGCTATGTCAGCGTAGTGCCCTAAAGCTCCGACGAGAGGAGAGCGCGGCGGCGGCCAGTGTCTGTGCAGTGAAGTGTGTGCATATCGGTTTCCATTTCGACCTCATTTAAGCGAGTGTCTGTGTGGTCGCGCGGTCACGCTTTCTATCGGACAGTCACACGGACGGGAGAGCCTCGCCCGCGAGTCCATGTGCCCCGCGTTCCCGGCAAGCGACGAGCACATTGATCGGGTGAGTCTCGCTTCATCGGGGAAGCGCCCTAACACGTCCACATTGTTTACGGGCGCCCTCGCTCGCCTCGGCTAATGGCTCCCATCTGCCGCGCGGAGGGGGCGGCGCGCGGCGCTCGGCGCTCGGCCGGCAACTGCGCCGCGGCCGCGGATCAGCCGCGGTCGCCGAACCGAAACTCCGGTCTTTGTATCATCACATCACATCACATCAAACACTTACTGACACTTACGAATATTCTAGAAAACGCGCGCTGTACCTACCTTTCTTATGAAAATTTGTAAACATTTATTGTTTATCAAAACACCCAGACAAAACCCTACCTATACTCCAGCCAAATTCGATGTGATATGTTTGTAAACAAACCGCCCACGCTTAGCCTAAATTCACTTTGTCGTGTATTTATACGCGTATTTTAAATTTCTTGTCGATGAGATATTTACTTCAATAAACAATAATAATGCTCACTATTATACCTAACCTATGTCTGAATTGCTACGCCAAACATGTGAATTTTAGTTTGTTTGCTGTGGTTTACAAACAAACATTTCTCGAACCTAAGTCTACCAGGAATAGGTAGGTAGTGAGAGTATCTGTAAGTCAGATAGTATTTATAACAAGTAGGTACATAATTAAGTTCGTCTCGACGGATGGAGATTGCAGAAGGCCAAGTAAATAATGCTGATAACCGCCGCGTCCGCGTCGCCAACAACGTAAACATGTTAGGTTAACAGTTTGCAAAATAGCTTTCACGTTACGTTAATACACCGCGTTTAATTACCCACGCCTCGGCGGGTATACCTACTAACGATCGGTTAACGCGAAAGCAAAAACTGTTAAATCAGTTCATTAATACTACTAATCCTTTGACTAACAGTATTGCAAAGAAAAATTACATTTTTGTCAGTTACCTATTGCCAATTAGCTAAAAACATTGTCTAGTCGAAACAAGACCTTCGCTAACCACTTAAGGCGAGGATTCCCGGATTTAGGGATTTTTAACTGTCCGTACCTCAATAACTATAAGGCCTATAGTTTTGAAATTCATACATATTAAAGTTGAGGATATTTTCTAGTGCATCACTAGACAAAAACACGATTGGTGATATTTCACCCGATAGAAAAAAATTACAAAGTTACCTCTAAATGAAACTTTGAATGATCAGTGTGAATAGAAAAATGAATAAAATGACTCAAAATGTATACCAAAACATTGAAAACGTTATTACGCAGTGCATCACTAGAAAATATTTTTATATGCCATACAAATATTTTTCAAAACACCTAAATACGTACAAAATCGTGATCGGCTGCCTGCGCACCGTCGCGCTCCTGGCCTAACAAAATCGGCCGCTCGGGAATCCTCGCCTTAACGAGGAGCATTTTATTCTTGCCACTATTACGAGACATTCAATATCAAATCACAAACATAACGGTACACTAGCCAAACTCGATGTAAAATGTTCGTAAACAAACCGCCCATGCTTAACCAAATTCATTCTGTTGCCCCGTCGTCTTTCTATACTGAACTTAAATCACTTGTCGATTTGTGTTGTGATCCTACCTTCAATAAATTTTGCTTACAGTTATATCTGAAACTCGACGCCAAGCAAGAGAGTTTCTGTTTTTGTGTTGTGGTTTGTTTACAAACATTCCACATAAAGTTTGCTTAGTGTATATACCTAAACCAAACGACCATTTCACTAAAATCTTTTAGTAGGCATCTTAAAAGTTCAGTAGGTCTGTATGTGACAGCGCGTCGTCGGCAGCGCGGCGGCGGCGCGGCGGCCGCGCGCGCGTGGCATATCAAACATCCTATGACATTATCCTTAGTAGCAAGTAGATCGAGTCCAATAAGCATGCTAACCTGCATTTTGTACGTTTCAGGCTCAATCCAAGGCAATGGTGATTGGATGACGATCTCTGTGCGGGGAGCAGAGCAGGAGCCCTCGCCGCCCAAGCAGATTCAGTTGGCGGAGCCGCTGGTGGCATCCGTGCGCGCCTACCTCGCGCAGGACCCGCCGCGCCCCGCCGCCGCCGCGCCCGCGCCGCCGCCGCCGCCACCGCTTTGCGATGCGGACATAGCGTGCGACACAGCGCGCGAGGACATCAAGGGCATCAACTTCGAGGCGCGCCTCCCGCCCAATGACCTGAACAACAACGCGTCCCGCTCCCCGCCGGCAGCCATGCCCAACCAGTCGGAGCTGATGCAGCGGCAGCCGCTGCTGGCGCGCGGCGCCAAGGTGGGCGCGCCCGCGCTGGCGGACGAGTCGGACCCCGACCGCGAGCACTCGCCGCAGCGCCTGCCGCCCGACTTCAGCATCGAGATGGAGGCGGGCGCGCGCGAGGACCGCTACCCCAAGGAGATCTGGAAGACGATCCTCTCCTTCTTGTTCCTCTTCTGCTGCGTGTGCATCAACATGATGTCGCTGTCGCTGGTGCACGAGCGGCTGCCGGACCGCAACACGACCGCGCCGCTCAACGACATCGTGCTCGACAACGTGGCGGCGCGCGACTGGGCGCTCGCCGTCTCCGAGTACATGATCATGGCGTCCACGACGACCGCCATGCTGGTAGTCGTGTTCCACAAGCACCGCTTCATCGTGTCGCGCCGGCTGTTCTTCATCATCGGCCTGCTGTACCTGTACCGGTCGGTGACTATGTTCGTGACCGTGCTGCCCGTCTCTAGCGCCACCTACTACTGCAGCCCCAAGTCCAACGACACGTCGCCGCTGCTCGTGCTGCGGCGCACCTTCTACCTCATCTCCGGCTTCGGCCTGTCCATCAACGGCAAGCACACCTATTGCGGGGACTACATCTACTCGGGGCACACGATGGTGCTGGTGCTGTCGTACCTGGTGGTGGCGGAGTACTCTCCGCGGCGGCTGTGGCCCGTGCACTGGGCGCTGTGGGCCTCCGCGCTGCTGGGCGTGGGGTTCGTGCTGCTGGCGCACGGGCACTACACGGTGGACGTGGTGATCGCGTACTACATAACGACGCGGCTCTTCTGGACGTTCCACTCGCTGCTGGCGACGCCGCACCGCGCCTCCGGGCCGCACATGATCCAGCGCGAGTGGTGGTACTCGGTGTTCGCGTACCTGGAGCGCAACGTGCGCGGGCCGGTGCCGCGCCGCTACGACTGGCCGCTGCCCTGGCCGCGCACCAAGCTCTTCTCGCGGCTCAGCTAGTGACGGCCCCTCCCGCCCGCGCCGCAGCGCGTCTGACTCACCTTCTGCGAGTGGCGGCGCAGCACCTGCAGCTCCTTGGGGCTGGTGCGCGTGCAGATGGCGAGCGTCACGGTGTACTCGAACTGATGCACGATCAGGTTCAGGTACACCGTCTCCTCCCAGTCGATCTCGGGGTCGCCGATCGGCAGCTTCTTGGAGTCCTTGCGGAACACCTCCACGTCGGTCTGCAACGACACACCTCTCAGCGGACATGACATTGACACCTGTGCGAGTGCTAGTGCTAGAGCCCTCTGCTGATACCCGTTAACGAACTTTAAAAAGTGATGCTGATGCCCTGATGCTTTCATTATTGAAATTGAAAAGGAATTGAATTCACTCGACGGAGGACGATTTTGGATCGCATGTGCCGTAATTGAGAACCGTTGTTGTAAGTTTTGTTTTGTAATTTGTATATTTTATAAGTGGTTATTGAGAACAATTAACCGTGGGTCTAACTAGAACACATATTTATTAGCGAGCGAACTGTGATTTGATTCTTGATTGAGCGCCGCCGCCGCGCCGCCCCGCGCCCAAAGCGCGCACTAAACGTGGTGTAATGGAGCAAGCCTACTCTAAGATAAAATATTTTTGTATTGTTCGAAAATGAAGTACCTACATAGTTGACTGTTTGTTAGCGCATAATAGGTTTTGTATTCCCAAAGATGTCTGATAGATTTTTGTAAGGTTTATCCAAATGGTGCTAAACTAGGAGTAGGTAATGGAGTCTCGTTGCGCAGGCCCAGGCGCGGCCGCCGCACGCGCACGCCCTCTTCGTCTTGTACCTACTGTTCCACACATACGCCACATTACATTACTACTGAGGCAACCAACTATCAAACTAACACTAAATTCTTCGGATCTTTGACTATCTACTCCGAGTTGGAGAAAACATAATATTGTCCTCGGAACTGAACAAGTACCTACCTAAGTAGAATAGGTAGATAGTTAGGTCTTCGTAAAAAATTGCCATTTGTGATAGAAATCATGAACAAAATGTATGCCTTCAGTAAATAAAATAATGTATTGCATGATTATATATTTGTATTAATAAACATAATGGAAATAGTAGGATTAGTATTTTTAAACAAATAAAAAAACTATCTATTTTTTGACAATTAGTTGTGTAGTGTACCTATTACAACAAGAGGTGACAGTAAACCTTTTCTGAATCGAGGCGCACTTACCTGCGCAGCGTGCAGTGTGCAGCGTGCAGAGTACAGTGTGCAGCGTGCAGGCCTCTTCTTACTTCTACCTCCTAATCAAATATGTCCGGTCCAGCTACGACTCCTGCCAGACTAACTTTACACTTTTTGCTCATGAAGCTTAAAGAAATATTTTTAGATTATTGTAGTTTCTGAGATTTGCTTCACATAACAGGCACTCTATCAATTCCGATCCAATTAGTCTTTTTTGAACAAAATATTATTATTTTACTTAACAGCATCACGAAATTTGGAATATCTCAGCACCAGAGCACATTCAAATGTACAACACAACGAGAGAGAGTGTATCATAAAACGAGTGATCAATACAGCTATTAGCGCCGAATACCACTCGCGCGGCAATCAGACGACGGTTATTCAACAATGTCCTATCAAATTTTGCCAAATCTACTATTGGTTGGGCTTTATAAACATCACAGTAGGCCATCATCAATATGTATCACTGCTGCAAAGAAGCCTATATCCTTTCCCTTGTGCCAGCTTCCTGTCTCTTGTGCTTCTTGCATTGCAAACAGTTCATCATACAGCAGTAGGTAGGCGATGGTAGGTGCATCGTTAAACTAGGTGCGGTAGCAGAGGCCTATACTATACTATAGTATACCAGCCAGGTGCGAGACCACAGGACTCACCTCGTACTTGGGCAGATACCGCGAGGAGCCCTTGACGTGGCGCTTGCGCACGAAGAACAGCAGGTCGTCGCAGTCGATGGCCTGCTCCTCCTGGAACAGGAAGTGCCGCACGAACAGGTCCGTCCAGTACGTGGTACCCTGCAGCACCACGAACCCGCTATCTGCAACACCCACACACACTCTTAAAGCACGCCCCACCGCCCCACGACATTCACAAACAAACACTACGCGATCACCAACAATAATGATACTCTCACTCATTCACCTGAAGCAGGTCCCTGCAGCGGTAGCGGCGAGTACACCACGCGCTTGTCCATTTAGATGTGTTAGCAAGCAAAACCTGGACCTTCGAACTAGACTGACAGTGAGTGGTCCAGCTACATAGAGCTTTGTCGCGACCATCATACTAAGTGCCTTTATTTATTAAGTAAAACATAGGTAAGAACGTTATAAGATATTTGATGATAGATATTTTTTTCATTAAAGATTATGATGCTTATATATTTTGGCAATCAAGGAACATTATTATATTTGATGATTGATATTTTTTTCATTAAAGATTATGATGCTTATATATTTTGGCAATCAATGAACATTATAAGATATTTGATGATAGATATTTTTTTCATTAAAGATTATGATGCTTATACAATCAATGTTCATAATATTATATTAAAGATAGGTAGAAATATTTTTTAATGCTTGTCTCAAAGTTCTCAAACTGTTGTTTGTGTTAGTTCTGTCTGTTTTTGTAAAATAGTGTTTGGCTTAGATTAATATACATGTTTAAGTGTAGGCACAAAGATCAAATAAAATAAGGTATTAATTGGAATCTCCAAAATGCAGTTATTTAGAAATATTAACCTTTTCAATTGTATGAATGTGATTCAAACAAATAATGATCGACTTGTCTATGGTTCTAAATACTGTGTGTATTGTGAATGAGTTAATCAATTTGTGGGATTCAATAAAGGTTTACCATAATTATAATTATGAATTATGATGACCCATGTTTGTATATGTATAAAATTGTTGTAAATAAATCTGTATTATCTGTTAATCGTTTACAATGGAAATTACTGTTGTAATGGCACCAAAATACCTTTTTGCTCAAGACAAAAAATTTGAGGCTTAAAGAAGGTAAACAAGAATGCATATATAATTTTCAGACTTTATAAAATGTTCTTTTCATATTTTTTGCTTTGTGGCAATTTAACTTGTGGGTAAAGCCTGCATAGATTAGTTTAAGTATTCAAAGGTATGAAATTTTTTAAAAAGAAGCAAAACTGTTATCCTTAACTGTGTTCTGGGTATTTTCTATGTATAACAAAATTTATATATTTCTATGTAATGTTTTATATAAAGTATATCAGTCATCTAGTACCCATAAGACAAGCTCTGCTTAGCTTGGGGCTAGATGATGCTGTGTGGATTGTCCAGCATCATTTATATATTTGTAACTACACCACTGTTAATATTGTTGATTACACAGAGATACATTCCGAGTTTGCTGTGCAGCAGGACAGTAGACAAACGTGACAAATGTCACCAACTGTTTATATCTTGCTGTTCTAGGTTAACTAAATTATATGTCTTTCATAAACAAGTTTTCTGTTATTTATTCCCTTACCCCAAGTTCTTAAATCAGTTTCAGAGACTTCATTTCGATAACATCTCTTTTGATTAGAGAATCCCAACTCAACACTTCCCAATTGTGAATTGAATTCATCAAAACTAAAATTATTACAAACATACCTCTACTCACGGCTTTACTCATGTGGTACCTAACCTACCTAACCATACAAAACATAGCCTTATGTTACTCAGGGATAATATAGCAATCTATTAGAAAAAGAATTTTCAAAATTTGACCAGTAGGTATATTATCAGAAGATTATCCTATACTCTAATAAACAAATTTTACATTATTGTTAGCATAGATAAATAGAACAAGTAAGCCTGTCTGTTACCATTTCACGAAGAATAATTGGTTGAATAGATTTTACTGGAATATGGCAAGTGTAAAGTGTGTGAAAACTACATTACACTCTGTTCTAGAATCCATTTTAGGTCTACAAAGATATAATGTCATATAGATGAATGAAAATCTAAAAAAAAGAGAAACCAATTACAGAAAACCGAGTATTCCAATGTGTGGTACATGATACCTTAGGCGAGAAAGTGCCCAATTCCTATCGAGTGTGTCATTTGAGGACCGAGGTAGGAATCGCACTTTCTCCCGAGTGATACCAACTGCTTTACACCTGCTCCACCTTCGAGGAAAATAATCGTTTTAGAATCTTCAAAATCACGAGTAAATTCAAATTGTAAACTCAAATGTAGCAATAAATACGCGCACATGCGATTTTCACATGATTCTATTTTTGAATTATTGTCCGATCCGAATACGGGCACGGTAAGATGCCGATATCATAAATGGCGAACTCGGAGTAAAAACTTTTTTTCGTTTGAAATATTATGAAAATAACAATAGCTACCATATAGCTAGTATTATATTTCAGAAAATTAAAAAAAGTGAGAAATGAAATTCCAGTTTTCCCTCCCGCATTTCAGTGCGCCTGCAATGACGTAACTTTCTATCTTATGTTTAGAAAAGGAATAAGCAATTATCTGAACAGGTGTAGTACAAATAAAAAAAATGAAACTCAAAACAACAAAGTAACAGAAACACTAACATCAACCACCTAGGTATAACTGCACAGCAGGGGCGTATTTACCCTAGGGCCAAGGGGGCCATGACCCGGAGCAGCAGGCAGCGAGGCCCCTCGCGGCCATCTCTGGGCGCCTTTTATTGTCAACCTTAACACTTTCACAGCCTAAGACGCAGATGATCTCCCCCAGCGCGCTGCCCCAGCTACCGAGGCTGGGCAGTGAAAGCGTTAACTACAATAAATATTATATTTTAATTTATATTTTAATTAAACAAGATCAGTTAAGTGCGAGGGTAACTCGCGCGCCGAGGGTTTCGAACGTTTGTCAACAAATATTAGGTCCTTACATATGAAATTGGCGTTTTTCGTACTGGCCACTTTAATCACAAATTTCTCCTCTTTGGTAAGGAATTCCAAATTCAAATTTGTACAGCTATAGACTCGTGTATTTGTGCTTCGATGATCGTCATTCATTTGTTTTTTTTTCTTCTGTTTTTTTCTGTTTGCGTCACTCATTTTACAAAATGGAAAACTTAAAATATCGCATTATTTACGAGTACGAGTTCCGCCGTGGCACTAGTGCTGCGGAAACAACTCGAAGGGTGAATGATGTGTATGGCGGTCGTGTTGCAAAAGAAAACACAGTTCGTTTTTGGTTCCAACGTTTTCGTTCTGGAAATTTCGACTTGCAGAACAAGCCCCGTGGACGGCCTGAGACTCAAGTTGATAATGAAGAGTTGAAGGCTATTGTGGAAGCGGATCCATCGCAAACCACGTCCGAGTTAGCTGCAGGCTGCGGTGTTAGTGATAAAACTGTTTTAATTCACTTGAAGCAAATTGGGAAGATTAAAAAGCTTGAAAGGTGGGTACCTCACGAATTGACTGAAGCAAACCGGCAAACGCGCGTCGACTGCTGCGTTACATTACTAAACCGGCACAATAATGAAGGTATTTTAAACCGAATAATGATTCAGGTAATGACCTGTGATGAAAAATGGGTTCTTTACGATAATCGGAAGCGCTTTTTTCGAAATTTGGATAACTTCTTGCAAGGGAAAAAATTCAACTCCGATGGGGCAGTCCAAATCGCCTTCAAAGATTTTATTGATTCCCGTCCGACTGGTTTTTTTAGTAAAGGGATCAATGAACTACCTATAAGATGGCAAAAGTGCATAGAAAATAATGGTTCATACTTTGATTAATGAAATATATTTTATTAAAAAATATTCGACTTTTTGTTCCTCCCATACAAAACGCCAATTTCATATGTAAGGACCTAATATGTACCACAAGTACCGGCTAGCTAGAGACTTCGCAATTTAACGAATACCAAAGAATAATAGGTACCAACCTACATTTCAGATGGATCTCTCTGCATGCTTCGGTTAAAGTGGGTAGGTAATGGTAAATTTTTCGACATTTTTCAAAATATTTCAAAAAGTATGAGAGAAGTCGTGTGCCGCGTGATGCAGGCCAAAGAGCGAAGGATGCAGGTGGCGGTCATGTTCTGTGACTTGTCGAAAGCCTTCGACGTCGCGGATCATGCCGTCCTTGCGTCGAAACTGGCACATTACGGCATTGGTGGTCCGGCTCAGCGACTGCTGCTCAGCTCCATGACTGGCCGCACGCAAATCGTCACGGGCAGAGGAGAAAGTAAAATCGAGCCCGATGTCAACCACTATCGGCGTGGCACAGGGGTCCTCGATCTCGAATATACTTTTTTCCCTCCTCATGAATGACCTACCCGACTGTATAAAAGAGGCACACATACTTATGTATGCGGATGACGTAGCGGCTATCGTGGAAGCTACAAATCTGGACACATTGCAGGAAAAGCTCAACTCAGTAGCAGGTGAATTGCAGAAGTGGTTTAATCAGAACAACGGTCTCATTCTGAATGTCGCGAAAACTAACTTCATGCACTTTAACCTGGCTGGGCACTGCAGTCTGCCGATGGCCGTGAGCCTGGGAGGCGAAGTAGTCAACCAAGTCCACATTACTACTTTCCTTGGGTTCACCTTGGACAATAGTCTAACGTGGGAGGCGCATATAGACAAACTATGCAAGAAGATAGGCAGGTCATGCTTTGCTCTATGGCGCCTCTCAGCTACCTTTGACAGAGATAGCTCTGTCCATAGGGTCTCACCATAGGGTGAGAATCATTTATTTTGCTAGCATTCACTTGCTCCTTCAGTATGGTGTGGAGCTTTGGGGGCGTGCATCCGATTGGGAGCGCATCTTCAGACTCCAAAAGAGAGCGATAAGAGCGATGGTACGAATTCCACAGGATGAGTCCGCGCGGCCGTATTTTGAGTCTTTGGGGATCTTGACCGTGCCCGCCCTTGTCATATACCAGGCCGCAATATATGTACGTCAAAACTTGGACGAATACTCAAGGTTTGGGGACGGTCATAGATACAACACGAGGCACTCAAACCGGCTAAGAGCGCTTCCACGACGACTAGCGAAGACGTCAAGGTTGCTGCACGTAATGGGGACGGCTGTCTACAACCGAATTCCGACTCCTATCACCAGCGCACAATCCATAACATCCTTTAAGTTTAAGTTGAAAAAGTGGCTGATATTTCAATCGATATATGACATTAATGAATTTATGACCTTAAAATGTACCTGATTATTCAATTTTATGTTATTAATGATGTATTTTTGAGATTACACTGTAGATGTACCTTTACATTATGTAATTTATATTTTGTGACCTGTAACATAATAATAATTGTTATAAATAAATGAACTATGAACTATGTATGAAACTTATAGAAATTTGAAAAACTGTTTTGAAACATACAAACCGATACCTTTCATTTGACACACCACTCGGTGAGGTAGCCTCCCCTTTTGAAAATTATTCCCCCCTTTGTGACCATTTTTGTAAAAGTTTTTTTTTTCAAACTTCTCTATATTTTTCCTGTAAATATAGATCCATGTCTATAAACGCTCCATACATTTTACATGGATCGCTCTGCAATCTTCGGAGATAGGGGGGGGATGGGTATTTTTTTCGACTTTTTTCGAAATATTTTAAAAAGTATGAAACCCACAAAAATTTCAAAACCTATTTTGAAATTTACAAACTGATACCTTTCATTTGATACCCCACATGACCCTGTAGGTATCTTTTACAATTTCGGCATCACAATTTGTATGGAAAATATTCATTTTCATTTTTCATTTATTTTTCTTAAATCTGTTCAGGTGCACGAAATGTATTATTTATTACTTTAAATTTCAAGTTGATAGCTGCAGTAGTTGCTGAGTTATTATATTAAGGAAGCAAAAAAGGACAGACAAAGCGAGACCATTAGGGTTTCTAATATATAAAATAATCTTCGAAACCCTAAAAATGAAGGACCAAAAACCCAACCAATTGTTTACAATAGATCAATATACCTATCAACAAGTACCTAAATAACATTTGCGTTCAAGAATTATTACGATATCGTTGCACGTTCGCTGCGTATCCGCGGCGTGTTCATTGCGCCCCCGTAACGTATTCGTTGCGCGCGGGCTCCGCTTTGAGTACGCTTGCAATCAGCTGGTATGATAAGATAAGACCCTAAGCTGAATAAAAAAACTGAAAGTCGATAATCGAATATTGCCCATTTTTTAAAAGAAGAACCTCATAGGTACCATTATGATAATACCTTCTTTTAAAAAATGTGCAATATTCGATTATCGACTGTCGTGAAAAAAGTTTCGCTCAAAAGTCTCAAACCATGAAGGTTCTATGTCAATTCGAAGCGACAATAAAAAGGCAATTTCATACTTTAACCCCTATTATACCTATGAATAAATGGTTAATTTTTAGGTTTTTTTTTTATTTATTATTTCACGCTACAGCAGCTTTTTAAACCCTTATCACTATAAATAATTATGGTCTCGCTCTGTCTCTTCTTTTTTCCCTCTTTATTAACTCTGCACTGCAACTAACGCAGCTATCAACTTGAAATCCTACTAATATTATAAACGCGAAAGTTTGTAAGTATGGATGGATGAATGTTTGTTACTCTTTCACGTAAAAGCTACTGAATGGATTTTAATGAAACTTTACAATAATAAAGCTTAAACATCAGAAAAACACATTGGTTAAAATTTATAAAGATATTGTGTGAATTTTCCAAAATATGACGATAAGTGTCAAGTAAGTAGGAAAAAGTCTACCATCTGCGAGCTATTCTGGCGTGCCCTGCCAAAACTGCTAGAGTTACACATAGGTATTATGTAATGGATGGAAATGTTTATACCTATTAAAAATAGTCCTACAAAAAAGCCCGCCACACATCTATATTTTATTTATATATTTATAAATGTACATCTATCCTAACATATATATAATATATATATATATCTTATGTGTAAGACATTATAGCCACAATGGTGATCCATAACTACAATAAAAATTGATAATTTATTTCAAATGCACATTTGGTACTTAATAAATTGATTCCTAAATGAAAATAGATACTTTTATCGCTTCTGGTATTTAAAGTAGATAATATAAGCTACTTGAAATACTAATCCTGCGCAGACGAAGTCGCGGGCACCAGCTAGTTTAAAATAATAATACATTTCATAAGCCTGTACAGATTTAAAAGAAATTAAAAATGTAGATGAACATTTTCCAAACAAATTGTGAAGTCGAAATTTTAAAACATACCTAGTACGAGATCCGGCCGCAGAATTAGTGCACCCATCGAGTAAGAGCTAAGAACCACATTTTTACGCATATTTGTGTTAAGGACAATATTTTATCTACTAGGTCTAATTAGTGCTGGTTGTGGTGAAATGGGCGAAGGCCTCATCGTAGACCTTGCGTCGTTAGTGAACAAAATGTTATCCGGACAGGTGAGTGCAGATATAATCGACACTTTGTAAGGTACAAACCTATGCGCTTTTTTAAAAAAAGATGGAAGCATCAGACCAATCGCAGTTGGTACGACTTACCGCCGGCTTGCAGCCAAAATACCTATGCTGCACAACCAAAAGCCCAGAATTGAGTTCAGAATTCCAACCGACCCAGCGGGCTTTGGATCCCGTGGTGGTTGTGAAGCGGCGGTTCACTCTCTTCGATCGTTTGTGTCGTAGGTACCACACAAACGATTTGTTGTTGAAAGTTGATGTTAAAAATGCATTCAATTCGGTAGAGAGGGGGCGCCCTTCTGACACAAATAAAAGAGAAACTTCCTGATGTTTATCCCTTTCTTTGGCAATGTTATGATGGCACACCTTAAAAATTAGTTTAAAATAGTAGATTGTTTTACAAGGGACTAACTAAACCATCCCATTATATACGAGGTAGCGAGGGAGGATGACAAGACCGAGTTATATTGAGTGGTTTTGGCCCGAGTAAAACACTACTACTTTTCACTTCGATTGCGAGAAAATAAAACAATTCAAATTTAAACAATTTTCAGAAAATTTTATAAAAATTGCATTAGCATCTTCACTATCACCTGATGACATTTTGCACGTTCACAATTTGGAAGTAAAAGTCAGGAAGATAAACGTAAAAGTTTGTGATTTGGAATGAAGCAAATTCTAGAGATTAGCGCCAATACCTACCTACCATTTTTTTTTAATCTCTATCTAACCCGCAACGAAACAGTTCGCATTCTACCGTGAAGGGAAGAATCAAACTTCATAAAACATCATCAAGAAGGTTCTATTTTCAAAAAAAAGATTGATCAAGAAGTCGAGTTTTTTGTAAGAGAACGAATGCTTTGTACGGGCTGATGATTTTATACAAAAATTAAAAAGAAAAAATACTTTTTAGCCCTAGGTACCTTACCTATTAAACTCGAGTTTTAGGCCCGTTAAGCTACACTATTATGATACACTTTTTGAGCAAGAGAAGTGAAAAGATAATTTATTAAATATTTTCAAACTTACGCGATCTGAACACATTATTAATAGTATTGTTAAACGGGTATTTATCGCGTTTATTTACCTATTTTTCCCGACGTTTCAACAGGTTTACACACTGTCGTGATCACGGGATGACTGGAGTACTGGAGCTACCGCCTCTGCGAAGCGGGGGCAGCATTACTTGAAACTACCCTCACTTGGTTTTCGACACTAGATATGTCCATCTGCACACTCGGACGACATACAACACTAACAGTATCTGTGACGCACTGAGAAACCGGTCTACGACGAGTACACTTGGCTATAACTGGATTCCACGAGGCAGAGAGTTTGAAACCGTCATCACGATTGAAATTAGGATATTTCTTAATTTCAATCGCTTCCCGAACCATTCTCTTGTAGTAATGCCTTTCATTACAGATGACCTGCGGTTTGTGTAATTCAATCCAGTGATTGGGTCCTGAGTCTACTACGTGCTCAGCTATTGCCGACTTGTTGATTTGTCGATTTTTGACCGCTGCTATGTGTTCCTTAACACGTTCCGCGACCGTGCGTTTAGTCTGGCCTATGTAGGAACGCCCGCAGCTGCAATCGATCTTGTAGACTCCAGGAACTTGCAAGGGCACTACGTCTTTTGGTGTTCGAAGTCGCTTCGCCATCTTGGTGAGTGGAGTGTAGATCGACTTGATCGAAAACTTCCTAAGAATGTTTCCAATTTTGTCCGTCACTCCTTTCACATAAGGCAGAAACGCAGGCTGTCTTGTCACTTCAACATGTTTTTCCTTGCGCCTCCGATTGGGTTGCCATCTGATACTATTATTGTAGCCATTCCGTTTCAGAACCTCCTGAACATGTTCTAACTCACTCTGTAGGTGTTCAGGGTCACAGAGATCATGCGCTCTGTTTACTAGAGAAGATACTACTGACTCCAGATGTGACGGATGGTGGTGTGACGCAGCGTTAAGATATCTGTCCGTATGTGTCGGCTTTCTGTACACAGTGTGTGCTAAGGACCCGTCGGATTTTACCGTCACTTTTAAATCGAGGAAAGCCAACGATCTGTTCTCTTCCATTTCATGCGTAAACCTAATCTTAGGGTGTATGGAGTTCAGATACTCTGTCAGCTGATCCACTTCCTGGTTGCTGCCGTTGATTATACAAAACACATCGTCGACATATCTCTTCCACAATTTTATACCAAAAGCTGCTAGGTCTATCCTGGATTCAAAATGTTCCATCCAGATATTGGCAAGTACAGGTGCCACAGGACTACCCATAGCTACACCGTCTATCTGAAGGTAATGTTGCCCTTGATATAAAAAGAAATTGCCATCAAGACAGTTCTGTAGAAGTAATACGTGTTGCTCAGGAAGTTCATCATCACTCAATCTCTGTCTCACAACATCAAGACAATCAATAAGTGGAACATTAGTAAACAGAGATTCAACATCAAAGCTCACCAATAAATCTCCAGGTTCCAACGTTATGTCATCGATGATGCTGACAAAATGGCGCGAATCCCTTACAAAGGACGACGTCTTTCCCGTAAGTGGCTGTAGAACCCCAGCTACGTACTTAGCTAGATTGTAAGTCGGCGAGTCTATTTGACTTACTATTGGTCGTAGTGGTACGTCTGCTTTGTGTACTTTCGGCAGGCCATATAATTTTGGCGACTGCACAATGGCTGGTCTGTACAGACGGTCGAAGACATCCTCAGTGAAAAGGTCCTTATATTCGTGTATCAGTGCTCGTACCCGTTTTGTCACTCTAGCCGTGGGATTGTAGGTAACTGGCTTATACACCTTCTTGTCACTTAGCAATTTCCGTATTTTAGCGTCATAATCCTGTGTTTTCATAAGTACGGTGGCATTGCCTTTATCAGCTTTCAGTACCAGTATCTCCTGGTTTTTGCTGAGCACTTCAAGAGCTAGACGCTCACCCCAAGTTATGTTAGGTTTTGGGAGTCGACATTTTCGCAATATAATTGAAACATCTTGTCTCAGCGTTTCCGCGTCATTTGTGGGTATTTTATTGCGAACAATGGTCTCTTCAACGCTGCTGACAATGTCCTCATACGGAATGCGTTTTGGTGTTAGAGCAAAATTTAGACCTTTTTCTAGAACGATTACAGTGTCGTCATCAAATTGAATATCAGTTAAATTAATAACTGTTTTAGGAAATTGTGTCGGCGACTGTACCTTATTATTCCGTACTTTTTTACTACGAGCTACCAATCGTTCAAACTTCTTTTCATGCCGCTCTGTACAAAAATTATAAGTCCGCTGTGCTTGGTTGTACGTTATTCGATCACACAATTCAAAATCACTGATAGACAACACAACACTGCACTCCATATGTAGGTCATACAGGTGACACTGCACTTGTTGTAAGTAGCACTGGTCATTCCTAATCATTTGCTTGAGTAGGCGGCCACTCGCGTTCCACAGAATTTTATCGGAATGTTCAAAATTCTGTGGAACGCGAGTGGCCGCAGTAGTTACCTACAATCCCACGGCTAGAGTGACAAAACGGGTACGAGCACTGATACACGAATATAAGGACCTTTTCACTGAGGATGTCTTCGACCGTCTGTACAGACCAGCCATTGTGCAGTCGCCAAAATTATATGGCCTGCCGAAAGTACACAAAGCAGACGTACCACTACGACCAATAGTAAGTCAAATAGACTCGCCGACTTACAATCTAGCTAAGTACGTAGCTGGGGTTCTACAGCCACTTACGGGAAAGACGTCGTCCTTTGTAAGGGATTCGCGCCATTTTGTCAGCATCATCGATGACATAACGTTGGAACCTGGAGATTTATTGGTGAGCTTTGATGTTGAATCTCTGTTTACTAATGTTCCACTTATTGATTGTCTTGATGTTGTGAGACAGAGATTGAGTGATGATGAACTTCCTGAGCAACACGTATTACTTCTACAGAACTGTCTTGATGGCAATTTCTTTTTATATCAAGGGCAACATTACCTTCAGATAGACGGTGTAGCTATGGGTAGTCCTGTGGCACCTGTACTTGCCAATATCTGGATGGAACATTTTGAATCCAGGATAGACCTAGCAGCTTTTGGTATAAAATTGTGGAAGAGATATGTCGACGATGTGTTTTGTATAATCAACGGCAGCAACCAGGAAGTGGATCAGCTGACAGAGTATCTGAACTCCATACACCCTAAGATTAGGTTTACGCATGAAATGGAAGAGAACAGATCGTTGGCTTTCCTCGATTTAAAAGTGACGGTAAAATCCGACGGGTCCTTAGCACACACTGTGTACAGAAAGCCGACACATACGGACAGATATCTTAACGCTGCGTCACACCACCATCCGTCACATCTGGAGTCAGTAGTATCTTCTCTAGTAAACAGAGCGCATGATCTCTGTGACCCTGAACACCTACAGAGTGAGTTAGAACATGTTCAGGAGGTTCTGAAACGGAATGGCTACAATAATAGTATCAGATGGCAACCCAATCGGAGGCGCAAGGAAAAACATGTTGAAGTGACAAGACAGCCTGCGTTTCTGCCTTATGTGAAAGGAGTGACGGACAAAATTGGAAACATTCTTAGGAAGTTTTCGATCAAGTCGATCTACACTCCACTCACCAAGATGGCGAAGCGACTTCGAACACCAAAAGACGTAGTGCCCTTGCAAGTTCCTGGAGTCTACAAGATCGATTGCAGCTGCGGGCGTTCCTACATAGGCCAGACTAAACGCACGGTCGCGGAACGTGTTAAGGAACACATAGCAGCGGTCAAAAATCGACAAATCAACAAGTCGGCAATAGCTGAGCACGTAGTAGACTCAGGACCCAATCACTGGATTGAATTACACAAACCGCAGGTCATCTGTAATGAAAGGCATTACTACAAGAGAATGGTTCGGGAAGCGATTGAAATTAAGAAATATCCTAATTTCAATCGTGATGACGGTTTCAAACTCTCTGCCTCGTGGAATCCAGTTATAGCCAAGTGTACTCGTCGTAGACCGGTTTCTCAGTGCGTCACAGATACTGTTAGTGTTGTATGTCGTCCGAGTGTGCAGATGGACATATCTAGTGTCGAAAACCAAGTGAGGGTAGTTTCAAGTAATGCTGCCCCCGCTTCGCAGAGGCGGTAGCTCCAGTACTCCAGTCATCCCGTGACCACGACAGTGTGTAAACCTGTTGAAACGTCGGGAAAAATAGGTAAATAAACGCGATAAATACCCGTTTAACAATACTATAGATAATTTATTGTCTTCAGAGGTTGGTTGTCAGCAGGGTGATCCGTTAGGACCGGCTATTTTCAGCCTCGCTATACATCCAATTATAAAACGTTTGGAATCAAAATTTAATGATTGGTACTTAGATGATGGCATTCTAGGAGGCGAAGTGGATACGGTATTGAAGGATTTAAGTTTTTTGGTTGAAGAATTCAAGCTTATGGGTTTGGACTAGTTTGGAGCTAAATTTTGCGAAATGCGAACTTTATATCCCGGAAACCGAAACAGCTTCTAACGTATCAAAAATTAAAAAACCAAACTTCAAGATAATAGACAAGTCTTCGCTTTGCCTCTTAAAATCTCCGATTATGGATGAGTCTCAGCTCTGGAAATTTCCACATCTTACACAGCAGTTGGACAGCATCATACGTGACACTTTAATCAAAATGTTTAATATACCTTTGGATGATAGAGCATGGCACCATGCCACTCTTCCTATTAGGATGGGAGGTCTAGGTGTCCGCGAAATTTCTAGTGTTTCACTCCCAGGCTTTTTGTCATTAGTACATGGTAATAAAGATCTTGTTCATAGCATTTTAGCTAAATGTAAAAATTTTGAAATTACAGATTTTGTTTTGATGAAGCTTTAATCTTGGAAAATAGCCTGTCCTGACACGCATCTGCCCAAAGTCCTTTCTTTTCAGAGGCTGTGGGATGAGCCATTATGTGAGCTGGTACGGAAAAATCTTACTAATACGTCAACTAGCTCATCAGAACGTGCTCGTCTACTTGCCGTTTCCGAGTGGGAATCAGGACTTTGGCTACATATTCTGCGTTCGAAAAATCTAGGTACCCTTTTAGATAAAAACTCATTTCGGCCATCTCTTTGCGTTTAGGTTATCCTTGCCTAGTTAAGGCCTAGTTGCACACCGTTGTCAGTGTGGTGAAACTTTTGTGTTTATCAATTGTATAAGTATGGATTAATAATTGCCATATAAATCTACCTGTTTAGGACATTACAATACCATAGTCAGATTTTTTTATTTCCCACCACAAAAGGCTTTGTTGCTGAGTGACAAAATCACCTAATTTCTATGTATTTACAATAGATAGATAGATAGATAGAAAATACTTTATTACACCACGCAGACAGGACACAATACAGAGGAAAAAAAAGGCTTAGAATACAGGAAGTATAAAGGGCGGCCTTATCGCTGAAAGCTATCTGTTCCAGGCAACCTTGGGATGGACTGGACATGAAAAGAACAAAATAGATGGTGGCACTGAATTAACCTATTTAGATCACAGAATAGAGAATTCGAATTCCGTGATTAAGATACTTAAAGAATCTAAATACTTACACTACATACCATAATACCTAAACAAAATATAATAAACTTACATAAACATAAAATATGGTTATCTAACTTTTACAAGGATAAATAATGCTGATGAAGGAGTTTTTGGAAGATAGGGAGTGATTTTGCACATACAATATTCGACCTCCGTGGCGCAGCGGGCGAAGGTCCGCCTGCGACGCAGGAGGTTGCAGGTTCGATTCCCGCCTCGGAACCAATTTGTGTACAATCTGCAAATTTGTTTCGTTGGTCTGGGTCCTGGGTGTTTTCTATGTATATTAAAAATATCTATCTATGTAGTGTATTGTATTAAGTATATCAGTTATAGTACCCATACCACAAGCTCTGCTTAGCTTGGGGCTAGATAATGCTGTGTGAATTGTCCAGCATTATTTATTTTATTTATTTATTTATATAAATAGCTTCTCTAAATGTACTAATACTAAGATCAGAAGAAAACTTATCAGAATTATCACTAGCATTACAAAACACCAACTGGGATATCCTAGGCCTGAGCAAAGTACGAAGAATGGGAGAAAACATTGTTGCACATCCAGACTTCATATTCTATCACATAGGGGAAACCCCAGGAAAACACAGTGTGGGATTTTTAGTCAAAAAATATATAGCAAAGCACATAAATGGATTTTATGGTATATCAGAGTGCACTGCATTGTTGAACTTAAAACTACCAGATTATAAAGACCCGTGGACCATTATCCAGATTTACTCACCCACAGAACAAGCAGAGACCGAAACAATTAGCAAGTTTTACCAGGATTTGAACAAAACTCTACAGACACATGCTCACAAAAATATCATCGTGATGGGAGACTTTAATGGCCAAATTGGAGAACGTCAATGGGATGAAGATGCAATTATAGGACCCTATACATACAGTTCAAAACCTAGAAGCAGAAACGGAAAAATGCTCATGTTCTTTGCAATGGAAAATAACCTGACCATACTAAACACCATTTTTCACTTCCTCTGATTGTAAATTGAAAAATGGTCAAAAAAAAATGGTCAAAATCTATAATGTTCTGGTTCACAGGAAACAACAGAAGGAAATGAGGTAGGCCATCGAGAAGATGGGCCGACGATATAAAGGCCACTGCAGGTGGCATATGGTCTAGATTAGCTAGGAACAGAGGTGAATGGTCAAAATTGGAGGAGGCCTTTGTCCAAAGTGGCACACAGACGGATGCCAAAGAAGATTTTTTAATCTAAATCAATGTATCTTACTGCTATTTGTTAACTGTCTGAATAAAAGGCTTATATTATTATATTATTATTATTATACTAAACACCATATTCAAGAAAAATAAAAGTAGAATGTGGACATGGTTGTCACCCGATGGCAAATCAAAAAATAAAATTGATTTTATTATGACCAATAAACCTAAATTCTTCCCAAACATCAATGTCATCAATAATCTAAATTTCAACACCAACTACCTAGAAGAAATAGCCAATTCATTAAACTCAAAACTCAAAGAATACAAAGAAGAAACAAAATATGCCGGCATACCTACAGGAAGAATACAATTGGTTAGAACGTACAATCACAAACACTTGTAAAGAGCATAGCACCAAAAATTAATTCTTTTTTGGGAAAAATTCATGGTCTTCCTTTTATGTCTGACAGTATGTTCTTTAGCAAAAAAACAATCCTTATGATGAATCCTTTCGATCGGTTTAGGATAAAGGTACAGGTGATTATTTTTCTTGTGTAATGGGTTCAATTCCCGGTTCAACCAAATCTATGAATGCAAGTTAAATTGTTTTTTTAAATTCAAATAATGTCTTCTTTCAGTAAAATGTTTCATCTACAATATTCAAGGTACTTTCCCTCCAAGTGGCATACCCGTGGAACGCCCTGTATATTATATCAAATGAATGCTATTCCTGGTTAGGTTTGGTTGGCCAGTGGAAAATATCGTAGCATCTTAGTGCGCCCACCATAATTGCGAACAATGTAGTGCATGTACAACATAAACACTGGAGTAACATGGGATGGGAGTGCTAGTAAACTTACCATCTTTCATCAGCTGCCGCATTTCTTTGGTTCGCTGAAAGTTGATCTCCTCCAGCAGCTGCTCCAGCATTGTCGTACTCTTCATGAACGTTAATCCTCCCAAAGCCATCGTTCGCCACAACACAACAGTTTACCTCGAAATATATACACACAAGCATCAACACAGTCCAAGTTGAGCTTAGTACCGTATAACTTAAGGGGGTTTTACCACTGCCAATGCACATATTCCCTAGGGAGAGAATAGCAGCACATTTCTAGAGAATAATATTTGTTTACCGGGAATAAAAATAAAACATGAATAAAACGAATGAAGGAAGAAAACTGCCCATGAAAAATTGGGGAAACCTCGCCAAAGTTGCCAACTGCTTTTAAGGTTTTCCAAAGCCCCATAGGTTTTCGGGCTATTTCGAGTGAAAGGCTAGCCCGATCCAGTTCGATAAGCCCATTATTCTAGACAGAGTAATTTTATCAACATAGGTTAGGTATTCTGCCCGTTAGCAACACTGCGAATTAAAGGGTTAATTTACATCTATTGATGTAATTAACCCTTTAATTCTGATTGATAAAATAATTTTGATTGTATGATTCTCTACTGTGTAGGTAACTTAAATTTCAAAACCCTGATAATTACATCTATTGTACAAATTGTACATAGATCTTAGAATCCTCAGCCTCACCTCAATAGCCTAAATTGGGCCACTGATGGACGTAGTCCTCCCCCTGAAAAGCACCTAATTGGCTTTTTTTCTCATGAGGGCCTATAATCCCCACGCTGGGCATGCGGGGTGGGGATCGCATCGATTCGGTAGAATTGTGCTGTTGAAGGCGCTCTGCTCGTCCCCCGGTGAAAATCCCTTAAGGCTTGGCCAAACCAACGCGTTCAGCTCGCGTCCGCGGTGGAGTGCACGGTGGCGATACTGCGCGTGCAAAAGTTGTATACACCGTCGCGTTTGTTCTTGCGTTCACCAGGCTGGAGTCACGTCATTGACTACAATGCTCTCTGATACAGATAGTGAAATCGAATAAGTTTTACTTCTGTCTGCTCTCATTGAAGATGAAGAGAAACAAGAAAGGTTAGTAATAATAATAAAATCCACCGGGGTTCCACCATCTTGATGTTCTATTATTCTTATAATCAGAATGAGAAGTATCATACAACAATGGGTATTTTTGAACTCATTTATAATTTCTTCCGTTTCCACCACACTTAAAACTAAACAACATACCTAGTTCTTCTCAACAAGTAAATAGCTGCGTGCAGCGTCCTAACGTAACAAGCCCGATCTGATCGCCACCGCCGCGTGCAGACGCTGCACCGGACGCCGCGACCAATCAGAGGACGCATCGATGTGAACACGTCGCTACAAGTTCGTACACAACAACTGACCGCCACCGCGCACGCCACCGCGGACGCGAGCTGAACGCGTTGGTTTGGCCAAGCCTTTAGTTGGTCGAACTGCGGTCAACAGCATTGTAGTCATTTGTAGTCCATTCGAAAAAAAATAGGTATGTACCATAGTAAATACTTTGCAGTGCGATACCAGCGTTGGAGTTGACGTTACTGTGACGTTAGTGTGACGTTAATGTCCATAACGCGTTAATTAAGGTGCTAAAGATGCACCTTGGCTACATCTGCGTAACAACGCCGCCGCGCCGTCAAGAGGTAATTCCCTGTGAAGTTACGCGTTAACTGCACAACAATGGTTTATTGTACCGTTACCTTTATAATTAGGTTGGGGCAACACGCACAAGGGCCACCATTTAGGTACAGTGCAATGCCGCGTACAGATCTGCGAACCGCGCCTGCAATGCAAGGCAGATGTTATGTATACTGTGGCAAATGTTCCATTCGCAGATGTGGACGTGTTGCGCGCGCGCGCCCGAACAGAACGCTATACCTACGAACAACCTAAATACCTACAACTTTCTGTTTCCATCGTGCGCGCGAACGGAGCCAGTGTTGCCGTAGCGACTTTATCGTTAGATCTAGAGGATTTATTAGTGCTTTGGCGATTTTTTTTTTCTGATATCTGAAGAAGAAAGATTGAATTAGAATTTTTTTCTACACAGTTCTAAGTTCGCGTTTTCGACGACGACGACACTGACTAAACGGGGTGTTTATAATATGTATAACCGCAGGGTCTCCTACGGCCCACTACCTAAATAGGTAGGTAGGTAGGTACCGCTTTTTATGATGAGCCACAAAAACACAATAGGTAGGTAGGTATAGGTATCTTGTGAAAAAACTATCTCTCATACAATCTAATGAGTAGTAAATAGGTACCTACCTAGCCTACCTACTAATAAGTCAGTAGACAGAAACAAATTGCTACACATAATAATTCATCATCATCATCATCAGGCTATCTATTCCAAATCTATTCTGTACCTACTCGTCCACAGCTGGACATAGCCCTCCCCTAGTAGGCCATAGCAGCCATATATCGTCATCCCACCTGGTCGAAGGGCGCATCCTACACTACGTTTGCCGAGTCGCGGTCTCCACTCAAGAACACGTTTAACCTAGCGGCTATCGTGGGTTCTGCGCGAGATAGGTAGGTATGGCCAGCCCACTGCCACTTCAGCTTGCTAATTTCTCTGAGCTAGGTAGGTATGTCGATAACTTTGGTTCTCTGTCGGATGTAGCTATTTGTTACGAATACTTTAATACCTATATTAAGAAGTCATAATAATAATAATAATTAGGTAGGTACCTACTCAGGTAGGTACAGTCAGCGTCAAATTGATATGAGCGTCTAGAGTAGTCAAAATATATGCAAACATAAAAACAATTTGATATACGCAGTTCGAATCACCATAATGTTGTAAGCACCCAAGGTGTTCAAAATATCTTACTACTCATTGTTTCATATTTATATGAGCAGTCAGTCACCCTGACTGTTCATAATAGACGCTGACTGTACCTACTCACTTACGGACTACCTCCGCGGCGCGGTGGGCGAAGGTCCGCCTGCAGCGCAGCAGGTTGCGGGTCCGATTCCCGCCTCGGGTTAAATATTTGTACCTACGATCTGCAGATACTCGTATTTGTTCAGGGTGTTATGGTCGTTTTCTATATATAATAAAAAATATCTTTCTATGCAAGTACTCATATTGTATTTTGTAAGTAGGTAGGTACCTATATCAGTTATCTAGTACCCATAACACAAGCTCTGCTTAGCTTGGGGCTAGATAATGCTGTG
Source organism: Eupithecia subumbrata (assembly GCA_949316285.1). Taxonomy (NCBI): domain Eukaryota; kingdom Metazoa; phylum Arthropoda; class Insecta; order Lepidoptera; family Geometridae; genus Eupithecia; species Eupithecia subumbrata. Next base: position 16,937,159 of record OX438640.1, on the reverse strand, counting down.
TGATAATTTGTCCGGCATTAATATTGTTATTCTTTTTTATTTACTAGGTTCCAGTCCCTATTCTATCTACTTACCTACCTACTTTCTTTCTACCTTGTAGGTAAGCAGGTAAGTACCAATGTAGGTAGGTATTGAATTATGAATAGTAAGTAGGTACCTACCACTGTAGTAAAATTTACATTTTATTCCACAAAATTACTTTTTGATTAATTGTCTCATCACGCCACGATTCGTCGCGCGTCGGTAGCAGTGGCCACACCTTTCATTTCATGTTCGCGCGCGGCACATCCGTCCACATCTGCGAACCGTGCACACTGCGCGCCTGCTGCGCGCCGCGCTTACCTTGAATGCACGTAGCGTGCGCGTAAGAGGCGCGGTTCGTGCGCGCAAGACGCACACATCTACGAATTGCCTTGCGTTGCATGTTACATTGCAGGCGCGGCGCGCAGATCTGTACGCGGCACAAGCCTCGGCTTGGGCTTTTGCCAGATGCTACGAGGGCTACGAGAGGGTATCGCCTCTGTGCACAAGTGCACCAATGGGCGGAAGCGGGGAATCTTCGACCCAGCATCCGGCGGGATCGGTTTTTGGTCGGTTTTGTAGTGTGCGGAAGCGAATCGGTTGTCTTCACCTCCGGCGGTGATTGGGTCAACGGGGTCACCGAGAACGTGTCTCGGTCTACGGAGGAGAAATGGTACCTATTTTATTCATGTAAATGGGTATTTACATTAATAAAATAGGTACCTTAAAGGTTTATTGGAATTGCCGAATTTCCCTCCCTAGGCTGTCCTCAGGCTGTCCCATGCAGGTAGCACTGAATGATTAAGATATTTTGACATTGACACATATGAGAAACGACGAAAGTTTGTGTGAAGAGTCAACTTGATTGACATGACATGACACTTTTGACAAACGACGAAACAAGAATGAAAAAGAAAAGTCCCTCGAGAAAATTCTGAAAGCGGAACAAAATGAATTCGTAAATTTATTGGTTACTTATTTGTTTCGACCGCTAATATGCAATATTAGACATAGAAAATGCAGCAAAAAATGTAAAAAACACCTATCGTGCGTCGTCGCCGATTCTCAACCAAATTATTGTCAACCTACGAACGAAAAGTCACTCGCTAAACTAGGAGGATGTCAAGAATTCGATCCACACAGAGCATGTTGAAGTCGTTGCGGCGGACGGCACGGCTGGCCAGTATCTCGTCCCTGCCGCCGCGGCTCGGCGGCGGCGCCGACGGGGACAACGGCCACCGGAGATGGGCGTCGGCCCGCGCGCTGCTCGGCGCCGGCTCGCTCGGACTCGCGCTACTAGCAGCTGATCACGCATTCAATGGTTAACATTGTCTTACTTATTCAGGGTACTTTGTTTGTTGAGGAGAAATTTGTCAGTTTTATGAACAAAATCTTTCTAAGACTTTTCCCACCTGTTGTGGGGAAAGCCCCACCACGTACATAACAGGTTGAGAAAGATGAGCTACTATAGAGAGGAAGAGAAGCCAACCAAGAAGCACTAAAATAAGCTGTTTTATTACTTACACCATATAAATCTCATCATATAAATCTCATCATATAAATCTATGCAACTGAGAAGCATACCGAAACTCACTCAATTATCAGATAGCATTCTCCTCTACATCCTTAAAGGGGCTTGTGATTATTCTGGGTAAGCTACAAATCAAGATTTTGAATTAGGAGTAGGAAGCTTAAATTTGGCAATAGGATGTGAACTAGATTTCTTGTTTTAAAAATGAAATAATCTGAAAGTTCTTGTTTTTGTTTACTATATCATCAAAACTAAATTTCTTTTCAGAAAAGAGATTCTTCAAAGCAGCTCAGCTCGGCAATGTGCAGGAGATACGTAGGTTAGTCAAAATTTATAACATGTATTTAAAATGATATTTTTTTTAATCACAAGAAGACCACAGGGAAAAAGACGAACTTGTCAACCAACAATGATTTTAAGATATCGCATTTTCAAAGTTTCCAAGGTTCCAAACCTTGTGCTTCAGAAACATTAGGGGTTTCACAATAAAACAAAAATATAATTTGAATCAAAAAGGTTTTATTATTCAGGAAACAACACTTAAAAATCGAAAAGGTTTCTTGCATAAAAAATTCAAAACTTAAGTCAGATTTAACAAGGAAAAAGTGACATAAGTCACTGATGCCCATAGCACACCTCTGCTGCGGAACATGAGTAGCGAAACCGCTAGATGAATTAATAAAGAGCACAAAACACTTTCGAAAATAAAATTCAAGATCAAACAGATGACGATCACAAGTCACACAGGCACTTTTATTTCTTACATTATGGATCCGTTACGTTTTTATTTGAGAATCTGCATTCTAAACAAAAATTTAACACTGTTATGTTAAGAATTTCTTAGCTCTATAAATGAAGATTTAAATTCTAAACATAACAGTGTTAAATTTTTGTTTCTTCGACAAAAATTGACGAAGTTTTGACCAAATAGCTTAGCGAAGTTCACTGAGTGACCGCCGTGGTCGTTGTGACGTCACTCCCTGACTTTGAAATGACTTTGAAATAAATCAAGTGTCCGATTTGTGTCTAATAATTCACCTTTCCAACCGTCGAATCGTGAAGTAAGAGTTGGCTGCGCTCCACTCAGTTCGCTCAGCCGATTCAGTGACGTCACACGCACCCGCGTATTTGATTTTACCAGCAGCAACGGCGTAATGTTTATTACTTATCATCGTAAGTAATGGTTCGATTTGGATAATTCAAAAAGATAATATCATTTTTATGTCTAGTTCTATTGAAATTGCTATAACTTTACTGATCCTCATTCTTGTACGTACATTTTCCATAGAGAATGGCCCTTTTTCGGTTTTAGTCAGAGGTTTTGGGTCAAGCATTTGGAACCTAATTTAATACATTAATTTTGTTCTATATTTGGCAACGTAGTAAATGACATTTTTATTTAATTGCATAAAATGTTTAGATACACAATACTTTTAAGTGTCGTACAGAAGAAGATACAAAAACTTCAATTGAAGTCGTCATTTGAAGTTTCTGTATCTTCTTCTTCGTCTCGTCATCTGTCGACAGATTCATAAATTTTACCGTTGATTCCTCGCGTTCTGTTTTCTTCTTTAATTTATTTAATTTTTCTGTAAAATCGACGTCCATGTTATGACAAATTTTGTACTGCTTTTTATTTAAGTCGATTTTGACGAATACATGCGGCACCGCGACATAAAGGCAGCCGGAGCGCGGAGGTGTGGCTGACGTTGGAGCAGATCGGCGAAACCGCGCGGGGAACGAGATAGAATTATAGTCAAATCTATGCGTTAGAACAGGCAGTTTCGCTAATGTTCCGCTTCTCACACATACGGACAAGACATGGCGAAATTACTGCGGGTCCGCCCCTCGTGTTCCGCGGCGGAGGTGTACTACGGGCGCGGCGTGACAAACCCGTTTTTTTCCATGGACATATTGTAATTTCTTTAAATATTCATCAATTCTGTAGCTACAAAACTTCGATAAATCTTGAAGATCTGTATATTTCTCTTCGGCGATTGCGAAATCATCTTCATAACATTGATCTGGTAGGAAAAAGTCTCCAGGGTTCAAAGGAATCTCGTTCAAGGATCTTGTTTTGGCATATCTTATGTTATGATTGTGGTCTCCCAGGCACCATTGTAATGGCTTCTATAAGATACCATCCTTGGATGTTCTTTCTCATTCCTGATTCGACGAATGACTTGGAAAAGAACATTTTTTTTATTGAGAGAGTGGTGTTAAGTATGATGTCCATGCACAAAACGTCGAAGAATCATTCAACTACCTACTTGGAATGGAGAGGGTTTGTCTCTCGAATTCTTTACTACTTCCACCCAGTAAACAACTACAGCAAAAAGTACAAAGAAAGACTGAGTAACCACCGCAACTGACTAGCAAAAGACTTGCTTCAAGACCAAGACCACATAAAACGCCTTAAAAGATGGCATATACTTGAACTAACTAAAGGAACTGAAGCATTCAAACTTAAAATGGTGCTATTCACTGGAATGTCAACTGAATATTCCAGCCAAGACCACATCTTATTATGGCTAAACAGCCGATCGTAGATGATAAAAAAGGAAATAGAAAAAACTTCTATCCAATCTTGTGGAAGTTCAGCTGGAAGTGCTTTCTGATTAATAATAAAAATATAAGCCTTTTATTCAGACAGTTAACAATTTGCAGTAAGATACATTGGCTTAGACTAAAACATCTTCTTCAGCGTCCGTCTGTGTGTCACTTTGGACAAAGGCCTCCTCCAATTTTGACCATTCTGCTCTGTTGCTAGCCAATCTAGACCATGTGCCACCTGCTGTGGCCTTTATATCGTCGCCCCATCTTCTCGATGGCCTACCTCGTTTCCTTCTGTTGTTTCCTGTGAACCAGAACAGAACATTATAGATTTTGACCATTTTTCGCTTCCTCTGATTGTATGCCCAGTCCATCTCCACTTCAGTTTTCTGATGGCTATTGTTGCATCTTTTGTTTTTGTGTGTTTCTTTATAGTGGCCATTCTGATTCTGGCACAGAGTTTTTTCCCCATCATACTCCTTTCCATGGAATTTTGGCATGTTGCTAGTTTTTTGTTGTGAGCTTTAGTGGTTGCCCAGGTTTTGTAAGAACGCGCAGTACACAGGTATCAAACAGTTTTCGCTTTAAATCCATGTTCATTTCTCTATTTTTCATTATGTCCTTTAAAATCCAATATTGCTTCCTATCGATTTCTTTCGAAGTTATGTCCCAAGGCGATATGACTTGACCAAGGTAGAGATATTCATCCACATAGTCTAGTGTGTTGTTGTTTATGCAGATAGGTTCTTTGTTACCGTTGGTCATGGCTTTAGTTTTTTGTGTGTTCATGACTAACCCTGCTTTACGGCTTACTCTATCAAGGTCATTAAGCATTTCTTCTAGTTCTTTGCTTGATGGCGATAAGATTATCAGGTCGTCGGCGAATCTCAAATGTGACAGGTGTTCCCCGTTGATTGCTAGTCCTCTTTTTCCCCAATCCAGCTGGCGGAAGATTCCCTCCAATACAGCCGTAAAAAGTTTGGGTGATACAGGGTCGCCCTGGCGAACACCTCTTTCTAATTTTATTTCCTTGCCCTCCTTCTCCAGTTTTATTTTTGCTTTGCTGTTTATGTAGAGGTTTCTGAGTAATCTGGTGTATTTGTTTTCAACTCCTTGGTCTTTAAGCCCTTGCCATATAGCCCCATGCTCCAGTGAGTCGAAGGCTTTGCTGTAATCAACAAAGCAGCTATAAAAAGTTATGTTGAATTCTTTGCCTTTCTCAAATACTTGCTTCACAACATGTATGTGATCAAGTGTTGAATATCCACTCCTGAAACCCGCTTGATCTCTCGGTTGATTCTCATCAAGCATTTTAGTAGGTAATTCTATTTAAATCACTTTAGCAAAAACTTTGTAGATATTTGACATCAAGCTTATAGGCCTATAGTTATTTATATTGTTTTTGTGTCACTTCTGCCGTCATTATAAATGGTACTTCATCTCCGTCCGTCAGGTCCGTTGATTGGCTTGTGTTTTTCTTGGCATAAAGATCTCTAAAAAAAGTCTGAAGCTATGGCCATGATTTCTGGGCGTTTAGTTTTGCTTTTGCGGTTTCTGCCTATCATGTTCGGTATCCAGTCAGTTTTCTCTTTCCCCCGGTTTTTTGACTTCTGATTGCTTTCTGATTAGTCATCATCAATGAGCACTAACAAAATTGCCGCAGCACAAAATATACTCATCTGATCTACACCTTTCTTTCCCTGTACAATTCTGACTTAATCTACTTTTTCCCTGCATGCGATTTTTAAAACGTCAAGAACTCTAGGACCTATTCGTGTTTTGCCCTAGTCGGCTTACTATTGTGTAGTACCGGAAATTCCTTACAAAATCATATTCATAGATTAATTTCGACAAAAATTGACAAGTTCGTCTTTTTCCCTAGTAAACGGTAGTTAATTTTGCTCTCAGCGATGAGGCCACTCTTTATACTTTCTCTATTCTAAGCGTTTTCTCTATATTGTTTCCTGTCTTTGTGTGGTATAATAAAATGTTTCTATCTTTTGATCTGTTCGATCATTAAAATCTTACATGATCCGAGTTCAGAACGGTGTACCTAAGCCAGGTTGGTTTCTATCTTTTATAAAATAAAATATTTTAGTACGAAAGGATCAATTATTTGAATTAAATTTAAAAATAACAATTACATGAATTTATTTATATAAATTTAATCTATCAATTTGTTGTGTGTACAGGCAAATAGAAGCATTAATAGCTGCAGGAGGCGGGGGCAGCAAGAAGGGCGAGGGCGCGGCGGACCGGCGGCACGCTCTGGGCTGGACGGCGCTCATGGCCGCCGCCGCCAACGACCAGCCCGCCGCCGTGCACGAGCTGCTCAAACTTGGAGCTAAACCAGATCTGCAGGAAAGGTCAGCATCTCATTTCCTACTCATCAGCTCACTTCTTCCAATGCTGAGCATGCCTAGCTACAGAGATACTAAAATAATGTTCCCTTTATTAGTCTTGAAAATAAGGAGGTTTTATTAATTATATTAATAGTTCTGGGAACAAAGTTTCTACCTCCTAGGTACGAATAATGCTCTCCAAACGTCATTTGCGTGTAGAGAGTGGAGGAGAGAGTGTGGAGAGAGGAGAGAAGGAAAATCCGCTTTAATTTACGTAGGTGATAATGATAAGGATCTTTTCTATAGTTGTGTGAATGGATGGTATTTCCAGGTACTCGGGTGCGTCGATGGTGGCGGCGACGTCCGGCATGCACCCGCTGGAGGTGGCGACGCGGCGCGAGGACGAGTTCAGCGGCGGCATGAACGCGCGCGCCTCCTTCCTGGGCTGGACGGCGCTGCACTACGCCGCGCTGGCGGACTCGGCGCGCTCCGCCAAGACGCTGCTGGAGGCCGGCGCCGACCCCACCACACGTGACCACGCGGGCCGCCGCGCGCTGCACTATGCGCGCGACTCCTCCGCCACGCGCGAACTCATCCAGCAACACACGCGCCGCTGGGAGGCCGTGGCCGAAGCCGCCGCCGCCGAGGAGCGCCGCCGCTTCCCGCTCGAGCAGAGGCTCAAGCAGTACATCGTCGGTCAACAGGTAGCGACTTACAGCTTCCTATCTACGTGTCAAAAGAGAGACACCAAACTCTGAGATCTATCTATCCTATCATCTAAGGTTGGCTCACACATGATTTCACCAACTCCCTTGCTGCGCAACTTTTACGAAAAGTCGTTATATCAGTCTCCACCATAAACCCGACGCGAGTAAGTCATGCAGTGTTGAATTACACACACATGTTCAGCTCAACATTACCTCAGCCGAACGACGACGCTCCTTCGAAGATCGCCACAAGGACCGCTCCCCTGTCAGCCACACTGTACTCGGTACTCTACTGCTTACAAATATCTAAACAAAAACATTATATTTTACTTATTTCAGTTATCGAAAAATCAACGGCTTAAACTAACTTAATCAAATTTCGTAATATATAAACACTTCCATTTCCCATGATGGTATTCTGATTTGTTGCTGGTTCTCAGGCGGCGATCGAGACGGTGGCGGCGGCGGTGCGGCGCAAGGAGAACGGATGGGCCGATGAGGAGCACCCGCTGGTGTTCCTGTTCCTGGGCAGCTCCGGCATCGGCAAGACTGAGCTGGCCAAGCAGCTAGCCCGGTACATACACAAGGTACACGGGAAGAGATGGAGGCATCTTGGATACGAGACCGGAACTTCACAGATATGTGATATTGCATTGCAAGTATGTGTTTTTGATGTGCAGGACGAGCCGGGCGCGTTCATCCGCCTAGACATGTCGGAGTACCAGGAGAAGCACGAGGTGGCCAAGCTGATTGGCGCGCCGCCGGGGTACGTGGGCCACGAGGAGGGCGGCCAGCTGACCCGCGCCCTGGCGCGCCGACAGGACGCCGTGGTACTGTTCGACGAGGTGGACAAGGCGCACCCCGACGTGCTCACCGTGCTGCTGCAGCTCTTCGACGAGGTAACGTCTAGCGTGGCCCCCGCGTGCCTAGGGTCCCTGAGGCATCCCGTACAATGCTAGCTCAGACTGATGTTGCAGGGTCGGCTAACAGACGGCAAGGGCAAGCTGATCGAGTGCAAGAACGCGATCTTCGTGATGACTTCTAACCTGGCGGCGGACGAGATCGCGCAGCACGGCCTCACTCTGCGCCGCGACATGGACGCGAGGACGCATAAGCGCACCAATGTCGTGCTTCCTATCGTCGCCTCGGGTGCGTACCACTGCCCTACTGCCCCGCTACTCGTAAATCACTAGTAAAAGGTGTCTCAGCAAGAAATTGAATTTTGAATTGCGCGCCATTTTCGACTGTCAATTGTTGAGTCAGCCATATTTGGTGTTTGTTTAATTAAAACAGACATTTACGAAATATTTGGTGTTTGTTTAATTAAAACATAGATATTTACGAAAATGGTGCGTTATAGCTTGGAAGAACGTTTGTTAATAGTGAAAACCCATTATAAAAGTGGGGAAAATTTTACTGTGATGATTCTCAAATTACGTGACCATTTCGGCGTGCATAATCGACCGTCGCGGCCTATTGAGAATTTGATAAAAAAATTTGAGTGAACGTTTTCATTGAAAGATGAAAGAGACCTTACCTGTCATCGGCCGAAAAGATCGGCGGAAAACATCGACCATCAACATCCTCAAAAAGTGACAGTTTGGTGTGCTATGTGGGCAGGAGAGATAATTGGGCCGTACTTTTTTGAAAATGGTGAAGGTGCCGTCGTAACTGTCGACGGCAATCGGCCGGGCCATATTGACAGACTTTTTTGGCAAGAATTAGAAGGAATTGACTTAATGAGATGTGAGAGCTAGGGAAACAATGACTTTGTTACAAACCAAGTTATTAGGTCGTGTATTTTCTCGTTTGGGAGAGGCCGCCAAGAAGTTGCGATTTAACTTTTTTGGACTATTTTCTCTGGGGTTTTTTGAAAATTAAAGTCTATGCGAACCACCCTGAGAGAATTGGGGAACTCAAAGAAGAAATAGCACGTCAAATCCAGCAGCCCTTACTGCAAAATGTACTGCAAAATTTCGTCAATAGAGTGCATACCTGCCAACAGACCAACGGTGGCCATTTAACCGATATTTTGTTTCAAGTGTAAATGTCATCACTACCTCCATACATCTAAGAGTCTAGTCCAGACCACTCAAGTCCACTTCGTTACAAAAGAAAAAAAGAGAAGTTAGCCACCGTACAAAGTTATAGCAACATTATCTAGCCCCAAGCTAAGCAGAGCTTGTGTTATGGGTACTAGAGAACTGATATAGGTACTTAATACAATAGACTACATAGATAGATATTTTTTGTTATACATACAAAACAATCAGACCAACGGAACAAATTTCTGCAGATCGTAAACAAATTTGTTCCGAGGCGGGAATCGAACCCGCAACCTCCTGCGTCGCAGGTGGACCTTCGCCCGCTGCGCCACGGAGGTCGTCATAGAATATCTTCTTCAATTACATATCATAACCCTGCCAAGTATTCCATCTTTAGAATATTTTCATTACTCATTAATCATCTTCGTTTGCGTATTCATTCGTTCGCATTCAATTCCATCTCATAGTCATAAGATGACAGTTAAACCTTTATTTTATCACTTAAGATCGTTATCGTTAGATGTATTTGTGCCATTATCTTTAAATCTATTTTGAATGTAATAGTGTTATTGAACGGATTCAGATGATGGTCGCAACAACGACGAGCACCTGTCGCCCGCTGACGAGGCCAATGAGAACGTGGTCGAGGAGACGCTTGAAGTGTCCAGAGTGTTCAAGGTAAGCGTTTAGATTATGGAAGCTGTAAACATATGGAACAGTATGGTGTCCAGGGGAGAACCCTGTGGCACACACCACGGCTGACTTAGCGTTGGTGGTGACGAGCAGAAACTGCCGCCGGTCGGTATCAACGCGTTTAGTCCCATCTGGCTTAAGAACTACATAGTCTAATAGTCGATTGGGAAACTAAAACACAGTCCCGCAGTTTAATAAGCCTCGTAAAATTCTTCGTTTATTTATGAAAAGCGCTCCTAAAGTCAATGTAAGGGGGCAGAAGTGACGTTTGTTAACTGCAAAAAGTGAATGGTGCCATGTATGTTGCAGGACAACGTGGTCCGACCGATCCTGAAACGTCACTTCGGGCGCGACGAGTTCCTGGGGCGCATCAACGAGATCGTGTACTTCCTGCCCTTCTCGCGCTCCGAACTGATGACCCTGGTGGCGCGTGAACTGGCGCTGTGGGCGGACAAGGCGAGGCGCAGGCACGCGCTGGAGCTGCGCTGGGAGGGCGGCGTGTTGGGCGCGCTCGCCGACGGGTACGTGTGTGTGTGTGTGTGTGTGCGTGTGTGTGTGCGTATGTGTGCGAGGGCGCCTGTCCTGACGGTGTGCGTGTTGGCGCGCAGGTACGACGTGCACTACGGCGCGCGCAGCATCAAGCACGAGGTGGAGCGGCGCGTGGTGAACCAGATTGCGCTGGCGGCGGAGCGCGGCGCGCTGCCGCAGGGCGCCGCCGTGCTGCTGACGGCGCGCCAGGGCCGGCTCGCCATCGCCGTGCGCGCGCCGCAAGACCAGGACTACAAGCCCATCGACTTCGCGGCGCTCTGACCGCTGCTACTCGTTCGCTGATTACTCGAATCGCGGGAATTAGATTCTCCCTCCCAGGACTTCCCAACTCCTCGCTAATGATTCGTCTGCGGTATTACTGTCCCTCTTGTATTTATTTTTATTAGAAGACCGAGACCAAGACCTTGAGCCATCTGCTTTTTCAATTTATTGAACCCAAAAATTATTTAATAATAAAGTACATTATTACTAATGTACACATTCCTCCAGGGAATCTATTCTAAATGTTTTACTTGGACTCTGCACTACTGCATGCCTTATTCTCTACTTCTTACAAAACCAAACAAAATACATTAATTCATTTGAATTTTTGACTGTGAAAACACTTAAAGTACGAATAACTTTTTATGAAAGTTACAATCTGAAGGCAGATGGTCGGGGAACGGGCCGATCTTCCGCAGGGGTGCAAGATTCCTAATTATTATATATAGGTTGTGTAGAAATTAAGATGCTTCATAGCTTATTTATGTAGGAGTAGCCAAATATAGATATATTTTTGAATCTTAGTAGTGTGTCTCCCATCGATGGGCCATCTATACCTACTGTGATAATACTGGTTAGTATATTCTAAAACCACGACGTGGTAGTACTTTAGCGATACGGGATAGGTGCAATGAAACGACGAGTAGATAGTGCTTATTTAATTAAACTTCGCACCGTTATATACAAATATAATGTATAAATAAATAACAACTCTTTACAAAATATAAAGTACGAGTGCCGCGGGTAGCCCTCCGCTGTCGGCGGGAGGTCGCGCGGGCGGCGCGCGCGCTCAGCGCGGGCCGAACGGAGCATGCTCGCTAGATTTATTCAGTATATCATGCTAGGTACTGATTTTCTTATTTACATTTCATGAACGGGCAAAAAGATGAATAAATGATGAATAAAAGATGAACAGTGTTCATGGTCTCCTGAGCATTTCGCATTTTTTAAATAGATTTACTACTCGTTTTTTCTGATTATAAAATGTATCGTTTTAACGAAATTAGCCCACTCATTGTAATGGTCAACGATCAGTAATTTTCGATTTGCGCGTGCATTTCCCGTTCGGCCCGCATTGCTGCGCGCTGCATAGGTACATACATACATACATCAGGGGAGGCCCTGCTACTGCAAATCAATTGTGCTTCAAATCGTATACTGTGCGTGGCAGCGCCGCGAACGAGACGCGGCGCGGCGCGAGCGCGTACCGTGCGCGTACTACGGACAGTGTCTACTGGTTATCAATACAATTGCATTTCATTTATAAGTGAATACGCTTGACTAGAGATTATAATTACTGTTTCTAACAATTGTTAGAATCATTAGGTACATTTATTATTACATTATTTGTGTCTTAACTATTGTTATAGCGTACCTAACAGTTGATTGTACAAAATTACACGATTAAAAATAAATATCTCTCAATTTTCTTTTACTATTTTACGATAAGATCCTACTTAGGCAGCAATACAATCTGTTTGAAACCCAACTGCGACTCGGGGCGACCCTGTCTACGACGAGGCGCGGGCGGCCGCGGCCGGGGCGACCCTGTCTACGACGAGGCGCGGGCGGCCGCGGCCGGGGCGACCCTGTCTACGACGAGGCGCGGGCGCGGCGGCCGCGGCCGGGGCGACCCTGTCTACGACGAGGCGCGGGCGGCCGCGGCCGGGGCGACCCTGTCTACGACGAGGCGCGGGCGGCCGCGGCCGGGGCGACGCTGTCTACGATGAGGCGTGGCCGTCCGTGGCCGTGCCGTCCGCGTGCTTCTATTCGTTGATTGCATCACAGTAAACATCGGTTAGGAACATATTTAAATATTACTAAACTAACAGAACGTATCGAGTACAAAATCACAAAATTGTCGAGTAACAAACAATTCACTCTGTAATCTATTGAAAGAAACAATAATTTCGATAAACACGACGGTGATTCCTAGTTTAGTTGAATAGGTAGGACTCTAGTAGGTACTGCGCAGTCGGGCTTCACTTTGATAGGTCAATAATTAGGTAGTTAGGTTAGGCTTGGTAACATCGGCATGGGTACCTGTTGGTTCGATTACATCGGCATGTATGGGTAGGTAGGTATAAGTATGCGTTTCATAAAATCCCTGTTTTACATTGTTCGAACTTACATGGCTATGTGAGTGTGCGCCGATCGAGTAACTTATTGGAAAACTTTCTGGAACACATTCATTTTATCATATACTTACTTATATAGCTAACCGTCGTCGCGTCTACGGAAAATTCTACTAAAACAGTTCGACTAATTTTCTATGATTTCTGATAAATATATTCGACTAAAGCAATTCGACCTCGAGTTGACCCGACCTGTATGCGTCCCATTTACCCCTAACGAAGCCCGCCCAATCCCCGCGAAGTGGGGGGGCGGGGGGGGGGGGGGGGGGGGGTTCATTGCGACCGACTCTATGACTGAAAGGGTGTGTATAAGAATTGCACCCAGAGCCATATGTAGACAACATTTTTTTGTTGTTGAACGAATTGTTGTAGTCGAATTTTCCGCAAAGCAACCGTCGTCACTCTAATTGCATACAAAATGTTTTGAAGACTCGACACTTTCAACGTTTGAACGGATTCAAAAATCAATTAATATTAGTTATAGAAAGCTCTAATCTAACCTATCAGAGCTTTCTAATATTGTGGACTTTATTCACAAATAAAATTACAATCAAATAATAGGAATAATTTCTAAATGTACAGGTAGCTCAACTGATCCTTAAGATATTGTTAATATTAGAATATATTAATTTTAGAAAGCTCTAATAAATTAGTAAAGTATGAATGAAGCGTATAATTTCTCCAAGACATTTTGCCAGGCAAATACAATGCTTAGATAATATTGAATATTTTTATATAGGTAGTTGTTATGTTAACGGCCATATAAAATATGTAACGTCTAACAAATAGGCTACCTAGGTTACAATTTTAATCTACCTACTTATCTAATTGGTGTTCCGTAAAATATGTCTTCGTATTCGTACCTAGGTAGGTACAGTACCTACCTCATATATATTAAGAAGAGCTACACTCATTATCTGTAATATACACTAATGATTTTCTGTATAGAATGAATATTATGCTTTAATATTATAGTAGTAACTATCGAGATGACAAGTGCAGACGACTCTCCCCAGCGCACAGAGGAACATTTTCATCTAAAACCTGTCCATGAGTCGAACATTTAGATAAAATCAACTGCAACTGTCTTTTTGTAACAGGGCAATAAACGGTCCTCACATACTTGTCCATGGTAGCCCAGACAAGGCGTTGCCTAGGCTGCGCATGCGCATGGTGCCGCCGCCGCGCCGGTGCAGAGGCGTGCCCTGCATGGAGCGACCGGTGGTGGTCGTCTGCCGTTGGAACCTTGTCACAATCACAACATGCTTACGATAACGTCTTACACATACCTACTAGGGATTCCAAAATCGGGTCGTTTTCGAGGAACCGGGAATCCCGGGAAGTTTCAAAGTCGGAACCGGGAATTCCCGGGAAATTTCGGAAAACTATTTTTACTGTTATACCACTACCGAAATAAGATAATTTAATATACTTCACGTCCTTTTTAGGCATTTCGCTGATATCAGGTACCTATGCGGTATTAGGTATGTTACTTAAAGCTGTATTTCTTTTGAGATGTAAATAAAATGAATAACAAATTCTTAGGTCCATGTCTTTTGTTCTCTGTTCATGTCTCGTTCGACAATAAGCCTGAAGGCTTTTCATTCTATAGAGTCGTGACTGAACCCAGCATAACACATTCATTTGCTGTCATGTTGCGCAGCAAAATGCTTTGCTGATAACTCCATGAGGCCGGACTTGAGCTATTCTTGTGTGAAATATCGCCTGATCTCGTATAGTATGAGACGCTTAGCTTCGTTGTCATCGTTTTAGCTTTGATTCGTTTCTTCATTTTAATCCAATGAAAGTACAGAAGTTCAGAGTTGTTGTAAGAGTGACACCGAGGAGCTCCCGTTGTTTTTCGAGTCCTCTAAGTGAAAACATCAATCTCAAAATACCTTATTACGTACCCACATAATAAACAATATAATTTTCTTCTATCCAAATACTAGGCCACGGTGGCCACTCGCCAGGCTCAACGGAGACAAATATAAAATTGGACTAAGTGTTCTTTTTTAGCCCGCGGTATTAAAAAATTTTATTAAATTGGATTATGGCTTCCAATCGTGTCGGTCGTCATTGATGACTGTTCATCTAATCAATTGGCGATCAACGTCGTCGGGGTACTTCAAAGGTCTCTTCCTACTATGCATTTATTTCTGCCAGCCGTAAATGGTCGATTCGTTGTGTTCGAAGAAGTGTTCGAATACATTTGAATTCTCTACCTGATAACAGATGCTGGTATTTGGTATTTTTACCTAATAATACCCACGCAGGCGATATCATAGCGCTTTACAGGTTCAGAAGTCAGAGCCGATCAGAATAACATGCACAAAGGGGATAATAAATTGCAGCAATGCACTTGACTCTGGTACTTTCTCTTTGCCAAGCTCAAGTCCAGCTTCATGGAATATTGCTGTCATGTTGCTCAGCAAGGTACTTTGCTGAGCAAGATGGCAGCAATCTACTATGTAGAGCTGGCTTCAGGCACGGCTCTATAGCAAGAAAAGCCTTAAAGCTTGTTGTCGAACGAGGGGACAATAGATATGGACCTAAAAATTGATATTAATTACAGATCAAAAGTAATATAGCTATAACTAACATTCCTTATACCAGGTTTGATAAAAATCATGGTTAAAAAAGAAAATACGATTAATTTGATTTAAACGAATGATAATGAATTACGTATTTCTTTTTTTTACAAAACGACCCCTGAAGTTATTTATTGCAAATCCCCTGTTGAGCAATAACTATCTGAAATTTAGACGCGGGCGAAGCCAGCTAATAATATTAAAATATATTATAAATATAAAATTTTGTACCGTTCCTTCTTCACGCCAAAACTACTCAACGGATCGGGCTGAAATTTTGCACGTTTCCAAAAATAAATTTTAAACGTTTCCAATAGCGCGTGCGAAGGTGCGGGCAGAACGTTACCGGAGTACTAGTTCTTTATACAAATTGTAAAACCGATATGCCTTGCCGCAAATACGTTGGCTAAGCATCTTTTTTTCGACAACTCGCATTATTTAAACTTTATGGAATTATTAATTACGGAGAATTTCCTGAATCCTCAACCAGGTATAGGTACATTGTGCATGTGTACTCGGAAGCTCAATTTTGGGCACTCTCATAAATTTTTGACTGCTCTCTGTTTTCATTGCAGGGAAAATAACAATTGATTAAACAAATATCAAGTGATACAAATCATGTCAACCCTGCCTAATACCGCGTAGGTTAGGTACCTGATAATGTGAAATGCTATAAGAAGTGAAGTATGTTGAGTTACGTTATTTCGGTAATGCTATAAAAGTTAAAATATTTTTCCCGAAATTCCCGAAATTTCCCGGGAAATTATTTTGGATTTCCCGGTTCTTAAATCAGCCAAAAATTTCGGGAATTCCCGGGAATTTCGGGAACGGGAATTCCCGGGACTAATCCCTAATACCTACGTACAGAAACGAACAACTCAGATAAAAACCTTGGAGCGCAGGTACCTATACTTAAATACAATTAGTGCCGTCTTATAGGCCATAGATATTGGACAAGTCGGAGCGGGACCATGTTCTCAAAAGTGTATAACCTCAGTAGAAACCAGTCTTAATCTGAACATTTAGAATGTTAGAGGTTGAGAAAGACTTCTGCGCTCGCAAGGTTTTTCCCTCGCGGGAAGAAAGAATCACAATAATTTGTCTAGTTACACATATCTACAACCTATAGGTACATTTTCTCTATTTCGATAAAGTCAATCTAGTCGTTTTTATTTTTTGCATTAATTTGCTGTGAAGTGTGGTTTATATAAGTGAGTGAATGGAAAACAAAAGGTCTCCAAGGGAACGCGTCGAAAGGAATCCGTAGAACGCGGTAGCTGATGGGGGCGCAGCGTCGCGAGGCAGCTCGGCGCGCGTCCTCGGAGCGACGAGCTGAAAGTGAACACAGATCGATGGATGCAGCTACGAAGTGACAGACTTGATCGTATAAGACTGATAGGGATGGTTCTCACGGGTGGGTTAGAGCCAGCCTGCCGAGTGGTGCGGTGCGTGGCCGTGCAGCGGCGTCACGCCGGCCAGCCGCGCCAGTGCCGCGCAGCGCCCGCACGCCGCGCCCGCGCCGCCCTCCGTCGTGCTGTCCCCGCCGCCCCCAGCCGAGCTACCCCCGCCGCCGCCGCCTTCGTACCCGCACTGCCCGCACGCCTCCTGCTAACGAAACTTTGTGCATCACTTCACTACGATACCTGTCCTGCACTGGATGCGTGGATGCAGGCCGTGTAGGACCGGTCATTGTAACGGTCTTTGGGGAAGACTTGCCCAGCAGTGAGTGTATTTAGGCGAAAACGATGTGTACAATGTGTCAGGTCAGGCCGCAGATCAAGTTCACCTTAAATCCTACATTACAATGTCTACTTGCAAAACGTGATTTCTATCTTCCGTAGGTATTAAACCTTCATGTTAACTTAAATCTTAATAAACTTCAGTTGCGATCAAACTGTTGGAGGACTTATTATTCACGGTACCCCGAACACGATGAATGATGATCGCAAGGCTGTATTCGTTCGGTACCTTGTGTGCGTCGTCGTCGAGGCTGGCCAGCAGCGGCTCCCGGCTGCCGCCGCGCGCCGCCACGCTCTCCTGCGTCGTGGACGGGGAGAGCGCGGGCGCGGGCGGCGCGCGCGCCGGCCCCGGCGGCGGGGGCACGCGGGCCGGGACGGAGCTCGCGCGCTGCAAAGCCTGGGAACACCATGATGATAAAAAAAAAACCTGCCTCATTAGCTTCAACCTTAACGGAAGAGCACCCCCTCTTAATGTAGCAGCTGGAAACACGGCGCTGGAACAAGTCCACGCCATAAAATTACTGGGTTTCCACCTGGACAGTTCCCTCGTATGGGACAAGCATATAGAAAAACTCTGCGGTAAGCTGGGAGGGTCTTGCTTTGCACTACGAAGGCTAGCGAGCACCGCGTCGCGCGACGTAGTCCGATCCTGTTACTACGCGACCGTCCATAGCGCGCTCTCCTACGGGGTAGAGCTGTGGGCGCGGGCCGCCGACGTACAGCGGGCCTTCGTAATGCAAAAGCGAGCTCTGCGAGCGATGGCAGGTGTCCCTAACGACGTCTCATGCAGGGAGCTGTTCAAGGAGTACAATATCCTCACTCTCACTGGTGAACTTATCTACCAGGTAGCTCTTTTCACCCACAACAATGTGGACCTGTTCCAGCCCCGTGGTCGAAACGCCACCCGCGCCCTGCGTAGTAACAAATACTACTACCACCTGGTCACACCTAAACACAAGCTAAAAAAATCTGAGAGGTCGGTATATGTTATGGGTCCTTCAGTATATAATCGGCTGCCCGACTGGACCCGCAATGCAGCTTCCATATCTATTTTTAAGAGAAAATTAAGAAAGTGGCTTATAGAATTGGTTCTGTATGACATACATGAATTTTATAATTTGCCCCTAACATAGGGATAATATTATTTTTATATTTAAGTGTTGACATGTAATAATGGTATTATTAATAAAATCTGTATCTGTATCTGTATTCTGTATCTGATAGCATAAACAAATTAACTCAACTCCTTCATTTCTTGAACTGCTTCTCTCTTTATTTATTTATTTATTTATTTATCTATGTTTGGGAAACAATAAGCTTTGGATCTAGAAAATTAAATACAAAACAAGCAGGTTCCACATATTATAGAAAGAGAATAAATCATCCGAAAATATTATACAAAAAAATCAAAAAATCTAAATTCTACAAATTAAAGAGCCATATCAACCGTTCAAAAGGGAAAAGTACAGCTTTATACCTTCGTTATATTTACTACAATTAATTATTAAGAATTAGTAAAATTAATAAGTTTCATTAATACAATTATAACGTGTTAGATATAAACATAAGAATAAATAAATTAATTAAATAAATATAGCAATGCCTGTAATGTAGCTTAGAGGAACGTAATGCAGGCAAGAACGGAACGTCCGGTGGGACCAGAGACAAGATAGACACTTTTGGTTATGGCGGCTCGGATGGAAAATCAACACGTAATAATATTAAATGTGTTTGTCTAAAATACCGGTAAATAGGTTACCATACTTACGATTAGGTAGATGGTCGTGTTGTGCCAAAGAAATTAGTGTTAATTATTTTTAGGGTTTTGAAGATCGAAGATCGGTTTCAAAACCCTTACCTATGGTCTCGCTTTGTCTGTCCTTTTTTCCCTCCTTAATAACTCAAAAACTACTGCAGCTATCAACTTGAAATTTAAAAGAATAATACATTTCGTGCGCCTGTACAGATTTAGAGAAAAATAAATGAAAATGAATATTTTCCATACAAATTGTGATGCCGAAATTTTAAAAGATACCTACAGAGTCATATGGGGTATCAAATAAAAGGTATCAGTTTGTACATTTCAAAATATTTTTTGAAATTTTTGTAGATTTCATACTTTTTAAAATATTTCGAAAAAAGTCGAAAAAATACCCATTCCCCCCCCTATCTCCGAAGATTGCAGAGCGATCCATGTAAAATGTATGGAGTGTTTATAGACATGGATCTATATTTTACAGGAAAAATATAGAGAAGTTTGAAAAAAGAACACTTTTTGAAAAATGGTCAAAAAGGGGGGGAAGCTACCTCACTGAGTGGGGTATCAAATAAAAGGTATCGGTTTGGACATTTCAAAACAGTTTTTTAAATTTCTGTAGGTTTCATAGTTTTTGAAATATTTTGAAAAAAGTCGAAAAAAAACCCATTCCCCCGCCCTATCTCCGAAGTTTGCAGAGCGATCCATTTAAAATGAATGAAGCGTTTGTAGATATGGATCTATATTTTACAGTAAAAATATAGAGAAGTCTGTAAAAAGAACACTTTTTGAAAAATGGTCAAAAAGGAATAATTTTCGAAAGGGAGGCTACCCCGCCGAATGGGGTATCAAATGAAAGGTATCGGTTTGACATTTTAAACCAGTTATTCAAATTTCTGTAGCTTTCACACTTTTTGAAATATTTCGAAAAAAGTTGAAAAATTTACCATTACCCATCTTAACCGAACCACCAATATAACCGAAGCATACCTACTATTCTTAGGTATTCGTTAAATTGCGAAGTCTCTAACCTTAGTCTTTTGTAGTCTTTTGGTACATATTTGTTGACAAACGTTTAAAACCCTCGGCGCGCGAGTTACACTCGCACTTGACGGATCTTGTTTTAAATGCATTAGGTCTAGATGTAAAGACATCGAAGTCAGCCCTGCTGTACGCTCTACGTCCAGGGAAAAAAGGACAGACAAAGCGAGACCATAGGGTTTTGAAACCAATCTTCGATCTTCAAAACCCTAAAAATACCTAACACTAGTTTCTTTGGCACAGCATGACCACCTTTCTAATCTTAACCTATTTACATTACAGACCTATTTACAGACACTGCTTTTATTATTATTCTTATTTTAATATAACCACCGACATTTATTATTTCATACATAGACACGGTGTAGCAATCTATATATATAAAAGAAAGTCGTGTTAGTTACACTATTTATAACTCAAGAACGGCTGAACCGATTTGGCTGAAAATTGGTGGGGAGGCAGCTTAGAACCAGGAGACGGACATAGGCTATGTTTTATCCCGGAATTACCACTGGAACGGGAACTACGCAGGCGAAGCCGCGGGCAGCAGCTAGTATTTCATAAATCTAAGACTGTAATTGTTATAGGGGTACAAATGTCCACTATTGAGCTTGTTTAAAATAAAAAGACAGGGGCGCAGACCTAATAGTTTGGCTGCGATTGCGAAGTTCAGTTTCTTTGCAATATGATTTTGAATAAAATTTTACCAAAGTCCGAAATAACTTTTGAACCGCTGAATATCGCAGAACATACATGGAGGCTAAATCGATAGGTACTGCTTTTGAAATTTCTGTAGGGGTGTTTACTCATTTTGAAATATTTTGAATAAAGTCAATAAATTGACTTAGGTAATCCATCGCTCCATCTAAAATGTAGTTTGGTAAGTACCTACTACTTTTTAGGTAGGTAGGTAGGTAATCATCAAATAGCGATGTCTCTAACCGGTACCTTTAGTAGGTACATGTATGTGTAATCGACAAACGTTCGAAACCCTCGGCGTGCGAGTTACACACGTGAAATTTATAAAATTTGGGTTTATTTAGCTGTTGTTATGTGTTGCCGGCTTAGAATATATATGCTCCACCCCAACTCTTCCGCGGGTGTCATAAGAGATCAGAACGCGGTCCGGTTGGTACATCACTTCTTCGGTTTTTACAGATTCTCACAACAGGGTTCCAGGTTCCCGATAATTGGAAACCTTCTTCTCGGTTGATGTTCCTGTGCTTGGTAATCTCAATGGCCTCCTGTACCAATTTTGGTATATAATGTCGCTCTGTTGAGTTTACTTGTGGATTGTGTAACTCGATCCAGTGGTTTTAACCAGACTCGAGAAGATGCTCCGCTATGGCAGACTTCTCTGTTGCCAGATTCTTTACCGCTCGTATTTGTTCCTTGACTCTGCAGGCAATAGTGCGCTTCGTTTGGCCTATATACGAGCTTCCACAGCTACAATCTTGTACACCCCTGGTTTCTCTAGTGGGAACGTGTCTTTGTTGGGTGTACCTACGCAGGTAGTGTGGAAGTACCTAATCTTTTTCAACGGCGTGAAGAGGGTCAAATCTCAAAACATGGTAAATATCCCGTTATAAATAAACTTAGGTATTATCTTACTAACTAGGTACAGGTGGTACAAATAATAATTAATTTTAGTAATATTGCGAAGGTATAAAGCTACCCTTTTACCTTTTGAACGGTTGATCTTTAAAGTTTAAATTTGAATTTTTGTAACTCAAAAAAAAAAAAAATTGTGTAATATTTATTTTTATTGTTTTGTAATATGAAAGTGATTTATATTTATATTTTTTGAAGTGTTGGCTGGCAGACATCGTCGACCAACTCGATGAATCGACGATGTTATTAGCGATCGCAGGGAGCCAGTCGATGGAGGCGGCTCAACGGACTCAAGACCGTCGTTAGGGGGAGCTCTACGTCCATCGGTAATAGATAGTTTACTATCACTAACTACGGTCATTGCATGTGACGATGATTAATGAAGATAAAGATATTTCTATATTAAAGAAATGAGTCGTCGGATAGCAGGTAGATACTTAGGTAAGGTAGGTACTGTACCTCGCCCCTCGCCTCCGCCTCCGCTCTGCGCGAGTCGGAGAACTTCTTCCGCTTCCGCTTGAGCGCGGCGAGCGCGCCGAGCGGGCCGCCGCGCACGGAGCTGCGCACGGAGCCGCGGTCGCGCGACTCGCGACTGTCGCGCGACGTGCGCGTGCTGCCGCGCTCCGGGCTGCGCTGCGAGTCGCTGCCAGACTCGGATCGGTCGCTGCCGCTGAAAAAAAACCAGGATCCTCTCTTAAAATACATACTTGCCACTCCTATGGCTTACTGACCTGACTTGTGTCTTGGCGTCCGCGAAGACAAGTCGCCATTTTGGTCTGTGCAGTTTCCCGCGAGTCCTCCGCTGGTAGCTCTCATTTTACATATTTCCAGATGTGTCTGTGTCCGAGTTCTAAGCAGAAAGCCAAGATTCGGCTCTAAAAAACCGTTAGGTAGGTACTAAACAAATGTACCTACGTGCAGATGTGAAACTTACCTACCTACCTACACACATCACTTTAGGTAGAGAAGATTG
This sequence comes from Eupithecia subumbrata, assembly GCA_949316285.1. Classification (NCBI taxonomy): domain Eukaryota; kingdom Metazoa; phylum Arthropoda; class Insecta; order Lepidoptera; family Geometridae; genus Eupithecia; species Eupithecia subumbrata. Next base: position 16,914,611 of record OX438640.1, on the reverse strand, counting down.
TCGGGTGCAGGGCGGAAGAAGCTGCATTCTGGAATCTTCACTTGCGAGCTTTAAAATGGAATCGCTTCATCGCGAGTTGATCAAAAAATTTTTTTATAATTTATGTACAATGAACTATAGATTGTGGTATATAATTTGAAAGGTAATTTTGTTACCTTTCAAGTGATATCAAGAAGATTTAAAATTAATTAAATTGGCTACCTAAATTTTGGAAATTATTGCAATAGGTCGAAGTTGCATCTAACTGCTTCTATCGGCGCCGGAGCTGGATTAGCTGGATTTCTCCCTCGTATCCGCTGTTTTAGCTCGTCCCACATATGCCAGATTGGGTTCAAGTCAGGAATAAGGGCTGGCCAGTCTAGTGTGGGAATGCCGACATTGAAGACGTCTGTCGGTACTGTCTAGTCACTGCTGCGGTGTGGCAGCGGACATTATCGTGCATTAAATCAAAATTTATCGTCGCCAATAAATCCTGCGTAAGGGAAAACATAACTTTACTCATAGTTCACTGCAAAGAAATTGTAAAAATTAGTCTTGAACAACCCTTGAAGCGATTCCAGTTTAAAGCTCGCAAGTGTATTTGAAGAGGAAGGTAAAGGCTGGAGTGTTTGAAGAATTTTGAAATCGGGGAGCTCGTGAAGGAATCCTCTTTTGAACGGGCGACCCGTAATTGGGTCGCCCTCGTGTCTCACCTTGGCGACTGTCTTCCGTGGTCGCAGACGGAGTCCTCGGAGCGCGACCGTCCGATGAAGCGCGACATGCGTGCCGCGCGCGCCGCCTCGATGATGGTGCCCCAGCGCCGCTTGTGCGAGGACGGCTTGCGGCGCGTCGCGCCCGCGCCACCACCGCCCGCGCCTGTTCACCCGGACACCAAATATTACACCTAGATATTCATCCCATGCGGAACGCAATGAATAAGGTACTGATGACAGAGCATGACTAGTGGCCTTGTTCGCATTAGGTAAAGTGACGCGTTGCACGCCTTATGTGTGCAAGGTAGGTATGCGTACCGTCGGAGAGCGAGGACTGGCTGGTGCGCAGGCGCGTGGCCAGCAGCGCGGACAGTGAGGCGTGGTGCGCGGCGTGCGAGCCGTGCTCGTGGTGCAGCGACGCGAAGAACTCGTCCACGGGAGGCAGGGCTCCGCCGCCACCCGCGATGTTGAACCCCTTCATGAGCCGCCGCTCCTTCTGACGGTTCTTCTTGCCGCCGCCGCCGCCTGTCGATGACAACAACACGATTTTACCACATGCTAGCTGGGATGCTGGAAGATGCTAGTGCCGCTACGACCAGTTTATTATTGTCACACAAAGCCACAACTTTTAATATATAGGTACACAATTTTCAGTAAATAGGTAACAGCTAACACACTGCACACGTGGGATTAGTTAAGTTTATTTTTGTCACTGAAGTGTCACTGGGTGGTAGGGGGTTAATGAAGTGGAGTGGAATGTGATGGTGTGCCCTGCGGGAGGGGTGCGGGCAGTGGCTGGTGGCGGATGTGGTTAGTGGGCACACACCGGGGGCACCTGCGTTGGCGGTGGAGGTGTTCATGCCGCTGTTGCGCAGGATCTCGACCAGTTCGCAGCGGAAGGCGCTGACGTCCTGCTTGATCTCGTTGACGTCGTCCTCCGTGACGCCGCCGCACTCAGCGCGCCGCTGCTGCACAGTCACGTAGCGACGCACCAGGTTGCGCATTATCGCCTGTACCAACAACATTACACTCTCTTCATATCTAACTTACGGAGAAACATTTTTCTGTGTGTCAGGGTACGTACGGCGTTAACGATCCTTGACGTACCTAACTTTGTCTATCCTTGTTATTTACCTGATATCGGAAGTCGCGCTCGTTGGCCTGCTTGGCTTTCCTCTGCAAAAAGAAAATTTGCATTAAATATTTTCATCCATAACATTGCAATAGCAATTATTTGCGCGCTGCAGCCAGCGCCAGGCGTACGTACAGCAGAGTCTGTGCGCACGTGGCGCTGTGTATAGTGAGTTACCCTGATGGTGCGCATGTGTTCCCGCTTGGCGCGCGCGTGGCCGCACAGGCGGCGCTGCAGCCAGCGCCAGGCGTACAGCAGACTCTTGGGCGAGGGCAGCACATTGAAGGGCGGCGGCGCGGTGCCTCCCTCCTCGAAGTAGCTGATCCACAGCTTGCTGCGCGCGAACTTCCACTCCACATCGGCGCGCTCCTACGGAACGTAGGTACAGTACGTTACACTCAATCTGACCTTATAACTATTCCTAAGAGATGGGTCCGGTTTCCGTAGTTCCCAATAAGTACCTACGCCATCGTGCGCTCTTGTGATATCCTCATCATAAGCGCATAATTAATAGGCCACAGCTGGACAAATTGAAAATATAAACAATGCAAAATGCCGCAGTGAAAAGCTCCCATGCTATTGCACGTAAGTCTAGTAAAAAGGAGATTGGTTGGAACTTTCATGTCAGGGACAGCCATTAGGCTGCCAGACGAAGCTTCAGCTGTTGGGTGGCGCGGTGGGTGTTTCTAATATAAAAATTAATTTTTATATTAGAAACAGTTATTTGCCAAACAATCTCATGAGAACAGTAGTTATACCTATTATTAAAAATAAAACTGGAGATTTTAGTTTGTCTACAAATTATCGTCCTATATCGTTAGGTACAGTTTTAGGAAAGGTGCTCGAGCGGCTCATTCATCCAGATCTGCTTAAAAACATTAATATTGATGACGCACAGTTTGGTTTCAGTCCCGGTCTCTCAACGGATTCAGTTTAAAAAGCACCGTCAATTATTAATACGTCTCAAGGTAGGTACATCTATGCGTGCTTCTTAGACCTAAGCCGGGCTTTGGACCTAGTGAACTACGAAATTCTCTGCTCAAAATTGGTGAACGCGCGAGTACCCAATCATGATTGTGGTGAAACTGTTGAGGTTCCTACTGGTACGGGAACCAAATTAACAATGTAAAGCGGGGCGACACGACTTCAAGCAACTATAGGCTAGATTGCGGTGTTCGTCAAGGTGGGTTGACTTATCCCGACCTTTTTAACCACTACGTTAGCAATCTGATCGGGGAGCTGAGGAGCACCAGCATATGATGCCACTTAGAGAACGTTTGTGTAAACAATCTAAGCTATGCAGACGATATGGTGCTCCTTAGTCCCTCGGTCAAAGGTTTACAAAAGCTGCTTTTAATCTGTGAGCAATATGTTATTGCTCATGGATTAAAATACAACGTTACTAAAACCGATTTGATGGTGCTCAGGTCACGGAGAGGCAGGACCTCTCCCATAAGATGCCCGAGGTACCTACACTTGGGCAGTACGACCATTAAAATCAAATAAAACATCAAAATGGGACTACCTTCAGGGTATATCCTACCCAATAAAAAAAGAATTATCGAAATCGGGCTACCTACTCTGCAAAAAGTTATGCGTGATCATGATCATACATAAAAACAAGAACGTCAAGTGCGAGTGTAACTCGCACGCCGAGGTTTTCGAACGTTTGTCGATTATCAATATCATACATGTACTAAAGAGGTACCGGTTAGAGACATCGCTATTTGATGAATACCTACCTAAAAATAGTAGGTAGGTAGGCACTAACCAAACTACATACAGAGCGATCCATCCATGTACCTATTACGCACATCGGATGTAGTTTCACTCATTTCGATTTTTAGGGTAGGTAGGTAGGTATCTGGATAGTTTGGTGAGATACCCCATTCACAAGGATATGATCTAATAGCTGTCCCATAGATAAGCTTACAAAAAAATTATAGAAAATTATCTACCAGAAATCTTTATCGGAACTAGATATCTCTAGTGTCCGAATTCTGAATCCTGTTTTTAACTTGACCCAAGGGACTCACTAGGTACAAAGCATTCCTTTTTAATTCAAAAAGGGGTTCTGTTGCTTTGCCATGCTCATGACTGCAACGCGGCCATGCATCTTCACCTAAGTATACCTAGGTACCCTACCTGGTACTAGGTACACGTGAACATTTCTAAATGTAATGATTCTAGTTTTCAAATAAGAAGGTATGTGCTACATAACACAACGGTCTGATTTCGCTACCTGTCTTTTAAAACTAAATACCTAAATAGGCACTCGGTAGTTATTTCACTAGCCACCATTTCTTGAAAGCCCCAACCCGCAAGTTATGCAACGTCAGAAGGATTATAATATGCGCCTCAAAGGAAAGCTCGCGCGGAGCGTTGCGGAAATGTACTACTTCGATTTCATGTATCCAGGTCACAGTCGGCCACTCACTGCTCATAACTGGGCCGAGCGGATTGTTCCGCTGCCAATAAAACACTGTTCAAATCACCTTACGGACACTTTCCTACGATCAAAATATGGGTATGGATTTTTTGGTATTTATTCTGTAGGTGTTAGTAACCAGACGCTATAATCGTACGTAGGTAAGTACATATAACTTTTACTTACAAAATTTTATACTCTAGTAACTGATTGGAAGGAAAATCAGCGTTGAGCGATTATTAAACTGTACCAAGGTACCTACACCCTGCTGAGTGAACCCGAGTTTCGGCTCGGGTCATGGAGGCAAGGTTCGACCTTAATACTATCTAGGTACTAATAATAAAACAAAATCCGTCAAGTGCGAGTGTAACTCGCGCGCCGAGGCTTTCGAACGTTTGTCAACAAATATACCTATACCAAAAGTACCGGTTAGAGACTTTGCAATTTAACGAATACCTAAGAATAGTAGGTATCAACCTACATTTCAGATGGATCTCTCTGCATGCTTCGGTTAAATGGGTGGTTCGGTTAAAGGCGGGTAATGGAGATAGTAATAATGGGTATTTTTTCTACTTTATTCAAAAAATTTCAAAAAGTATGAAACCTACGGAAATTTAAAAACTGTTTTCAAATATCCAAACCGATACCTTTCATTTGATACTCGGTGAGGTAGCCCTCCCTTTTGAAAATTATTCCCCCCCTTTTACGAACATTTACCACAGATTTACATAAAATCATAGACAGTAACAAAAAAATAAATGCAACGACATTGACAGTTCTTAAACGCGTTTATAGACGCTGAACCGCCAGTATCGGGCGTTCAGGATGTTTAAACGAGTTCTGCGTTAACTGCGTTTAGTTCATAATGGTGAAATGTAAAATGTACCAACTGAACACAGTTAATGCGAAAACGAGTTATAACGTCAATTGAAAAAGTTTAATTTCAATGGTGATTTTGCACCTAAGTCAACGCACTCAAAAGTTACAGCCATTTATGTCCGAATATTTGAACTTTTGGAACACAAGGTTTTACAGAACCCTCAGTGCGCGAGTCCGACTCGCACTTGACGTTTTTTTTTTATTGGTTTTGTTTTTCTTTTGTAGCTACCTTACCTACTTCTACGTAGGTAGGTTTCTACTTATTCAGTGTCTGCTTGTCGATGAAAATGTAAAATGAGTTGTGTTAGGTAGGTACCTACCGATATGAGCTGGTAGGAGTGGTTCATCATGGCAATGAGCAGGTTGAGCAGGACGATGACGTTGATGACGGCGTAGGTGCCGAACATCAGCATGCCCCAGAAGCGCGTGAAGATCTTGATGCCGTCCAGCTCGAACGAGTCCAGGTCCACCAGCCCGAACGCCGCCCAGAACAGCGTCTGCATCGTCTCGAACAAACTGAAACACATTGTAGATATCACTCCTCCATCATCATTAATCATCCATCTATCATGAAAACAACGGCGAAGCATATTGCCACGATGGATATTGCTCTTTGGCCGCGTTCGGCCTTTATCGGTAATCATATCGCAATAAAGACATGAAAAGCAAATTTCATGGAGAAATCGAGCTTGAATGGAATAAAAGATGGCAAAGGGCCAAACGAGGCGCGCTGTCGCAGCACCGTAACAGTTGGTGCCAGTTGACGGGCCTGTCGCCCGTCGCTCGTAGCCCGTCGCCATGTACGCACCGCACTGGACGTAGTTATTACGCGGGCGGCGCACAGTAGGACGAAAACGGTCGGTACTGTCGGTAGTGGACTGAGGGATACTTGGGAACGAAACTTTTCTTTTCTTAAATATTATATTGATTCTATCTATCTTTGTCCAGGTAATTCTAATCCTGGAATCAAACATAGGCTTCTTTTTATCCCATAAATGAGTTCCCATGGGAGAGAAATCACCTTTAAACGTTTCCATAGAAACAACGCGTGCGAAGCCGCGGGCATAAACTAGTAATATTATAATACTATAAAGCTATTACTACTCACTCACACTAGGAAAAATTCTAAAAACTAAATCGCTGATTTTCGCACTACTGTGGCTGTTTCTTTATTATCAGTAAATAAATTCAAACAAATTGTCAGAACCTTGCTGTGCAAAAAGGCTTACTATAAAATATCAGATTATCTAGAAGATAAAAAAGCTTGGAACGGGTTTTGCTCCAACTCGAAAAATAACAACTAACAGGCTAAAGGTTTCTTCGTCGCTTCTTTACTTTAGTCTACATACCGAAGCGACAGAAATCAAAAATATCACTTTATTTCCGTGTCAGTGTATAGTTTTATAATTTGACCTTTTCTAAGTGTACATTTATTGTATTTATGGAAATAAAGAGTATTTGATTTTGATTTTTTGATTTTGATTTTGATTTAGACGCATCGTAAGGTTTGCGCGTATTAAGACAATTTGACTCTAAAAAAAAAACTTTAAATCGTTTTCTATGAAAATACCTACTTCATTAATCAGAAATATGATTAGGGAAGTTTACGTTTGTATTGATGCGGAGAATCCGAATCAATTAGGTATAGGTAATATTTAAGAAAAGAAAAGTTTCGTTCCCAAGTAAACTTAGGTATCCCTAAGTCCACTACCGACCGTTTTCGTCCCACTGTGCGGCGGCGAGGGGCGGAAGGAAACAAAACAACAAACAATAAACGATCGCTTTTATGGTAATTGTAACATTGTGCGAATAGCGACAGAATACAGATCGGCGCGCCGCATGGCGCGTGGGGGTGCATGTTGATCAATTAATTCCCGCTGGCGAACAAGGATAATGTTCTACAAATTGGCCTGTTATCGGAAATGTGTTGTGTTATTTTTCTCGTAATGAAAAAGGCGGGAATAGAAGAGCGTAGGTACCTATTTCAGGGACACTGGTGAGAGGTGACAAAATATGTGTGGGGAAATGTGTCAGAAATGTGTGGTCAGTTGTGTTGTGATATAACACACGTGATATAAAAATGAAAAGGAAGGAATGATGTTTACTTAGCGAAGCGGCGCCACACGACGCAGGCGTCGGGGTCGGGCAGCGTGCCGTTGGCGGCGATGGACGTGCCCGTCGTGCACCGCTTCTTCTCCATGTCCGCGTAGTACCACAGCAGCTGGTTCAGACCTGACCACAGCACACGTTCAAGCATCACTCTATATCTACTGACAATATGCACCTACACTATCACCTCACTCGGCTGGACACTAGGCGGCGCCGGCATACACTCACCGCAAGAGAATGCAAAAATAACCAATATATCTAGCACGAAGAACTTGAGGATATCGAGCACCATCCGGCTGAGCGAGACCTGCAACGGGCCGAGGTGCGGGTTCACGCTGAAGATGTACACCAGCTTGAGGCTGCTGAAGATGTTGGCGGCCGAGAACAGCCCCTCGGACAGCAGCATGGGGTCCCAGGCGTCCCACTTCTCGCGGGGCTGGTTCCACTGCAGGCCCATGCCCATCTCGCGGCGCACCTGCAACCAGCGCATGCGCCGTCACGTCACTGCTTCACGAAGGAAAGTGTTCGTCAATGTTCTTTGTAACAGGGCTTATAACAAAGCTTCGGATTATCTAGGTAGCTAGAGGTATAGCGATGTCTCTAAGCGGTACCTTTAGTAGGTACACGACAAACATTTGAAACCCTCGGCGCGCGAGTTACACTCGCACTTGACGGATCTTGTTTAAAAAGTGTTCTTTTTACAAACTTCTCTATAATTTTCCTGTAAAATATAGATCCATATCTACAAACGCTACATTACATTATACTTGGATCGCTCTGCAATCTTAGGAGATAGGGGGGGGGGGGACGGGTATTTTTTCGAAATATTTTAAAAAGTATGAAACTTTCAGATAATTCAAAAACTATTTTGAAATGTAAGAACTGATACTTTTCATTGGATACCCCGCATGACCCGGTAGGTATCTTTTAAAATTTCGGCACTACAATTTATATGGAAAATATTCATTTTCATTTATTTTTCTTTAAATCTGCACAGGCGCACGAAATGTATTATTATTTTAAATTTCAAGTGGCAGTAGTTATTAAGGAGGTTATTAAGGAGGGAAAAAAATACAGACAAAGCGAGACCATAAGGGTTTCGAAACCGATCTTCGATCTCGAAACCCTGGAAACAGATCTTCGATCTCGAAACCCCAAAAAAAACCTGGGAAAAATTATGATCCAATTAAAAAATGAAAAGGTAGACAGTTCCTTCTTTAAAGTCAACAGAAACTAAATTGTTTTCTTAGTGTTCTTTAGTTTTAAAGTAAGTTTATTAGTGTCTGAACGGTCTGAGAGTTGGTCTGGTTATTTGGTATGAGCAGTAGGAACCTGGAAGTGCGAGACGATGCGCAGCGCCACGGTGGCGACGTACAGCGAGTTGGTGACGAAGTCGATGACGTTCCACATGTCGTGCACGTACTCGCGCAGACCCATGTCCCACAGCTGCTTCACCTCGCTCCAGATCAGACCTGACAACAAACAAACACAGCGCAGCGCTCCCTTAGCAACTACTTTTTACGAGACTCGTACGCAGATCAACTAAAAACGGTTGATCTAAGTAGGTAGGTACTTAATACAAAACGTTACATTGATACATTGTTCTGTTCTGTTCTGTTCCGTTCAAAATCATGCAAAACATCGTTTGCACATCGCCACGCACAGTTCTTAGGGCCTCACATCTATAATAAACTGAATAAAACTAATGACCTACAACAAAAATTGAGCCTCGACTGTAAACTTCTCGTCACACGGTACTTGCAAGACCTTGAATACGCGCAGGTAGAGCACTTGTTGGAGGTTCAATCTTAGTTTTGGGCTGCATCTTGGTGTGTGGTTGTGTTTTTCAGCTTCTTATTCTTTTATCTTTTTCTTTTTTTTTTTACGCGATTTTAAATGTATATCTTAGTAATGTTAAATTCCTTCTATTTAGTTGTATTGTATAAAGTATTTACACGGATACCAAACTCGTATTTCTATGGGCATAAAATCATAGTCGCACTTGGTGCTGGTTGAGCTTATTTTGTAGCCGGAGGGAAGAGCCCTCGTGTCTCAATACAAGTTATTTTAACTTAGTTAGAGCGAGGAGTCATTTTCTTTGACCCTAATAGGTTTATATAAAGCATGTTTGTGCTAGATAGTGAACAGTTGAAATGCATATTACTATTAATAATTAGACTAGTACGAATATTGTAAACCTTTCTGTAAATAAATATTATTATTATTATTACATTGATACATATTTTTACACTTATTCGTGTAATTCGTGTTCTTTTTCCCAATTAAACATGAAACATGGGATAGTCGGCTAATTGCTCACCGCTGCAGTAAGACCACTGCGCGGAAACTATTAGCACAGATATTATAATACTATACCTACCTATTAGCTTTAACGAGTCACGTGACGTTCGTCGTCGACGTCGACGTCGTGTCGATCTGTGCCGGAACTGCGTTATACATGTAGTACCTAGGTATCCTACCAACTCTGACTTGCTCTTTGCTAGCTACTCTACAAGATCATTTAGTCTGCTTGTGTAAATTAGAATAAAGCATGTTTAGTAAGTGGTGTAGTGGAGGATGAAGGAAAAGGCGAGTGCAGGTCACGTACCGCTAACCCAGGCAAGGATGAGCCACTCGACCAGCGAGGGCGGCGCGCCGCGGCGGGACAGCGGCTCGTTGGAGTGCGCCGCGCCCCACAGCAGCCCGCCCGCCGCCGTCTCGATGCGCTGCGACGCCAAGATCAGCAGGACTGACGAAAAAATACACCAATCATAGTAATCCAAACAAAACGACGTCTGTTTGCTTTCCCGTCGATTTAAAAAAAATATATAAATTTTATTTCGGACAACAAAAAGATCCGTAATTTGTTAGTAAATATACACAAGCACATATAGTTGGGTTAGTTATTTGACTTAATACTAGGTACATATCACTAAACATTTTAGTAAATCACTCTTCTCACGAAACCGTGCCACGTGGGAGAGGTGACTCTACCAGCAATAGTTTGAAGGATGGTGTTAGGGGCAGTCACGCACTCTGCGCATCAGGGATGCGGTCTTTTTACGGAGAATGGCAGCAAATCCATCCGTCTCGTATTCTGCAAACATCCCTGATGCACTGCAGAAACGGGGCAGTCCCAACATCATCCTGAAAATATTGTTGTACTGTGCACGTAGGGTCTCGAATCTACGAAATAATGATTTTTATAATAAAAACAAAATCAACACTCACTCGAACCAAAGACCATTATGGAACGATATACGTAGGACAAAATTTTAAACCAAATCAATGTCGACTTTCCACCAAGATTTCCACCGCATACATTTATGTGGTCTGTGATTGATTGCATACATGGAAAAAGCCATCACACAAAATTCAATTGAAAATCCTTTACAATTTTTTTACAATTTCTTGCAGTGTTTTGTAAATGTTGACCTAATCTCAGAAGTATGCAGAGCGATCCATCTAAAATGTAGTTTGGTACCTACTATTTTTAGGTACCTATTCATTAAATAGCGAAGTCTCACCGGTGCCTTTAGTACATATTTGTATAATTGACAAATATTCGAAACCCTCGGGGCGCGAGTTACACTCGCACTTGACGGATCTTGTTTAATGTGCCTCCATCCATATATTCGAGGCGAGGTAGCCGTCCCTTTCGAAAATTATCCCCCTCCCCCTCCCCTCCCTCTTTTGACCATTACAAAGTGTTCACATACATTATCTACATACATTTTGTATGGATGTATTATTATTATATTTATAGGAATAGGTATAGGTATGTATGTATTTTTGTAATTGTAGTGAAATATGTTTTTTTATTATTTATTTTTGAGTAGGAACCAAAGTTCTTACTACCTAGTAACAGATGCACACAGATCTGACCCCATGTACATATCCGATGATCCTATCCATACCAGGTTGTCTGGCAGAGATCGCTCTTGAGCGATAAGACCGCCAATTGTCACTTAGGTTATAATTATTTCTTTTTAAATTGTTTCTTAGTTTTAAGTGTGCAATAAAAGTATTTTCTATCTATCTATCTATCTATTATTTTAAATTTCAAATTAACAGCTGCGGTAGTTGCTGACGCGAGACCATAAAGGGTTTCGAAACCGATCTCCTATCTCGAAACCCTTAAAACATTGGAGACAAGACAATTAGGAAAAAAGAGGACTGCCAGAGGATTTAAATACATCCATTCTACCTTTATTGAGCAAGAAAATAGTCGACAGTTGTAGTCGTTTTCTCAAGTGGACAAGTACCTTATTTCGGAGCAAGTATGGGCGGGCGGAGCGCGATCTTATGAACATCTAGATAATTTACGATATTTTTACAATTCAATAATTTATCCATTAAAGCCAGGGTGGACCTCGGCAATAAATAGAGGTCAAAGTATTATGTATAAAAATTTACGGTGGTCGTATTTTTTACCTTGCTTTGTACCAAATTTCATCATTCTGAGCCAACAGGATAAAGGTTTGGTTTCATTTCATTTCATTTATTTCTCAAACAAATTGTGTGGGAATTTTTCTTATTATTAGGACCACATTGTTATAATTTATACGACTAAATATGGTGTCCTTAATAAGCGATTCCCCGGCAAATTAGAAAATATGCGTGTGTAAAATGGCTGTATCTTTTGATTGCATTATAATTTTTATAATATAATATAAAATAAATAAATAAATAATTGACTTAGGAGTTCGATTTTTACACGGATCTAAGAGGTTACGGCTTGCAGAACCTATCTGTTGCTCACTTCAACTGGATACCCTACCTCCAAGCGCTCGTGAGAAAGACGGTTGACAGGCAGAGGGGCAACCAAGTGATTCTGTAAGTTGTTTTTTTCCTTTTGAGGTACGGATTCTTTAAAAATTCTATAACCTTCATAATTGACCCTTAAATGGCCAAGGACTTGGTGAGTGTTGTATGTGATGTGTGGCGTGTTGTGTAACTCACATAGGAACATGAAGTAGCTGGCGGAGTGGCAGAGGAACTTGATGAAGGGCTTGCGCAGTGTGCGGCCGGGCGCGGAGTGCGGCGCGCACACGTAGGCCGCGGCGTACAGTGGGAACAGCGCGCCGATGCGCACCATCTCCGCAGCCTGTAGCAGCATGTTCTTGCGCCGGAAGCCGGGCACCGACTCGTACCAGATGGACGCCAGCAGCTGCTGCACGTTCGGGTGCGCCACGAACTGCAACACACGCGCGTGTCACCGAGACCAGAGCGCTCACAGTATAGTGAGCAGGGACTGGAGAGGACGCTCACCTTCTTCTGGCGCAGCTTGATGGCCAGTTTGAGGCGCGAGAGGCGCATGCGCTCGGGCGCGCCGGGCTCCGGCGGCGGCTGGTGCGGTGCGCCCGTTTCGTGGTTCAGCAGCACCTGCAGCTCGTGCGAGGTGCGCGTGTGGTCCAGCAGGGCGGTCGCGAACTCCTGGCACTGCGCGCGCAGCTCCTGGTACTCCGTCTTGAATTCGTGCTCGAGCGCGGAGAGGCGCCGCAGCTCCCAGCTCAGCTCGAAGGCGGTCAGTATGGGGTCCTTGGAGGAGAGCGCAATCAGCGAGGGCGAGGCGAGCGCGCGGTACGCGTTGATGCGCGACCGCGAGTGTCGCAGCGAGTCCTCGCGGCGGGAGCGCACGCACTCGTCGCAGCCGCACCGCACGTCGTGCGGCACGGGCAGCGACGCGCCGCGGTCCAGCAGCAGCTTGATGATCTCGTACGAGTCGCGGTGCGCCGCTAGGATCAGCGGCGAGATGTCTGCCGTGAACGTCGCCGTCTCCGGCGGCAGCGCCTCCCAGCTCTGCGCGACAATACATCTCATACAATCTTACTCGCGCTCCACATCACATCACAAACCCTACTACTATTGCTAGGAAGAGGTAGATAGGTCCTAAATGTACTATGTTTTTAAATCACGTCACCTGCGCCAGAGCCCTCAACCCGTACCCTCTCACGTGGGACGTACGTGGCCTGATTTTAAAATACGACGCTCGTCATTCAGTCCCATAGAACTAACTTGGACAATTTCCTTTTAAACTTATAGGTATTAAGGGTTAGATATGGTTATACATAACGGTACCCCATTTCCCTGCCCCTAACGATCACCACTAAAGATCACCATCAGAATGAGGCCCGGTGGCATTTTGTTGTTTGTTGTTGTTTATTTATTTAAGTGGAAAACAAACAGCTTTTATACCTTAAATGTGTAAAGACGTCGTTTAATTTAAACACAGATGTTTTACATCTGTGAATATAAGCTTAAAAATTTTCATTTATAATAGAAGGTAAAATATGCTCAATTTTTTAAAATAAGCTAATAAAGTTGATAAGTACAAGTAATAAAATTAAATCAGTAAGTATAAAACAGTATAGGTACCTACCTACTAAAGTGAAAAAGATTGTGACATCTTTACGTGCTTGGTTGACTTTATTTGTGATTTTTATCGTTCCATTTTATTGCTCAAGCCATTACAGAAAATAACGACGCTGCGTTAGAAGGGTGCTAGAGGCGGATAAAACGTTTTAGAAGAAATGCGAGCGAGGCAGCTCGCTGGCGCGGGCGCGGGCAGCGGTGCGGCGTGTCGTCGTGTGGGTGTGCGTGTACTCACGTTGGGCTCGCCCGGCTTGCGCGTGCGCTCCTCGTGGTCGAGCAGCGCCTCCACGGCCTCCACGAACTCCTCGGAGATGGCGTGCAGCAGCGCGTCGCGCGTCTCCACGCCGAACTCCAGCAGCAGGTCCACCATCTCCAGGTTCTCGTTGTCGATGGCCATCAGCAGCGCGGACCGGCCCAGCGGGTCCACGCAATCCACGTTCACATGGCCCGTGTCGCGCGCGCGCTGCAGCACGCGCCGCGTGCCCGCCACGTCGCCGCGCTCCACACCCAGCAGGTACTTCTTCTCCTCCAGCGACAGCACCGCCATCTCCTGGTGCGGCCGCACCACGTTCTCCTCCTCTGTCATGCCGTGGATGCTGTGCCGCTGTACGCACACAACACGTTATAGGATACAAGTAGCATAGCATACACGTGCTGAATACATAGGGATGCCTATATGTGTGTACTGTGCCTACCTCCGCGGTACGCGATCGAACGGGCCGCTGCGCAGATGGCTCCACGTGATAAGAGAACCGATTCGATCTTGAATGTAAATAAGTTAGCAACGCCCCGGCGCGGCGCGGGCTGGGTCCGCGGTCGCACGCCCTGGACCGTGCCCTGGGCCGTGCCCTGCGCCGGTAGAGGACGCGCCCTGGCCGCGCGAGCACGAGCTCGGACCCGGGCTCTGACAACGACCACGAGCCACTCCGCGCTGGACACTGGCGCGTCCCATAGACGACATTAAAAACGCGTTATGACGTATCGTCGCAAAAAAGAAATAAATAATTTCGTAGATGTGGGGATCACCCTGGGAATTCCTGACTATATGGCTAATGAAATGGGCGGCCGAGTGCCACTGCCCGTAATGGGTATTGCTATTTTGCTGTCATGAAGCTACGTTCGGTCGTGATCAAATCAATACTATTACGAAATTGATTCCAATTCCAACTGTCTGGCAAATGACTGGCATAGTTTTTCAGATTCAAATTCAGATTTCAATAATTTAATTTTTTAAACTCACTATTAAAAGTAAAAAAAATGAACTAAAACATTAGATACTAATGTAAAACTATGCCAACTCTAGTCTTGTAATACTTCTGGTATATAATAAGTGTTGAGACCCCGAGAAGAGCCAAGTCAGCTATTTTAATACCATCTATACCATCGGCTTATAGCTGATTATCTTTATATTCTTAAGATTATCAACAATGATGTTGATTGTCCAGAACTTCTTAGCAAATTAGACTTCAATGTACCTCGTAAGCAGCTTAGACACAACCCCCTACTACATGTCCAACATGTTGGAACTAATTATAGACAAAATTCATTTGTAGTGCGAGCGAGTAGAACAGTCAATGATTTCAGCAGGACGCTGAGCATTGACCCTTTCAATACCAGCATTCACAGGGCAAGAACAAAAAGAAATTACTTTCTGGAACTATGGTAGAGTCTAGCTTTAACTCGACAGGAAGAAACTTAAGAGTTCTTTTTCTGACTGCTGAACCCTAAAATTATGATTTTTTAATGTCTTTATTACTTTCTGTCTAATTAGAACATGTGCCTATTATAAATATCAAATCTTTAAGTATGCTAGAGGTAAATACGAGGAAGAAGTTATAGGGTAAATAAAACGTCAAGTGCGAGTCGGAATCGCGCACTAAGGGTTCCGTTTAGTAGTAAGATATCATGATTCTAGGTCAACATGAAGTAGGTACCCTATAAATTTTGGTCGAGGATGAGAATTAAAAATTATTAATTTTTGTTAATAAACTACAAATTTATGGTTTTCAGAGTTTTCTGGTTATTTGTGCTGTATGACCTTGCTTCTTACCAAATTTTAGGACTCTATGTAAACGAGAAGTACCCTATAGGCTTTGGTCTATAGCAAGAATCAAAAGTATTTTTTTTAGTGAATAAATAACAAATTTTCGGATTTTTTCCTTTACTTGTGCTATAGTATACTTGTGATATATATAAGGCTTGCTTTTTGCCAAATATCATAATTGTAGGTCTACGGGAAGTACCCTGTAGGTTTTGGTCCATGGAGAGCATTAAAAGAATTTTTTTAATGAATAAATTACAAATTTATGGTTTTTGGATTTTTCTCTTTACTTGTGCTATATTAAGACCTTGCTGCTCGCCAAATTTCATGATTCTAGGTCTACGGGAAGTACCCTATAGGTTTTGTGTGCATCATTTGTATCATTTGAGTGCGTTGACTTAGAATTTTTATTTATATATAATAAATAAATAAATAAACACTGACACGGAAATAAAGTGATATTTTTGATTTCTGTCGCTTCGGTATGTAGACTCAAGTAAGGAAGCGACGAAGATATTAGTTGTTATTTTTCGAGCTGTAGCAAAACTCGTACCAAGTTTTTTTATCCTTTAGATAATCTGATATTTTGAAGTAAGCCTTTTGACAATTAGTTTCAATTTATTTATTGATAATTTTTGCAACTCACTTGAAGTTTTGCTGTAGAAGCGTAGCATTGCCCTTTAAAAGATACATGTATCTTGTGTAACATAGTTGTTGGGCACAGCGAGTTTATTCTTATTTTTAGTATTTTTATTATGTGTCGCTATTTTTAGGGATATCAATTGATATTTCTATGAGTGTACAAGTTTTCATAAATATATTGATATGGTACTGTCATTATGTTTATTTCTTTGAATTTATCACGCAGGGATTCTCTGGGACCCATATTATAGATTGCACGAACAGCCCTCTTCTGCAGCACAAATACGGTGTTAAAATCTGCAGCGTTGCATTGTCTCTTCGATAGCTTATCTACATATGTGTGGACCCCATTGAAGTTTACTACCTAAGGTTATTCCTAAGAATACTGTACTGTTTACAATTTCTAACGTTTCTCATTTTACGTTTAAATCAGTCTTAACTTGTTATTAGGTAGAGTTAATTAAAAAAAAGTCAACGTCTCAAAATTTTCGCGAAATGATTCCGTGCGCTAGGTCTTTGTCTTGTCAGTGCGTCTTTGGTATTCGAGGGCAAATTCTTCATTAAAAAAATTCATTAAAAACATTACAAAGCTCTCGATTTTGTTTTGTAAAAATTGCAGTGACCGATCCGTCAATATTTCTTTTCATTAAATCTAATGTGGTAAAATTATTTTATTCGCTGCGGCATCATAAGAAGTGCTCAATTTTTTATGCAATGTAAGTAAACTTGGGCAAAAACAGAGAGTGGTATAAAAGCAGCCAGCAGAGAAAAAGCATGGATCCAAAATTCTTCCAAACACACACCAGTAAAATGTGTTATTATTATAAAACTACGCAAAGATGTTCCTTGTTTGTAATTACACCCGAATTTGTAAGTAGAGTTTGAAATGTCATAAATAATACAATTTTCATAATTATCATCATCATCGCCAGCTTGTAGGAGTCCGCTGTTCTTAATACACGAAGAGGTTACAAACAGTGGGAGGGATCGTAATACCAAGTTGTTGAGTTTGTTAGCTATTTAGCGGGTTACTGGTTTAGTTCTAGTTGACATAAACTATGCTCAAATTAAAAAAAATATATTAAAAGTTAATAATTATTATTTGTGTAATCGAAAGACTGTGATGTTGTTAACTTACCTATTAGTTTATAAATACAATAGGCATTTTTAGTTTAAGCTGTTAGCAAAATGTTTGTTTTGTTAAAACAAGTTTTCATAGTTATCTACATTATGTAGGTACTAGTAATTTTGTTGATTTATTTGAAGTATACATTTAGGTATTATTTAATTAAAGTTTGTTGTGCATTTGGGAACTATGTAGTGGGGAATCACTTTCCTACTAAACTTAGTAACTTCATTGGATAGAAGTGCCTAGACATATTGTAGGCGTCATAATGTTGAAGACGTCATGAAATAAAGTTTTTCAAACGGTTCTATAAGTAGGTAGGTACCTACCAACGCAACGCGAATCCTATATAAACAAGAGGCGCGTTAACAATGAGTCACAACAGCGGGCCGGGCCCGAGCGTCGGCGACGCGACGGTGACGCCCGAAGGTAACGATCACTTGATAGAAACGATAAAATACTGATGTAGGTCACATGTCGATGGGACATGTCGTAGACAGGACAGTGTCGAGGGCGGCGCGCAGGGCTGCGGGCAGCGGCAGCGGCGCCCACCACCGCTCATTATGCAAATAGGTCGCGGAGGGCGACATCGCGCGTAGGCGCTGCAATCAATCTACCCCTGAATTATACACAACGCAAGCCAGTGCGGCTCACTCCTAACCTTTGCTGAGGTGACCCAAGTCATAGTCATAGGCTTTGTTCCTGTGTGTGCCTGCAGGCTCGCAGTCGCCACGCGCGCACGCCCACGCCTTTTTTCTTATTTCTACTCTACTTATTTTATTTTTGATGTAATAGATAATTACTATTATTATTTTAACTAACTTAAATCACTGTTTCTTAGTTTGCCCTGGCTCTGTACACTTAATCTATGAACGGTAAACATATTATTATATATATTACACACAGGCTTGCCTCGAGCGGGGACCACCAGTAACTGTATGGTCCAAATAAGTTTTCTGGCAAATATTTTACTTTTTTACTTGTTACGCCCACGCGTGGGCGGGCCGGGCGCGTGGCTCGCCTCGGCAGACGCCTGCTCGTTACGCGCTGGTTGTGTAAATGTTTACGTGACTCGACTCTAACTCTAATTCAGCCGATGGAAAGCTCCTCACTCCGCGCTGTGAGCTCCGCTCTCCGGCTCCGGTGCGATGCGTACCTAGGTACCTATTAACCCAACATAATATCTCGACAATGAGCAGTCAGATATGCATCTTACTGCTCGTTGTAATTTATTCAAAGTTTCGAGACTAAATGAATGAAATCAGTGTTGACTAAACTTACATAGTATATTAACAAATATTTCAAATAAAGCAAATATATATTATTTAGTACCTACTGTAGGTAAGTTTTCATTTTCTGTAGGTAGTAGTTGAAGTGGACATCTCGTCCGCGGATCAGTTTGAGATTCGGACCAGATGTAGGTACCCTAACCCGTTTATAAAGGTTAAGTTAATATATTTTAATTCATTAATAACTCGGTATTTTTATGGAGAAGGGATTTTATACAAGCTTTTATTTAGTTTCACCTGTCCGAGGTCTGTAATTAATATTTTAAGTTCAATTTGACCCACTTTCCTGTTTCTGTTGAGCTGAAATTTGGGTGCATAAGAAAATATAAAAAAAATATGACACAGGTCCAGGATCTGTTGATAGAGCCGGACGTGGCCTTGGGACCTATGTAATAAAATATCGCAACCCTATCGAGTTTGGGCAATTTTAATAAACTTCTACTTTACATACCTACCTACGTTCACTTTTACGGTAAATGATACCCAGAATGTGATGATGGATCACTCTGTGTCCTAACGAAAACAAAACATTTGCTGGAAGAACAACTAAAGACATCATTGTAAACTAAACACCTAGCGGAAATCTATTGACGTTCATCACTGAAAGAGCATTGAGCATGAATCACAAGGAGAGTAGTGAGCGTACGGAGTAGGTATAGGAGCGAGAGTCTTATCTATGTAGTGGATGTTGTGTCAGTGGGTTTGTGAACACTGGTTGGCGTACCTTGACTTTATTGTCAAGCGGGCGCGGCTCGGAGGCCAGCAGCGCGCCCATCTCCACGCGGCAGGTGGAGGGGCGCCGCTGTTCCCGCTCGGCGCTGCCGCTGCCGCCGGACATGTCGGAGCCGCCGCTCTCTGAGGACACACGCGGGGGTCACTGCCGGGTCACTCTGGCGGGCGCTCCACCCGCACCCGCCCGCCAGAGGGAGCGCGCGCGCGCAGCCACCGCGTCGATTCACCGCTACGCAATGCGGACAGGATATATTTAGCGAGGGCGAGCGCGCGCTCCATGCGGTTTAGAACGATGTAAACACTCACCGGCGCCGTCGCCGCTTGCGCCATCCCGCGTCCGCTCCGTGAACTGAAACGTTAGATAGGTAGTGAGTGTCGGCCACGCAGGTGCTGGCTGGCGCGTGGCAGCGCGCGCGCTCGGCGGTAGGTACCTGCACGCGGCGGACGCGGCGCGCGGCGATCTGCCGCGAGTGCCGGCGCAGAGCCTCCAGCGCGCCGCCGCCGCCGCCGCCGCTCAGCAGACGGCCGACGCCGCCGGCCGCATCGCCCGCCAGCGCCGCTGCGCCCTCTGGCCCGCCGTTCTGCAAGCAGGCGTCTGTTCAGACGTCTGAGCGTGTTGTTATTGCATCGTTAAATGTTTGTTTACCTGCAGCACGGCCGGCATACGTTGCCGTATCGTAAAATTTTGTGTTAATTTTAAGCTTTTTAATCCTTTTAAATTTATTTGCGATGTACGAGGATGACGCAAACACTGAATACGTTTCACGTCCCTAGTCAACGAATATGGCACTTGTTGCAAATTATCTCACTTTATTTTTACTTTACTACTTTGCTCTTAAATACTCCCATAGCTTTCAATTACCTAGATTGGAAAAAGAGCGTTAAAAACATTGGAGTAAAATAATATACCTACGAGTTGTACAAAACCAAGAAACTATGTAGAAGTTGGAAAGGAAAGAGTAAAAGCCAAGATCAGACGAGGAGAGACGAGGATGTTCACTTTCACCGAGACACGGGATCACGGGAAACGCGAGATAGAGAGAGAATTGAAATGTTACAAATGTAGTGCTGCAGGAGGATGGAAAATATTAGCTGGACGGAGAAGGTTATTAATGAGGAACTGATGAAAAGAGTTGAGGAGAATAGGTTTTTGATGAACACCATTCAAAACAGAAAAGTGAGAATGATTGGACATCTTATACAACATGACAACTTCATAAGGAACATCACGGAAGGACGAGTAGAGGGAAGACGAGGAAGAGGAAGACCTAGAATAAAGTATGAGTCAGCTCAAGGAGAAAGTCGCGGTCATGTCGTATGAAGAATTAAACGACATTGCAATGGAGAAAAGTGGAAGAAATTGCATCATTACACAGATAGAAGCTAGGATCTACAATTTATAATATCGCCTTTACCTAACCTTTTTCAGTTCGGTGGATCACCACCTACTCTTACGCAAAAAACGCTTTACCTATTTATGTAACTGTAACTGTGACTCTTGTGGTCGTGCTCGTTCTGGCAACACTCTAACTAGTGAAGTCAGTGATACACACCTACCTACTCGTACTGTGGTGTGGGGCATCATGGTGCATCATATAACTAGGTAGGTGGGTGGGTAGGTTAGGTACCTAACACAGTAGGTACATCTTCATGTAAGGTCAATTACCATGCAGACCCTACAGCGGCTTTGGGCTCGTAGTTTGTTTTTATTAACAACTAATTTCTGCCCGCGGCTTCCCACTCGTTGTTTCTGGGATAAAAAGTACCTGTTCCATACATACACTCGGTCCAATCCAAGTCAACAAAGGTATAATTATTGTTCAATGGAAACATTTTCATTACTTTTTGACCTAGTTGAATACAATGCTGTCCGAGATAAAGCTTTATTAACAAAGAAATATACGTATATCTAAAGAAAAAAAAAATAGAATAAGTTAATGTACACTTGTAGAGGGAATATGCCTTGTCCGTCCGTGTGTTGAAGTAGAAGATTACCTACCTCGTAGAGCGCAGTGGCACAGTTGTTAAGTCTCGTTGGGCTAATAATGCCGTCCGTCCGTCTGTCTGTCTGTGTGCGTTGTAAAGCCAGGAGACAGTAACCGCAGCGACGACGACCGACACGACAACGGCGGCGGCGCGCACCGTGTGTGCTGTCGACTAGTCCTGGAGCTAAGCACTGAGGTAGCTGGTAGTACCTCGTAACATCAGAATCGACCACCTTCGTTTTGTTTATTTAGTTAGATGCACAAACATTATTATAAACACGAAAAATGAAGAACTATAAACCTGTGCAGCACATGCCATGTGCATACACACAACACTCGTTCATGTACTAGGCAGAGTGAACATTTAACTTTGTTTAAAATAACTCTGTATTTCATATTTGCGTCGTTTTCGTCAAAAAATTATCGGGAATATAAATAAATAGAATGGTGGAACATTCACTTAAGTAGCTCTACTTATAGTTTCAATTCTAAATAGGTACTTCAAATTTGTTTCAATTCTTTGATTGTAACTTCCTTGTGTTACGAGTACGACTAGATAACGAAAATAGTATAAAAATTCTAGTTTACCACAGTAACTAGGTCTGTCTTACTTTTTATTCTAGAAAATGGGTGTTATGCCGCGAGCATGTAGGAAATAAAAAAAAGGTCTGTAAAAAGGGTCTGTAAAATAATACAAAATGTTGAGAAAAAATAACAAAATCGCCAAGTTACAACTTCTTAGACGAAAGAGATTTTCATAAAAAATAGAGTTGGTAAATCATTAGGATAGGACACGACTTGATTTTAACTCGAGCTGTCAAAAAGAAAATAAATGAATGGACGTGGACGTGGAAGTACTACAATACATTACAGAGATAGATATTTTTAGTATAAGTCGAAAACACCCGGAATAAATAATGCTGGACAATCCACACAGCATCATCTAGCCCCAAAGTAAGCTACTCAAAGCTTGTGTTATGGATACTAGATAACTGATATATTTAATACATTATATACATACATAGATTTTTTTTATTATACATAGAAAACACCCAGACCAACGGAACAAATTTCTGCAGATCGTACACAAATTTGTTCCGCGGCGGGAATCGAACCCGCAACCTCTTGCGTCGCAGGCGGACACTCGCCCGCTGCGCCACTGAGGTCGTCAAATATAAATATTTGCAGATCATGCAAACATTTGTCCCGAGACGGGAATCGAACCAGCAACCTCCATCAGCTTTGCAGACGGACTTTCAGCTGCGGTGCAGCCACAGAGGTTGTCTTAGAACACGATTAGTTTACTTATCGCATCCATATAATATAGGCAGGTACACGGAGAAAAAAATGTTGTGAAATCAACAGGAAAAGGTTGTTAAATGGGAGCCGTCATAGTTGGTTTGTTAGCGCAGCAACCTTAATTTTGCGAAAAAATATTGTGATTATGACAATGTAGAAGTATTTACTTTGTTAATTACTACATAGCGAATTTCACAAACGCATGTTTTCACAAATTTACACTGACGGCTCCCATTTAGCAATGTGAAACTTGAATAAAATTGCAGTGTTTTGCCTATGGTAATATAGCAACGTATATTTTGCTATAAAAGCAACTTTGACATTTGGATTTGCACAACGTATAACATTGTTATTCTAGCTATGTTTACTTTGTTATATTTGAGCTTTTAAAAACTGTGGTTCTATCTATGTACATTTTGCTTTAATGGCAACCTTAAAATTGTGGTTTTAATAGAGATACGATCTAACATTGCGAGGATAACATTGCGATAAACGCAATATTACGTTTAAGCCTTGTGGTTCTAGCAATTTACACTTTGCGTTATTGGCAATCTTGAAGTTGTAGTTCTAGCAGAGGGAGCAGAGTATAGCAATGTTACTATTGAAAGATAGCAATAATACCATTGCTATAAACGCAATATTGCCTATGTGCCTTGTGGTTCTAGCAATGTACGCTTTGCGTTGTTGGCAACCTTTAAGTTGTGGTTCTAGCAGAGGGAGCATCTAACATTGCGAGTATGGCAATGTTACCATTGCAAAGATAGCAATGCTACCATTGCGATACACGCAATATCGCCTACGCGCCTAGTCGTTCTAGCAATGTGCACTTTGCGTTATTGGCAACCTTTAAGTTGTGGTTCTAGCAGAGGGAGCATCTAACATTGCGAGGATAGCAATGTTACCATTGCGAAGATAGCAATGCTACCATTGCGATACACGCAATATCGCCTACGCGCCTTGTCGTTCTAGCAATGTGCACTTTGCGTTATTGGCAACCTTTAAGTTGTGGTTCTAGCAGAGGGAGCATCTAACATTGCGAGGATAGCAATGTAACCATTGCGAAGATAGCAATGCTACCATTGCGATACACGCAATATCGCCTACGCGCCTTGTCGTTCTAGCAATGTGCACTTTGCGTTATTGGCAACCTTTAAGTTGTGGTTCTAGCAGAGGGAGCATCTAACATTGCGAGGATAGCAATGTAACCATTGCGAAGATAGCAATGCTACCATTGCGATACACGCAATATCGCCTACGCGCCTTGTCGTTCTAGCAATGTGCACTTTGCGTTATTGGCAACCTTTAAGTTGTGGTTCTAGCAGAGGGAGCATCTAACATTGCGAGGATAGCAATGTTACCATTGCAAGGATTGCAATGCATTGTTATTATTGCTATCCTTGCAATGGTAAAATTGCTTTCCTCGCAATGTTACATGCTCCCTCTGCTAGAACCACAACTTAAAAGTTGCCAATAACGCAAAGCGCATATTGCTAGAGCGACAAGGCGCGTAGGCGACATTGCGTGTATCGCAATGGTAGCATTGGAAATGGCAATATTGGTATCCTCACAATGGTAATGCACCGTCTGAAAAATAAAAACAAAAAGCTTATGAAAATGACACAAACATTTATTGAATCAAGGTATTTTGAGTTACTTAATTTACTCTTTATCTTATCTAACTTACTTACTAAAAAGTCCTTAGCACACAAACAAAACTTATTTTTATACATACATAATAGAACCTTACTTGTAATCGTTACTTAAATGTAATCAATGTTTTAAATTGTCTGTCTTTATTAAATATTTATTAAATCAAGGTATTATGAGTACTTAATTTACTTAGAAGTACCTAAACACAAACAAAACTTATTTTTATACACACATCATAGGGCCTTACTTGTAATCGTTACTTAAATTTAATCGATGTTTTAAATAAAGTTGACAGAGCATTTTAAGCATTGATTTTTAAGGTTAAGTAACGATTATAAGTAAGGAAGGGCCCTCTTATTAATATTGTTAAATACAATCAATGTTTCAATCAATGTTTACTAAAGGTACCTAATTAAGACAATATCATTGACTCTACCGGTTGCTGCTATGAATGCAGTATTCTTACTTTTACAAATAAAATTAAGTAAAATCTAGCTATTTGCAATAGATTATAATACGTATTATTATAGTTTATTGATCACTCTCTTTTTCACACCAGAGTGAACAACAAGAGAATTTCGAGAATGATCCTTATGGTATTATACTGGGTGTTTTATTACACGACGGACGTACTTTATAGAGTCATTGTACTCATCATTACGAACAACTTTTATCATGGGACCAACCCTGAAATCGCGAAAAAAATCAGTTGTGCAAAACAGCTGATTTTTTTTTTGCGATTTCAGGGTTCAAGTTGTTTGTAATGATGAGTACAATGACCCCCTAAAGTATGCCCTTCGTCTAAAAAAACACCCGGTATAGTATATTACAGTGCTAAATTGAATTAAATGGGCTTGGTAAGGACAACATGGAACTCAGATAGATTAATGTCACATCCTATGAACACGCGATTACATACAAATGGATGCTGCATTGATTCCTGATTAATGAATACTGACTCTTGAGATAATGAATCTTGTACTTTGTAAGCATAGTAGTGCTCATCAAAAGAAAGTGTTTTTAACAGCTTAGCCTTAATTATTATTTTACATACTCCATCAACATAAACATCTTCTACCATGGCAAAGCAAACACTTTCCTCCTCAATCGAAGAAACAATTATAGAATTTACTTTATACCGCTCAGAACACTTTGCAGCCCATGTGACTTTGTAAATTTTTTTAATATCAGATAGTTTTATTTTGTCTAAAATTTGTTCAACTTCTCTACTGGATATTTCTGTTTGACCTCCAAAAGAGACAGGCGAACCAACTGTTCGTTGAATAAAAATATCATTTAACATCAACTGATGTTTTCGAGCTATTGTTAATGTCATATTCATTCGATTATTTGAGGATTTTGCGGCTAACTTGTTGGGGCGATGTTTAGCTTCAAAGCGCATAGAAGATAAAAACTGTAAGGGACCAAATCGTAACATTGCCGAGTGGTAATGTAACAGGTTGTGAAATTTGGGCTTAAGAGTTTGATTAAACAATTTGATAAACATTTCGCACAGGTCAGCAACTAAAAACTGAAAAAACTGAACTTGCTCAGGTGCAAACGCAGGCGACAGAATAAAATGTAGAACTTTCATTAATTGAATATATAGTTCCCAATACCTGTCGCCTCTTGGGACGAAATCGCCGAACATCACCCCAAAATACTTGCAAAACGTGTACATTTCGGCTGCGTTTAGGCGAATGTTTCCCTTTCGTAAATTAGAGATTACCAATGTAACAGGCTTATCTTTTTTATCAGGACCAAATTCAAAAGAAGAGATTTTGTCATTAACAGTATTAATTGTAAAATATTTGAGTTTGTCCACAAATACCAGAAGCAATGAACACATTATATATTTCGAACACCCTTCGTGCATGTCATGCATTACATCAAAACCCATTTGTGAAAACAAACAAAAATTTTCTATCTGCAGCCATACACATTTCTCTTTCACGCCTGTCAGAGATGGATTACCTATTGCTAAATCTTCCTGATAGTTAGATTCCGTCCTTAAAAGAGACACATCTTCGTATAATTGCTTTTCCATTACTTTTTTTTCTATTTTACAAGTCCGACAAGAGAAATTGCAAGAAAAACTTTCGACAAAGCCACAAACACTATGCAAACCTAAATTATCTCCCAAAATTAGTGCCAACTCAAAGTAGATAGTTCCTTTGAAATCTGGCAGATCAAAATATATTCCGTTTCGAATTATGTCATTTAACTGATCAATTAAGGGCTGAAATATGATCTGATTACCAAATTGAACTCTGTCATTCGAATGATAAAGTAAGACCAAAAAAATGTTAGTCAACTGAGAGGCATAATAGTAAGGCAGGCAAGGAAGAGAAATGTAGGCGGCTCCCAGTTTATGTATACCACTATGACTGCCTAAAGGGTTTAAAGTCTCGAAATCATCGATTTGTAAAAACATTGGCATGACAAATTTTTCCCCATGTCCTTTTTGTCTCCAAAATGAACCATGCATGAAATGCTCTATACTTTTTGATGTATCGTGGGCCATTAGTTTTTTCATACTATCTATAGTCTCAGGTAGTAAATGGGGCAAAGAGAAAAACTTGAGCAACACATCACGTATGGGTATTTTATGTGCTATGCATTCTACTGTCTGGTAAAAAGACCTTCCATTTTTTTTTACGAAATCAAATCTTTTTCCTACCACATAACCCTGAGGACTAATTAAAGACCTGTTTGTTTCAAAGTACTGCAACCTTTTATGTGTTGAACTAAAACTCTCTAAATCACTCGTCATTTTTTCTACAGCAGAATCTGGTGTACTTGGTAATAAAGGTTTGATTGATAAGTTAAACATGTTTTCAATACCGCTATAAACTGTATCTACCACATTGTTTGGCAAATTAGGATTACGATAAAGAGATGAAAAAAGTTGAGCCAAGGTGTAGCTAAGTGAAACAGAGCGCAAATTATTGCCTTGACTTTTCACATTGATTTCTTCGCTACCTGATATAGAGCATCTTTTATCCTCACCTTGTAACTCTGGTGTAGTGTGCATATGTGAAGGGTCCATATTAAATGAACAGGATTCAAGTTCAGAAGCCTCCGAGGCCAAATGGCATTTCAAATAATGACGTCTAAATGAGGTGTAGAGTTGATAACTTCTTCCACATCCAGTATTTGGACAGACATACACATTGCCCGGATGATAAAATGTGTAGTGACTTTTAAATTCCCTTAAATTACTAAAAGATCCTTTACATATTGCGCACTGCACCATCATGCCTGTTGGAAACAGAAGCAAGTAAATCTAGCATAGGAACACCTTCAGTGTCGTATTTGCTTTTCATGACAAAAATACTTCTTTGGATGAACATCCAAACTGGCACACAGTCTTTGGAATAGGGCAAATCTAATGTCCATAAGATTTTAAAAGCATTCAAAACTGCCTCGCAAATGTTATCAAAGGTGTATCTAATGTCTTTGGCTATGATGACATCATACTGCGCAACTTCTTTCCAACTTGGACCGATGGCAACAATATATGGAAGTATAGGTAGCTTCTTCTGTGCAAGTTTCGCTTCTCTCTCGGAGCAATGGGTTTCGAGATCAGAGTTAGATGGCACCAAACTAAGAAAGGCGCTGCTTACTTCCGTCCGCGAAGGATTCCAGGGTTTTCTGACGCCTTTCACAGGTATTGTGTGCATCTGCTTCAGCAGCAATGGAATGGACAGAAAAGCCGCAACATTAGCTTGTTCCTCTCCAACTGAAAATAGATTTCATAATTCATTATCATCACCAGCCTATTAAATCAAGTACCTATAAATCGAGTGGCGTTTCGGTCTTTATTTATCGACACGATTTTTCACTAGTACACTCTAATTTCTCTGACTAGTTTATAGTGATCTGTGCTGCCATTTACCAAGAAGTCGAAGAAAGATTTGATTTGCCGAAACAATTAGTTTTTTTTTATTATACATAGAAAACGACCAGAACACCTTGGACTAATTTGCATATCGTACAAATATTTGTCCCGAGGCGGGAATCGAACCCGCAACCTCCTGCATCGGACCTTCGCCCACCGCGCCACAGAGGTCGTCACAATATAATAAATTGTGACATATTGTGTGTATATTTTAGAAGCCTGAAGTCACTTATTCATGCCTTATAATCTAAATTCTAACAATTTTGAGACAACTCACAGGTTCCAAGATCCAAAGTAAGTTGAATAGAGATGTCAGGTCGTGCCAGTTGCTGGGCCTTCTCGTCCAATAATGTTAGCAGACGACCCTTTACTAAAGGGAATTTTTCTTCAAACTTTCCTTTCACTTCTGGGTGGATTTCATCGAAGTCACTAGCAAGCTGCACAAAACAAATGATTGTCATACGTTATGCAGGTACACAAAAATCTATACTAATATTATAAAGAGGAAAAATTCGATTGTTTGTTTGTATTGAATAGGCTCCGAAACTACTGGACCGATTTGAAAAATTCTATCACCGTTGGGAAACTACATTATCCCTGATGAACATAGGCCATAGAATATACTCGTGCGAAGCCGGGGTGTACTGCTAGTATGTAAAATTATTCTTACACCACAATTGTTAAAATGACACTACAAGGAGCCATAGGGCATAGCATAGCTGGCCTAGGTGATTATAAACAATTACTGAAGTTAAGCAATATTTAGCCCAGTCGAACACCCTGAACAAATATTTGCAGATCGTACAAACATTTGTTCCGAGGCGGGAATCGAACCCGCAACCCGCGGACCTTCGCCCACTGCGCCACAGAGGTCGTCGTATATATGCTGTCTTCATTTTAGTCATTTGTTTATTAGGTACTAGTTACTCACCAATTCATAGCCCCATGGGCATTGCAGTGATGGGAATATTTTAAAATACTGGAAATAGTCAATTTCTTTTAATAAAGAGAGTCTTTCCCGCAGGCAGCTTTGCCATTTGGAGATCACTAGATCCCGGGGCGAAGAGGAAGCCTTCAGCCACTCTACGCAGCTATCACCATCTTCATTAATTTCTTTGAACACAAATGATTCAGGCAAAGGCCGAATTCGTCCAGGAGTACCACTTTTTCGCCTTCTCTTATTTTCACTAGACGTGCTTTCATTGCTGCTGAGACTCCTGCTACGTCGGTTTTCTGCACTTAATAGCTTTCTTCGGACCGTTATGAGCCGATTCACAATGAGGCCACTGGCCTGTATAATCCGGCCATCAATGATTCGGAAGGGACTGTAATATACAGCTTTTGTTTCTGATGGGAAAAGTGTGGTTATTTCTGTCGTCCAATTTTCCCACACTTCTTTTCTTATGGCGTCCGTAATCTTATTAAGTTTACGGACTTCTGCCTCCACTATGATTGCTGTAATTATTTTTCTGTCTTTCGTAGATAGGAACTGTTTTGTAAGAAGCGGTTTCCCAGCTGATGTTGACTCCAAGATATGTTTTAGCGAACCACCAACCAGGACTCTAGTAAAGTCAATGGTCGCTATTTCGTCTTCATAATTGGTAAGTTCCCATTCCTGAAAAGCAAAAAAAACTTCAATTTGGCACATTTTTCTTTCTAATAAATGTTTTATAGAAACTAATGTGAGCATCATTCATTATTAAAACTGAAAAACGTTTTTGATTTTCTTTCTGATAGCCAAAAAGTAAACTGCTAATTGGTATGTATGACGGTGACACTTTTGTAGAGAAAATTCATATTATTTTTTTATGCTTGTTCTCGATTGATGATCAGAGGAACGTAGAGCAGCTCCAAATTTCAACAAAATTTATTCAGTCATTACAGCGTAGTTAATAATAAACAATCATACAAAGTTGCTAAATATTTATAATATTATAGATGTATGTGTATTATATATGTGTTGGGCGCTTGGATGTCGCAACCCCGCGGTATTGTTCGCTAATTTGACTAACACCTTGTATATAATTAAAAAGTCAATGGGGCAAAAAATCCCATCCACCCCATTACTCAAGTCAATTTTTTTCCCAACCACCCCATTGATGGGGAGGTTAATGGTGTGGATGGGAATATACCGTTTTTGGAACAAGTCCTTGAACAGAAAAAACATCAAAACCAATCTCACCCAAAAAAAAAACAATTATTTAAGTTTATTAAAAGTCAATTATTATAACAATTATGATGTTTTAACTTACTGGTCCATCGGAAGCTGATGAGCTAGAACCAGGGCAACTAATTGCAGAAGAATCTCTTGCCAAAGGTGACAAAAATGTCATACATGTAGCAGTCGGAGCAGTGGCTGAAGTATCTGGAGCTGGTGAAGTTGGAGTAAATATAAACTCGTCTAGCCTCAACGGAGCAGCCACTGTCATTTGGCTAGCAAGATTTTCTTGCTTCTTCTGTCAGGAAAAATACACATATTTTAATATATCAATATACCTATCAAGTCGCCAATCCGCACTTGGCCAGCATGGGGACTACCGGCCTAAATCCCCCTTGGGGGACCATGACATGCAAAAGGTTGATGTGAAATAACATATCAATGCTCATAGACAAGTCACAGGACATTACATTACATTTAACAAAAACATACATACAACCGAACATAGAACCTCCGCCTTTATTAAAGTCGGTAAAAAAAAATAAGGTAAATATGCAGTCAAAGCTACTCACACATTCTTTAAATCGATCCAGTGCCATGCGTAGTTTTCCTTTATTAACCACCCCTTCGACCAAAAGCGAAAGCTCGTGATCGTTCGCATCAAGCAGGAATTCTAGATCTGCACCCTGATCTAGAAAAGCATTTTTATTTTAGCCATGGTGGCACAGACCGGGGACCGGGCAGCAGCGCCCCTTGGAGTACAACTCCACTGAACTGCGATTCCCAACCCGCATGCCCAGCGTGGGGATTATGGGCACTACCCCCAATGATCATCATCATCATCATCATCAGGCTATATTAGTCCACTGCTGGACATAGCCCTCCCCTAATGAGCGCCATAGCCCCCAATGATAAAGAGACTGAACCAATGGCTCCAGTTCCCGGCTGCCTCGCTATTCCTGGCCATGGCATGCGGCCATGGTAACGGCGGGGCAGGGGGTGCTAGGAATCACCGGGCTACGGCAGGCTGCCACAAACAACTGAAGACAGGGCGCTATGGCGCTCACTAGGGGAGGGCTATGTCCAGCAGTGGACTAGTATAGCCTGATGATAATGTCACTGCCGGCTTGTACTACCACTGATTTATCAGCCCATGCGCGGGTCGCAAGCGGTAAGTACGTGGTTTGAGTTTGAATGTTCAATTCATCAGTAGGTAGACATTAATAAATTACTCTGAATTCCGGCATCTAGGATACATCAAGCAGTAAATAAACCCATTTTCACCCCCTAGGCTGTCTTGCACTATTTTGACTGATAAAACGTGCAAACTAATAAAACATTTATAGGTTATAAAAACAATGTGCATGTGCATAAAATTATTACATAAACAAAGGAACTTACCGTTGAGAGGTCGCAGAAGATGATATAAACCGTTGCTAATTAAAAAATCGACCAGTGGGTCTTCCTTATCCATTTTACTGTGAAGCCGGCTTTTGACTATGGGATATAATATAAATTACATCTTGTGCTATATATTACATCCCGCGGTTGCTGTTTACACTGTGAGATATATATTTTGGAGCACACAATGATCAGTTTACACGTCTGCACACGAACGCCAACATTCAAACGGAGGGCGAAGCGGGGGAGGCGCGGTGTCCGGGGACGTGAGGTAAAATATACACCTTCAAATGACCTTCAAATATCGCTCACTCGGTCGAAAAAATATTTATAGTTTGGGATGTAATATATATTATAGCACAGTGTAAACGGTGCCATACAAAATGTATGGTGAGCGATAAAATATTATATCTCGGGATGTAATATATATCCCATAGTCAAAAGCCGGCTTGATTGTCACAGAACACCGGAGTGGTTTTATTCTCTTTGCACAACACAAGCACAAACCAAAGGCACAAACTAGATAAATGATACTCTAACACAAAGTGCTAGAAAGTTCCGGCCGGACAGTTCGACTTCGACGGACGCGCGGTCTTCCCGTTCAAGTGTTGCCAATGAAATGACCGAAACTGACTGAATGTGCAGCGTTCTGATTATGCTCTTTTCGCAATGTTTAAACATTACAAAATTGACTAATACGTCAGCTTGTGCTTTTATCAATGTCTAGGAATGAACGTTGTGATTTTCACAAACATGAATAATGCTTTTTATCTAAGTTACTTATTTTCTCGCTATGTTGAAACTGATTTTCTAACAACCTAAACATTGATAGAGCTAGCGCTTCATAATTTGTATAATTATTCAAATGTTGTAACGTAGTGATTTTCACAACTATGGATTTGTGAAAATGTGTAGGTACTGTGGTCATGTACCAACCTACACCTGTGCCTACACTAACAAATTATGATTTTCTAAATTTGTAATTAGATACCTACTAACTAGGTAGGTACCTACCTAATTTTTATTTATTTTATTAAAATGCCTTTCTTTTATTAAGTCCTCACCTATACCTACCTACCTACATTGAAGTCCATTGCATCATTTAGATCCATAGGTAATAAAACTTGCTAACACCACAACGTATAAAATCAACATACAACTGACATTGTGATTGTGATCCACACAAACTGTAACTATGTGAACCCCCCAGATTACTGCATTGTGATTTTAGCAGAGGGACCAGAACTTGCTAACACCACAACCTATAAAATCAAAATACACCTTACATTGTGATCCACACAAACTGTAACTATGTGAACCCCCCAGATTACTGCATTGTGATTTTAGCAGAGGGACCAGAACTTGCTAACACCACAACCTATAAAATCAAAATACACCTTACATTGTGATCCACACAAACTGTAACTATGTGAACCCCCCAGATTACTGCATTGTGATTTTAGCAGAGGGACCAGAACTTGCTAACACCACAGCGTTTAATATCAAAATACAACTTACATTGTGAACAACACAAACTATACCTATGTGAACCCCGCAGATTACTACATTGTGATTTTAGCAGAGGGACCAAAACTTGCTAGCACCACAACGTATAAAATCAACGTATAACTTACATTGTGAACAACACAAACTATAACTATGTGAACCCCGCAGATTACTATGTTGTGATTTTATCAGAGGGACCAAAACTTGCTAACACCACAACGTATAATATCAAAATACAACTTACATTGTGAACAACACGAACTATGACTATGTGAACCCCGCAGATTACTAAGTTGTGATTTTGGCAGAGGGACCAAAACTTGCTAACACCACAACGTATAAAATCAACGTACAACTTACATTGTGAACCACACAAACTATAAGTAACTATGTGAACCCCGCTGATTACTACATTGTGATTTTATAAGAGGGACCAAAACATGCTAACACCACAACCTATAAAATCAAAATACACCTTACATTGTGATCCACACAAACTGTAACTATGTGAACCCCCCAGATTACTACATTGTGATTTTAGCAGAGGGACCAGAAATTGCTAACACCACAGCGTTTAATATCAAAATACGACTTACATTGTGAACAACACAAACTATACCTATGTGAACCCCGCAGATTACTACATTGTGATTTTAGCAGAGGGACCAAAACTTGCTAGCACCACAACGTATAAAATCAACGTATAACTTACATTGTGAACAACACAAACTATAACTATGTGAACCCCGCAGATTACTATGTTGTGATTTTATCAGAGGGACCAAAACTTGCTAACACCACAACGTATAATATCAAAATACAACTTACATTGTGAACAACACGAACTATGACTATGTGAACCCCGCAGATTACTAAGTTGTGATTTTGGCAGAGGGACCAAAACTTGCTAAATCCACAACGTATAAAATCAACGTACAACTTACATTGTGAACCACACAAACTATAACTATGTGAACCCCGCTGATTACTACATTGTGATTTTATAAGAGGGACCAAAACATGCTAACACCACAACCTATAAAATCAAAATACACCTTACATTGTGATCCACACAAACTGTAACTATGTGAACCCCCCAGATTACTGCATTGTGATTTTAGCAGAGGGACCAGAACTTGCTAACACCACAACCTATAAAATCAAAATACACCTTACATTGTGATTCACACAAACTGTAACTATGTGAACCCCCCAGATTACTGCATTGTGATTTTAGCAGAGGGACCAGAACTTGCTAACACCACAACGTATGATATCAAAATACAACTAACATTGTGATCCACACAAACTGTAACTATGTGAACCCCTCAGATTACTGCATTGTGATTTTAGCAGAGGGACCAGAACTTGCTAACACCACAACGTATAATATCAAAATACAACTTACATTGTGAACAACACAAACTATAACTATGTGAACCCCGCAGATTACTACATTGTGATTTTAGCAGAGGGACCAAAACTTGCTAACACCACAACGTATAAAATCAAAATACAACTTACATTGTGAACAACACAAACTATAACTATGTGAACCCCGCAGATTACTATGTTGTGATTTTATCAGAGGGACCAAAACTTGCTAACACCACAACGTATAAAATCAACGTACAACTTACATTGTGAACCACACAAACTATAACTATGTGAACCCCGCAGATTACCACATTGCGGCGATAGCAAAGAGCCTCAAAATTGTTAATGCAACAAAAAAATTATTGTTGCGTTCACAATTTTTGCGTTTCGCAAAAAAAAAGTTGCTGCGGCAACATAGGGTATTTTGCTAATATCTCAAAATTATTTTGTAATTTTCGCAAAACTTGGCTCGCAATGTAAAACTGCATACATTGCGACCGGTTTTTTCTCTGAGTGTAGGTAAGTATCAGGTTATTGGTCACTGACTACGTGGACTGCAGTTCCTGTCCACCAATCATCATCACGAACACATTAGTCAAGACGCCAGGTATACATGCTAACTGGTTTTTGTAAATCACCTCTGCTTAAAAAAGAAAAAAAAACACGTGTATCCGGAACCCAATGAAAAACTAAAGACCGATCTCCTTCTTGATTAAAAGTTAGATGCGCTACAACATCCGTGCAGTAAAGGTAGACCTCATATTAGGGGGGGAGGGGTGCGGGTGCCCCCCGGAGCCGCCGCGCGCCGGTGCACTGTTCCACTCTGGTATAGGCACCAACCGCCTGCTCTGCACGCCACGAAGACGAGGCCTCCTAAAGTAAGGTATAAAGGAGAACGTACCCACGGTTTAGTAATTAGAGAATGGACGTGATGGCTTGATCGCGGGTCTCGGGGGGTCGGTAAACATGAACGCGGGTCGCGCCTCGGGAGTAGCGGGGGACACGCGAGCGCGCGCTCGCGGCTCGGGGCGCACCTGGCCGCCGCGCGGCGCTTCACAACACTCCACTCGTTAAATCTATTTCGGGGCTTGGGGTGAGTCGCGCGCTGGTCGTGTGCCGCGTGCGTGTGCGGCGCGTGGCGCGAGGGCGCGCTGCAGGCGGGCGGCTGTGGGCTCCCGCGCCGCGCACTGCCGCCGCCGCCGCCGCCGCCGCCCGCCCCACCCGCGCCGCCCGCCCGCCCGCCTACTGAGACACAGCTGAAGCGAAGCCTACTTTGTTTCAAGAACAGAGCTTAACTTTGTTTAAGAAGTAAGAACGAATTACTTTGGAGCGACTAATTATTTCTATATACTTAATAGTTTATGGTCGCCTATATGAGTAATAAATATTCATCAGAAGATACATAGATACATATCTCATTGACTGTCGTATTAACATCACTCACTGCTTTGTCTCAACTGTGGTGTCTTCAGCGCTATTAAAAATCGATCAAGACTGATTGAAGAATGACGCTGCCTCGGATAGGAAATCCAGCCGCTGACGGACCGCAGCTGTCCGCTCCCTGGTCCGCTCGCGAAGGATGATTCGGGATCCAGCCGCTGACGGACCGCAGCTGTCCGCTCCCTGGTCCGCTCGCGACGCGACGCAGCCGCTACTCAATTCCATTTTCACTCTGCTTGTAATACCAGGTGCTTATGTAGGTATACCTACCTATACATATACCTACATGTAGACACACCTACATGTAGACACACAAACAATAAAAGTAAGGAGTTTGTAGGCACTAGCTAGACACTGTACATTCTGGGTTAGGACATTTAAATATTTTATTTTGTTTATTGGTAATTCACAGCGCAGTTGATAAATATTATGGTATATATTGATCTTATAATTAATCCAAAAAAGATTTACACCTATTAGGTAGATGTTTATGTTTAGGTATGATGAAGTGCCATAGGTATACCTACCTACCATTAAAACAAAAACTTTTGATAGTGCCAAGACGTTTTCCCCGCTGGAACCCGCACAACTGCGTCTTTAAAAGCTACTTTGTAAAGAAACTCCAAACAAACTCTGATTACGTCAGTATTTTCGTAAACGTTTCATTGCAATAACAAAACAACCCACAAAATAATTTTATTCCATGGATGAAATTTATTACATGTAATGTAGGCACCTACCTACTTAATGTTTCTTTCTCAAACTTCGAGAATGTTTTATTATTTTCATAACTCGCTCGAATAAGTTTCCGATAACCATAAAGCCTTTTCTTATTTCATTGGAATTTTATGAGCTTCGCTTATGATAACCGCGGTCCTCGCAGAGTCTCCGAGCGTATGCACAGTGTTTGTACGTGACCTTGTCACGTACAAACAATGAGCATAGCCAGCGGAATGGGGGAACTTGTGCTTACTTTAAGTGGGAAACTTGTTATCCTGAAGATGATCGTCGGAAGCCCGCGTCGAGTGGAGGCTCCCGGCGCGGCGCCTGTCCCAGCCAGCGTGTTGCTAGCGTGTTATAGTGGATCGTGGCGGACTCGCGTCTCTGTGTGATCTGTGTGCGGTCCGAGGCCGGCCGGAGCCGCGGGGCGCGCTCGTCGGCAACATAAGATTTAACTTCCCGGCAGCATCTGATTTATCGCCTCGTCCCGCCTCGCGGGTCGGCTCCCGATCTGCACGAGATTAATGCGCTGCCGCCGGAGCCTCTTGTCTCGTAATGGCTGTTGTGATGCCTTTCCATTTTGTCAAGTGCTTGACATTCTTGATTTATGGCTAGTATATTAAAGCTTATATATATTAAGGCCCAAATGACTCCTATTATACATGTGTAACACTTGTCTTAACCAGGTACATGAAAAGTTTTGTTCCACTACTTATACTCTTTACTCTCTCTCAAGCAAGTCGGAAGAAAGCCAATAATCTATACAGACGGGCTACAGTCGTAGACTCTCTACGTTGTAGACGTGCTTCAGCCGTAGACCCTCTACGTTGCAGACGTGCTGCAGTCGTAGACCCTCTACGTTGTAGACGTGCTACAGTCGTAGACCCTCTACGTTGTAGACGTGCTTCAGCCGTAGACCCTCTACGTTGTAGACGTGCAACAGTCGTAGACCCTCTACGTTGTAGACGTGCTACTGTCGTAGACCCTCTACATTGTAGACGTGCTACGGTTGTAGCCCTCTACGTTGTAGACGTGCTACAGTCGTAGACCTCTACGTTGTAGACGTGCTACAGTCGTAGACCTCTACATTGTAGACGTGCTACGGTCGTAGACCCTCTACGTTGTAGACGTGCTACGGTCGTAGACCCTCTACGTTCCAGACGTGCTACATTCGTAGACGTAGAGTAAAAACATGCTGCTTGGTCGTAGACCTCTAGGTACGTTGCCGTTGTACCAACCGTGTTGGTTGTACTAGTGACATTCTTTGATATGCGATTGTTAAATTGCTAATTGTTAATTTTGTCAAGTGCTTGACATTCTTGATTTATGGCTAGTATATTAAAGCTTATATATATTAAGGCCCAAATGACTCCTATTATACATGTGTAACACTTGTCTTAACCAGGTACATGAAAAGTTTTGTTCCACTACTTATACTCTTTACTCTCTCTCAAGCAAGTCGGAAGAAAGCCAATAATCTATACAGACGGGCTACAGTCGTAGACTCTCTACGTTGTAGACGTGCTTCAGCCGTAGACCCTCTACGTTGCAGACGTGCTGCAGTCGTAGACCCTCTACGTTGTAGACGTGCTACAGTCGTAGACCCTCTACGTTGTAGACGTGCTTCAGCCGTAGACCCTCTACGTTGTAGACGTGCAACAGTCGTAGACCCTCTACGTTGTAGACGTGCTACTGTCGTAGACCCTCTACATTGTAGACGTGCTACGGTTGTAGCCCTCTACGTTGTAGACGTGCTACAGTCGTAGACCTCTACGTTGTAGACGTGCTACAGTCGTAGACCTCTACATTGTAGACGTGCTACGGTCGTAGACCCTCTACGTTGTAGACGTGCTACGGTCGTAGACCCTCTACGTTGTAGACGTGCTACAGTCGTAAACCCTCTACATTGTAGACGTGCTATGGTCGTAGACCCTCTACGTTGTAGACATGCTACAGTCGTAGACCCTCTACGTTCCAGACGTGCTACATTCGTAGACGTAGAGTAAAAACATGCTG
Source organism: Eupithecia subumbrata (assembly GCA_949316285.1). Classification (NCBI taxonomy): domain Eukaryota; kingdom Metazoa; phylum Arthropoda; class Insecta; order Lepidoptera; family Geometridae; genus Eupithecia; species Eupithecia subumbrata. The sequence goes on along the minus strand of OX438640.1, from coordinate 16,875,713 downwards.
CTTGGTCGTAGACCTCTAGGTACGTTGCCGTTGTACCAACCGTGTTGGTTGTACTAGTGACATTCTTTGATATGCGATTGTTAAATTGCCGATGGATGTGGCGCGGCGGGCGAAGGTCTGGAGGCTGCAAGTTCTAATCCTGCTGCCTTGGGATTATAAATGTTTGTACGATCTGCAAATATTTGTTCCGGGTGTTTGGAGTAGATATTTTTTATGTATGATAAAAAAGTCTAATAGGCATGTAATATAGTATTTAGTACCTACTAGCTGACCGGCCTGCGATTTCATTTGCGTGGACTTTAGCAATACCTCAAGTAATGTTTGTTTCCTTGCACTGCCATCGCAAAAGATTGGAAGAATCGCTTTTTGGACGAACTGCTAACAAATCGTTTTTATTCCATCTCTATAAATAATTTTTTTTAGAATACGTCAATGTTGATACAGAAATCTTGAAGTTTTGTATAACGGCATAGGTACCTATTTAAAAGGTTTTAGAGGAACCTCGAAATTGAACATGATTTTTTTTTCAGGTTTGGAAAACAAATACTAAAAGAATAAGAACAATTAGATACCAATCACAAAAAAATACAGAAGTCAACATAAAATACAAATCCTCGCAAACTTTGAACGAAGGAAATACTATTTTTACCCTCATTTCCATTCCCTATGGAGGATATTTATAAAAATCCGTTCACAGTGGTTGACTAGGTACTTCCTTTAAGGAAATGCAAAATTTCAGCTGCGTAGCTTATGTTCTTCCAGAGATTTTGTGAATTTTCACTCCGCACTGTACAAATTAAGGGTGCAAATTTCGAAAACCCTGAAAAACGTGTAAATAGACCAGTGTTTCAGGGTTTTTTGGAATTTGAGTTTGAAGAACCTACGCTACACATTTTTACAGGCCAACAGTAACGATTTAGAAGTTATTATCAAAATAACCTTTGACCCCATTTAAACTACCTCGGAATATGAATTTCTGAAAATCCATTGGTGCTAACGTCCTAAAAAGAACCTACATGAAATTTTAGCCTCGTAGCTTTTGTAGTTCCAGAGATTTCTTGATATGTCACTCAGTTTTTTCTCTTTTCTATTACTTAGACAATATCAGTCATCTAGTATCCTTGACATAACACAAGCTCTGCTAATAGCTCAGCTTAACGCTATACAGCATGTCGCCACGCCGCGCCATGCTGGTAGCGCTATTGATTTGTTAAACTTGATTTGGTACCACTCCTCGAGGGGTGCAGGTTATCCAATGACAGAGTGGTGGTTACCAATAACCACTAGATATAATTAATGATTATATATCGGGTATTGATCGCGTACCTTTTGTTATTATTTCCCCTACGTTTCTACCGCGTTACAGCGATCGTGGGCCCGGGGCGACAACATTAGGTTAACAAATTGCAAAAGTTCAATGAGTAGGTATCATGTTGTATTGTGTATACTCGTATATTGCCCATGTGAATGGTATCTGTGGATAAGTTGTGAAGTGGGTTTGGTGGGTAGGTCGTGCAGCGCGGGGGGCGGCGGCGGGGGCCGGTGCAGTGCTCCGCTGACCCACTTCTGCTCGTTAATCGTATCACGTGAAAAAGCTCGCGTGTCGCGGCCGTCGACCCGCGCGGGGCGGCGGGCGGCGGCGGCGGGCGGCGGCGGCACAGCCTTCGGGCGGCGGCACACTCCACGGCACATTTACTCTATCGACAGCTTCCTTCTTCACGCAGCCTTAATTACAAAGGTAAGGGTGCTACTGACCTGAAGCTAAGTGCCTAAGAAATATTCAGTTAATTTCCGTTTCGATTGAAATTAAATTTCCCTCAGAGAGCACCTAATTAGATAAGTATATTACTAAAGTCATTTATAACGGGATATTTACCATGATTTGAGTTTTGAGCTTTCCAATATTTCAGCACAGTTTCATGAGCCATGATCACGGAATAACTGACGGCATTGCAAGTGAGTTGTTATTGGCAGATATATCGATCTACCCTCATTTTTAGGGTTTTGAAGATCGAAGATCTGTTTCAAAACCCTTATGGTCTCGCTTTGTCTGTCCTTTTTTCCCTCCTTAATAACTCAAAAACAACTGCAGCTATCAACTTGAAATTTAAAATTATAATACATTTCGTGCGCCTGTACAGATTCAGAGAAAAATAAATGAAAATATTTTCCATACAAATTGTGATGCCGAAATTTCAAAAGATACCTACAGAGTCATATGGGGTATCAAATGAAAGGTATCATTTTGTAGAATTTCAAAATATTTTTTTAAATTTTTGTAGGTTTCATACTTTTAAAAATATTTCGAAAAAAGTCGAAAAAATACCCATTCCCCCCCCTATCTCCTAAGATTGCAGAGCGATCCATGTAAAATGTATGGAGCGTTTATAGACATGGATCTATATTTTACAGGAAAAATATAGAGAAGTTTGAAAAAAGAACACATTTTGAAAAATGGTCAAAAAGGGGGGAAATAATTTTCAAAAGGGAAGGCTACCTCACCGAGTGGGGTATCAAATAAAAGGTATCGGTTTGTACGTTTCAAAACAATTTTTCAAATTTCTGTAGGTTTCATACTTTTTGAAATATTTTGAAAATAGTCAAAAAAATACCCATTCCCCCCCCCCCCCCCCTATCTCCGAAGTTTGCCGAGCGATCCATTTAAAATGTATAAATCGTTTGTAGATATGGATGGATGATATTTTACAGGAAAAATATGGAGAAGTCTGTAAAAGAACACTTTTTGAAAAATGGTCAAAAAGGAATAATTTTCACAAGGGGGACTACCCCATCGAGGTATCAAATGAAAGGTATCGGTTTGGACATTTCAAACCAGTTTTTCAAATTTCTGTAGCTTTCATACTTTTTGAAATATTTCGAAAAAAGTCGCAAATTTACCTTAACCAAACCACCCATTTAACCAAAGCATGCAGAGAGATCCATCTGAAATGTAGGTTGGTTCCTACTATTCTTAGGTATTCGTTAAATTGCGAAGTCTCTAACCGGTACTTTTGGTACATATTTGTTGACAAACGTTCAAAACCCTCGGCGCGCGAGTTACACTCGCACTTGACGGATCTTGTTTGTCTTTTGCTACGAACGTTACTACTACCACCGGTTTCATTATCAAACGCAACTCGATCACGACACACGGTATCAGAACGCGGCGCGGTTGGTACATCACTTCTTCGGTTTTTGCACATTCTCACAACAGGATTCCAGGTTCCGGATAAATGGAAGCCTTCTTCTCGGTTGAAGTTCCTGTGTTTGGTAATCTCAATGGCCTCCTGTATCAATCTTGGTATGCAATGTCGCTCTGTTGAGATTACTTGTGGATTGTGTAACTCGATCCAGTGGTTTGAACCAGACTCCAGAAAATGCTCCGCTATGGCAGACTTCTCTGTTGCCAGATTTTTCACCGCTCGTATCTTGACTCTGCAGGCAATAGTGCGCTTCATTTGGCCTATATAGGAGCTTCCAGCTGCAGTCGATCTTGTACACCCCTGTTTTATCAAGTGGGAACGTTTTTTTAGGCGTGCGCAGGTAGTGTGTCATCTTTTTCAACGGCGTGAAGTTGGTTTTGATGGAGGATTTTTGCAGGATGTTTGCAATCTTATCCGTCACTCCTTTTATGTATCATCGCTGGTGGAACAATGATCTGCCACATTGCTAGGCTTTATTTAATGTAATTTGATTGTGCATTATTATTATTATTAATTATTATATTTTATTCAATTTGAAATTTGAAATTGTGAATTTAAAAGTGTGTCTTTGGATTTTATAAGTCTGAAATAAATGATTTTTATTATTTATTATTATTATGTAAGGTAATAATGCTGGTTTGCGTTCCATCGTACTCCTGTGCGGCTTATGGCTGGTACCGAAACGAGCTGGTACTGATCTTACCTTATAGCCGTTCTTATTTAAAACATTTGTAACGTGGGCTAACTCACTCTGTAGGCTTCTATTATCGCACAGGTCGTAAGCACGGTTTGTTAAAGATGTTACCACCGAGTTAAGCTGCCGAGGGTGATGACGTGAGTTGGCATGGAGGTACCGGTCCGTATGTGTGGGCTTCCTATAGACAGAATGTCCTACGCTTCCATATTCTCCGACCTAAACCAACACGTCCAGAAATGCTAAGCGCCGATCGGTCTCCAATTCGTATGTGAATTTGATGTACTCCATTGAGGTGTGATAGTAGAAGCTCAACATCCTGTGTCCATCCTTTCACAATACAATAAACGTCATCTACTTACCTCTTCCACAAATTAACTTCTACAGGGGTAGACGAGATGGTCACGCTCTCGAAATACTCCATCCAACATTTGGATGGAGTATTTTCGCTACTACGGGGGCGACTGGGCTTCCCATTGCTACTCCGTCAATTTGAAGGTAGTATTGCCCTCTGTATATGAAGAAGTTTGTGAAGAGAATATGATGCAAGAGCTTGGGGTTCTCTGCAGGGATGCCGTCTCCTTGTATTCTGGACGCGACAACCTTCATACAGTCTTCTAGAGGGACGTTCGTAAAAAGTGATTCTATGTCAAAACTGACCATCATTTCGGTGTCATCTACCTCTATCAGCTCCTCAGGTATATTACTAAATTTATATTTTCGGGATTAGCAGTATTTTACGTATGTAGATATATTTTTATTGTAAAATAGGGCAGAAGCCTTTATTCTCAAAGAAAATTACAATCAAATAATAGAAATAAATTAGAACTAGTATGCGTAATAATAGAATGCGTACTAAGCCTTGCGCGTAACAATGACATAAAGTGACGAGTGATCAACGCAACCAAAACAAGCTGGTACCTATTAGCACGAAATCTCTAAAATATTTTGTTTGCAATAAATTGGATTGAAGGTGAACGTGGCTTAGGTAATTAAATTAATTGAGATTAACGCTAAAATCAATATAAATATTATGAAGGAGTACCTGACTCACTGATAGACAACGCACAGTCCGAACCACTGGTACTAGCGAGAGGCTTGAAATTTGGAGTGTTTGTTCTTGTAGGGTGTAGCGTATACTAAGAAAGGAATTCTGAAAATTCCGAGTTTCAAAATAGGAGTTGAAAGTTTAAAGAAAAATGCTCTATATTTCAGTAAAGGTAAGCGATAGAACTACAAAATTTTACATGTTAATTCGCTTTATACATGGATCATTTCGTTGTCCGTCTGTCTGTCCGTCTGTCAACCCCCTTTTCTCAGGAACGCGTGGAGGTATCGAGTTGAAGTCGACGTAATCAAAAATTACAGCCGTTTATGTCCGAATATTTTGAAATTTGTAAGGTTTATAGCACAATTAAAAGAAAAAATCCGAAACGGTAAATTTGTATTTTATTCACAGATAAAACGCCAAGTGCGAGTTAACTCGCGCACCAAGGGTTCCGTATAATAAAAGCGGAACATTAAAATTGTACGCGGGCAAAGCAGCAGCGAATTAATACGCGCGCATGGGTCCCCGATGGGGTCGGCCACCGCCTATTTTTAGGGTTTTGATGATCGAAGATCGGTTTCAAAACCCTTATGGTCTCGCTTTGTCTGTCCTTTTTTCCCTCCTTAATAACTCAAAAACTACTGCAGCTATCAAATCGAAATTTAAAATAATAATACATTTCGTGCGCCTGTACAGATTTAGAGAAAAATAAATGAAAAATGAAAATGAATATTTTCCATACAAATTGTGATGCCAAAATTTTAAAAGATACCTACAGAATCATATGGGGTATCAAATGAAAGGTATCATTTTGTACATTTCAAAATATTTTTTGAAATTTATGTAGGTTTTATACTTTTATAAATATTTCGAAAAAAGTCGAAAAAATACCCATTCCCCCCCCTCTATCTCCGAAGATTGCAGAGCGATCCATGTAAAATGTATAGAGCGTTTATAGACATTGATCTATATTTTACAGGAAAAATAGAGAGAAGTTTGAAAAAAGAACACATTTTGAAAAATGGTCAAAAAGGGGGGGAATAATTTTCAAAAGGGGGAGCTACCTCACCGAATGGGGTATCAAATGAAAGGTATTGGTTTGTAAATTTCAAAACAGTTTTTCAAATTTCTGTAGGTTTCATACTTTTTGAAATATTTTGAAAAAAGTTGAAAAAATACCCATTCCCCTATCTCCGAAGTTTGCCGAGCGATCCATTTAAAATGTATGAAGCATTTGTAGATATGGATCTATATTTTACAGGAAAAATATAGAGAAGTCTGTAAAAAGAACACTTTTTGAAAAATAGTCAAAAAGGAATAATTTTCAAAAGGGGGGATACCCCACCGAGTGGGGTATCAAATGAAAGGTATCGGTTTGGACATTTAAAAACAGTTTTTAAAATTTCTGTAACTTTCATACTTTTTGAAATATTTCGAAAAAAGTCGAAAAATTTACCATTACCCACCTTAACCGAAGCATGCATAGAGATCCATCTAAAATGTAGGTTGGTACCTACTACTCTCAGGTATTCGTTAAACTGCGAAGTCTCTAACCGGTACTTTTGGTACATATTTGTTGACAAACGATCAAAACCCTCGGCGCGCGAGTTACACTCGCACTTGACGGATCTTGTTTCTTATTAGTTTTATTTGGTATATCGCATCTCCTACGCCTACGCTACAGCTTAGGGGTAGAAGATGCGAAGTTGCTCTTTTTGCTCACCATCCTAGCCAAAAAGAGAACTATGCATATCTGCCTATACTATACAAAATAAAACTTATATAATAATAAGATAAAATAGGTGTTGGCGCTGATTTGGGTCGGGTATGCGCCTAAAGATATCATCATCATCATCATCAACCTAAATTAGTCCACTGCTGGACATAGGCCTCCCCTAATAAAAAGATATAAGATACGCAAATGGGACAGAATGACTAAGAAATAATTAATATAAATCTGTCGAGACCTGGATATTTGCGCCTCTTCATATCCTCGGTCAAATCTGCCAAGATGGGAAGGCGCAAGTGTGCCGACGCTGAGATGGGATGATGATGACAATGGGCCTACCCAACTCCTATGGGACTAGTGTCATACCGTCGGGCCTCTTACCATCTTCACGCAACAGACCATTCGATTCGAGAATAGCTGGTACGTTAGCGGTGACAAAGGCCTGCCGGATAATGTCGTTAAGGCTGGCATGGCGAGATGTCCGACTAGCCGGCTGCCCTAGTAACGATAATCTGTGATGACCGAGCTGTTCGATAGCAGTACCGCACTGGCATTGATGAGGCGCGCAACACCTTGCATCCAACCGTAGACATGTTGTGATACGGAAAGTTACGGGATCCAATAAATTTCCAGTGTTATATGAAGGAAAAGCTTGTAACCAATGTCCTGACTCTTATTTACAAACGGCCAGGAGGCGGGCACGATCCGCAGAGCTGGAGCACGTTTGTAACAAACCGTGTCAACTCACACAGAGGCCCGCACGATTGCCGTTGGGACAAAATTGATTTTGGGGGAGCAGCATCGGGGCAAGCAGTATGCCAAGCCGTTCGAGCTTGGTGATGCTTGAGATGACATTAATTTTTTTCCAAATAAAGAACTAGTGCTGGAGACAGCAGACAGGAACGCTGGTAGGGCTACACTTAAAATTTTGCGTAGGTATACCTAAGCCTCCCAATTTGACAGGCAGGTAGGCCTGCGACAAATAAGATATTCGAAACCGATGATAAAGTATTCCTTATTATGTTGTCTAAGCCTGCCAAGAGTTCGCTGTGTTTCTCACGTGTTTCTACAGTTGACTATATCTCAAAGAATATGTAAATTTAGATACTAATAGACAAAAATGAACAATTGGAAAATGCCAATATGACTATTAAATTTTGATTTAGAGCAGTCTGTCCGAAGTTTTTTTGAAATTCTGATTTTTCTCATCTACAAATGACTGAAAAGACTCATCAAGAATTGGTGAACCAAGGAGTGAACATTTATCTAGAACTTTACTTGGGGATAACAACATTAGTTGGGGGTCAACTTATCAAATTTTTCAATGATATTGTTTTTTAACAAATTACGTAAAAAGTCCCTGCTTTTCCCTATAGTCCCTACTTACAGCTGTTTTTGTATCAAACAATGGCATTAGGGACTCCCTAATGCCATTGTTTGATACAAAAACAGCTGTAAGTACCTATTTGTCAAAAATATATATTTACCATCATTTTTGGAATATTAAATTTTTATATATTAACAAACAAAATATAAAACAAATAAAATTTTGTCGCGTGTTCTTGTTATAGTAAGTACATTTAGGAAGGGCTCCAAGAAGCAAATAAAATTTAGGTTATTTAAACTTTTTTCTAGACTTTGTAAGAATAGAGATTGGAAAAAATGGTTAATTAACATTGCATAAATAACTTATTGAAAAATCGACATATTTTTATTTTTCCCACAGGGCTTTATTCCTATGACACCAAAACTTTTTCAAATTCTTAAATTAATAGCAAGGCTAATAAATAATATATAATATATTTAATCTCTCTAATTTTGTCTGTTTTATTTTCTCGCAATAGAAGTGTACGAGTACCTAGTGTTTAACTCGGGCAAGAACCACCCCCAAAGGCCAGGTAGTCCTGCAGCAGGAGGCGGAAGGGAAAACGCGCGCCTGCCAAGCCGCCGCCGCGCTCGTGTATTTTGTAGTTATTTAAAACATGGTGATTAAGAAAATCATTTTATCAAGTCAAACTCTTCGAATTTGTTTAGAAATATTAATCTTTAGTTGAGTACAAAAAAAAAGTGTGATATCAGTAGTTCGCTAGTCATAGCATTGAAAAAACGTTAGAAAAAGTGGTAACTTTGGGATTATTTTCTATCGAGTGAAGTTCATTAGATCTTGTAACTGACTTGTAGCGACTTTGACTAGACTAGATCCTTAGGTAATATAGGTATATCTTTTTTTCAGGATTTTAAACACTATTTTCTAAGTCTCAGATGGTTTTAAAATACCCATAATAACAGTCTACTTAGCTTGGGACTAGCTAGATGATGCTGTGTGAATTCAGTTCTAAATTATTCGTATAGCAGGTCCAGGTAGTTACCCACTAGGTGTACGAAAACTTAACCTATTCGAGCAAGTGTGATGTGGTGCTCAATTACTTTTCTAATTCTTATGAAGTTTTTTCTACAGATACCAGCACAGTGCTTGGTACCATTACCTGCTGTACCTACAGTGCCTAGCTACCATGTAAAGTACAATGGGCACGCTTTACAAAGAACGAGCGACATAAAGCGGGTCTGCTGAGATCGTTGAACCGGGGTGCTACATTTCACAGAACAGATTAGGTAGGCAGGTACTCATTATACCTAGCCTACCTGCGGCGTTGTTGGACTCGTTTGTAGTGCAGATGCCGAGATGAGATAAAAATTATTTATTGGCGCGGCAGCACGGTGCGCGTGCGTCCACAAGCAACGGAGGTCGCGGGTTCTAGTTCCCCCTTGACAAATAAATCTATCTATACTTATAATAAAACTGTAACAGGTCCAATTCTGTACATGGAAGATATATTTTGAATTTTTTTTTTGGAGGGCACTCTATTATCGATTCTGAAGCCAAAACTGTAATTTTTTTCATTCAAGTCTGTCTGTCTGTCTGTCTGTCTGTTTCTTAAACGCCCATCACGTCGAAACTACTGAAGGTATCGAAATGAAACTCGGCAAGATTTTAGGTCATACTACGAGGAAGGACATAGGATACTTTTTATCCCGGAATTCAGTCAGGTTCCCCTGGGAGAGGGGATGAAAGTAAAATTTCTTCACCGCGCATGACGCCGAAAGTGCTGAATGAGATGGAATGAAACCAAGCACGATTTGATTTCATACTAGGAAGGACATGGGATACATTTTATCCCGGAATTCAGTAATGTTCCCCTGGGAGAGATGATGAAAGTAAAATTCTTTAACCGCGCATCACGACGGAACAACTGAATGAATCCGAATGGAACTCGGCATATTTGAGTTCATACTACGAGGAAAGATATATTTTATCCCAGAATTTTGTAAGGTTCCCCTGGGAGAAGGGATGAAAGTAAAATTCCTTCACCGCGCATCACGCCGAAACTACTGAATGAGTTGGACTGAATTGGTACGATTTGAGTTCAAGGAAGGACATGGGATACATTTTATCCTGGAATTCAGTAAGGTTCCCCTGGGAGAGAGGATGAAAGTAAAATTCTTTAAACGCGCTTCACGACGGAACAACTGAATGAATTCGAATGGAACTCGGCATATTTGAGTTCATACTACGAGGAAAGATACATTTTATCCCAGAATTTAGTAAGGTTCCCCTGGGAGAAGGGATGAAAGTAAAATTCCTTAACCGCGCATCACGCCGAAACTACTGAATGAGTTGGACTGAATTGGTACGATTTGAGTTCAAGGAAGGACATGGGATACATTTTATCCTGGAATTCAGTAAGGTTCCCCTGGGAGAGAGGATGAAAGTAAAATTCTTTAAACGCGCATCACGACGGAACTACTGAATGAACTCGAATGCAACTCGGCATGATATTAGTTCGTACTATGAGGAAAGATACATTTTATCCCGGAATTCAGTAAGTTTCCCTTGGCAGAGGGGATGAAAGTCAAATTCCTTCACCGCGCATCACGCCAAAACTACATAGGTAATGAGTTGGAATGAAACTTGCCACGTTTTGAGTTCATACTGCAAGGAAGGACATGGAATACATTTTATCCTGGAATTCAGTAAGGTTCCCCTGGGAGAGAGGAAAAAGTAGAATTCATAAGCCGCGCATCACGACGGGTCTACGCGTCGTCCTATTTCATGCATTCTTTTTGTTGGAAACAGTGTTGCAAGATCGAATTTGACTAAATCAGTAGAAAGTCGAGTAGAAAATCGGTAGATTGATGAAATAAGCTGTAGATTGAAGAAAAAAATTAGTACATAAAGGGTAGGTAAGTTCCTATCTATTTATTTTAGACGCACTCATTAGTTAGGTTCGTACCTACTAAGGTGGTGCGTCTTGGAAAAATTATTTAGGTTCCTACCTTACATGATAAATGGTGGTTTAGCTGGTCCAGTTAACTGTAATACCGAAGTTTGGTAGGAGTAAGTGGTCCAATTAAACTAACTGGACCACAGAAAAATATTTTTTACTGTGGTACACAGCCAACTTTACCTACCTACTAACGAAAAAAAAATTGCAGTAGTCCAGTCAAATGGATGAGGAGCCCAATTCTGCAATACTTCAGTATGACAATGGAATCGTCGCAGAATCATCACGTACAATCCTTAGATTAATATAACTCCAGATAGTGCGTGCGAGATAAATTAATAGTTTCAAACTTGACGCGCGTCTCTCCATCTGCATTCATCATAATTTCTTTCATCTGAGGTGGAATACCAAAACGTGTCATTCTGTGTCGATACCCCTGTCATAGTGAAGCGATTAGTATAGCAGAATAGGGCCCCAGCTGAACGGAACCATGAGTAAGAAGTGAAACGAGTATGACACTTCTTATTACTGACGCTGGCGGAGTCGTAGTAAACGTCGTGTGGATAAAGAATGGGATTGAAGATGACAACATGCTATCCCCCTTAGACCCCACACGATTTTTTGCACGGCGGCGTTTCATAATATGAGAGACTATGGTTAAATGTGAACTTAATTAGTCGGCAGGTGAGGCAATCGCGAACGAAGTCGCGGGTACAGCTAGTATACATATATGTACGATCTGCAGTTATTAGTTCGGTGTTATTCTATTTACCTACCTAGGTATAGTAAAATAAATATCTAAGTTTTCTTAGTCGCTACACTGTTAACAGAGTGGCCGTGGTCGGGGACCGTTTAGTGCAGCTCTAATTTGGTCCGTTCAGCGCATAGAGGATCTGCCGATCTCTTGTGCCGTCCACTTCCCTTGTACCACAAGCCGTTCCACAGACGCGTCTCCTCGGCGCGAAAAATGTCCATAGAAAGATGATAGAAAGTGAGAATGCGACCTTGGACCAAAGACGCGCTGCTTGACTCGGAGTTCACTGAGCATGCCGGCAGACCCAGGAATTCCATACCTACTGTCGTCTCATTTTCTCGATTCAATTCAGGTGCACTTTTACACGGCATACTCATCGGTAGGTTAGATAAGTACATCAGTACCTACATCAGGAAACAGAAATAATACAATTCTTTAGGTACCTACCTACAACCTAAGTTTACAACAGGAGAATTTCTACTTCTCTCTCAGTATCACCACGTCCACCTGGGACTTTGAAATGAACATGAATCCTTAAAAATGCTATTTTTTACGCTGAACACATTGAATTAGTACTATTACTAACTACTTACAACTCACTGGCTGAACACTTAATTTTCCATCAAGCAATAGGATAAATAAAATACCTACCAAATTTCATGGTTTTAACTACAAAACTAAGTACCTAGGTAACGGAAATCCTACAACTCAAGGGGTAAGTTTACTAAAATACTGAAGCACGTCTTATTTATTTACCGACCGAAAAGCTAAATAGTACTAGTTAGGAGTAATAGTAATAGTACTAAGTACATATAGTATCTTCAAATTTCATGGATTTAACTTCAAGTTTAATCGAAAAGTTAAGCCAACTTTATATCCCCTTAGAACAGTCATTTTCAAAGTGTGCTCCGCGGAGCCCCGGGGCTCCGCGACAATACTGAGTTAATATCTGCGGTAGTTGCTGAGATATTAAAGAGGGAAAAAAGGACAGACAAAGCGAGACCGTAAGGGTTTCGAAACCGATCTCCGATCTCGAAACCCTAAAAATAGAAAATGTATCAATGCTCCCCCGCCAAGGGGTGGATTGATACAGAGGTTGGATAGAAAAGTCTTCCTCGATAGAAAAGTCTTCCTTCCCCAGGAAGAAAGAAAAAAAAAAAATCACAGCAATAATTTTTATTTCTTAAACAATCAGTCTTGTAACAATCAATTTTTTTTATATGTTATACTTACAGTAATATTTTAAGCTACAGTTAGTGAACTCTAAGTCAAGATATAGGAAACAGAAAATAAATCAAACATTAGCACTTAAGTTTAGGTACTCGTAGTTGGTCCATTATGCGTTAAAATTAGCTAGCATAGCCAGCCTAACTCCGTCCAGAAGCACAGAATCTTCCTGGGGTCTTCACAGGCTTCGCGGAGTGACCTCGGCAAGTTGAGGATTTCTGTTCGTTGTGCTGTTACTCCCTCGCATTCCAGGACTACGTGGTGGACTAACGTGGGTAGCTGATTCGTCGTCGCTGATGCATCCTCTGCAGAGAGGGCTATCCGTCGCTCCAATGGTAAATAGGTGTTTGTTTAGTGGGCTCCTGTTAGTGTTCTTACCAGAATACGCAGGTCCATTCTGTTTAGGTTGAATAGGCGTTTTGTCAGCCTCGGTTTTGTTGATGGAAGCGCCGTTCTGGCTTGTCTGCATTCTGGAAGGCGTGTCCATCGTTCGTTGTGCATCTCTCTGGTTTTGAGCCTGGTCCATGTCTGGAGTATCGAGAATGGTAGAGGGAGGAAAGGTGATGGACCTTCTGAGGTAGTATCCGATCCCCTCCGTACCAATTCATCGGCGGCGTAGTTACCTTGCGATCCGCTATGTCCCTTGATCCATTGAAGAATGATCCTGTTCTTGGTGGATATCCTCTCTAATTACAGGTGACATTCGTATCGTACACGAGCTTGGAATTACAGCTGTTTCCTTCCAGAGCCTTGAGTATGGCAGCGCTGTCGGAGAGAATACGTACACATTGGTCGCTCATTTCTCTCTTCTGCACGGCTGTGACTGCTTGGGTTATTGCTACGCATTTATATTGGAATATGGAGCTGCGTTCGCCTAGTGCTAATGATATATTTATGTTGAGGTCCATAGAGTGAACCCCAGCAGCACCCGTGCCCGTATTTGTTTTAGAGTCGTCTGTGTATATTCTGACTTCGTGGGCGCCTGATTCATCTTTTCATTTTGGTCCTCATAAAGTTGTATCTGGTAGTGTTTATCTGGTATTGGTTGCATTTTGTCACAGGGGGCGGCTATGAGAGGTTCGTGTAATATAGCCCTGTCCATGATCTGATCTGTGGACTACCTGTGACTGTGACTCCCCAGAGACCCATGTTGTGCAGTCTTAGCGCCGCCATCGTCGCTTCTTGTTGTATGTACAGGTCTAATGGTACTAGATCTAGAATGACGTCTAGGGCAGCACCGGGTGTGGTTCTCATGCAGCCTGTTATCGCTGAACATGCCATTCTTTGGAAGAGCTGTAGTTTGGTTTTCACAGTGTTAAGTTCCGTTCTGGTCCACCAAACTATCGCTCCGTATGATAGTGTTGGTCTTATGATAGCGGTGTAGAGCCACATGGTTATTTTCGGTGAAAGTCCCCATGTTTTCCCTAGCATTCTGCTGCATTGGTAGAAGGTTGCGGTGGTTCGCTGTAGCTTGTAGTCAAGATGTTTTTTCCACAGCAGTTTCCTATCTAGTATGACCCCTAGATACTTGACATCTGTTGTTAACTTTATCTCTATGTTGAACAGTTTTGGGAGTTTCAGATTTCCTAGATGTCGCTTATTTGTGAAAATTATTAGTTCCGTTTTTGTAGGGTTCACTGAGAGTTCATGGTCGTTCGTTGCACCATGCTTCGATGGTTTTGAAGGCGAGTTTGATCAGGTCACATAGTGTATTCTCGAAGAAAACATTACCACTACAAAATATAAGATTTTTTACGTTATAATTTTAATCTCTTAAATAATCTGTTTTTATAGTATCGATAGTAATCTTTTTAGCTACCGGTAGTCAACTTAAAAACTTAAAATATTGATGGCCAAATTATGATGTCATTTATTGTTACAGGATAAAATTACCCTTAGGTAAAAATCGCATTAACACACAAGGAATATTTGATTTTATGCACCCGAAGTAACGGTTCGCCGAAATTTCTAGTTTTCAAAGTGTTGTTTTTATCGTGAATTAATTGTTTGTGATATCGTTGTGCCGAGACCACTTCGCAACACCTTGATGCGCGGCTTGTGATTGTCACAATCTGCTATATTCATAATTTTATAAAAGAATCGAAAGAACCGAAAACCCGGTTCCTAATATTTTGAGAACCGGTTCTTTTCACAGCCCCAAGAACCGGGAAAAACCGGTTCCGATTTCCTAGTACCTACGGGTAGGTACATAATGCTTTGCTTTGATAGATAAATGGTTGTCATTATTTATTACACAGCTGATGCTGTGTAAAAAGCTGTCCAGCCCCAAAGTAAGCATTACCTAGTCGAACAGAGTAGGTAATGGGTACCTAATTACCTATAGGTCACAACCACATGACCTCTTCATACTTATAAGTACCTAGGTACCTACAAAAAAATTATGTAAATATTCATCCCGCGGCGGGAATCGAACCTGCAACCTTAAGCATCTTTGTAGGTAGGTATATAGGTACCTACATACCTAGGTAGGTACATGGTAGGTACCTAATTCAGTGACATGCAATGTTATGTCAGATGCCATTGACATGCCATTTCGCACCAAACAAAACCCCGTCACACTGCTGCTCGTCACAAGTATTACACATTTTCCGAGGAAGTATTCCTTCTCCAAGCCACATCCCGCCACCATCAAATCATAGATTACCAAGTAACATACCTACCTACAGAGGCACCAGACGCAGCAGCAGCCAAAATCAACAAGTTAAAGAAGTTTGAACGTTTGAAACCGTTAGCAAACGAACACAGTATACCTGCCAGAGCAGGTAGATGTTAGTGAGCGGCAAGGCTGAGGCATGAGAGCCGGGCGTGCGCCCCCGTGAGGCGACGGGGCGCGGCGCGATGTCTGGAAGCGATGCGTGGGCGCGGGCAGCCCGGCGACCGGGCGGCCGTGGTGGTGTGGCGGGTCCTATCGCTCTACGTGCTGTTGGTGATGCTGCACGCCTGCGTGTGCTGGACGCGCGCGCTGCTGCGCCGCCTCTTCTGCGTGCTGCAGCGCCTCATCCGAGGCAGCGTGCCCGAGGACTGATAGGCCGCGCCCGTCCCAAGGCACGTCCTGCTATTGCAAACGCCAATAACTAAATGGCGAACTTCAATTATATCAACTTAGCACTGTCTACTATAAGAATGAGAACCCAGGTAGGTACCATACACGATTCCACAACACTTGAAGTATTTATTTTATTTTTCACACCTATAAGTACCTAGTTACCTATCTTGCTGATACTTTTGTTCAGTAAACACATATTCCAGGGAGGCCTAGGGGTGGTTAAACAAGATCCGTCAAGTGCGAGTGTAACTCGGGCGCCGAGGGTTTCAGACGTTTGTCAATTATACAAATACTAGCTGCGCCTGCGACTTCTGCCGGATGCCGCGTATATTTCACGGTTGACGCGCCAGGTGCGTCATCGACACTGGAATAAAAATTGAATGGACACGCAGGGCGAGCCAGTGGCACTGGACGTGTTAACACATAGGCTAATCTTATTTTTAAAACTTGGTGTCGGTTTTGGAATAAAAGATTCAGATTCCTTTATTGTCAGAACTTCTAGAACCTAAAATCTAAATTTTATCTAACTCGGATAAGTAGTTATGGATATGTGGTGGTAACAAACATTCACACAAACTTTCGCATTTATATTAATAGTAGAAGTAAGTTAACAAGATGTACTAAAGAGACTTCGCTATTTAATGAATACCTAAAAATAGTAGGTATAGTTAACAACTTACATTTCAGATGGATCGCTTTGCAAACTTCGGAGATTTGGGGTACTGGTCAATTGTCCAACTTTTTTCAAAATATTCCTAACAGACTTTTCGTATGAAAAGTACAAAAATTACAAACATACATACTGATACCATTCATTTGATAGCCCACATGACTTTATATTAAGGCCTCTTTTAAAATTTCGACATCATAATTTGTACTGAAAAAAGTTTAATTTTCGTTAGTTTTCTAAAAATTTGTACAGGCGCATGAAATTTACTTATTATTATTCAATCTAGCTTTAAATAGTATAATATCTGCGGTTGTTACCGAGATATTAAAGAGGGAAAAAATGACAGACAAAGTGTATATAAAATTGCAACTGATCTGGAAACCCTAATGAGCCACGAAGCACTATATAGCTTAACCTACCCCCAGTTTTAACAAATGTTCTGTGCTATAAATTCCGGTGAAAACTTGTTATACCCAGTAGTTAAGAAAGTATTAGGTATAAAATATACAATTGAAAAACTAAGTAGATATAAAATAATTATAAAATAAATTATTACTTTGTAGGTGTTCCTTGGTCTAAAAAAAACCAAAGTTATAATAATAAGAAGGGTATTTATTGGAATAATTTTATTAATCTTATGACTAACACAGATGTAAATTGGAATAAAGCTGTTCATCGTTTATTCAAATAGAGTAGAGGAAAGTCAGTCCGAGTCCTCAATGTCCGAAGAGTTGCGTAGTTTGCGTGTACTCACCAGGTTCTGCAGCCATGAGTTGGACTTCTGTGCGGCGGCGCGGCGTGGCGTGCGGCGCTCCGTGGGCGGCGAGGGATCGCGTGGCAAAGCGGCCACCGGCGAGGCCTTAGGCGGCCGGCCCCGGCCCCGACCGCCGCGCGCCGCCGCCGCCGCCGCTCCACGGCCGCGGCCGCGCGCCCCTCCCTTGCCACGACTGGACTCTATCGGCTCGTCGTCGTCGCTGGAGAGCACTACGATCGCCTTACGCGAGTTGGAGTTGACGGGGCGGATGGTCACCTGCGGCGGCAGCTTCACGATGGGCACGACGAGCTTGGGCGGCTGCGGCGCCGCGCTCACCGACGTGTCCACCACGGCCCCAAGTTTGTCGTCCTCGGTGGCGTCCAGCTCCGCCTTGCAGGCGCGCAGGCTGTCCGCGATCTCCTGCTCCGTGTCGGGCGCGTCCCGCAGCAGCGCGGCCACGGCACGCCGCTTGTGCGCCTCGAAGGTGCGCCGGAACACGTCATCGTTGTGCTTGAGCGTGAAGTCGCGCACGGCCTCGGTGGCGACGCGCACGGACAGCACGGACAGGCGACGCTCGGGCGGCTGCGCCAGGAAGTACTCGCGCAGCAAGGCCTCAACGTCGGCCGCCTTGGCCGCCACGCCCGTCATGTCCGCCTCCTCGCCGGGCGCCGCCTGCTTGCGCTCGCGTACTTTCTTCTCGCGCTTCATCAGCAGCACGTCGTTGGGGTTGGCGACCAGCCCGCTGAAGTTCTGTCCGAAGCGCATGCGGTTGAAGTTCTGCTCCTCGTGCTCGTAGAAGACACTGAGACGTACGAGTGGCGCAGCGGGCTGGCGCGGGTCGCCGCTGCGCTGTGCGGCCGCCTCCTCGATTGCCTCCTCTACTCTACGCTTCAAAAATTCCTGCACCTTATCAGTTTCCTTCACTCCTCCATCTTCTCCGAGGTTCTCCTCTGAGAGCACAATGGTCTTGAAAATAAAGGGACGCACGGTCTTAAGGGGGATTGGTTTGAGTATAAAATTTCCCTTGTGAATTTGTAGAAGACCACAGTGTTTTGGTAGGGCTTCCCCAGCTGCTAATGATGTAGCTACTGTGCTGCCCGGCTGCACTACAAAGAAACTGTCCTTGTCAGCTTTCCTGCTGTGCATTGGGATCATTTGGCAGTCATGCTCATGGCCCCACACCACTAAATCCAAGAACTTGGGCAGAACATCTTCCCTGATATAATTCCTCGGCCCTCTGTCTGCTCTATTCTGGTGCAAAACCAGCAAATTGAACCAGTCAAGAGTCTCATCAGGTCGATCCATTTCTACTTTCTTTTCTTCTAACAACCTTGACAGCCTTTGATCTTTCAGGTGGCTGAGGCCATACAACGCTAGTCTTGTGGCACCTTTCTGCATCAGCACGGGGGAGATGTTCACGTGGGTATAGTCAGTCCACTTGCCAAAGTAGTTTACCAGTCCAGAAATGGAGAGAATATCTAGTGAACTGATGCTGCCCTGGCCCACAGGATCGTCATGGTTGCCGTGGATAGACAGGATTGGATAAGACACATTTAAGTTAGGATCTTCATAGTTGATACTACGGGAAAAGTTTTCCAGTTGATCAGACAGTAACTCTACATGTACCGGCTTATCTCCAAGACAGTACTTTCGAATTATCTCTGTGCATTTGTACATACAACTGGGCGATGGCTTGGAATGATCGAAGAGATCTCCTCCTAGTAGCACCAGGTCGACATCGTACTGAACTGCAAGCGACAACACTTCTTCGAATGCTATAAAACTGTCCTCCCCGCGAACAGCATCATTTTCCAAGTGACCAAGATGGATATCTGAGGCAATCAATATTCTAAGCGTGTCCTCAGGAGACCAATTATTAACATCGCTTTCCACCATTTTTATGTGATTAGATTTCTATGTTTTCAAAAACAAACAGGATACATTCAAGAACACAGAACGGGAACTTATAAAAATTACAAAAGCGGCAAATGTAGCGTCGTGTTTGCGGCGTCTTTCAAAGTTTGGCTGAGTCTATTTTGTAGCATTCAGCAAAGGAGGGAATTTCAAAATGGCTGTGTGATGTGACATCTATTAGTCAATCGGAAGATACTTAGCCCAGGGGATTTCTTCCGTCCACGGGCAAAAAGCAAACCATACATACATATACATACACATATACCATACATAATATACAAAAGTATAAGTAGCCGTAGAGATTTTTTTCTCATCTAACCTTTTCTAGACCTTTAAATAGGCCTTAACTATATTTGGCAGTAGGGCGCGGGATAGGCGGGTCACGCGCCGCATGCCTGCCGGTGCGCTATTGGTTCGTCGGTTGAAATTTGCTTTCCGCGTTGTGTCCGTCACTTTTCTTGTCAAAATACCATCGCGCACAAAAGTTTACGAAATGGTTTTACGTAGAAAAGTGAGAAAAATGAAAAATGACATATACTCATAGAGTAAAAACTCGCTGCTGTCTCAGCAGAGGGATAGTGTAATTCAACAATTTGACAATTTATGCAACCAAAAACCGATCTATGTGTGTTTTGACAGCACGTTAATACAGTGTTCTCACTCACACATTCAAATGATTGAATGTTGCTAGTGAATAGCATTTTCCCTAAAAAATTGGGTAACTAAAGCAAAGTTTCAATTAAAAAAATAAGCCATTTATTTTTTTATCATCTTACTTTTTATTTTCGATATTGTCTTATTTCTTTTTTAATTAAACGAAATATCAGCTAGTAGCTTTGGTTACTATCATTCTTCCTCGGTCAAACGACAAAAAGTTTTTACTCCAAGTCCGCAAAATAAGATCGGCTCCGATCGTTTACGGAACAATAATTTAAATAGACGGTCAAGTGCGTGTTCGACCACGTGCAGTGTATTCAGTACCTATTCAGTATTTTTATTGCGAAACAAAAATATTACATACAGTGAGTATTAATGTACCCTGTCAGGTAGGGTATGGCAATATATCTTAATCTAGGACTTAAGTTAAGGACTAAATTAAGTATTTTGTATTTTATCCAAAATTAGGAGATCTTTTATGAACAATAAATAACATTTGTGTAGTTTAGAATAATATAAATTCACTTAGGTAGGTACAATAACACTTTTTAACAAAATAGTTTACTTTTTATTAATTTGTGTGACTAGGTTATACTTAACATCTTATAATTAATCAATATTATAACCTATTATATTGTTAAGAACACTTCGAAGCTCTTCCATTGTTAAAAAGAAAATGTAGGGATTCTATCCAAATAGTTTGTCTTCAAAAAAGTCTTTTATGTCATAATAGCATTTTTTTATAAGCAATTCTTGTAGTTTTGATTCGAATATTATGGTGTTTGGGTTCAGATTTAAGGAATGTTGGTAGTTTATTATGTATTTTAATGGACAGGACATGTAATAAGGGCTCTGTCTGTATAGTTCAAGTCTAGGTGTTGGAAGGATGAGGTTTGTTTTTCTTCGTGGATTTTTATCAAATTGGTATAAATTCAGGTTTTTTCTAACAAATAATGCTGTTTCATAATATAAAGGCTAGTCAAAGTTAGTAATTTTTGTTCTATAAAATGTCGTCTACAGCTGGTGCGTCTTCTGATATTAACAATAATACGAAGACATTTTTTCTGCATTGAAAGCAATTGAAAAGAAGGGACACATTGTCTGCAAAAAGGATGCAGAAGGAGTCAGCAATTTTAGGCAGGTCATTCATGTAGATTAGGAACAGAATGCATCCTAAAACACTTCCTTGTGGAATTGAATTGTTTATGGTAATGGTTTTTGATTTTACTGTTTGTTTAATCCCTGAATTTTTACAACAATGTTCAATTTGGACAAACTGTTTCCTGTCTAGGAGGTATGATTTCAGCCAATTTAGTATTTTTCCCCTGATTCCGATTTCAAAAAGTTTGGTTATAAGTATTTTATGGGAGACTTTATCATATGCCTTACTCATGTCTAAGAGTATACCTATTGCATAGTATTTGTCTCTAATATAGTTAAGGGTTTCGAGGTTGTACTTAAAAATAGCAAGAGCTGTTGAGGAGTTTTTATGGAAGCCGTATTGATTTTCACTTAGGAGATTATATTTTTCTAAGTAGTTATAAATGCGGTCTGATATTGCACGTTCAAATATTTTAGACAAGTGTAAGTAATTGCACGGTTCATGGCGTATCTAAACAAACTTATTTACCTGTTTACATATCGAACCACCTTAATTAAGTTATTTTCAACAAAATTTGTTCAAATTTTCCTTTTTACCAACCAAAGTACCTACATATTTTAAGTTGATTAGGACTATTAAGTACTCAACTAGTAAATATATTGTAGCTGTGCAGTTTTCCTTTTAAATCACACCACCCACTACCAGCATTTTTTCCACGAATAATAATGCCCAAGTTAGACAAGTACCTACACTGAAAAAAACCAAGGTTTCGTTTTTTTTCGTAGTTTACAATATGAATCTATTCAGAATATCGTCGAGTGACAGAAATTTTCAAAATTATGATATTCCGCGCAGTTTGATTCCTAAGTCCTAACTTGAGTGAAGTCCACTCTCTCTACTATTTTTATAATGTCCTCCTAGCCAAATTTCGACCACGGTGGCCAATCTCATCAGAGACTAGCCAGATGCGCAGGACATTTATAGTGCACAAGTGTGTGTGCAAACACCGGTGCACTCTCTATTCCCTCACTCTCATAATCCGATGGGACGACAGATCGACACGACCGGGGAGAGATCAGGTGCAGGACCAACGGCTTAACGCGCTTTCCTAGGCACGGGGGTGTAACACCGCCAACTTCCTGACTCCGGGCTGCTACTGTGATTTTTTCTTGCTGGAAAAACCCCAGTAACAACTTTTGGCCCGACCCGGGATTCGAACCCAGGACCTCATAATCAGCGGTTGAACAAGCTGACCGCTAGACCAACGAGGCAGTCAACTATTTATATATACCTATACATAGTATTATAATATCTGTGCCTATACTAAGTAACAAAACCGGGGTATTTTTTCCCCAGTGCATAGCAACATTTTCACGAAAATGGTGGACGAAATTTTTAAATTTATTTATGAGTTTTGATGACTGTTTTAGGCAAAATTACATATGTAATATGTGTGTAGACTAGTAGAATGAGATATTTGCCGTATTATTTTTCTTGCTACTGGTGTTTAAATACCCTTACACCGCACAACACATCATTTTTATATTTTTATGTGAGAGCTGCTTTCCGCGTCATTTCAAGTATTGTACTAACGGCTCAAAATGAAAATTGCGACGTTTAGTCGCAATTTTTTAGATTCACCTCGTTTGTGTCAACTATCATTCTAAGTCTTCTTATTCTAAGCATATACTGTTTTATGAAGAGAGACGCAGATAATAATGGCGTTGATAATTTTAAACAGTGTGTGAAACGTTTTGACTTCACCCAAGACGACTTAATGGATGGAGTTGCTACATTACATATATTTTTTTGTAATTATACTAAACATACTAAACTGAATCGAACATGTTTTTAATTTTATCTAATATTATTTTCTAATAACCAATACCAAGCCGCGAGCGAAATATTAGTTAAAAATAGGCTTAGCAAATTAGCATAGTAGGTACTATCGCGCGCGAGTGTACCCATGCGCGAACGAACACACCCCTTCCACTTTCTTCCAGCGTTCTTTTTACGTGACGCGACCTGTACCTACCCTTTTTTCTCTATTAACTCTAAAGTGTCATTTCCCACTGCCTAAAGTCATTAAATCTAAGCCCTAAAAGCCGTCACACACAGACCGGTGCCCCGTAAAGGGCCATACTCCGGATGACCCCGGAGTACAGCCGGCGACATGTGGCGCTCGGGCCGCCCACGTTGGGCAGCAGCCTCCCTAAAGCGGCCGCGGCTCCCAGGACTCTTGGGGCCAGTTGGGCGAAATGGCCATGCAAAGTCTTCAGCTGGCCTCCTCCAGCATCTGCCAACAGTCTTTGACGGATCGTTATCCCACCTGGCATCATCATCATCATCATCAGCCCATATTAGTCCACTGTTGGACATAGGCCTCCCCTAATGAGCGCCATAGCGCCCTGTCTTCAGCTTGCCGCATCCAGCATCTGCCTGCAGTCTTTCGCAGATCGTCATCCCACCTGGCCGGAGGGCGTCCTACACTACGTTTGCCGAGTCGTGGTCTCCACTCAAGAACACGTTTACCCCAGCGGTTGTCGGTTCTTCGCGAGATATGGCCGGCCCACTGCCACTTCAGCTTGCTAATTCTTTGAGCTATGTCGATAACTTTGGTTCTCTGTCGGATGTATTCGTTACGAATTTTATCCTTCAGAGAGACTCCGAGCATAGCTCTTTCCATAGCTCGCTGAGCGACTTTGAACTGGTGGACCAGCCCTACCGTGAGTGTCCACGTCTCAGCTCCGTAGGTCATGACGGGTAGGACGCACTGATTGAAAACTTTAGTTTTCAAGCATTGTGGTATGGATGACGAGAAGACTCGACGTAGTTTCCCAAACGCTGCCCAGCCCAGCTGGATCCTCCTCCTAGCCTCCTTCTCAAAATTATTTTTACTCAACTGCAGAATTTGCCCAAGGTAAGTATACTCGGAAACAATTTCGAGAAGGTGGCCATGTACGACGACCGGTCCCGGATCAATGAGGCCATTGATCATGACTTTGGTTTTATCCAAATTCATGCCAAGACCGATGCGTCGCGAGGCTGAGGCTAGGCTGTCCAGCATTTGGTTCAGCTCCTCTAGCGACTCCGCCATTAAGACTATGTCATCAGCGAATCGCAGGTGTGAGATGTGGTCGCCGTTTATGTTGATGCCCTTACCTTTCCAGTCCAGCGTCTTAAACATATCTTCCAAAGCGCTCGTGAACAGTTTCGGGGATATAACATCCCCCTGTCTAACTCCTCTGCGCAGTTGGATGGGTTTAGACTGCTGGCCCTGTACTTGGACACTCATGGTGGCGGCCTCGTAGAGGCATCGCTGTAAGGATTCCAGAACAGCCCAGGTTTCGACAGAGTCAAAGGCCTTTTCATAGTCCACAAAGGCCAGACACAGAGGCTGATTATACTCTTCGGACTTCTGTATAATCTGCCTCACTGTGTGAATGTGGTCTATGGTGCCAAATCCTCCGCGGAACCCGGCCACCTGGCAACAACTGTTCTATACTATACTATAAGAGAGCATTGGTCTCCACCTAAATAGACGTTTAAACCAAACGGTTATCAGTTATTCGTCAGATATGGCCCGCCTACCCACGGCTACTCAGCTTGCTAATTAGAGAATTAGCTCAGTAGCAGTGCAGTGGAACTCAGAGGAGTTATGTCACCTACTTTGATTCTCTGCTAGATAGTTTCGCTACGAATCCTAACCGACAGATTAACTCCGAAAATACCTAGGTCTTTCCATAGCTTGCCGAGTGACGTTGAACTAGTGGACCAGTCGTACCTTGAGTAGGTACCTACCTATCTTAGCTCCGTCGGTAGTAGGAACTAGTTAAAAAAATTGGTTGCCTGTAAAGTCGGTATACGGGCGAAAGTTTTACGTGACAACGACTTTGAGTGGTAAAATAATTATGTCTGTCTCTCTCGCTCTTAGGCGGGCTAACCATGCCCGAGTGGAAGGGACGCGTGCCTCTCACTCGCTCTCATTGTGAGCGCATAACGTGAGCGGAGCGTAACGCAGTTTCTTGAAGTGTCACCCGGCAAACCAATTTATAAGACGTTATCACGTCAAAACTTTAGTCGTCAGGCATGGATAACGAAAAGACTTAAGGCAGCTAAACCACATGCTGACAAGACTTCTTAGTTTGCCACTAACCCTTGCAGCTGCTAGGAACAGCAAATTATTAGCATATTTTCTCCGGGGTGATATCTCTTAACTCGTTCGGGCTTTACAAATGCTTTGCCCAGGTGAATGCTACGTTGTTGCATAAGTGCTCCGCACTCTCCTAACAGGTGTAGACGATTTCTGATAACCTTCAAATCAAGTGCTAGGAGGAACGCATGGCTGTCAGACTTTATGTCAGTAGTACTTAGTGTGGCGCTTTTGCTTGCACCTGTAGTTCACGCACCCAGCAATACAGAGTATCTGGCTGTTCAACCAGTCTTCTCTGGCAGAAGGCAGTTCAACGAAGTAGGTAGCGTTTGAATTGAACCGTGTCGTGTCGTTGTGAACCCACCGACTCATTGAACGACTACATGAACAGATAAGTGCGCAGGAGGCATTAAGCATAAAGACAATGCGACGTATTACTTACGTAGCCGTGCAAGTACAAAACTGGAGATACCGGAATAACACGAAGAGAAAAGCCCAAATTATAATAAATTATAAATTAAAAGTCATTTATGATCATGCTGGCTCATTATTTTTGAGTATAAAAATTATTATTGAGTATTATTACAGTTATCCGAATTATCCGGATTTCAATCCAAATTATCCGGATAAATAAAATTGGCAAATTAACCGGATAATTCGGATAACAGATAATCCGGATTGCAATCTCTACATACAAGGCTCCAAAAGGCCACCGCGACGCCGCCACGGCTCTCGCACGCCTGCATGTGAAGACATTCGCACCGTGAACGCCACGCGCCGCCGCCGCCGCCGTCTGGTTCGGCTACCGTCCGCCACCGCTCCGTCTCCGGCTAGAGTGTGTGGCGGCTTGTATATTTTCCAAAATCCAGATTCTAGACCGTTACTGAAAAAGTACTGTCAAAGTCAGTTGTACGACAGTGACATTCAAGATCATTAAATTATCAGTGCTGCCATATTTACTAAAGTCCATTTAAAAGCGGAGCAGCCTGCAAAATTGGGAAACGAATGCCGAACTTTTTTATCTTCCATCAATCCTTTTCAATAAATCTACAAAAAATACAAAAATAACACATAATATTTTCAGCAAGTATCTTCGCATATTATCTTAATAAATTAATTAAATAAAAAAACATTATAATTGTTTATACTTGTCTTGGATTAGAAGGCGGGACCCATCCATGCGGTATATTATTCCAATAATATGCCATAACTAAAATTGGGAAATTGGGTGATCTCGAGGACCTTTTCATTGGTCACTTTATCCTCCCAGGTGATGTGAAGGATACTCCGAAGACATGTGGAAAGAGTTGAGCCGATGTTTCTGCTTGGCAAAAGAGGTCCACGTTTTGGCTCCGTACAAAAGTATGCTCAGGACGCAAGCTTGATAAACAAAATAATTATATTTGTCCTTATGGTCAGGTGTTTGTTATCCCATACCCTTGTACGTAGTCTACCGAGCATTGACGAGGCTTTACAGATGCGAAGATCTATTTCCACGTCCAGTGACAAGTAGTTTTTAACAGTCTTTTTAAACATTAATTGACAAAGAAAATAAATCGCATGCCCACTGCAAGTTTGCAAAAACCCACCCAACTGCATTGTATTATCTGCCATCTTTCTAGGTCTGAATTCTTGCTCAGTTTACATTGATGGTGTTTTCATTATAAAAAGTTTTATAATGAAAACACCATCAATGTAAACTGAGCATTGTATGAATTTAATTCACTTTATTATATAGACAATAATAACATAACAGGTGCTTTTAATATTTTATAATATAGACCGTACTTTAATTCGTTATATATAAATAAGATAAGTACCTAATAAATAATGCGGGACAATTCACACAGCATCATCTTGCCCGAAGCTAGGCAGAGCATATGATATGGTTACCTACTAGATAACTGATATTATACATAATAAATTACATATAAAATACAGTGTTCGGCCGACCATGTGCCATACGGTAACTAGTACGGTAACTTTCAACGACCTCCGTGGCGCAGCGGGCGAAGGTCCGCCTGCGACGCAGGAGGTTGCGGATTCGATTCCCGCCTCGGAACAAATTTGTGTACGATCTGCAGAAATTATGTCCGTTGGTCTGGGTGTTTTCTATGTATAATAAAAAATTATCTATCTATATAGTGTAATGTATTATGTATATCAGTTATCTAATACCCATAACACAAGCTCTGCTTACCTTGGGGCTAGATAATACTGTGTGAATTGTCCAGCATTATTATTATTATTATTAATATTATAACTAGGGTTAGGTAGGCGGAACCAAGCTGCACGGCTATTATAAAGAATTTTTTGAAGAGTTTTGGTTACTTTGCCTCGGTTTCAACTCTAGACCCGGAAGCCACAAGCACTTAAGTCAATAATCGAGTATCTTGAAAAGTTTACAGGCTGATGTTTTTAATGTCTGGTATAAAAAAAAACTACTGAGATGGTATTTATTATTTTTTTTTATTAGTCACTTAGTAATTAGCTATACACCAAACTAAACTAGTTACTCTATGTTTATTAGTACATAATAATATCTGACTTAAGTTTGTTTGACCGCTTATACATAGGTAATGAGACATGACTTACGTGTTTCTAACACGTAAATCATATCACATAATGATCTCAAATAATAAGTCATACGCCTTACCTACTACAAAACTACAATATAAGTAAGTCATTATACCTACTAAATTTTTTAATAACTGAGCATGTATAAAAATGCGTTAAACATTAATCAACAAAAACAAATCCATAAAAAAATTAATCACTATCTTCAGAGCTTTGCAAATCAGGGTCGACGTTCCTAGCATCTGCAGCGGTTGCTAAATTTTTGTAAAAATGGTGGAAACATTCCGGTACGAGAGGTAATAGCGAAATTATGTCTCGTTTTTTTTCCATACTTATTGGCACTGGGTTGTTTGTTATCGGTGAAACAGTCAAATTTATGGTGCCGGTTCGTGTGCTCCTTCTGAAGTTAATGGCTTTAAAATCTTCATCTCTGGAAAGTGAGTTTTTATATTTTATTACTCCAAAGTCCGCCTCGTAGCACAGCCACTTCACATCATGCCATTTAAAAACATTGTTTGAAGTGTCTTTTTTTCGGGCTACTAGTGGCCCTTTTAGCAAACTCGCAAAGTCCATGAACTCCGCTTGTTGCATTTCGTGCACGGTAAACTTTTTACTGCTCGACCTTACTAACTGCATCCAGTCATGCGGGTGATATACTTGAATAGCAGATTTTTTCTTTTTTTTCTCAATGATGGCATGATCTAAATCCACTTCCATGTGAGTGTGGCCTGGTACCATAAATTTGTGATGAATTTTTTTTAAGGAGGGTTTCAGTGTCATCAGGTATGTAAACATTGCGGCTACGTGGGTATTCTTGTTTTGACCTCCACATGTATCGGAGTACAAAATAACTTCAGAAATGTCCTGAGGCAGTTCTTTGAGGTGGATGAATAAACAAGATGCTATTTGATTAGCACCTCGACCCGAGATTCCCTCATGCCACATGTAATGTGTAGACAATCCCGTTGCATTGTCGTGCACAGTAAGATTAAATGTCCAAAGCTGCCTTTTATAAAAAGCTACGGATGACTCTAAAGCTGGAGTAGGTAGACACTGTTGGAGATCAAAAGAAAGGCACTTCATGGTTTTGTCTATTGATGCAGTAATTTTGTCAGACTTTTTTTCATTATAAGCCATATCAGCTGCAAGCAAATGTGACTCACGTTCCGCCTCAAGGGTTAATTTTGCAGTTTCGTCGTTGGCGACACTTATCTTCATTTTAATGATGTCACAGTGGTGGCAAGTGTCAACTTTTGGCTTTTTAAAACTCAACTTTAATTTATGAAACTCTCTTCGGTAAATTTTGTCACTGACGGGGTTTTCATGAGACGTTTTATATAAAGAATACATGATTGAAATTGTTAAGTGTGATGGTAAATACTTTCGGCTACTTTTTCGTCTTGTGTAGTGGCTCTCGTATAACGGGAAGGAATTAATATGGCTAATCACTTCAAGAATCTTTAGATCTGAATGTTTATTTGCTGGAGTTTTCTTTCCACGTTTATCTGGTTGAATTATTCCACTGGAAGTGCTGCGTTTCTTTAAACCTATCAGTTTAACAAAATTATCCGTTATCGCCAAGGTTTTTAAAAAGCAACCTTGATATACGGATATTTTTTCACTGTTAATGTCTAAATGATACCTGTAGGTACATTGTCTAAATTTTTGCCGCTCAGGATCCTCGACACGATGTCGTTCTGTTTGTTTTTCCTGGATGGTGATTAGAGATGAAACGAAAGCTGCTCTCAAATCATATGACCCAAGATTCCAAAATTCCTTATGAATTACAGCACGTTGTTCATTACTTATCTTTTCTCGGCATTTATTTCGACAATTAGGTAGTTCCTGCATTTTGCGTTCTTCTACATTTTTCCCAGAAGCCGTCACATACGAAAGACCAAGATTGCGCTTCAATTTACTTTCTCGTTTTCTTTTTCGGCTATGTACTGATTGTTGAGGTAGAGATTGTGGCAGTTCTTCATCTTCTGCAGATAGGTTGGGACTTGGTTCAGTGCGTGTAGGGTCAGGCACAGAGTATGTTGGGTCAGCCACAGAGTCATCACTAGAAAAGTCACTGGGTGTTTCATCAGGAGCTGTATGTGTTTGAGTTCCTGATGTGCTTGGTTCAGGATCAATAAAAACACTTTGATCACTATAAACAGCGGTATCTTCTGTGAGCAGACTAGGGCTGGTTGATGATTTTTGAATTATTGTCACGTGGTCAACGTCAGACTGTTCGTTTTGTGGCTCGACAGAAGTTGTTGGTTTCTGCGTCCCAGATGTACTTGGTTGCACAGTAGTAGTTGTACTATGGTCACCTAAAATAATACAGAGGTATGTTATTCGCATAAAGAATTAGAAAAATAATAATGGTCTCTAAATAAATCAATTAGGTATTTAGTAAATTTATCATTCAAAAATTTTCATAAAATGTTACTCCTATTTTTACATTAGACTAAATAACAAATGCTAAATTAAAATGTAAGTATTTATTAAAAAAATATGATAATACGTACCAGTAGTTGTATTTTTTGTATTTATAACAAGGTTTAGTATTTTTCTCCCTCTCGATTCCATAGTAACTTATAACATTATCATTAATTGCACAACACAACCACAGCATGGGTCAGAATTATTTATAATGGTGGCTCAAAACAAAATCGCACTTCACTTCTTAAAATCCTGGAATTTCTAATGGCCATAATGCATTTTAACAAAAAATAAAGGGTAGGTCGAGAATCTTGTGGGTGAAACAACTTAAGTCAGATAGCTGAAGTCAAAAACAATAATAAAACTATAACGAACAAAAGTACTTAAGTCGACTTAAGTGCTTACGGTCCGGCACTAGAAGTGTTCCAAAAACATAAGTTGTTTGGTGCGTATTACTACCGGCTCGCGAATTGAAGCCCTGTGACTTAGTTGCTTATTGCCGTCGAAGGATTATACAAAAAGCAAAGCCCTGTCAGTTTTTAGCATTTCGAGAAAAAAATGACTTAAGTGCTTATGGACGCCGTGTCTAGAACTTTTCAAAGGTTTTGTTTACTTATTATAGTGCCCCACACTCAGGGTATTATTTGATTACTTTCAACTATTCAGTACTTACCTAATATATTTTTTTTGTATGAAATAACAGGGCTTACATTTTTTATTACATTTGGCATGTTAGTACAAAATCAAAATCAAAATCAAAAACTCTTTATTTCCATAAATACAATAAATGTACACTTAGAAAAGGTCAAATTATAAAACTATACACTGACACGGAAATAAAGTGATATTTTTGATTTCTGTCGCTTCGGTATGTAGACCAAAGTAAAGAAGCGACGAAGAAACCTTTAGCCTGTTAGTTGTTATTCTTCGAGTTGGAGCAAAACCCGTTCCAAGCTTTTTTATCTTCTAGATAATCTGATATTTTATAGTAAGCCTTTTTGCACAGCAAGGTTTTGACAATTTGTTTGAATTTATTTACTGATAATTTTTGCAACTCACTAGGAGTTTTGTTGTAGAAGCGTATACATTGCCCTTTAAAAGATACATTAATTTTGTGTAGCCTAGTTGTAGGCACAGCGAGTTTATGTTTATTTCTGGTATTAAAGTTATGTTTATCACAATTTTTAGGGAACAGATTTTTATTTCTATGAGTGTACAACAAGTTTTCATAAATATATTGACATGGTACTGTCATTATATTTATTTCTTTGAATTTATCACGTAGGGATTCTCTGGGACCCATATTATAGATTGCACGAACCAGCCCTCTTCTGCAGCACAAATACGGTGTTAATATCTGCAGCGTTCCCCCACAGCAGTATGCCATAAGACATAATACTATGGAAGTAGCTGAAATAAACAAGTCTAGATGTATCCACGTCTGTAAGATGACGGATTTTTTTGACTGCATACGCTGCAGAACTAAGTCTCTTCGATAGCTTATCTATGTGTGGGCCCCACTGAAGTTTATGATCTAAGGTGATTCCTAAGAATACGGTACTTTCTACTATTTCTAACGTTTCTCCTTTAACGTTTACATCAGCCTTCACTTGTTTAACATTAGGTAGAATAAATCTAATACATTTTGTTTTGCTTTCGTTTAGCAAAAGATTATTGACACTACTAAACCAATAGACTACTTTTGAGATTGCATTATTCACATCGTCGAAATTTGTGTTTTGTCGTTTCATTTTAAAAATTAATGAAGTATCATCAGCAAACAATACAATCTCGTGATTATTCTTTACTAGATGAGGCAGGTCGTTAATATAAACTAAAAATAGGAAAGGACCGAGGATAGAACCCTGCGGTACACCCATTGAAACTACAGACCCCGAAGACCGTTTCCCATTAATGTCAACTCTTTGTATCCTATCACTCAAATAAGAAGTAAGAAGATCCAAAGAGGTGTTTCTTATTCCACAGTGTAGTACCTACGTACCATTAAAATCAATAATAACGTGAGATATGGTCCAATAAAGCAGCTATGTGCATCCAAAGTGTTGAAAAGTGAAAATTAAAAACTGAAAGTTTAACTACGGATTGAATTGCAAAAGTCGAACATCCTATAGATATGCCACAGAGGTCATAAAAAATACCAATAATATGAGTCTGGTAAACAAAAATTAAAATCTGGATAATATATAAATAAAAACGATTTATTTAGTGGTAAGGTGGAAGAGTATAATATTATGCCTTAATGATAATGAAATAAAAATAATACTATTCTAAACAGACACAAGGTTCAGATTAGATAGCTTAAATGGTTAGAACAAAGAAAAATGTTACATAGTAAAAAGTGAGTGAGTGATGGTTGGATTGGAGTGGTGATTGGTGAGTGTGGCCTGGCAGCACTGTTGAGTTTTTTTTTGTATTTGTGATTATTTGATAGATGTTGTGTGTGGTTGTAAAGTAAAGTTAGTTGAGTGAGTTGTATAACCAGATTTTTGTTCGTATGATGTTCATCAATAAATATACTTGAGTGCAGTTCTGCTTGGAGATAATGTACCAAGGCATGTAATGTTATGATCCAGAGCGTTTCTCGGTGCTAAAATCATGTCTCCATCTATAGTGGGTAATGATGACGAACAGTGTCGTTGAGAGAAAGTGTCTTGAAATCAGAGAGTTGCCTTCAATGATGTGGAAGAGGTCGATTGTGCAAGCGAGGAGCGGCGGGCGGCGCGCCGCGGCCCTGGCGCTGGCGCTGGCGCTCGCCGTCGCAGCTGTAAGTGCAAGCACTCTGTCTGTCTTTAGCCAGTCCGTCTCGTTGGACCAAGGAACCTAAACAAGTACCTAGTACCTATCATATCGAGTATCTACCAGTCTTCTTGCATTACTAGCACCTACATTACTGTACAAGCTATCGCTTAAGTATATGCAGTAGGTACATTTTAACCAGAACTTTTCTTGTACATTTAGCTTAAATTGCATTGACCTCAATTCTCAACTAATGTGGAAACAATAAAGCAGTGTTCAATCATCACTCAACGGGTTTTGTTATGTTAATCCCTTTGGACTTTTTACCACCCTCAGCTAGCTAGCATACCTTAGCGTTTAACCCAGCTTATTGATAGTAACCCTATCAACTACACACACCATCTAAAATGTTTAATCATCATGAGGATTCTAGTATTAGATCACAATGCCAAAATAACTAATACCTAGCAGTATTAGTTAGGTATTTTTTTGCTTCTGTCGACTTCTGCTTTCCTGTGCTTCTGGCGTCCAGGAATTGATTTAAAATTACTTAGAAATTACTAAAAAACTAAATATATAAAAACACATAATACTTGTGTTTTATTTTGTGGTTTAAAATGTTGTAGATAACACTATGTGTAGTGATAGGTTAAGGTACTTCCATACTTCAATTCTGCCTACGTTAAAGAATTCATTATAATGGCTATTATAATGAATCAATATTAAGCGATTTGATAAACAGGTTGTTTGATATATTTTAAAAACAATAGTGTTCTGCTTGTAGGTGAGAAGGCAGCCAATTTGAGCAAATTTTGTGATTTAGATTTATTCAAAAGGTCAAACATAGAAAAGTGTTTGCTGATGCTGAATCATGCATGACTAGGGATTGCAAAGTCCAGATAATTTTCTTATCCAGATAATACAGATTTCATCATTTATAATATCCGGACAATCTGGATAATTCAAATAAAATGAAAAATTTAAAATAACATATTTTGACTAGCTTTTGTTTGTGGTTTCGCATACAATTTTCCAGGATGAAAGTATGCTTTCTGTTATTCCAAGTTTTAAACTACAAAAATGCAAAGTTTTTGGAAGGTATAATTTTAATTGAGAATTTAGTTTTTTTTTTGGAAGTTTAATATAACACTGAATGTCTTGAACTCGTGTCATACTTCCATTAGTTTTGGCTAAAAAAAAACATTGGTTATAAAATTCTTTTAATAGTGCATTATTAGCTATACAGAGTGCCACAAAACATATATATGTGTACTAAGCTGAAAAAGGTTGATTCTGGACCTCGGGGATTAACATTTTGTTAAATGAATTTTTTATTACGAACAAAAATTAAATTGTTTTTACATAAAACAAAATCACTCCCGCTGTGTGTCTGTCTGTCCGTCTGTCTGTCCCTATGTGTGCTTAGATCTTTAAAACTACGCAACGGATTTTGGTGGGATTTTTTTTAATAGATAGAGTGATTTAAGAGGACGGTTTATATGTATAATACATGCATAATATAGTAGAGAAACACTGATAATTTTAGAGGTTTCTAATGTGATGTCGTAAATATACACATTTTTTTGCGCTTGCATTGCAAATGCTGGCTGAACCCTACAAGATCAAAATAATGTACTATAGTATTGTACACCTTAAGAAGGTCAACATAAAAGTCCGCGATGGGATATGTCTATCTCTTAGGGATAACCCACAATAACCATTTTTTCGAGAAATAATGGCTTATTTACGAAGCTATTTTAAGCAATACAGCATTATTCCTTATCCTATTATGTACCTTAAATACATTGTGCATTTAATATAAATCAATATGGCCCTTTACAGCATGTAGTTTCAACGAATATTTTCGAAGATATTACAGATTTAAAATGTCCCTGCAAAGCGGCTGCGGCGGCGCGCGGCGGTACCGGCTTGGGGGGCCGATTCTGTTATTAGATTAAATACTAATTTAATAAATTCTCCCAAATTAGCCTCAAAAATATCTCCGATTCATATCATAGGAGGGAAAAATTGCGGAAAAAACAATAAAAAAAATCTCTTAGTAACTGTGACACTTAAGACATTGGGTCTACCGGGGAACTGTAACACAACCCCCCAACAACCCCCACAAAATTATGTCGGTCAAAATTATACCAAACACCCTGTATTTATGTAACCTTTTGGCCCCTCCCCTATTCATAAAACCCCTCAACGGTTTTGGCCACACATTTCACAAATTCAATCTGATTTCATGCAAATCGGATCAATGGTAAGTGGGGGAACTGGGATCTGCTCTAACATCTCGCATGGCAGTGCATTCTCCCCCTCCCCCTGCCTTACAGCCCAACTCCCTGAAGTACTCCAAGTGACTAAACAGCCATCTCCTCATCTCATGCTGGCACTGCGGTGTTCGTTTGCTTCACTAACTCGGATGGATGAATACAGTTTTGTTGTTTGTAGTTGTTGGAGAATGCTATGGGCGCGGATCTGGTGATAGAGATCCCAGGGTCAGGGCCGGGCGCGGACGAGGGCGGGCGCTACCGGCTGGACTACCGCCCGCCCAGCGGCTTGCCCGCGCCCAACTTCACCGTGCCCGCGCAGGCCTCCACCATCAACTTCAGTCAGGTGCATACTACTGTCGATCAACACTCGCATTCTAATGTACTGTACATGGTGACGTCACAGTGACTTCCTATAACGTAACGTTTGTGTGGGCAGGGCCTTCCCGGGACCAAGTACCACTTCATGCTGTACTACTCCAACGCCACCTTCCCCGACCTGCTCACCTGGAACCAGACCATCATCACAGGTACGTGGCGCGTGCGGCGCGGTGCGGCGCGGCGCGTGTGTAGCGCAGGCAGTGAGCGAGGTGTGTTGTGTGTTGCAGCGCCGGAGCCGCCCACCAACCTGACGGTGTCGCTGTCCCGCAACAAGCAGGCCACCATCGCCTGGGCGCCGCCTGCGCAGGGACAATACACCGGCTTCCGGTTCAAGGTAACGCCGACACCGACGTGACGCCATGTCTTGACCAGTCCCTCAGTGACGTGAGGCCTAAACTAAATTACCTAAGTATACCATTTGAATGCATCTGAATAGGTACTGAGAATACTTACCTATTAGTTTCTGCCCGCGGCTTCGCACGCGTTGTTTCTTTAAAAACATTTAAAAGTTATTTCTATCCCAATTCCCTATGGGAACTGATTTATGTGATAAAAATGTATTTTTTTGAACTAATTTTAGTCACTAACATAGTATAAAACAAAGTCGACTTTGTCTGTCTCTCTGTCCTTATGTATGCTTAGATCTTTAAAACTACGCAACGGATTTTGATGCGGTTTTTTTTTATAGATAGAGTGATTCAAGAGGAAAGTTTATATGTATAATACATGCATAATATAGTAGAGAAACACTGATTAAAATTATCAGAGGTTTCTAATGTGATGTCGTAAATATACACATTTTTTTGCGCTTAGGTACATTGCAAACGCTGGCTGAACCCTACAAGATCAAAATAATGTACTACAGTATTGTACACCAAGGAGGTCAACAAAAAAGTCCGCGATGGGATATTTCTATCTCTTAGGGATAACCCACAATAATCATTTTTTAGGGTTTTGATGATCGAAGATCGGTTTCAAAACCCTTATGGTCTCGCTTTGTCTGTCCTTTTTTCCCTCCTTAATAACTCAAAAACTACTGCAGCTATCAACTTGAAATTTCAAATAATAAAACATTTTGTGCGCCTGTACAGATTTAGAGAAAAATAAATGAAAATAAATGAAAAATGAAAATGAATATTTTCCATACAAATTGTGATGCCGAAATTTTAAAAGATACCTACAGAGTCATATGGGGTATCAAATGAAAGGTATCATTTTGTACATTTCAAAATATTTTTTGAAATTTTTGTAGGTTTCATACATTTTAAAATATTTTGAAAAATGTCGAAAAAATACCCATTCCCCCCCCCTATCTCCGAAGTTTGCAGAGCGATCCGTTTAAAATGTATGGAGCGTTTGTAGATATGGATCTATATTTTACAGGAAAAATATAGAGAAGTTTGAAAAATGGTCAAAATGGGGGGGAATAATTTTCAAAGGGGGGGGCTACCTCACCGAGTGGGGTATCAAATGAAAGGTATCGGTTTGTACGTTTCAAAACAGTTTTTCAAATTTCTGTAGGTTTCATACTTTTTGCAATATTTTGAAAAAAGTCAAAAAAAAAACCATTCCCCCCCCTATCTCCGAAGTTTGCCGAGCGATCCATTTAAAATGTATGAAGCGTTTGTACATATGGATCTATATTTTACAGGAAAAATATAGAGAAGTCTGTAAAAAGAACACTTTTTGAAAAATGGTCAAAAAGGAATAATTTTCAAAAGGGGGGCTACCCCACCGAGTGGGATATCAAATGAAAGTATTCGAAAAAAGTCGAAAAATTTACCATTACCCACCTTAACCGGACCACCCATTTAACCGAAGCATGCATAGAGATCCATCTGAAATGTAGGTTGGTACCTATTATTTTTAGGTATTCGTTAAATTGCGAAGTCTCTAACCGGTACTTTTGGTACATATTTGTTGACAAACGTTCAAAACCCTCGGCGCGCGAGTTACACTCGCACTTGACGGATCTTGTTTGAGAAATAATGGCTTATTTACGAAAGGATTTTAAGCAATACAGCATTAATCCTTATCAATTAAGTACTTTAAATACATTGTGCATTTAATATAGATTAATATGGCCCTTTACAGCATGTAATTTTAATGAATATTTACGAAGAAATCACAGATTTAAAATACAGGGACATAGCGGTTGCAGCGGTACCGGCCGGGGGACCGATTCTGTGGTATATTTAGTATCAGCATTGCACCCGTGCAAAGCCGGGGCGTGTCGCTAGTTAAGTGATAAAATTTTAATTTTTAGAACTAATTTAAGTTTCGTAGACATTGTGGTTATGTATAAGATATTTTTTTCTCATTTCCCTAAGATAAATTAATAAAATAAATAAAAAGTATCACACATGACGTGTATTATTCCAGGTATGCAAAATTTCAGCCCGATCCTTTCAATAGTTTTGGCGTGAAACAAACAACCCAACAAGTTCTCTCAATTATACAAGTGTGATGCAATGAACTGTATGAGAGATGCGCCGTTAGTGTTGTCCTGCTGAAGTAGCCCTCGCCTTGCCGTGTGAGTGTGAGTGCGTGTGATCGGGACGTGTGTGCTGTGCGTGTGATCGGGACGTGTGTGCTGTGCGCAGGTGATCGCGCTGACGGAGCGCGCCGAGGTGGCGGAGCGCAACATCACGGTGGAGGCTGGGAGTGCGGCGGCGGCGGCGGCGGGCAACTGGACGCACACGCTGCGCGACCTGTCCCCCGGCGCCACCTACCAGCTGCACGCCTTCACGCTGCTGCACGACAAGGAGAGCGCTGCCTACGCCTCCAGGAACTTCACCACCAGTGAGTACTCTCTCTCTCTCTCTCTCTCTCTCTACTGAATCACGATCGCCACCGATATTCATACCTGAAACTTCATTTTGCTGATAAAGTTTAATGATTTACCATCATGCCGAATTTCAACTTCCTAGGTTATCTAGAAGTGGTTTAGGTTTTGAGGAGTCACTTGTTAAAAATAGCACTTTTCGGACCTCATTATTTCAAGTATCTTTAGAGATCGCATTGCGCGCCATTTTGTGAAAAGGATAGGCATAGGATTTCGCGTTCATAGGAGTGGGACAGAGGGACGGAGCGTACGTTTTTAAAACGGTTTAAACGCAAAATTTATTTTTTGGTTATTTACAAGAAAACTACACAACTTATGAAGAAACTGTACCTATTAAGGGACCAAAGAATTAGTATTAATTACAATATAATTAATAACATACGAATCAAAATAATAAATAATTACCGACGAAAAAAAAAACAAAACAAATAACCTACGAAACCTACGAATCAAAACAAAAATCTTTCCTATAGACCGCAGGGATCTAGAGACCTCGACCAGGTTAGGTGCAACACACACAGTGCACTTTTTTTATCGTAATTTTTTTTTGCGTAATCGTGTTTTCCAATTAAGCAACCGAAGAAAAAATGTTAAATTTGATGTAATTCTAGTTGTTTACCACGGACATCCCGTGAGTACAGAGATCTAGGCCTGGTTTGACAAGCAAACCCCACGGGTTACTCTATTTGTGCATCTTGCACAATCTTGGGATCAAAAGCGTGCCCAATGATTGGTATTCGTACTCTGTATTACGTCGTTTCTATCCTCAGTCGGCTGAGGCTGCGCTCTGGCGCGTGTCTCACTTTATAAATGAATGCTTGCTTCAGCCCGGCTGCACCTGCACCGGCGGCGCTGCTCTAGCGCCAGCCTGCGAGTCGAAGCGTTGCGTCCTGCTCGCTCGACCCGGGGTCCGCTCGTCTCGTCCTTGTCTCGGTCGATGCTTGCTTTCCTTCCACAACAATGCATTCTTCATCTCCCAGCCTACAGGCTTTCCTTTACTCTGATAGTGTATTCCAATAAAGGAAAGGTCGCAGCATTGCCTTGTTGTAAAGGCGTCGCTCCACTGCGCCGCGCGGCCCCGGTTGAGTGCTGCTACTACACTTACTATTTTTGTTTCCAGCGTTTCTAAATACCACACATTCATATCTTCCTCGCTAAAAATTAAACTTTTAAAGTTTCTAGGCAAAATTCCTATCATTATCTTGACTTTAATCATTTGAATTTGGGTTTTTTGTTCGGATTTGTTGATCTCTAAGTTCAACTATAGGCAATAATCCTTCAAAACCTGGAGATACATAGATAGTGAGCCCTAGACTCGGAGTGTACCACGTAGTAGCACGCGTTCGCTTTCGTATTTGATTAGTAAGTAGCAACGGCGCGGCGTGCGTCGCTGTTTACAAATCAAATGCGAAAGCGGCGGCACTTTGATGCGTGCGCCTATAATAACCTGGATTGTTTTAGTTTTTTTGCGCCTACGCTCTACTAACTCATGAAATGGCTCCGTCAAACTGCGGAAAATCTTTGTTTTATTAATTAACTACATAATATCTTGATCGCAGACTTTAGCGTTGTTAGGTAAACTGAGAGGATGGTTAGCGCGGCGGCCTCTCGGTGCAGGCCTACTCGTACTAACGAAAATCTAAGTTTCTGATTAGGTTTTACGCAAACTCTATCTTATGTAGGTGACGTAAGAGTAGGTTTTGCTTGAAAACGGATCAGAAACTTCGGTGTCTGTTTTCCGAGTAGGCCCTGAGGAAGTGGAGTGCGGGCGTCGCGTCACACCGGCGGAGGCGGCGCTCCGCAGCCTCCGCGCAGGTCCGCTCGGCGCGGGCGGTCGGAGTCAAGGTCGACAGGAACACGCCGTCGCCGTCGCGTCGGTAACTTGATGACGCGCTGTCATTCACGTGAATGGGTGAGGCTTCTGCGAAGGTCGTCAGTTGGAGCGACGCGATGCGCGCCTCCGACACCCCGCGACACCCCGCCTGTCCGGAACAATGCACTCCTACAGATTTACCTAAATGTAGTATACATGATTGAGTGTTAGTTTACATCTGCATAAGCTTCTCATAAATACTTACTCGCAAGGTCCAACCACATAAGTATAACTTGTATGAAAGTACCGAGGCGCGGGGTAGACAGGACATGTTATTTAAACTGGACGAGTCTCACGTCATCCGTATCTATTCATGTACCTAATCATTTGAAAAACTAAAAACCGTCTTAGAATCCCTTCGTTTTAAACTGTGTGTTTTTTTAAGTTATGCGGCATAAATACTTATCCTTCTGAAATGTAATCAGTGGTGGTCCCACTCCTCGGGAGCCCAGGTACTCTGTACTGCTGACGGATATTACATGAAAACAACATACCTACATGAGATCCTCTTTGTTTCGAAGCTGGTTAATCAAGAAGGAACGGGCACTTTATGTCTTTAATATAATACCTACTGCATATAATGTAAGTAATGTACCTCTGTATCTGTTAACGTGTGTTTGTCTCCCTTGCCCCCGCCCCCCGCCGCGCCGCCGGCGCCGGCGCAGGCGTCCTGGATGACCGGTGAGCTTCATGTCCCACTAACAAACATGTTTGCTTTGTTCCACACCACGCACCACGCATGCGCCTGTCTCCACCCATCAGCCAGTTATCTAGTAGTAGCTACCCTTCACACAACCTTATAAGATACTTACCTACTGTCCTGTCTGATTGTCCAGCATACCTACCTACTGTAAGTT
The DNA here is from genome assembly GCA_949316285.1 of Eupithecia subumbrata. Lineage (NCBI taxonomy): Eukaryota > Metazoa > Arthropoda > Insecta > Lepidoptera > Geometridae > Eupithecia > Eupithecia subumbrata. The sequence continues at coordinate 16,834,462 of OX438640.1, read as the reverse complement.
CCTTTAGAATGCTTGTTTGCGTGCGATGCCAGTAGTACTCGGTGACTGAGCTGAACTCAATTTACTCGCAGAAAGTAAAGGAAGAGTAGAGTATTCTTCTCATGCACAGAGCTGTCTTCGTGTTGGGTTGGGCGAGATCAAACTCCTCTCGCACTCAGGATCCAAGTAATCCCTCGCTTCGCTCGTCATTTATTCTAGGTACCTGAGTTGCGCTCAGGATTCAACGACGCCGCGCCCGTGACGTAAGACACTGCTTTGAGCCATCGGTGCATAATCTACTAAGTATATCTACGTGGACAACGAAGCAGTATGGGGGGACCTAATATGGAGGCCCATTGGTGAGTGCCGTCGTGCACTAGTCCCGCGCAGTGGCGCGGCGCAGGCGCAGGCGAGGTGGCCATTCAAACGGCTCGTTGTAACACATGCGGGGTAGGTACATACCTAGTGCTTACTTGATCAGATCGGAAGTGAGGGCCAAGCGGACGACATACCTACCTAAAGTAGCCTTGCGATGATCACGTCCGACCGGCTGAGCCATGCCGACTGCGTTACAATACATTACGACGGCACCGATCTACTATTTACGACGACGTCACGTGTTGCAAGTGATTCATGGTTAGAAGACTACCTTATAAATATAACATAAATGACATTTAAAATAAATACTTGTTTCTAAGAATCGTTTGATCTTGCAACACAAATTCAAATCACGTAGGTAATAGGAACGCAATAAATAATTAAAACTCTGAACCGGTTCATTGGACTAGGATGGGCGCGCAAACTTTTTTGCTTATGAAATAGTGCTAACCACATTAAGGCAAAAAAATAGTCGTTTTGTTTAATTATACCGTTGGTCAGGTTTGAATACTTTTGCGTGTCGGGCCCACCTTGTCGGATGCGGCCCCGCCCCGCCCCGCCCCGCCCGTGTGTTTGCACAGCTTGCCTCGCCCGCTCTGCTTGTTCTACGAGTACAGTACAGTAGCTACCTACAGTTAAGCCATCACACCATCACACACAATACACATACGAAACCAACGCAGGGCATGCTCAGCTGAGATATTTAACCTTATTGTATTTATGTATAATCATTTGCATAAGTTTAAACCACATACAAAAACAAGTTTCCGCGATAGATATTAAAATTTTAGGTAAATAATAATAATTTACCTGTTATGACGATACGGGATGTAAGATACAAAATACAAAAAATACAAAATACAAAAACGTTTATTTCAGAAATGTTTGACACAATTTAGTTAGATCACTGCCTCCTGTGGTAGCTACAATGTAGCTGTGTTACAGGCGAACAGTATCTTCCCTTATGTATTTACTAGACATAATTTAACATTATGTATCTTAAATATGAACTTATCTATTATTATAATGAGTAAGTAGGTTAATGCACTAAACCTAAACCTACTTAACTTATTGCTAAACATTTGCTTACGTACTATATTTTTTTTTGTAATTAGAAAACAAATAAACCTTTTTCTTATCAATGATTAAGGTATGTTATGGGGTGTACAAAAAAGAAATGGACAGTGAAAGACAAGTAATATGGGTAGTTGAACGTATTAAGAAAATAATATAGACATTTGTGTATATATGTGTGTGAGACATTATTGTGTATAAATAAATTATAAATGTATAGATAAGGGTTTAGATAGGATTCGATTTTATAATTTTGATTTTTGATTTTAGTGGATTTGAATTTACATTATTTTAAGTCATTTTAAAAAACAGTTGTTCTACACCATCGTAGTCATAGCCTTTAAGCCAGTCAAAAACACATTGTTTAAGCTTTTGTTTAGTTAGGGATTTGATTTTTGATTTTGAATTAATTTTATTATAGAGAATCGGAGCAAGGCGATTATAGTGCCTTCTCGCAATTTCGCATTGATAGCTTGGAACAGGGCACTTGTCTAACCGTTTGTTGGAGGGAGGAAGAGTGGGGACAGTTTGTGAATGGTACCTTTTTATACAGTTAAGTACAAATAGTTTTCTGACAGAGAGGACGTTACATTTTTATACAAGTCAGTGGTAGGGTATCTATACGGGAGAGACATCGCGACTTTAAGCAGAGCACGCTGAGCTCGCTCTACTTTTATGAGATGTGTCTTCGCAGCACCACCGCATGAGCAAATACAGTAGCTTATTACACATTCCGCTAAGGATTTGTAGGTTTGTATCAAGAGTTTGTGATCAGTGACATCCCTCAGTTTTTTGAAAACGATAATTAGCCTCCTGATTCTCTTTGACACCGCGTCAATATGAGGAACCCACGTGAGTCTATCGTCGATTGTTACCCCGAGATATTTTATTGTTTGTACGAGATGGGTTTTCCCTTGGTCTGGTTCTCCTCCCTCGGTGGGACGTACCTTTCAACCAACACTCACAGGTACCTGCTCTCTATAGAGTAGAGTAACCTAATTAATTATACTCTGCTGTATAAACAGTATGAGGTGAGGTGAGGTGGTGCATACTGTAGTGGTCAACAAAGACACCCCCCCTCTCCCACGTGTGTTCTCCCCATCAGTCGCCATTGTCATCGCTTCTTATACAATGTAGGTACTTCATACTCGATACAATAAATAACTGACGCTACCTACATACATACATACATACATACATTACACACATAAGTAACAGAGTTGGTAGGATTTTGTTTTAAATTAGCATTTTGTATTGAAGCTGAATTGCCAAATGAAAAGAAATTGTAAATGGTGAAAAAGCGTGAAGTGTGGAGGTACCTAACAAAGACAGCCTAGCGACGACGTGCGCGTGTGCGGTGGCAGGTAATGTAATGCAATGCTCAGCTATACCTAAAACACACCATTAAATAAATATAAAATATATTTATTTGCTGCAAAAACAATAATTTTACCGCATATTAGCACTTTATAGATAGGTAGGTATGTTAACATTATAATATGATACACTAGCAGCATCTCGCGGTTTCACTCGCGTAATTCCGGTTCCCGTGGGAATTCCGGGATAAAATATATTATATAGCCTATATGCTATTCCAGAATATAATCTATCTCTGTGTCAAATTTCAGCCAGATCCGTTCAGTAGTTTTTACTTGAAAGAGTAACAAACAAATCGTCGGTTGCAGGTTCAATTAGGGTAACCAACCGCCAAAACATGGCCAAAACCCAACTTTTCAGTAGAAGCATGCAAAGTTTTTTTTCATATTAAATTGAACATAACTTTATTCGCATGTGACCTTTTTTTGATCTGTTTTGACAGAAAAGCTTATAATTCATTGAATTTTCTGGCAAAATATGACGTTTGTTCCTAATAGCCTTATTTTTGTATATAAATTTCAGTTCCATCAATTTTTAGGGTTTTGATGATCGAAGATCGGTTTCAAAACCCTTATGGTCTCGCTTTGTCTGTCCTTTTTTCCCTCCTTAATAACTCAAAAACTACTGCAGCTATCAACTTGAAATTTAAAATAATAATAAATTTCGTGCGCCTGTACAGATTTAGAGAAAAATAAATGAAAATAAATGAAAAATGAAAATGAATATTTTCCATACAAATTGTGATGCCGAAATTTTAAAAGATACCTACAGAGTCATATGGGGTATCAAATGAAAGGTATCGGTTTGGACATTTTAAACCAGTTTTTCAAATTTCTGTGTCTTTTATACTTTTTGAAATATTTCGAAAAAAGTCGAAAAAATTACCATAACCCACCTTAACCGAACCACCCATTTAACCGAAGCATGCAAAGAGATCCATCTAAAATGTAGGTTGGTAACTACTATTCTTAGGTATTCGTTAAATTGCGAAGTCTCTAACCGGTACTTTTGGTACATATTTGTTGACAAACGTTCAAAACCCTCGGCGCGCGAGTTACACTCGCACTTGACGGATCTTGTTTTATGCTTATGGCAGTTACTAAATTCTTGCGTCACTGGATCCAAATCAATAAAATCTTTGTGTTCCAGGACCAGGACACATACACTGTAGGGACGAGGTTTTTCCGAGCTGATTCCATGTGACTTAGCCATTGCGTAGGACTCCAAACTGTCAGTTTTTTCGTTCAAGCTAAGAATTAGTGTAAGCAATGCTGGTTTGCTAAGATACATACTGTAACTTAACCTTCTTCGGTCATAGGAATACACCAATTCGACTTATGTTAATGGATCAGTTACAACATAATTTCGACGGAAATCTGAAAAATTCACAGTTAAAATGTGTAGCGTAACTGTCTTTTTTTAAAAGCTAGAATTCTTTTAAATATGCCATTCGAAAGAGCAGAAGAAACTAAAGAAAACTGTATACTCAACTTATTTTACGTGTTTTGGCGGTTACCCCAATTGAACCTGCAACCGACGATATATTAGTATTTATATGGATCAGTTGAGCTACCTGTTGATTGTTTGCAACAGTCTGCAGTTAGCTCAATTGTAAATACTAGTCCCAATATATTACTGTTATTTGATACATGACGACCTCCGTGGCGCAGCGGGTTCGGTCCCCGCCTCGGAACAAATTTGTGTACGATCTGCAGAAATTTGTTCCGTTGGTCTGGGTGTTTTCTATGTATAATAAAAAATATCTATCTATGTAATGTATTGTATTAAGTATATCAGTTATCTAGTACCCATAACACAAGCTCGGCTTAGCTTGGGGCTAGATGATGCTGTGTGGATTGTCCAGCATTATTTATTTATTTATTTATTTTACTTATTCATTATTATTATGGCCTATTAAAAGTATTAAAACTGATAGAATTTACCGAGCGATTGATCTCACACTACCTACCTACTAGGGATTAGTCCCGGGAATTCCCGTTCCCGAAATTCCCGGGAATTCCCGAAATTTTTGGCTGATTTAAGAACCGGGAAATCCAAAATCATTTCCCGGGAAATTTCGGGAATTTCGGGAAAAATATTTTAACTTTTATAGCATTACCGAAATAACGCAACTCAACATATTTCACTTCCTCTTATAGCATTTCACATTATCAGGTACCTAACCTACGCGGTATTAGGCAGGGTTGACATGATTTGTATCACTTGATATAAATTAATTGTTATTTTCCCTGCAATGAAAACAGAGAGCAGTCAAAAATGTATGATAGTGCCCAAAATTGAGCTTCCGTGTATACATGCACAATGTACCTGCTTTATTGGTTGATGATTCAGGAAATTCTCCGAAATTAATAATTCCATAAAGTTCAAACAATGCGAGTCGTCGAAAAAAAAATGCTTAGCCAACGTATTTGCGGCAAGTCATATCTGTTTTTGTTTGGAAACGTGCAAAATTTCAGCCCGATCTGTTGAGTAGTTTTGGCGTGAAGAAGGAACGGTAAAAACTTTCATATTTATAATATATTTTAATATTATTAGCTGCGCCCCGCGGCTTCGCCCGCGAATTTCAGTTATTTATTGCACAACAGGGGGTGTGCAATAAATAACTTTAGGGGTCGTTTTGTAAAAATAAGAAATACGTAATTCATTATATACTTTATAGTTTATTTATACCGAGTTTTGAGTGAATCTAACCAAGCAACCTATAAGAACCTTAAAACTGGAAGACCAAAGCGATTATGATAGAAAAAAAATATTAAATTAAATAATTCCGATTTAAATCAAATTAATCGTATTTTCTTTTTTCACCGTGATTTTTATCAAACCTGGTATAAGAAATGTTAGTTATGGCTATATTACTTTTGATCTGTAATAAATATAATTTTTAGGTCCATGTCTATTGTCCCCTCGTTCGACAAGAAGCCTTAAGGCTTTTCTTGCTATAGAGCCGTGACTGAAGCCAGCTCTACATAGTCGATTGCTGCCATCTTGCTCAGCAAAGTACCTTGCTGAGCAACATGACAGCAATACTCCATGAAGCTGGACTTGAGCTTGGCAAAGAGAAAGTACCAGAGTCAAGTGCATTGCTGCAATTTATTATCCTTTTTGTGCATGTTATTCTGATCGGCTCTGACGTACTACTGAACCTGTAAAGCGCGATGATATCGCCTGCGTGGGTATTATTAGGTAAAAATACCAGATACCAGCATCTGGTATCAGGTAGAGAATTCAAATGTATTCGTACACTTCTTCGAACACAACGAATCGACCGTTTACGGCTGGCAGAAATAAATGCATAGTAGAAAGATACCATTGAAGTACCCCGACGACGTTGATCGCCAATTGATTAGACGAACAGTCATCAATATTGACGACCGACACGAATGGAAGTCACAATCCAATTTAATTTATTTTTTAATACCGTGGGCTAACAAAGAACACTTAGTCCAATTTTATATTTGTCTCCGTTGAGCCTGGCCACCGTGGCGTAGTATTTGGATAGAAGAACATTATATTGATTATTATGTGGGTACGTAATAAGGTATTTTTAGATTGTTCGCTTAGAGGACTCGAAAAACAACGGGAGCTCCTCGGTGTCACTCTTACAACAACTCTGAACTTCTGTACAGTCTGTGTAAGTGTGTTTCATTGGATTAAAATGAAGAAACGAATCAAAGCTAAAACGGTGGCCACGAAGCTAAGCGTCTCATACTATACGAGATCAGGCGATATTGCACACAAGGATAGCTCAAGTCCGGCCTCATGGAGTATCAGCAAAGCACTTTGCTGTGCAACATGACAGCAAATGAATGTGTTATGCTGGGTTCAGTCACGACTCTATAGAACGAAAAGCCTTCAGGCTTATTGTCGAACGAGGGGACAAAAGACATGGACCTAAGAATTTTTTATTCATTTTATTAACATCTCAAAAGAAATACAGTTTTAAGTAACATACCTAATACCGCATAGTTACCTGATATCAGCGAAATGCCTAAAAAGGACGTGAAGTATATTAGATCATCTTATTTCGGTAGTGGTATAACAGTAAAAATATTTTTTCGAAATTTCCCGGGAATTCCCGGTTCCGACTTTGAAATTTCCCGGGATTCCCGGTTCCTCGAAAACGACCCGATTTTGGAGTCCCTACTACCTACCCAATAGGCATCCCTTCACAAAGAGTTAAGTACCTACACACAAGTGAATGTGCTTACGTTCGTTCGTTCGTTCGTTAGGTTGTTATTGTATGGGACGTATTGCGTAGGGAGATAAATATCTCCGCTACAGCGGTCACGTCACCTTACTTACAGGGTGGAGTTTTTGGACGAGGCAGTCAGGGGAGCTACCTTAACCGTTGTAGCTACAGGCAAATTATATTTGGAAAATGAGACATTCCTGTGCCTGGGGTAAATAGGGTTCAGGGGTTCGATCTGTACATCATGGTACTGGTGCGTTACACATACACTATGCATACACCTGTGTTTATTACATTAGAGATAAGAAGCACAATTATACAGGGTGCCACGTGAAGGGGGTCGCTGTCGGTACTAAGCCGAAAGGAAGTGATGTTGGACATCGAGGGGGTCAACTTTCGTTCTAAGATTTTTTGGATATCGCATTTTTTTTTAAATTTGAAGTAAGAATGTAGATGTTTTATCTTCTTATTTGTGTTCTTTTACGTATTCCTATACATGTTATTATTGTTTTGAAATTTCAAATGATATAAATTTTTTTTTTGTAATAATTCATGACAAAACACTGGTTTTGCTGAAAAAATCCCCCCTTTCGGCTTAGTAGGTATAAACTCTTTCCTCAATCACCATGTATGTAGGTATATAAGTATTTGAAGATGGTGTTTTCTTTTGTGGAATATTTATGCCATTGTCCAAGTCCTACCGATGATGCATGAATCTTGAGATATGTTCGAGGTAGGTGTCTATTGTGTTTGTGCTGTGTCTAGCGGTAGGTATGCACGCATGCATGCATGCTCCTACTCATTCGGACAACTAACTATTGTCTTTTTTATAAAGTAGTTTGAACATAGCTAGTGTCGTAGACTCTTTATCACATACATAGTACATGTAGGTACTATATAGTATTATATAGTACCCAGCTGCATGTACATTATCGACGGCGCAGGCCGCATGCAGTGCCTACTGTACGGGCCGTCCCGCGGCCATACCACATGGAGGGAAAGCATCTTAAATATTCTAGATAGAAAATTTTACTGAAACAATGCTTTATTTTGATTTTAAAAACAATTTAAACTGCTTTCAAAGATTTTTGAATAATCGCCTGTCTGAACCGGGAATCGAACCCGCCAAATTAAAAAAAAACACCCGTGAATTTGCGATACCGATCAAAAGGCTCAATCGTAGGGATATTTTTTTTTTCAGAGTACATAGCATCTTAAATAAAAGGCAGACCATGAAATTTAAATTCATAATTTCAGGAAAATGATTACTTAGCCTTTCCTTTTACTGAGCCGTGCTCCTAACAACTGATGTTATCATTTTAAAGTATTACTAATAAGTACCCACTTGAGAAATACATATCATTTCCCTATTACAAGTGCAATATCAAATAGTAATGTGACTCATGAAGTCACCATGATAAGATAAATAAATCAACATGGAGCGAAATTGTTAAAAGAGTGGCAATTTGTATATCTACCTACTACAGAATGGGACACATTTTGAGCATTTGCTACATTAAATTAATTGTAAGCAAAACGCCGGGATGATGATATAACAGCCGAGTTTATGGAACAAAAGCTGTATTGTGTAAAACTACGAGTAATTATGATGTTAATGAGTAAGGTTTGGATGATTGCTGTCTACGCCATGCACCTGCGCAGGCGCACGTACTCGGTCACACTGCTGATGATGATAGTATATCTACCGACGTGATCGACGATGTATCGAACAACGTAACTATTTTAAATTAATGTTCGATATCATGGTCTTCCTTTAATTAAAGATGCTTTATCTGAAAAAAAAATATCCTTACGATTGAGTCTTTTGATCGGTATCTTAAAAAAACTTTTGTTTTTTTTTTCAATTTGGCGGGTTCGATTCCCGGCTAAGACAGGCGATTATTCCAAAATCTTTGAATGCAGTTTCAATTATTTATAAAATCAAAAATCGAAGTGATTTTTCAGTAAAATGTTGTATCTAGAATATTTAAGATAGTTTCCCTCCGTTTGGCATAGAGAAACATGTAAAGTGTGTGTGTGTGTGTGTTGCAGAGCCGAACACGCCGGGTAAGTTCATCGTGTGGTTCCGCAACGAGACGACGCTGCTGGTGCTGTGGCAGCCGCCCTACCCGCCCGGCTTCTACACGCACTACAAGGTAACAACCACCACTCCTCACGACACCCTTCCTGTCCGTGACCGGACCGTCTAAACTACACTCACCTTCCGCAACACTACAACAGAACAGAACAGATAACAAAAACCAATATCAACTTATTGTACAAATACCTATAAACATGTCGTTACTTTCCAATACATTACAAAATACAGAAGCTTACTAATAGGAATGAAATTAAATGAAACTGCTTTTAACTAAGACTGAAATAAAATGAAAACGCACCGAGCGTTCCGTATAATTAAAAGTCCTTGTTTCTTGCCAAATATCCCCTAATGACTGATACATAATGTGTGTGTGTGCGTGTGTGTTGGCAGGTGTCGATCCTGCCGGGCGACGCGCGCGACAGCGAGCTGTACGTGGAGAAGGAGGGCGAGCCGCCCGGGCCGGCGCAGGCCGCCTTCAAGGGGCTGGTTCCGGGGCGTGCGTACAACATCTCCGTGCAGACCGTCTCCGAGCCCGAGATCAGCCCGCCCACCACGGCGCAGTACCGCACCGTGCCGCTGCGCCCGCGCAACGTCACCGCGCCGCACCACCTGCTCACCGAGACCTCCTTCCGCGTGCTGTGGCTGCCGCCGCAGGAGGAGAGCGAGTTCGAGAAGTACCAGGTGTCCGTGAGCGGCGAGGCGCGCCGCCTAGCGCCGCTCGTGCGCGCGCGCACCGACCCGCCGCAGGCCAGCTTCGATGCGCTGGAGCCCGGCGCGCACTACACCGTCACTGTCAAGACCATGTCCGGGAAGGTACGCCTCTCACCCGGCCGGAGCCTTCCCTCGTAGTTACTAGTGTAGTGTATGTATGATACATGCAGAATTGCATCGCAGGTGACGTCGTGGCCGGCGGCGACGGAGCTCACGCTGAAGCCGCTGCCGGTGCAGGGGCTGTCGGTGGCGCGCGCCGCGGGCGGCGGGGAGGGGGACGCAGTGCGCGTGCGCTGGCAGCCGCCGGCGGGCGGCGCGCACGACGACTACCGGCTGGAGTACCACGAGCCGGGCGGCGACGCCTCCTCGCTGCCCGCGCCCACGCCCGACCTCACGCTGGACGCGCTGCTGCCCGGACGGAACTACACGGTACCGCCTCGCCGTCTCACCTCGCCTCCCGACCCGCCTTTCTGCGTCTGACCGTCCTTGTCTCTACAGATCAGCGTGTTCGCGGTGTCGCGCGGCGTGTCCTCGAACGCGAGCGTGGTGTGGGCGGGCACGCGGCCGCTGGCGCCCGTCGTGGTCAGCGCCGAGCCCTCGGCGCGTGCGCTGCGCCTCGCCTGGCGCTCCGACGTCAACTCGCGCCAGCACCTCTACACGCTGCGCTACCGCCGGAACGACACGCAGGGCGACTACACCACGGTACCGACCCGTCCTGCGGCGCACCCTCCCGCCCCCCGCGCCCCCTAACCTCCGCTTGTGTGCGCAGGTGACGACGCGCGAGACGTCGGCGGTGCTGGAGGGCCTGTTCCCGGGCGCCGTGTACGAGCTGCAGCTGGCCGCCGTCAGCCACCAGCTGACCAGCGAGCCGCACACGCTGTACCGCGCGGTGCGGCCGCTGCCGGCGCTCTCGCTGGCGGTGGCGCGCGCCAGCTCCGACAGCGCGGCCGTCAGCTGGGCGGGCCCGGCACGCGCGCAGTCCGCGCTCTCGCACTACCAGCTGCGCTACCGCGTGGAGGGCGCCGGCGCCGGCGCCTGGCGCGCGCTGCCGCTGCTGCCGCCCACTGCGACGCACGCTGAGGTACGCATGCGCCAACCTACCGGCTCCTAGTTCCGTTCATTCCTGACACGTGTGTGTGTGTGTAATACGTATGACGACTATAACGACGATAACGACTATACTGAAAGCTGCAAGCGCCACCATCTGCTAACGTTGAAACTTCGCAGAGATGCCGCTGACCTCACATTCCTCCATAATATCATTTCTAATAGGCTTGACTGTTCGCATCTTCTTTCTAAGATCAAGATCATTGTCCCGACCCGTACTTCCACGAGACGCAACTACCTAAAGCTGCATGTTCCTACCTGTGCGACAAATTATCGCAAGAACTCCTACATTTCTCGAACTGCGGCCCTCTTTAATAGCACTTACAGCACGGCTGACTTCGATCTCTTTACATCTAGACCTAACGCATTTAAAAAAATGATTAACACTAATTTCTTTGGCACAACACGACCACCTACCTAATGGTAAATATGGTAACCTATCTACTGGTAGGCATTGCTATATTCTTTTTTAATTAATTAATTTATCATATTTATTTTTATACCTAACACGTTATAATTGTATTTATGAAACTTATTATTTTTACTAATACTAAGTACAGGTATCTAGTAGGTACATTACTAGTAGGTACTATTCCCTTTTGAAGGTTGATATGGCTCTTTAATCATTAATCTTTAATTTGTAGAATCTTGATTTTTTTGTAACTAGTGTTTTTGTATGATATTTTTGGATAATTTATTCTCATTCTATATGTGGAAGCTGCTTAGCTTAATTCTTCTATTGTCTTGTATTTAATTTTTTAGATCTAAAGCTTTTTGTTTCCCAAACATAAATAAATAAATAAATAAAAGTATGTGTGCAGATCGTGAACATGACGCACGGCGAGCGGTACAGCATATCCCTGGAGACGCTGAGCGAGGGCGGCGCCGGCGCGGGCGAGGGCGGCCGCGTGGCGTCGGGCGAGCCGCTGTGGGCGGCGCACACCGTGCGTGAGTACCGGGCGGGGCGGGGCGCGGCGCGGCGCGGTATCGACGGTGTAGTGACGCGCGCGTGTTGCAGGCCCCAACCCCGTGTCCAACGTGGCGGCGCTGGTGGACACGCGCAACCTGACGCTGGAGTGGCCGCGCGGCGGCGGGCGTGTGGAGGAGTACTCGCTGCGCGTGTGGCCCGCGGACGCGCAGGGCGAGGAGCGCGCGCTGCGCGTGCCGGCCGGCGCGCGCAGCACGCAGCGCGTGCCGCTGGACGCGCTCGACCCCGGCCGCGGGTACGTGGTCTCCATCGCCGCGCACTCGTACAACCTCACCTCGGACGTGTTCACCATCACCACCCGCACGCGTGAGTACCTCCCCTGCCGCTACCGACTGCCCCGGGCTGCCCCCGCGCACTTCCCAACACCTCCGCTTGTGCCGCAGGTCCGCTGATCCTGTCCGAGATGACGATCGTGCATGAGCGCGACCAGGCCGACTCCAACGACTCGCTGCCCTCCATACAGGTGACACCCGACACGCTACCACACCACACAACTATTACACATACTTTACACATTTTATTTTATTTTTATATTTTAGGAAAACTAACAGCTTATTAAACCTTAATATGCTAAACTTATTGAGTAACTTAAGCCTACAGTTTCCACTTATGAGTACATGGTTATGTGTCCATTCGAAGTAACAAGTAACGGAAAATTTTTGGAGTAATAGTGACAGGCGTTGCGCCTAATCTTATGAGTGCTACAATATCAAAGCCTAACCATTTGGAGCCTACTAAAACAATAGATTAAATAAAACAACTTTATGTTATACATAAATGAGAACATTACAAATAGTCTCAGCATCATGTTGCTCCACATAAAGTGCAGTAACGCTGCTTTTCTGACTGGACGAGGACCTTAGGCGCGACGAGACACGGGTGGTAGACCACAGACAAAAATTAAGGGTTCAATGAGGATCCGTAACGTTTTTTAATTTTAATTTTAATTTACTTTTCCCTGCCGCTAATAATTTTTTAGTTGAGAATGCAGATTTATAGAGCTTAAATAAAAAAAATATATTCAAAAATAACTTAGGGCTACAAATAGTCAACTAGTTTAGTAAGTTTTATAACAGTATGCGTGCGTGTGCGTGTGCAGGTGACGTACACGCCGACGCCGGCGGGCGCGACCACGTTCGACGCGTACCGGTTCCGGCTGGAGGGAGGCGAGGCGGGCGAGGCGGCGCGCGAGGCGCGGCGCGCCGCCGGCAACGAGACGCGGCGCGTGCGCTTCGCGGCGCTGACGCCGGGCGCGCTGTACAACGTGACCATGTGGACGGTCTCCGGGAACGTGAGCTCGCACCCCGTGCAGCGGCAGGTGCGGCTGTACCCGTGCGCCGTGCCCTGGCTGAACGCGACGCAGGTGGAGGCGCGGCGCGTGGCGCTGGCGTGGGGCGCGCCCTGTGGCGTGTACACGGACTACGAGGTGCAGTACCTGGAGGCGGCGGACCGGCTGCGCACGCTGCCCGCCGCGGCGGCGCACGTGCTGCTGGAGGGCCTGCGCCCGCACACGCTGTACACGTTCACGGTGGTGGTGCGCGCGGGCGCGGCGGACGCGCTGCCGACGCTGTCGCGCGCGGTCTCGGTGGCGGTGGGCACGGCGCAGGCGCCGCCGCCCGCGCCGCGCGGCTTTGCCCCGCAGGACGCGGCGCCCTCGCGGCTCTCCTTCGCCTGGGAGCTGGCGCCGCAGGACGCTAACGGCGACCTCACCCGCTTCCAGCTGCAGTACTGGTCGCAGGACGCGCCCGACAACCGCACCACACTCTACTTCCCGCCGGACGGTCAGTGCACGCACTCTACTCCACTCCACTCCACTCCATGTTCAGTTCGGTATAACCGTTGCCAGAGGGTAACTAGACGTAGGGAAAACAACTTTTTTAAATATTTTTTAGTATCTATTGTGGCTTTTTTAACCCTCAACATACATAACTTTTACGATGTTTAGTTTCTTTTTTCAGTTGAACACTCAGTTTTAAATGTTAACTTTTCAACACTTTTCATGCCCTTCAATATATAGCCAAGAGGCTTTTGACGGTTAAAAAGCCGCCAAGCTATCCACCTACCTACACCCAGTTTTTATATGAAAAACGTTGTGCCGAACATCCTGTATTATATATATGTAAGTAAGATGTGTTGTGTGTTGTGTTGCAGCGCGCAGCGGGGCGGTGTCGGGGCTGGCGCCGGGCGGCGCGTACGAGTTCGAGCTGCGCGGCGAGACGGCGGGCGGCGTGGGCGCGCCGGCGCGCTGGACGCAGCTCATGTCGATCGGCGCGCCGCCGCGCCCGCCCGCCGGCGCGCTGCCGCAGCCCGCCGCCGCCTCCTCCACCACGGTGGCGGTCCGCTTCCGCGCCGACTACTTCTCGCCCGCCAACGGGAACGTCACCTCCTACACGCTGGTCGTCAGCGAGGACCCGGAGCCCGAGCGCGGCCCGCTGCCCGCCGCCTCCTCCGCCTCCGCCGCGCACCTGCCCTCCTGGCGCGACGTGCAGCGCCTGCCCGTGTGGCCGCCCTACCAGGTGAGTGCACCGCACCCAGAGCGAGCCGACACCTAGTGAGGACACCTAGTGACGCGGCGGTCTGTATTGTCTCAGGTGACGGAGCCCTACTACCCGTTCCGCGGGCGCGCCGAGGAGCTGTTCGTGATCGGGTCGGAGCGCTGCGAGGCGGGCCGCGGCGAGCGGAGCGCCTACTGCAACGGCCCGCTGAAGCCCAACACCAAGTACTACGTGAAGCTACGCGCCTTCACCGCGCCCGACAAGTTCACCGACACGCACTACACTGCCGTGCACACCGGTCAGTACACTCTGGACACCTTTCCATTGATTATTTGTAATCAAATCAATGCAGAAAGACTCGACCATATGAATTGATAAGGCATTATCGAATCTCGCGATAAGGCGCGCGATAGCATGTAGGTACCGCGCGCTGTCCTCGCATGTCGGGCGTGCGAGGTGTTAGTGAGGTGTGCCATGTGTGTTGCAGAGGTGGACAACACGGGATGGATCGTGGGCGGCAGCGTGGCGCTGGCGGCGCTGCTGGCGGCGGCGCTGGGCGGCGCGGTGCTGCGGCGGCGACGCACGCTGGCAGCCGCCGCGCCGCCCGCGCCGCCGCCGCCGCGCTCGTCGCGCCCCGTGCGCGTCGCCGACTTCATCGAGCACTACCGCCTGATGGCCGCCGACTCGGACTTCCGCTTCAGCGAGGAGTTCGAGGAGCTGAAGCACGTGGGCCGCGAGCAGCCCACCACGGCGGCCGACCTGCCCGTGAACCGGCCCAAGAACCGGTTCACCAACATCCTGCCGTACGACCACTCGCGCTACAAGCTGCGCCCCGTGGACGACGAGGAGGGCTCCGACTACATCAACGCGAGCTACGTGCCCGGCCACGCGTCGCCGCGCGAGTTCATCGTCACGCAGGGACCGCTGCACAGCACGCGCGACGACTTCTGGCGCATGTGCTGGGAGAGCGGCGCGCGCGGCATCGTCATGCTGACGCGCTGCGTCGAGAAGGGCCGCGAGAAATGCGACCGCTACTGGCCGTACGACACGCGGCCCGTCTACTACGGAGACATCGCCGTCACCGCGCTCAACGAGAGCCGCTACCCCGACTGGACCATCGCCGAGCTGATGGTCTCGCGCGGCAGCGAGCAGCGCGTGCTCACGCACTTCCACTTCACCACCTGGCCCGACTTCGGCGTGCCCGAGCCGCCCGAGACCCTGGCCCGCTTCGTGCGCGCCTTCCGCGAGCGGTGCCCGCCCGACGCGCGCCCCGTCGTGGTGCACTGCAGCGCCGGCGTGGGCCGATCCGGCACCTTCGTCACGCTGGACACGGCGCTGCAGCAGCTCGCGCGCGGCGCCGACTCGCTCGACGTCTTCGGCACCGTGTACGCCATGCGCCGCGAGCGCGTCTGGTGCGTGCAGACGGAGCAGCAGTACATCTGCATCCACCAGTGCCTCGTCGCCGTGCTCGAGGGGCAGGACCTGCAGCCGCCGCCGCACCACAACCACCACAACAACCCCGCCTTCGAAGGTGAGTGCGTCCGCACACCGCGCACACCGCGCCCCACCTGACCGCACCGCACTTCACCTCACCTTGTCGGACCAGGCCCCGGCTGAGCGTCGCGCCCCGCGCCCCGCGGCCCCGACCCGCGTCCCGCACACATTAGTAACGTGTTCGAATGGTATGTGTGTGTGTGTGTGTGTGTGTGTGTGTGTGTGTGTGTGTGTGTGCGCGTGTGGCCCCCCCTGCTCAGTCGTGTGCTTGCCCGCACTATAACGCCACAGATAACACTATTACCGTCCATTGATGATTGTTACATACTTACTTATATAGTAGGAGTGCATTTTCAAGTAAAAATATTGCTTTTAAATAGCCAACGCGCGGCCCTCGTGACCGCCGTGGTCGAGCGCATGTCAAACTTTATTGAAGAATCATATCCATCATCCATCGTTACATACAATCTAGGTGCTCCATCGTCGGCGGCGCCCGCGGCTGCCCCTGCAACAAAGGCTTCGTTCTAATACAAGCATCTGTTTTACGAACAGTTTAACATTAGTTGTGACAGCGAGTAGCATTGTTCATATAACTAACGTCATACCTATGCTAGAGGTTTCAGTTGAGTTTGTGCCTGACCGATACCTGACTGTGTTGCAGACGATGAAGGCATCGCGGAGTCCGGCATGTGAGCGACGCGGCGCGGCGGGATGCGGCGCGGCGCGGCGGGATGCGACGCCGAACCAACGTCCATTCGATCGTCATTACGATGACAGGAAATTTTTATATTTTTTTACATATAGCTAAATATTTTTTTATAAATATGATTTTAAAAGTGACACTGACGTGTAGCGCAGTGGCCCGTGGCAGGCGCTGCGAGCCTGCGTTCGAATCTCAGACGTGTACGTGTGTGCGTGGAGCGGAGGCGCGGCCCACGCGTGCGCCCAGGGCGCGCTCCTCTCGGTCTCCTTGTAAATAGAGAGTACATTCATTAGGTTAACAATTAAATGCGTGCCTTCTAAGACTTAAGTTTCCTGTCCGTACTTAAAATAAATAGCGGTAAAATTATACTTTTAATTATAAACATAATGTTTAGCGACACACATGTACTTAATGTTAGTATAGATGGTGGTACCAAGGGACAACAACATATCTATTTATAATCGACTTACTTGTACGAACAATTACTTTATATTAACTTATTATTTGTTTGTGCCGCATGGCGAGCTCGTCGCACGTGTACGTTTAATTTTTACTAAATCGAATTAAAAACGTAAGTAGGTACTTTTTGTCTCAAAAACGTTGTAAACGGTTACGCATTATGAATGCGAAAGGTACATAGATAGCTACTAGGTAAGGTACTAACAAATAGTAATGATAGGGACTTTATTAATGCCTAGCTCACTACTGACAATAAATTAATATTCAACTGTTACAAAATGTCATTTGTTTTATTGATTATGTAAGCGCTGGCTGCACGGCTGCGTCACACTGCGTCCCGCTCCCAGAGTTTAAACAAAAGATCCTGTACGAAGGACGAAAATGTAACAATTGAAGTAGGTAGGTAGGTATTAGAGAGAAAAGAGTTTTCAAATATCGTATATTTTAAAATTTTTGATAGGTAATCATGTAATCTAAATATAACTATACGCCGCGCTCCACCGCTGCCGCCGCCGCCGCCGCCGCCGGCTGGAACAGAAGCTGTGGTGGAAGAGGACACGTTTTGGATTGCGACAGTATACTCTGGTTGTTGCATTTTAGAGCCGGCGCGGCGCGGCGGCGCGGCGGCGGGGATCACTCTGTGCGTGGTTATTTGTTTGTTTAAGGGTATCATTTAAACGGTCAGCAGATTAAATGGGTTTTGGTTTGCCAAAAAATTGATTTTGTGAGCAGAAAAAATAAATTGAAGAATAGAATATAGAATTGTTATTTTTTTCCGCTTGACGTTTTTCTAATTCGGCTGACCAAAACATTTATTTTGCTACACAAAAAATATTTTTTTCTTTAATCTTACGAATGTGTGTGTGAAACTGTATTTACGTGCTGTCAACAGACACATAGATCGGTTTTTGGTTACCTACACAAATTGTTGAATGACACTATCCCTCTGCCTGCTGCGACAGCAGCGAGTTTTTACTCTATGTTACGGATCCTCATTGGACGATTTCAATTTGTGCGCAATCAGAAAAACTGTAGGTACCTACTACCTATTTTGTTGATTATAATTAACATAACACGAGCCTCTAACACCTATTCCTTGTAATTTATTCAGAAGGATGTTAAACAAGACTCTATCGTACTTAGGCTTTGCTCATGTCAAGGAAGACCCCCACATCGTAGATTTTGTGATTGAGGATAGGTATATAATATTTCGTTAATACTTGTAGACTTAGAATAAGAAGGCTTAGAATGATAGTTGACACAAACGAGGTAAGTCTAAAAAATTGCGACTAATCGTCGCAATTTCAATTTCGAACCCCCAGTACAATACTTCAAATGGCGCGGAAAGCAGCTCCGACAAAAAAATATAAAAATGGTGTATTGTGCGGTGCAAGGGTGTGCAAACACCACTAATAAGAAATCTAACAATGCAAAAAGGTAATTTCATGGGTGAGTACTAATAGTAAACTTGTAATATTGCGTAAAACAGCCATCAAAAATCATAAATAAATTGAAAAATTTTCATAGCTGTTTTCGTGAAAATGTTGCTATGCGTGGGGGGAAAAATACCCCGGTTTGGTACTAAGTATAAAATAGTAGAGGAAAGGTGTCTCGTGTGAAAGGTAGGAATTTAACTAATTTACTCATAGGTACCTACTTAAAAACATCGTTTTAGTATTTTTCAAAATCACTCGAGGACTAGTAATCTTTGGCAATAGACGCGAGTGCGCTTTCATTTGTCGGTGTTCTTTTTTTAAATGTTTGTTTTCGAAAACGGGAAAAGCCAATATTATTAGGCGGACTTGGAGTAAAACCTTTTTGAATAGCTACCGGCTACTAACTTGTAAAAAAAACTTTAGAAATGGTTTTGCATAGAGTTTAGCCGCAGTTTAGACAGTAACGCTGTATTTTCTGCAGTGTAGAAAGGAATAAGCCACTTTTCCTGCAGGTGTAGTATTAAATACTTTAAGTATGTGTGTAATTTACCACATATTGGCATCAATTGATAAATGTTTATAACTATCGGCGTGCTTATCACACTCGCACTTGACGGGTCTTCTTTAATTTTGTATCAAACTAGTTTCAACTCTAACATGTAAGTAGGTAGAAATATATAATATACTAGTTTCTGCCCGCAGCTTCGCACGTTTTGCTTGTATGGAAACGCCTTATGGTTATTTCTTTCAATTCCCTGTGTATCGTCATCGCAGTATTTAAATATTCTACATTCAAATTCTGACGCCAATCACTCGTATTCGAATCCATTCAAGCAGCTTTTATTTCGTTATGTTTCTATTTTGAATTGGCACCAATGGGCGGCCTCGGGCCATACGATTGACCAATCAGAAGATCATAGATGGAGCCACATTAGAAACAACGTTGGAATAACCGAAGAAGACAGACGTAACCACGCCACCGGCCAACGCAACGAGACGCTTGCTTTTCTCGAAGAAACCAAAAGAACTTTTCCTTATTGAAATTAATGATAGATCTATCGATTTTCGTGTGTGTTTAAAACATAGTCAAGCCTTGTGAAGGACGTTTTCTTGAACTGTGAAGTGAAGTGCTAACCTACACCCTCGCTGTTCCCCTGGATGGAAGCCATTCGCCACGAGACAGAGATGTTCTGGGTCCATTCGTATCTATCCAGAGGTAAGCCAATTTATTGAATAGAATATATAACTTAATGATCGCTGCAGTGACGATTCGAATACCTATCTGCCTAAAGTCATTGCCCCCTGATGTGCGAGACGTTGATCTGCGCACACCCTGGGAACTGATTTATGGGATAAAATGTGGCCTATATTTTATTCCAGGCCTAAAGCTACCTGTTAACAAAAAAATTATAATACCTTTTAACGCCAAAACTACTGAAAGGGTCGGGCCCTTTCAGTAGTTTTCGCGTTAAAAGGTAACAAACATCCATCCATACATCTAAACATCTAAACTTTCCCTACGAACAAATGTTCTTGTTTTTTAAACCTCATTCGTGTATTTTTTTGAAATTTGAGAATTAACAATTGACGCCCACCAGTTAATAAGCAAAAGCACAAAATAAATAAATAAATAATGCTGGATAATCCACACAGCATCATCTAGCCCCAAAGTAAGCTACAACTAGATAAATATATATTTAATACATGTATACATAGACAGATATATTTTTTTATGTTACATAGAAAACACCCAGACCAACGGAACAAATTTCTGCAGATCGTACACAAATTTGTTCCGAGGCGGGAATCGAACCCGCAACCACTTGCGTCGCAGGCGGACTCTCGCCCGCTGCACCACTGAGGTCGACAAAATTACCCATTTTTTTAGGGAAAATGCCATTTACTTGCAACATTCAAACATACGAATGTGTGAGTGAAAGCACTGTATTTACGAGCTGTCAAAACACACATAGATCGGTTTTTGGTTACACAAATTGTCAAATTGTTGAATGACACTATCCCTCTGCTGAGACAGCAGCGAGTTTTTACTCTATGCTTGTAGACAGCATAGGATGTGGAGCGGTTTTTTCGAAATCCACTTTGACAGTCATCGAATATCTCAAAGTCACAAAAAGAGTAGAGTCGGTTGGACATTGCGGTTTCAATTATTTTAGCAAAAGTTGGTAGGTCTGTAGTTATTTTATGTCTCTATGGTCTCCTTTTTAGGGTTTTGAAGATCGAAGATCGGTTTCAAAACCCTTATGGTCTCGCTTTGTCTGTCCTTTTTTCCCTCCTTAATAACTCAAAAACTACTGCAGCTATCAACTTGAAATTTAAAATAATAATAAATTTCGTGCGCCTGTACAGATTTTGAGAAAAATAAATGAAAATAAATGAAAAATGAAAATGAATATTTTCCATACAAATTGTGATGCCGAAATTTTAAAAGATACCTACAGAGTCATATGGGGTATCAAATGAAAGGTAGGTACCATTTTGTACATTTCAAAATATATTTTGAAATTTTTGTAGGTTTCATACTTTTTAAAATATTTCGAAAAAAGTCGAAAAAATACCCATTCCCCCCCCCCCCTATCTCCGAAGATTGCAGAGCGATCCATGTAAAATGTATGGAGCGTTTATAGACATGGATCTATATTTTACAGGAAAAATATAGAGAAGTTTGAAAAAAGAACACTTTTTGAAAAATGGACAAAATGGGGGGGAATAATTTTCAAAAGGGGGGGCTACCTCACTGAGTGGGGTATCAAATGAAAGGTATCTGTTTATACGTTTGAAAATAGTTTTTTAAATTTCTGTAGGTTTCATACTTTTTGAAATATTTTGAAAAAAGTCGAAAAAAAACCCATTCCCCCCCCCCCCCCTATCTCCGAAGTTTGCCGAGCGATCCATTTAAAATGTATGAAGCGTTTGTAGATATGAATCTATATTTTACAGGAAAAATATAGAGAAGTCTGTAAAAAGAACACTTTTTGAAAAATGGTCAAAAAGGAATAATTTTCAAAAGGGGGGCTACCCCACCGAATGGGGTATCAAATGAAAGGTATCGGTTTGGACATTTCAAACCAGTTATTCAAATTTCTATAGCTTTCATACTTTTTGAAATATTTCGAAAAAAGTCGAAAAATTGACCATTACCCACCTTAACCGAACCACCAATATAACCGAAGCATGCAGAGAGATCCATCTGAAATGTAGGTTGGTACCTACTATTCTTAGGTATTCGTTAAATTGCGAAGTCTCTAACCAGTACTTTTGGTACATATTTGATGACAAACGTTCAAAACCGACAAGTGCGAGTTACACTCGCACTTGACGGATCTTGTTTATACAGCCGCGGCTTTATTACGGAAATTTTCATAGCATCATCGGGGACGTTTCCTTCTGTGAATGATTTGTTGATTAACAAGATCCGTCAAGTGCGAGTGTAACTCGCACTTGACGGATCCGAGGGCTTCGAACGTTTGTCAACAAATAAGTACCAAAAGTACCGGTTAGAGACTTCGCAATTTAACCGATACCTAAGAATAGTACCTAGGAACCAACGTACATGTCAGATAGATCTTTCTGCATGCTTCGGTTAAAGTGGGTAATGGTAAATTTTTCGACTTGTTTCAAAATATTTCAAAAAGTATGAAACCTACAGAAATTTGAAAAACTGTTTTGAAATGACCAAACCGATACCTTTTATTTGATACCCCACTCGGTGGGGTAGCCCCCCTTTATAAGATTATTCTTTTTTGACCATTTTTCAAAAAGTATTCTTTTTACAGACCTATATATTTTTCCTGTAAAATATAGATCTACAAACGCTCCATACATTTCAAATGGATCGCTCTGCAAACTTCGGAGATAGGGGGGGAATGGGTATTTTTTCGCCTTTTTTCAAAATATTTCAAAAAGTATGAAAACTACAGAAAGAAAAACTGTTTTGAAATATCCAAACCGATACCTTTCATTTGATCCTCTTTCGTCCGAGACTCACCCGCGAGCAGACGTATTTGTAGCTCCATTTAAAAATTACAAGAGTACTTTTATACCATTACCACCCATATCACAAAGTCCTAGTGGTACAAATCGCATACGCGCAACAGTGTCACTTAATACATTTCTACACTGAGGTCGGCGCGCGTGACCTTCACTGCTGTCGTCACATCACTGCAGCGTGCAACTGCGCCTACGAACTACCCGGCGGCCGGACATACGCTTGAAGCAGGTACGACATCTTGCTTACTCGATCTTGACTTTATCATGATGGAACGTTCACCACCTTCGAATGCGGCATTGACGCATGCCAGCTCGGACCCTGACATCCGAAGATTTTTAAGATATGATACCAAGCGTACCCGCTTTGATGATAATGTAGGCAAAGATAGCTGGAGTATTTTTAGAGACGAAATTAAAGAAATGATAGACGCTATGACCGAAAAGCAAAATGCTAAGCTTGATAAGCTTGAAAAAAGTATTTTAGACATCAAGCAACAAAACGACTCTATCCAGACATCAAACAGTGACATCAAACAATCCATGGACATTGTATCTAACCATGTCAAGGAAATTCAAGAAAAGATTGGGATATTAGATGAACAAAGTAAGTCAATGACTAAACAAATAGAAGAAATAAATTTGAAAGTGGAGAATCTTGAGCGCATAAACAAGAAAACAAGTATAGAAATTAGAAATGTACCAAAAAAGCAAAAAGAAGGAAAGAAAGATCTCTATAATATACTCCAAAAGTTACACAACACCGTAGACAACAGCGATGCAAAAGAAGCTCTTCAACTGCGTGATGTCTACCGTTTACCCGAAAAACCTAACAGCACTACGTCTACGGTAGTCGTAGAGTTCATAAGCACACTTGCTAAAGAAAATTTCCTTTTCAAAGTTAAGAGTTATATCAGGAACAAATTTGAACAGCTCAGCTCTAAGCACCTGGGCATGAGCGAAACCAAGAGCTTCATTTACATTTCGGAGCACCTCACGGCCAAAGCCTCAAGGCTCTTCTTTTTAGCACGGGACTTCGCCAAAACCGAGGGATTCGACTTCTGCTGGACAACTAATGGAAGAGTCTTCCTTCGTAAGAAGGAGAACACTCCCCATATTCTGGTGAAAAACGAAGAAACTGTCAGTACCCTTAGAGAAAGCCGCCGCCTAAACGAAAAATGACTAGATTGTTTATTAACTCCTTTCACTAACATTTCCTTAGACATATTTGTACTTATGTATCCAATCCTCACACTCCTTGCATTATTTTCACACCAGTCCTTCCTCCTACTTAAGCTTTTACCAAAAATCTACATCCAATATCAAGAAAAGCCTTACAAAAATAATATTTGTTACACTCTCTAACTTAAAAATGCACAATGGATAGCATAGACATATTAAAAGATATTGATAATACTAAACTTGTACACAGCGCTTCTATAGACAAACCCGAGCAGTGCTACGACTATATTAAAAATGATAAAACCAAGTACACTATAGTCTGTCAGAACATATGCAGTATTCAAAAAAATTTCGACAGCTTCACTGTATTCTTATCAAGACTTAAGTTTCTGCCTGATGTTATATTGTTAACTGAATGTCGAATTAATGAACACACTCCTCCGCTAATCCTGAAAAATTATTCATATTACGCATCTACTAAATTTATCAATCAGAATGATGGTATCGTTGTCCTGTCTAAGACCGGTCTAGCTAGATGTTAAAATCAGTGAACCCGACTTTGACGATGCTAATTGTGTTTTGGTTGTAATAGAAAACGAACTTAGTTTAATAGGAATATATAGAACCCCATTCATAATATAGACAAATTTTGCGAATCTCTTGAAAAAACGATACAACTAATAGAGACGGAATCATGCATTATGGTTGGTGACTACAACATTGACATCGGAAGTGATATCTTGATTGACAACCGCGCATTAAACTACTTAGAAATCACCGGATACTATGGATTCATCCCTGGTCACCAACTTCCCACGCGTGGTTCAAGGTGCCTAGATCACGTAATGGTTAAATCTAAAAACAAAACCACCAGTCTTGTTTGCAACACTGACATTACTGACCACTGTACAATCCTCGTCAGCACCGAAAAACCTAACTCGATTGCATTTCCCCCAAACAAAATCAAAACCAAAGTAGACTACCAATCAATCCTAAATGACCCTGAAATACAAAACCTACGAAACATATACAATCATAGTGACGTTAATCAAGCAGTCAATGAATTTACCGAGACTGTCTGCAACGTACTTAATAAACATACATCTTATACTCGTCTAAAAAACAAAGAAGTTATATCAAAACCATGGATTACAGCTAATCTACTAAAATGCACCCGAAAGAAAGATAAACTTCATCTGCTCACCAAAAAAAACCCTAACAATACAAAATTAAAAAGTATATACAAAAACTACCGAAACACATGCATGACACTTTTGCACAATCTTAAAAGGGAATACGAAAGTAACCTGCTAAGAAACGCTCAGGGTAACAGCAAGAAGACATGGAAATGTATCAAGGCCATCTGCAACATAAACACAATTAACAATAAAAACACTGAACTAGCAACTAAATCTGTAGATCCCGACGCTGCGGTCAATAAAGTGAATGACTACTTTGCTACTGTAGGCAAGGATCTGTCTAAAAGCATTTTGCAAGCACTTTCCTTGACCGAAGAACAACTTGCACATAAAGTAGGTTCAATAGTGCCCAACTCTCCTCAGAACTCATTTTTCTTCTCGCCTACAGACCCTTGTGAAATTAAGAAAATAAGTAGGTGGCTTAAAACTACTTCCTCCCCTGGTTGGGATAAAGTCAGCAACAAGCTCCTTAAAGAGGGCATAGACTTGTTTTCAACCCCAATATCTTATCTCACGAACCTGAGCTTAGATAGTGGAATAATGCCTCATTCTCTTAAGCTCGCTCATATAACCCCGATCTTTAAAGCTGGTAATCCTCAAGTTGCATCCAACTATCGACCGATATCGCTCCTCACCTCACTGTCAAAGATAATGGAAAAAGTCGTTAACAAAAGACTCCTGGGCTTTCTAGAGAGGCATCAGCTTCTTTCTGACAACCAGTATGGCTTTCGCAACCAAAGATCAACCGAAGACGCTGTTACAAATCTTACTGATTACGTCTCGGAGAAATTGGACAGCGGTAAGCGCTGTATCGGGGTCTTTGTGGACTTAGCAAAGGCCTTCGATACAGTGTCTAGGAAAATACTGCTGAAAAAGATGGAGGCCTTTGGTATCCGAGGATCCCCTCTCTGCTGGTTCGAATCGTACCTTAGCGGTCGTAGGCAGAGGGTGGTGTTGGATAAATATACCAGCCAAATCTCTAAAGTAGAGTTTGGTGTACCCCAAGGGAGTGTTTTAGGACCAACATTATTCCTTATCTACATTAACAGCTTGTGTTCGCTTGATATGGATAGTGCCAAGATTTTTACCTTTGCCGACGACACAGCAATAGTTTTTCATGGAGATACGTGGAAGGATGTAGTCGTCTCTTCTCAGGCCGGTCTCGCCAAAGTTGCTACTTGGCTCCAGCACAATTTGCTCACTCTCAATACCGAGAAAACCAAATTTATCCCATTTAGTATCACTAAAGGCACTTCCCCGGTAAATCTAAACACCCTTAAACTTCACAGGAAACCAGTTTGTTTAGAATCAGATTTGTGCGACTGCCCTTTGATTCATAAAGTGGATAGTACTAAATATCTTGGAGTTATAATCGATGAGCATATGACATGGAAAAACCAAATTGCGGCAATGTGCGGCAGACTGAGGAAGCTACTTTATATTTTTAGACAACTTAGATCATGTGCAACCAAAGAAACAATAAAATGTGTCTATCTTACGCTATGTCAGTCCGTGGTCACCTATTGCATCGCTGCATGGGGCTCTGCCTGCCAAACCCACCTTCTTCGATTAGAACGAGCACAGCGTGCCATTTTAAAAGTTGCTCACTATAAGCCTCGTAGATACCCAACCGAAAAACTTTATCAAGATGTGGAACTCCTCTCTGTTAGGCAACTATTTATATTGATGATCACACTGAAATTCCACAAAAATGCCATGCAATGTACAATACCCCAAAACGGTCGAAGATTAGTATGGAAACCACCTAAAATTCTCACTCGTTTTGGAGATAGAAGCTACAGATATTTTGGACCACGTTTATACTCGAGGCTAAATAAAAAACTTAATTTACTAACTCTTACCAGAAATATATGCAGGAAGAAAATAACAGATTGGCTGATTACCTCAGTCAGTCTGTGGACGACAGACCGTGCGCACGCATACAGGACCAGTTTAGCGCTTGCTGCCTGCATCAGTGATAGCCAACCGCTTTTGATATCGGGTCGCATAGCTTAACCATACACGATGTTCAAATGTAGGAAATGTCAGGAAGAATTCAGAGACGGAGCACAGTGCTCTATCTGTTCAGGCCAGTTTGACTTCGCCTGTGCTGGGGTCTCGGAAACCGGATATCGTCGCCTTGGAGACCGGAAATCGTCATGGCGGTGCACTTCCTGCAAGAGTTCCAGAACGGGAAGCCCTCTTCCACCACCGGCATCTAATTCTACTGCGAAGTCGCCGGTACCAGCAGATATGGAAGCAGTGCTCGCTGAGCTTAAGCGGCTGTCATTTCAAGTAGCCGTGCTCCCTGGACTTGACGAGAGCGTTAAAAGTATTAAGGCGGAATTAACCGAGCTCAAAAGCATTAAACCTGAGATAGCAGAGATAAAAAAGTCTATTGATTTCGTCGATTGCAGAATTGGAGCATTATCCGATAAGATACTGGAGATGGAGAAGGACATTCAGTCTTTGCAAAAGACTAAAAATGACGTCGATTATCTGAAGTTGCGCTTGGAAAACCTGGAGAGCCACTTAAAAGAGAATGAACAGCGCTCGCGCCTAAACAATATTGAAATTAAGGGCGTTCCAGTCTCAACTTCAGAAAATCTCTTCGATATTTTCTCAAAGATTGGAACTCATATTAAATGCTCGATACCTAAGGAGCAAATTAATTATATTGCGAGGATACCGATGCGCAACGACAAGGTGAATAAAACGATCGTCATTTCTGTGCATAGTAGATATATAAAGGACGATTTTGTTGCTATGGCAAAAAAGTGCACTATCACCCCTGTAGACCTGGGATTGAAGGGTGGTACCAGGATATACGTCAATGATCATTTAACACTCGAGAATAAAATACTCCTCAATAAAACCAAAACATTGGCGAAGGACCGGGGGTTTGCGTATACATGGGTGAAAGCCTGCAAGATCTGCATACGAAAGACCCCTACATCGCCAGTGATAGTCATTCGGACGGAAGCGGATCTTCAAAAACTGTAATGTTCTTCACTGTGTTCGTATTGCTTGCTAACTTACTACTCACGCTAACTTGT
Organism: Eupithecia subumbrata; assembly: GCA_949316285.1. Lineage (NCBI taxonomy): Eukaryota > Metazoa > Arthropoda > Insecta > Lepidoptera > Geometridae > Eupithecia > Eupithecia subumbrata. Next base: position 16,806,508 of record OX438640.1, on the reverse strand, counting down.
ATTATCTGCACCCAAGGGTTGGCGAGCACTGTCTTGCAAACCAGTCCGCACTCACTCAATGCGCCCGCTATGCGTCACCCTTCTATGCACCTACCGCTACCCGCATTAAGTTTGGTAAGTCAACTGGCCATTAGTTATTATTTCTTTTGTGATCCTAATAGTTTTATTGCCTTTTTGTCGTTTAGCTTTTGTGCGCATTGTTGCGCTAATTACATTATTGCACTTCCTTCAACTATTTCAATGTTTTATGTCCGCATTATTAATATTTTGAACTTATCTTATTTTGAGCAAATGATCTTACTATGTTTTCTTGTACTTATGCCAGCGCTAAAAAACCTACCGGTTAATAATGATTCCGATTAGTGTGTACTACCAGAATGTTCGCGGTCTCCGTACGAAAACTAGCACTTTTTATAGAAACATATGTTTGAATAATTACGACATCATTTGCGTTACAGAGACGTGGCTAAACGATAGTCTACATAATAATGAATTGTTCGATGATAGGTATATCGTTTGGAGGAGAGATCGTAATTATATTGCTACAGATCAGAATAAGGGGGGTGGAGTTTTAATTGCTGTGCGTCGCGAACTTGTCTCTGAGAGCCGGAGTGAATGGGCATCTTCGGCCGAAGACCTATGGGTTACTTTAACCTTAAACAACCGTAATCCTAGGTGTACCTATAAGATGCATTTATGTGTGGTTTACATATGTAATGAAAACTTAGGATATTCTATGCAGTCCCAACTGTCTAATTTCGCAGATAATTTAAGTAAAATTGTTTTGGACAACCCGCTAGACAAAATTATCGTTTTGGGTGATTTTAACATGCCGTTTGTGTCGTGGACACTCAGTGATGATGGGGTATCTTTATCACCAAGTAACATACAAGGAGCCCATCAAATAGATTTAATAGATAGCTTAAATACCTGTAACCTACTCCAATATAACTCGCTTGTCAATACCAGTCACGGTCGACTTCTTGATTTAGTCTTATCTAATAATGACGTAACCGTCAGCGCCTGCGACCTGCCATTGGTGACTGAAGACCCTCATCACCGCTCCATAGTGGTCTCTGCAGAGTATGTTCAACTTCACAGCATTAAACCACTCCCATACACCGTATTTCTTTATCGCGACGGTGACTACCAATCAATATGTGCAGAGCTAGATGCTGTGGACTGGCACTCGGAGCTTGGTAGTGGAACTATGAACGAAGCTGTAGATGTTATGTATAACAAGCTCTATAGCTTACGCGACACCTTCATCTCCTCTAAAACTACGGTTCCGCAACGTAAGTATCCATTATGGTACAGAGCTCCCCTTATAAAACTGTTAAAGGAAAAGGCGAAATATCATAGAAAATTTAAAACATATGGTAATGCCTATGATCGAGATTCTTTTATTATATTGCGGAATAGAGCGCGAGTTATGGAAAAAGAAATGTACACTGAGTACATTAATAACGTTGAGAGTTCTATTAGAAATAATCCACGGGCATTCTGGTCATACATAAAAAGTAAGAAACAATCAAATGCATACCCTTCTGTTATGCATTATGGTGGCTGTTCTTCTGATCAGGGAGGGGATATTTGTAATATGTTTGGTGAGTACTTTTACTCTACTTTTCTTCATTCACCAGCATCCAACTCGCAGTTGACTGATGACGACAATGCACAATATCCTACCACGTCTTCTGCTGATATCAGCATGGTTGAAGTGCTTGAAGATGAGGTTCTCAAAATGTTCAAGACTCTCGACCTTAATAAATCGGCAGGCCCTGATAATATCCCCGCAGTTCTAATAGTTAGATGTGCCAAAAGTCTAGTGGTCCCACTCTCTCTTCTGTATCGCCGCTCACTCTCGGAAGGTGTTATGCCTAATATCTGGAAGGCAGCTTTTATCACACCCGTTCATAAAAAAGGTCCTAAAAATAAAATAGAAAATTATAGGCCTATCTCAAAATTATGTTTATTTGCCAAAGTTTTAGAGAAAATTGTGCACACTCAACTATATTCTGCAATAAAGCACTACCTTGCACCACAACAGCACGGTTTTTTAAGGGGTAGGTCTACGACCTCTAACCTTTTACTCTGCACTGAGTTCCTGTCGCGTTCCATGTCGGAACCCTCGCAGGTTGATATTATTTATACTGATTACAGCAAATGCTTTGATCGTATTGATCACTCAGTACTATTAAAGAAGTTAGCACTTTTAGGTATAAGGGGTAACCTCTTTAGATGGTTTACATCCTACGTTCAAAATAGGTGCCAGACTGTAGTACTAAGTGGATACTCATCTTCAACCCTATACATCCCATCAGGAGTTCCCCAGGGATCATTATTAGGACCCTTGCTATTTACAATATTTGTGAACGATATTTCTTCATGCTTTATTTATTCTAAAATTTTATTATACGCAGATGATATGAAAATCTTATTCCAAATTCAAAATACTAGTGATGCTTCTCATCTGCAGGAAGACCTAATTCGGTTTGAAAACTACTGTAGCGCCAATAAGTTAGATCTGAATGTTTCGAAATGCTACGTTTGTTCCTACACCCGCAAGCCGTCGGTCATTAAGTTTGACTATACTCTACACAACATGCCGCTTACTAGAGTAGACACGATAAGAGATTTAGGTGTCTCTTTTGATCGTAAGCTCCTATTTGATGACCACATAACAAAAATAGTAAACAAAGCATCGAAAGCACTAGGATTTGTCTTGCGAATGTCTTCTGAATTTAAAAGCATAAAAACTTTAAAGATTTTGTACTGTTGCTATGTCCGTAGCCACTTAGAATATGCGTCCCAAGTGTGGAACCCCCGCTATGAGGTGTACTCTACACGACTGGAACGTATTCAGAAGAGGTTCATGAGGTACCTACAATACAAAGCCAAACTTTTTCTTCCGGATTATATGGCTAGATGTCGCAGGTTTCATTTTCTTCCGCTCTATGAACGGCGTAATATCGCTGATTTAGTGTATCTCCTAAATATAGCAAATGGCACAGTTGACTGTTCGGAGTTGTTGGAACTCATAGGACTGCGTACCCACAGGGCTGCATTGAGAAGACCTAATTTGTTACATATTCCTTTTGTAAAAACTAACTATAGACAGAACGCGTTTTTCATTAGATCAAGTGCCTCTTTCAATACCTTGGTAAGTGCAGATATTGATATTGATATTTTTACAACTTCTACCATTAAGCTCAAAAAAAAGTTATGTGACAAATTCTTTTCGGACATTTCTTCTTAAACTTAGCTTTAGAATAAGTATTTACTTTATATTTTAATAGTGTGCAATGTGCCTTTAATTTATAGTTTAATTTATAGTTTTTTTTTTGTGTATCAAATAGTAGTTTTAGTTCAATAAAGTTTAATTTTTTTTTAGTCGTCCATTACCACTGAAAATGTTAACCATAATGATTTTTGCTACCAGTGGAAACTTTATAAATAGCCCTCAGCTAAGTACATGTAATTTTCATGTATTTGTAATAATATTTCATATTTTGTAATTTTTCTAGCTGTAAGTTTTCCTAAAATTTGAAAATAAAATGAAAATAAAATAAATTAACTACCGAGAAACTGAGGATTTACTTAAAACTTCGTCTTAAATTAACTGTTTCTCACCCCCCATCCTTCCCCCTCCCTCCTACCCCTGTGGTCTATTCGGTTGCCTAGACTCTTACGAGACTAGTGACCTCGGGAGAGACCACAAATCAACCAATCCATACTACCATAATATAATATATACATAATATCAACAAATCGTCTCACACCATACTTGTTGTACCATATTCTAGTGTTTGTTCCAACTTGATTTTTTTGCACGAAAGAGGCTAGCTACCCACAACACAGGTTATCCTAGGGTGGGAGCTAGCGTAATTTTACAAATTTATTTGCATTCCTAAAGTAAAATTAAAGAGTAAATTAATTAAGTAAATTGTAACCTATTTTTTTAACTTATTTATAGGAACTAACCTATCGATTATGTTTGAGAAATTAATGTTACTTTAGGATAATAAGGATTGTAATAATAAAATACTTTATACTTTATTGATATAATGTTTTATGTTGTAAAGAGGAATAACAGGAATATACCCTACTCGGTGAGGTAGCCTCCCCTTTTTGACCATTTCTCAAAAAGTGTTCTTTTTACAGACTTTTCTATATTTTTCGTGCAAAATATAGACCCATATCTACAAACGCTCCGTACATTTTAAACGGATCGCTCTGCAAACTTCGGAGATGGGGGGGGGAATGGGTATTTTTTCGACTTTTTTCAAAATATTTCAAAAAGTATGAAACCTACAGAAATTTGAAAAACTATTTTGGAATGTACAAACTGATACCTTTCATTTGATACCTACCCCACATGACCCTGTAGGTATCTTTTAAAATTTCAGCATCACAATTTGTATAGAAAATATTCATTTTCATTTTTCATTTATTATCTATCATATATTTTTCTTTAAATCAATACAGGCGCACGAAATGTATTATTATTTTAAATTTCAAGTTGATAATTGCAGTACTTGCTGAGTTATTAAGGAGGGAAAAAAGGACACACAAAGCGAGACCATAAGGGTTTCGAAACCGATCTTCAATCTTCGAAACCCTAAAAATGAGATGGATGGTGCTAGCTCCATTGCGCACTTTCTAGTAAGTGCGGGCGTTTCCGCTTGTTTTACCAATGAATTTATATACCTACTTACTTACTACCTTTAAATTCCTTTATCATTCGTAGAGTGCAGAAAGAATTTAAGCGCACAAAAAAAAAATCTTTCGCCAACACGAAACGATACGCCTAGCTCTGTGCCACAATGCCCCAAAACATGGTAGAATAGAATTAGACATCTAATTTTACCATGCCCCATTATTTGTGATTTTCTGTCTGTGGCTAGGTATTGAAATATTTTCTGTGCGCAGCGCGCTATGTCATGCATGTCAGCTTCGCATGTCAGTCAGTCACTTCACTCACGTAACTTCAGTCAGTCAGTGTGTACAAAAAACCGCTTGTCGTGTCGCGGTTGGTCGCGGTTCGTGTGCTTCTGCAAAATCGACTTTCATCGCCTCGTAAGTTTGTGAATTTCCTCTTGTAAGGTGTATTTGATGTCTAAACGGGTTCTTATAGCGATTGTGTATGTGAAGGATTAGCAACGTAAACGGATCTCTTTCGCAGAATCGACAAAGATCATTCGATCGGATCGTGTCGATGCGTCACCCTTGTGAGCCATTTTACGAAGTTCCACTCTATTGTACATCGCCCTAAATACGGTATGTTTCAAGTGTGCTCTCTTAACAGGGCAGCAAGACGCTCAGTAATGCTAGGGTCTGGGCTGATAGGAGAATTTGGACGCATCCTAACCTATGTGGAAAGGACGCAGCCGCATCGGCGGATTCGCTAGGTATCGGCCCACGGTCGCATACTCACTTGCAGTATTTAATTCTTCAAACAAAGACTCAGTAGATTTTATGACCTTTTTGCCCTATGTACATTTCAAGGTGTTGTAAAAGAACATATCTTTAGGATGGATGCTGAAACTTCTTTGTCACAAACAGGCGGTTCTCCAAATGGTTTGTGTTTCTTCTAGTGCTTTAGGAAAATCTGAAAGCACACCAAATATGCAATATTTATCTAGTTACTTGTTACTTGTGCAAAGCAAAGAATGCTTATGTTTTTGGTAGTTAGATACATATTTATTTATTATTTCAAAGTTGTTACAATTTAACATTAATAGTGTCTTAAATAACAACAAAGTTTTATCTAGACACTAGAGTTCTCTTATTAATACTCAATTATGAATTATATGTGTGGAACTTAGACAAAAGTATCTTAATCATTGTTACTTAAACACATACGGGTCTCAGATGTAGAGATAATATAGTGGGGATGGTACAGTGTGTATTACCTTGTCACCGCACAATAATCTTAAGGTAGCTTCTATTAGATAGTAAAGTATCCAGCTGAAAGTAAGGCTATTCATTGTAGTCTGTCCACTGGTTTATTTTTTATTCAGATGCATGCCTATGAAGTTCCCTTAAACACAACAGGTAAGTGAATGAAGACTGAATTCAAAGTAGTGAAAGTATAAGAGCTTCAATATATATCGGTTAAGTAACAATGATTTCAATTTTCCATGAAAAGTATCAAAAGCCAAAGTTTACCCAGTATTTTGTCTGTCTTACTTTATATCCCAGAAAAGTGGCAGAAGCAAATTACATATTATTTTATTCTATTGAATATTCAGATGCTGAAAATAAAGTTGTTTCAGTCAGAAAAATCAAGATTGTTTAAAATTGAATAAAATAAATAATACTGACTATCTACTCCACACAGCACAGCAGTAAAAAAAAACATTGGTAAGGACCTGAGATAATATGAAGAGTTTGATAAAATCCTCATAATAGTTTTTGAGATTTTGCGATCTTGATTGACCTAGATCTTGCTTAAATATTAATTTAAATAGTATTTACTAACATGACAGATGCAATAACTGGTGGATGGTGTGGATGACGTAGGCTTGTGTCACTCATGTGACAGTTGTGTCTCAGAATGTGATACCTGGTCAAGTATAATATAATACCATGCTGAAAGCATATTTATATTTGGGCATAAGCCATATAAATCGTACTTGTCAGATTATAAGGGAAAAAGGACCCTGTGTCTCTGATATCTTATCACTTTGTTTTGGTCTGTCAACACAGGAACGTGTGGAGGTATTAATTTGAATTGAATAACATTAAAAACTGAAGTTGGTAACGCCATATATATAAAACTTCTAAGTCAACACAATCAAAAGTTACGGCCGTTTATATCCAAATATTTTTAAATTTCCAAGGGAATCACATGCACAGAAAACCTAAAGAGTATGTCCTGTGGACCTAGAATCATGAAATTTGGCAAGAATCAAGGTTATAAAGCACAAGTAAAGGAAAAAATCAGAAAACCGTAAATTAGTAGTTAATTAAACTTAAAAAAATGGTTTTGATTCTCGCCATGGACTAAAAACCTATAGGATACTTCCTGTTCACCTAGAATCATAAAATTTGGCAAGGAGCAATTATACAATTATACGGAACCCTTAGTGCGCGAGTACGATTCGCACTTGACGTTTTATTTTTTGCATGTGTCTAGAAAATGTGATGACAGAATATAAAATGTTGATTGTTCAGAAAAAACAAGTTATAGATAATATAAACAGTTGGTAAAGATTTAAGAATGAACAATTGTCTGGGGCGCGTCGCGTCGCGTCGTCGGCGCGCTGGCTTGAGGGTGGGGTGCGGTGTGCGGGGTGCGGGCGCCGCGATCTGGGTCAATGGTAGCCGAGGGGTCGCGCTGCAACCGGGTCACCGCAGGCTGTCGTCCGCCGGCCCCGGCAGGCAGCACCCCGCCACACGCCTCACGCCCCTACACTAGTGACGATTCCTGACATCTTTCTGCACTACCTTGCATTGCACACTACGTGCTAAAATCATATGATATCTAACTATACCTATAAAAAAAGAACATAAGGATTTTTCTCCATTAAAAGCACTTGATAAAATTATTTGATACTATACTACCCTATAACCAAATGGGGTGGCCATTTGGATGAGTAGAGAGGAAGTGATTAATTAGGATATGATAAAATAGGAAGCAATGTGATGGAAGATCTTAATTCCGAACGTTTTTTTTTATTTTTGATAAGAGAGTTAGAGCTGATTTAAAGTTGTATGAGATTTTGGTTTTGGTGAGAATCTTGCTTTTGATTGATAGATAATTTGGAAGAAACCAGAGCAAACATTTGAGACGTGATGTTTTTAGGTTCATAAAATTAACAATTATTCGGGTACCTATTTTTAAAATTATTTAAAGAAAAATGTACTGAAAATGAATCTTTCACGATGTACTGTTAATTTGCCCTGCATGACTATTAATTTACCCAGCACGTCGATAGATATAGTGGTGCGGGGTGCGGGGCGCGCGTGCTGGGTCGGAGAGAGGGTCGCCCCCGGGTTAGAGGGCGGCGCGGCGGAGGGTAGCGCGCCCCTGCGGCCGCGGGGCGCGGGCGGCGCGGCACAAGGACGCGCGCGGAGGTCAGCGACCGCGAGGTGAGGCCGCCGCGTCGCCGCCCGTCCGCACGAGGTGCAGCCGCCCCGCGCACACACACATCTAACACCTAACCTTGATTCACACAGACCTCAGTTTTACCTAAGAATATTATCAAATAAAATAGGTAAAACAGAATCTTCTACTTGCAACTTTATTTGATCGCGTGTTCATAGGTATATACCTACTTAGGTAAATTAGCTAATTAATCATCATGTCTTAAATTAAAAAGGTACCTACGTAATGCATCTAAGTACTTCATTTAATTTGTGTAGTACATGTTTAATGAAAGGCAGTCCAGGTCCCCACCTGGTTGCAGTCACACTCATCTCCTCCCCACGATTAACCGCCGACGCGCCGACGACGCTGAGCGACGTCGGAGCTCGCTGGCTAAGCTATCTGTCAACAGAATTTGCACATTAGGCATTGAGCACGGGCCTGGACCGGTTTTTCATTCAACATATAAATATGAAATTACATAATTATAAAACAATATGCGAACCAAATACCTAGTGTATTGTGTGGAGAGTAAAATAATAAATAATAGAAACTAAGATTCGTAGTTAACCCGTTTACATCCGTAATGAATAGAAAATCACTGACGAAGTATTAAAACTCTTGGTCATCGCAACCTTGCAAGAACATTTGAAATAAATGAAGAGGTTACCTACCTCTTACAATACTATGTATGTACCTAAGCGATGAATTCCTGGAGAGTATTTCTAGGTAGGTACGATGTAGACATCGTGATTGCTGTCTAACATTTTAGGAAATAGTAATCAGGGTAGGTTTGCGTCTCAAGTTTAGAATAGGCGAGTGAGTTGCAAATACATGCGATGTCGCAGACGTGCGACCTTGCCGAGGGCGCGCCAAGGTCCGCGCGCGGGCGACGACCTCGCCCGCGCGTGGCCGCCGCGCCGCGCCGCGTGCACAGCATGCTGCGCAGCGGGACCACCACAGCGGGCGACGACCTCGCCCGCGCGTGGCCGCCGCGCCGCGCCGCGTGCACAGCATGCTGCGCAGCGGGACCACCACCGCGGGCGACGACCTCGCCCGCGCGTGGCCGCCGCGCCGCGCCGCGTGCACAGCATGCTGCGCAGCGGGACAACCACCGCGGGCGACGACCTCGCCGCCCGCGCGTGGCCGCCACTCCGCGCCGCGTGCACAGCATGATGCACAGCGGGACAACCACGACCACCAATAGTCGACCGTGAGGGGGCGACCTCTGAAAGATGATCGGCCGACCAATAGTTTCGTCGATCGATTCATGTATGAAAACTGCTCTCAAACCTGCAATTAAAATAACGACATAAAATGACGACAAAAATAAATAATGATATGTAACGTTTGCTTGATCCGAATGTACTCGTAGTTACAGAATGAATGATTTAAAAGTATGATCGAAGATGAGATAGGAACGATTACCAAAGGGTCAAATATTTAATTTAATTTTAATTTATGATGATCATTATGATGTGTGCTGGTGCTGACCCCCCCCCCCCTCCCGCATCTCCCGCTCTCTCCCCGCAGTGCTTCACTGCGCAGGCACACATCGGCACTGTGCACAGCGCGAGCTAGGAGCTGGCCCGCGCCACTCATTATCTTCCTGCAAGTGCCGGTAAGTGCTCAGCGCGAGCTAGGAGCTGGCCCGCGTCACTCATTATCCTACAATCCCTAAACAGCCATAAAATACGAAGGTTCTTTTTCTTAAAAAAGTCAAAAAAAGGAGACTGCACAGAGTCATGAAATCATCTATTGAGTACAAGCACTTTTCTAACAAAAACATTTTAAATTTGATAAAATATTCGGCCTTTCAATGTTGTTCAGGTCAATCGGAAGAGAAGTAAATACTTCATTTGGTACCGAGAGACAAGCTTCACAATGTTTAACCGGCCTAGGTTCCTAGCGATGGAGCGGCCAGATTCATTCTTCTTGTGTTTGGTGTTATCTTTATTTGTTCATTTGATTCATATTTATCAGGATGTCTCGCAACATATCCATAAGGTTTACTCAAATATTAAGACTAGAATAGATTAGAATAGCAAGTGTTCGAATTACTCTCTTCTGCATTTGGAAAGCCCTTTATAAATGATACTCATGGCTATTCCCCCAGAACTGAACGCTACATTGAACTGCGACTCTCTCTACAAGTGCATTTGAATATTACATTCAAAGGAGGAGCTTCTTTATTCGGCGAAACTTATAATACAGTGTAATTATCATGGAATTTGAAGTGTACTGCGAAATCGTTTAGAAGCAAAAAACGGTTTTGCTTTTTCAAAACAAACAAGAGTAAGTTCGTAGACTTCTAAATGCAATTCTGTACATTTCAAAAAGATCGTTTTTGTTACACTCGCACTTGACGTTCTTGTTTTTTTCTAGTGTCTAGTGTTTCCAAGGCCTTATATTTGTCACAGATTCTATGATTTTAACAAGCTCATGCTATATACTGTTAACCGAAGAGTATCGGCTTATAGAGCGGTCACGGTCACGATGTACCTACCGTTAACTGTTTGTTTCAGTAGAGGTCGGCGTGTGGTGTGGTGTGCCTTGCGGGTTGCAGTGGGTCTCGTGCGTGTGCGTGTGCGGTGCTAGCGAGCAGAGGAAGAGGGGCGAGGAGACTCGAGCGCACTGCGCGGGGACAACACCGGCGACAAGACGGAGAGCGCGCGCCAAGCGGGGCCCGCGCCGCGCGCCTCGGTAGCCCCGAGGCGACGCTGGGTCCCGCCCTCCACCCGCACCAGCCACGACGGGCCCCAGGGAGATGCCAAGCACGACGTCATATTCAGAAAGGTACCTAGGTATATCCATGCATCCATATCGCCTCGCTCCTGCGTCCGCCCCCACCCCACTCACGCGTGTCTCGCCCCGCAGGTCCGCGGCATCCTCAACAAGCTCACGCCTGAGAAGTTCCAGAAGCTTAGCGATGACCTGCTGGCGCTGGAGCTGGACTCGGACAAGGTGCTGAAGGGGGTGATCCTGCTGATCTTCGAGAAGGCGCTGGACGAGCCCAAGTACTCGTCCATGTACGCGCAGCTGTGCAAGCGGCTCAGTGAGGAGGCGCCGGACTTCGAGCCGCGCGGCTCGCCATGCACCTTCAAGCTGCTGCTGCTCAACAAGTGCCGCACCGAGTTCGAGAATCGCGCCGAGGCCTTCGCGGCCTACGAGGAGCGCGCGCTGCAGCCCGACGAGCGCGAGAAGCGCCACCTGGCCAAGTGCAAGATGCTGGGCAACATCAAGTTCATAGGCGAGCTCGGCAAGCTGGAGATCCTCGCCGAGAGCATACTGCACCGCTGCATCCAGAACCTGCTGGCGCGGCGCGCCGCCGCCGACCACCACGAGGACCTGGAGTGCCTAGCGCAGCTGGTGCGCACCTGCGGCCGTGTGCTGGACTCGGAGCGCGGCCGCGGCCTCATGGACCAGTACTTCGCGCGCATCGAGACTCTCTCCCGCAGCAGGGACCTGCAGCCCCGCATCCGCTTCATGCTGCGCGACGTGGTGGAGTTGCGGCGCGGCGGCTGGGTGCCGCGCGCCGCCTCCAGCCACGAGGGGCCCGTGCCCATGCACCAGCTGCGCTCGGACGGGTCGCCGCCGCGCCGCGTGGAGCGCGACGCCTTGTTCCGCGCGCCCGGCCGCAGCCGCCCGCTGGACGAGGTGTTCGCGGGCCTGGCGCTGCAGCCGCCCTCCACGCTGCAGCCGCAGGACAAGCTCTTCGGGAACGGCTTCGGCAACGCGCGCGACCGCGACTACCGCCAGCGCTCCGCGCCCGCCTACTTCCCCCGCCACAACGCCACCAACAACAACCACTATGCCAAGCACTCGCAGCACCAGCAGCAGCAGCAGGGCAGCGCGACGCCCAAGGTACGTACCGGAGCGCCGAGCGACCGCGCTCACATGTGTGCGACAGTATCACAGCAGCGCGTTTGTGTTGCAGGAGGGCGGCGGGCGGCGCGCGGCGCGCGTGCTGACCACGCCGGGCACGCTGCAGAACGTGCAGATGCGGCCCGACGCCAACTCGCTCATGTTCGCCGCCAACCGCATCTCCAAGCCGCAGCCGCAGCCGCAGCTGCAGCCCGTGCAGCAAAGTGAGTACCCGCAGAGAGCGCCCTTCCCCCGCGCCCACCCGCTTGAGCGCGCTCACCTTCCCTTGTCATCCGCAGGCGTGCTCGCGCCCGCGTTCGCGGCCGCGCCGCCGCTGCTCAAGGAGCCCGCCATCACCATCAAGCCAGCCGCCGACAAGCGCGACAAGCGAGATAAGAAGGACAAGGGGCCCAACAAGGAGGAGGCCTGCCGCCTGGCGCTGGAGGCGGTGGCCGCGCTCGCGCCGGCGTACGACCCCGCCGCCGAGGAGCCGGAGGGCGCCCCCGCGTCGCAGCCCGAGCCTCTCGCGCGGCTGCTGGCGCTGCAGCCGGCGGACAAGGTGCTGCGCCGCTGCATCGCTGCCGTGCTGGAGGGCGCGCTGGCCGAGGAGGCGGACGACGCGTCGCTGTGGGCCGCCTGCCACGTGCTGCGCGCCATCAAGCGCGCGCCGCTGCAGGAGGCGGTGCGCGCGCTGCTGGCGACGCCCGGGCCCGCGCTCGCGCGCCTGCTCAGCTGGCTGGTGTTGACGCGCCTGCTGCCGCTGAGCGAGGTGGGCGCGTGGGGCGAGGGCCCCCTGCTACTGGACGTGGTGCAGCGGCTGCACGAGGCGCGCGGCGAGGCAGCGCTGCGCCGGCTGCTGGAGGAATCCAAGCTGGACCTGTGCGCGGCGCTGTCGGCGGACGCGGAGGCGGACGCAGACGCGCGCCTGGCGCTGCTGGAGGCGCGCGGGCTGGGTCCGCTGGTCCCGCAGCTGCGTGTGCGCGCGGCGCTCGCGCGGCAGCTGGCCGCGGAGCCGGCGCCGCCCGCGCTCTACCGCTGGATCAAGAACAACGTGGAGGCAGGCGTGCGCGCCTCGCCCGCGTTCGTGTCGGCGCTGATGGCGCTGCTGGCGGCGCATGTGACGCGCGCGGCCGGCTCGGCGCCGCCCACGCCGCCCAAGGAGGCGCTGGAGGCGGAGCGCGCGCTGCTGGAGGCGTACGCGCCGCTGCTGCAGGCGCTGCTGGCGGCGCGGCCGGACCTGCAGCTGGCGGCGGTGTACGCGGCGCAGCTGCACGCGCACGACCACCACTACCCCAAGGGCATGCTGCTGCGCTGGTTCATGCACCTCTACAACATGGAGGTGTGCGAGGAGGACGCGTTCCTGCGCTGGCGCGAGGACGTCACCGACGCCTACCCCGGCAAGGGCGAGGCGCTCTTCCAGGTCAGTACGACACAGCATTGCACTGCACTGCACCACCACCGCTGCACCGGTGCGGCGATGGGACATGCACATGGGGACAGATTAATGGCATAAAAAATAAAAATTTGCCCATTTGATTCGAGGCCTAAAGCTACACTTAAGCAAAATATCAGCTCAATATGTTCAGTATTGTAATCTGTGATCAAATCGGTTTATCTCTTAAAAAACCAGAGGCTGCAGGATTGCACGGTTACAAGAGATCTAGGCGTGCTGCACGATTCCAAACTTCTCTTTGACTCTCATATCGACTCCATCATTGCTAAAGCGTCCAAAGCTTTAGGCTTTGTAATGAGAAGCTCCGTTAGTTTTAGTAGATGTAAAACATACAACATTTTATTTTGCACATATGTGCGCAGCATACTTGAATATGCCTCTCAAATCTGGAGTCCACGTTACGAGACTTATATCAACAGAATTGAGCGTATACAAATCAAATTCATTAAATTTATTTGCTTTCGACTTAAGGTTCCGTATGATTCTGCTAATTATGTCGACCTTTGCCGGAAATTCCACCTTCTTCCGCTCAGTAAGAGGCGCGAAATTGGTGACTTGCTTTTCTTGCTCAAAATCACGAATAATCATATAAATTGCCCCGATCTCCTTAGTAAAATAATGCTTAACGTTCCCCGTAAAAGAATGAGATTTAACAAGATCATTCATACACCAACAGTTAGTACAAATTATCGCCAGAACTCCTATTTATGGCGGGTTGGTGATCAGTTCAATAAACTATCGAAGGAAATGGATTTAGATCTGTTTTGCTCCAGTGTCAATTCCGTGAGGCGACGGCTCAGCTCTGACTTTTTCACGCCCTCCGGTGACGACGATGCAATTTTGACATGTCAATAGTGCGCATGATTTTTGTTTTTTGGTTTTCATTCAATTCTTTTTTTTGGTTATTTTATTTTATTTTATATTCGATGGAAAACAAACAGCTTGTATAACTTAAATGAGTAGACATTGGTGGTATAAATAAAGCTTAACAGTTTTCACTAATAAAACGTAAATATGTTTAAACAAAAATTTAACCAACTTAATAAGGTTGAGAAATTAATTAAATGAGCACACTAAGTTTAAAGTGGTTTGCCTGCTCATTAACAAAACTTGTTAATGGCACTTTGTGAGAGTCACATAAATCTAGAATAACATTCATACATATTCTAATTTTAACTACACTATTTATATCTTATAATATTTATAATATGAATGTTATTCTAGATTTATGTGACTCTCACAAAGTGCCTTTAACAAGTTTTGTTAATGAGCAGGCACATACTGTACGTGTGTATGTGTGTACATACTGACAACAAATAAAAATATTACCTACTGCTTAAGATTGAAGAAATTTGTGTTAATAAGATGTTTAAAAATGTTTTGTTTACCATGGTATAGGTCAACATGTGAATAATTATTATTAAAAGAGTTTATAGTGCGGGCAGATAAGAGTATTTACGATAGTTAGTAGAGCAAGGGGGTGAGTACAGTTTAAGGTGGTTTCTGCGAGAGGAGCGGCGGGAAGGTACAGATAGATAGATAGTTATGTTATATATTCATCACCACCAAGGTGATGGTGATGAAGTTTGATTATTTGTATATATCATTTAGGTATTCTATTTGTCTGCTTAGTATAATGCAAACCGTTGTTTGTAGTTTTTATAGTAGGTTTTCAGTTTACTCAGCTTGTTCACACTTTTTATGTTACTATTATTATTTTAACCGTGAAAACCTCTTATTAGCCTCCTGCTTCGATTTCTTTTTTATATTTTGTATGTATGTGCTTTTGGTTTTCCTTTCAATAATAAATAAAAAATAAAATAAATAAGTAGTTTCTGCGTGAAGAAATGACAAACATACATCCATCTCTCCGCGCACTGTCGCACTTGTTATATTACACAGGTTGATCGGCAGACCGTCATTATGCCAAGGGGGGGAAGTTGAAACCAAGCGCAATAGCCTGGCGGCTTTTTCAACCCTGAAAAGCCTTGACTATCTAAAAGTTTACAATGTTTTTCCCAATTTAAAAGTATGTATTATCATCTTGTTGATTGTTCAGAGTGGAGATAACTTGCAGCAGGCTTGGTCTGGTGCGAGATCCTTCGGTAAAATCATACTCTCTAAATGAGGGCAATGACTTTTCATCAGTTTTACATGTACTAAATGATACATTATACTATGGCCATAGTATTATGTATCATATAGTACAGAAGTCATAAAATGTTAACTCTACCTACCTTTCTATTAAATGCCTAATATGATTGCTACAATATATTTTCTGTTTATGTATTATTGTAACTCTCAGGCTCATCACTTGTGCTCGCTATTGTAATGTAACATACTGTAATGAAACGTAATGTAATGGTCACAAACGAATCTTGGAATGTTCCGTTACAGACGAATGCTTGCAGTGAGGTGAGGGAGCGTCATGTGCTGATAATGATCATGTAAAAAATACAGAAATAGTGCCAATTTCCGAATGACACCGTTAACACATAAAAAAATCTTATAGGCGTGACAGTTCAAAACTCCTTGCGCTGATGCACTATTTCTGTATTTCACCCACGCATCTTAACCCACGACACGACACACGATCTGCCGAATATCGTCTAAAGTCCCGTTTAAAGAGACAAGACAAGCCTCTTCGCTTAGATATTAAGGGTTCCGTGCGCAAACGTCGTTGTTGTCCCGAGCCCGTCATGCGTCAGGACATGCTGATTATCATACATGATTTTTCCATGATAAAGTATAAAAATTGTAATTTATCAATCACAGTTAAAACAACAAAAATAATACTATTTATTGTATTGAATATTCTGATTCAAAAAATAAAGTAATTTAGACGCCGCGCCCGAGTGTGTCTGCCAGGTATCTAATAAAAAATGTTGAGCAAACATACCAAAATCGATTACAACTTCATCATAAACAAAATCGATTGTCATATAATATCGAGTCGGTTCGCATTTGGACATGACTATTTGATTGTCAGTCGAACTACCAAACAGAAAATAAAAGCGTGGAATGAGCATAATTATTAAATAGGTAGGTACTTCAAATTTCGGAAACATCGTAAAATCTTGAACATATTCTAAAAAATATCACAGGCTTTTCAGGGTTAAAAAAGTCGCCAGGCTATTGCACTTGATCCCATCTACCCCAGTTACCGCACGGCACACGTGCTGCTGCCCGCCAGCCGGTCCCAGGCATTGTGATGTACTGTGTAGTGGCTGATGAGCGTGTTGTTTGTGGCAGGTGAACACGTGGCTGACCTGGCTGCAGCAGCAGGAGTCGGAGGAGGAGGAGGAGGGCGAGGACTAGCGCCCGGAGCCCGGAGCCCGGCGCCCGGCGCTCTCTGCCGCGACTCTGCCGGCCCACGGACGGCAGACGGCGCCCGGAGCCCGGCGCTCTTTGACCGACCGCGACCCTGCCGGCCCACGGACGGCAGACGGCCGCCGCGTCTAGACCTGCTTTTATTTCGCGCTCATCTCATTATAAATATATTAATTAAGCCAAATAGTTAAAATAGCTACGTTCGTCAACCGGGACTCCGGGAGTCCGGGACTCCGGGACGTTTCGGAGTTGAATAGGATCAACGTTTAGGTTACTACGTGAACGAATATTAAGTATCTCGAGATAATTTTTTGTAGGCCTTTTACTCGATTTTGATACTTTTACAAATATATACAATGTATAGTGTTCGTTTGGACGTATGGCTGCACCCCGGCTGCCCTCCCCCTCCAGTGAGCGTGTTTTAGTTAAATTGTAAAAATATATATAAATGAGTAACGTAAATCAATTTTTTTTGTATTAAATGTCATAATCATATTTTTCAATGCTAAATGGATTTAGTGGTTTTATGTAAGATTGCTTACATACAATTGTACTGTCAAATTTTAGATTTGTGAATATCTGCGCACATAGGCTTACTACAATAGGACGAGTGTGTCGAGTACTGGTAGCCTGTAGAGTTGCGAACTGATGCAAGATTCAGATTATTAAGTAAAATTGATCAATATGTAATGTATTCACATTGAGAAATAAACTTCAGTGTAATTTATAAAATGATTTCTTTTCTTTGAGAATTTAAAGAAATAGCACCTTGTGTAGTTTTAAGAAACCGAGGCCCGTATTATGTATGAAAGCTACGTGTGTCTTAAGGGTCCGGCGACGGATGAATTTCCCATACAAACGTAGTACCAAAATGATTTGTAATTTGAGAATATTTTCACCATGGTTTGCTGTTATTTGTATTAAAATAGTATTTATTTAGGTTCCTGCCACAAGCTTTTTTCAAAAAACTTATCTACACAAATACTAAGACAATATTTATTCTTTCATGTAAAAATGCGATTAGGTTTTATTTCATTTCAGAAAGGTATTTTGAAAAAAAAATTGTGTCAGGAACCTAGATAAACACTATTTTAATACAAATAATAACAGACCATAGTGAAAATATGCTCAAATTAAAAATCATTTTGGTATTACGTTTGTATGGGAAATTCATCCGTCGCCGGACCCTTAAATGACGGTCTTGAATGACGTGTAGGTCATAGATCTGTGCTCGAGTAACGTGTATGTCATAGATCTGTGCTCGAGTGACGTGTTTGTCATAGATATAGTATGTGCCCGAGTGACGTGTAGATATGTCATAGCTCTGCTCGAGTGACGTGCGTGCCGGAGAGAACGTTTACTCCCACCTGTTCTGTTGAGTAGTTCTGTAAGCATTACTCAGCAGGGCTCGATGACTGAGCAAGCCTTCATAATACGGGCGTAATAAGGGCATATTAGCTGTATAAAGGCTGCGCTGTATCCAGTGACCACATTAAAGGCTGCGCTGTATCTAGTGACCACATTAAGGGCTGCAACGTAGTAAGTTCTGGTATAGATAGAGACATATTCTATATTCATTCGTAAATAGTTACGAAACTCTTCAGGTTCTATTTCTTTTATCAAAATGACTGTCGTTCTCTTCTTTGCAACATTGGCCCAACCCAACGACGACAACACCTTCTCCGCGAAGATTTTCTCCGGCAGTAAATGTAGCAGGCGATACCCACCAAACACAACAACGAATACCCACTAAACATGTTCTGCGAGCAAGCTTTTTACGTGTAGACGCGTCGAGCCATTGAACTATTATTACTAGCGTATGGAATGGACACCCGCGAACAACAACTTTGCGCCAAGATTTGTTGCAGGTCGGCAACAACTCATTTAGTCGTTCGCCTACGCCCATCGCGACACCACATGCGAATAAAACCAAATTAAAAATACCGTCTTGCTTGTTAAAAACGTTTAAAAATTAATCAACTGCGAAGAAAAAAGATAGTGGCTCGACTTATCATCGGTTAAACAGTTTTAGGGTTATTTTGAAACAGCTGCCTGGGATATTAATGCATATTGGGATTTGGGACCCTCTGTTATATAATAGCAAGTTGATATTGTAGTGTTGCTCTTGACGGACACGGGTTGCTCTGATGTCGGCGGTTCGGTTACGAAAACTTGCGTCAAGTTGAAATTTAAGATAAGCATCAATCTCGGTAGCAGGCACGCACTTCCATCATGTTCTCTCAACTGCCCTCCATCCAACTGATTTCAGATGCAAAACAAGTAGGTACCTACCTAGGTAGATGCCATGGGTAGATGTAAACCATTCTAAAAATGCACGCCGAGGAGTGTATCACGTTTTGTGGGGGGGGGGGGGGATTTACATAACAATAAGATAGTAGATCAATTTTTCAAAAAATTACAACACTTCCGATAGCAACTTTAACAACTTTGAATTGAATCATAGCATACCTAGCATTAGAAGCTGCACCCATATTCTTCAAGCACAGCGTACACTCGATCAATTCACATTTCAAAAAAACTAAATTCTTGTGTTTGTTGGGCCCCAACTTAGTCCTAGATCATAGCCCCAAAGTAAAGAATCCTACGAAGCCGTAGTCAGACAAAAATACCTACCTACAGTACACACGTCAAACTTAGGGTATCGATCAACCTCGATCGTTGTGGAGGGGTTCAAATAAAGTAAAAGCAGTACATGCAGCAGGCACCTACTGCTACGATTAGGTACAGAACAAATCTTCGATTGAACAAAGATGCCTCAACCTCAACAGCCTGTATTGGTCCACTGCTGGACGCAGGTCTCCCCCTGATAAGTGCCCTATTGGCTTTTATCACATGGCTAATACCCATAATCCCCACGCTGTGCATGCGGGGTAGGGATCGCAGTTCAGTGGTAAAATTGATTTGTAGGGGGCGCTGCTGGTCACCCCCGGTGTATACCCTTAGTCGCCTCTTATGACACCCGCGGGAAGAGGTGGGGTGGTGCAAATTCTAAGTCGGCACCACACAGCGACAATACCTACCAAATACCAATTCATTAACTTATCATTAATTATCACCCAACCTATCTTGCCAATTCAGGTAGGTATACCTAGTTCGCGTCATGTCAAAAAGAACGCTGGCGGTCAAGCTGCGCAGTAGGTGATTTATAGGTCTATTTGGTGGTATGCAGCGGGGCGCGGGGCGGGCTGGTTCGTCGGTTGACATTTGCTTTCCGCCTTGTGTCCACATCACTTTTAAGCCGGCTTTTCACTATGGGATATAATATAATATATATTACATCTTGAGATATAATATTTTTATCGCTCACCATACATTTTGTATGGGACCGTTTACACTGTGCTATAATATATATTACATCCCAAACTATAAATATTTTTTCGACCGAGTGAGCGATATTTGAAGGTCATTTGAAGGTGTATATTTTACCTCACGTCCCCGGACACCGCGCCTCCCCCTGCCTCACCCTCAGTTTGAATGTTGGCGTTCGTGCGCAGATGTGTAAACTGATCATGTGTGTTCCATCCCATAGTGAAAAGCCGGCTTTAAAGGGATGTGGACACATAATATAAATTACATCTTGAGCTGTATATTACATCCCGCGATTGCTATTCACACTGTAAGATATATATTTTGGAACACACATGATCAGTTTACACGTCTGCACACGAACGTGATCGAAAAAGTAGCTGGATGGTTTTCCGCGAATGGAATGGCACTAAACATAGAAAAAACAAATATTGTCCACTTCTATTTAGGCGCAGACAAAAACAAAGGCCAACTCCATGTAGTTTGCAATGGACTTAAAGTGCCCATCGTCGACTCTGTTAAGTACCTGGGTTTCACTCTAGATCAAAAACTAACTTGGGAACCCCATATAGATATAACTTGTAAAAAGCTATCTTCTGCGTGCTTTGCACTGTCCCGCCTGAGTGGAAGCCTCGATCTGCACAATAAGCAAATGGCGTATCACGGATATGTTCATTCTATATTGACGTACGGAGTAGAATTTTTTGGTCAAGCGGCGGAACGCATAAGACCGTTTCGTCTACAGAAACGCGCGATCAGAATCCTGTGCGGTGTAGAATGGGACCATCCTGCTCGGGAACTATTTATGGAAACTAAAATACTAACGTTACCAAGCGAGTTTATTCTCCAAGCGGCCAAATTTGTCAGAAGTCACCTTAAGGAGTTCCCGACGTGGGCTGAAGCCCACAACTACCACACTAGGAATCGTCACCGACTCATGCTACCCAAAATAAGATTAGCTAAAGCAAAATACAAAATTGACTATATAGGAGTGAAAATCTACAATAATCTGCCGGACTCTTTAACTAGTGCCGCGTCGACTGCAATATTTACAAATAAACTAAGGAGAATCCTAGTGGACAGGGCATACTACAATTTAGAAGAGTTCTTCGTTGATAAATTTGCTGACGCCGATGTCGTAGATCCACACTTATAATATTGAAATACTCTTGGTAAGATTACCAAAGATAATTATTTGTTTGTTTGTTTACATTATTTTGTACCTAGCTATACTATTTTGACATGTAAGAAAATTTCTTATAAATAAATAACTGAAACTGAAACTGAACGCCAACATTCAAACGGAGGGCGAAGCGGGGGAGGCGCGTGCCGGGGACGTGAGGTAAAATATACACCTTCAAATGACCTTCAAATATCGCTCACTCGGTCGACAAAATATTTATAGTTTGGGATGTAATATATATTATAGCACAGTGTGAACGGTCTCGTACAAAATGTATGGTGAGCGATAAAATATTATATCTCAAGATGTAATATATATTTCTTTAAATTTATATTAATTATGTATGAAAATACTATTTATAAATTAGTCATTAAATGTAATATATATTATATTATATCCCATAGTGAAAAGCCGGCTTTATTGTCAAAATACCACCGCGCACAAAAGTTTACGAAATGGTTTTACGTAGAAAAGTGAGAAAAATTAAATAAGACATAATTATATTGTTTTATGAAGAGAGACGGAGATAATAATGCTGTTGGTAATTTAAAACAGTGTATGAAACGATTTCACGTCACCCAAGACGACTTAATGGATGGAGTTGCTATATTACATATTTTTTTTGCAATTATATTAAACATTCTAAACTGAATCAAACATGTTTTTAATTTTATCTAATATTATTTTCTAATAACAAATACTAAGCCGCGAACGAAATATTAGTTAAAAATAGGCTTAGCAAATTGGCATAGTACCTACTATCGTGCGCGAGAGTACCCATGCGCGAACACCACCCCTTCCACTTTCTTCCAGCGTTCTCTTTACGTGACGCGACATTCGTGTGCACTAAGTTTGAGAATTCAAAAACCTATTTATTTCTCCCTCCATGGTAGGTCTAGGTACCGAATTCATCGTACAACCTTTTTTAATTTGTTAAAAACTCAGACTCTGAACCTTCTTGGTGTACTTTTTATTTAATTTGCTTTGCGCGCGCAATTATCTTTTTTTGCATTTAGTCATTTCCTCGCTGAGGTGGGATGAAAAGTTACGTGTTGCACTCGAGTGCAAAGATTTTTTACCTCGTGCTCTTTTGAATCCCTCGCTCAGGATTCTAATTTTTTATTCCCTCTCTAACGCTCAGAATTCTAATTTTCGAATCACTCGCTGCGCTCGTGATTCAATTTTGGAAACCTTCGCTTGCTCGGTCATCAAAATTGAGCACGCGGTTAAAAAGCAACTTTGCACTCTTGTATAACAAATAACTACCTTTTTCAATAATGACGGGATGGGTTTTCCGAATACCGACCTTTATCGTTTTAAGTGTAAGGAGAACCCGGAAAAGACGAAACGGCGGTCCATTTAATACTTGAATATCCAGTGTATGGTTCTGAGAGATACGAACTAGAACAGTTAATAGATGTAACGATAAACGAAGAAAATGTAAAACATAATGATTAATGAAGGACAAGATGAAACGAACAAAACTTTTAAACTTTTGTACGAAAGTGGCAAATACAGCAATCATAAAAAATAAAAAAAATAAGCAAAATAATGATGAATACTATATATAATTATTATTTATACATATTATGTAAAATAGTAGGTACTTAATAAATAAATTAATTTGCAGTGTACATCTCAGGATTAAGAAAAGCAGAAATAAGAAACATAGCGTGAGCAATATAGAAATTGTTGATTATGTAAGTTATCTAGGAGAGGTGGAGGGTCGGTATGGCGAGGCGAGGGCCGTCTTCTCTGCGACTATGTAGCGGGCGGCACGACGACTGACTCGTCGCAGGGGGACCTAGGGCGTTCGGACACGGGGTCGTCGGGCGCCCAATGGGCGGGTAAGGTCCCCCACTGTTTTTCTTACGATTATTATTTGATTTACAAATTTGCGTAGTGAATATATAAAAAAAATATTGACAATAAACCAGAACTGGATTTGCTCGAATAAGTTGACTTTTTTATTTCCGACTGTTCCTATTATACCTACTCAATTATGTTAATAGTAAAGCCTATGAATAGTGAGATTTAATATTTTCTAATAATTTAACCAAAGAATTATAGAGCGACGGGAAAAAACGACAGGAACGGCACTATACACACTCGCACGTAGCTGAGTAAGCATATTTATGAGCGGGACAATAATTTTACAGACGTCGCAAACCTACCTAGACATATTTAATTTACCTGTTTTGAGTAAGATTAACCCGAAGAAAGGGACAGTGCCGTAAACACAATAGGTATAATAATGTTTAGTTTTTTAAATACCTAAGGTAGTTGTACTGTAGGTAGAGTCAGCAATCTGTAGCGATAAGTATTGATAAGCTTATTATCTTATCTGAGTACAACGTAGTAGTGGGCTATATTTTTACAAAATCTATTATGTAATTCTTATACCTAAGTTTAAAATATAGTTGTTTGTTGTGCCTGTATTTAATAAATAAATAAACACTCGCACATAGCTGAGTGAAGCGGATGATCGGGATTTCAGATTACTCACTGATTTTTTTGAAGTGAAAACTTCTTTAGCGGCGTTGAGCACTTTTTCTGTAATGGGTATAAAATCTTAAACTCGCGTCAGGACACGTGACCTGATCGAAAAAGCGTAAGACGGATGGAGCAACGACGACAAACATGCTCAACGTTAATAATCAAGTTTTCACTTCTGCCGGCACTCCCGGAGTGCAACCCGTCTTTTTTTTAATTATCATTTGATTTTACATAGGTATTTGCTTAGTGATTACTTTACGAAAAATGTTATCGACCATAAACCAGAACTTGATTTGCTCAAATGAGTTGGCTTTTTTATTTCCGACTATTCCTAATTATACTTAATTATGTGAATAGTAAATAGTGAGATTTAATATTTCTATAATTTAAAAGTGAGTGGGGTGGTTTATGTAGTTAAGTTTAATCAAGTCAATGGGGTGAAAAGTCCCATCCACCCCATTGACTTGAGTAATGGGGTGGATGGGATTTTTTTCCCAACCACCCCATTGATGAGGTAGTCAATAGGGTGGTTGGGAATATATCGAAATTACGTTAATTAAATTACGTAAATTAGTCAAACGTGACTGAGAATGATATAAATAAAGAAATGTCGAGAATTATAGCTACTGTGAAAAATAACATTACATAGGTAAAATTTCAGTATTTTTGACATTCGCTGTCATTTCTGAGATGCGTTGTCATTTTCTATATTTTTGGAAAATTGCTCTTATCGTACTCAGAAGAACCGTAATTCGCATTTGCTGTCACATTTGACATTTGCTGTTGATGACAAGCTTCATCATCATCATCATCGCCCATATTCGTCCACGGCTGGACATAGGCCTCCCTAGTGAGCGCCATAACGCCCTGTCTTCAGCTTGCTGCATCCAGCATCTGCCATCACTTGATCAAAAGATAATATTTCGATAAGCCGGCAATGTATCATCATCATCAACATCGAAATTACAGTTGCAAAAAACGTATCAGTAGCCCGGTTCAATAAAGCAACCGGGCTACGGAAAAGACGTCAAACGACTCAGAAGTCCAGTCCACTTAATTGTAACCGTACCATTGAGACTACACCATATTTTTTAATAATTTAATTTTTGAAAATATAATTATTTTCGTAGTAGGTAGGTAAATGACTTTACTACCTAAATGGTTCCTAAGACATTTTTTATGGATCTCTGTATGCTTCGGTTTTCGTTATATCGGCATTAGAGCTGATGCTTCAAAAGGAACTGCTCCTGTACCTCTTCTGGTGATGGCTGCCCCTGTACTGTCCCAGTTAAAGAGACACTAACAGTACTACCTAAGTACGAATATGGAAATGGTAGGTAGGTACCTAAGGTAGGAATAAAACAATGTCAAAGATAGGTAGTTAATTATTTTAATTTTTTAAAATATCTACAAATGTATTTACCTACTTATTAAAAATGCAATTTGGTTTGAATCTGTTAATTAAAACATTATTTGGGAGTAGGTAGACAGGTATAGTGGGCTGCACTGAGATGGAGTAAAGTGGGCACACGCAGACACTAGAGTGTATGTAGTGTATGTATGCCTCTCGTACCTATTTAATATGTACATATGTGAGTAATTCTCAAATAAATTGTACTTTCCAGAAAAAAAGTTTGTCGCAATTTTTATATTTAAAAAATAAATATATTTTCTTATTTATTTTTGAAATGCTATATTTCATCTATCAGAAGACATTCTTATTATTTCGTAACAGATAGTGCATTAGCTAAATTCTATAGAATAAACGCCCAGTGTTACGTTTAATAAAACCTTGATTTCGTTGTCAATACAAAAATCATCATGTCGCTCTATGCCTTTACAGGTTCCGACTTAATTAAAAGTTTTTTTTGTAGATATGGATTTATTTATATATTTTTAACTCAACGGAATAAAGTTCTATTTTATTATCTTTACTAATAGTGACTATGTCTCCTAAATTTCTAATACAAATTAATAGTTATTTGCTTGTCGCAAGTTTCTTACAATTTAGTAACAAACCACTTTGTAATGTTATTTTACAATGATTTCACAACGAACAAAAAATCATCCAAATCTGTCAAGCCGTTTTCAAGTGATATATTATATTTTATTTATATAAATAGACTGATTCCGATAATAATTCACAGTGTAAATGTAGCTTAATTATTACATTTTCGTAACTTATTTACAATTTTGTTACAACAACTTCGATACAGCATATTCGTTACGTACAATTTAGTTGAGAATGTGTGAATGAATCTGCGAGTGACTCGAGCGAGCGAGACCAAGTTCGAATCGTACAATATCAGACGAATAGTACCTACCTACTTTGACCAATTACAATAGGTAGGTACATAATAATGAGTGTAGGTACCATCCACGCGAGAGGAGATAAGCGTTAAATCAATGTGATATGTATGGTTGCGACCGCGAGTGTGCTTTCAATTATAAACAAAAGCCTGAATTCTAAATCAAATGGTCTCGTCATTTAGCAAGACAAGACCGTTCGCTTAATGTTCGTGCAGCCGACTAGTACTGTACTAACCAGTAATAAGTAACCTAGCGATCTTTGTACAATGATATATTTGTATTGGTACAGGTGAGGGCGAGCCCTGGCTGACGCGGGGTTCGTGTTATTTCAAACAGACAAAGGAAGGCTTTTAAAGCTTACCTAACAATCCGAAAGTTTGCTTCTAATG
Organism: Eupithecia subumbrata; assembly: GCA_949316285.1. Classification (NCBI taxonomy): domain Eukaryota; kingdom Metazoa; phylum Arthropoda; class Insecta; order Lepidoptera; family Geometridae; genus Eupithecia; species Eupithecia subumbrata. Next base: position 16,780,064 of record OX438640.1, on the reverse strand, counting down.
GAGTCCCTCCTATCCTAACCTAACACTTAGTATGAAGCTCAATTATAATATAATGAATTTGTTCAATAGTTTGGTACGAGTAGAGTAGATCCATGCTGAGCAACGTCGTGATCCATTAACAAGATGAAGACCGCGGCTCCCGGTCCCGGTGCGAACAGCGAGCTAATAAAACGGTGATATCTATGCCTGACCTGACCTGGCCACAGTGCCAGCCACCCACCATTCGACCCTGATGCGGAAAAACACGTAAGCATCATTCACATTATTTTACAGGCGTTTCTTTTTAATAGTAAATAGTGTATATACAGTGTGTACACATCGAAGCTAGCTAAGAAAGGTAGGATAAGTATCTAACCTAGTCATAATAAATATTATTCACAATATTTTAATCAGTTCTGTGTACGAATAAATACCTCGTTTAACCCGAGAGAATACATAAATCGATCGTCATGATACAGGGTGTCCACTAAACAGTAGATAATCGTGCAGGTGCCGGTACGCGGGCGCAAGGCTGACCATCAGACACAAAACCAAAAAAGTGCAACCGTAGGGAACTTATGTAGTTTTATGTAAATTTGTAAAATATGGACAGAAATAGTAAGTGCGCTTCAGATGCGAACCTAGCGGGTTCGCAGCGGGCCTAGAGCTCGGCGTCGTCGGTAGTGGCGGCCCTCCCCCCTCCCCGCAGTAAACGACTCGACTAGGTACCATCAGATTCACTCCCCAAACACATTGTGGTAGGTAATGGCGCAATATTGATAAACACATGTACTTATACTTCTTAAATAAATTAATATTCTATTTTATTCAAAAAATAAATCTTTGGTTCCTTGAATGTATGTAATAATGAATGAAAAACACGATTGAGAAAAATATTACGATAAAATCATGAAAATGCACCGTTTCTCACATAATTTGGTCAAGATCTCTGGAACCCTGCGCTCTATCGAAATCACTTATGGTTTGATTCGTAGGATTTTACAATTATTTGGTTCCTCGAACCAATTTCTTCATAAGTTGTGTAGTTTTCTTGTATCTAAACAAGCAAAAACTTGATTTTCGCCCTTACGCCGCCGCACAATGGGGCAAGTGGTCAAAAGGTGGCAGAAATTCATAATTATGAAAAGTTGCTTACAAACCTCATTTTATTTCAATAGATTAGTAACCTACTCACGATTTGGCATAATTTTATTTTCATCACTCTCGCTGAAGATGGTGACTTTGCTGCTCAAAAACAGTAAGCAAAATCAGGTTTTGCTCACATGTGGAATAACGAATATTTCAACTTGTTGAAAAAAGTAATTTGAATTCGGAACAATGCAACCTTCACTGCAAAAAATAATTCTCATCCCCCCATCTCGGAAAGAGTATTTTTGCTTTTTGATATCTGAGTGCAAAAGCCGTTTTAATCCGCTAGAGGATAAAGTAAATTGAATTTAGAACATCGTGTGCACTAAGTTTGTGAATTAAAACGTCATTAAACCTATTTACTTCTAACTCCATGGTGCCGAATTTATCATACAACCTTTTTTAATTTGTTTTTTTTTTGACCCGGAACCTTCTTGGTGTACTTTTTATTTAATTTGCTTTGCACGCGCCATTTTATTTTTTTGCATTTAGTCATTTCTTCGCTGAGGTGGGATGAAAAGTTACGTGTTGCACTCGAGTGCAAAGATTTTTTACCTCATGCTCTTTTGATCCTTCGCTAACACTCAGGATTCTAATTTTTAGAATCTTTAGAATCTTTCGCTTGCTCGGTCATCAAAATTGAGCACGCGTTTAAAAAGCAACTTTGCACTATTGTATAAGAAATAACTATCGTCCGTTTGTGGTTTGAAAGAGGCTATTGGAAAAATATTAAATTTTCTCCAATTCTTCCGCAAGGCGCTTTGCAATAATGAGTTTTTTTGGGGTATTATTATCGTATTGGGCAATTTGCTGCGGAGCGGCCTTAAATTGTGGACACGAATACAATTAGAAATCTTCTCTATTCTGTGATTGGGGGGCATCATGTCCAAAAATAGAGAGGTGCGAATTTTTCCATAAACTTACAAAAAACTACTAAACGGTTCCACTTTTTAGTTTTAGTTTTGTGTCCTCACGGCCTTGTCCCGCACACATGCACCTTCAAGATTATCCACTCTCTATTATTTCCCTATATAAATAAACATATCCAAGGTACCGGTTCGATTGAAACAAAGCACCATCAATGGGGACATCGGATGAATGCGAGCGAGCTGCGGCGGACGCAGTCAGACCACGCGGTCCAGCATGGGACGCTCGTCCGCGTCGGGGTCGGCCCAGTCGCGGCGGCGCGGCGCCAGCAGGCCGCACAGCGAGCACTGGAAGAAGTCAGCTGCGTTGTTGAGCGGGCCACGCGAGAAGGGCGACCGGCCGCCGCGCGCCTGGAAGTGCCGGTAGCGCGCGCGGTTCAGCTGCTCGTTGGTGGTCATGCCCAGGCACAGCAGCAGGTACAGCTGGCAGCCCGTCAGCACCGCCACCCAGAACAGGTGGAACAGCGCGTTGGCTCCGACCCACGCGACCCACGCGCTGCACGCGCCCCAGCGCGCCACGTCCGCGCCGCAACTCGCCTGCATGTAGCGCACGCAGCCCCACACCATCCAGCCGCACATCACCAACAGGCTGGCTAGGAAGCCCACGAATTGCCGGTGGTTCTTCTCTCCTGCGGAGCAGAGGCGCGGGTGAGTGGGGGCCGTGCCCGCGCGGGAGGTGAGGTAGGTAGGTACTCACCGATGCAGTTGCCGACCCAGGGGCAGTGATGGTCGAAGCGCGCCACGCAGCGGTTGCAGACGGCGCAGTGCTTGGAGCGCAGCGGGCGGCGCACGAGGCAGGCGCTGCAGAAGCGCGCCGGCTCGAAGGCCGCGCTGCCGCCCGCCTCCGACAGCTCCAGGATGGTGCGCAGCTTGTCAGGCCGGTCGGCGCGGATGACGCCGGGGTCGGCGCGCCACGAGCGCAGGAACGTATACCACAGCGCGCCCGAGCTCAGCATGAACAGCGCCGTGGCCGCGCCCGGCACCACGCCCGCCACGAACACCAGCCACGTGATGTAGAACCACACCTGCAACGCGAGCGAGCGAGAGGGTCAGAGTAGCGCGCCCCCACGGGCCGCGGCACACGGCGGCCGGCGCGCGCAGTACATACCTTGGTGGCGAGGTACACGCTCAGAGGGAAGATGTTGCGCAGCTCGTCAGACAACAGCGCGTGCGTGGCGGCGTGCAGAGCGCCGTACAGCGCCAGTAGCATGAGCGCCTTCAGCGCATAGGGCGCCGCCGCCTCCAGGGCCATGCCAGTCAGGTAGAACCCCAGGAACGGCATCACCACCACGCTCCACCAGCGCAGCTTCTGTGGACCACCGCACTCCTTAAACACTGGCCACAAGACATCATTGTTCATCGCAAGCGTGCGTAGTAGGACTTGCAAATATTCGAAAAATTAGATTTTCGAATAATAGAAAAAAACTATATTATAATCACATCTTCTTTTATTTTTTTATGTGTTATTTGCATGAACAAACTTAAAATATCAAATTAACAAAAGGTTGTAGCGAAACACTGGCGATTTACACGAACACTCAACCACAAACTGTTGAAAAACATTTTTCTAAATCAAGTGAATGGGTATTTTAACAATATCTACAATAAAATTTAACACAATAACAAGTACATAAACATGGTAAGTAACTAGGGTTGCCACCCGTAATTTATAATAAACTATTGTACCTACATTATTTCGTGCTAACATACTCTATACTTTACGAGCACAATAAAGTAAGCGAAAATACTTTATTTGGTTTTTCAAGTTATTTTTTATTGTTCCCTTACATAAACATAGGTTGTTCGTTTCACGTTACTAAGATAAGTCTTCAAAATTCTCGCGGTCTCCGCATGATGTTGCCTTAGCTTGCTTGTCATTTTGGGCAACAGAGGCTGCAAAGCCTGAAAATTATGTGTTGCTCACTACGCACACTTTGCAGCTCTTTCAGTTTGCCATTATCACTCATGGTCATGGTTTTCTTGCCATTTTGGCCAATTGCCACATAAGTCTGAAAAGTTTTCGCGGCTTGCTCCGCTCACCATTATATCTGTAGAGTTTGGTTCTTTGCCATTGAGGATAACAAGCGCAAGCGACATAAAAGTTAGTTTTGCGCGACAACGAAAATGAAACTTCGAAATCCTTTTTCCGAAATAAGAATACGCGAATGCACTAAGCAGTCTCACGCGGCACTCCCGAGTGTTTCCGAGCCCTTTAACTTTGCCATTTTCTTAGTTTTTATTATTATTAAAAATAAAGCTTTTCATTATGTAGTATTATTATTTGATTTAATCGAATATTGCAATTTCAGTATTCAAATATTCGAACCAATATAATATTCGATTTTCGAATGTTTGAATGCAAGCCCTTAGTGCCTAGTGTTCCAAGTACAATGCAGTGTTTATTATTGGGGAAGAATATTAGTTGTGTCTAGATCATTGTGTTACACAGTTCTTACACATTACACTATTTTCCTTATTTCAGTAGCCAAGATGTACCAGATGTATGTACAATGTGTTCAATTCAGGCTATGTGTGAGTTGTCAAGGTTACCTAACTCCATCGTTTGAGTTATCATTTCCCCGGTACCACTAATCTAAAACCTAGTATAGAGAGCAACATTGTGGTGCTCATGAAAATTGAGATGCTATCCAACCTTGTCATATGTTATCCTTTTGAATATATTTCTTCTATTCTGCGAGAGTGTGCGCTCCTTGATCTTGTCTGCTATCTTCGCCCCTACCCAAAGAGACTCTGCACTGTTCTGCAACATCTGCAGAGGAGTAACCCCGCGCAGATTGCACACCTCCAAGTCCGCTTCTCCCTGGAAAGAGAGAACATGGCATGAATGAGGAAAAGAGCCTGCAAGAGCGCCCGGCCAGCTGGCTGACACTCACATAGAGCACCAATGTGGAGATGGCGGTGGCGTTGCGCGCCAGCACGGCCCAGTGCAGCGCCGTGTTGCCGTGCGACGCGTCGCGCGGGTGCGGGCTGGCGCCCAACGATAGCAGCAGTCGCGTCGGGTCCACAGCAGACACCTTCCAGCACGCCCACATGAGCGGCGTCATGCCGCCCGCGTCGCCCTCGTCGACGCCCGCGCCGCGCGCCACCAGGTACGCGCACACGGCTGTGTGCCCGAACTGCGCGGCCAGGTGCAAAGCCGCGCAGCCCTCGGCGTCGCGTAGCGCGGGTTCGGCGCCGGCGCGCACCAGCGCTACTGTGGCCTCCAGGTGGCCCTGGCGCACGGCCCAGTGCAGCGGCGTGGAGCGCAGCTCGCCGCCCACGCTGTCAACGCTCGCGCCGCGCTCCAGCAGGAACTCGATGATCTCTCTTCGGTTGTTAATGGCCGCCCAGTGCAACAGCGTGACCGTTTCAGCATCGGGTCGGTTCACGTCCCAGCCGGCGTCAACGAGCTCCTTGACGCGCGCGACGGCGCCGTACTGGGTCGCCTTCACGATGTCGAACCCACTGTAGTCGCCGACGACGGGCGGCGGCGCCTCGCGCGCGCCGCTCGCCTCGCCCGCCTCGTGCTGCGGTGCGCCGCACTGCCCGCTGGCGGCGGCGCCGCACGCGCCCTCGTACATACCGTACCGGAAACACAACACTCACCGACACACAGGCCGACTCATCAACCGAGAATGCATTTTATCAAACCAAGACGCAGTCCGTCATTTGTTCCGAGCAGTTATCGAATTTAGATAAATTGCTAGATATTTGGTAGGTACTTATGCAACGTTTAAATATTACTATAAGACGAATAACAACTGGGAAAGTTACTAAATGGACACAAAACCTCGACCAAGAAGGCAGGAAAAGGAAAACTGGTAAACTCGAATTGCAAAGCAATCCCATTCATAAAATTTGTTTATCTTGTGTTGCCAACTACGTAATTGAATTAAGCCCAAAAAACAATAGTTTCAGTTTTCAGTAACCTAAATGTGCACACAACTTTTAATAGCATTACATAATAAGTAGTATTTATATTTATACTTAATAAAATTTTAAACTATCTTATACGACCTCCGTGGCGCAGCGGGCGAAGGTCCACCTGCGACACAGGAGGTTGCGGGTTCGAATCCCGCCTCGGAACAAATTTGTGTACGATCTGCAGAAATTTGTTCCGTTGGTCTGGGTGTTTTCTTAATAAAAAAAAAATATCTATTTATGTTGTGTACCTATTATATTATGTATATCAGTTATCTAGTACCCATAACACAAGCTCTGCTTAGCTTGGGGCTAGATAATGCTGTGTGAATTTTCCAGCATAACTATTATTATAATTTAATCAACTTACTACTATGATCGAGAAAAAAAATATAATACATACCTTATTGAATAACAAAAAATTATCAACACCCGTATGTAGGTTGTTGTTCAATTTCTATAAATTAATTGTGACAATGAATGAGCGCGATGTCTTTCCGAGCATCGTCGTCGTCGCCCCCGCAGTAATAATAGAATAAAGGATATCTTTATACAGTTTTGACAAAGCTATAAAAACTTGGATAACATAGTACGTCAATCTTTACATTCGCAATTGCTAGCTCATTGTACTGGTGACACATTCTTGAAAATGTGTTATAAAATGAGACCGTATTTTTATAACTTACAAACGCAAATAACGCAAATTGCTGGAATTAGCTCTACACGCACGAAATTCAGTATTTATAGAGACATGCAATAACAACTCAGGGGAGTCAATAATAATAAATAATTAAATAAATAGTAAATAAATAAATAAATCTACAAATAAGGCTAAATAAAAATAAATGCTGGACAATTCACACAGCGTTATCTAGCTCCAAAGCTAAGCGGAGCTTGTGTTATGCAGAACACCCCGAAAATAAATATGCAGATCGTACAAACATTTGTCCCGAGGCGGGAATCGAACCTAAATTAATGGACATCCCCTGACTTTGTATGAGTTATTTCAATTGGACCTCGAAAGGGCCAATTGTAAATTAAAGGCTATAGTTGTCGGTCGGCCTAAGACGGTGAGTGTAGCGGAGTGCAAGATCCCTCGTTGTTTTGCCAAACGGCCAGATTAAGTGTGAATATATTGCTGGTACCACTGATAAATAAATGTCAGTTTGATTTGGTAACTGCCATGCATGTCTCATAATGTCATGTCATGTCAGTCATCCATCATAGGCGTAGATCATAGTTGGACAACTCATCGCACAGATTAAATAAGCATACTCTTTCTACGACTCATCGCATTGAACTACTATTACAGCGTATGGAACGGACACCCGCCAACAACAACTTTGCGCCATGCATGAGTTGTTGCCAGTCGGCAACAACTAATTTATTCGTTCGCCTACGCCCAACGCGACGCCGCCGCATGCGAATAAAACCAAATTAAAAATGCCGTCTTGCATGTTAAAAACGTGTAAAACTGAATCAACTGCGAATAAAAAAAAAGTGGCTTGACTTATCATTTGTAAATAAACAGAATATCAACTAAAACCAACGAAAATTATTTTTTGTATATTATTTTCTTTTGTATCTGACATTTTGTTTGAAAATCATAGATTATGAAAAGTGATTCGTACAGATGGGATGCGTAGTGTAGGTACCATAGTAAAAACTCACTGCTGTCGCAGCAGAGGGATAGTAGTGCCATTCAACAATTTGACAATTTGTGTAAACAAAAACCGATCTATGAGTGTTTGACAGCACGTAAATACAGTTTTTTCACTCACACACACATTCATATGATTGAATGTTGCAATGCAAGTGAAAAGCATCTTCCCTAAAAAATTGGGTAATTGAAGCAAATAGGTATACAATATCTTTGGGTTACACAAATTGTCAAATTGTTCATCATCAGTGGTCTTCAACATTCCACTCTACGTTGTCAAATGCCGTCAGGAAACGAACTAGAGTTATTTTTTCCGGTTTCTACGTCGAGAAAAGCTTTTCTCTTGTTCTTCTTCTTTTGTATTTGGCTCTGCATCTTGTTTTGACATAATTCTATCAAAGCTTTTCTCAATTCATGTGCTGTCGCTCAGAGAGCCTTGTCTTCATTGACACCGACCTTCATAGGTCGATACCCAAATATCGAAATTCGTAGTTCTAGGGGTGGGAAAACAGTGCGCTGACGGGTGACAAGCAGTGCTGCCGACGCTGCCGTCTTTCCAGCATTGACTGCTATGTGCCATCTGTCTAACCAAGCTGGAAGGAGGTTCAGCAAGCGCTGCATCTGGCTAGCAGCTGTGACGCATTGGGCGCGGAGGCAAAGTAGGCGCTATCATCTGCGAAAAGTGCTAATGTGACGTCTTTTTCTCCATGTAAGTAATAGTTGGTCCTCCAGAGTAGGGATGTCGTTTGTGTATAGCGCATACAGCGCAGAAATACAGAAATACAATTTATTGATAAAAACCAATTTACATGTCGAATTTTTGTAGAGCATACACAATTGTATTGAAATCATAAATTAATAAAATAAATCACATGGAATCAAACGAATAAAAATAAAGTCATAAATGGTATAAAGTCATATAAAGTTTACAGTTGTAATAGTTCGTTCATCATCATCATCATCATCCGCAACCCGACTTCACCCACTGCTGGGTATAGGCCTCCAAACTTTTGTGCCACTCCACACGGTCCTGCGCCAATCTCATCCAGGTTCGCCCTGCGGTGTTAGAAATATCGTCTGCCCAATAGTTCGTTCACAGAATAGAAATTCTGCTCGACAAGCCAACGTTTCAGTCTTAATTTAAAACAAGATATTATACTGCCATCAGATGTGACAGAGTCTGATAGTTTGTTAAACACTGCCGGACCCATGCCAAGAGTTAACTTTGAAGACTTCGTGAGGGACCGGGCGATGGTCGCGAGCTTTCCTGCATTCCGCGTTCCGTACGAATGGGTGTCTCCGTTCTTCATGAAAACGTTCAGGTTCGAGCGAACATATACCGCCACTTGCATGATCACAATGCAGGGCAGCGTAAGTATCCCGAGTTCTTTAAATGTGGCCTGGCTGGCGGAGACATCTCGCCGAATGTTAACAAGGGTGCGTATGGCGCGCTCCCAGTCGGCAGCTCGCTCCCATAGCTCCGCACCATACTGCAGCAACGAGTGGACTGTTGCGAAATAACAGCTACGAGCCACCTCCGCCGGCACCACGCGAGCTACCCGACGGAGCGCGTAACACGCGCTGCCTATTTTTCCGCATAGCTTATTGACATATCAATAAGCGGACCTTCGCCTGTGACGCAGGAGGTTGAGGGTTCGATTCCCGCCTCGGGACAAATGTTTGTAGGATCCGTAGATATTTGTTCAGGGTTTTATAGATGTTTTCTATGTAGGTATAATAAAAAATATCTATCTATGTAGTCTGGAGGAGGCCTACACCCAATCTTGGGTGTCCAATTAAAAAGATATTATACTTGAAATACTTCTAAATAAAATGTTTAAAACTATAGTGAGTGATCATAAAAACTGTAAAATTATTGGAAATAAAGGCTTTATTTATTTATTTATTTTTATCTATGTAGTCTATTGTATTAAGTATATCAGTTATCTTGTACCCATATCACAAGCTCTGCTTAGCTTGGGGCTAGATAATGCTGTGTAAATCGTCCAGCATTATTTATTAATTTTATTTATTTTTCTATGGCTCCCCCATGTGAGGGCTTTGTCCATTTTGAAGCCAAGGAAAGTGCTCGATTCGGATTAGCTGATGGCCATTCTGTTTACGCTGACTATCAGCTTCCTCGCAGCTTTCCCTGATAGCCGGAAGTGTAGGAAGTGGGTCTTGTTTAGATTGATTCCCAACCCGTTTATCCCGAACCATTCCGAGAGTAGGGTTGCCGTCTCGTTCATTTTCTCCTCCAGCGCGTCTACGGACGGCAAGAGACAAACAGCTTCCCTGCGGCACTCCAGCTATTATGAGTCGAGTGCGTGATTTAGCTTCTTCGACAGCGACGTAGAAGCTCCGTCCTCGGAAAAAAGATGCGACCACCTGGATGATGGCTGCTGGTGCGGAAGAGGCTATCAGCTTTAGGATCAGCCGGATCAGGCCTGGGTGCCACACTCGATCAAATGCCTTTTCTACCACTAAATCAAGGAATATCTCAACTGTAGAGTGATTGCAGTTCCTACCTGTTAGAGACTTCGCAATTTAACGAATACCTAAGAATAATAGGTACCAAACTACATTTCAGATGGATCTCTCTGCATGCTTCGGTTAAAGTGGGTAATGGTAAATTTTGCGACTTTTTTCAAAATACATTTTGTATTTCAAAAAGTATGAAACTTACAGAAATTTGAAAACTGTTTTGAAACGTACAAACCGATTCCTTTCATTTGATACCCCACTCGGTGAGGTAGCCCTCCCTTTTGAAAATTATTCACCTCCTTTTTGACCATTTTTCAAAGTGTTCTTTTTTCAATTTTCTCTATATTTTTCGTGCAAAAAATAGATCCATATCTACAAACGCTCCATACATTTTACATGGATCGCTCTGCAATCTTCGGAGATAGGGGGGGGGGGGGAATGGGTATTTTTTCGACTTTTTCAAAATATTTCAAAAAGTATGAAATCTTCAGAAATTTTAAAAACGGTTTTGAAACGTACAAACCGATACCTTTCATTTGATACCCCATTTGGTGAGGAAGCCTCCCCTTTTGAAAATTATTCCCCCCCTTTTAGACAATTTTTCAAAAAGTGTTCTTTTTTCAAACTTCTCTATATTTTTCCTGTAAAATATAGATCTATGTCTATAAACGCTCCATACATTTTACATAGATCGCTCTGCAATCTTCGGAGATGGGGGGGGGAATGGGTATTTTTTCGACTTATTTCGAAATATTTTAAAAAGTATGAAACCTACAAAAATTTCATAAACTATTTTGAAATGTACAAACTGATACCTTTCATTTGATTCCCCACATGATCCTGTGTTTTAAAATTTCGGCATCACAATTTGTATGGAAAATATTCATATTCACTTTTCATATATTTTCATTTATTTTTCTTAAAATCTGTACAGGCGCACAAAATGTATTATTGTTTTAAATTTCAAGTTGATACCTGCAGTAGTTGCAGAGTTATTAAGGAGGGAGAACAGGACAGACAAAGCGAGACCATAAAAATCCGTCATCTTACAGACGTGGATCTAGACTTGTTTATTTCAGCTACTTCCATAGTATTATGTCATAAACTGGTACCTATACTGCTGTGGGGAAACGCTGCAGATATTAACACCGTATTTGTGCTGCAGAAGAGGGCTGTTCGTGCAATCTATAATATGGGTCCCAGAGAATCCCTACGTGATAAATTCAAAGAAATAAACATTATGACAGTAGTTAACATGTCAATATATTTATGAAAACTTGTTGTACACTCGTAGAAATATAAATCGGTGCTAAAAATAGTGATAAACATAATGTTAATACCAGAAATAAACATAAACTCGCTGTGCCCACAACAAGGCTACACAAAATTAATATATCTTTAAAGGGCAATTTATACGCTTGTAAAACAAAACTCTTAGTACCCAAGTTACAAAAATTATCAGTACCTAGGTAAATAAATTCAAACAAATTGTAAAAACCTTGCTGTACAAAAAGGCTTTCTATAAAATATCAGATTATCTAGAAGATAAAAAAGCTTGGGACGGGTTTTGCTCCAACTCGAAAAGAAGCAACAAACAGGCTAAAGGTTTCTTCGTCGCTTCTTTACTATATTTTGACTGACACCGGCTCTAATTTAGTTTCACAATAACGTTTCACATAATTAATTATTAGCTATTTACAAGGAAATCTGATAATATAAGTAAAACAATTATCTATGAAACATAACATTTAATATTCTTTACAATGAGTTCAACTTTATTCACTTAAAATGTTAAGACTTAATATTCTTATAGCAAAAAATCAAGAAATCTATTCAAAGATTAACACTAGGTTTTTTTTTAATTCAATGGCAATGACTTGATTTAAGGAGTATTATAAGAATGATTTTAGTATTCCGTAAAAATAAAGTATGATATTGCATAAATATATTAAGTCTTATCATACATTAACAATAAAACAATCATTTTATGCAATGACACAAACTATAGGTACCTTCATAATAAACAACTATAAAAATCTTACCTACCTAGCTTTGGTACATACGTTTTATGACAAGATATAATATATCTTGTAGGTATTATGAGATCACTATTACTGTTATTGACAGACTAAATTTTTTATCATCATCATCATCATCATCATCATCACATTAATATAAATATGTTCAATCATTATAGGTACGATAAAATCTGGTGGTCCATCGTACCCATCTATGTCATTCATCAGTGAGACTGGCATTCCCCCTTAGTGACTTAAAAAATCCTAGGCAGTCTTTAGGTATTAGATCGAACATAGACTTTAAATCGTCTAGTTTTGCTTACGGTATTTCCTTTCCATTTGGCCACAGGGGAGTAAAGTCATTCTCGGATATCACCAATGAACTCCCCTTTTTAACTTCTTTTCGATATTGAGCTCTTGAAAGTTGTCCGTGATTGATTAACGTCGTTTTCATAAAGATCGAGTATACAGCTTCTTTTTCCAGCAAAATTTCTTTTGTTTGTAGCCAATTAGTTTGTCTTATTTACGAACGACTTCCTATTTACGATTTTTTTCTCAAAATTTTTTATGCTCAAAAAGTTTTTCTTTTCCATTTGATATACTTGAAGCGGAATCTTTTTTTTACAGCTTTTTATGACATTAATGTATTCGTCTGCGGTATATATTCCTTCATGAAACTTTAATTGTGTTTCTATCTTCGAAAAATCTGTGTCGTTTGGCATAAATGTATGACCTGACTCTAGGTATTTGAGTGTTATTCTGCCCTAAATACATGTCATAAAAAGCTGTAAAAAAATATTCGAAACGGGAAAATGGAACAAAAAAAAATTCCAGAGATGACAGGATAATTCTGTGATCTGTGTAAAATTCCCATTTATTATAAAAAATGCGCAATCTGAAACGGTCATTGGTAGAATTGCATATAACTAGCTATAAAATGATGTTTTATTTAATAAAAACTGTTTGTCCTACTCCTACGGAGTGTGATTGCGCTCGTCCAAGAACCAGATGACAAAAGTCAAACCTACGTCATGCATGTCATATTCACATGTCATTTCACAGTCACAACAGAACAAAAACTTCACTCCGCTGCGCATCTTGCGCAACATGGCGAAAGAAATACGCTCAGCTGCTCGGACTATTTCAGTGAGATACTGAGATGAAAATATCTTCTGATAGAGTGTTGTTGTGAACACAGATACGGTCCAGTTATTTTAATATTTTTTTTAAGTCCGTTGATACAGTTAGTTTTAGTAATATCGTGCTGGTCATGATGGTGTGAGTGCAATGCGTGACTGAGGTTCTGTTCCAACAGACGACAGTTCGCTGTTCGGTATTTTTTGTTGTGAATCAGGACGAGCCAAATCCGTCAAGCTGGAGCGACTCCCGGAGTACCTGCGAGATACCGTCGACTGGTTCATGGGGTGAGTGGCCCCGCTGCTGCGCTGTACGCTCTGTTTTAGCTCCGTTATATCATCACATCACATCACATCATAGTGGTTATCATTCTGCAGTGGGTAACTACACATTGTTTTGTTATGCATAGCTACATCTAAACTAAAGCTCTGTCATGACTGCAGCCAGTTACGTTACTATCTTTTTGTTCCTGATACACAACTGACAATTTCGTTTTAGACATTTTCAATGAATAGGTACGAAAGCTTCTCTCATACCTGTATAAGAATATTGTTTCATACCCAAAGGGTGAAAATGGGACCCTATTAGTAAGCCTCTTCTGTGTGTCCGTCTGTCTGCCCGTCTGTCAGCAGCTCATGAACCATAAAAGTTGAAATTTTCACCCATTGTGTATTTTTCTTGACACTTTACCAACAAAATAAATAAAAATAAAATAAATATTGAAGTTGAAAGGCTACAAAAAACAGGTTTGGTGTTGTTTGCTCAATCTTAACATTTCCTATAAGTACCTATCTCTATCTCGTGAAGGGTGAAAGGTAGACACTTGAAATTTTCACCGATTACTATTGCTGCTATAATATTATTAAAAATAGAATACATTAATAAGTAATAAAGGGGACCAACAATGTATGGTGATACAGAACCCTCTGTGTGCGAGTTGACTCATTCTTGGCTGGTTTGATCTGCACATACCGCCAGACTAGTGACAGCATACCTAACTTAATATGTTCATCATCGGCCTATCTATATTACTCCACTAGGTATAACTAAAGTAGGGTGTCTGCTGAATATATCTCGCCACGAAAACTCATTCAAAAATTTGTCCATAGTCAAATGGGGAAAAGCACTCAACACCTTTAGAAGGTGTCTTTCGAGGTGTCCCAAATAAATTCTGTGCGCTCCGCCGTCACTTGTGACGAGTCTAGAGTATCACTTCACTGTCACCAGAAGACATTTTAACCACAGGACACATTACTCTGTCAATCTTGGCTTTTACCCTGCTGTCGCACTAGTAGCCTATTAGCCTACTTATCTACAAGGACAAACATTCATGAAAATAAAATGTCAAGTGCGAGTAGGACTCGCGCACTAAGGGTTCAGTAAGATCTTGTCTTGCCAAATTATCATGATTATAGGTCAACAGGAAGTAAGTACCCCATAGGTTTTGGTCCATGGCGAGAATCAGCAAGTATTTTTTTGTAATTTACGGTTTCGGAATTTTTTCCTTTATTTCTGCTGTAAGACCTTGCTTCTTACAAAATTTTATGATTCTATGTCAACAGGAAGTACCCTGTAGGTTTTGGTCCATGAATCCAGAATCAAAAGTATTTTTTTGGTGAATAAACTACAAATTTACTGCTTTCGGATTAATCCCTTTACTTGTGCTATAAGGCCTTGCGTCTTGCCAAATTTCATAATTCTAGGTCTACGGGAAGTACATAGGTTTTGGTCTATGGTGAGCTTTAAAAGTATTGTTTTTAGTGAATAAATTACAAATGTATGATTTTCAGATTTTTCAGATATTCCCTTGGAAATTTCTAAATAATCTGACATAAATGGCTGTAACTTTTGAGAGTGTTGACTTAGAAATTTTATTTATATTGTGGCTCAGTATTTGATGTTAATTTAAACTCGATACATCCACGCGTTCCTGAGATAAGGGGCTTGACAGACGGACAGACAGACAGACGGACATCAAAGTGATCCTATAAGGGTTCCATATTAGACTTGAGGTACGGAACCCTAATAATCACAAAGCTCTTGATTTTGTTTTGTAAAAATTACAGTGACTGATCCGTCAATATTTCTTTTCATAATGTTAGTACAATTTTATTCCATTAAAGGAGTATTGTTGTAGTAATTTTTTCAAAAATTCTAGTTTCTTTGATACAATTATTGTACCTATTAATTAACTCTTAAAAAGTGCTCAAATTTTAATACACTATATTTCCAACTGATCTAAGAAAGAGACAGTGGAATACGAGTAAGCAGCCCGCATACAAAAACCATGGATCCAGAATCCATCCAAAACACACCAGTATAATGTACAATATTGAGTATATTATATTTTTATTTAATTTTTATCTAAATTTGTACTCACTAATAATTTTTTTGATTTAATTTAACGAATTATTTTTTATTTATATAAAGGTTGTTGTTAATGTCGGAACCATTAATTGACGACTTCTGTGGCGCAGCGGGCGAAGGTCTGCCTGCGACGCAGGAGGTTGCGGGTTCGATTCCCGCCTCGGGACAAATGTTTGTACGATCTGCAGACATTTGTCCAAGGCGTTCCGGATGTTTACCATGTAGAAATAAAAAATATCTATCTATGTAGTGTATTGTATTAAGTATATCAGTTATCTAGTGCCCTTAACACAAGCTCTGCTTAGCTTGGGGCTGGATGATCCTGTGTGAATTGTCCAACATTATTTATTTATTTATTTAACTATAAAAAACTTAAGTTGAAAAGTGTTCTTCCCTACTCTTTTCTTTTTATAGGGACCAGCTGAGTATAGTTTGTTTAATTTATTGTTTCATAATATTTGTATAAGTATTAATTAGTGGGTCATTCCATTGAAGATGACACCCCAGGTCAAATAAATAAAATACATAATTCGTAGCTGAATCTGTGATCACAGCAAAGGCAATGAATTGATTCAACAGGAATCAACCAATTTTTTTTTATATTTTTACGATTTTCGACATTTTTATTGATCTTGAACACAGCTGTAGTGCGATTGCGTATGGTACTGTAATTTTTCTATAAGATCATAATACTTTTCTACGCCTTCTAGGTAATTTTAAAAGGTGATTCGATATAATAATAATACAATTCAAGGAGTTTACAGCAGGAGCCAGTTATTACTTGAGAATAATTTTGTTGAGAAGAAGAAAGTGCAATTTATGGTACCTATATTAAGTTTTATCTTGACATCTATTGCTATACTACCCTATCAGACAGGGTGCATTATTGTTTGCAAAACTCTGTAATATTTTTGTCAAGCAATAAAATATTGAATACTGAATTAAGTTATTGGTTTTGTTTGAAAGAACTTTCGTTTTTCGATTAGACCACCTGGTAACAAATGGTTTCCATGACAAGGGGCCGAAACAGTTTCAACCATGTGTCATTAAACTAAATTAGACTTGAGTAAAACGTCAAGTGCGAGTCGGACTCGCGCACCGAGGGTCTTATGTTTCTGGACTGGTTTCCGCAACTAGGCCACAGGTGGGCTCTTTTTGCGTGTCGGATCCCCGGCTGCTAATCTAACCACCCGATGACCTCCGCGCCAGTGCATGCCTCTCTGGGTGTCCTCGGTGTCCCGAGTGTAGTCGTTGAGAAGCTACGCTATCGTACTATACAAGCACATGCGCGGCCGTCCGTGAGACCCAGATTAAATAATTGTTTGTTAAGCATGCAGTGTCCTGTGTAATGCTGTGACAATGCCGACGATGTTCCGGAGGTCACGCTGGGCTTCAGATTGAGTATTTTTGGGGAGAATCTCGGGCTTAGAGCCGGGATGGCCTCTTTCTACTGTCTACAATCTGTAATACTTGCCCAGTAGTCTTGGTGTTGTTTGACTGTATGTTGACGGATGCATGAGCGGACTTGACTGAATGCTAAATATTATTGGTTCGGGCCCTGCCGGTTGCCGCTCCGAACCTCTCCTCGCCAGTGCGTCAGCTTCGTCATTTCCTCTCGATCCGCTTTGTCCGTTTATCCATTGTAGAGTGACTCTGTTGGTCACTTACCTACTTGTTCTAACAGGTGGTGTTGTACATTGTAAGGTACCTAAGTCCCAGTGGCGTAGCGTGCCTTGGCGGGGCCCCGTATAAAAATTTGTTTGGGGGCCCTTATGAAGGGTAAAGATTTATCACAAAAGAAAACAAGATCCGTCAAGTGCGAGTGTAACTCGCGCGCCGAGGGTTTTGAATGTTTGTCAACAAATATGTACCAAAAGTACCGGTTAGAGACTTCGCAATTTAACGAATACCTAAGAATAGTAGGTTAAATTTCAGATGGATCTCTCTGCATGCTTCGGTTAAATGGGTGGTTCGGTTAAGGTGGGTATTGGTAAATTTTTCGTCTTTTCGAAATATTTCAAAAAGTATGAAAGTTACAGAAATTTGAAAAACTGGTTTGAAATGTCCAAACCGATACCTTTCATTTAATACCCCACTCGGTGGGGTAGCCCCCCTTTTGAAAATTATTCCTTTTTGACCATTTTTCAAAAAGTGTTCTTTTTACAGACTTCTCTATATTTTTCCTGTAAAATATAGATCCATATCTACAAACGCTCCATACATTTTAAACGGATCGCTCTGCAAACTTCGGAGATAGGGGGGGGGAATGGGTATTTTTTCGACTTTTTTCAAAATATTTCAAAATGAATGAAACCTACAGAAATTTAAAAAACTATTTTGAAACGTATAAACAGATACCTTTCATTTGATACCCCACTCGGTGAGGTAGCCCCCCCTTTTGAAAATTATTCCCCCCCATTTTGACCATTTTTCAAAAAGTGTTCTTTTTTCAAACTTCTCTATATTTTTCCTGTAAAATATAGATCCATGTCTATAAACGCTCCATACATTTTACATGGATCACTTTGCAATCTTCGGAGATAGGGGGGGGGGGGAATGGGTATTTTTTCGACTTTTTTCGAAATATTTTAAAAAGTATGTAACCTACAAAAATTTCAAAATATATTTTGAAATGTACAAAATGATACCTTTCATTTGATACCCCATATGACTATGTAGGTATCTTTTAAAATTTCGGCATCACAATTTGTATGGAAAATATTCATTTTCATTTTTCATTTATTTTCATTTATTTTTCTCAAAATCTGTACAGGCGCACGAAATGTATTATTGTTTTAAATTTCAAGTTGATAGCTGCAGTAGTTTTTGAGTTATTAAGGAGGGAAAAAAGGACAGACAAAGCGAGACCATAAGGGTTTTGAAACCGATCTTCGATCATCAAAACCCTAAAAACAAGTTTGCATAAAATTAAAAGAAATATTTATTCATCATAATTATTTAATTATTAAATATATATTTATTAACAGTCACTTTTTCCAAAATTTTTACAAACAATTCAAACTAAATATAGTTACACTTTCCTTGACTTTTTTTCGGCAAACTGATTTATTAAATCATTAATAGCTGATGATGACTTTAGTTTTTCTAAAGTGCCTTCAAGGATAATAGTGACAGGTCTGACAGGCGTTCATGTCCCATCGAACAAAAAGTTATATAAAATAAAACCGATATTGTTTTAACTTTTGTCATTTCTAAAATAAATAAAAAATGAGAAGTTTTTATTAATTTTTGCTTACGCACATCGGGGGCCCCCGTGGCCCGGGGGCCCCGTATAATTGATACGGCAGCTACGGCGGTAGCTACGCCCCTGCTAAGTCCCGAGTTGTGTTCTCTCCTGTTCAGGACTTGTAGTACACCAGCGTTGCCAGAAGATTACATTTCTTACATATTTCGTAACTTTTGACCCCCTCGCGTAACATGTATATGCCTAAATACCTAAGTAATTTTTATACAAGTAATTTTGGTAAGTTTTGAGAACAACGACATTTGTAATACTAGATTTTTATCGAAAATAGCTTACGAACGCATCCAAATTGAACGCAGGTACCTAAAACACGTAAATTAAAAAATAAAACGTTAAGTGCGAGTCGGACTCGCGCACTAAGGGTTCCGTTTAATTGTTTCTTGCCAAATATTCTAGGTGAAGTATCATGAAGTAGCTAGGTACCCTGTATGTTTTGATCGAGGGAGAGAATCAAAAATTATAATTTTTTTGTTAGTAAACCACAAATTTTCGGTTTTCAGATTTTGCTCGTTATTTGTGCTATAATGACCTTTATGTCTGTATATGTTCTTACCAAATTTTATGATTCTAGGTAAACAGGAAGTACCCTATAGGTTTCGGTCTAAAGCAAGAATCAAAAGTATTTCTTTGGTGAATAATTTACAAATTTACGGTTTTAAGATTTTTTCATTTACTTGTGCTATAAGACCTTGCTTCTTGCCAAATTTTATGATCCTGCGTCAACGGGAAGTACCCTATAGGTTTTGGTACATGGCGAGAATCAAAAGCATTTTTTTTGTGAATAAACTAGAAATTTACTGTTTTCGGATTTCTTTCTTTATTTGTGCTATAAGGCCTTGCTTCTTGCCAAATTTCATAATTCTAGATCTACGGGAAGTACCCCATAGGTTTTGGTCCATGGCTAGCATTAAAAGTATTTTTTTTTGTGAATAAACTACAAATGTAAGGTTTTCGGATTTTTCCCTTTACTTGTGCAATAAGACCTTGCTGCTCACCAAATTAAATGATTCTAGGCCTACGGGAAGTACCTTATAGGTTTTGTGTGCATGTGATTCCCTTGGAAAATTCAAAATATTCGGACATAAACGGCTGTAACTTTTGAGTGCGTTGACTTAGAAGTTTTATTTATATTATTATTTATTTGTTTATTTAAGTATTTATATTGCGGCTCCAAGAGGTTACGGACTTGAGTATTCGACGTTAATTTCAACTCGTTACGTCCACGCGTTTCTGAGAAAAGAGGGTTGACAGACGGACAGACAGACAGACAGACAGACGGACAACAAAGTGATCCTATTCCTTTTTTCTTTTTGAGGTACGGAACCCTAAAAACAATAATGAGATACAATATTGTTTTAGGGTTACGTTTGCAGCAAAAATGTAAGTATTCAGGAAACGAAACGTAACTTACTGTTTTATTGTATGTTAATGATCTACCGGATTCTATTTCACATAAATGCATACTCTATGCTGAGGACACAACTATTATTATAAAAACTGGAAATAAACAACTACCTAGTTCAACCGACACTAAATAATGCACTTGTTCACATACTTAATTGAACCGAAAATAATTATATTAAAATATATATGTATTAATAAAACTAAAATCATGCAATTTGACTCGCATAATACTAACCCATTAAATCTTGACATTAAATATAAAAATGATAAAGTAGATGAAGTTACATCTTTTAAATTAGTAGGAATCACTCTAGTCTAGACTAGACAGACATTTGAACTGGAAGGATCTAACGATGTTTGCCAGAGTGTTTTTGCTCTAAAAAAGATTCGTCAGACTGTTTCATTTGATGCGGCGCTGGCTGCCTACCACGGTCACGTGGCTTCGGTTTTGAGTTATGGATTGTTAAAATGGGGTAATTCAGTAGAAGTAGAAAGAATGTTAAAATACAAAAAAGATGCCTCATGGTAATAAACAAATCATGGTTTCGTGATACTTGCAAACCCCTCTTTGTGAATTGTAAAGTCCTGCCTCTACCATGCATGTAGGTAGTAGACATGTGCGCCGATGCTCATTTGACCGGCGGCGGCGTCTGGCGTCCAATTTGTCGGCGGCGGCGGCGTCATCGGCGTAATCGGCGTGGATGTGAAATTAAGTAAAAGACGCCTTAATCCTTATTAAACTTTTTATTCATTAATTATATGACAGTACCTATTTGTCTTAAAACAATTATAAAATCAAAATTTCAATAACAAAAAAACCTCTATGGCAACAATCAAATCACATATTACAAAAAAAACAGGGAAAAGACAAAGTTAAGCGAAATGCAAATTACTTTAATGTTTGCACTTGCTTCTTACACATGTCATAATTATCATGTATAAATATTATTTTGTCTACCGAAGTAGGACTTAGCCGAGACTTTTTTCCGTAATGGTTAGTCCCGCAACTGAGAAAACTCGCTCGCTTGGCGTGCTCGTTGCGGGAACACTCACGATAGCCCTAAGGCAGTTGAAGAGCCAAGGATAACTATTCTTCTTTTCCTTCCAATAACGAAGAATGTTTCCGTCAAGCACATCTTTTGGGTTGCATCCACCAAAGTATTTCCAGCATTCGACCACTACAGGATCATCAGCCACGTTACTACCAGGATTTGTATACTTTTGGGACATAGCCAAAAGAAAGTTTCATGAAGATGATGACGGTTGAGCGGTTGGAGCGGAAGAGACTGACTCACTGTGCTCATTCACCGTTTCTTGTAAAATATCAGATTCCCTGACGTGTTCTCTGACAAATGCAGACATAAAAGAGACTCTCGTTTCCCCCCTTTCCTCAAGGTATTTGTCAATAAATGACATTCCTTGGCAACGGCAATCGAGAAGAGCAGCCGCGACAATCAATTCATTAATGGGAAATCGGTGATTCAATTTCGCAAGCATGTTTCTCTTCATGCGGCTCATTATAAGAACTTCGTCGTCTCCAGTTTGTATCAATGCTTGTTCTACTTCACACCTAAAAACGAGTGCAACATTGATAGTGATCGAGTTTGATGCACTCATAATATTTACGGCATCCCAATTTTTATTTTTTTATTTTTATTAAATCACCTAGTAGTTTCCACTGGAGGTAAACAGTGTTGCCAGATAGCGAAATAAAAAAATACTACTTTTTGCACTTTATTTAACAAGAAATTTGTTAAATAAAGTGATTTATTTAATGTAGAATATTGTTTGTTTGTAGACGCCGATGACGCCGATGAAAAATTCGGCGGCGTCGGCGTGGCTAAAATGATCGGCGGCGTGCGCCACGCCGATCGGCGCACACGTCTAGTAGGTAGGTACATTAATTATTTATAACAAGCTACCAGAAAAATTTAAGGATTTGAATGGAAACTTAAATAAACAGTTAGTACCTAATTTGGTTGCTTTCAAATTGTTTTATAGTGTAAACGAATAATTAAATTTTATTTTTTAACCCTATAAATAACAAAAGTGGGACTAGTATATCGAGTGGGATATCAAATAATAAATTAGTTTGTATACCTACTTACTTCAAAACAGTCTTAGAAAAATATCTAGGATTCATACTTTTCAAAGTTTGGAAAAAACTCGAAACAAGATCCGTCAAGTGCGAGTGTAACTCGCGCCGAGGGTTTCGAACGTTTGTCAACAAATATGTACCAAAAGTACCGGTTCGAGACTTCGCAATTTAACGAATACCTAAGAATAGTAGGAAGCATGCAGAGAGATCCATCTGAAATGTAGGTTGGTACTACATTTCAGATGGATCTCTCTGCATGCTTCGGTTAAATGGGTTAAATGTGGGTAATGGTAAATTTTTCGACTTGTTTATAAATATTTCAAAAAGTATGAAACCTACAGAAATTTGTAAAACTGATTTGAAATGTCCAAACCGATACCTTAAATTTGATACCTTACTCGGTGAGGTAGCCTCCCGTTTTGAAAATTATTCCCCCCCTTTTTGACCATTTTTCAAAAAGTTTTCTTTTTAGAAACCTCTATATTTTTCCTGTAAAATATAGATACATAATCTATAAACGCTCCATACGTTTTACATGGATCGCTCTGCAATCTTCGGAGATGGGGGGGGGGGATGGGTATTTTTTCGACTTTTTCGAAATATTTTAAAAAGTATGACACCTACAAAAATTTCAAAATCTATTTTGAAATGTACAAACTGATACCTTTCATTTGATAACCAACATGACCCTGTAGGTATCTTTTAAAATTTTGACATCACAATTTGTATGGAAAGTATTCATAGGTATACTCATTTTTCATTTATTATCATTTATTTTTCTTTTAATCTGTACAGGCGCACGAAATGTATTATTATTTAAAATTTCAAGTTGATAGCTGCAGTATTTGCTGAGTTATTAAGGAGGGGAAAAAGGACAGACAAAGCGAGACCATAAGGGTTTCGAAATCGATCTTCGATCTTCGAAACCCTAAAAATTATCATTCCCTCTAAAAAGTGACTTAACTCAAAAAAGTTTTCCATAGGTACCTAGGTAATTTAATTTGTTCACATTACTCAAAGTCACAGTGTCCGACTGTGCGGTGAGTGCAGTAGGGTTAAGTGGAGGAGCGGGCTCGAGACGACGACGGCGGAGAGCGGGGCGGGGCGGGGCGGTCAGGTGCGCGATACGACTAGACACGTGAGGTCGGCTCGGCAGTGCGGTGCGCGGCGCGCGGGCGGACACACACCACCACGCAGTCGCAGTCGGTCGCGCGACCTCGTCGGCGCCGGCGCTGCCCATGAGCGAGGGCGAGCAGGGCGCGCGCCGCTGGCCGCACGCGGCGCACGGCTTGCTGCGCCGCGGCGGCGCCGGCGTGCGCGCCGCCAGGCGTCTGCTGCACCACAAGTACCGCAGCGTGCCCGAGGAGCGCCTGCCGCCCCCGCCGCCCCCCACCCCGCTCCACATAGACGACACCGTCTCTTGTTTCTGCAGGTGATCTCATCCTAATTATCACTTATCTATCAGTACCTACTTACTTAACTATACACTAAAACTGACGGAATTATACAAAAAATAAAAACGTTCCGTCTTTACAAGTACCTACAACTGCTTCGTGTCCACCCCAAGGTTGTATGGAAGACTCAATGGGCGGCCTTATCGCTGAGAGCGATAAGGCCGTTTTCGTTGTGTAATAAAGTGTAATGTATTGTATTGCGGTGTTGATGAAGCACTCGGAACTCACCGGAGTGGATTTGGAAAACAAGTGGATAGCCTCTGCAACTAAAAGGCATTATCGGTGTCATTTCTGTATGACATAATATTGTGCCGCGCCGCCCTCGAAAAATGTTTACCGAGCGCTACGGCTTTTCTGTGAATTGCTTATTAGGGTTCCGTAACCGAAGGGTGAAAACGGTATGGTAGCCTATTACTAAGCATCCGCTGTCTGTCTGTCCGTCCGTATGTCATGCGTCAACGGGCTGTACCTATCTCACGAACCGTAAAAGGTAGACAGTTGAATTTTTTACAGAATTGTATTTCTCTTACCGCTACAACTACAAATAATAAAAATAAAATGAATATTATAATTAAAGGGGGCTCCCATACAAGAAAACTTGATTTCCGTACGTCAAAAGGAAATTAGGAACCCTTAAAAATCACTTAGTTGTCCGTCTGTCTGTGTGTCCGACTGTCCGTCAGTGAATCCTCTTGTCTCAGGAACGCGTAGAGTTCAAATCAACATCAAATACTCACGTCCGTAACCTCTTGGAGCCGTGCGTGATATATAAACAAAACTGATATATAAGTCAACGCAATCAAAAGGTACCTACACCCGTTAATGTCCAAATATTATAATATAATTTCCAACGCAATCACATGCACACAAAACCTAGGTATAGGGTCCCGTTGACCTAAAATGATAAAATTTGGCGAGAATCAAGGTCTTTAAAGGATTTAGCACAAGTAAAGGAAAAAAAACTGAAAACCGTAAATTTTTAGTTTATTCACAAAAAAATATTTTTGATTCTCGCCATGCCGACCACCGACCGACCAAAACCTAAAGGGTACCTACTTTCCGTTAACCTAGGCTGTTTTTGCTTTACTTTTGTCAAGGCTCTATCTCTTGAACCGTAATAGGGAGAAAGTTGAAATTTTGACAGGACGTGTATAATTGATGTTGCTATAACAATAAATAACAATAAAAATAAATGTAATAATCAAGGGGTACAACGTTCATACAAAGTTGAGTACCTATCACCGAAGTTATTAAGCAACGGCGCGGCGGGTGAGGTCAGTCCTCGGATGGGTGACCTGCAGGGGTATTTGAATTCGTCGGAAAGGCCGTCGCCGTCGGATTCGATATCGGAAACGTTTTTCTTCGTAAAAACCTTCCGATATCAAATCTGACGGCCTTTTCGACGAATCAAAATGCCCCCGTTCGTCAAGTTGGATATTTGCTTATTTTTTGGATTAAAAAAACTGTTCCTTAGGGTTCATTTTGCGAAAAAGTTGTGTACGATGGTACGGAACCCTCC
The DNA here is from genome assembly GCA_949316285.1 of Eupithecia subumbrata. NCBI lineage: Eukaryota > Metazoa > Arthropoda > Insecta > Lepidoptera > Geometridae > Eupithecia > Eupithecia subumbrata. The sequence goes on along the minus strand of OX438640.1, from coordinate 16,754,683 downwards.
GTGTGCGAGTCGACTCGCACAGATCCGCTGATAATGCTGATTGTATCCAATTTAAGATAAGAGAACACGTACCCATAGGTTCATTTTTAAAAGCTGGCTGGCACGTTCATTCAAGACGCCTGTCGCGTGAGAGCGCGAGGTGGTTTCGGGGAGACGATGACCAACAATTCGTAGAATTTTAAAAAGTATAATCATTGAAAAAGAGTATTCGACAGCTTGCTAATGAACAGTCTACAGCAGGTGGACAAGTACTCGCATATCAACGACGAAGTCATTGTAAGAGGAAACGTGGTACACGCAAATGTCGCTGCCGAACTAACCATATTCTCTGTAATTCCAAATGCCACTTAGTTATTATGTTCGCAACCAATACTTCCTTATTATTTTATTTTAATGACTAGATATTATTATTATTGCACTCTTAAGTAATTAACACGGCAGAAGTTTTATTTTATAATTTAGAATATGTACATAAAGTATTTGTAATGAGAGCGATTGTTTTTTTAATAAAAGTTTTCGTCACGAAATATTATACAATATTATATTGTTTCCTTTGTCATTTGCTTCTACATGTTTACCCGAGCGCGGAGGGTCTGCGGTTACAGTTAAGTTGAGCCGGCGGCGGCGCGGCGGCGGCGGCGGGGCGGCGGCGGCGGCGGCTCATGATAGTTATCATGATAGAAGAAACTAACATTAACCTCTCCTCGAAAACCTTCTTTTAGCTTTCACACCTTCTTTTAGCCGTAACATAGCCATATAAATGTAATGAAATTTATTTATTTCAGGCATTAAAATCGTTTTTTAACCCCCGACGCAAAAAGAGAGGGGTTTTATAAGTTTGATGTGTCTGTCGGTGTATCTGTGTATCTGTCTGTGATATCGTAGTTCCCAAACGGATGGACCGATTTTCGTTTAGTTTTTTCTGTGTCATAGATAATTTTATCCAGAGTGTTCTTATCCATGTTTCAGGGGTTTTTAAAATTTTTAATTTTGTTTTTGTGAAACATGCTATTAGTGAAATGGCATTAGTGTGACTAGTGTGAGTACTGTGAACGTGCCAGCTCTCGGTAAGTTACCTATGACCGGTTTGAAGTTAGGTTAGTGTTTCCGCCTGAGAGCTGCTGGCCGCCGCCGCCGTGCCGTGCTGCGGAGCGGAGGCTCGGCGCCCCACTTTGCGATTGCGACAGCCCGCGCTTATCGCTACAACAACACGGCTGCCTGCCTTCTCTTTGTGACGTCACACGCACTTCACATAACCTCGCCTTGCCTCGCCTCGCCTCTATCTACTAACACTTGTACTCAGATTGGTTACAGATCTGTGCACTTGTATAACCACAGATTAAGTACCCGTAACCATAACCACCATCTATGAACAGCATAGCAGTCGATCCCAACTAGAGATTGCAATCCGGATTAACCGTCTGACAGCCAGGCGTGTCTCCTAGCACTTGGTTTAGCTGCCTCAAGTCTTTTCGTTATCCATGCCTGACGACGACCGACGAAGCTCAGCAAGCTATGGAAAGACCTAGGTATTTTCGTAGTTAATCTGTCGGTTAGGATTCGTAACGAAACTATCTAGCAGAGAACCAAAGTTGGCGACATAACTCCTCTGAGTTCCACTGCACTGCTACTGAGCTAATTCTCTAATTACCAAGCTGAGTAGCAGTGGGTGGGCGAGCCATATCTGACGAATAACTGATAACCGTTGGGTTTAAACGTGTATTTAGGTGGAGACCAAGACTCTCTTATAGAATAGAGTAGAACACCTTGCCAGGTGGGATGACGATCTGTCAAAGACTGTTGGCAGATGCTGGAGGAGGTTAGCTGAAGATATGACCTGGCGCTCATAAAGGGCAACATGCAGTGGTCTCGAACGTCATGCGTCATCATCATAGTACGAAATCGGTAGAGCTGCCAACTAAAATCGGTATATTGCTACCAAAAATCGGTATATGACCAAAAATACAATATTATTCAATAATAATAGTCATAATAGTCTTTATTGGTAATAATTACCTATATTACATGTCAAAAACTGTATACATATTTTGCTAATTATACCTAATTTATTGGTATAAAATAGGTACATTTTGATTTGAAAATGTACCTATAACTTAATAAATTGATTAGAATTAATAATTACATAACATTCAATTTAATTAAATAATAATAAATTGAATAGAGTTAATAAATAATAAAATAATAATAATACTATAAGTAGGTAATTTTTTTTATACTTACTAATTAAAATTGTATAAAATAAAATCTTTCTAATTGAATTACCTACATTCATTCATACCTACTAACACTTAGGTATATGCTACACGAACTTGTCGTAACTCGTAGCTATAGAAAGTTTTCGCAACAAGTCAGCGTTTAAGTTTGTTTTTGAATGCAGGCAGACTGCGGGCTTCTGTAACGCAATTGGGAAGCCGGTTGCACACGTCTGGACCCATGACATGCGTGAACTGCTTGGACGACTTCGTCAATGAGCGCTCCACGGGGCGCCGCGCCGGCGGCGGCGAGCTCGTCGAGGCTGCGCGTGGCGTACGATACGAGTGCGTCCTGCCTAGTGTCGCGTATGTCCCGTGGTTCTGCCGCACGTACATACATGAAACCCGCGCACTTATCCGCGTCGAACGCGCCGCATTTTAGTAAAATCCTCTAGGTATACGGATTCCATCAAAAAAGTTCGGCGCGCTCGGTGCTTGCGCTGCGTTCGGTCCGGTCACCGGTGGCGGTCGTTGCGTTCGGCACGGATGACGGCATCCGTATTCATTCAGTCCAAAGATAGTTACTGTTGTACAGATGCCTTGTTTTAAAAACGAAATTTTGACACTGTTTTGACTTCTTGCTTTTAGGTAGTAAGTACCTATGCCGTATTTAAAAATAGATAGGTATAATTCGAAAATACAAACGAAAAGAAAAATTAGTATTTTAACTATGAATATCTCAGAAGCCTGACGCTTTAAGACATTATGTTATTGAACATTTTTAATTTGTTTTAATGTTCTGTATCCAACCAAATATATAACTTTCACTGTACGCAGCGATACTGAAAAACAATACAAATGTTAGGTAAGCCACCCTCAACACGGAAATCTTCAAAGCCCTTTTTAAAAGCTAGCGCGATTCCCTTTCGTTTTCCATATGCTGGAGACCTGGATTTGTGAGTCGTCATCCTGGATACTTGTATGAAAATAGAAAAGACAATCGTGCTAGCTCTTAAAAAAATATCTTATTTACCATTATCATTTTATTTTTAGGGTTTCGAAGATCGGTTTCGAAACCCTTATGGTCTCGCTTTGTCTAACCTTTTTTCCCTCCTTAATAACTCAGCAACTACTGCAGCTATCGACTTGAAATTTAAAATAAAAATACATTTTGTGCGCCTGTACAGATTTAAAGAAAAATAAATGATAATAAATGAAAGATTAAAATGAATATTTTCCATACAAATTGCGATGCTGAAATTTTAAAAGATACCTACAGGGTCTTGTGATCTTGTCATGTGGGGTATCAAATGAAAGGTATCAGTTTGTACATTTCAAAATAGTTTTTGAAATTTTTGTAGGTTTCTTACTTTTTAAAATATTTCGAAAAAAATCGAAAAAATACCCATTCACCCCCTATCTCCGAAGATTGCAGAGCGATCCATGTAAAATGTATGGAGCGTTTATAGACATGGATCTATATTTTACAGGAAAAATATAGAGAAGTTTGTAAAAAGAACACTTTTTGAAAAATGGTCAAATTTGATACCCCACCGAGTGGGGTATCAAATGAAAGGTATCGGTTTGGAAATTTTAAACCAGTTTTTTAAATTTCTGTAGGTTTCATACTTTTTGAATTATTTTGAAAAAAGTCGAAAAAATTACCTTACCCACTATAACCGAAGCATGTAGAGAGATCCATCTGAAGTGTAGGTTGGTACCTACTATTCTTAGGTATTCGTTAAATTGCGAAGTCTCTTACCGGTACTTTTGGTGGGAGAGGTAATTGTGTGACTGCGAAAAATTAAACCGAAATTTGTTTCATCGGCAAACTATTCATCGATGTAACGATAGTACTTCGAATCCTTTTTTCTGCGACTTTTTTTGTTCGCTCTTACTAAATAACGATGACCTTGCACCCATATCTCGACGATCGAGTCGACTCAGAGTGTTGCGGCACTAGCCCGCCGGGATGCATTCGGCTAATATGCCCATTGCTATTGCCCATTGCTATTTGAGTGTGGCGGTCTTGACATCGGCAATACCTGGCGTAACCTCGTATTCCTAACGCGATCGCCGGAAGCCTAGGATGCTACGCTCCATTGCCCTCTGGCAGATCTTGAGCTTGGACTTTAGTAATTCAGTCAGTGACCATGTCTGCGCACAGTGCGCACCACAGATAACAGAAACAAAGGTGCGCACCGTAGGTTAGGACGGGCAGGATGCACATATCGACGAGTTTGCGTTTCATTGTCAGAGGAAGGTTCCCCTTCATGTGCGCTTTCATGGACCAGGAGCTCTTCCAGGCATTATCGATCCTACGACTGATCTCTTTGTCCTGCCTGTTATCGAAGCTAGCTAGCTGGCCCAAGTAAGCTCTTTCTATCCGTCCCCGTCGCCATGTTACCGTTACTTACCGTGTTTATTTACTTGTTATAGTGTTAAATTTTATTGTAGATATTGGTGTCGATTCTGTTGTTTAAGAATTAGCTAAAATTAGGTAAAATTAGGATTTAGGAATGTCAAATAGACGAAAGCTATTCTATGTTTGAAAAATTAGACTGACAGGTTTAAAATTAAGTTGTCAGGTCTAAAACAACTCAACTTAGTTATAATAGCTAAACCCCTATTCTTGGCAGTACATTTTAGCTAAGATTAGAAACGTCTACCTAATTTTAGGAGGCATCAAATTTGGTCATGATTATAATTTAAAGGCAAAATGCTCTATGCTTTCACTCCAAAAACCTATGGATAAAAACATTAGATTTTTGACCATTTCGCTGGATTGTTTGAACCAAGAAGTTTTTGGCACAGATCTGGTGAAAAACGGACAGATTCTTTTGTGAAAAGTGAAACATGGATTTTGTGGTAGCTGCAGTGGTGAATTTGAGGGAAAGGTGTGTACCTACTTGCTTGTTTGGTACCTAGGCATCTTCACGGGTTTCATCCAGCATGCCTAGAGTTTTATTGCTGTACCTAGGTACTTCTAACATAAAACCAGGTGCCTACATAGGTACCTAATTGATACTGAGATTACTGCGCTTTCGTGCGGGGGGCCGTTGCATGGTGGCACACAACAAATTTTTTAACTATTTATTACGCAATTCCTAGTAGGTATATAATTTTCCAATGAGTCTATTTATTTACAAAACAAACATGTAGGTAATTTTTTTTTATTTGACTGACTTTTGTATCACTGCGGCCATTGTGTAGTTGGCAATGTCAGTGTCAAATCGTCAAATCATTCGTTCATTTCATAAATATTGTGAAAACTAGCAACATTATAGAAAAAATATTTATTTTGTTACAGCAACACCAACTACTCAACTCAGACAGGGTTTGCGATTTTCAAACACGTTCTATATAGCTATTTTTAGGATTTGAACAGAGAATACCATAATTTTTAGACCAACCTAACTCAGAAAATTTAGAAATCGTAAAATTTAAGTTAGGAATCCTAAAACAACAGAATCGACATCATTGTTTAAATACCTCACCTAGATTTTGAAGACGGTTTTGTTATAAATTTTGTGGTTGATTGTGCGTGTGAATCGCCAATTTCTCGTTACAACCTTTTGTTAATTTGATATTTTAAGTTTTTTCATGCAAATAACACTTATAAAAACAAAAAAAGATGTGATTATAATAAAAATATAGTTTTTTTCTATTATTCGAACAATACCCGAAAAAAGATCGAATATTCGAAATTCGAATATCTAAATTTTCGAATATTTGCAAGCCATAATCGGCACTAACGAGAGCTTTCATGTTTATCGACGGACTATGACGACGGATCTACTCGTACGAGTATGTTACGAACGTTATTCAACTTGCTGTTTGTTCATGAAGGATTACGAAGAACTGTAGTAGGTACCTAACTGTAGCGATGTAGGGTTCCGGTTCCGGTTCCGTGGTTGCAAGGTTCATTTATTTTATTCAGGTATATTAAACTTATTTACCTGTTTCACACACACAACTAACAACTTTATACAAGTCATTTTCTATGTTAGGTATTTGTACGAAATTTAGCTTTTTACCTAAATAGGTATATTTTATTTGTTTATTTATTTGACCATAAAGATATAACATCGCAGGAACTTAGCCTAAGCCGTTACATCTCTCAAACAATATAAACTTCTAAAAATTACAAAGCAGAACACTATTCACATAAAAATGGAATACAATATAATAATAGTATACAACAAAATTAAACATAAATAAAATCTAAGAAACAAACTCACGAAAAATTATAATACCATAAAACAGCAAAATATAAGAAACAACCTCATTAAACATTGTAATAGGTACCATAAAAACAGCAAAATAACAGAATACATGGAAGAAGTTGGTAGGTAAGGTAAACAAACACTTAAATTCTAGTAAATACATATTTTATATTCCGTTATTTTCGGAATATTCCAGACATATTTGTTGTCATGGGTACCTTATCTGAAAATATATCAGCTTCAGGATGACACTTTAGGAGCTGGTTAAGATGATTCTGAGCGCGGCAGATAGGCGATTGTTGTCTAGCGACAGTTCGCGGGGGAAGTGGCGCGAATAGCGGCCCGCAACCTGAACGTACGCATGGATATTGGTCTCTTGAGTCTACATACACGCATAAGTTGGAAAAAGTACAGAAATTTTTGATCCGAAATTGACCCCCATTTACCATAGTGCGGTGCGGCGCCGCGCCGCGCCGAGTACCTACCTACATCATACAGCAGCCTTTGTACACGATCACTTTCCCGTCCGTACTTGAGTTCCCTGCATCGCTACATCGCTACATCGCTAGAGAACCCTGTTCACCTTCAGCTGTGATATTGAATGTGGTTTGTTTTGTTTCAGGTGAGTTGAAAGCTCTGATGCGCACCGGCTCCTCCGCACCATGCTGGACTGTCTCTGGTGAGTGAGGTTCATATCATCACATCAGGTACCTACTCCGCTCTTTAACAGACGTTGTCACGTGGACATACAGGGTTCTCGGCAGACCGTGTGCCGTGTTATGGTAACTGGGGATAAGTGAAACCAAGTGCAATAGCATGGTGGCTTTTTAAACCCTGAATAGCCTCGGCTATTTTTAAGAATTTTAAAGATAATTTGGTTTATTTTCCGTGATGATCTATTGCTGTAAGTTCTTAACTTTTTTGTACGAAATAATATGGCTTACAGTTTTTGTAATTACATTAGCCCTTACTAATTAAATCAATATTTATTTTATTTTATGAAATTAATATTTATTTTTTAGATCTAGGAAAATAAAGCAGCTATGGGCATTATGGCATGCAAAGTGTACAAAAGTGAAAGTTGCAAGTTTAAACAGAAACAACATCTTTGGATTGTATTTAAAAAGAAGCAAGTGTTTCTCTGATCTTCCGATTCACTGAAAACTTGTCCAGTTCACGGCCATTCATTTCAACGGTGTGTGTCAAACAAAACTAGGTACATTCAATGTTTATGTACTTACTTTTGACACATGTATCGTTGAAATGCCCGTGAATAATCGCATAAAGAAAAATAAGATGAATAAACGCATATTTCGTTATGTATTTTAAGAAAATTACAATCAAATAATAGATTTAAATTAGAACTAGTATTTACAATTGAAACAATTGAGCTGCAGACTGTTGCAAACAATCTACAGGTAGCTCAACTGATCCATATCTATACCAGTCGGAAGAAGTCCATTTTAAGATAAAATACAAAATAAAATATGCGCTTATTCAAAAAAATCTCCCGTTTTGAAAACCCTTGAAATGAGTAATGGTAATGTTTAGTTCGGTAAAACTTTTGCCAAAGGGTAAGTAGTGAAGTGCCATCAATCGGCCAGCATTATTTATTTACATAAAATATTTTATAGTAGGTAGCTAAATAAGCAACGTCCAATCGAACCAAGTTAAACTAAATTAAAATAATACTGGACTACCTATTCATACACCATCGTCTGCTTTTTGACAAATATCATGATTATACATAGGCCAACGGTAATACCATAATGTTTGCAGTCCCCGGGAATCGATTAATGTAGTTTTTTTGCAAATTAACTACAATTTTACGCTTTTCGGTTATTGCATTAACTTGTGCTAAAAGACCGTGTTTCTTTCCTTGAGAGTGTTAATAATCGAGCATAAATATCTTTTGTTGGCGTTGAATTAGTAGAAGTTTGTTTTTCACAGCTCCGAGAGAAACAGACTTTAGTGTTTGATGAATGATGATAATTTCAACTTAATACCTCCACGCGTTCCTGAGAAAAGGGTCTTGACTTGACACACATACTCATACTCCTTTATTCGCCGTAGGAGCACAAGACACACTTGGAAATGTCACTTTAAATATAAATGGGTTACAATTTGTTGTGCTTAAATTATAATTCTAATTATAATTCAAAGCCATAAAACAGACAAGACGGAAAATAATCAAGGAACTTTGGAATATATAGCTACAAACAAAAATAAGTAAATTGATAAATAGATCAGCTGTAAATGGGCATCATTAGTCATGTAAACAAAATACCTAAAATAATTATAAATTCATGGTGCTGCTGTAAAATAGCAGTGCCTGAAACAATTAATTCTAATAAAATATTAAATAGGTAGGTATGCAATTACTATAGGTGTGGTGTGGCCCTTTAAGGGTTCCGTATTGCCTATTGACGTACGGACCCTTAAAATAAAATGAAATATGAAGCGTGGTCATGACGTATTGCTCTGTTGCACGTTGGCGTGAAGTGAGAGCGCATGCCTGGCGACCACTCGGCCAGTACAGGCACCGCAGCGCAGCGCAGTGCAGCGCAGTGCCGCCGCCGGGGTGGCAACTATCGTGTATGGTGCACGCCACCTACGCAAGTACATAGTAGGTACCTTGACGTGCGTTGCGTGCGTCTATTCCATTTATCCGGACCACCGCACCGCTAAAATCGGGCACGTTAGGGACGGTGTAGTACGGATGAAGGTGTATAGATTAGATAGTATGTACCTTCATCCGTTCTACCGTCCCGCTTCAAACTCGCTGCCACTTCTTATACTCTACTATACAATGTGTATGGTCGAACCTTGATCACACGAAATGTGCGGATACACGACATATTAAATCAGATCATTTATCTTTATTGTATAAAAATTGTTTATTTTTAAATTTGACAAAAATAACGATTTTTATTTTATTTTTGATCTGTAACTTTAAAACTGGGTTATCGAGGTGTACTTTTTTGCATGTTGTATTTAACTTCATAATTTATTCTACAAATCCTCCAAAAACTATGGGTCTATATCTTTTCGTTGTCAAGTTATTCATCATTTAAATTAGGTACTTTCTGTAATGTACAAAGATCAACAGACAACAAATTATGAAATAAAACAAGGCAAATTAAGATGAAACGGAGCGAGGCCTTTGAATTTTGTCCTATGGTCAAAGCGTGACCCAACTGTTGAACACTTTACCAAATAAAAAAATGTGGTTCGCTCCGCTCGCAGGCATCATTTTTGCCTTCTCGATGTGGTCTGGGGCTGAACCCTCGTTTGAGTATTAAACAAGGGTAAACAAATATCTAAATATCTATAGAATGCAAAATATCTAACAAAACCACAAACTTTAAGCGGCTCGCTCCGCTCGCCGGTAACATCTTGTAGTGTTTCTTGGTCCATATCATCATCATCATCATCATCATCATCAGCCCATATTAGTCCACTGTTGGACATAGGCCTCCCCTAATGAGCGCCATAGCGCCCTGTCTTCAGCTTGCCGCATCCAGCATCTGCCTGCAGTCTTTCGCAGATCGTCATCCCACCTGGCCGGAGGGCGTCCTACACTACCATATATTATAATATAATATACATGGTCACGGGCTCGCATTTATTTTATTTTGCTTGCATGTACATTCATTCTTAGGTCTAACGAGTGGTTAGTTAAGTTGTCACTAGCTAGGTATATGCACCCTGGAAGGGCACTGCAAAAACTGAGTTCGACTTTATTTACACATGTCAAATGGAGTTTAAAATACTTACATAATTAATACTTACATAATTAAAAAAATAACATTAATGTCATACAGAAAATAAGTTTCATACTAATAGAATTAATTAAGTTGAATCTAAAAGCCAGAATTATCATTTATTCATTGTTTCATCATAGGTTAGTGTCATTTTAGTTTGTCCGTAGTGAATTGGTCAACAGAATAATAACTTACATATTTATTACAGATAAAAATAATTTTAGCTTTTAACAAAAAGTTCTATCTTTATCGTCGGTCTCGCTTTGTCTGTCCTTTTTTCCCTCCTAATAACTCAGCAACTACTGCAGCTATGAACTTGAAATTTAAAATAATAATACATTTCTTGCGCCTGCACAGATTTAAAGAAAAATAAATGAATAATTAAAATGAATATTTTCCATACAAATAGTGATGCCGAAATTTTAAAAGATACCTACGGGTCATGTGGGGTATCAAATGAAAGGTATCAGTTTGTACGTTTCAAAACAGTTTTTCAAATTTCTGTAGTTTTCATACTTTTTGAAATATTTTGAAAAAAGTCGATAAAATACCCATCCCCCCTCCCCCCTATCTCCGAAGCTCGCAGAGCGATCTATTTGAAATGTATGGAGCGTTTGTAGATATGGATCTATATTTTACAGGAAAAATATAGAGAAGTCTGTAAAATGAATACCTTTTGAAAAATGGTCAAAAAGGAATAATTTTTAAAAGGGGTTGGATATTTCAAAACTGCTTTGCAAATTTCTGTTAGTTTCATACTTTTTGAAATATTTTGAAAAAAGTCGCAAAATTTACCATTACCCACTTTAACCGAAGCATGCAGAGAGATCCATCTGAAATGTAGGTTGGTACCTACTATTCTTAGGTATTCGTTAAATTGCGAAGTCTCTAACCGGTACTATTGGTACATATTTGTTGACAAACGTTCGAAACCCTCGGCGCGCGAGTAACACTCGTACTTGACCGATCTTGTTTAAACTATTGAGTGTATCTTTTCAAAAAAATATTATTTCAGCTTTTGAATAACTAAACTATGTCGGTACGGGCTTTATTTTAGAGTTTTCTTTCCCTCGATATTTGAATTTTAATTTAATTTATTTGGGAAACAAACAGCTAACTTAACAAAATTGGTTATAACTTATGGGTAACTTAAGCCTAGCAGTTTCCGTTTATGGGTAAACAATATGAAATGTGTCCATAAAAACTTACAAATCCAGCAGTGCTTAGAACTAAGAAACCAACGATTAAAACTAAACAATAATATGGATCGAAAACACTTACTCATGTACGTCACGCAATATAATATGTTTAAATAACATTATAGTACATTTAAGCCAATCAAACCAAGACCAACATACAGAGCAAAGCAGTGCCCTGGGTCTTTGCCGGCTCCATGGTGGATGGAGGCGGCTCCAGCTCGCTCCTTTTCACGCTGTTTGGAGACCTTTGTTCAATAGTGGAAGTAGTATTCTTTTAGTTGTGGTTGAGATGATAATGATGATGATGATGACATTGAGTGACAAACTTAGACTGAAATTTGAAAAATCCATATCTCCGAATTCCTGCCGTTTGTGGCATCTGCTATTTTTGTGGTGGTGCTTGGCAATAAAATGAACATAAATATACGCATTGAAATAAAATGCGACCTTTATAAATAAAATGCGATTTACTAAAAAAATATTCAAAATTATGTAAAAAATAAATATTGTCGCCTAAATAAGCAATATTATTTTAGTTTTACATTTATAGCTGCGATTGGTAAATGTTTATCTTACCTAATGGTATCAAATGTGTAATCACATTTGATTAAAAAAATGAACCAGCAAAGTAGAAAATGCATTTCTATGGTTTCTAAGACTTTTACTTAATGGATGGAGGTGGCTCCAGCTCGCTCCATTTCACGCTGTTTAGAGACCTTCGTTCAATAGTGGAAGTAGTATTATTTCAGTTGTGGTTGAGATGATAATGATGATGACATTGAGTAACAAACCTAAACTGAAATTTGAAAAATCCATATCTCCGAATTCCTGCGTTGGTAGCAGGTTTTTTTGTGGTGGTGCTATTCAAAACAAGATCCGTCAAGTGCGAGTGTAACTCGCGCGCCGAGGGTTTTGAACGTTTGTCAACAAATATGTACCAAAAGTAGCGGTTAGAGACTTCGCAATTTAACGAATACCTAAGAATAGTAGGTACCAACCTACATTTCAGATGGATCTCTCTGAATGCTTCGGTTAAATGGGTGGTTCGGTTAAGGTGGGTAATGGTAAATTTTTCGACTTTTTTCAAAATATTTCAATAAGTATGAAACCTACAGAAATTTAAAAAACTGGTTTGAAATGTCCAAACTGATACCTTTCATTTGATACCCCACTCGGTGGGGTAGCCCCCCTTTTGAAAATTATTCCTTTTTGACCATTTTTCAAAAAGTGTTCTTTTTACAGACTTCTCTATATTTTTCCTGTAAAATATAGATCCATATCTACAAACGCTTTATACATTTTAAGTGGATCGCTCGGCAAACTTCGGAGATAGGGGGGGGGGGGGGGGGAATGGGTTTTTTTCCGACTCTTTTCAAAATATTTCAAAAACTATGAAACCTACAGAAATTTGAAAAACTGTTTTGGAACGTACAAACCGATACCTTTTATTTGACACCCCACTCGGTGAGGTAGCCCCCTCTTTTGAAAATTATTCCCCCCCTTTTTGACCATTTTTCAAAAAGTGTTCTTTTTTCAAACTTCTCTATATTTTTCCTGTAAAATATAGATCTATGTCTATAAACGCTCCATACATTTTACATGGATCGCTCTGCAATCTTCGGAGATAGGGGGGGGGAATGGGTATTTTTTCGACTTTTTTCGAAATATTTTAAAAAGTATGAAACCTTCAAAAATTTCAAAAAATATTTTGAAATGTACAAAACGATACCTTTCATTTGATACCCCACATGACTCTGTAGGTATCTTTTAAAATTTCGGCATCACAATTTGTATGGAAAATATTCATTTTCATTTTTCATTTATTTTCATTTATTTTTCTCTAAATCTGTATAGGCGCACGAAAGATATTATTATTTTAAATTTCAAGTTGATAGCTGCAGTAGTTTTTTAGTTATTAAGGAGGGAAAAAAGGACAGACAAAGCGAGACCATAAGGGTTTTGAAACCGATCTTCGATCTTCAAAACCCTAAAAATAAAAACAAAATATTCAAAATTAGGTAAAACAAAAAAATAATGTCGCCTAAGCAAGTCGTATAAGCAATATTATGTTAGTTTCTATACATTTATAGCGGCGTTTGGTAAATTTCTATCCTACCATTACACATTTGATTTAAAAAATCTACCAGGAAAGTAGAAAATGCATTTCTGTGGTTTCTATGACATTTTCTCGATTTTCTAAATATCTCTAAAACTATGATAGATAAAGCCGTGAGAGTTTTATCCGGAGTTTTGTTTGTAAGTTATCCATCCAAAAAGCGCTGAAAACGAGGATGTCCTCAACTAAGGTAAAATGACACACTGTGCGTTGAAATGGCCATGATCTTAAGTTTTCCGTGAATCGGAAGATCAAAGACACTTAGTTTTTAGTTAATTCAATTCAAGGTCAAGAGTCAAGAGTCCTCTCAGTTCTTAATTTGAACTTGTCATACCCATTGCTGCTTTATTTGCCTCGATCACACGTTCATATTTTTAGTTTTTATCCTTTTTTATAGTATTATATAAATTATATATTAGTAGCACGGACATTTTAGTAGTAACATGCCAAATGTAATAACAAAGTTGTAAGCCATGTTATTTTTACCATGTTATCGTCTTTAAAATAGCCGAGAGGCTTTTCAGTCATCAAAAAACCGCCAAGCTATTGCATTTGGTTTTCCATCTCTCCCCAGTTACCAGTGTTACCACACGGCGCACGGCGGCCTGCCGAACACCCTGTACTAGAACAATTTTCTATATATATTTTTTTCACATTTTTGCTATGCGTTTGACAAAAGTAAAACATATTAAACTTGATAAACTGTTTTGGAGAGTACAAATACAAACTAGGGCCTTTGTTATGATGCCCCATACGCCCGCACGCCCGCACGTGCGCACGACCATATTTACTAACATTTTCGACCGTTACTTAGACCCTTTCTGACGTCACATATCCTATTTGAAATGGGAAGATACCCCACATGACCCTGTAGGTATATTTTAAAATTTCGGCATCACAATTTGTATGGAAAATATTCATTTTAATTTTTCATTTATTTTCATTTAATTTTCTTTAAATCCGTACAGGCGCACGTAATGTATTATTAATTATTTTAAATTTCAAGTTGATAGTTGCAGTAGTTGCTGACTTGCTGTGCTGAGTTATTTAGAAGGAAAAAAAGGACAGACAAAGCGAGACCACAAGGGTTTAGAAATAGAAACCGATCTTCGATCTCGAAACCCTAAAATGGGTAACTGTGGGATTTTTTTCTATCGAGTGAACTTCATTAAATCTTGTAACTGAATGCTACTTCGACTAGACTAGATCCTTAAGTAATATGATTATATACTTATATTTTTTTTCCGAATTTTAAACATTATTTTCGAAGTCTCAGATGATTTTAAAAATCACAATAGTGCGGCCTCTGCTGGCCTCCCAAGCCTAGCCTGCCAAGGAAGTAAGCACTTACATTACGTCCCGAACGAAACACCGGTCAGCACAGCACAGCACCCGCCTCTCCGTTCCGTGGCATAGGAACGTGGCGTTTAGTCGAGTCGCATAGCTCGCGTCGGAACGTGATATGATAGGTGAAGGCTAGGATCGTAACATTCGTAACTTCCATGGTTATTGCACGGTAATATTATATACAGTATTCCAACTCTTGATACAAACGGACGAAGCGCGAGCTATACCTACGCGCCTCGATCTCGGCATGCGCTCGGCATGCAGACAGTCGCGACTGTGCCGCAGTGACGAACGGACGATATGTTGGTTCTTTAACAATAACCGCGCGATTTTTTCACTAAAAATAAGTTCAAGTACCTACATATTTAATATTACGAGTAGGATTATATTGTGCTGTTTTTGGTTTTAGGTAGTTACATAATGTATACGTCTTAATGGATAAGTATTTCCTTTATCTACCGAAAAAAATATTTCTGGATTAATAAATAAAGTGAATAGAGTAAAGGAAAGTGATTGACACGAGTGAAATAGGTAGTTATAGGCGGTTCATGATCATGAATCATGATACGGCCAGTGAGTTGTAAGTAGTTAGAGTAGCTAAACCAAACAAAAAACGTGTCGCAACTTGATGACAGCGCGCTCGACCCCGCCCACAAGTATTCGCTGCAGCGCTCATAGATTTTTTCACCGCAGAAGGGACACTTCAGACTAGTTCAGATAGCTATTGTGCATACAAAACTGAATTTTAATGCAGTAGCTATTTATATTATAGTTTAAACATTGAACTACTATTACTAGCGTATAGAACAGACACCCGCGAACAACAACTTTGCGCCATGAGTTGTTGCCGGCCGGCAACAACTCATTTAGTCGTTCGCCTACGCCCATCGTGACACCACATGCGAATAAAACCAAATTAAAATGCCGTCTTGCATGTTAAAAACGTCTAAAAATGAATCAACTGCGAAGAAAAAAGATAGTGGCTTGATTTATCATCGGTAAGTAAACCGAATATCAACTAAAACCAACCAAAATTAATTTTTGTACATTATTTTCTATTGTACCTGACATTTTGTTTGAAAATCATAGATTATGAAAAGTGATTCGTACAGATGGGATGTGTAGGTACCTACTAAAGGTTGGTGACAAAGGTTTAACTGACATAGACGACCTCCGTGCCGCAGCGGGCGAAGGTCCGCCTGCGACGCAGGAGGTTGCAGGTTCGATTCCCGCCTCGGAACAAATTTGTGTACGATCTGCAGAAATTTGTTCCGTTGGTCTGGGTGTTTTCTATGTATAATAAAAAATATCTATATGTACTGTATTGTATTAAGTATATCAGTTATCTAGTCTCTTAACACAAGCTCTGCTAGCTTGGGTCTAGATAATGCTGTGTGAATTGTCCAGCATTATTTATTTATTTTATTTATTTATTACTCACCCTATGCCGTCTGTCTGATCAGTAACAGTAGGTATCTTTTGCAACCGTCATTATAAACTAAAGCTGTTTTATACCTAGGTAGGTAGGTAGGTAGGTATATTGTCGTCTGAACAAATATCTAAAGTTTTATAAATTTGTAATAGATCGATTGGCGACCCCTGTAGCGTGGTGGGCGATGGTCCGTCTGGGACGCAGGAGGTGGGTTCGATTCCCGCCTTGGGACAGATGTGATAAAATGTGGGATCTAGTTAGTGCAAGTACCTACTGCATTCAAATTCAGTTTTGTATGCACAATAAAGTGTCCCTTCTGCGGTACTTGTGGGCGGAGTCGAGCGCGCCCCGCGCAGGCATCAAGTTGCGACACGTTTTTTGTTTGGTTTAGCTACTCTAACTAATTACAACTCACTGAGTTTAAAACATGAAAATATTTACAGTTTAATGAATCGTTGAGCGTTTAAATCATTGTTTTTAAAATAAATTGGTATTTTGTCCAACAAGTAGGTACTACATACGTACATAGGTACTTGCACTAACTAGACCCCACACTTTATCACATCTGTCCCAAGGCGGGAATCGAACCCACCTCCTGCGTCCCAGGCGGACCTTCGCCCACCACGCCACAGAGGTCCCCAATCGATCTATTACAAATTTATAAACCTTAAGATATTTGTTCAGACGACAATACCTGTACCTACCTAGGTATAATACCGCTTTAGTTTATAATGACGATTGCAAAAGATACCTACAGTAGGTAACTACTATAACTGATCAGACAGACGGCATAGGATGAGTAATATGAGTTAAAAATAATAATCAGTTAAACCTTTGTCACCAACCCTTAGTACCTACACATCCCATCTGTACGAATCACTTTTCATAATCTATGATTTTCAAACGAAATGTCAGGTACAATAGAAAATGATGTACAAAAATTAATTTTGGTTGGTTTTAGTTGATATTCTGTTTATTAACCGATGATAAGTCAAGCCACTATCTGTTTTCTTCGAAGTTGATTCGAAGTTGATAGCATTATTTCTAGATTTTATTCGCATGCGGTGTTGCGATGGGCGTAGGCGAACGACTAAATGAGTTGTTGCCGGCCGGCAACAACTCATGGCGCAAAGTTGTTGTTCGCGGGTGTCCGTTCCATACGCTAGTAATAGTCATTCTATGGATACGGCAGATACGCTTGTGTTAAAAGTTAAAACCACGGGGCATGTGTGTTTTGTTTTATTAGTTTGTATAATTCAAAGTAAAGACGTGGTATTTAATTATTAATAATAGTTGTTGTAACACAAAGTAGGCAAATGTAATTAAAATGCTGGAGGCGGGCAGCCCTATCGCATGTTTACGTACCGCGCGGCTGTAGGCATTTATTTCAAAGATACGGCCGAGTTACAATGCTGTATATAATATTACCGTGGTTATTGTATCCGAGGCGGATGTGTGTGGGAGAGCGCGGGCGGCGCAGTGCGGTCGCAGGCGTGCGCCGCCGGCGGCGTGCAGCGCAGCCATGTCACACGCCCGCGCCGTGGTGCTCGGTGTGTTGTTCT
The DNA here is from genome assembly GCA_949316285.1 of Eupithecia subumbrata. NCBI lineage: Eukaryota > Metazoa > Arthropoda > Insecta > Lepidoptera > Geometridae > Eupithecia > Eupithecia subumbrata. The sequence goes on along the minus strand of OX438640.1, from coordinate 16,736,824 downwards.
CACTGCCTTCCTACTTCTACTCTGCCGTCGTCTTCAGGTAACGAGCCGCCCTCCACCGCTCCCCTAACTAGATATCACCGCACTCGGCTTTCCTTACAGTTACAGACTCACTTTTGTAGAGGTTACATTTACTAGGTACTACCTACCTAGTCTACCTAGTTAGCTAGCCAACTGTTTTGTACCTACCAATTGCCAAAAAAAAAATTGTGATAAACATAGCTTTAATACCAGAAATAAACATAAACTCGCTGTGCCAACAACTAGGCTACACAAAATTTATGTATAATGTATACGCTTCTACAACAAAACTCCTAGTGAGTTGCAAAAATTATCAGTAAATAAATTCAAACAAATTGTCAAAACCTTGCTGTGCAAAAAGGCTTACTATAAAATATCAGATTATCTAGAAGATAAAAAAGGTTGGAACGGGTTTTGCTCCAACTCGAAAAATAACAACTAACAGGCTAAAGGTTTCTTCGTCGCTTCTTTACTTTAGTCTACATACCGAAGCGACAGAAATCAAAAATATCACTTTATTTCCGTCTCAGTGTATAGTTTTATAATTTGACCTTTTCTAAGTGTACATTTATTGTATTTATGGAAATAAAGAGTTTTTGATTTTAATTTTGATTTTGTCACTTATTTTATTACGAAAGTAGGGTTGACTGCGCGAGCGTGGGTGCGTCGTCGTCTTGTCGCGTCGTCGATCTGCTGGTCGCACGGGCGGCGCGGGGCGCGGCGCGCGCGGCGACCTTCATTCTCGGCCTCGGCGGCGTGCGCGTGCGCGTGCGTATCCGCAAACGCCGAACAAATGTTGATTACAACAACTCGTTACCTACCACAGTGTCTTTTGGTACTTATACTTACTCTGTCTGATGTAGCTTGCCCGATGCACGTGCGCGGTGAATGTGTGCGCTCATGCGCTGTATCCCGCGCCCGCGCCCTACAACTAACGCAAGACGGTGACAGCACCGCTGCAGCACGCTGTGCCGTGTGTGTAACTGTCATAGGTACCTAGGTGACACAATTGACGAGTGAATGAAGTGAGCGAAGCGTCTCTGCCTCAAGTCTAGCAAAATTAGCGTTTCTGTCAGTATGTCCTCTACTATTTGTTTATATATATTGTACGACCGATCAGGACGAAACTAGGTGTACAGATTCTACGATTTAAAAGAATTTTTATTTTTCTAATTTATTTTGAAGGACTTTTGTTATATTAAAAGAATTTGTTTGTCGTCGGGGGTTTTTGATTAAAGGCGTACTTCCTCTAAAAAAGGCAAAAAGGAGGCTTCGGAATATCTCTGCTTTAAGACATCTGATTTCGACATTGAACTTACAACTCACTGGCTACCCCCGATCTGACATTGATCTGACAGTAGCGCGCGGCGTCTTGTGACGATCGGCTGCGTTTGAGGTTATAAAGATTTGTAGAACGAAACTACGAATAGGTACCTAAATCTTAGAATTGTTTATAGTCGGGAAGCAATCATGCTGTGTGTGAATTGTCCAACATTATTTATTAAAAACAATTTTCAGTTTTCGTGTTCCATCTCATATAAATACCTAAAATTGGCTCGTATGTGTTCGTTGTGCTCTATACGAAACTGCTGGGTTTGAGAAGAGAAGTTGGGACGAGTTTTCTTCATTTCTCGAGTTCTATTGCATCAAATTCGTTGTTCGATGCGTTTTATTTTCCGATATAACTAAATAAAGAGGACATAATAAACACAGTTCTTAGCAAACATTATCTAGTACGTTTCTTAACCTCACCAAAAATATAAAGATTGTGGTGAGAATTGGAATAATAACCAAACAAGTTGTGACTTGCGATGCGACCCATTCCGTAACGAAAGTAAACCTCATTCTTGACTTGTGTGAACATTCACGTCGTTTCCCATTTAGTGTTCCACGTTAGTGTCATGACTAGGAGTGCTTTGAGTGGGCACGCACGAGGCACGACGCACTTGCGGATCTAGCAGCAGCAGCTACCAAATATACCGTGCTTTAACAAGTACCTAACCTACACAATATCACACGACAAGCAAAATAGAACAACTTGCTTGAGTACGATAGTTGTTAAACAAAGCAAAGTTATATTATATTCAGAACAATAGACCAAATAAAAGTACCCTCAAGGTGTTATGAAAATCACTAATAGTAGGGGAGCCCACGATGCTAAATGGGGATTTACTCGAGTGTCATAGAGACCTACTGGGTTGCAACAATTTGGTTGACCTATTGGTAGATGATAAGAAGAAAAAAATGTTATGTAATATATACCTTTTCATCGGTGGGGGAAGCGGCTATAGAGTTTTAAATATGTAAAAAATACTGTTGCATGGACATACTCGCGCGCGTCAGATATTGGTAGTATCAATCAATGTCCTACGTTTTTTTAATAATGTACGTACCTATGTTAATCTGATCGTCTGCATGATGCGGGTGGTTGTACGAAGGGTTGAAAATGAAAAAATAAAAAAATAATCGAGCGCTTCAGATTTTCTAAGGTGGTTAAATGAACCAAAAAAAAAGCTTTAGTAAAATGTGCAAAAAAATCGCCATTTTGAAATACTCAAGCGCGTCAGATTAAGATATCTAAGGTTCATCTTTATGTCCTAGACGTGCTGTCTCATCTAACGATTATCTAAAGGGATTCGCCTATCTGACAACTTTTTAAATCATTGAACTTAATTAATTGAAAAGCTCAGGAAATAGAATGCAAATAAATAATAGACCTCCGTGGCGCAGCGGGCCAAGGTCCGCCTGCAACGCAGGAGGTTGCGGGTGCGATTCCCGCCTCGGAACAAATTTGTGTAGGATCTGCAGAAATTTGTTCTGTTGGTCTGGTGTTTTCTATGTATAATAAAAAATATCTATCTATGTACTGTATATCAGTTAAGTATATCAGTTATCTAGTAACCATAATACAAGCTCTGCTTAAAAAACAAATCTGACGCGCTCGAAAATTTCTGATGATCAATTTTTTTTACTCATCTGATCCTTCATCCTTCACGGGCGGCCTTATTTAAGAGGCTCATATTTGGTGGAGGTACCTACTTAACCAGGTACAAGGTATCCCCTATTTAATCTGCCGCGCTTTAGTAAATCCCGAAATCCCCGCTTGGGCTCCCCTACTATAAATATCCAAATATGTTTATGCATAAATTTTAGTTTTTGGGATTTTTTTGCTGTTGTAATTGTAATTGTTGTAATTGTTGTAACCAATCGTGTTAACCAATTACCAATTTGAAGTAAAAGACATTAAAAATTCAAAACAATAAATATCAATTCCGAACTTCGATCAAGGTTTTCGCCGGCCTCCCATAGATTCACAATGCGCACCCTGAAACCGTTTGTATCAAAAGAGAAGCCTTTGGCAAGTTATGCTTACCATTTCAACTAGTGTCATTTTAGCATGGCCAAGTACTTACTTGGCCACGCTTTCTGTCCGAGCGCATTCATGATTTGTATACACTTGTATACAAACTGCAAAAGTCGTCCAAACAGAAGAAAAATTATGGAATTTCTTATTTTCACTAAGGTTAAATTAATTTTTTTACCTTTGTATTCTGATATTACCCATATCCTTCTGGTCTGCATATCTTACAGTATTTATTTTGTTCTAATTTGATGAACGGAGCAGCTATTGTTTCTATTTTTTTTTATTTGTGTGTTTATTTATTTTTAAGTTATATACTTAATAATAATCCTTTTTAGTTTATTTACTTAATAATCCTTATTAAAATAAACAATGTTTAATATTTTCAGGAAAGTACCTACCTACAAAATAAAGTAAAATAAATTCGTCTCCACTAATCTCTTGTTCCCTATGCAGAAAACTTGTCAGGTTCTGCGCAAACTGTCTGCGTCAGAACAAGCAGTAGACAACTTTGAGTGTCATTTTTGTTAGGTGTTCTAGGTATCTACGGGGGAGGCCGCGGAATATTTTGATCGAAGATTCCGAATGTTTTGTAATTGCTGAAAAAAGTTAAAATCCCTGACGCCAATATCGGGGTAGAAAACCTTATGCGATATTGTGATAGAAGTTAACAGTAGGTATAAAAGTAAATAACCCCGTAAGGTTTTTGCGATGTTTTAGATGATATATTGCGGGGGGGGGAGGTTAAGGATGGCGCCACGGAGCACATCGGGTGCTCCCAGTTGGCCCGCGGACCACCGGTTAGGAACCACTGGATTAGAGTAACGTGCATCACGTATAAAGTACGTTTTTCGAGCATGGAGTGTGAAAAAATAAGTGTAAGCAAAAAAAAGTTACAGCTGTAAATAGTTTAAATTGACTGCCTAGCTATTACACTTGGTTCCACCTACCTCCAGTTACCACGCGCGTGGCCATCACGTGGCACACGCGCGGCGTCGTCGTCGTCCCGCTCATAGCACACTTAGTTAGCTAGCACTGATTAGTGATTACAGCACCCATCTACTGTGATCTACCTACCCTACCTACATATAGGTGGTACTAGCTACCTACAGATAGGGCTGCCATCCGTCCGGGTTTCCCCGGATTTGTACTAGTTTAGAGGGCGTCCGGGGAGCGTCAGGGCGGGGTTTCATTTGTAGTCCGGGTTTATAAATTTCGAGTCTTGTTCGCCGTTGCACGACGCGACGGCATGCGGCAGATTGCGGCAGCGCGAATCACGCACTTTTGTCTCACTCAGTACTTTTAAGGGTCCGGCGACGGATGAATTTCCTATACAAACGTAATACCAAAATGATTTGTAATTTGAGCATAAATATTTTCACCATGGTCTGCTATTATTTGTATTAAAATAGTATTATCAAAGTTCCTGACACATTTTTTTTTTTCAAAATACCTTTCTGAAATGAAATTAAACCAAATCGCTATTTTACATTAAAGAATGAATGTATTCTTAGTTTTTGTGTAGATAAGTATTTTGAAAAAAGCTTGTGGCAGGAACCTAAATTAATACTATACTAATACAAATAATAGCAAACCATGGTGAAAATATTCTCAAACAACAAATCATTTTGGTACTACGTTTACCTATATGGGAAATTCATCCGTCGCCGTACCCTTAAGATTTTTGTTTAAAATTTAAGTTTGTTGAAAGTGGGTTAATATTTTAATAAGGTTTTGTTTTCATAACAGAGTATAATAATTTGTCTTTTATTTAATGAATAAAAAAATATATTTAAAAGATTATTAAAAGAATTTGTAACAAAATGTAATATTTATAAAGATTCTGTTAAGTTAAATTTAAAATGATGATAAAAGATGACTGAATAATGATTTTATACGTGCAGCCTATGGATACGCAGAGTGCCTACAGTGCACTACGGGTCCAACAACGGGTTCAGGATGCTGACGGGTCTGCCGCGGTTCTGTAGCGCATCAGGGATGTTTGCAGATGCACATGTCGATGACATGAACTCAATTGTTCGCAAAAGGATCGCGTCCCTGATGCGCCGCACCTGCGCCAGCACCCACAGCTTACTTAAAATTGTAAATGATAGTTTTAATTTCAATTCTGGCATTATGAGTCGATGGGTTGTAAATCAACATCGGCCATTCGCCCCACTAATAACTAAATTGCGGCTTGCAAATATTCGAAAATTTTGATATTCGAATATTCGATTTTTTTTCGGGTACTATTCGAATATTCGAATATTATTCGAATAATAGTAAAAAAACTATATTTTTATTATAATCACATCTTCTTTTATTTTTTATGTGTTATTTGCATGAACAAACTTAAAATATCAAATTAACAAAAGGTTGTAACGAAACATTGGCGATTTACACGAACACTCAACCACAAATTCTTGAAAAAACATTATTCTTAATTAGGTGAATAGGTATTTTAACAATATCTACAATAAAATTTAATACAATAACAAGTACATAAACACGGTAAGTAACTAGGGTTGCCAACCGTACTTTTTAATAAAGTATTGTACCTACTTTATTACTTGCTAACGTACTCTATACTTTATGAGCACAATAAAGTATGCGAAAATACTTTATTTGTTCGTTTCACGTTACTACGAGGTATTTTTTTTAGAAAGAGAGCACAAATAACTCAGCTGCAAAAGTCTTCAAAATGAACGCGGTCTCTCCGCATGGTGTTGCCTTAGCATGCTTGTCATTTTGGACAACAGCGGCTGTAAAGCCTGAAAATTATGTGTTGCTCACTACGCACACTTTGTAGCCCTTTCAGTATGCCATTATCACGCATGGTCATGGTTTTCTTGCCATTTTTGCCAATTGCCACTTAAGTCTGAAAATTTTCGCAGCTCTCTCCGCTCGCCGTTATATCTTTAGAGTTTGGTTCTTTGCCATTGAGGATAAGTACCGTTTTAATACTAAGTATTACTAATCTCTTACCAGGTAAATTAGACTCAATTTTCTCAAAAAAAAGGTGGAGACCCTATAAGTAACGGTAACACCGCGAGGGATAGACAGGTCCGTACTTCTAAAAACGAAATCAAATTTTGATTCGTTTTTGTGCTATCGCTTATCTTATGTTATGCAAGCGACATAAAAGTTGGTTTTGCACGACAACGAAAATTAAACTTCGATTTCCTTTTTCCGAAATAAGCATACGCGAATGCACTACGCAGTCGCAAGCGGCACTCCCGAGTGTTTCCGAACCCTATAACTTTGCCATTTTGTTAGTTTTTGATTTAATCGAATATTCGAATATTGCAATTTCAGTATTCGAATATTCGAACCAATATAATATTCGAATTATTCGAATATTCGAATATTCGAATGCAAGCCCTACTAATAACCAAATAACATAATATTGACATTTAAATATAATTTGCTCACTATATTAACATGACATCGTTATTTGAAATTATTATTATTATTATTGTTATTATTGATTGATTTATTTTGTTTTGTAATGGTATTAACCATTCTCAATTTTAATAATATTGTGTTACTAACAAAATTTATGACTATGTCTGAATAAATAAATTTTCAATTTCAATTTAATTTAATTTTAAAGTCTGAAAATAAATAAAAAGTAGATTTATGACATTTTCAACTGTTTTTAGGGTTCCGTACCACAAAAGGAAAAAGGAACCCAGGTAGGATCACTTTGTGGTCCGTCTGTCTGTCTGTCAACCCCCTTTTCTCAGGAACGCGTGGTATCGAGGGATCGAAATGAAATAAACATCAGATACTCAAGTCCGTAACCTCTTGGAGCTCCAATATAAATAAAACATCTAAGTCAACGCAATCAAAAGTTACAGCCGTTTATGTCCGAATTTGTATTTTGAAATTACCAAAGGAATCACATGCACACAAGACTTATACTGTACTTCCCGTAGACCTTGAATCATGAAATTTGGCGAGTAGCAAGATCTTGTAGCATAAGTTAAGGAAAACGTCCTAAAACCGTAAATTTGTCGTTTATTCACAAAAAAAACACTACATTGCAGCTCTTTCAATGTGCCAATATCACTCATGTTTATGGTTTTCTTGCCATTTTGGCCAATTGTCACTTATGTCTGAAAATTTTCGCGGCTCGCTCCGCTCGCCGTTATATATTTACAGTTCGTTTCTTTGTCGTTTAGGGTAACTACCGCTCTTAATATTTTTTAAAATTGCACTACATTTTTACAAATTGTACTTTTTTAAGCCTATTACCAGGTAAATGATACTCTATTTTCTCAAAAAAGGTGGAATCCTAGTCCAAAAATCCGAAAACCGTAAATTTGTAGTGATTCTGACCATGGACCAAAACCTGCCTACTTCACGTTGACCTAGAACAGGGGTCGGCAGACTTACCAATCAAATGAGCCAAATATCAAGTTCGTAGATTTTCCCATGCCTTCAAAGAGCCGTAACATGAATTTATTAGTCTAATAATTAGAGTCTAATTTGCTTCATACTACAAATCTAAAAAAATATAATGACACTATTACAGTTATAAAACATGTAAGAAATATAGACATTGAACCAAATGAAAAATGAAAATGAACATTTTCCATACAAATTGTAATGTCGAAATTTTAAAAGATACCTACATGGTCATGTGGGGTATCAAATGAAAGGTATCAGTTTTTACTTTTCAAAATAGTTTTTGAAATTTCTGTAGGTTTCATACTTTTCGAAATATTACAAAAATAATCGAAAAATACCCATTTTCCCCAGCGTTTATTTTTTTTTTAAAACAGGGTGATACCTACCTCACTACCTCACCGAGTGGGTTATCAAATGAAAGGTTTGCACGTTTCAAAACATTTTTTGAAATTTCTGTAGAGTACACATTTTGAATTATTTTGAATAAAGTCAATAAATTGGCTTAATCTCACAGAGCGATCCATCTAAAATGTAGTTTGGTATTACCTACTATTTTTAGGTAGGTATTCATCAAATAGAGATGTCTCTAACGTGTACCTTTACTACATGTATGATAATCGGCAAACGTTCGAAACCCTCCGCGCGCGAGTTACACTCGCACTTGACGTTCTTGTTTTTTAGGTGTTTTATTTTTCTAAGGCGGCGCAGTTACGCAGTGAGTGAGTTGTAAGAGCCATATAATCCTATGGCAAGAGCCGCATGCGGCTCTCGAGCCGCGGTCTGCCGACCCCTGACCTAGAATCATGATATTTGGCAAGACACAAGGTCTTACAAGCATACGGAACCAATAGTGCGCGAATCTGACTTGCACTTGATGTTTTATTATTATAATATACTTATTAAAAAAAAACCTGTGACATGTCCGGGTTGTGGGCTCCAAAATCCGGGGTTTTCTCGCGTCTTGTCCTGTTTACCAAATTTTAGAGATGACAGCCCTACTGAGTGAGTGTGACATGATGGTTGTGCTGTGATGTTTCCAGGAAGGCGCGGCGCAAGGAGCGCGACGGCGAGGGCGCCGGCGACCCCAAGCTGTACCTGCAGGAGGCGCTGCTGGAGCGCAAGCTGCCCGACCTCGACATGCGCCGGCTCGTCGACCTGCCCGACGGACTCGACTACAACGAGTGGCTCGCCTCTCACAGTCAGTATCACTACACTACACTATACTTGACACACAACTGACACAACGTACTCATACCTACTCGATACGCAACGACTTCGTTTGAATGTCATTTATTGTATCTATCGGTTTCTTGAAAAATAAATCATTTGTAGATACCTAGTTGAAGTGGCAGAATGTAGCGGTCTAGAAGCAAGTCCCAAGAAGTGACGGTGTACAGCGTGTACTGTACGTGTAGTGTACCCACCTGGATCCCAAACAAATGAATTCGAGTGAAGGAGTAATAAACATCCATCCAAAGTTTCGCATGAGTAATAAAAATGTAGTGGTATTGTTTGGTTTGGTTTGGTTAGGTTTGGTAGTATTAATGTGCGGTATTCATTGCATTGCATCGGTTGCAGCCCTGGCGCTGTTCGAGCACGTGAACCTGCTGTACGGCACGGTGTCGGAGTTCTGCACGGTGGGCGCGTGCGCCGACATGTCGGGCCCGGGCGGGCGCCTCTACGCCTGGGTGGACGAGCGCGGCAAGAAGGCGCGGCTGGCGGCGCCGCACTACGTTGACTACGTGATGACCTACACGCAGAAGACGGTCAATGACGAAACTGTTTTCCCTACTAAATATGGTAACGTTCTTTTCAATTTCGAAAACTGGTAAAGTTCTAGGGACATACACCGGGGGGCGAGCAGCTGCAATCCCCAACCCGCATGCCCAGCGTGTGGAGATTATGGGCATTACCTTCTATGCTATGATAAAAGCCACAACAAAATGGCCCCCAGTTCTCAGCCGCCTCGCTCTTCCTGGCCATGATAGCGAAGCGGCCGTGGTAACGGCGCGGCGCGGGGCAGGGGTTGCCAGTCATCACCGGGCTACATTAGGTACATCAGGCTACCACACATCTTTACATAGTATAAAACAAAGTCGCTTCCCGCTGTCTGTCTGTCCCTCCCTATGTATGCTTAAATCTTTAAAACTACGCAACGTATTTTGATGCGGTTTTTTTAATAGATAGAGTGATTCAAGAAAAAAGTTTATATGTATAATACATGCATAATTGATAATTTTAGAGGTTTCTAATGTGATGTCGCAAATAAACACATTTTTTTGCGCTTACATTGCAAACGCTGGCTGAACCCTACGAGATAGATGAAAATAATGTACTACAGTATGTATTGTACACCTAAAAAAGGCCTACAAAAAAGTCCGCGATGGTATATGTCTGTCTCTTAGGGATAACCCACACCAACCATTTTTATGCATTACTTTTTACGAGAAATAAATAATGGCTTATTTACGAAGCGATTTTAAGTAATACAGCATTAATCCTTATCCAATTAAGTACTTACCTTAAATACATTGTGTCATATAGATCAATATGGACCTTTACAGCATGTAATTTAAATGAATATTTTCAAAGATATTACAGATTTATTATGTATTGCACCCGTGCGAAGCCGGGGCGGGTCGCTAGTTTCTCAATAAATTGACCCGTTGTGGCGACGTTTACGCGCGGCAGATCAGCTACTGATGCCGGTAATCGAACGCTTTAGACAAGTCGCAAAAAACGCTTAAAGTGTCTTGCGCGCCTTCTCCATCCTTCTGCATCAAAAATATGCGATACTAACTCTACACCGCGGTGTAGAGTTAGTATCGCATATTTTTGATGCTTGGGAGAAGGCGCGCGTTTTTTGCGACTTGTCAAAAGCGTTCGATTGCGTACACCATGAAACATTAATCAGGAAATTACATCCTAATGTTAAACAAGTGAAGGCTGGTGTAAACGTTAAAAGAGAAAGGTTAGAAATACGAGAAAGTACCGTATTCTTAGGAATCACCTTAGATAATAAACTTCAATGGGGCCGGGGAAGAGACTTAGTTCTGCAGCGTATGCAGTCAAAAAATTCCGTCATCTTACAGACGTTGATACTTCTAAACTACTCTATTTCAGCTACTTCCATAGTAGGTATTATGTCTCATGGCATACTGCTGTGGGGGAACGCTGCAGATATTAACACCGCATTTGTGCTGCAAAAGAGAGCTGTCCGTGCAATCTATAATAAGAAATAAACATAATGACAGTACCATGTCAATATATTTATGAAAACTTGTTGTACACTCATAGAAATATCAATCTTTTCCCTAAAAATAGCGACATACATAATATAAATACTAGAAATAAGAATAAACTCGCTGTGCCCACAACTAGGTTACACAAGATAAAAGTATATTTTAAAGGGCAATGTACTCTACTCGTATACGCTTCTACAACAAAACTCGGGTTGCAATAATTTATCAATATATAAATTCAAACAAATTGTCAAACATATCCTTTGTAAAAAGGCTTACTACAAAATATCAGATTATCTCTAGAGGATAAAAAGCTTGGGACGAGTTTTGCTCCAGCTCAAAAAATAACAACTAACAGGCTAAAGGTTTCTTCGTCGCTTCTTTACTTTAGTCTACATACCGAAGTGACAGAAATCAAAAATATCCACTTTATTTCCGTGTCAATGTTTAGTTTTATACCGACCTTTCCTAAGTGTACATTTATTGTATTTATGGAAATAAAGAGTTTTTAATTTGATTAGTAATTGTTGGGTTGCAGGTAACGAGTTCCCGTGCGGGTTCGAGGGCGTGGTGCGGCGCGTGGTGCGGCTGCTGTTCCACGTGGTGGCGCACATGTACGCGGCGCACTTCCGCGAGCTCGCGCTGCTGCGCCTGCACGCGCACTTGCACCTCACCTTCGCGCACCTCACCGCGCTCGACGCGCGCTTCATGCTGCTCGACCAGAAGGAGACCGAGGTGAGTGTCACGCACACAGTGTGTGTGCCCCGTGCCCTGTTGTCTGCCCCGCTCACCCTCACCGCCGCCGTCTTGCAGGTGCTGCGCGACCTGGAGGTGGCGCTGCGGCTGACGGAGCCGGAGGGCGGCGGCGAGGAGGCCTCGCCGCGGCGCGAGCCCGTCGTCACGCAACCGCTGGGCACGGCGTGACCGCGTCACGCCGCCGCGCCGCGCCCCGCCCCGCCCCGCGCTCCTCCCCGCACTGCCCGCGTACTTACCGCGCCGCGCCCAGCGCCCAGCGCTGGACGTCACGAGATGTGCACTACCGATTGCGAGTTTGCAAGTCGACAAGTTGTTAATTCTATTGTAAATAGTTCGATCTGTTAAGTAGTTTTAGGTGATTACTGTTAGTTTTACATTATGATTTGTGATCGCTTCGGTTGTAAATAAAAGTGATATTTGTTTTACTAATAAACTGAAAGCTTTATCTATTTACTTGAGTGTTTTATATATTGGGTCCATCCCACACAAATACGATCAACCACGTCACTGTCTCCGAGGTCCACCCCGCACAAACAAGCAGCATCACATCAAACAGACAGAACTCCCCTCTGCGTATCTATGTTTATCGTCTCCGAGGTCCACCCCGCACAAAGAAGCAGCATCACATCACACAGACAGAACTCCCCTCTGCGTATCTATGTTTATCGTCTCCGAGGTCCACCCCGCACAAACAAGCAGCATCACATCACACAGACAGAACTCCCCTCTGCGGAACTATGTTTTCTAAGATGGTATGATAATACCTAAGATCCGTAAATTTATGATATATATCTTAGAGAGTTTATACATTTATATAAAAGATGACAAATTTCCATTTTAAAAAAGTAAAAGTAGTTGGGAACCTTGTACTACCCTTGCTATAAGGTACCTACATTGTGTCGCCGTCACCGCAGCGGAGACTGAATTATTGATAATTCTTCAGGAAACTCAATACAAGTGCGAGTGGCAAGTGCAAATGTTTAAGTGATTTGATTACCTACAAAACACAGAACAATCTATCCAAACTTTCCTACTGAAATTAGCTTGTAAACGAACGAATTTCACTAATTTTATTTCTTACTCTTGTCACTCGCACTTGATACTCTTAACGAAACTGTAACGGACATGACAAAAAGATGGGGTTTAACCCTTCCAAATGCTCCGTGATGACTTTCGGTCGAAAGAAAACCCAGTATGCTTCGATTACTCGATTCATGGAAACATGATCTCTAGAGTAACGATAATCAAGGATTAATATATAATGCTGGACAATTCACACAGCATTATCTAGCCCCAAGCTAAGCAGAGCTTGTGTTATGGGTACTAGATAACTGATATACATAATACAATACACTACATAGATAGATATTTTTTATTATACATAGAAAACACCCAGACCAATGGAACAAATTTCTGCAGATCGTACACAAATTTGTTCCGAGACGAGAATCGAACCCGCAACCTCCTGCGTCGCAGGCGGACCTTCGCCCGCTGCGCCACGGAGGTGGTCCTATTTCCCGATTTAGGTTAGGAGTAACTTTTGACAGAAACTCACATTTCACGACCACATCACTACAGTCACTAAAAAGTCCTTTCAAAGACTTGGCTTTGTGCTGAGAAACGCCCGAGACTTTCGCAGTGACAGTGTTGTGCGGCTTCTGTTCGGGGCTCTAGTGCGGAGCAAGCTAGAGTCAAGCAGTTCCGTCTGGAACCCACACGAAAGTACGTACGCACTGTTACTGGAAAGGGTTCAGAAGGCGTTTCTCAGGCCTCAGTACAAGCGAGAATTTGGGTATTACCCGTATAGGTATGTATGTATGTACCCAACTAGGTTTCTCCAAGGGTGTCTTGGGTACTATTCCCTACAGACCAGAACAGAAGAGCGTACGATCAGACAGCAACAATGTGCAAGGTGCTCCGTGGTATGATCGACGTTCCTGATCTTCACAACCTTCTGTTTCGGCTCTACCTCCCTGATTATTACGTTCGCAACAGAAGCCACAGACTTTTATCTGTGCCCTTAAGTAGAACCGTCGCTCGTGCCCACTCTCGACTGTCTCGCACCCTCGCCGGGCTCAACAGACTTGACCAGAACCCAGACTGTGATATCTTCGCAGACGAATAGAAGAGTTTAATGTTTTATGATGCCTGAGGTATTGTGAGAGTGATGTGATGACTGAAAGGATGCCTGTTTGTTTTTGTTTCTATTATTTTAATTTGTTTTAATCATGTTAATTTTATGAAAATCTTATTTATTATTTCAATTAATTAATTTATTTATCTCATTGTTCGAAAATTTTCAATGTTAATTATTCTCTATTGATTTATTTTATAAAATGTTTTACAAAAATTTTAACTACCTAATCAGATAAATTATGTTTTTTTTTATCTTAATTAACTATAGTTAATGGTTTAATCGGGTATTTATCGCGTACTTTTTGTTTTTATATCCCCTACGTTTCTAGCGCGTTAGGTACAGCGATCGTGCGATGCGAGCGATTATATAAATAATATATATATATAGAGATACCATTGATCCATCAATACTTTTTAGCGATGATTATGTAACTTTCGAGATCGGTTTCGAAACCCTCATGGTCTCGTTTTGTCTATCCTTTTCTCCCTTTAATACATCAGCAACTACCGCAGCTATTAACTTGAAATTTAAAATAATTATAGATTTGTACACCATAACAGATATAAAGAAAAATAAACGAAACTAAAAAAAAAATTAGAATGAAATTTTTTAAAGGTATTGTTTTGTAGAGTATTAAAATTTCTGCAATAATTTTTTAAAGGGGGATTACCTCACCGTGTGGGGTATCAAATGAAAGGTAGGTATCGGTTTGTACATTTTAGAACCGTTCTGGAAATTTCTGTAGGTAACATTTTTTTTTAAAATATTTTGAGAAAAGTCGATAAATTGAACATAGCCCTCTAATCTCCGAAGTATGCACAGCGATCCATCTTAAATGTAGGTCGGTCGGTAGCTACTACTTTAAGGTAGAACCGGTACCTTAAGTACCCACATATTTGTATAATTAACGAACGTTCAAAACCCTCGGCGCGCAAATTACGCTTGCACTTGACGAATCTTGTTTGTTTGTGTTTCTAACTGAAACCTATAACCAAATAAACAGTTTTTTTTTGTGATTTATTTCTTGGTATTTCGTACCTTGTTTAGTTTTTAGGGTTCCGTACCTCAAAAGGTAAAAATGAACCCCTATAGGATCACTTTGTTGTCCATCTGTCTGTCCGTCGGTCTGTCCGTCTGTCAACCCTCTTTTCTCAGGAACGCGTGGACGTATCGAGTTGAAATTTTCGGCTAATACTCAAGTCCGTAACTTTTTGAAGCCGTGATATAAATAAAACTCCTAAGTCAATGCATTCAAAAGTTGCAGCCGTTTATGTCCGAATATTTTGAGATTTCCAAGGGAATCACAAGCACACAAAACCTATAACCTGCGGGAAGGACCCACTTCCCGCAGACCTGGAATCATGATGAGGAGCACGGTCTTATAGCACAAGTAATGAAAAAAATCCGAAAACCATAAATTTGTAATTTATTCACTTTAAAAAATTACTTTTAATGCTCGCCATGGACCTAAATCTATAGTGTACTTTCCGTAGACCTAAAATTATGAAATGTGGCAAGATGTAGCCCAAATAAAGGAAAAAATCCGAAAAAAGGAAATTTGTAATTAATTCACAAAAAAAACTTTTGATTCTAGCTATAGACCAAAACCTATAGGGTACTTCCTGCTTATCTAGAATCATAATATTTGGTAAGATGCAAGGTGATATAGCACAAATAACGAGAAAAATCTGAAAACCGTAAGTTTGTAGTTTATTATTAAAAAAATTATAATTTTTGATTCTCTCCCTCGGCCAAAAAATACAGGGTATGTACCTGCTTCATGTTGACCTAGAATCATGATATTTGGCAAGAAACAAGGTCTTACAATTAAACGGAACCCTTAGTGCGCGAGTTCGACTCCCATGTATCGTTTTATTTCTTTATAGCTTTTGTAATTGTTATGTATCAAATAAATTATTTAATTTCATTTTATTTTCGCCTAAATATCTACGTTACACCTATCAGGGCCCACAGTAGTGGACCGTGTGGAGTACACAACCTCCACCAGGAACCCTTTTCTCGAACCACCTCGAGGCACTTTTAGCTAGGCATTGGATATCATTGTTACAAATTAAACCTAGGACCTAGAATTATTTAAGGTAGGTACAAGTAGCGGCACGAAACTCTAGCGCTGACCGTTATTGCGCAGAAGTAAAAAATTTGGTATCACAGGGTGCGCACTGCGCAGTATCCCCTCCACCATTTGCTCAGCGCTAAGCTTACGTGCCATTACTTTACTTATAGTAACTACTCTACCAAACGTGGTTAACCGACTCTGAATATTACTAGTGTCAATCATTTTACTTTCATATAATGACCCTAAAGTTATCTTCATCATTCCTTGACTGTCATAAAATGTTTAGGTTACCTATGTATGCATGTCATCAGAACCCCCCCTCCCCCTAAAGTTTTTTTATTTACCTACTTTTCATACCAAAGGCCTTAAAATACGAAATAGGTAACTTACCTATTTCGTAAGTCGTAAGAGGCGACTAAGGGACATACACCGGAGGACGGGCAGCAGCGCCCCCTGCATAACCAACTCCACCACCGAACTGCAATCCCCAATCCGCTTGCCCAGCGTGGGGTTATGGACACTGACCATCAAATAAATAAAGCCAGAAAGTAATGGCCCCCGTTCCCGGCCGTTCGAAACCCTCGGCGCGCGAGTTACACTCGCACTTGACGGATCTTGTTTAAGAAGGGAGAGATACCCATCTTAAAGAACAGACTGAGAAAACTCTCCTGAATAACTACAGTCCATCACCTTATCGAAATTGTTTCTGAGTGTACTTATCTTGGGCAAATTCTGCAATCAGGGGAAATACAGGCCTCCAGTCATGTAAAAATAGTTTTGAGAAGGAGGCCAAGGAGATGATCCAGCTAGGGTGGGCAGTGTATGGAAAACTATGTCGAAACTTCTCGTCATCCATACCGCAATGTTTGAATGATAAAGCTTTCAATCAGTGCCTCCTATAACCGTCATGACCTACGGAGCTGAGCCGTGGATACTCACGGTAGGGCTGGTCCACCAGTTCAAAGCCGCTCAGCGAGCTATGGAAAGATCTATGCTCGGAGTCTTTCTGAAGGATAGGATTCGTAACGAAAACATCTGAGGGAGAACCAAAGGTAACTACCATATCTCGCGAAGAACCAACAACCACTGGGGTAAACGTGTCCTTGAGTGGAGACTGTGACTCGGCAAACGTAGTGTAGGATGCTCTCCAGCCAGGTGGGATGACGATCTGCGAAAGACTGCAAGTAGATGCTGGATGCGGCAAGCTGAAGACAGGCGCTATGGCGCTCACTAGGGGTGGCCTATGTGCAGCAATGGACTGTAGATGATGATGATGATGATGAACCTACCTTAAGTTGGGGTATGATCAGTGAAGATCGTATGTAATTTATTTTAGCCGAATTATTAGTAAATATGGCTTAATTCAGCCGAAGTTAATTTCATACGGTTCATTCACCTCACGTCCGCTCTCATAACCAATAACTATAGGTACCTACCTACATGTTCTACTCAAAAGTGGTCGGAACTACTTAAACATCTAATTTGTCAGTTACACAGTCGCGGCGTTGCGGCGTTGCCGCTTTGAAAACAGACGAAGTAGTCATTTGTGGCTCCAAAGTCTGCGGATCAACATTGTCTAATCTAATGTTACGCGTAGTTAAATATGTAACGGATGTGAAAAAGACGTTTTAGTGTAAAATTTCTGACCGTTAGTGGATCAACAAAATTTTGATACTTTGGGATATTTTGAATGCGAGTATCTCGATAACCAGTTAATGTAGATCTAGCGTTGCCATGTGCTCTTCAAATGTGGATCAAAGTATATCTGTTTACTAGGTTTAGAGTCGAATGTACACTTGAAATAGGTGGATCAACATTTCTTAAGAAATCGTACTGGATCAACAATTACCGTGAAAGGTTCATTATATATATATATATATATATAGTACTAATATTCCATTTGTAAGTTTGCCTCGAATCGAAAATTCGATCTGCGAAAGACTGTAGGCAGATGCTGGATGCGGCAAGCTGAAGACAGGGCGCTATGGGGCTCATTAGGGGAGGCCTATGATGTCCAGCTGTGGACTAATATAGGCTGATGATGAATATGATGAATTTTGCCTAAAACAGTCATCAAAACTCATTAAATTTAAAATTTCGTCCACCATTTTCGTGAAAATGTTGCTATGCACTGGGGAAAAAATACCCCTCTTTTCTTGCTTAGTACCTATAGGTAGGTTTATAAAAATAGTGCGGTAAAAATAATAATAGTGCCTCGGAAAGCACGTTAAGCGTTGGTCCTGCGCCTGACCTCTCCCCGATCGTGTCGATCTATCATCACATCGGATTTTGAGAGTGAGGGAACAGAGAGTGCACCTGGCGTTTGCACGCACACTTGTGCACTATAATAATGTCCTGCGTATCTGGATAGTCTCCGATGAGATTGGCCGCCGTGGTCGAAATTCGGCTAGGAGGACGTTATAAAATAGTAGAGAGGGTGGACTTCACTCAAGTTAGGACTTAGGAACGTTAGGACTTAGGACTAGGTACGCGAAATATCACAGTTTTAGAATTTCTGTCACTCGACGATATTCTGAATAGATTCGAATTGTAAACTCAAATTACTATTTTACAAAGAAAATTGCAATCAATGAATGGAAACATTAGAACTAGTATTTACAATTGAAACAATAAAGCTACCTGCACATTGTTGCAAACAATCTAGAAGCAGCTCAACTTATCAATATCAATACCTACCAGTCGGAAGCGTCCTCAAGACGCTGTCTGCATTGCTCTGCTATATGGCAAGGCTCATGCGCTGCGCCAGACACTCGCCAGCTCTCAGGTCACACGCCGTCACTTCGACCAGATGCTCAGATATTTTTTTTAATTCCGGAAAACCTTGATACCGCACGGACCTAGACCTCTCTCGACACCAAGGCGAGCAAATGCAATAAACTCAAATTGAAAATTGCAATGAATCCCATCACCTTATCTGTAGCAATACCTGCACGTGCACTTTCACTTGGTTCGTTTTTAGGATTCCGTAGTCAACAAGGAACCTTTATAGTTCGCCGTGTCCGTCGTCGCTCCGTTCGCAGTTTAGTCCAGAGACTATTAGTACTAGAATGCTGTAATTTGGCATGGGTACGTAGGTATAATAATGCACCCTGCTAGGGCACTGCAATTATTATGCTCGGTGGCTAATGTAACATTGTACCTATGTCATTAATTACATGTTTAGTCGACCCACAATTTGCTCGCGCTGTGGCATCCTTAAAACACTAGACTTAAGACCACTTTATTTTTGTTATTCTTTAAGTACCTATGTGATGTGATTTTTCTGTTGCGAGTCCTTATAAATAAAATTGCGTCAAACCCAGTGAGTTGTAAGTAGTTAGAGTAGCTAAACCAAACAAAAAATGTGTCGCAACTTGATGCCTGCGCGGGGCGCGCTCGGCCCCGCCCACAAGTACCGCAGAAGGGACACTTCAGACAGATTGTGCATACAAAACTGAATTTGAATACAGTAGGTACTTGCACTAACTAGACCCCACACTTTGTCACATCTGTCCCAAGGCGGGAATCGAACCCACCTCCTGCGTCCCAGACGGACCTTCGCCCACCACGCCACAGAGGTCGCCAATCGATCTATTACAAATTTATAAAACTTTAGATCTTTGTTCAGACGACAATATACCTACCTACCTAGGTATAAAACAGCTTTAGTTTTTAATGACGGTTGCAAAAGATACCTACCGTAGGTAGGTAACTAGTAACTACTGTTACTGATCAGACAGACGGCATAGGGTGAGTAATAAATAAATAAATAATGCTGGACAATTCACACAGCATTATCTAGCCCCAAGCTAGCAGAGCTCGTGTTATGGGTACTAGATAACTGATATACTTAATACAATACACTACATAGATAGATATTTTTTATTATACATAGAAAACACCCAGACCAACGGAACAAATTTCTGCAGATCGTACACAAATTTGTTCCGAGACGGGAATCGAACCCGCAACCTCCTGCGTCGCAGGCGGACCGCCCGCTGCGGCGGCACGGAGGTCGTCTATAAGAGTTAAAAATAATAATCAGTTAAACCTTTGTCACCAACCTTTAGTAGGTAGATACCTACACATCCCATCTGTACGAATCACTTTTCATAATCTATGATTTTCAAACAAAATGTCAGGTACAATAGAAAATAATGTACAAAAATTAATTTTGGTTGGTTTTAGTTGATATTCGGTTTACTTACCGATGATAAGTCAAGCCACTATCTTTTTTCTTCGCAGTTGATTCATTTTTAGACGTTTTTAACATGCAAGACGGCATTTTAATTTGGTTTTATTCGCATGTGGTGTCACGATGGGCGTAGGCGAACGACTAAATAAGTTGTTGCCGGCCGGCAACAACTCATGGCGCAAAGTTGTTGTGCGCGGGTGTCCGTTCCATACGCTATACTCTATCCATCGAGCTTGTAGAATTTTCAATAACAAAGCCACTGACAGTTCAATCAGCTGATGCAGGGGTGAAAAACATTTTTAATAATGTGGTTGGCTCTTGCCTGCGGCTTCGTTTGCGTATTTAGGATATACATAATTTAGGTCTTATTTGATTTCTAACTGACGACGCAAAGAAAGAAATAATTATAAAACCTATGACATACCTAACTAAAATTGAACAAATTAGTACATAACCTACCAAGCTATACTCATATGGCGGCTATTTTGAGCTTTGATAGATGTCTCTGGGTAGTGATATTTAATGTGAATAATAGTTGGCATAAGTAAATAAGGTAGTCTTGTGAAATCAGTACTACTTTTTATTGTTACCTATCCTTAAAAAGGAAATACAAGGTAAAGGAGATGAAATAAGACTATAAATGCAAATTATAGGAATAATTTATTGTTGCATCATTAGTTAATTTAGTTATCATCATTTTATGTCTTTATTCATTAGTATACATGTGTCTCTCTTCTGGGACATTATCATTAGTTAATTTAATTATCATCATTTTATATTTTCAATCTTTAGTATACATGTGTCTCTCTTCTGGGACATTATTGATAGACAATAATCAATTATCATCATCACTGTCAGAATCTGAGCTACTTGATGTATCTCCGGACACCTGGATGATAAATTGATCAATTACATTATCTGTAATACCATCCAGTTCCCTCATTTTTTTCTCTTCTTGTATAACATGGTCTATGCATTTTTGCCATGCTGCAGGTGTTATCAAATTCATAGATTCTTCTAATAAAATCTTCAATTCATGCATTTTAAATGTTTTATTTTTATCTGCAACATGGCCTTTGACTTGCCCCCATATCATTTCTATTGGGTTTAATTCACAGTGATAGGGGGGCAATCGCAAGACTTCAATATTTTTTTCTTTTGCAAATGTGTCAGTGGCATAGGCCATGTAATTATGTTTTATTGGTTTTATCAAATCGATAAGCTCCCTTTTTATCATAGTGTCCTGGAACGAGATACCCTTGCTATTTAACCAATCTTGGATGTCAGCTTTTTTCCATTGCATGTTTGGTACTCGTTCCAGGCGACGAGAGTGATAGGGAGCATTGTCCATTACTATAACTGATTCTGGCTCAATTAAATCTATAATTTTTTTGAACCACTTTTCAAATACTTCTGCGTTCATTTCTTTGTGATAATCTCCATCACCACTTTTGCTTTCGAATATTAATTTTCCACCATTCAAAAATCCATCTTCGTTTCCTAGAAAAAAAAAAACAAATATTAAACTTTAAACAGTTGATTTGATGTTATTGACACAAGTTTTGATACATTTAACTGAAAGCTGCCTAATTGTCCGATTATCTATTGGTGAAAACCGACCTTATTGCATCACCACCCATAAAAATATCAATGATATTACAAGATGCAATAATAATACTCAATCTATACATATTCATACTTGACCATGGTGCTACTTCTTTGATATGTTGATGCTATTGTTTAAATAAATTATCCTGATTCATGAAAATACAACAGATAACATACCAATATGTACTATTATTAGGCGTTTTCCTTTTCCAGAAGGCCCTTTGAGTCCTGTAGAAAGGCCTTCCAGGTGTGCCTGCCTTGTTGACTGTATTGTCATGTCTTGCCACACCTTCGTTTTCGTATGACCTACAAAAACAAGAAACAATGTTAACATAACATACAAAAGTTCAGTTCAGTTCAGTTTAACGACTACATGTTTGATATTTAATATAATTATTTACTAAAAAGGATAATAAACAAAGAGTAAATTACCTTCGTTTAACCATGTTTCATCTGTATAATATATCTTGCGCCCTTCTTCTCTCATTTTGGCAATTTTTAGCAAATAATTGCGCCTCCACCTTACTATTTCATGTTTTTCAATGAGACTGCTGTTACGTGTTCTTTTCAGGTGTTTTATTTTTAGCTTTGCTAAAAGCTTTGCAAATGTACTCCTTTTGAAATTTGGTAGGTCATCATCTTCGTTAACCGAATTTAACACTTTGTTTAGTGTGGGGATTTCATTTCTGAAGAAGAATTCATGCACTTTTCTTCGTATGGCACTTAGTTCAAAGTCCAAGAGTTTGTCAATTTTGGCTACTCTTGGAGGTAGAGGTGCTGGTGACTGAACGCGATGCTCAGTAGAATAGCCTTTCAGGACTTTCCACACCGTACTGACGCCAACTCCAGCGGTATCGGCAGTCCTTTTCACCATCGCCTGCTTATAGGGAAATTGGTCTCGAGGCCAAGTTTCTTCCACCAGTTTATAAATATTAATAATCGTGAGCTTCTCTGCAGAACTGAGAGGCGTTTTCTTTTGACGCTTCTTCTTGGGCGAAGCAAAGAGCTTCAACGAACTCGGGCCAGGTTCATTGCTCATTGTATCAAAACAACAAACGTAACAAACAACAAAAACTCAACAGTAACACTCAACAATAACAAAAACTCAAGAAACAACGATAAACTCAACGAAAACAACGTAACGTAAGCAGAGAGCACAAAAGGAGAGAATTACTTGAACTAACCACAACAAAGCAAGAAAGTCAAGTGAGGAAATAAAATAGCGATCGTGGGTAGTGTTACCCACTCTGTCAGAAAAACGGGGAAAATAAAGTTATGTTATCATTCGTTCATTCATTCAAATTTTATTGTAATAATTATGTAGATTTGTAAGTATTAGCACAGCCAACTTATGCATACAGTTGTTCGACGAAGGCATTTAGACAGGGCAATCGTGCGGGGGGCAAGGGGCGAGGCATTTGAAAAATCACCAAAAATAAAATCATAATGTTTTATTTATGATGATGTTTCCTTATAATAAATAATTAGAAGTTTTCATTTAACACTAGCATTGTGCTAGCATGGTGACAACCCAGGCCTGATTACCTGGTCGCGTCACTTGTCGGCAGGTTCCGCGATATCAAAGGCCTACTGTATATTATTATTTATACTGTGGCATTAGTATCTAGGTAAAGTATATGACACAATGGTGCCCAAGCAGGGTGCAGTGACAGCAGTGGCTACATTATTATCCGCATACTTTTACACACATAATTTTACGTACGTAGATTTACATATTTTTGTAATTTTACACTGGTTTTGCTGAAAATTCTCAAGTCTCACCCTTCGGTCTTGAAGAAAGCATTGTTCAAATCATTGTTAAATAAAAAAAAACATAATCCAAGAAATAATCTTGTAAATGTAAAAATGAAACGATTTTTACTGGTAGAGTTCAATTCATAAATCAATAGTGTGGAAGATTTAGATTAGCTAGATTATTATTTGTCAATGAGGTTCCATTGGAAGAGAGGCGTTTCAGGCCCAGGCCCATTAGTAAATAGACGTTCTTAATTTTATGTCTTTACATTGACCATATTTTCTAAGCATCATTGATTTCTTAGATTCTTCCTGGGTCTATGATAATATTTAGATTTTTTTGTTTAGCCATTTTAAGGATTTCAATTATATTTATATATCATATTATTTTATATTTAATAATAAAAAACTAAAAGTACTTCATATTTTTTCTCTCATTGCAACAATTTACTCAGGATTCAGATTAAAAATAAAATTGAAAAAAAAAATGCAGTAAACAAGGTTAAAAGACCATCACAGGTTGTAGACGATCTCGATTTTTTTTATATTTACCTTTTCTTTACAAATAGGTCACTTAGATTTTTTTAAATTTCTTGTGATAAATACCCTGACTTGGCCTGTCACTTGTTTCCGTCTTGACGTGGAGTTTTGGGACATCGTGTTTACAAGCCACGATGCTTTAAACTGCACGACTATCTATCGTCACTAAAAAAAATGGGAACACACCCTAAAACTACACTCAATAGGGTAGCTAAGACCAGCTGGCAGCACTCGCTCAGTGTTGAGTTTACGTTCCATTCGTTCTTCAATAATCCGGCTAAAAATAAAATACTGCTCTGTATAGGAAATAAGTATGGTCATAGTGCTATCCTAAATTGGGAAGCATAGTTCAAAAGATACCAATTGTTTGCATCCCATGACGTCAAAACTAAGATTCGTTAGGGTTGGCACTTTAACAAAAGATAAAAATATCTGGTCATTTGAATCTTCGTTTTTGACCAAATAATGACGATTTGTAAATTGGTACAACTAGATATTGCATAGATATGAAGTAAAGATTGAAAAAAGTAACAAATCTAACGGAATCTATGGGTGAAATCATTGGAATTACGTTAGGCCTGTGTCATTTCATGGTGATAACCCTAAAAATCAGCTGATTACGTTTGTTTACGAAAAATCTACAAGCTCGATGGATAAAGTATAGTAATAGTAGTTCAATGGTCAAACCAGACGTCAGAACAGAGTCACACAGCACAGCGAATGGCCGATTCCGAGATGTTTTAACAATCGAAAGAATCGGAGTCGTTAAAATAAACCATCAAGTCGGAGTTAGTATCGCATATTTTTGATGCTTGAGAGTAGTCGCCAGATGCTTTAGGCATTTTTTGCGACTTGTCAAAAGCATTCGATTGCGTATACCATGAAACATTAATCAGAAAACTCTCAAAGAGAAAACTACATCACTATGGAATAAGAGACACCTCTTTGGATCTTCTTACATCTTACTTGAGTGATAGGATACAAAGAGTTGACAATAATGGGAAAAGGTCTTCGGGGTCTGTAGTTACAATGGGTGTACCGCAGGGCCTTTCCTATTTTTTGTTTATATTAACGACCTACCTCATCTAGTCAAGAATAATCACGAGATTGTAGGTATTGTTTGCTGACGATACTTCATTAATTTTTAAAATGAAACGACAAAACATAAGTTTCGACGATGTGAATAATGCAATCTCAAAAGTAGTCCATTGGTTTAGTGTCAGTAATCTTTTGCTAAACGGAACCAAAACAAAATGTATTAGATTTATTCTACCTAATGATAAACAAGTGAAGGCTGGTGTAAACGTTAAAGGAGAAACGTTAGAAATAGTAGAAAGTACCGTATTCTTAGGAATCACTTTAGATAATAAAATAAACTTTAATGGGGCCCACACATATGTATATGTATAAGCTATCGAAGAGACGTATGCAGTCAAAAAAAGCCGTCATCTACAGACGTTGATACTTATAGACTAGTCTAATTCAGGTCTTATGGCATACCTACTGCTGTGGGGGAACACTGCAGATATTAACACCGTAGGTATTTGTGCTGCAGAAGAGAGATGTCCGTGCAATCTATAATATGGGTCCCAGAGAATCCCTGCATGATAAATTCAAAGAAATAAACGTAATGACGACAGTATCATGTCAATATATTTATGAAAACTTGTTGTACACTCATAGAAATATAAATCTATTCCCTAAAAACAGCGACATACTTATAAATACCTACCAGAAATAAGAATAAACTCGCTGTACCTACCCACAACTAGGTTACACAAGATAAATGTATCTTTAAAAGGGCAATTTAGGTACTCGTACCTATACCTACGCTTCTAGAGCAAAACTCTAAGTGAGTTGCAATAATTTTATCAATAAATAAATTCGAACAAATTGTCAAACATATCCTTTGTAAAAAGGCTTATAGGTACAAAATATCAGATTATCTAGTAGGTAGAGGATAAAAAAGATTGGGACGAGTTTTGCTCCAGCTCGAAAAATAACAACTAACAGGCTAAAGGTTTCTTCGTCGCTTCTTTACTTTAAGTCTACATACCGAAGCGACAGAAATAAAAAATATCACATTATTTCCGTGTCAGTGTTTAGTTTTATAATTTGACCTTTTCAAAGTGTACATTTATTGTATTTATGGAAATAAAGAGATTTTGATTTGAGTCAACCACCGACTCGCCGGTCAACAAAACAATCGAGATGTTTTTCGATTATTTCGAGTAAACGGAATCGTTCACTAGTTTTCGATTGTTCGAATCAGTCACTCTCACGCACCAAGTCTCGTTCGCGCTCGGTCACCGGGGTCAGTCGATTGCATGCATTGAGCCGAGGTGCTATCTAAATATTCAAACGTAAGTGACTAACTACTTACATTTTATTCCCGTTGCGGTATTGATTATTTTCGATTGCTCTCGTTGAAAGAATAACGCAAGTCAAGAACTCGCGAAATTTTAAACCATCGAGGAACAACTCGCGAATGTAGGCGCCATGCGCCGCCAGTCGCAGTTTCAGACCGAGTCGGACTCGAGTCCAAGTGGAAACAATCGAGAATTATCGAGATGTTCGAACAATCGAAATAATCGAATAAAACCTCTCGCCGCGCCGCCATCGCGCATCGCTAATTCGCTACAGAGTCACCAATCAGACAGACAAGAAGTTGGTGTTAGTTGCATTCATTCATTCCGTAGAAAGGTTATAATATAACCCAGACCGTAGAAAGAGTATGCTATAGAACACGCGCAAATGCTATCGCATTCACACATAAAGAGAGAACGACTTATGCCTAAAACCTAAGAAGAAATGAGATAGAGCGAATGGCTTGCTATCACTTTCTCGCGTGCCGGTTTTTTCATTGTTCAGCAACTCTAGTTGCTAAACAAATTTCCTACACATCGACGGAGCTCGACACGAGAATCATCGAAATTGTTGTAAAATTTTGATTTCTAAGTATAAATGTGAATAAAGTGTTCCTGTGGACATTCCCGCACCTAAAAACAATAAAAACTAAAGGCAACAATGGTGCGGTGCTGTGTTTTCGAATGTACAAGTGACAGTGAAGCAAATGTGCCGAATTTATCATTCCACTCGTAAGTACAAGTTCTTTTGACTACAAAATGGTTCAAAATTTACAGATTCATAGATTTACATGAACAATTAAGAGGTACAAGGCTCAAAAGTTATGTTTTATGAAAATTTTAATTAATATAACCTAACATTGCGAAAATTTAGGGTTGCCTGCACTCGACAATAAAATTCCCCAAATGGCGCGTTGAAATATTTTTGAATACGTACATAACGAGAAACATTATCTTAAAACTAGTTTATGCCCGCGGCTTCGCACGCATTGTTTCTATGGAAACGTTTAAGGGTGTGATTTCTATCCCATAGGAACTGATTTATGGAATAAAAAGTATTTAGAATAAGATACCTGTATGCAAAATTTCAGCCGATCCTTTCAGTAGTAAGTACCGTGAAGAGGTAAACATCCATTCATCCATCCATCCAAACTTTCGCATTTATTATTTAAGTGTCATGTTTTTATTTGTTACAGATTTCCTGCAGATAAACATCTACGTTTGCGTTGGAAAGAAGCAACGGGTTTCAAAGATTGGGGACCCAAAATATAGTCCAAAATTTGTAGTAAACATTTCTATGAAAATTTATTAATAAAAATGAAACAGCGAACTTATCTTTTCCCTCATGCTGTTTCAATTCAAGGCTGGTACGTAATATATATAAAAAGAATGAAAGTCTGTTTAAGACTCTGAGAAAGTTTGTCATACCTACTTTGTATTATAATCTACCTTCCAAACAAATATAGAAATAACCAATCAAAATATTTAAATATTGGGTAGTATTACTTTTATATAGGGTGTAACAAAGAGTAAGGACCAAACATTAGCTTCGATCAAAGAACACAGGAAAATATGAAATTTTAAAACAAATAAATAAAAACGAAATTATCACTAGACTGGGTAATGAATGAATGACTGTTGTCATTTGCTTATTATCATAGAACCGAGGAAAAATGCATTTGTAAGACCTACCTATCACATCTAAGAGGCGTTGTCCGCTGCGATGACGTCGCGGGTCGTTGAACTCCACGGTCAACGACCCACGACGAAGGTGTTTTGTGTTTTAAAGGAGTTGTAGAGAGGTACGTAGGCCTTTTTAGTTTATTTTACCTGAAAAGAAGCACAACATTTAGTTTACTTTTTTTTCGAAACTATTCGGGAATTTTTCTTCGGTTCTATAATCAAGTCGGAACCCACCCATGAAAGTTTAGTGCTTACTTTTTGTTACAACCTGTATATTATTCATAATTAATAATTATGATTCAATATTCTTACATTCCAAAATATAGATTTAATTTGAGAAAATTAAATCTGAGAATGTAAAAGAAATGCAATCCAGTATAAAAAATAATAAATTTTATTTAACTAAAGACTATGTGATTTGATTAAGAACATATTGAAATAATCGTCTTAAAGACTGATCATACATACTTATTAATTATAACAGAATATAAATATTTGGATTAGTAGGCAGGAATGTTGGTAATATTGTGGTGCAAAAGTGTCATTTAATTTTGTTTTATTTGCACTTTTTTCTTTTTAGCTGCATAATAATTTTAAAAGTGCCATTAAATTTCGTATTAAAGGTTACCTTAGCAATATCTAAACCGTAAGATTTAATTTATTGGGAGAAATGTTATTTCGAAGTCTGTTGGCTAAGCCTGGTTAACGTGTAAGAATTTAATTCCCTAATAAAAATGTTATTTAATTACTATTAACATAAAACTATTGATATTACTTTTCTATATTCTAGTGTTTAAAATTATTTCTACTCGTATCGTAATAAGTGCCTATACCTACATAACAAAACAAAATTGATAGGTACCTAACTAAACGTTGTTTCCTTTCTAGGCTTAGTTAAATTAAATGTTTACCTATTCCCACATTCGTACCTAATTTAAGTACCTACATAAATATTTATTTACTAGAAAACTAATAACTTTACTAGAACTGGAACGATTAGACTTAACCAAACACAAAA
Source organism: Eupithecia subumbrata (assembly GCA_949316285.1). Classification (NCBI taxonomy): domain Eukaryota; kingdom Metazoa; phylum Arthropoda; class Insecta; order Lepidoptera; family Geometridae; genus Eupithecia; species Eupithecia subumbrata. The sequence continues at coordinate 16,707,655 of OX438640.1, read as the reverse complement.
AAGTTAAAAGTTTGCTTTAAATCCTAACAGAACAGGATCAATAAGTTGTAAGTGCGCAAGTAATAAAATAAGACCTACCGGACCGAGGAATACCTGCAGGCTGTAACAAAAAGTAAGGACCTAAACACACCAGAACTTAAAACATTCACTACAAAGGTCAACCAAGGTTTGGTGGAATTTCCTGTTCTGAATTTGAACACCCAAATTTATGAAATGGAAAATCGCAAATCCAATCCACCAACAGAGACATGAAATAAGAAACCTAAAATCGGGGTAATAAAATTGCATGGCAACACTTTCCCCCCACCACCTTGCAATCTTTGGTCTTGCTCATCGGCACGCTTGCCAGACATCTGGTTATATTTAATCTGTGACCCAGACAGAGAGAGAATGAATCACAGATTAAATATTATTTAATCTGTGATTCATTCTCTCTCTGTCTGACAGGTACAATACAAAAATAAAGTTGGTTTGGTTGGTTGGGTTTTTTCGGCGGGAACCTGCGATTTGAAAAAGGCGCGCTCTAAGATTTTTTTTCATTTTTATTCGATAAATCGAATTGTTTTGGCTTATTAGAAGCCAAAATGAAGAAAAAACGGAGGCGTAGGGAGCCTCCACCGCCGGATGGGGAGCCGCGGCCGTCCTCGTCGGGCAGCTCTGATTCTGAAGCGTCTTGCTCGACTGTAACCGAGGTGCTACCCAAGGGCTTGAGCAAAAGCTCGCCCAAGGGATCTGAGAGGTACAATATTTTCAGGTTACCTGGGTATTCACGTCGATACCCCGAGGACTCAAAAAAGGGTGAGTACGTTGTTTTTCTCTCGAACAACGAGGACCGCCCTTTCAATGATCGAGATCGCATGGCTCTCTCAAAGGCTTTGAGGGAGCACGGTGTGTCGGGTGTTTTACACCTCAAAACATTCAATAAATATAGAGTCGGCATTACTTTTGACATGGCAAATAATGCCAATAAATTCCTGCAGAGCCAAAAATTATTAGATCAGCTGTGCTTACGTGCCAGCATTCCCGCTAAAGAGGCTGAAATTACTGGTGTTTTGTCCTCGGTCCCTGCCGAGCTATCTAATAAAGAAATATTCTCCCTTATTGGTAGCTCGTGCAAAGTTATTCAGGTCAGGCGCTTTATGCGCAGAGTTCGTACTGGTCCTACAAGTCCACCGCAGTTCCTACCTACTCAGGCAGTCGCGGTAACGTTCGCGTCCACCACATTGCCGGAACATGTCTTTCTGGACTCATGGAGACACGAAATAAAGGTGTACGTACCTCCCGTAAAGCAATGTTTAAAGTGCATGAGGTACGGACACATTGCCAAATTTTGTAAAAATGCAGAGGTGTGCTCCATCTGTACCGAGGGACATAGTTTCCGGCAGTGTCAGGTGGACCCTAAAGACGCTAAGTGTAGGAACTGTGGTGGCAATCACATTGCCATCTCTTCCGCTTGCCCGATTAAAAAACAAAAAATAGAAGAAAATAAGGTCAAGTCACGCTCAGCAACTTACGCAGATTTATTTAATACCAAAGCTTTTCCCTCACTTACAGCAAGATCCCTGGATACCCAAGTACAAAACTTAATGAAATCAGATTTTTTCATTACCCTCCTCGTCGAAACAATCACCAAATGTATCAATAACAAAGATGTACCTATAAATTTTGCGTCAATAAAAGACGCACTACAAAAAACCTTAAGTAACAAGTTACCTCCATCTGCATAATGGTTGTTATCAACATTATGCAATGGAATGCACAAAGTTTATTTAGTAACAAAGATGTATTTATATATTTTCTTAATTCATTTAATATTCATATAGCAATAATATCAGAAACATGGTTAAAACCTCATAAATTATTTCAAATTAAAAATTTTAATATAGAACGAAACGATTGCGGCAACGATCACAACGGTGTCGCAATTCTCATTCATAATAGTATTTCATACTCTAAAATAGATACGTATTTCGATAATTCACTACAAAACATATGTGTTACTTTAACTATTAATCACAAAAGAATATCTATTGTTAGTTTTTACAGTCCCACAAACAGTAGTCCAGTTTTTCAAAAAGGTAAATTTGATTTGTTAATAAAGTCCATCCCAAGTCCTTTTATATTTGCAGGAGACTTTAACGCTCACAATACCCATTGGGGTTGTGGCTCTGACTCGACTCGTGGCAAAGAGGTTTTAGAGGTTATCGATGACAATAATTTGGTTTTACTTAATGACGGCAGATCAACGACTATTGGTTCGTTGACCTGGCGTCCAAACGCATTAGACTTGTCTTTCGCTTCACCGTCTCTTGCAATGAATTGTGATTGGTCAGTTCACGACAGTCCTCTTGGTTTTAGTTATCATCTTCCTGTTTTAATTCATGTTCTTATCGACAGTAATAATATTGGTCCTGATTCTCATCAAACTTGCCACGCTAACCATTTGCCCATCTACCCAAATTATAAGCTGGTGGATTGGAAAGTGTTTAGTAGGGTTATTGATAATTTTTTAGTCGATTTTCAAATTAATTCCAGTCAACCTCTTGAATCGTATAGTAGTTTTTGTGAAATTTTACAGTCATCGATTCAGGAATCATTGCCAAATTCTATTCGTTCTAATCAATCTAACGTCAGTAATAATACTCATTGTCCTTCTAAAAATTACAGTAGTCAAAGGCCTCCTCTTCCATGGTGGAATGAGAAATGCTCTGAAGTTGTCATGAATTCCAAAGAGGCTTATTTAAATTTTAAAAACAACCCGTCTGAAGAAACCTATTTGGAATTTAAGCGGCTTCGAGCTGTTAAGAAACGGACTATTAAAATAGAAAGACAAAAGAGCTGGGTTTCTTTGTGTGAAACTTTCAATCGTTGTACACCTATATCTCATATTTGGAAATTCGTTCGCAAATTCAATAAATCTTATACTAACGGTGGCGATGCGGATGATTCTTGGATTTTAAATTTTTTGTCAAAATATACTCCTGATTTTGTTGTTAACAGACTTGATTTAACTAGCAATTCATATACAAATCCTAATAACGAATACCTCTCTGTTCCTTTTTCCTTGCAAGAACTACAGTCAGCAATTTTTTCTAGAAGGGAAACGGCCTTTGGCCTTGACGGCTTACCTTATATAATTTTTAAGAAACTAAGTAATTCTGGTCTAAAGACACTTTTGAAAGTTTTAAATACACTCTGGGAATCTATTTCTATACCAACGGATTGGAAAATAGATTGCTTAGTACCAATTTTAAAACCTTTAAAACCAAAGCTATGCCCAGAATCTTATCGTCCTATTGCATTAACATCGTGTGCTGGGAAAATATTTGAACAGCTGCTTAAGCAGCGCTTAGAATTTTTTATAGAACAAAACAAAATTTTACCTTCCAATCAATTTGGCTTTCGTCGAAATTATTCTGCTCGTGAAAGTATCTGTCAACTGCAACTTGATGTTCTTAATTCGATGTCGGTAAATAATAATTTGGTTGCTGTATTTTTTGATATTACCGGTGCTTTTAATAGCGTCAACGTTGAAATTCTCTGCAAAGAGTTGTTAATCATAGGTATTCCTCAAAAAATTGTTGTTTGGATTAACACATTTTTAACAAACAGAGAAGTATTTGTAAAATATAACAGACACCTTTATGGCCCAAGAAATTGTTCTGTCGGAGTATGTCAAGGTGGTATTTTGTCTCCTTTAATTTTTATTTTGTATATACGTCGTTTAAATTTAATACTAGGATCACATGTAAAAAATCTGCAGTTTGCAGATGATTTAGTTGTTTATGCATCTGGAGCAAACTTGGCTCAAACAGCTGAAATTGTAAACGATGCATTAATAAAGCTCAACAAATATTTTTCATTCTTAGATCTTAATGTTAATCCGTCGAAAACAAAAGTAGTGGTTTTTGGGAAAAAACACGCCAATATGCCTCTTTTTCATTATAATAATACTCCATTGCCCGTGTCATCCGAGGTTAAATTTTTGGGAGTATTATTCTCCCACAATTTATCTTGGAATAATTATTCTAAAAAAATCACAAACAAAGCTCAAAAAGCGTTTAACATATTAAAGTCTTTGTCTGGCTCTTATTGGGGAGCTGACCCTAAAATTTTACTAACTTTGTACAAATCTCTAGTTCGAAGCCATTTTGAATATGCTTTCTTTTGTTACGCTGCAGATGTAAAAATTGTAAATAGGATTAATGTATTTCAAAATAAATGTTTGCGTCTAATCACGGGAGCATTTAGAAGTACACCTATTAACGCTATGCAAATTGAGTGCAGGCTTCCTCCAATCAGTATTCGTTTGAATTATTTAAAAGAAAGATTTATCCTGAAACTTTTTAGCTTTTCTAGCAATAGTCTTTTGGTTAATTTGTCCAGTGCTGGTTCTGTTTCAAAGCCATTTTTTATGCTACAAGATTTTCAAAACATTTTACAATATCTTAAAAATTTAAACATTTATCAATCAGACCTTATTTTACCTTGCTATGAAGGATCTTTCATAAGTAAATTCCCAGGAATTAATATAGTTATTAACAATGACTTGTCCACTAAAGAAGAAGTTTATTTGATGTTGTCTGAGTGGACAGGCCATAAATTTGTTTACACCGATGGATCAAAAGATGACAACGCTGTGTCGTTTGCCATATTTGATCCTTCTTTGAATATTGGTGTTGGTCATAAAATCGATAAAAATGCTAGTGTCTTTACAGCTGAAGCTGTTGCTATTTTGAGTGCTCTGAAACATATTCAATGTCGTAACCTAGGACAAACCGATTGGGTCGTGGTTAGTGATAGCATGAGTGTCTTAAAAAATTTGGAAAACCACAAACTGAATGCTAACACTAACTACTTAATTTATTTAATAAAACAGTTATGGGTGGAATTAGCGGAAACTAATATATCAGTAGATTTTGCATGGGTGCCATCACATATAGGTGTAGTTGGCAATGAAAAAGTAGACTATTTAGCCAATACTATTGTAAAACAGGCTAATTACATTCCTGACCCTGAGAATACTGATACCAATGTCCATTTACCTTACACAGACGTTGTAAGTCTCCTAAAACAACGAATGCGTCACTCTTGGGGTGAGCATTCTTATCATTATTCTCAGGTTCAGAATAAAGGCACTTGGTATGCTTATTTAGATGCCCAAATTGATTCTCAACCATGGTTCTCCCGAAGTAAGTTTTTTGTCCACAGAAAATTTTATACAACTATTTGTCGTCTTCGTTTTGGCCATTGTCGTCTAAATTTCCATTTGTTCCGTTTGAAAATTGTTGATTCGCCTTCTTGTAACTATTGTAACACTGGAGATCAAACTCTAGATCACATATTTCTTAACTGTCCATCATTCAACATTCAGCGCCTTGTGTTGATAGATGGACTCATAGAGATTTTTGGTAACTCTGATTCGGTCCCGCATTCCACCCAAGAATTATTACAAAATATTTCAACATACCGTCATTTGTTTAATTTTATAAAATCTACCATAGGTGAAATTTGATTTGTAACTTTGTTTTGTAAATATGTACATATCAATTCAATTTGTGTATATAAAATGTTAAACGTAGTTATTTATGTTTAGAAACTATTATAATAAACACAGACAAATTGTAATATGTAATAAAATAACGAAAGACGAGGCAGTATGGTCATATTGGCTATAGCCTAATTTGTCCAAAGGGATAAATTAAATAAAAAAAAAAAAAAAAAAAATTGGTTGGTTGGTTCCTCTCCTCATTATTTACATAGAAAAACACTTCTTCCTCGATAAATTTAAAAGGTAGGAAGCTTTTCTTCCATATTATCAGAAGTAATTGTATTCGAAGCAAAGAGAATAAAACCACTCCAACCTAAAAGTTATATCGCTGGCTTCTGTCCACGCGCCGCCGCCGCCGCCGCCGATGTTGGTGTGGTACTAGGTACTTGTACTTACCCACTGTCTGGTTATTTCTGTTTTACCGCAGGGAACTACAACAGAAACCATGTTTCGCTTGCCAAACGCAGAAAGAGTTGACCCCATGGAGGAAAAACGTCAGGCGCGGCAGAACACAATCAATAACGTTCTGACATTCTGTATACTTTGTGCTGCAATCAGAGTAGGTCAGTATCACGTTGGTAGAAAGATTCCTTCAACAGATTTTTCATTTTCATCTTTGCTTCAATAGATAAATTAATATTAATAGCCTAATAATATGCTTCCTAATCTAATAATATTATTTGAAGATCCTAATTGCTTTCGACCAGCTCTTGATTAGCTTCTTACCTATGAAAGTAGTATATTTCTATGTTTATTCATTTATTCTTAAATCATAAATTTTATGGTTACCATGTTGTTTGTAGGTCCCATATTAGAAAACAGTTTCAAACATGGACCAGGCTAGGGCACTGCAATATGTTGATTAGGTAATTTGAGCGAACGCAAGTACCTAACCTATCTAAAGTAAGTCAAGTTAAAGACAAAAGTACCGACTAAAAGCTATAAACTAACACACATACACAACTTAGTAAACAATTTAATGCTTCTATACCTACTTAATATAAGTTTGAATACTTAATAATTTATTTATTAAATAGGACTCCCAGCGAAAGGATCATGTAACATTTTACAAACTAAAACTAAGAATAATTCTAAAATCTATGTGTCCTCTCAGTTAATGGCAAAAATATTACTCGACTAAACTTAACTAACTCTAACTTAAAATAAAATTTAAAAATGTATGTAATACTATAGACTTACATAATTGAGTATAGAAGGTATATGCTAATGAGATCAATAATAATAATAAATAATTACGAATCATTGAGTATAGAAGGTATATGCTAATGAGATCAATAATAATAATAAATAATTACGAATCATCAATTTACATCAGTTTTCTGTAACAAAGTATTACGGAGGCATTTCTTGAACTCTGGTAAGTTATCGGTAATATCGAGTTCATTGCTTTTTGGAAGTGTGTTATAGAGCCTAGAGTCTTGGCAACGAGCAGTGCTTACCAAGATTAGTTCTGCAATGATTACCTAGTGGTGTACAAGTTGTACGAGCTCTTCCTAGGCAAACAGGTAGGTGCATGTATAGATAGCATATTCACCAGTTCGGTACAATCTATGTTTCTGTTAAACAGTTTATGAAGAAATACTAGGTGTGAATAAAATAAATAAATAAAATAATAAATAAATAATGCTAGACACAGCATTATCTAGCCCCAAGCTAAGCAGAGCTTGTGTTGGGTACTAGATAACTGATATACTTAATACAATACACTACATAGATAGATTTTTTTATTATACATAGAAAACACTCAGACCAACGGAACAAATTTCTACAGATCGTACACAAATTTGTTCCGAGACGGGAATCGAACCCGCAACCTCCTGCGTCGCAGGCGGACCTTCGCCCGCTGCGCCACGGAGGTCGTCAAAAATACATTCTACAATAAGAGAGTTCCTCAATGTTGTAGTGGTTTAGTCTGGTTTTATAACTGTTCAACCTTTTAGCCAATTTATCGCCATACGATACATGGTAGAGAAGTCTTTTCTGCACGCTTTCAATTCTATTCGAATATACGTCGTAATGGGGGTTCCAAATCGGGCTGCAGTATTCCAGAATTGGTCGAACAAGAGCGTTAAATACCTTAATTTTTGTGTGAGCTCGTTTAATTCCTTACTATTTCTAATTACAAAACCCAGCGTTTTAAAGCTTTTAGTTGTGATATTTGTTAAGTGTTTTATCAAATTTGAGGTAGGAATCAAAAATCTCACATCTATGAAAGAAGAATTAAAATAAAATAATATACCTACATTCTTCTATCACCTAGCTAGAGTAACTACTGTGTTTTCTAGTGTGTACAAGAAAACACAGTTGGTACTAAGTACATAAAATAACTCTTGTAACCTTACTCTTGCCGGAAGCTAATTATCAACACCTATAGGCCGAGAATAATCCTGACATACCTACTATATGTAGATAAAATTAGGTCAGTTTATTTTTTCCAAGAAAATTTGTATGATCGAAACAGCATGATTTAATAGTTTGCTCTATCTATTGAGTAGTATATTGGCATTGAAATGAAGTAGGTAAGGTAGGGTAGGGTAGGTACAGTAGGTACAGACAGCACTTCTCTGCAATATTAGGTAATGAGCTGGGCCACAGCACAGAGCTGGGCGGTCCTCGGCTTATACATTGTGTATTCTCTTTTAGTGGGTGTTGGTATTCACTTGGGGCAATTTGTTATGCAAGAAGTTGCGTCAGAAGGCGTGTGTTGCAACAGAATGTAGCCAACCCTATTAACATCTCTGTCAAGTAAATACCTAAAATATTTATAAAAACCAGGTTAGTTGAATGATGTTTCTAGGTAGGACTTTCTTTTGGATCATTCATGGTAGATTCATCTCATTGGATCTAAAACCAGTAAAGGTCCATCCTGTCCTGGTTCAAACTTGTGCTAAAACCTATTTATCCTTGGCTCATAATAACCATACCATAACTGAGGTTCCTACTTACCATTTGAGCTAGTCCTATAAATATTTTTTCCGGGGCCAGAAAACTTAATATATATAATATAAAGGCCTTAAATTCAGTTACTTAGGGTTGATTTATACAGGGTTATTGGTAATTCTCTGACACTGCGTGAACTGCAGGTTCTACCCACCATTAAAGTACGAACACGTTTGAGAAGACGCCAGACCAGGTCATAATGCTTAAAATTTAATGTGCTCAAAGACCGATCTTCCATTCCCATTCAAGTGGCATCAGTCTGGCGAGGAGTCAGCCGAGCACACACACACAAATTACCAATAACCCGGTATATCCCGGATAAATTGACGATTAAGTAGGTACCTATATACCTACATATTGACGTTTTTGACATTAAAACGTCAAACCAATCGACAAGTCACTGCTGATCGTCCGCATCTCGCAGAACGCACCACCCGTGTGGCCTCGCTAACCTTCATCTCCGGCATTGCGCCTCAGTTTGCACGAGGCTTTATTTACACAAATTGTTTTTTTCCAGCTCCATTCATTTTGGATCAAGGTGGTTTGTAACCATCGCGTCAGACCTTGCCTTGTGCGACGATGTCTCCACACGACGATGTCTTCACTCTTGCGAGTATTAAGTACCTAGGTACTATATAAATTTATCTGATTAAATTGTATTCAAAGTATATAAAACACTACTTTTTATTTTACATGTAGTTACTGTACCTTCTTGTTCAAGAATGGCCGTGTGGTGCCGGCTTAGAATTTGCAGTCCAACCCTTCCCGCGGGTGTCGTAAGAGGCGACTAAGGGATATCCACCGGGGGGCGCCTCCGGCGGAATAATTTTACCTCCAATCCGCGATCCCAACGCGCATGCCCAGCGTGGGGATTATGGGCACTACCCCCATGTTACATAGGCCAATAAGGCGTTTATCAGGGGGTGGCCTGCGTCCAGCTGTGGACCGGTGAGGCTGTAGAGAGTGTTACCGTACCTAACTATGTACCTACGTATCTAGAGATGTAATCGGTCAGCTAAAGTAGGCACCAGAAGTACCTACCTACCTCGGAAACAAAATCCATTAAATCAGGTAATATTACCACAGTTTTCTCGTGGTCCCGTTATTTTGTCCCATTAATGGGACCACGAGGGAGAACTATTTTTTGTAGTCCCAATAGTATGTGCGGTTGTGGAAATTTTCGTCCTGGATATACCTACTATTTCCTGCATGCAAACGTTCGATCTGGCAACACCGCTGAAACCACTTTTCCCTTGCACTAACTAGACCCCCCACTTTATCACATCTGTCCCATGGCGCACAGTGGATCGAAAAAGCCCTTCCTATAGACATAGAACTTTTTTTTTCTAAACATGCTTTTTCTTATTGGAAACCAAGACAGAATCTTATTAGAAGCCCAAACTATATCATATTTTATGAACCTAGGTGATAATGACGCAGAAAAGATTTTTTGAACTTTAATTTGTATGGAGAAGAACATGAAAATCGATATTTTTCGGCTCTCGTGCGAGTGCCCGTTATTTCCTCCGGCATAAATAATGTTCCTATTTTTTACTATCTTTTGACATATGGCACATATATGGCACTCGATGGACTTCAGGTGAAAAAAAATTAAATATATTTTTAAATTTTCATTTCGCATTTTATTCATTATACAAGGTACATTACGACCTAAAAATAATATTTCAACTCACCTAATTATTGTTACAGTTTTAATGCAATATTTCACCAGCCATACTTTATAATTTTACCTGATAATTCCATATTATATGGTGGTTTTATGATAATTAGCCGTTAAAGACGATACCTATTGTATATTTTTTTGTTAAATGTACAAGGGGCCATTAAGTTAGGTACTCGACCTTATCATTGTTACAAAATTTACTGCAGAGGTTTACCTTACCTACTTATCTTGAACTACCTGCTAACCCGTCACTTATGATTGTATTATTATTCTAAGAATTCCTTAAGCCCCTTTGCTTTGTTATTAAAAATGGATGTTATTTCAGTAGGTACTTACCTAATTAACAATTTGTCATTGTCTAGTTTTTTTCTAGTAGTCGTTAGCCGGTATGAAGTAAGTATAAATAAGGAGAGTTCTGAATATTTTTTTAGTTTTATTAAAACTTACTACGTAAAACATCTGTGAAATTTCGAGTTAAAAATGGAAAAGCATAGTGTGGTGACCAATCTGGATCTATTTGTGATTCTAAAGCAGTCTGGCAAGCTTGGAAACTATTTAAAACTGTTAGAAAGTGTTAAATTTCAGTTGAATTTGAGTTTATCTGAAGAAGATGCAGACACTCTCCAAGAATTCTGTCGAAGGTTTAGTCAGTCTGTGATAAAAAGATGGAAATCTGCAAAATGTAACACAGAAACTTTCAAAAAACAGTATACAGATTGGTTGGAGCAGAATATCGAGTGGCCAACCTGTGTACGTGAAAATATACGACCACAACAGCTAAATACTGCAATTCAAGAAACAAGTGAAGCTGGCGAATTGTTTTTACCCTCTCCGAGTACATCAACTGTTGGAACATCAACGAAAACGGCTCCAAGTCCGCGCAAACCTTTCACAGAACTTGGAACAAAACAAAAGGTACGAAGGATTGAAAATTATAATTATAAAGCCCAAGAAAGTTCAGAATTGGCCTTTGCTTTAATTGCTAATATGAAAAATGAGGGTAAAGATATTTTGGCAGCAGCCATAGATCATATTCTAAAGAATCCAAAAGAGGCGGAAAAAATCGTGGAACAAGCAAATGAAAAAAATAAATGTGTTTTCACCCCTACCAAAGCGCTCGGCTTATTACTGTCACTTAAACTATCAAAGTGGCAGTATATAACGTTGAGAGAATCTGCCATTCAAGAAGGCATTACAAATTTGTATCCATCATATTACAAAGTGCAGCAAGCCAAGATGGATTGCTTTCCTCCGAAAGACGCAATCACTGTTACAGATACAATGGCCAAAGTAGCTCTTCAAGCACTCCTTGACATAACTGTTAAAAGAATAATAAAAAGTTTACCTGACGAGATTACAAACCAATCAATGATATTAATATCGAAATGGGGATTTGATGGTGCCTCAAGTCAGAGCACATACAAACAAGGTTTTGATGGAGATGGAAAAAGTGATGAATCAATTTTCATGACCACTTTGGTCCCGCTAAAACTCACTGCTGGAAATGAGGTCATATGGGAAAACAAAAAACCTTGTTCAGCGTTATATTGTCGTCCTGTGCACTTTATCTTCATAAAAGAGTCGAAATTAGTCGTAAAAGAACAGCTATCCTGCTCTTTGTGCTTGGCAAAACCTTCTGAAATGAATAATTTGGAAGCAGTTACGAAAAAAGAAGTTTCAACCGATCTATATAAATTTGGAATATCTTCACTGCACGCTCGCATAAACTGCATGGAATGTCTATTGCACATAGCATACAGGCAAGATTTAAAGACTTGGTCCGTAAGAGGAGAAGAAAATAAACGAATATTGGAAGAAAAGAAAAAAGAAATTCAAACTAAGTTTAGAAAAGAAACAGGTTTATTAATTAATTGATGTAGTTAAGCAAGGATCGGGAACAACCAATGATGGGAATACGGCGAGAAAGTTTTTCGAGTTCCCTGAAAAAACGGCAGCTATAACTGGGCTTGATGAAGAGCTCATACGCAGATTTGCAGTAATACTGCAAGTCATTTCATCAGGTGAAACTATAAAAATAGAAAAATTTAAGGAATATACCCGAAAGACTGCAGAAAAGTACACAGAACTGTATAATCGGTACCTACTATATGTCAGCAACCGTGCATAAAGTTCTTATACATGGTGCCGACATAGCCAATGTAGCGATTGTACCCATTGGTAAACTATCTGAAGAAGCCTCAGAGGCTAGAAATAAAGACTTTCGCAAATACAGGGAGTCTCATGCTCGAAAGACTAGCAGGGTTAATAATAATCAGGATATTTAAAATATGCTGCTTCTTTCATCAGACCCTTAAATTTCTTCCACAAGACCTGTACTCAATGCAGCACGGAGGAAAGAGTTAAGTTCCGAAGCTTTAGGTCTTATATCTATTAACACAGAACACCTTGAGACAGAATTTGTAGATGTAAGTAACATTGATCCAGAAGACACGGATTCTGACACAGATGCTGATATGGATGTGTCTTTTAATATGTTCTAATTGTTTTACAGAAACTTTGTAACTTATATGTAGGTACATAATACGTGTTTTTTAAATAATTATTGTGTATGATAACTTGTAATATAGAAAAATTTGCCTTGTGTCTAAAAACTAGTAATATTTATTTCGTGTGAATTGTTTAATCGCCTTTGTAGTTTGTAATTATTATTCTTTTCTTTTTAAAAATAATGACTGTAATTGATAATTATGCTTTTACTTTAACTAAATATAAAAATTTAATATATTTTCATTATTATGATAGGTGAAATATTGCATTAAAACTGTAACAATAATTAGGTGAGTTGAAATATTATTTTTAGGTCGTAATGTACCTTGTATAATGAATAAAATGCGAAATGAAAATTTAAAAACATATTTAATTTTTTTTCACCTGAAGTCCATCGAGTGCCATATATGTGCCATATGTCAAAAGATAGTAAAAAATAGGAACATTATTTATGCCGGAGGAAATAACGGGCACTCGCACGAAAGCCGACAAATATCGATTTTCATGTTTTTCTCCATACAAATTAAAGTTCAAAAAATCTTTTCTGCGTCATTATCACCTAGGTTCATAAAATATGATATAGTTTGGGCTTCTAATAAGATTCTGTCTTGGTATCCAACAAGAAAAAGCATGTTTAGAAAAAAAAAGTTCTATGTCTATAGGAAGGGCTTTTTCGATCCACTGTGTGGCGGGAATCGAACCCACCTCCTGCGTTCCAGACGGACCTTCGCCCCCCACGCGACAGAGGTCGCCAATCGATCTTTAGCAAATTTACAGACGACAATATAGGTATAATACAGACGATTGCAAAAGATACCTACAGTAAGTAACTACCTACTGTTACTGATCAGATCAGACTAGGAATGTGTCGTCGACTTCTTTTCAATAGACGAAACGAGACCGTTTACCGTCAACGATGAACTAGTTCATAAAACAGTTTACTGTTCGACCAGTTTATGCCGTTCAGTTCAGGACATGATCGATCGTTGAACGTTGATGCACAGATTGGTAAACGACGACGAGAATTAAAACGATCATAGGTAAACGGTTGCCAATCGACGACGCGACGTATGAACTATTTTGACGACCGATGTGGTGCAGCCGGCAAAGGTCCGCCTGCGACGAAGGTTGCGGGTTCGATTCCCGCCTTAGGACAAATGTTTGTACGATATGCAAATATTTGTTCCGGGTGTTCTGGGTATTTTTATATAACTAGTAGTTCTACGAACAGTAGACCTCGCGATCACTATACTTTTTTTTCAACAATGAATTTACCTAGGTACCTACCTACCTACCTAGGTACCATGTCTTTCGGCGTTAACTCGCTTGCAAATCGCCATGCCAGTAGCCAGTGTGAAATAGCACGGAGCAATAGTGTTATGTTATCGTATCACTTATCAGAATACCTAAGCACCAGTTTATTATAGGTAAGCCTACCTTTAGTAGTGGTGATAAACTTGTCATAAGTAGAAGTATCGTTGCCTCTTGCTTTTTGACGCGTCAAAAGAAAAATCCCATAGGTCAGTAGGTAGGTACCTAGGGAACCTACACTACCTACCTACCTTCGGGATAGGTACCTACCTAGGTAGGTAGAGATAAAGCATTCTAAAAATGCACGCCAAGTAAGTAGGTACCCCCCACCTATGACGTTTTATGAAGAGGGCCTGCATTTTTAGAATGGTTTGTCTCTACCTGGATAGGTATGCCCGAAAATCAGAAATAAATAACCCTCCTAGGTACCTAACCTACGCTTGTGTGCATAGTGCAACTTACCTACCATATGAAGATAGGTAGGTAATTGTTTAGTAGGTAATGCCTACTAATAGAATAATACATTGACATGCATATTGCATTGCAATAGAGTTTACTTTTACAAAACACCACTTACGCCGCCGCCGATATACAGTCTGGCCTGGCGCATGGCGAACGAGAGATAGTCATATTAGCGAAACAAGCAAGTGTGAAGAGAGCAGAATGCTTGATAGACGAGTGGCTAGAGAGCGAGAAACAAACAGTTTCGTCAACGCTCGACTTTGGACTGGGCGATGCAAATTTCGTTCACGAGTAAACTGGTTCATCAGTGGACTGTAAACCGGTCTAGCAGTCGACGGCAAACAAACAGTCTACAAAAACAGTTCGTTCATTCAACGACCACTCCTAGATCAGACAGACGGCATAGGGTGAGTTATACGAGTTAAAAATAATAATCAGTTAAACCTTTGTGACCAACCCTTAGTAGGTAGGTACCTACACATCCCATCTGTACGACAATAGAAAATAATATAGGTACAAAAATTAATTTTGGTTGATTTTAGTTGATATTGTTTATTTAATTAATTTTCGACCTCGGTTTAGTGATAAGATAGATAGTTGGTAAATAGGATTTGTGGTACCGGATGATACTCAACATACCCGCACAGTTTAGACATTACTAGCATCCCGCCCTGCCTTCGCACGGTTAGTAGTTTAGTAATATACTTAGCTATTTTCTAGGAATAATTCCGAAATAAGTAGGTACGTTTTTTTAGCCCTATTGGTTAAACACGGTTTATATTCCGAAAAAACGCTGTTCTTTATACACCATATCTTACATAAATCACACTGTCCCGTCCATTATTGGTGAAACGGTATGAAAGCCCGTTCAGTAGTTTTGAAATTTTCGCGATCAGATAAGCGCCGGATATCTATATGTCAAACTCAAGTTTTTTACTATTACAGATCATAAAATAGTTCGGCAGGACCAAAACCCCAATAAAGCTTACCACACGCACGAGGTATTAGATATCCTTTTATTCTTTTCCCTCTAAATTTTGTGTTTTCCCTCAGGGTAAATAAGTATTTTTTGTGGCCGCGAAAATTAGTCATCCGCATCCACTAAGAGCCACGGGCGTGAACGCAAATCAGATTTGAGTAATGAAACAGGTCTAATTAAAAAGTCGGGAGAAAAATCGTGGGGTAACTGTGTCTAGTCAAGAAGCCGTTTATTTGCTCACAGAGATGTATTTCTTTGCAAATGGGGTTTTGAATAATGTTTGGAGTATCTACTTATCAGAATTAGGGGCATGTTTTTCGCCATTTTCCATCTTGACTGGTTCAGTAAGACATGTTTTTTTTGGAAATAACTCGCTCGAAGAATGTATTAGACAGTAAAATAAATAACTTTGTAGTTAATAAAACTAATATTGGTTGGTAAAAACAATCTTATTTTTATTTTGTATGGTTGACAATTTGTGCTTGATTAATTGCTTCAGATAGGCAATATAAGAACATAACATTATTTATTGTAGTTTTTTAGCTTAGAATAAACAAATTATTTTTGCTCAAAAAGAACGCATTACAGTCTACGAAAAAAAAAATTATACTTTCAAAAAACATCATTTACAATCTCGATCGAACGATATAATACGCACTCATCACATAGATCCATGTCATACAAATATTCATACAACAAATATACGTTAATTTATTTAATAATTATGGCGCAGCGCATCAGCATTGCCATACAGCGGGACAATGCAGCCAGCGTCTTGGGGACGCTTCCGACTGTTATTGATATGGATCAGTTGAGCTACCTGTAGATTGTTTTCAACAGTCTGCAGTTAGCTCAATTGTTTCAATTGTAAATACTAGTCCTAATTTATTTATTTTATTTGATTGTAATTTTCTTTGTGAATAAAGTTAAGCATTATACAATGTAAATTAACTTACGTAAATAACATTGTTTTGTAAACTACAAAAAATATATTAATTAATATAATAACTTATTGGAGAAATGCCTAAAATCTAAGTGAATGTATAATAAATAAACTTACTTGAACATAACAAACAAAATGGTTCTATTTTTAGGTATACTTAAATTACATGTATGAAAGAAAATTATGAAGTTACATAATAAGTATTGAATGAAAATTGGACAGTATGAACCATGTGATATATCTAACGCAAACACGAACGATTAGTAATCTATGTTTAAATGGAATAAACCATCATTCGAACACTTAAAACCCTGAAACTACTCAATATCAACACATCAAATAAATCCGTCTACATTTGAATCCCAGACTTTAATTCGGTCAGATTCATGACAATATCAGAATCGTCAATATCATTTTGAATATCACACCTCGAATTATCTCAACAAATCCATACGTTATGCAAAATAAGTTAGTACGTTATGAACTTTGTGAAACTTATCTAGGTAAGTCAAAGTCAAGATGTCTTGTTAACCCTAAGAGTTAGGTCGGTAACTCGCGTTGGTCTTGTTTCACATGGATGTAGGGGACCAGAAGTTCATTTCCCGTAGCTCGGATGGCTTGGGACGTATGGTCGGCTTGGCCGGCCTCGTCTCTTTGGGCGCCGCGACGTGTAATATTGACTTGGGCTCTTTACCTTTAGGGGCTGGCCCGAGGTTCTCAACTGATTCAGCCAGGATGCCACCTGTGGAAGAAACGAAGTATTTAAATATTAGGTCCTTACATATGAAATTGGCGTTTTTCGTACTGGCCACTTTAATCACAAATTTCTCCTCTTTGGTAAGGAATTCCAAATTCAAATTTGTACAGCTATAGACTCGTGTATTTGTGCTTCGATGATCGTCATTCATTTGTTTTTTTTCTTCTGTTTTTTTCTGTTTGCGTCACTCATTTTACAAAATGGAAAACTTAAAATATCGCATTATTTACGAGTACGAGTTCCGCCGTGGCACTAGTGCTGCGGAAACAACTCGAAGGGTGAATGATGTGTATGGCGGTCGTGTTGCAAAAGAAAACACAGTTCGTTTTTGGTTCCAACGTTTTCGTTCTGGAAATTTCGACTTGCAGAACAAGCCCCGTGGACGGCCTGAGACTCAAGTTGATAATGAAGAGTTGAAGGCTATTGTGGAAGCGGATCCATCGCAAACCACGTCCGAGTTAGCTGCAGGCTGCGGTGTTAGTGATAAAACTGTTTTAATTCACTTGAAGCAAATTGGGAAGATTAAAAAGCTTGAAAGGTGGGTACCTCACGAATTGACTGAAGCAAACCGGCAAACGCGCGTCGACTGCTGCGTTACATTACTAAACCGGCACAATAATGAAGGTATTTTAAACCGAATCATTACCTGTGATGAAAAATGGGTTCTTTACGATAATCGGAAGCGCTCAGCGCAATGGTTGGATCCTGGCCAGCCAGCCAAATCCTGCCCCAAGCGAAAATTAACCCCAAAAAAGTTACTTGTAAGCGTTTGGTGGACTAGTGCCGGTATTGTTCATTACAGTTTTCTCAAATCTGGCCAGACTATTACGGCTGATGTCTATTGTCAGCAATTGCAAACCATGATGGAAAAGCTAGCGGCTAAACAACCTAGGCTGGTCAATCGCTCCACGCCACTGCTGCTTCACGACAACGCTAGACCACACACTGCGCAACAGACGGCTACTAAATTAGAAGAGCTTCAATTGGAAAGTCTAAGACATCCTCCGTACTCCCCGGACCTTGCTCCAACAGATTACCATTTTTTTCGAAATTTGGATAACTTCTTGCAAGGGAAAAAATTCAACTCCGATGGGGCAGTCCAAATCGCCTTCAAAGATTTTATTGATTCCCGTCCGACTGGTTTTTTTAGTAAAGGGATCAATGAACTACCTATAAGATGGCAAAGTGCATAGAAAATAATGGTTCATACTTTGATTAATTAAATATATTATATTAAAAAATATTCGACTTTTTGTTCCAAAAAAAACGCCAATTTCATATGTAAGGACCTAATATTAGGTCCTTACATATGAAATTGGCGTTTTGTATGGGAGGAACAAAAAGTCGAATATTTTTTAATATAATATATTTAATTAATCAAAGTATGAACCATTATTTTCTATGCACTTTTGCCATCTTATAGGTAGTTCATTGATCCCTTTACTAAAAAAACCAGTCGGACGGGATTCAATAAAATCTGCGAAGGCGATTTGGACTGCCCCATCGGAGTTGAATTTTTTCCCTTGCAAGAAGTTATCCAAATTTCGAAAAAAATGGTAATCTGTTGGAGCAAGGTCCGGGGAGTACGGAGGATGTCTTAGACTGAGAATGTAACGCAGCAGTCGACGTGCGTTTGCCGGTTTGCTTCAGTCAATTCGTGAGGTACCCACCTTTCAAGCTTTTTAATCTTCCCAATTTGCTTCAAGTGAATTAAAACAGTTTTATCACTAACACCGCAGCCTGCAGCTAACTCGGACGTGGTTTGCGATGAATCCGCTTCCACAATAGCCTTCAACTCTTCATTATCAACTTGAGTCTCAGGCCGTCCACGGGGCTTGTTCTGCAAGTCGAAATTTCCAGAACGAAAACGTTGGAACCAAAAACGAACTGTGTTTTCTTTTGCAACACGACCGCCATACACATCATTCACCCTTCGAGTTGTTTCCGCAGCACTAGTGCCACGGCGGAACTCGTACTCGTAAATAATGCGATATTTTAAGTTTTCCATTTTGTAAAATGAGTGACGCAAACAGAAAAAAACAGAAGAAAAAAAACAAATGAATGACGATCATCGAAGCACAAATACACGAGTCTATAGCTGTACAAATTTGAATTTGGAATTCCTTACCAAAGAGGAGAAATTTGTGATTAAAGTGGCCAGTACGAAAAACGCCAATTTCATATGTAAGGACCTAATATTTATTTTCTACAGGTACCTACTGTAGCACCTATAATAAAACGTAACAACTTAATAAATATAAATAAACTCAAAAGGACAAGGATCGAAATTCACCCACGTACAACAAAGTATCTCAAAAAAATTATAAATATGAGTATAAAAAGATGGCATCCTTCCAATCTCCATCCTTACACTCCAACATATAAAAAATTGCTTTGAAATTTCGTTCAGGGGCACTTTTCACTTTTTTGTGATACTTTTCTTTGCTGTAGGACGTGGTTAATTTTGGATGGAAAGTGATTGTTGTTCTTTGCAAGCAATAACAAAGTGTGATGTCACACGATGAGTAATAGTCGATTTGTATCACTAATTAGATACTTATTATAAATTCGAAAGTTTGGATGAAGGGATGGGTGGATGTTTGTTAGTTCTTCACGACAAAACTACTGAACGGATCGGGCTGAAATTTTACAAATATTTAGGTCTTAACTTGGAATAACACATAGGTAACATCAGTTCCCACATGGTAGAAATAACCTAAATGCGTGCGTGGAAACAACGCGAGCGAAGCCGCGGGCAAAAAGTCAGTAATAATACTGCCTTACTGTACAAGTATGCAACTACCATATTTATCTTTCTTTAAACAGATTATGCATTTGCAAATTATCCATTATTACGTCACATTCATCAACAAACAGCGAATGTATTCCACAAACATGTTTTCAAAGAACAATTATTTATTATACATAGTTTTGCTCTATTGCTTTAGATCCTGATAAGATAATACAATAACACGTAACATTCTTCATTACGCATGTTAATTACTAAAATTGTTTTTAAAACATCTTTGCTCATTATTGTTCGTATCAATACATCTATTGTTAAATCACAAGCACAATGCACGTGTTGCACGTCGTTTTACTAGTCGTTTCCCAAGATTATTGTACACGTGAGAAACTGCAGGTAGCTATTATCTATTTTATAGCTGTTTTGTGGTTTTTAAAGCTGTACGTCTTTTGCAGCCACGGTATAAAACAATAGCTGGACAAAGCTCCTATTTAAAATTTAACAAGACTTCTTACTAAATAAAAGTAGCCGTAAATATGTTACCGTAAATCGTAAAACAATTTTATATAACCAATGATTAAACTTCATCATCATCATCATCATCAGCCTATATTAGTCCACTGCTGGACATAGGCCTCCTATACATATAGGATATAGGATGAAACTTACTTCGACTCAAAAATATACTTTTGGAGTATTTGATATTTTTACTTAGAATTTTTTAATTTTGAAGTTATTACGTAAGAATTCGTTTATTCAATAACTTATGTAAAGAACCCATTATCGTGATAGAAATGACCATCTAAATATAATCGTAGATTACAAAAGCATATTTATCTTGTGACCATTGTTAGAACATTCAATAATAATATGTAATTTTATTTGTTTACAGTCTTGATTTCGCAGAACCGACTTTGTTTTGTTGTGTTTTGTAGGTAAGGACCTACTCAATATGCATAATCCAGTCTGTGGTTGCTTCAAGGGTATAGGCTCGTTTTGTTTGCTATTCGATGTAGTGAGAATCGCAAATAACATTGTTATAGCCAGAACTTGCTTACTTTACATGGACGGATGCGTGGGTACCTAATGTTAGAGCCACCACCATGATTCAGTCAAGACGTTGAGCAAACACTTTTGTAATCAAAGGCGTGTGAAATAAAACGATATTCAGTTCCAGAAACCTTAATATTTTTTTGTGAATAAAGGAATTAAGTACAAAAACGAAGAAATTTGAGTGAAAAATATTTTAGGACAAATATTTTACGTATTATTGTAGCAAATCGCAGAATTCAGCATTATTTCATTCGTTTGTCGCCCGTTTTTGAACCTTAATTTTGCCTGCGCGTGTGCAACTATGAGTTGTTAAAGTTATTGTTTTTAGTAGTTACATTCCTGTCACCTTGTTGTTTTCAGTGCTCAGTATGAGTAAAGTATTCATACACAAATGTCTTTTTTTATATAAAATATCTTGGATTCAAATAGTCTATAATATAATGGAGTATAGCAGAGATGTAGTTACCTTGCAATCTGTTTTCTAAAGCGTCTTCTTCGCATAAGGTAGACGTAGAGGTGGTTAGATCTTTCTTGTAACCAAGCAGCGCTATTGACAGCCAAGATCGGTTGTGGTCGGTGTTCTCAACCGGCTCGAACGGAGATGTGAAGTAACTGAAAATAACAATTTAATAAACATTAGGCACATTTTTTTCTACAGGCCTTGTCGCGCATGCGATTATGACGCCCTGCTAGCTTAGACGCTGCACAAACGTAAACACAGACACTTTTGTTTAAAGTTACCGACACCGAACACTTTTTGATAGTCAATTAGTATGTGTTAAGTGGGAGAGGTACACAAAAAATGTTTACGTATGCGCAGGGAGTGGATGATTTTATACTGGTTCTATAGACATCATATATTCAACGGTAGCTTGTATCTGACACAAGACACGAAAGTGTCCACATTTGCCTTAAGATGCGCGCCACGACCAAATTTTTATCAGTTTTGTTTCGCTCTTTTTGGTACGAACATAACACAAATGCACGACAAAACGGGCGACAAATGGTTGTCGCGGTGCGTATCGTAGTCCGGCTGGTGATTTAAACAGAACAAAACGAAATCAAATATTATAATCTAAAACAAAATCAACCTAATTACCTAATATAACCAGTTTGTACAGCGTTATGACTTCGTTCGAATCAGGCTCAGCTAGGACGCTGTTGTTAACTAAATGACATAATATTATTTCTAAGCGATTCGTTGCGATCAATCAAAATTTGGTAAACATTTGTCTATACGATTACATGGTAGGCCATTCAGTGTGGTTATATTTTTTCATTGAATGTTAAAACTTATTGCCTGGGATGTGTCCGGATCGAAGTCGTAATAACTAACGTATTTCGCGACGATTCAAAATGTTAATGTTAGTCCAAGGAGAACAGGCACATATTTCCTAAACTTTAATGAAATCTGCATTAAATAAAACAATGAAGGCCATTAATCGTACGCATTAACCAACTTGAAGTCTCGCACAAGGTTCTCGAAAGAAATCCATTTCAAATGTCAAGGGAATCCAAGCAAGTTGTGTTGCAACTATTCCAATGTCATGTTCAAGTCAAGTATTACTTATTTACGTTTTCTGCTATACATAGCTTGCTGCTTTTTGTAGTCTAATCGGTCATCGACCTCATATTAATAATTGCGAGAATAACCGATGCGCGAAATAATTGCGGGAATAAGCAATGCGCGAAATAATCGACATTGTGATATAAGTGTTCAAGCCATTTCATGTTCTGATTTGGGCTAACGTAGAAAATGACCAGCGAGTGGGCGAGAGATGTTATGTTAAAAAGGGGTAATTCAGCTGAGACAGGGACTTTCTCAATTTTGTGACTCAAGCACGTTTGTTTTACGTCTTTTTTCTTTTATTGTATTCACGTCACATATCGATTCAACAGCCATCAGCAGTCCACAGCTGGGCATATGCCTCATCTGATAAACTTTATCGACTCTTATCATTATGCCATAATCCCCACGCTGGACATGTGGGTTGAAGATCGCAGTTCAGTGGTGAATTTAGTTTGCAGCAGGCGCTGCTGCCCACGCCGTAGATATATCTTTTTGACCACACCCGCGGGTAGAGTTGGGGTGGTGCAAATTCTAAGTCAGCACCACACGGCTATTTTATTGTATTAGTTTTTTGCTTAGGTATATTGCAAGCAGATCGTTTATTCGTATTCTTACCGGTTAGAATTCATTTTCCTCCGGCTGCTAGGACTAGAGTGGGGCGATGCTGGCAGACTTTTGGAGCCGCGTCTGGTGGCGTGGCTGCGGTGGTAGGCCTCCGAAGTGCTGGCGTCTTCCTCGGGCGAGGCGACAGTGAAACCGCGGGGGGAGCGGTTTGATATCATCTGATGCGCCACCTGTGGCAAATAAAGCAGTTCTTCGTCAAGTATTATCCCAAGCAATAGAATCAGGTTAAGTTCTAGTCCAATGGCACCATTAACTTGTTCGTGGAGGCCATATCGCACTATTTCTGGGCGTAGTAGGGGAGGCCATTAAATATAATGGAAATGGAAGATTTTAAAAATAGAAAAAGCCTACAATAGAATAGAAGATATCTATGTGCGTCAGATCTAGGGTAAAGCTGCTGTCATGTCGTATAAAGAAGTAAAAGAGACCGCATTGGAAAGAGAAAAGTGGAGGAAATTGCATCATTGCACCGACAAGAGCTAGGATCTAAGTTTTCAGTAGTATAGGCAGGCATGGACATCATTGGCAAAAAGGGACGACTAAGAACTCTTGGCTTCACAACATAGGAATAGTAGATTGAGCATGGCACAAAATCTTTACTTATCGAGAGGCATACAAAACAGATAAAAGACACTAAAACAGAAGACAGAGCTGCCCAGAACTTTGTTCTTTTTTGTGGTTTCTAAAATATACATTTCCTTTTTTCACATACCGGGTGCATGTGATTTGTTTATGTTATAAGTAAGTACCGAGGAATATTAATGAAGTATTGAGATCACGAGGTTTCGAAGAAACACATTTGCGATTGTTTTTAACAGTTTGTTGATTTGTTTCTTTGTACGTTTTGTTGATTATTACGAATGGAAATTTGCAATAAACAAATAACATTATATTCATCAACATGTACTGTATCTAAGTATGGTATGAAGTTTTTGCTTCTTGATATCACGACCACTAATTATCTACTAAACCCGATTCTATGCGACACTGAACGACTTCCTAGAACGATAATAAAACACGGTCGAAGCGATATGCACATTATGCACTAATTAGTTGACTGCAATAAACAACGCTTAGGCTTACTACATTTTGCCAACTAGTTAGCAAGTATGACTCATGGTGGAAAAGGACAAGATTTTGATCCAAGCAAAGCAATTTTAAGAATGACTCATAATGGGCAAGTAAAAGAACATAACTTCTATAACAATGCAAGTAGATAAAATACTTACGGCTGGTTAAATTGAACACAAGCAACAGAAATCAGAAACATAGCTAGAAATGACGGCTTTCGGTTGAGCGAAGGGTAACATTGAACGAAACCGCCAGTTTTCTACAATCGTTAACTAGACACACCCACAATTGCATATTCGTACAAACCAGTTTTCGACTAGAACATTGGCATTTAGGAATAACCACATACCACAGAATAACCATTTTAAGTAGTTGTACATGTCATGTATTAGGATCGCCTGGCTGATGCAATTATTCAAAAGTTAAAATCATGAACTAAGCTTACAAAATAATAGGAATCGTGACATTAAAGATATCATTATTCTACAAAGAGATAAAAAGACCCCCAACAGGTTATCAACTGTTAGGTATCTATACTTATAATAAAACTGTAACAGGTCCAATTCTGTACATTGAAGATATTTTGAAAATTTTTTTTGGAGGGCACTCTATTATCGATACTGAAGACAAAACTGTAATTTTTTTCATTCATGTCTGTCTGTCTGTCTGTCTGTCTGTCTGTCTGTCTGTCTGTCTGTCTGTCTGTCTGTTTCTTAAACGCGCATCACGTCGAAACTACTGAAGGTATGGAAATGAAACTCGGCACGATTTTAGGTCATACTACGAGGAAGGACATAGGATACTTTTTATCCCGGAATTTAGTCAGGTTCCCCTGGGAGAGGGGATGAAAGGAAAATTTCTTCACCGCGCATCACGCCGAAACTACTGAAGGTATTGAAATAAAACTCGGCACGATTTTAGGTCATACTACGAGGAAGGACATAGGATACTTTTTATCCCGGAATTCAGTCAGGTTTCCCTGGGAGAGGGGATGAAAGTAAAATTTCTTCACCACGCATGACGCGGAAAGTGCTAAATGAGTTGGAATGGATCCTAGCACGATTTGATTTCATACTACAAGGAAGGACATGGGATACATTTCATCCCGGATTTCAGTAATTTTCCCCTGGGAGAGAGGATAAAAGTTAAATTCTTTAACCGCCCATCACGACGGAACAACTGAATGAATTCGAATGGAACTCGGCATAATTTGAGTTCATACTACGAGGAAAGATACATTTTATCCCAGAATTTAGTAAGGTTCCCCTGGGAGAAGGGATGAAAGTAAAATTCCTTCACTGCGCATCACGCCGAAACTACTGAATGAGTTGGACTGAATTGGTACGTTTTGAGTTCAAGGAAGGACATGGGATACATTTTATCCTGGAATTCAATAAGGTTCCCCTGGGAGAGAGGATGAAAGTAAAATTCTTTAACCGCGCATCACGACGGAACTACTTTATGAATTCGAATGCAACTCGGCGTGATTTTAGTTCGTACTATGAGGAAAGATACATTTTATCCCGGAATTCCGTAAGGTTGCCCTGGCAGAGGGGATGAAAGTCAAATTCCTTCACCGCTCATCACGCCGAAACTACATATGTAATGAGTTGGAATGTGACTTGGCACGTTTTGAGTTCATACTACAAGAAAGGACATGGAATACATTTTATCCTGAAATTCAGTAAGGTTCCCCAGAGAGAGAGAGGAAAAAGTAGAATTCTGTAACCGCGCATCACGACGGGTCTACGCGTCGTCCGATTTCATGCATTCTTTTTGTTAGACACAGTGTTGCAAGATCGAATTTGACTAAATCAGTAGAAAGTCGAGTAGAAAATCAGTAGATTGATGAAATAATATGTAGATCGAAGAAAAAAATTAGTAGATAAAGGGTAGGTAAGTTCCTATCTTTTTTTTTCCAAGACGCACCCATTAGTTAGGTTCCTACCTACTAAGGTGGTGGGTCTTGGAAAAATAAGTTAGGTTCCTACCTTACATGATATATGGTGGTTTAGCTGGTCCGGTTATCTGTACTACCGATGTTTGGTTAGAGTAAGTGGTCCAATTAAACTAACTGGACCACAGAAAAATATTTTTACTGTGGTACACAGCCAACTGTACCTACCTACTAACAAACAAAAAATTACGGTGGTCCAGTCAAATGGATCAGGAGCCCAATTCTGCAATACAATTGCTTCAGTATGACAGTGGAATCGTCGCAGAATCATCACGTAGAATCCTTAGATTAATAAAACTCCAGATAGTGCGTTCGAGATAAATTAATAGTTTCAAACTTGACGCGCGTCTCTCCATCTGCATTCATCATAATTTCTTTCATCCAAGGTGGAATACCATAACGTGTCATTCTGTGACGATAGCCCTGTCATAGTGAAGCGATTAGTATAGCAGAATAGGGCCCCAGCTGTGAGTACCTAAGTGAAACGAGTAGGACACTTCTTAACACTGACGCTGGCCGAGTCGTAGCTTAAAGTCGTGTGGATAAAGAATGGGATTGAAGATGACAATATTCTATCCCCCGTAGACCCTACACGATTTTTTGGACGGCGGCGTTTCATAATATGAGAGACTATGGTTAAATGTGAACTTAATTAGTCGGCAGGTAAGGCAATCGCGAACGAAGTCGCGGGTACAGCTAGTAATTAATAAAGGCGTGGCTCATTTTAACGTCTTCAGCAATTAATACCTACCGCAAAACTAGGATATTTAATGGTAATAATAATAGTACATTAATTTTACATTAGCCTGTCCCACAACCTGCAAGTTATGCGCGTAATTTATGCGTCATCATAATTCACAATCACACATACATTAACTAAAACGGCTTTGAAAAAGCGCGGTGTTTTCCTAACCCTCAAATTGCCCTCAAATATGATCTTTAACATCGCAAAACCATGATTAATTTATTTTTATATAAAACTATCTGCTGTCAGCATCTTCGCGCGCGTTTTTTTTCTTTATAAAAGTAGACTGTTATTCTGTTCCGTTACTTTATTCGTGCGAAATCCGCCCGATCCATTCAGTAGTTTTGTTTGGCGTTGCCTTCGCCCACAGTGGCACAAGCCCCTTTGTATCGCCTGCAGTCTGGGCACATATCATTGTTTGACCGTCCGTTGCGACCTTGGACGGTATCGCATTAGTAGTTTAACCCGTATGACTTGCATCAGCCAGGTGTGGGTTATAAGCATAATATAAAATATGTATAGATTTTAACGACAGAAGAGGTAACCAGGGAGTAAGCATAGAGAACGGGTTCGAACTTATACTCTTTCATTGCATCACACTAATACTAAGGTGCGTATTATGAAACTATGCTCAGTCATCGAACAATGCTTGAGTAAAGTTTTTACCATAGAAAATCGTTACTCAAACATAGACCGATGACTGATGATGACCGATGACAAGCTTTTATAACACGGTCAGTCATAAGTGAAATTTTAGGACGGACGGATATAATTGATATTATTGACGCCAAAACTACTCGGATTGGTATTTTTCATAGATTACACCAGGAATAGCATTAACTATTTTTTCTCCAGAAACTTGCGAAGTCAACATAAGCTGAAAACTGTAAATGGTTTTCAATTATTTCAACTCGTATACCAACCTTGACAATGGATGTGCCGCAAGCCGCTCCTTCGCCTTTAAACCCATCGTCTATGCCAGCTGCTTTCGGCTTCGAGGATACTGGATTCACTGAAACACAAATACACTTAGTTAATAGAAAAATTTGTTATCTGTAGCCATAGTAACCAAATAATCGATTCAATGGAAAAGAGATTTAGATTAGGACTAAGGAACTGATTTTGTTTGCTACATTTCCGTATACTTACAGAAATAGAGTTAAGTTAGTTAATGTTTATGAACAAAACAATTCGTTGAGAGTTGTGTGTGCTTCTTTATCTATCAGTCAACCTCTCTACTTCAAAAGTCATAAGAAAGGTCATCATAAGGAGTAGGAATAACCTGTTTTATTCGATTACACGTAAGTTCCTGGTTATCTCGTCTTGGCATCAAGACAATTCTCGGATCGGTAGACAGACGCGTAGGTAAAATAAACATTAATAAGATTTTATACGATACTTATATGCGAGTACAAAGGCATTCCGCAAGCTCGAGCCATTCTAAGCATTCAATGCCAAACAATTGTAATTGTAGAATATGTCGGTGCTCACCCGCTGTGTTGATTGGCGCAATGCCGTGCAGCACTTCTTGGCAAGGCTTAGTGTGTTTAGACCAGTCTTTTTCCTTCACAATGTTGTAGACACTCGCCGCAGTCACCTCTTTGTTCTCTGTGAACACTTTGTTCAAGTCCCGCTGTTGGTTGGGTTTCACGAACAAACCATCTGTCTTCGGATAGCGGATGTGAAAGAAGGAGTCTTCAGGCGCCGGCGGGGATCCACCAAATGGTTCGAACTCTCTGTTGACAATAGATGTAGGTAATCGGTTAATCGCAATACTGAACCATATTGCACTGGTACGTGACTGGTACAAACAACAACGTAACACGGTTATTTGTGAACCGTAATGGCAAAGGACAAAGACCAAACGCGTAACAAGAAACTTCTCGGTCATATATTTTCGTCATTTAAAGGGGCACTCACGTGAAAACGCTGTTAAACTGAGCGACCATACTCCTTTTCCTGAACATCTTGCGGAATGTGATTTAATATCCGACTTAAACTGCTTTGAATAAGACAGATGCACTTGCAAGCCGGTTATTTATAACTCAAGAACTCTACGCAATTATTGAGAAGAATCGAAAGATGGCGCTCACTTCTAATTCGTATATTTAGAGCGAACTGAAAACGTTTTAACGTAGGTCTCGATTTTATACAGCGCAGGGAATAAAAGAGTTATCTTATCACCATAACTAGGCTTTAAAAACATGTTTAAATAAACAATCTAGAGGTATGACGTCACTCACGACAGGCCAATGGAGACGTTGCAATTGCTCACTCCCACTTCTAGAAGTCACACGACAAGACAATTCTATAGATACCAACCAACGTAGAGGTTAAAGACACCGGTTATAGCAACTCAGTTTGGCACGCGCCGTACACTCAAGTAGACACGCAAAAAATTATGTAAAATTAGAATTTAGAATGTGGTCAAATAGTGATAATGGGATTTTCCTGCTAACAATTGAAGCAGGCATGAAAACGAGACCGATACCTACCAGCATGACGCATTCAAACCGAGCTGTTATTGTGGATTATTCCATTGATATTTAGGTACCTACTACGTTGGCAAAACAATAATAGGTAAATACATGAGGACTGCAAGCGCTTTGTGGTAGACAAGCTGTTAGAATGGTCGTAATTATATCATCCATTAGCTGTCTTAGATAGTTAGGAGGTACTAAAGAAACCTTTCTCTGAACAAGGCTCTTCAAATCACCTAACTAATCGGCTGAGTGAGAAACATACAAAACGATAGAAATTGTTAGACCTACAAACACTTCAATTTATCTTTTTATTGTACAAAACGCACAAAGCGTTTGTTAGGTAACTTGTCTGTTTCTGAAATTGTAACCTATATTACATAGTCATCAATCACACACACTACACACAAACATGCATGTTACAGTGTAAGCCAGTCCACAGCTGGACATTATGCCTCCCCTGATAAGAGCTATTTCAAGGCGCTTATCAGTATCACTTACCTATAGTATGTACCGAAAATTAAAAGCTGGGAAAGACACCTAGGTACGTGTGGGCTTTAAAATGGGTAGCTATCTACGTAATCGTACGTGAAGAATAATATTTACAAGAAAATTATCAGCTTGTTGCTTAGGGCAAACAGGTTTGCAATAGATAAGAAAAACATAACAAAGCACGTTTTACTCGTACAAAAACATCAATATTTTTTTGGTCAGTATACAGCAGGTTTCATGGAATCAAGAATCAAAACCTCTTTATTTCCAGAAACAATAAACATTTAGAAAAGATCAAATTCTTAAAATTAAATAATTGATCCACTTACAAACTATTTGTCTCTATAAATTATTGAAGAACAAAGGGCTTGAAATTCAAAGTTTGCACGATTCTCATTAAATCTAATAAATTATTTTGTTACACTCATGTTACCTTCGTATTTAACCCAGAAAAGTTATAGTAAATGCGAATGTAACTTCTTAAACTTGTTTGTATGTTTGTAAGTCTAACAACTTTAGCTGTTTTGTTGTGATTTAAATCAATTCAAAATATGTATCTTTTTTCATAAATACAATAAATGTACACTTAGAATAGGTCAAATAAAAAAATTAAACACTGACACGGAAATAAAGACATATTTTTTATTTCTGTCACTTCGGTATGTAGACTAAAGTAAAGAAGTGACGAATAAACCTTTTATTTTTCGAGTTCGAGCAAAACCCATCCCAAGCTTTTTTATCCTCTAGCTAGATAATCTGATATTTTATAGTTAGGTAGCTTTTTTGCACAGGAAGGTTTTGACAATTTGTTTGAATTAATACTGATAATTTATGCAACTCACTAGGAGTTTTGTTGTAGAAGCGTATACATTATTTTTATTTGTAATATTTTTTTCAGTCGTGTCTTTCTGTTTATTTTTTCTTTGTACCTATAGCGAAATACATGTGTGTTATTGTTGAAATAGGAATAAAATATATAATGTAACGACATCAAGTGTAACATCAAGTGTACCTACGATGGAATAAATAAATACAAATACAAAATTGCCCTTTGAAAGATTAATTTTGTGTAGCCTAGCTGTAGGCACAGCGAGTTTATGTTTATTTCTAGAATTAAAATTATGTATATCGCTATTTTTAAAGAACCGATTGATATTTTTATGAGTGTACAACATCGATCAAGGTTTTCGCCGGCCATTAGATTATAGCCGGCCGGATAGATTCACAATGCGTAGGTACCCTAAAACCGTCTGTATCAAAAGATAAGCATTTGGCAAGTTATGCTTACCATTTCAATTAGTTTCATTTTAGCGCTCGGACAGAAAGCATGGCCAAGGCTAGTACAAAGACTGCAAAAATCACTCGTTCAAAAAGAAGAAAAATGATGGAATTTCTTATTTTCAGTAACGTTAAATTTATTTTTTACTTTGTATTCTGATATTAGCCATATCCTTAAGAAATCAGCATTGAATATTGTTTTTTTGGTCTGCTTATGTTACAATATTTATTTTGTTCTAAGTTGATGAATGGAGCGGCTATTGTTTCAATTTTTTTTTATTTATTTGTGCCAAGTATGTGTTTATATATATTTCATAAAAAGACGTTGAAAATTAAATAGTAGGTACTAATAATAATGTGTTCAGATCATTTAAAAGTATCTATTTTTTCAGATCCTCTTTAACTTGAAATAACGTTTCCTTTTTGTCCCGGAAACAACTCGTGCCAACAACGCGAAGCCGCGGACAGAAACCAGTTCTTTTTAATTTAGAGTGCAAGCCTGGTATTTGTATTATAAGCTTATTTCTATGACCCTTTTGTATAGGTACTGTTGAGACCAATTTACAGTTTTATCAATAAATATTTCGTTATCTTTATCTGAATTCTGTTGATTTAATAATCCTTATAAAAAATAATCAGTGATTATTATTTTCAGGTAAGTACCTACTTACAAAATAAAATATAATAAATTCGACTCTACTAATCTCTTGTTCCGTGTGCACAAAACTTGTCAGGCTCTGCGCAAACTGTCTGCAACAAAACAACTCGTAGACAATTTTGAGTGACATTTTTGTAAGGTTCTAGGTACCTGTCTATTCTACGGAGGAGGCCGCGGAATATTTGATCGAAGGTGTACAAGTTTTTCCTTCAAAAAAACTTGGCGGAGGCACAATCGGTGAAAACAATGTTTAATTACCTACTATCTAACATGGGAACTTCAGGAGTGACGTACCGTACCTAATAAAAGCGCACAAAATGGGATACGTGAATGATAATAATCAATCGTATTAATTACTAGCATCCGCTCGCGGAGCCGCGAGCGGATGCACGGGGCCTCGCACACCTTTTTCCGGGATTAAAGTAGCCTTTATATTCCAGGTATAGAATTACATCGATGCATTTCAGCCCGATCCGTTCAGCAGTTTCGGTAGCAAACATCTAAACAACCAAACTTTCGCATTTTATAATATTAGTGTGATGTTATCGAATTGGGGTAACCTCAGAATTCTTCTTTTCTTGTGAAACTCAAATACTAAGCCAGTGTCAGAATGAAATCATTGATTGGTAACATTAAGGATTACAACAGAAGTTAGAATTCAATTGAATTCTTATAAATTATTTTCTACTGTTAAGATTAAACCACCACCCTTTTTGTTATCAACAACGAATAAAGACCTGCCCACTCTGCTCCCCTCATCAGCTGGTATCTAATCATTGCCCTGACTCTCATGATGAGACAGGTGTCCTCGAAGATACCTACCTAAATTCTCACTTGAATTAATATTGTATGTTATTTTCAATTTGAGTATTATGTTTTTTTTTTTCAAACAAAAAAACCAACTATAATATTAATTTAGGATAACGTAGGCTAAATACAAACTGTAAATAATTTTTACCTTTTTCATCATGTCCAGATGAGGGCGATACTGAACGCGACACAGTTTTATTCTTTATGTGTCAGTATCGTTGCATTATGTTTTAGTTTTTAAATATGTTCATGGTATCAAATTAACGATTTTTATTTGGACCTATTTATCAAGTAACGAAATCTCACGACCATCAATCATTTCTATCAATATCGATTTTCTGACGTCATAATGACCTTGCAAAGAAAGTACCTATAAAACAGCTACAATCGGAAAGGACAAAAGACAAAACAATCACCTCACTCACACACATAAATCTTCTGCACGTGATTGTTTACCGTTTTAATGATATGGCTGCAATGATCTAGCCTTGTTCAGATGTTTTCTGTAATTATGGAAATTAATTTGTTTATGACGTGATTCAAAGTCCGAGCACGAGAGGTAAATGATTAAGAAGATCTGGATAGGTCTGGCACGTTTCTGTCAAGATGTAAATCTAAATTTGAAATATGGAAAACCCAACTGCGTTACAAGTGGAATAAGAGTAGGTTTAAAGGTGCTAAACAACTTTAGTCACTGCCTCGGTAGCGCGCCGCCGAGGATGGGCCACTGCCCATCACTACTCATCATGCAGTCACTACTGCAGGATCTATCATGCAGATCTATCCCCATCCTCCTCCTTTAGATCCTGGAGGGCATGTGCGTTGTGGGCAATGAAAGTGTTAGGGTGCGGCCAGCTTAAGTAACATGTTATACAGGGTTACTTTTTGTGATGGGTATGGTGGCCAAATCAGGAACTATGAGAGTTAAAAAAATTGTCGTGCAAGGACTCATGAGCTAATAAAAACTGGATAGGTACTTACCTAGTTATTTTTAAGTTTTTTGTATGGAATTTTTCATTGAAGTTTACAAAATTCATTAGGGATATATGTTTAATTGAGGATAAACTTTATTAATTCAATAATGCATTTCTTTGCTAAGATTGATCTTTATTCTTTATCAGCAACCAAATCGGTTGGTGCAAAAATACATGGTGTCATATATTTTGAGAAATCAACGGTTTCAATTTCCTGTAACAGTAAGTAAAAGATTAAAAAAAAAAAAAAAAACAGTTTTTGTTTTCTCATAAATCGAGACAACTCCTTTCACTTTCATGGATTTAGCCATCCACTTCCATCTCAAAAAGCCACCTTGTATAATATGTTTACATTATTAAAAATGTTTAATTATAATATAACACATCTACATTAAATAAATAAATAATGCTGGACAATTCACACAGCATTATCTAGCCCCAAGCTAAGCAGAGCTTGTGTTATGGGTACTAGACAACTGATATACTTAATACAATACATTACATAGATAGATATTTTTATTATACATAGAAAACACCCAGACCAACGGAACATAAATGTGTTTTTAATCTGGAGGCACCTTTTATTTAAATCGATAGATCGGTAAATTGTATATTTTATTCGAATTAAAATTAGTTAAAGGGTCCTATTTTCATTTCACCCTTTGGATATGGAACCCTAAAAATGAACACCACTTAAGATTCATTTAATTTTTTGCCTAATTTTTCTCAATATGGTTTTTGCATGGTTTAGCCTTCTTGGACTTTGATTTCTAGTATGTCTTCAGTGACACTTGAAAGATTAACCTTTTAACGTCGACCCCCTTGTTTAAAAACATAGTTTAACGTCTAGCGATAGAATGCTTTTGATTAGGTTGATTGGGGTTACTTTTTCTGAAAGCTATTGAACCAAGCTATAAAACTAGGTCTAAATGGTTTTGTATTTATTTTATTTACACATACCATTTTCTTTAATAAAGCCCAAAACCAAAATATTTTTAAGTGGGAGATATCACAGTCAGTCCCTTCTAGGTTTAAGAGTTAAGTGTTGTTAAGTGGATTGACATAAGAATCATCAAAATCAGCCCATTAGTTTGGTCTCTAGAGCGCCACACAGGATCAAACATTAATGCTGATAGTGGTAACATATTACACTACTTTGTATTGGGCAGTCATGTTAAAAGCAGAAGTCCATTCAGAACTAGAATTAATAATCCAGAGAATGTCCGAGAATGAGATGTATGGTAATAAATAAAATAAAAACAAAATAAGGTTTATTTATCTAATTATGGATGTTACCTTCGGTTTTTATGGAAAATTACAATCTTGATTCATAAAACTGTAGAAGTTCTTATCAGATAAAATATTTATCAGCAGCAATCACAGACAAGTGAAAGATATTTATATCCATGCAATGATCCTTTCCTTTCACATTTGCATATGATTCTTGGTTTTCAAAATATTAATGCTTAGCTTACATATGTTTTTTACACCAACAATAACTTAACATGTATTAATAAGATTCAAAGATTAGAAAATAAAGATAAAGAAGAAGAGAACATGGAATAAACAAAGGTTGTATAATATTGAGCTCATGTAGGTATCACTATGATCTAGCATGCAAAATACAATTATGATTTAAGATTTAAAAATTCATAAATAATTATTAGTATTAGTACCATTCAGCCATATAAATTAGCCTGAATAAAATTTTGAGCATTGAACTTTCGATGTGAAACCTTACAGAAAAGTACATAGTCAAATCATGCATAACATACCTTGTTGGTTTGGTCTTCATCCAAGCAGGAAACGAAAATCCATCCTTAATTTCAGGGTCACTGGATGCCATTTTAATTGAGTATAATCAAATCAGAATAATTGATGGATTTAACAACTTCTTTGATGTAAAATTCGTGACTGAATGGTGTTATCTCGAGCAAAATTGATAAGATTGTTCAACTGAATGACAACATTACAAACATAGATGGAAAATGGAAGGTTTCCCAAAAACTTTTTTATAAATAAAATTAACTGGTAACAAATAAGATAGTGATCTGTTTGAGTCTGCTCAAGACACTCGGGATTCAATAGAAATCAGGGATATCATTATTGAAGTCATCTGAAACAATAAATTAATCAAATAAATAAATAATGCTGGACAATTCACACAACATCATCTAGCCAAAAGCTAAGCAGAGATATATTACCTAATGAGCAGTTTGATTAAAAGTCCTACATGGTTATTTAGAAATGGTTTAAGATGAATTTAGTTTTGATCACTGTTATTTCATACTTTGAACCACAAGTGTCTACCCCCACTCAAACCAGACATTTGTCTGCCTATCAGCGCGTAGGCTCTGCCTGCCATCTGAGAGGTTAAGATGGGAGGCATGCAAATGACTGAGAAGGAATTTGAGGGTCAGTATCAAAATGTTGACCATTAACTGACATACCTGATCACCTGCATAATGGTTTTTGGCACAACCACCGATGGGAGTAGTAATTCCGAAACTTAACCAACCATTGCACAAAAACGTGACCAACCTACCTGCAGGGCAGCTCGTAATCAGTTTTGCACATTCGTATTTTCCACTACATAATTAATTGCGGAAAGTGGGTTTGCATCCGAGGTTTTCAATGAGGCCAGCATTTGTTAATTCATTTAGATAGACAGTCAAATACGATATAATTAAATACTACTTACAGTAACGTTTAGAGGAGAAGATGAAAGCACCATTGTAAATAAATTCAAAGAAACAAAATTGGAAATACGCAGTCCACGCGATCCAACCAACAAGAGAAAAGCAATGCAACCAGGGTTGCCAACCGTACCATAATCTCAGTAGCTAGATTTTTTTCAATTTACCTCAAAAAGTAGCTAGAAGTAGCCAAAGTTGAAAATTAGACATATTTTTCGTTTACCTACGAAAATATAAACTACCAGCTTGGGAATTTTCCTTGGTAATGGGAAAAGTAGTGTGTTTTGAGATCACAGAAGATCAAAATACTAACTAACCGGAATCAAAATGTATCAAACAAACACAACTACCGAAAATAGCTAAAAATGAGACAAAGCTTTTATTATACTGAGAGATGAAGAGAGAAAGTAAGCACAATGTTCTGGGGCACGGTGGCAAGCGAACCTATAAGGAAAAGCCCCTGGCTTGGGTGAATTTCGAATCGCACACCCCTTGCCAGTCTATGATATTGTTTTAGTACCTACTCTATGACTCGACTCTGCACAAAATGCAGGCACCATCACTTACGAGACTGTCCAGTTTGACAGTCTCTTATGTGATGGCAGTCCTGCCATAGAACAAAAAGAAAATTGAAAATCACACACGCATCCTTTCATTCAGTTTTCCTTGAATATATGACGTGTGTATGTTCAAATGAAGTTGCTATTTGGTCGCTACGCTATATTGAAAAGTTGCTAGAAAAAGTAGCCAAATCATAAAGCTAGTTTTTTTCTTAAATTGTAGCTGATGGGGGTCCAAAAATTGCTAGATCTAGCTATAAAAATAACTAAGTTGACATCACTAAAAGCAAACAACAAAACCAACCATAGATTAGTACCATAGATAGAACCGATCCACCGATCCAACCAAACCAAAACCAATTAAAACAAAAATGGCGACTGAATTTGACTGAACGAACCTTAGATGAATAGCATTCTCTTTCTACGGGTCCGTATAACAAAAAAATCGATTTGAGCGCTTACAAAAGTGGTTCGTTCGGAGAAAGAGTAGTTATATTTAATCTGTGGGTTCGTTATTCCGATATCGCGTCTAGTTAATAATGAAACGTCATAGATGACGTCATAACCAGCGCCATCTTTACGCTCACAATGCTTATTGATTGATGCCCATACTATCGAGCATGGTCGCTGTGAACGATCTGTCAAATTGTCATATGATTAAAAAATTTACATAAGAAATTTTCAAAATCATCATAAACTTGAGGTTATGTTTACGTGAGCGATGTGAGCGCATATGCAGTAGGCTTGTTGAAAAAATATCGAAACATCGATTTATCGCTATTATTTTTTCGATGTATTTTTGAGCGATATTTAATGTTTCGATACATCGATGTATCGATATAAAATTCAAAGTATAAAAAAAAAAACGATATCATACTTACTTTTCTTTTAAATTTTATGCCTATTATTGTTTTTGGTCGACTCAATTCGCTGCTTTTTAATTTGGTACTTAAGTTGGTAACTCTGTCTACTGCCTTGTCAGCACTTGTCAGTCAATGTCAGTTTCAACTGTCCGTCTCTGTATGACTGTATTTATCTAATAAATATGTACCTAATGTGAGATGATTGAAGTGTGATTGAAGTAGATTAGGCCAAATAATGCTTTCCACTCTTGGACTTTACTCCTTTCCATGAGGTAGAGTCAATTCACTATAGCAAAGTACTATAAAAAAAAATTTTGAGCGCCAATACTCTGTCAAATTTTACCGTAATATCGATTTTTTTTTCACTTCTGACATCCCTATTCTACATCCGTTACGTTGAACACATCCCGATAGTCCCGATATCTGTCGTTAACGCGCTCAAACAATTCGGAACGACTTTGAGCGCCAAGGAACATTATACTCTATGGGAGAAGAAGACCAACGTCATACTTCAAAAGTGGTTCGCTTTTGAGACACTAGCGCCGCCATCGTAACCCTCCTGTAAACTTTTTGACAGAGCAAAATGGCGGGATATTTAAATCATTGTAAATGGCGGGATATTTGAATTCCATTTACACCTACTGTACTACAGGTGATATAATATGGAATGAACTACAAATGTTCTTGCGTAGAAAGAGTATGCTATGAGTTGTATATAATCTGTGTGTTCTTGTGTATTTCTGACCCAAGAATGGGCCAGAAACACAAGAAAGTTTGTAGCCCACGCCGCCGCCTTAATAAAAAGTAAGGAATAATTCAAAATAAAATTGAACACACTATGTTATATGTTGAAAGTTTGTATTTACTTCTATAAGCTTACAAATTTTAAACAATGTAAATTTTATAAAATACATTGTTAGGAAATTAAAACAAAATGATTATTAAATAATAAATTACCTACACTACAACACTCCGTTTGAAAAGGATGATGATTTAGATGATTTTGTAGCTAGATTGTGATCATCAACATCATGAGGAATGGCATATCTATAAAATTTTCTTGAAACCAAATCAATAAATGCACTCTTTTCAAATGATCTTCACACAACATTTTGTGACGTCTGTATAGCTTTTGGTGAAGATCATACTTGACCAGTTTACACCAGGGTGAATAAACTTGGCCCATGCTTCGACTCTGAAATAAAGAACATTTTTGTTAGTTTCCTTTTTGCACCAGTACCTAATGGTAAAACTTACTATTTCCTAGAGAAAGCCAAATTTCATACGCAATTAGGACCAATAATAATTCTAATCAAAATAGCGCGGAAGTATTAGCGGCACTTCAAGAAAAATATGAAAGAAACCAAGACATACTGGTGAACGTTCCAGCTTCCAGGTTTTGGAAAACGACTCATAGAAAGATTCGAATGTTTTAATGTTGATTTCCCGCATTTTTGCACATCGTCTTGGCGTGTCTTTCATAATTACAAATGGCACAATATCCACAAACAACACGAATTATTATGCAATCCCAATAACAATACAAACAAAGTAAAACTTACTTTTGGACTTTTGAATAATTTTTGCAGGTAGACTTGACATTTTCTATGTTGTACGTGGTGTTACCATTTCATAAAATTTATACTGACGATTTTTCCTGTGAATGGCAACATTACTTGTGACCCAGTTTTGCCGCCATCCAATCATAGCGCGTTGATGGGGCCTGTTGAGCGCTGTTAGCGCTGATAGTCTTGTGAACGGTCAACGGACCGCGCAGTAGGTAGGTAGTGTGAACAACCGATTAGTTTCAGTACTCAGAGACAACCGATTTTTAAAGAAGAAAGAAAAGATGAAACTTCCTCAGTACTGACAACAAAACAATTGTGAAACGTCACGAGATCACAGAATGTGAATGAATGGAATATGGTACAAAGAAATTTATAATAATGAGTGAATGAATGAATTCATTCCTCCTCACTCACTCCTCTCTTCTCTTGAACTTGATTTTTAGATTTCTATTTTTGCCTTGCTTTCATGAAAAAGGCAACACACAAAAATTTAATTTACGACAAAAAATTTAAAACAGTACAGATCAGACTGACTTTGGAAATAGTTAATTTTATTCGTTTTTAACATGGCTGATGAAGAACCAACTGATTTGGACTGGGTGCGATTACGTCAAGACATGGATAGTTCGCACCATGTTGAGACATCGAAGGAAAAATTTATTAGAAAAATATATGAAAACCCATTTGTTCCTTTAGGTTTGTAATATTTTACCGTCATAAAATGCCATCATTAATCACGGAAATCAATTCAAACAGTGCATGCGCAAATCGTTTTTCATGGTATAAGGTGCGACGTTCATCGAAAGGTTACCCAGTCTCTGGATTGAAATTTTCTTAAGTATTTTTTATACTTATATCTCTCGGTAAAAGATAGTGTCAGGGGGATTACCAAATAAATCTAAATAATAAGGCACCTTAATATTTAGATTGCTGTGGGGATTAGGAACCTATTGATGATGCCACTGTACTAAGTACCTACCTGCATTTATGTTTCATATTATATAAACCTAAAGGTACATTTAGATCTGTTCAACATCGGGCGATTTTGTGGAAAGCAACATGTTGAAAGCAACACTGTTGCCGTTTGTCGAATGAGTCATGCAACAAAACGTCGACCGTTCTACAAAATACGATATGTTGAAACGTGTTGCTCTTGTACCCACATTTGATGGGTTCATTCAACATTATTGTATCTACAAGTCATAATTTTTTGGTCAAAAATGGAAATTGGGTGGGATAATGATAAAGTTAAAAAATTATTGATGACTACAGAAATGAGGAAGTGCTTTGGAATATCACCCTGACTGTATATAAAGACAATAAAAAGAAAAAAGATGCGTATTTAAAACTAGCCAATCAGTATAATTGTTCAGAAGACACAAGAATAACAATCCATCATCTGAAAGTATATCTTTTAGTAAACTGTTTCGGTATCCACTTCTAAACATTGCCCGTTTCCACAACCTTCCTTTTCTCATTTTTTTCCGAGTACTGTCGTTTAAAATTAGGAAAGCCGCAGCAGCAATGACCTGCTCGGTAGACATCACTGTAGGCAACTGTAGAACGTATGTAAAATTAAACTGTAGAATCAGTTGCTGCAACAGATGTCGATCATTGTTGAACATACAACATTGTGGAACAGTGTTGCGTGCGACATTCCGTTGCTTCAACGAATTGTTGAACAGATCTAAATGTACCTTAAGGTGTCCTAGTGCTGGGTAAAATCCAATTCTGCTTCACTATATTCCATTCATTAATAAAAATTATGTAATATATTTTCAGGATGCTTTGCAACTGCTGGTGCTCTGTCCTATGGCCTGTGGAGTTTTAGGCAGGGCAGGAAAAGAATGTCTCAGAAAATGATGCGATTGAGAATTGTTGCCCAAGGCTTCACTATTGCAGCACTTGTTGCGGGAGTTATGATGGCAAAGCCTATCAAATAATGGAAAACAACAATTTTAATACCTGCTTTATTTAGCAGTAGGTACAAAGATTACAATGTAAATATACCCAGTTAATCTACCTCTCTCAATGTTATTCAAGTAAATTATTATGATGCAACTTCTACATTTATCTTTACTTAATTTTAAAACCAACTATCAAACTTCTGGCTTTAATTGACCACACATTGTGCATTCAAGAAATCAATGATAGAGGGCTAGAGTGCATAAATGCTAAGTTTAGTTTCTAGCACTATAACATAGTACCTATTACATTGTATGAAACTAAATAAAACCTACTACAGGTGTTTATCTTATATAGGAAGCTTGTGGATGGAGGAAATCACCGAAGAGGCAATAGAATATAAGGGTGGGTTTTATTAGGTAGGTACATAATCGCTCCACCAATAAATTCTGGACTCAATAAGGATGTAGCATGAATCTATATAGTAGGCTAAAAGGTTAATTATAGATTCATGGTAGGTATCTAGGTCCTTTTCTTAAGCATTTAAGTTATTTTAAGCCTTATATTTTGAGCTCGTATTATACAGTCATTAAATTTAACAGTGTGTTTTTTTTACTGCAACAGTAGGTATACTGTTTTAGTCCTATCCTATCATGGACAATACGTGTGCGTTACTGGGGCAGTGCGGCGGCATGTTGACTCAGATCAAGATGAATATACAGGGTGTTTGGTGGAGGGTTAGACAAACTCGGTGGGTGTGTAGGTGGACCTATTTGTGAAATACAAAAGAACGTGTAAATAATTAGTTATAAGCTCTCAAAGTTTAAAAAAGTAAAAAAAATAATCAAGGACAACTTTGAATCGTTTAAAAAAAAAATAGCGATCGAGAAGTTCAAATGCTTTAAAAATTTCTCTAATCATCGCTTATTACAACGGTACACACATGTAGCCGAAAAGTCTATAAACTTGTCAAAAATTAGCAGATAAAGGGAAAATGGAGTAAAAGCGCTAAGAATAAAACATTGTATTAAAACAATTTTGGTTCAAATATCACTTCCCTATTTCTAATATATGGTAGGAACGCTAAATTAATTTAAAAAAACTTTTTTTTATCATACCTAGGTATCCGACTACTTCGAAGATTCGAAATTCGAAATCAGAATTTCGAATTCGAATCAATATTTGTAATCGTTAAATTTCGTTCTTATTTTGGTTATTTGTTATGTTTTGATAAACTGTTTGTTGTTCTGTTTTGTTATCGTTGTTTTTGTCACAATGGCGTAATTCAGCATTGAAGAAGACGCTGATATTATTTATACGTACGGTCGATGCGATGGAAATACACGTGCAGCACAGAGACTGTACAGAGAGTTGCATCCTAATAGACGTGTTCACACCATAGCACATTTTCTAATACCTTTCGGTGACTTCGAGAAACGGGAAACTTAACTCTTCGAGAACCACGAGTCAGTGCAACGTAGCAGCATGTTGGTGTGGACGAATATATACTCCAAGCGTTCAACGAGGATACCACTACCAGTACTCGAAAGGTCGCCAGAGATCTGGGTCTTTCCATATGGAAAATGTGGTCTGTCGTCAATGCAGATGGATTTTTTTAAACTATGCAAAGTTGTCCTTCTTGATTATTTTTTTACTTTTTTTAACTTTGAGAGCTTATAACTAATTATTAACACGTTTTTTCAAATAAATAATGCCTTCAAAAGACGAAGGATACATCTGAGACCAAAAGCAAGTAAAAAATTTACTAGAAAACACGTTCCAAAAAAAAGTTCTAGGGGTAGAGAGGTAAAATTTCGGAAAATCTTAAAAAAATACAAAAAACAGGATTAAAAAAAATTTAAAACAGGGTTTTTTTTTCCTTAAATTTATATTTCACAAATAGGTCCACCTACACACCCACCGAGTTTGTCTTACCCTCCACCAAACACCCTGTATAAAAGTCAGAGCGCCATATCCTGTAAATTAGCTCCAAAAAAAAATTCGTGCTCACTTTGGTTTCAGAGATAGATAGATAGATAATAGCTTTATTGTACCATCAATGCTTATGAAATTATATTACAAACTACTAATTAAATCTATGTGGCACAATCGGCGGCCTTATCGCTAAAAGCGATCTCTTCCAGGCAACCAGAGTTAAGTACCTAGGTATTCGAAAAAATAAGATGCCATTGCAGTAACGTCTGAAAAAGTAACTGCATCGGCATCATTTTTACCTATTAGCCTTAGCCAAATTTAAAGTAGCTTATATCCTCAACCTCAACAGCCTGTATTAGTCCACTGCTGGACGCAGGTCTCCCCCTGTTATGCGCCTTATTGGCTTTAATCACATGGGGGGGTAATGCCTATACACACAGGACTGGAAATGTATGTGTTTGCGTGTAGTTGTAACACAGGCCAGTTGCTGAGTTAGCGCTGGGAGAACGTAACCCATCTTCCCTTTTATATCAATGGGGGCCGGCAAAAACCTTGATCGATGCTTCAGACAAAAATTTCTACATAAAATATCCTACAAATTTGGTCCTATTTATTTTTGCTCTACGTAGGTAAGGGTGGAGACTTTTACTCATCTTAGTATCGCAAGCATTGTTATAAAAGGGAAGATGTGTTACGTTCTCGCAGCGCTTACTCAACAATTGGCCTGAGTTACAAACACATACGCTCACAGTCACATTTCCAGTCCTGTGCAATATAAAGAACAACAAAGATGGAAAAACGTACCTAAGACCCAAGTGAGACAGAGACAACAATATGAATCTCTAGTACGACCCTACTAGGTATATTAGAAACAAATTCGGGATTTCCCCGAGTTACCCATGCACGCCGACTCGTAGAGTCGTTCATTAAACTCGCACCATCAATCTTGTCCCAACTGGTATGAGCGGACGAATCGTAAAAATGCTACACGCTTAGTTTATATATAAATACTTTGGGGAAAAAATGTTAGTGAAATAATAGGCAAGAGGCATATTTATTATGAATACACAAATTATTTTGTGTTTTGTACATAAATAATGTGAAATAAAATACAAATGATAGAAAGGTTCCACAAAGAGTTTGTGATTGTACTCGACGTATAAAATTCAATGGAAACAAAGAGCGATGCGAGTTGCAGAATGAAAATAATATCTATTTTACGATTTGTCAACTGACACCAGTTGGGTCAAAATTGATGGTACGAGTTGAAGAACCACTCGATTCGCAATAAGGCTATTGCTATCACTGTTTACACACTAATTTTTCATATATTTCTATCCCTGTCTGCAAATGGCGAAAAAAGGAAAAAGTAAATTAATCAAAAAAAATAAATTTTTGGTGTACTTTCGAGTGAAAAGTGATGCCGTGGGCTTTGTTTTTTGTTTTGGAGCTATTTGTACACCTAGTGAACGAACACGAAGGCATTGTTGTAGTCTTTTAGTCATTAAATCACAAAAGTACGTCGTAGCAATCACGTACGCACGCGCCGCCGCCGCCGGTCCGACTATGACTGCAGTGGGAGGACCTAATTGGACCTAATTTGAGCCTGCCGGTTTCGAGAAGATAGTGCCTCATCTTCCCTTTTATATCAATGACCGCAAGGTATAACTGTACCAATTTACAAAACCACGAATTATTTCCCCTAACTAATTAATTGCCCTTAATCGGTTAATTTGATCGTTCTACCCTGTACTATTACTTCGGCCGGCCAAAGAGAATGAACGCTACGCCACAATAAATAAAATAAATAAATA
Source organism: Eupithecia subumbrata (assembly GCA_949316285.1). Lineage (NCBI taxonomy): Eukaryota > Metazoa > Arthropoda > Insecta > Lepidoptera > Geometridae > Eupithecia > Eupithecia subumbrata. The sequence goes on along the minus strand of OX438640.1, from coordinate 16,662,700 downwards.
AATAAAATAATAGTAGGTATAATGCTGGACAATTCACACAGCATTATCTAGCCCCAAGCTAAGCAGAGCTTGTGTTATGGGTACCTACCTACTAGATAACTGTTAAACATAATACAATACATAGATCGATATGATTTATTTAATAAAGGTACATAAAGAAAACACCCAGGCCAACGGAACAAATTTCTGCAGATCGTACACAAATTTGTTCCGAGGCGGGAATCGAACCCGCAACCTCCTGCGTCGCAGGCGGACCTTCGCCCGCTGCGCTACGGAGGAGGTCAAATTATTGTGGCTATTGGGGCTAGGTACGCGCCAGCTTTAGTTACGCGCGCCGCGCCCCGCCGCCGTGCTGGGGGAGAAATAGCCGCGTTTCGTTTCTCGAGTGATTATTGTAGAAAATAAAAAAATATTTGTCATCTCACATTAATTCCTAAAAAATCCTTAAAAAATTAAAATAACGCTTCTATTCTTTGGTTAAATATAAAAATGCGGATTTCGTGACATTTTGATCCAACTAACACCAGTATGAATGGATTCATTGCTGTACATTGTGGTAAATAAAGTTTTTTAGTTGTAGGTAAGATTTACCTAGCGTTTGTCCCTATAAGCTTCTTTCACATCTATTCACGGAATTTTTCCAGGCGCCGGTTATCACAGCGATTCTCTAAAGAAGGAGTACAAAAAGACTTGTAACCAAGCATGCAGGAAAGCAATAGAAGCCTTGCGCCAAGGTGGTAATGCTGTTGAAGCTGTAGAGAAGGCTATTGTTGGTAAATAATATTCGACTAAGCATTTTAGAAAATTATTTTTCTCTAATTACTCACCACACTTATGATTTTAGAATTGGAGAACAGTCCACTAACCAATGCAGGCTTTGGATCAAATCTTAGCTGGAATGGATCGGTTGAATGTGATGCTTCTATCATGAATGGACAGACATTACATTTCGGAGCTTGTGGAGCAGTCTCAAATGTGTTCAACCCTATTACTTTAGCCAAGCACTTGTGCCTAAAGCAATGTGAAAATCTATCTCTCGGCAGAGTTCCTCCTTGCATACTGACTGGTCAAGGAGCTCGATCATGGGCTGAAAGAATGGGCTTGGAAGTTGTAGACAGTGTGAAAATGATATCTTCCCGAGCTTTTCGAAACTACAAGCACTGTAAACGGAAATTGAAACGCTACTCTATACAAAATGATGTCCAGTTCAGCCCTTTAGATACTGTTGGTGCCATATGTGTTGATTCTAATGGAGTGGTAGCTTCAGGTGCTAGTTCAGGCGGAGTCTCTTTGAAGCATGAAGGAAGGGTAGGGCAAGCTGCATCCTATGGTAGTGGTGTTTGGGCAGTGATGAGTAGAGATGGTACAAAGCCATCTATAGCAGCATGTACATCTGGATGTGGAGAGCATTTAATTCGCACACAACTTGCCAAATGCACAGCAGAAAGCTTACTAGAATCTTCACCAACCCTAGGTCTGGATAAGTGCTTGAAAGACAACTTTTTACTATCACCATTTTTGTGGGATGTACCTCAAAGATTAGGTGGAACATTAACACTGAAATTTGACTCACTGACTGGTGATGGAGAACTGCTTTGGGGGCACACCACTAAGACAATGTGTATTGGTTACAGCTCAACACAAAATGAAAGACCAAAGGTATACAGATATAAAAAGATAAAATGTTTATTTCGTCTGAAGTTACACATCAACATTATATTTAATGCTATTCCCTTTATTTATTCTGCTTGAAGCTATGTTCATATTTAGTGGTAAACTAAGACCCTTACTTTTTTCCAGTGTATTATATCACATTTACCACCAAAAGTAGAGCAAGGAGTAAAAGCTGTTGTATCAGGGTATCCATTTAAAGTGCCACTGCAAACATATCCTGTATTACAGTGGGAAGTCAAGACTGAATCAAATACCAATGGATCTCTATTTAATGAACGTGATATGCTATAAACTTACACCAAGATAATTCAAATAAATTTGTGATTGATTGTGTTTAATGTGTAATAAATGATTTGTCCCAGCATGGTTTATTCTTTCTAACTACTCTTACTAAAGCCCAGGGATAGATACCCAGTTCATGGCTTGCTCCATATTATCAGGAAAAGATATTATGTGAACTTATGGATTTCTAATTTAACTACTATACAATACATTATGAATGTAAGCAGGTCTTATCTTCAAACTACGAAAGTTTTTATACTATACAATAAAGGTTGAAACAAAGTTTAGTGTTATCAGGATTTTATTAAATAAACTGTATGTAGCATTATCAAGTTTTACATGTTCTTAATTATAAATTCGGTGAGAGGCTAACTATTGAAACAGTGCTGAACCTTAATAATAAATTAAATTTTTCTGAACACAGAGCCTAAATGATAATTATTATCTAGTATAGAATGGAATAGTTTAGTTTGAGTATACGTAATTTGAAGCAGTTGTTAAAATGTGTTAAATACACACTAATTTAGCAGACTTGAGTTCATAAATTAAAACTTTTTGAAGAAAACCACAATATTAATTCATACATTATATAAATAATATCTAAGTTAGTTATAGTTATTGCCAATCAAGCACACAATTAGTCAACTCTTATGAGTTCATAAACATAAACATGAGTGCATAAACAGTTTGTGATTGATAACTGGTGCTTATGCACCAGTTATCAATCACAAACTGTTTATGCAAACCCAGTTTTTATACTTAGTTTTAGGGTAAACTGGTTTTATCAAATTAAAACCTAAAACAGAATTTTGTCACTGGAAGGCATTTTATTTCCTTTAACAATTTACCATCATCACAGATTTAAGGTTTTTGTTTATAAAACTCAGTAGGTTAGATAGTAGCTACGAGTAACAAATTATTTTGAAGTTAACTAACTAGTATTGAAAAGGTCATGGAAAGGAATAGACGGTTCCAGAAACTTAAAACTAAGTATGTTAGGTTTTTTTATGTCACAAGATAAAATAATTATTGATCTAGCTAAGTAGATAACACATTGTAGGCAGATTATTTATTTTGTTTGTTTTTAATAGAACTAAACATTATGTCAATTTTTGTAGCATGTTTCTTATTAATTATATGCTTTTTTTGTAAACAGAAACAACCCTAACTGAAAGAATAAATACAATATTTACAATGGTTCATTACTGAAAATGGTAATTAAGATGTTAAAATGTAACTTAGTAAATCTCCAACATTACAATAGGTATTGTACGAACCTATGTATGTACCTTATAAGTATGTATATTTGTACGTACGAAAACTATGCTTAAAAAATAAACGCAACTAAAGTTCGTATAATTAATTGTCACAGAAACACTGGCAAGGCACAATACCTTCCTCTTTATGTCACGCAAACAAAACCTGCTTAACAAATCATTATGCTTATTTATTTACAATTCAAATAAATGTAGCCTCACGAGCAAAATATAGAGAATTTTAATATCAATATTAAGAGAGATAACAAAATTCGTTAAATCATCTTGGATGAAGGATACTGATGGTAAGTTAATGTTTTTCTATTTCAAGCTACAATATTTAAAGCTCGACAAATCTATGCACACGTAGATGACATGTAGCGGTAAATTGTAAAAATAAATGCCAAGGTAATACTGAATTAGTCTTTATCACAACATCTAAACCAATATTTCTTCATAAAGGTAAAAAACTTACTGAAATGTTTATTCATCACATTGATGATGATTTCGAATATCGTAGACTCGAAATCAAAGGCATTCTCGAAAACGATTTCGAAACTCGTTTTTCGGGAATATTGAAGGCAATCTCATCAGTCTGTTCACACATTCTCACATTTTCCTTACACTTGTCCATTCTTACATACTCCTAAATTATACGCACCCGTACTCGTACCATATTGCCGATTCTTTTGAGTTGTCGTTTTTCTCAGGACGGTTATTAACTCTCAAATCATTCCTTGATTCATCTCTATCTTGAACATTCTCGTCGACATTGCGCGGCGGCTCATTCCTATCACTGGTTGATCTGTCGTTAATATTCTGGCACGCACCGTCTCCGATAACCGTGGAAATTCTATTGTAAACCAAGTAGGTAGGAGGATTCTCTTTGATGGGTGTACTTTGTGGCTTGGTGTTAAGGTTGACATTTGGATCGTCATCTGCAACATACACTGTCCGCCGAGAACCAGCCGTACCGAAGACAGGAGTTGGTGTTGATGCTGTAAATAAAGAGTTATGATTATTTTTCATCATAATAAGATACTTTTCAACACACTTGCTCATAAAGTGGCTCTATGGTCACCGGAATTAGGCACAGAATGACACCCATAATCAAACTGATTTTTTCATTGCTATAACTCACTCGTGAGTTATAGTTTTTTTTTTTTAATTTTATTGGTTGAGTTTCTTTGTTCTTAAAAAAAGTTTTATTAAAAAAAAAAGATCGTGTTCAATAGAACAAATAAATAAATGTTCCTATTGCTTGCTCATTTCATGCAACTTTTTATTTTAAATAGATAATTTTAACTCGTACGTGTTTAATAAATAAAACTTTCACTCAAATATAACTTTTGTTTTCTCTGTAATAAAATGAGTTCTTATTGTTATTTTATTAACAAGTGTGTTGAAAAACGTCGTATGATACACGTGTGTATTGATGATTATCGTCCTCGGCTCTCTTAAGACCTCAATTGGCGCCTCGACGGTAATCACCAATGTTACACACTAGTACCATAATGAACTATTATTTTTAACCGACGTTAAAAAAGGTTCAGTGTTCTGCTGTTTGTATGGCTTTTTTATGTATGTTCGTAGATTTCTTTTTTTTCGTAGTTCAGGGAGTTTTCTATGTATAATAAAAAATAATCTAGTATAAAATAATGTATTAAGTATATCAGTTATCTATTACCTATAACATAAGCATTGCTTGGGGCAAGCTGATGCTGTGTGAATTGTCCAACATTTTTTTTCAGTGTATAGAATTTATGTAAGTAATTTTTAGTTTTTTTTTCTAAACAATCAAATTAATTGTAACTTACCTTGTGGCAGTCCTGTGTCGTTTTCAAGTCCTTGAAAGCTGTTCCGATGTGAGGATGGAGGGACTGCCTTATGTGGCCGTCTTCTAAGCGAGGCTCTGATCAAAGCATCATCGCCCCCTCCGCTGTGGATCGAAGTCGCAGAAAGTCGCCTGACGAAATTACTCTCAGTAGTCAATCTTGAAGAATCTAAACTAGGTATAGAACCACTAATATCCATGTTATCAGATTTCTTCAATAGTTTATCATCGAATCTCCTACTAAAACTAGAATCGGAGCTGTGCCTAGGCGATTCGACGCTAGGGTTAGATGAACCTTGGTCTTCCGAGTTCTTTGAAAGCTTTTCTAGATCTTGACTGCCGGGGTCCGACTCGCCAGATTCCGAACCAGCTAAAGTCAGTTGCGATTTGGACCTACTAGCATCTTCAATCCTCTTGTTGTTTCTAGAGGGTACTTTGTTAATCAAATCTGTACCGGCTTTGCGTACTCTTTTTACAAATGATGCGCCAAATCCACGCCTTTTCGTTGTGCAGTTATCTAATTTCTTATAATGCTCCATAATTTTTTCTTCTAATTTTTCTTTTTGTCGGCACAGTGCGTTTACTCTGTCAGCAAACATTTTTTCTTCCTCGTGATAATGTTGTTTATCTTTCAGAGAATGCGCAAGTAATTCGTGATATTGAGTAAGCAGTTGCGACACATGGTCCATCAAGGACCGCCTGTCAGCATCCAAACTTTTATTCATTTGAATCAACATCTCGCAATGCTGATTTGTCTTGTTTATTTCGAGTTCCATACTGGTAATCACTTCAACTTTTGTGTTTATTTCGCCGGACATTTCAGTGTTTCTTAGTTTTAGTTGCGCCACTTCGCTCCTGAGATTTCTGTATTCTTCCTGCATATTTCTGTATTCATTTTTGAGCCTGTCGCTTGCGGTAAATAGATTCCTAAAGTCATCTTTGAGCTTTGAATGTTCGGCTCGAAGATTGGTTAGGTTTCGCGATTCTACTTTGAGATTTTCTCGCTCTTTTTCAAAATCGGCTACTTTTTTCTCGTACGTTGCTACATTTTCTTTCAGCTCTCTATTTTCAAGTTTCAAGTCTCTTAAAGAAACTTTGATAGGTTCCCTTTCACTAAGCAACTCTTCGTACTCAGTATTCAACTGCTCATGTAAGGTTTTTAGAGCAACTTGATCTCGCATAAGATTATCTTGTTTATCTTTCAAAACTTCCAGTTGCTTTACAATTTCTTCTTTCTCAGCTGCAAGTTGGCTGTTTGCTAAATGCAGAGTCATTTGTTGGGACATGAGAGAACCATTTTGTGAATTTAGTGTGGCAATGTTTACTTGTAGTTTAGCGTTTTCAGCTTGACTGTTTTCAAGAGATGCCTGTAATGCAGCCATGTCTGCAGTTAGCTGTTCTATTTGAGGATTAATAGAAGTGACCTCTTGTTTAAGTATATTTTCATGAGTACATTCACAGGGAACCATTTTCAAAAGGTTAGCTTTAGCGGCAATTTCACTAATAAGTACATCGTGATCTGTGTTAGAAATTATTTTCTCGAGCAATTCTTCGACATTCACTTCTTTAGTTGCAATTTCAAAAGCATTGATCCCAAGTTTCTCCATGCTGTATCGTAACTTATCGAAGTTGACTTTTTCTGCTATCAAATCTTTTTGTAATGTTTGCACCGTTTCAGAGTCGACTTTCTTTTGCGATTTGAGTTCTTGAGTTTTTTGTTCAAGTTCTTTGATTCTGCTGGTAATACTTTGATTGATTTCGAGTTCTTTCGATAGTCTTTCAAGCTCCTTCTTCTTAAGTTCAATTTCCGTAGTTAGTTTATCAAGAGACACGTCTTTTTCTTCCACGGCTTCACGAAGTTTATTAACTTCTCTTTGTAGGTTATGTGTGTCTCTTTCACTGTAAGTCAATTTAGTTTTGAGTTCTTCGTTTTGAATGATTAGCCCTGTTACTTTATCTGCCTCTGGTTTCACTAAGTTTAGTTCCTTTGTCCTGGAATCTAATGTTTTCTCCAGATCATCGGCCCTTCTTTGAATAGAATCACATAGCATTTGTATTCTTTGCTTATCTTTGGTTAACGATTCTAAATGTTTTTCAAAGTCCTGTAACTTGTTTTTCTCAGATTCTCTATCTATTGCTTGCCTGTCGATGAAATTTTTTTTGCTGTCTAGAGAGTCTTGTAGTTTTCTGTTTTCTTCTAATGCGTTTTTGAATACCTCTTCTAGTTCAGAATTCTGTTGCATAACCCTGTTACAATTTTCGTGTAGCTGTTCGCATTTCAGAGTGAGTCGTTTCTTTTCTTTTTCTAACTCTAATACTTTGTCAGTGCTCTCAAAAACTGATTGTTCTCTCAAACTATCGATTGTGGATAGAAGTCTTTTGTTTTCTAGTTCTAGTTTCAGTGCTCTAGCTTGTGCGTTGCTTGTCAGTTGTTCAGACAAACTGTTTTCGCCTGATTCTAAAGTGCTTTCGCATTCATTGTCTGTATCTAAATTACTATTATTGCTTTCACTGAGAACTGATTTTGTGATATATTGTAAATGATTATTTTCTTCAATAAGCTCTTGTATCCTTTGCTGTTCCGCGTCTCTCTCCTAGAATAAAGAATTTCATATAAATTACAATTTTATATATCCTTATCACCATCATCAGCCTATATTAGTCTACTGCTGGACTGAGGTTTCCCCTAAAAGAGCCACGGGTGTCTTCAGCTTGCCGCATCCAGCATCTGCGCGCAGTCTTTCGCAAATCTTTATTTCACCTAAACCTGGACACAGGGCGTCCTTAACTACGTTTACAGGATCACAGTCTCGCAACTACTATCACATCACACAAACATACATACATAGAGGCGGATGTAAGTATGTATGTTGGTTACTCTCTGTGAAAAGATTTGGATGAAATTTAGTACCAGGATAGCTTATATCTTGACTTAACACTTACGCTACTTTTGATTCCGAAAAAGAGCTGTGTTCCTGCGAGATTATAAAATTTTGTGTACAAACTTAAAACACCGTGGAGCGAAGCTAGTTTTTTATAATATGTTAAAAAATATTTAAAATTCAAGATTAGGTACATTATACTAGACACTATCTCTAACTAAAGCGATGTTATTAGCCTCCCTCTTCCAGTTGAATCATAGCTGCCTTGAGCGTTAAGCATTTCTCGGCCCGCTTCCATGTCCGATGTAGCTCCTCGTCACGCGTTTCCATCAGAGCCTTGTTATCTTCTCTAAGCTCTGACACTTGTGTCTTGTAATACTACATTAGACACTATCACTTACCAAAGCGATATCATTAGCCTCCCTCTTCAGTTTGATCATAGCTGCCTCGAGCGTCAAGCATTGCTCGGCCCTCTTCCTAGCCCGCTGTAGTTGCTCCTCGAGCGCGTCACGCGTTTCCATCAGAGCCTTATTGTCCTCTCTTAGCTCTGACACTCGCGTCTTGTAGTACTCGGCGTCGGCTAAACGGTCGCGGTACCGCTGCATTTCTTGTTCTAACCTGAAACGAAAGTGTTTAACTGAGAAAAGGCTATTTCTTGTCATGTTAAACCATGTATCATACAAAAAAGTTTATAAAAAAAGCTCATTTGACCATAAAAGACGTTTTCATAGACTTGTCAGCCTTTTGGATTGTGCAGATTGGATACTCCTATTATTCGATTGATCCATTAAAAAAACCTGGCAATCAAGAATGCTAACCGCATGATTTAAGGCTAAACGAGTCGCTCCTGCTTCTCTTTCCATACAAACTTGGAAGGGTAACTACAACGCTGTTTGATGTTGACCATCCAAAACTAAGGATAATATCAATTTATCTCGTCATTATCTGTTTGTATACACCCAAAACCGTAAAAAATACATTTGAAATACAAAATACAAGCTTCTAAACTTTCGTATTTGAACACCGATTTTAGTCCAAATTGGGCGAAAATAAATAATACCTACATATGGAGCAAGAAAACTCGAAAATAAAGCCCGTACCGACATAGTTTAGTTATTAAAAAGCTAAAATAAATTTATTTTAAAAATAAACTCTTAATAGTTTTTCTATAATAAATAACCCTTGAGCTAAAAGTCTGTTCCCATTTTTTTACGCGGCCGTTTTACGAATAAATCGCTGTGCACCCCATCTTAGCGTGCGGGTCCGCTGCGCCCACTAATGAGTTCGCTTGGACGACTTGTGTAGCCTTAATAACAAGACACAAGCCTTTTATCCTACACACACATTTAGTTCCTGGAAGAACGCAGAAAATATAAAAAAAAACTACTTAAATATTTGAATTCCGCGCGAATATGTGTCAGATTCCGTGTCGATGACTCTGTAGCGGAGAGTCTGAATAGCCCAGCTGGGCTTTTGGTGTCATAGATCACACTAATATTATAAATGCTAAACTTTGGATGTTTGATACCTCTTCACGTCAAAACTACTGTACGGATCAATCTGAAATGTTGCATAGATGTAGTTCCAGGCCTGGATTAACGTATAGACTACTTTTTATCCCGGAAAAAGGCGTGCGAAAACACAAGCAGAAGCTAGGTTTTAAAAAAGAAAGGTAATAATTTCCAACAGGTGGTTTTCTATAACTATAAGGTTATACCTATCACATCGTTCCGCTTTCTCCCTAAGAGCGTCGACTTCATCTCGATACCCTGTCGCTTTCCGCGCCTCATTGAACCACTCCTGGCTGTCAGCGCGCAGTTTTGTCAGAACTTGCTTCGTGTGTTCCAACTCTTCACGGCATTCTGATAGCTGCTCGGATTTCTCTTCTCTGGAAAAATGTTAAGGGAAACTGTTAGGAAAATAGGTAATGAGTTTCACAATTGTTTTTTTTACTAAGTGTAGAGGAAATGATAACATTTAGGTAAGAACAAAAATAAGAATGAAAAGTCAGGACACGTTTTCACATACTTGGAATGTTGAAGCCACGGGACATGTATCGACGCGCGCTATGTTACGATCATGTTACGATCTACATTTTTCGGTTTATGAGCGATCTACATACTTACGTTAGACCATTCAAAAAGTCTCCATGATGATGATGATAGTTTTTCGTTTTATCTGACGTGTCCATAAGTGAATAAAGAGAAGTAGCGAATAAAGTAGGTATAGTGAAATTTTATTTAAAATGCAAAATTAACAGTTTTCATTCCCCATGTCCGCTGCTACACGTACCTCCCCCAAACAAGAATGGTTTTTCCACCAACGGAAGAATGGTTTCGGCGGATTAGTGATCAGATCACAGGTGTGTTAAAAATACACAAAAGGAAACTGCTGCCCTTTCTCTGGTAAGTTCCCTAGTCGGTTGAGTTGGGGGTTGATTCACGGCGAATTTTCATAATAGGTACCTAAACGGGGCGTTCACAAACGGGGGGAGGTGGGCATTTTAATGTTAGACACTTACAATTCCTGCCGCTGCTTTCTCAACCGGGCCTTCCAATCAGCAAGCTCTACAGCCAAATGCTGGCTATCGCCATTGCTCTGGCTGACGTTCTGAGTAGACCGGCTCTTAGCGTTCTTATTCTCACTGTCATTCTCGCACAGGCCTTCGTGGAGTACTAGGGATGCCCAGTTTTGGAGATAGTGGTCCCTTTCTTTGGCGAGGCGTCGCATGTGGTTGAACATCGTAGGTGATTGAAATAGATCGGCTGCGTCTGGTGTTAGGACTACTGTTTGCATGTCTGTGACCTAAAAAGAAACATATTTTATGGTAATGTATATTCTAGGGATTCCAAAATCGGGTCCTTTTCGAGGAACCGGGAATCCCGGGAAGTTTCAAAGTAGGAACCGGGAATTCCCGGGAATTCCCGGGAAATTTCGAAAAAATGTTTTTACTGCTATACCACTACCGAAATAAGATAATTTAATATACTTCACGTCCTTTTTAGGCATTTCGCTGATATTAGGTACCTATGCGGTATTAGGTATGTTACTTAAAGCTGTATTTATTTTCAGATGTTAATAAAATGAATAACAAATTCTTAGGTCCATGTCTTTTGTCCCCTCGTTCGACAATAAGCCTGAAGGCTTTTCGTTCTATAGAGTCTTGACTGAACCCAGCACAACACATTCATTTGCTGTCATGTTCCACAGCAAAGTGCTTTGCTGATACTCCATGAGGCCGGACTTGAGCTATCCTTGTGTGAAATATCGCCTGATCTCGTATACGAGATCAGGCGATATTTCACACAAGGATAGCTCCAAACTTTAGGATAGCCACAAAGCTAAGCGTCTCATACTATAGTATGAGACGCTTAGCTTTGTGGCCACCGTTTTAGCTTCGATTCGTTTCTTCATTTTAATCCAATGAAAGTACAGAAGTTCAGAGTCGTTGTAAGAGTGACACCGAGGAGCTCCCGTTGTTTTTCGAGTCCTCTAAGCGAAAACATCAATCTAAAAATACCTTATTACGTACCCACATAATAAACAATATAATGTTCTTCTATCCAAATACTAGGCCACGGTGGCCAGGCTCAACGGAGACAAATATAAAATTGGATTAAGTGTTCTTTGTTAGTCCACGGTATTAAAAAAACCAGTTTTAAGGTTTATATAGTTTGGTAGGAAAGGTAGGTTCAAAGGTTTAATCACACGAAGTACTAGCAGAAAGGAAAGATACCAAGATTGAAACATTTTCATTTCTGTCTTACATGTTTGGTTCAAGTTTTTTTTCGGTGTCTAAGTCCGTTTATCACACTTCCTACTAATATTATAAATGCATGAGTTTTTGTGAATGTTTGTTACCACGTATCTCAGTAACTAGTTAACCGACTTGGTTGAAATTTGGTGTGTAGATAGTTTAAGTTCTGAAATAACACATAGGTTTTTCTAATTTGCAAAAAATAATCTCAGGTAGTTAAAAAGGGTGGTTAAGTTTATATGGATAATATTATTATTCCTTGGTTAGATTCACTCAAAACTCGATATAAATAAACTATCAAGTAAACAATGAATTACGTATTTCTTATTTTTACAAAACGACCCCTAAAGTTATTATTTATTGCAAACCCCCTGTTGTGCAATAAATAACTGAAATTTAGACGCGGGCGAAGCCGCGGGGCGCAGCTGATAATATAAAAATATATTATAAATATGAAAGTTTGTACCGTTCCTTCTTCACGCCAAAACTACTTTCGAATCGGGCTGAAATTTTGCACGTTTCCAAAAATAAATTTTAAACGTTTCCAATAGCGCGTGCGAAGGTACGGGCAGAACGTTACCGGAGTACTAGCTCTTTATACAAATTGTAAAACAGATATGACTTGCCGCAAATATGTTGGCTAAGCATCTTTTTTTCGACAACTCGCATTATTTGAACTTTATGGCATTATTAATTTCGGAGAATTTCCTGAATCCTCAACCAATAAAGCAGGTATAGGTACATTGTGCATGTGTACACGGAAGCTCAATTTTGGGCATTCTCATACATTTTTGACTGCTCTCTGTTTTCATTGCAGGGAAAAATAACAATTGATGTATATATCAAGTGATACAAATCATATCAACCCTGCCTAATACCGCGTAGGTTAGGTACCTGATAATGTGAAATGCTATAAAAGGAAGTGAAAATGTTGAGTTACGTTATTTCGGTAATGCTATATAAGTAAAAATATTTTTCCCGAAATTTCCCGGGAAATGATTTTGGATTTCCCGGTTCTTAAATCAGCCAAAAATTTCGGGAATTCCCGGGAATTTCGGGAACGGGAATTCCCGGGACCAATCCCTAGTATATTCCATAAAAGAAAAAAATATTTTATTTTATTTTACACAATAATCATTATCTTCAACGTCACTAGTCCATGGCCTGACATACATAGGCCTCCCCTAATGAGTACCCAGCTTGCCGCACCCAACATAATTATGCCAGAAGTCGTTCGCAGATCGTCATTTCACCTGGCCACTGGTCAAGTTTACTAAGTCACAGTCGCCACTCAAGAACACGCTGGATGGTAACACCCACTGGATGGTAACACCCACTGGATGGTTGACGTTCCATAAGAAAGTTTTTAAGGTACACACAGAAAGAAATCTGCTACACAAAAAAATAAGGACAGGGACAGCAAATAAGGATATCGCCCTAAGTTAAGGTAGCAATGTCGGTACCGCGGCGACATCTACACAGTAAAGACTCGGGCGTACAACACAAAATGCAACGCGAATGCAAAGTTAGCGCTCCATACTGGTTTGATTCACATCAGTTTATTATGATAATCTGAATATAACAACAACATTTCAAAAGTAAAAGTGACTCAAGCCACTTAAGATGCAAGTTTCAACTCGTTAATTCATTACGCAAGATATTATAACATCCTTGTTTACATTATTTTTTATGTCATCTCTCAAATCTTGTAAAAATCTATGAATATTTTAATTTTTACCCCTGATGGGAAACTTAAGTATGTAAGTACCTTTATAAATTTACTATACAAGCAGATTACGAAGAAAAATCGTAAAGTTGCCGAGACAAGTCAAGGTTGAGTTACTTAATATAGGTACTTGTGTTTGTCAACCACTTGTTAAGGTTAACTAGCTTGGTTAACCATGGACAAACCATGCTTATTTATACAGACAGATGTAAATTGATTTATATATTAATTCCCAGCTTCTGCCCGCAGCTTCGTACGCGTATTTTGGGTATAGTAAAGTAGCCTATAATCCTATAATCTAAGGTAGGGGATGTTATAAATGTACGCTAAATTTCATCATGATCTGTTCAGTAGTTTTGGAGATCTTAGGTATGTAAATTTCACATTTCACAAACTTTCGACTTTATAATAATAGTAGGATAGGACTTATGTAGATGTTTTTTCATCATGTTTAATTCAGTGGTTCTGAAAAAAAAAAACTACTGTTGGCTCTGGTCTTCTGTATTTGCACATAATGGATACCTACATTATGTGCTTTGAATAATAACCATCTGATTTTGCCATAAAAATGAATTTAAATATACCTAAATAATTTTGTCTGTATATTACACATCTGATGATGTTCTAGATGCTGGATGCGGCAAGCTGAAGACAGGGCGCTATGGCGCTCATTAGGGGAGGCCTTCGTCCAGCAGTGGAATAACATAGGCTTATGATGATGATGATGTTACACATCCTATTGGCCATTGAAATTTGTTGAACCAATGTTATCAAAGGTATGGATTTTCGTTATGCAGCGAGAATCTAACCCACAGCAACCTATGGCTCTGCAAATTACGTCATGAAGGTCGCCAATAGATATTCCCTTCATACTTGGTTGTTTAAATTGCCACTTATCTCTAAGTTCATATAATTTGTTCCACTTGGCCGATCCCTGTCTTACCTACAGGAAGGAGGGTTACATGTTATGCTGGCGTGACTACCTTCATGCAGTTACATTCTACTTGTTTTGAGTAACTTACTTTATGTCACTTAAAGTTTATATGTTATAAACAGACCCCCATTATCTATGTAGGAGTTTGGCAGATGGTAGTTAGTGATGTGACAATGTTTTCCATACATTATTTAATCCTTTGTTATCGGTGTCCTATGGAATAATACATTTAATGCCATATCTTACATTATTTATTCATGTTTGTTTTATACATAACTAGCTTTTGCTAGCAGCTTCGCTCGAGTTTTCGCAGATAAAAAGTAGCCTAAGTGATATTCTGTAATATACCTTTTTTTTAATAACAATACTGTCAATGTTGCTGGACATTACTTTAACAAACAAACTTTTCATTAAATTTTTTTTTTTGTAAGTAACATTATGAATTTATGACACACATATTTAATGGCAATGTTGATTGTTTCATATCTATGTATGTTACATTTTTTTTATAATGGAATATAATTAAAAATTAATTAATTGAATTGAATTAAGGATTATAATGTCAAAAACCCCACTACTACTATACAAATTAATCAAAATGTAAATTATGTTTATTATTTAGATGATTGTTTTTAAAATATTTTGAACTCTGGATTGAACAAAGTGTGAAGAGGTGCCTTTTCTTTAAACACCACTAACCTGTCTGCTGTTATACTATACTAACCAATCTGCTACCGAGATAACGGGGTCTAGTTATAAATAAAATATACATAAGTATAAGAAGATTTTTATATGTTTTATTAGCCAATTGCCTAAAATTTAATTTTATGTGACCTTGTCTGAAACTATCTCGGCCAAGTCAAATTAGGTTCAACTCAATTTATTATTATAATGTTTTTTTTTATTATTGCTTAATTCATTTTCAACCATCATCCCACTCTAATATAATTAGATCATGTGTTTTGGGAACTAGACAAATTCATTTGTTTAATTATTACTGCATTAAAATACAAATCTTGACTCATACCTGTTTGATACACTCCACAATATTATGCTGCAGTTCCAAATCAAGCTCCTTTATTCTAGTAATAAACAGCTCTTTGTTTGGACACTGAACAGCTGCACCAAGGAGTAAAAGAATCAATAGCTTCATTGTCTCAAGTCCTTCCCTTGTGTCCGGAGCCTTACCCAGACAAATACATTCAGGCACCACCAGAAGTGTCATACCAAGCTCTTCTTCATACAATGCCTTGACATTTTTGATAATAGCATCAAAGTTCTTCACTCTACCCAGGATTAAGGCTTGGTCTTCTAACCCTGTGAGCTTTGTTATGTGGAATGATGGTTCCGGATCTATTTGCAGGTAGACTTGGTGTAAGATGTCCCCATTGTATAGAGATGGGTACCCATTTACACATTCTGGGTTGGGTATACATGATTTAAGCTGAAAAATATTAATAGCTTTAAAAAAATATATGATAATAGGTATTAATAGGGTAGGTCGGTAGGTGATTTTTGAAACATAAAGATTATATTTATTTATTTAAGTAATTTATCAAATGTTCTTTTGAAATCATCATTTGAATAGGTAGTAAATTGCCAGTAACATAAGATATTTTCTAATGTAATGAAAGCTAAGTTCACATGCTTACATTTCCCTTTCTACAGTGAACTGAACTATGTTGTGTACTTAAGAACAATAGGTGAAATATCTGAGAAGAGTATGATTTAATTGTTGGTTCTATAGCTCTCTCTAGAAGCTTATTTCCCATAAAACTATAAAATGCTATAATTAGAAGTCCAATTTTGTCTATTTTAAAACTGATGCTGCCTGCTGTGTACATGATGGGCCAAACTGTATAGTTGATTGCTAGGACCTTATAAATAAACTTATATGTATTATCAGTGTTATTATTATAGGCACCTTTTCAAAAAATATACTTAAAAATGAGCTAATTGTTTTATTGAGTGCGGAACTACTACAAGCTATCCTTCTTTTTCAAATAAATACCAAACTATGACTATGACTATGCTGGCAGTCATGAGCCTTTCATGGTAATAGATAGACATAGGAATACGCGAGTGCAATCATACGGAACATCTTGATATTTTGTCTCACGGTTCACGCAAGTAATAAAAACAAAGACACGGATGGCTGTGCACTCACCCACGAAACTAGAGGCCCGTTCAAGAAGTCATCGATTTCGGTACCAGATGCGGCCATAATTATTATGCGCTAGGACAAACGCAATCTATCCTGTCGAAAGCTTTTTGTAAGCATGGCATTGAGTTAAACACACAGCAGTAAATAAACGAAACTCCGAAATAATTGGAATGCACAATGAAAAGGAAACCACCACGACTCTTTACTTTTTGATTTGATTGATTGTATTGTTTTGTTTGACATACTGACAGCAAACGACGCAAACGTGACATGACAAGAGTGACAAGACATCAAAAATGAAAGTTTTGTTTTTCTGAGGTGTCGGTACTGAAGTTCCGTCACCTTTTAGTCTGTAGTGCTTGCAACGTCTGAATGACACACAGATTAAATATAACGAATGACATCAATGACATCAACTTCAACTTTTTGTCAATTGTGAATTGACCGAGAATGCAAATGTCAAATTGAGTGAACCAGTGAATCTGAAGTTTCTTTGTTTTCGTTTTGTTTGTTTGTTTGTCTTTCTTCGGCTTGTGGGTATTGCTATTGCAAGAATATCTAATTTATAGATTCAGATGCGTTTGCGCTTTGTTGTGAGTAGGGATGTTAATTCGGTCGGCGTTTTAATTAAAAACTAAGTTTAACTACGAATATGGCAGCTTGTGAACCGCGAAAACCCGAGTGTTCTAAAGACAACATTTCCACGAACTCTATCGATGAGGGTTTGCCACGAGAACTCAGCCAGTTGAGTCTTTCAAGTGCCACAAGTCAAGATGAACTCTTCAGTGATAAAGGGCACTCCGATAGCACTCTCAAAAACATATTCGGGTACTTCCAGGCTCAGAAACTTTGCGATGTAGCTCTGATTGCCGGAGGATGCAGGTTCGTTTGTTACCTATCAGTCAGTTATTTTGCTTTAGTGTTTTTTATGACGACGAGCCGGTCTAATTTCTTGCCGTTAGATTTAATATCAGAGAACAAAGAAGTTTAATGTCCATAGATAGATAAAGTCCACCTGTGAAAGGTATGAAGTGCACCTGCCATACAAAAGATGTCCTTGTGAGAGTTCATGAACTGTACTTTCCAAAGTTAGTTTGTTGCAATTTATAAGGTAAACCTGTTTAGAACAAAGGCCAGGTACTACAGCAAAGAATACTTCAATTATAAAATTCCCATATTAATTTGATAAAAGTCTCCCTGCTACTTACCTACCTAAGATGTAAATAAGCACTATTTTAGTAATTTTTTGTATATATTTTTTAGGAATAGTGTTCTGTTGTCTAATTTTAACTGTACAAGTGTTGCTCTATTGTATAGAGACACATTCTATTGTATGAGAGATGTAATGGTTTAGGCTAAGTGGTTCTGTCATGTTATATGCTATGGTCAAATAAATTAATAATCATTATTCAATGAAACATACATACCCAATTAAAGATAGATACTGGTATCACAGAGTTGTCTTATAAAATACCTGTAGGATAAAGCATTTCTTATAAATTCATGAAATTTTTGGTTTTTAGATATTTACTACAATTGACTTAAATTAGTATAGTATAACAGTCATCTAGTGCCCATAACACAAGCTCTGCTTAGCTTGGGGCTAGATGATGTGATGATGTGTAAATTGTCCAGCATTATTGATATTATTTATTTAGTCTTATAATTATTAAAAACCTTTTGGATAAACCATTTCTTATCAATTCAAGAAAATATTGTTATATAGATATTTATTACAATTAACTTATATTATTAAAATAGTTGTGCCGTTATTGTTTTCTTAGAAAATTAAATTCCTAGTCCAATAAGAAGGCTAGCCAAGACTTTCGCTTTCTCTACCAACAATAATTTTGCATCTATGTAAAGAAGGTAACATCCTTTTTTTTTAAATAATAATTAAAACCAATTATTTATTTCAGAATTCCAGCTCACAAAGTTCTATTAGCATCATGCAGTGAATACTTCTCAGCGATGTTCACAGGCTCATTGAGAGAAGCCCAGCTCACAGAAATAACCCTTGAACGAATAGATGCACAAGCTCTTCAGTCTCTGGTCAATTATTGTTATACTGGAACCATTGGTGAGTTATAAAGTTAAAGATTGACAAAGGTGTTATTAGATTTCATCATGGTGAAGATTTTAAACATTGCAACAAAGCAAGCAAGTTGATTGTTTCTTGTTGTTGCGAGATTAAATTTTTTGTAGGGTATAATTTTTCTGAGTTTTACAAGGAATAGTTATTTTCCACAAAACAAATAGATAATAAATAAATAATAATGGTAATTGTATTGCTTCCCTGAAATTGTTCACGAGCATGTTGGAAGATATGTTTAAGACACTGGACTGGAAAGGTAAGGGCATTAACATTAACGGCAACTACATCTCACACATGCCATTCGCTGATGACATAGTTTTAATGGTGGAGTCACTAGAGGAGCTGAACCAGATGCTGGACGGCCTAGCCTCAGCCTCACGATGCATGGGTCTTGGCATGGATTTGGATAAAACCAAAATCATGATCAATGGCCTCATTGATCCGGGAACGGTCATCGTACATGCCACCTTCTAGAAATTGTTTCCGAGTATTTATATATATTTTTACCTTGGGCAAATTCTGCAGTTAGGTAAAAATAATTTTGAGAAGGAGGCCAAGAGGAGGATCCAGCTATGCTGGGCAGCGTTTACTTTTTATTAATTAACTACGTCGAGAGTCGTCATGCATACTGCAATGCTTGAAAACTAAAGTTTTCAATCAGTGCGTCCTACCCGTCATGACCTACGGAGCTGAGACGTGGACACTCACGGTAGGGCTGGTCCACCAGTTCAAAGTGGCTCAGCGAGCTATGGAAAGAGCTATGCTCGGAGTCTCTCTGAAGGATAGAATTCGTAACGAATACATCCGACAGAGAACCAAAGTTATCGACATAGCTCAAAGAATTAGCAGGCTGCAGTGGCAGTGGGCCGGCCATATCTAGCGAAGATCCGACAACCGCTGGGGTAAACGTGTTCTTGAGTGGAGACCACAAGTCGGCAAACGTAGTGTAGGACGCTCTCCGGTCAGGTGGGATGACGATCTGCGGAAGACTGCAGGCAGATGCTGGATGCGGCAAGCTGAAGAGAGGGCGTTATGGCGCTCATAAGGGGAGGCCTATGTCCAGCAGTGGACTAATATACTAAAGTCATTTATAACGGGATATTTACCATGATTTGAGTTTCGAGCTTTCTAATATTTTTTTAATATTATGGACTAATATAGGCTGATGGTGATGATGAATTGTATTGCTATTTATTTGTTGTTACTCTCTGTATTCTGTTACAACAAATATCTCTCATAATATCTAGCCTCAGCCTCACGATGCATGGGTCTTGGCATGGATTTGGATATAACCAAAATCATGATCAATGGCCTCATTGATCCGGGACCGGTCATCGTACATGCCACCTTCTAGAAATTGTTTCCGAGTATACTTACCTTGGGCAAATTCTGCAGTTAGGTAAAAATAATTTTGAGAAGGAGGTCAAGAGGAGGATCCAGCTATGCTGGGCAGCGTTTACTTTTTATTAATTAACTACGTCGAGAGTCGTCATGCATACTGCTATGCTTGAAAACTAAAGTTTTCAATCAGTGCGTCCTACCCGTCATGACCTACGGAGCTGAGACGTGGACACTCACGGTAGGGCTGGTCCACCAGTTCAAAGTGGCTCAGCGAGCTATGGAAAGAGCTATGCTCGGAGTCTCTCTGAAGGATAGAATTCGTAACGAATACATCCGACAGAGAACCAAAGTTATCGACATAGCTCAAAGAATTAGCAGGCTGCAGTGGCAGTGGGCCGGCCATATCTCGCGAAGATCCGACAACCGCTGGGGTAAACGTGTTCTTGAGTGGAGACCACAAGTCGGCAAACGTAGTGTAGGACGCTCTCCGGTCAGGTGGGATGACGATCTGCGGAAGACTGCAGGCAGATGCTGGATGCGGCAAGCTGAAGACAGGGCGTTATGGCTCTCATAAGGGGAGGCCTATGTCCAGCAGTGGACTAATATACCAAAGTCATTTATAACGGGATATTTACCATGATTTGAGTTTCGAGCTTTCTAATATTTTTTTAATATTATGGACTAATATAGGCTGATGGTGATGATGAATTGTATTGCTATTTATTTGTTGTTACTCTCTGTATTCTGTTACAACAAATATCTCTCATAATATCCTTAGGTAATCACTTTATTTTTTGATACAGAGCTAAGAGAAGAAACAGTGGAGGTTCTGCTATCCACAGCAAGCTTACTACAGTTAAACTCCGTCACAAAGGCTTGTTGTACATTCCTAACAAAGCAGCTGGATCCGTGCAACTGTCTCGGCATAGCACTCTTTGCTGAGCAACAGTCTTGTATGGACCTGCATAAGGCTGCCTTGAAATATACATATCAACATTTCATGCAGGTAATGTGCTCTACTTAATGACTCTGTAGGTATAATAGTTTTGTTTGGTAAGACACTCTGTTTTCCAATCTCTGCCTGAATTATTCAAAACCAAACTATTATACAGGCATTAAAAACGCTTTTAATAGGTATAACTTTAAACGCTTTGATAATTTTTTTTGTAAAACATTTAACGTATTCACTGCCCAGCCTCGGTGGTGCGACCCGTAGGGGCGCGCGCCGCCGCCGCCGCCGCAGTGTGCAGGCAGTGCCGCAGCGCAGTGGTCCGCGCAGTGGAATCGCTTAAAAGAGGACATAGGATTTTGTTTTCGAATTTCGTTTTTCTTATTTCGCCATTCGATAACTGTATCAAAACTGAGAAACTTTCGTTCTATTTTACTTTTGGCTAGGCCTGCAAAAGGTTTTGCCTTTTGCAGGTTGGTTTTATTCCAGGCAAGAGGCAACCTTAAAAGTTGAATAAGTATCCGTGTTTCACCTTGTTTCGACCTGATTTTTTATGGTTTGTTTGTGGCGTTATTTGGCATCAACTAGTCATAAACAAATGGGTGCCAAATTGTACACTTTTGAGTTATGGCGCCAAAACCCAAAAAAAGTTTTTTTGGTCTGTGAGCGTATTTTTATAAAATTTATTTTTCTATTCGATAGTTCTATCTTAAATACTTATGTTGTATAACTTTTTTAGCCTAGGCTTATACTTTAAGAGTAAATAGCAAATAGGTAACTGATCTTACTCAACGAGAGCCAATTTTAAAACGGTTATAGAAGGCGCGTTTCACATTTATACCGTCTGAAACTTATATGGGATGAGTGTAACACTGTTCTGCATCATATTCTTAAAGAAATATGCATGCCATATTGTGTATTTTTAAGCTATAGCGTTAGAAGTGAAAAAAAATATATTTTCGACAAAATTTTCGTAATTTTCTGTACCTATTAGTTCGGGAGCAACCTTTCTTCCTGTGCATTTCATCTCAAGTAGCTCAAATAATATGCTGACACGTGTTTTGCACTGTTTGCAACGCTTTTAAGACATGTTTGTACTCCACATTTTTTTTGTGTGTCACTCCGCGCCGCAACACTGGGCTGGGAGAGATCATCTTCGTCTTGTGCCATGAAAGTGTTAAACATAAAAAATAGGTGATGGCGCTAGCTTCGCTACTACCTACGCCTTAATATAATTCGTTCCAAAGAACAGTAAAAGAGAAAGTATAAATTCTTAACTTGTAGGTAGTAAAACATCAAGAGTTCCTAGCTCTGCAAGCGGAACAACTAGCCAGCCTGCTTAAATCTGACGATCTGAACGTGATCACTGAAGAAAACGTATTTGAAAGCCTTATGACCTGGGTACAACATGACAGTGACAAGAGAGAAAACCATTTACCCACACTGCTTATGCTGATAAAGCTGCCACTTCTTTCATCAGAGGTAAGAAATGTTTTAATTTTTCATCTTTTTAAAATGATGATACAGCACCATCACGGTGCTGAGATGGTGCTTGGAAGAGTTGGAAGTTTTTTCTAAAGAAAAAGAACCCTTACGATTTCCAATAATAGTCGATAGACAGATACGAGAGCAAAAAAATTTGCCTCATTCTCCTTAAAAAGCTTATGTAGAGTTCGCCCTTTTCAGCTATTTTTGGTCTAAAATACCGTCCGAACAAAAAATCTTTGTGACATCCATACTAATATTATAATTCGAAAGTAATTCTTTCTGTCTCTTCTCTTGTCTTCTCACGACTAAATGGCTAATATCCCGGAGACGGATATAGGCTACCCTTTTTATCCCGGAAAAGAACGTATGAAGCCGTGGGCAGAAGCTAGTAATATTATAAACTAGTTTATGCCCGCGGCTTCGCACCCGCTGTTTCTATGGAAACGTTTAAAGGTGAATTCTATCCCATGGGAACTGATATATGGGATAAATAGTCTATGTGTGCATCCAGGATTACAATTACCTGTATGCAAAATTTCAGCCCGATAAAATTAGTGTGAATTTGTGCTAGATAATGCTGTGTGAATTGTCCAGCATTATTTATTTATTTATTTAATTAGTGTGATGTGATAATGGGGACATTCCTTTGTTATAATGTCAACGAGGTAAATTGTTTAATTTTGCGTATGTAAACCTATTTATATTTTTCTTTGTCATATTATTAAATTCCTCAAATATTCCACCGCGTCCAAAACTCCAGAGGGCAAGTTTTGCTCTATTTTCTCTGAGGGGTGATTCACGCTTCCTGTTGAGTCAGAACCGCGGTGTACAATGTCTGCTTTATGTGAAGTTATTCCTGAAAACAAACCAAAAGTTTACTTATCTAAAATAACATTTTCTCTTTTATTTGCTGAACACATAGAGTTTAGAAAATTATCGTTATAAACTAAGGCGTTTGTTTGTGTTGATTAAACAGAACAAAGACGAAATCAGAGCGATGATTTGATTAGCAATTGCGATTACTCATGTTTTTGTCTATGCAGTCAACTAGAGAGGAAATAAATAAATAATACTGGTCATTTTGCGGAGCATCATCTAGCGCCAAAGTAAACAGCTTGTGTTCCAGCTTGTGCTCGTTATGACGGGCAGTACCTACCTGCAGTTTGTTTCAGTGATTAACTTTTAGTTAATACCCTGTATAGGTACATAATACTTATACACCCTAGACTCGGAACAGATATCTGCAGATCGTAGATTCGGCATCAATAAAGTTTATTTTATGGCCTATGTATTTTTTATTGATAATTATGTAACTCTCTTTCTTTAAAGTTAGCTATCGGGGGCAGGAACATAAAACATAATCTGCAAATTCTAGATTCGGAATCAAAAACGTTTATTGCATAAGCTTACTTTGTATTTTTATTGAAAAATATTTAACTTAAGTACTTTATAGTAAACTAAAAAATCGAAACCATAACTTTCTCTGTCACAGGCCGTCATTCTCCCAAAGCGCTTTCCTAAAGATAATGCTAATGTTTCTTATGACAATACTATTATTTCGCAGTATCTGATAGACAAGGTGGAACACGCTTGTGGTAACGTCCCAGAATGCCAGCCGCTGATAATGGAGGCTGTGAAGTGGCACCTTCTGCCCGAGCGAAGGTCTCTGCTCTTCTCGCACAGAACACGGCCCAGGACGTCTACTATAGGACGGCTTCTGGCTATTGGAGGCATGGATGGTTATAAGGTATACACGGGGCCTACTCGGAGAACGCAAATCGAAGTTTCTGATTCCATTTCGTGCAAAATCAATTCTTATCTATGTTGATTTTCAGTTTCCGTGTAGGCTATAATACAGTATAATACAATATTGTATAAATAACAGCTGTCGTCAAAAAGTGCCATAATGGCATTTGTAAGGGACCTTACAAATGCTGAGCTAAAGTTTTTCAAACTAACGTGATCAGATCACATCAGAACACGTTATAATCCTACTAATATTATAAAGCCGAAAGTTTATGAAATCTGAATTTTTGTTACCTAGGATCTCCAAAACTACTGAACAGATCAAGATGAAATTTAGCGTATGTTTAGAGCAAAACCTTACTTATATAATACCGAAAATACGCGTGCGAAGCCGCGGGCAGATGCTAGTAATATAATAAATAAAGCATAATAATAACTATTCTCGGGTTGGTCTTATGGGTATTAATTTTCTTTTTAATTTTCCTCTTTTTCCGACGTTTCGTCCGGTTTATCGCGAAAAAAGGGCAAATAAACGCGATGAATAAATCACAAAAGTCCTTTGGCAAGAGTCTCATGTGAAAGATGCGCTTCGACCAACTATGAAACATTATTCACACAATCCTGATAAGGCACAGAATAAAAATAGTACCTACGTGTTAACTTACGGATAACTATATACAGGCTGATACAAAATTTAAAAAAAAGTTTACTAGTCACTTTTTATGTTTTTTTTTTTTAGGTATCTACCCCTCTACCCACTACCCACTTACTTCTATAATAGACATCAATAAAATAGGCTTTGCTTTAGGGTGCGTCTTAGCTATCTTGGACAGAACTATGTTAAGGATTTACTTTGCTATCATCCATTAGCTTCTAAAGGATGGTGTGTGAGGAGCTTTGGGGACATGCATTTATATATCGATAGAGAGAGCCTTTAGAGATCGATAGTGCCTTTTATTTATACGCCTTATCAAATGTCAAAGTGCTTAATTTCCTTTAGATCTTATAGGACTCTTGTACACGTCAAAATATTCAAATTAGAAAATAAGAACTAGGAAATTAAGTGATCACTTTGATTTTTTGTTCACTTCAATCTTTTTAAGGTAAAGTAAAGAAGCGAACAAGAAACCTTTACCTAGGTTAGTTTTTATTAGTTTTCGAGTTGGAGCAAAACTCATCCCAAGCTTTTTTATTCTCTAGATAATCTTTTATCCTCTTAAATAATCTAATTTATATGTAAAACTCAACAGGGTGCAAGCAACATGGAAATGTACGATCCGCGAACCAACACATGGACCCCATTTATGAGAATGGGTGCTCGGAGGCTGCAGTTTGGAGTCGCAGTGCTGCACAACAAACTGGTCGTCGTGGGGGGAAGAGATGGACTGAAAACTTTGAATACCGTATGTATATTGTATATGTAATACCGAGTGACATAATTCGCGCGCAATCAGAATGGGATGGTACCTTCGTCAAAGTAGAATATACGAAAATGACCAGTTGAGGGCGAGCTCTAAACAATAAATAAGGTTCATTACGGATGTAAGCGGGTTAACTACGAACCTTATTTGTGTTGGAAGAACACCAACGTTTTTTATAGTAAAATAAATAAGGTTTCTAAAAAAAAGTCTACAGACTGAAAGCGGGTGATTAGGCGCGGGGTCTATGCCATTAGAATTTCAACTTAAACTTCTTATTTCATGGCTCACTGTGTCTGTGCTGTCATAACTCGGCCAAGGTCTATCTCAAAAGAGTCATAAACTTCTGTTAAGAGGTCTCTTCAATTCAACTTCAACTTCTTATTTCATGGCTCGCTGTGTCTGTGCTGCCACAACTCTGCCAGTGTCCATGTCGAAAGAGTCATAAACTTTTGTAGAGTTTTGAATATTTTTTTTTTTAAATTAAACAACAAAAAATAACTTTGAATAATACCATTGATTTATACCTAAAAAAACACCACAAAGTTAGTAGGATGCTTGCACAAACACATGGGGTTAATAATATGACCTGTACAAAATTAGGAATTAGGGCTAATATTTACAATTTAATCTTATTGGAATTTACAAATTTACATAATAAAAAATTTATAGGAGGGGAAAATATAAGGGATAATAAGCATTTGAGGGAAGTAGGACGAGGGATATCAGGGGGGAGTACATCATATAGGGAAAAATTTAATTTAGATTCAAATGGCATATACCGTGAGGATAGCAGTTGACTTTGGTTTGACATGACATTTTCGCCGGCCTTCACCTGTTAAGAGCTTTTATTTGGCAAACGTCTCATTTGTATGAGTTCAGCTGTCACAAAAACTAAACTAATTTGACAGCACTAAAAATGATGCAATTCTTTTCATTTCGATCGATTAAAGAAGAACGGCCAAATTTTTTATGTGGTAACTTAGTTAATTTTTTTTGGAAAAGAATAGACACCATTATCCATCAAAAACGTCATTCCGTTCAGTACTCGCGAGCATAGGCGCGAGTTTGGAGACACTAACGACTGCGCACGTCTTACTTAGTTCGAAAAGGTTCCATCTAATTTTGAGCGCGCGCGTTTTATACGTGTAGGTATGTAATATACATACGGTATTTAAAGCTTTCGCTAGATTCTTGCCTGTAGTACTTAAAACCACGAGTTTTACACAGCACTATCTAGCCAGATAAGGATGTGTGAACAGGAAAATTAATATTTCTGGATATTTCACTCATCACTATTTATACTAAATGGTGATGTGTCAAATATCCAGCAATATTGCTTTATTTATGAAGCGTTCATCTCCTTGTTTTTGAATGAGGTCTATCAAAAATCGCTTAGTACGTTTTTTTATAGATGACCATTCAAAGCCAGATGAACACAAACTATTACATTCGATTTATGTTTGTTTAAAAATCAACCCCTACCGGCTGCGCCAATCACTTTTGTCTTTCTAGGCGGAATGCTTCGACCTACAAACGCACACTTGGAACACGATAGCGCCGATGAACACGCACCGCCACGGGCTAGGCGTGGCGGTCCTGGGGGACGGGCCTAACGCGCCGGTGTACGCGGTCGGCGGACACGATGGCTGGATCTATTTGAACTCCGTGGAGAGGTAAGTTTCCATTATTTATTACCGTTTCATACATCGATCAACTTAAAATGTGCGCTTTCGCTAGAGGCGTTCCAACAGATAGACATAGACTAGCGCGACATCCCAAGCAATAGACGGCGTTCCCCACAGAAGTATACCATAAGACATTACACTATGATCGTAGCTGAAATAAACTAGTCTAGGAGTATTCCATGTCTATGACTATTTTTTTGTCTGATATGCGGCAGAATTAAGTCTCTTCCACAACTTATCTAAGTATGTGAGGAAAAGTCTGCATTAGTTATATTTTTTTAAGTGGGTGGCACTAGTAAAAATTTAAATATATTAAAAAATTTTATTGCACACACAAATTAAATCGTACATAAAAGTTAGCAAATACTGAACATGAAAAAGGCGAGCTTAACCCTAAAAGGGTTTTCTTACAGCAAACCTATGGATATAAAGAGAATTTATGAAACGAGTGTGGATAGATAATGTGTACATACAAGACAGAAAAACATGATTAATAAGTTGTTCGTTACAGATGGGACGCATGCTCCCGCACGTGGACAATAGTGGCAGCTATGAGCGGCGCGCGCAGCACGTGCGGCGTGGCCGAGCTGCGCGGGCGGCTGTACGCGGCCGGCGGGCGCGACGGCGGCGCCTGTCTGCGCTCCGTCGAGTGCTACGACCCCGCCACCAACCACTGGACCAACTGCGCGCCCATGACGCGGCGCCGCGGCGGAGTCAGCGTATGTACCCGCCCGCATCACTTCTATAATAGCACTTATAGTGGGGGCGGGGACTTCGATATTTAGTAATGAAGTTCTAGTATTTTTAATGCGCCATTTTCAAGAATGGAATCAGGTGGTCAAGCTGAAGTCATCTATACTGATTACCTATAGCAAGGCTTTCGAAAGAATTGAATATGTTCTCAGAATACTGATGGCAGCAGGTACTTACTAAGGGAGATCCATAGGCGCTTTTTAAGTTAGGTAGTAATAGGTGTCAGACTGTCGTCTTCACGATTCGACGGTTAAAAAAATGAATTAACACAAATCGGATACTTAATTTGTTTCAAAGTCACAAATAATCAAACAAACAGCTACGGCTAACTGGCGGCGACCGAGGCAGTGACGTTACAGCGACCGCGGCGGTCACTCAGTGCTGTCAACTTTGCTAGTAGTTTGGTCATAACTTCATCAATTTTTGTCGTAGAACAAAAATGTTTACACCGTGTGTTAAGGATTTCTTAACTCTATAAGTCTGCATTCTCAACTAAAAACGTTACGGATCCTCATTGTATTCGTTTGTGCTCACTGTACAGGTAGGTACACTATACTCTATACGTATTTATTAGACTTCTATTTTCACACGACAACACCATATATTTCTGCCCCAGGTGTGTGCCGCCGGAGGCTTCCTCTACGCGCTAGGCGGACACGAGGCCCCGGCCAACTCTATCGCAGGCCGTCTAGCGTGCGTCGAGCGATACGACCCCGTGGCTGACTCGTGGACGCTCCTAGCGCGGCTCTCGTACGGACGGGACGCGATCGGCTCCTGCCTACTGGGCGATAGGATAGTCGCTGTTGGTAAGCATATATTTCTGTGTATTATAATAAGTCGGAAGACTACAGGCTGATGCTGGTTGCGGCAAGCTGAACCGGGTGCTGTGGCGCTCATTATGGGAGCCCTATGTCTAACTCTGGGCAGCTGGGCTAGCTGGCTGTGATGATGATTTTAGGTAATTAATACAGCAGTAGGTAAGAGTTTATTGTTGCGATTAAATTTTTCAGTATTAACTTAGTATTCCAGTCTCATGATTGCTCTTCATAGCGATAAAGTGGGTTGGGGTAAAAATGTCACTGGTCCATTTTTTGTGCTAGTTGTAAGTTCCATACTTTGAGGGTAAAAATGTCACCGACGAATAAAATTTAAATTTTTATGGGTAAATTCGTCATCGGTTCTTCCATCGTGGATTTTGTACAGTCTGCGTGAGAATAAAGGCAATAGTACTTGAAAGCGTAATTGTATATTAAGTACAATTAATCAACATATTGTATCGTGCCCGCCTCCTGGCTGTTTCTAAATGGGACATTGGTTGCAAGCATTTCCTTCATATAACACTGGTACATTATTGGATCCCATAACTTTCAAGAATCGCAACATGTCTTCGGTTGGGTGCAAGGTGTAGCGCGCCTCATCAATGCC
This sequence comes from Eupithecia subumbrata, assembly GCA_949316285.1. Lineage (NCBI taxonomy): Eukaryota > Metazoa > Arthropoda > Insecta > Lepidoptera > Geometridae > Eupithecia > Eupithecia subumbrata. The sequence continues at coordinate 16,633,288 of OX438640.1, read as the reverse complement.
AGTGCGGTACTGCTGTCGAACAGCTTGGTAATCAGTAATTATCGTGTACTAGGGCCGCCGGTCGGATATCTCGCCACGCCAGCCTTGACGACATCATCCAGCGGGCCTTTGTCACTGCCAACGTATCAGCTATTCTCGAACCGAATGGTCTATTGCGTGACGATGGTAAGAGGCCCGACGGTATGTCACTAGTCCCATGGGAGTTGGGGAGGCCCATTGTGTGGGACGCTACATGCGTCGACATACTTGCGCCTTCCCATCTTCCGAGGACATCCGTGAGGGCGGGTGCGCGGCAGATTTGGCCAAAGATCTCAAGAGGCGCAAATATGCAGGTCTCGACAGAGCCTACACATTTGCTCCCCTTGCAGTCGAGACCCTAGGTCCGAAGGGTACCGAGGCTCTTAGGATTTTTAAAAAGTTATCTGAGCGTCTGGTCGAAGCGACGCGTGACCCGAGAGCTGGTGAGTATCTGGCGCAGCGCATCAGCATTGCCATACAGCGGGGCAATGCAGCCAGCGTCTTGGGGACGCTTCCGACTGGTATTGATATGGATCAGTTGAGCTACCTGTAGATTGCTTGCAACAGTCTGCAGTTAGCTCAATTGTTTCAATTCTTTGATTTAATGTCGTTTTTTTTGTATTTTTCGGATACATTTTGCATTTTCAAATCTAAATGTTCTGCCTCCTTTTTGATTGTATCTATGAAGAGCAAATGCGTTAAGTCACCATTCACCACACAGAAATCAAAGTCCAAAGAGAATATAAATATTACTCTCGGGATGACTTAACTCATCAAAAGTGAGGAGAAAACTAACCCAATAAGGATGTCCTTGACCTAGCCAATATTATAATGTAATGATGATTTTATTGCCACTTGTAAGGTTTTAGGAGACGTACACTATTAAACGGCAATATTGTGAATATTGCCGTTTACATAATATTGTGTAATGTAATTTTCTAACATTCATGTAAAACGAGAAATCTTGTTTTAATAATACAAGTTAAATAACTGTGCATGTAAGTTTACATTTAAAAGGTCTATCACTATTTCGCCAACTGTACTGTAGCGGTTTAAAAGTAGGCAGTGACAAACTTACCCTAAAATTATTAAAATAATTTGAGCGATGACAAAGTTACACTAGATTTTTACGATGACAATTTTACCTGGTGACATTTTTACCCCAACCCGATAAAGTATAATAAACTGCCTATCGTCGCTCATTATTATTTACGTTTGTTTTTTGTTGTGTGTTTAATTTAGTACCTACCTTAATTGGAGCCCATTCATAAGTTCAAATTTGAATTCCAGGTGGATTCGACGGCGTCCAATATCTATCCATTGTCGAAGTTTACGACTCGGAATCGAACTGCTGGCGAAAACTAGCGCCTCTTAGCACCGGCCGGGCGGGCGCCGCGGTGGTGGCTGTACCTCCCCCGAAAAACGTCTTCTGATACACAAATAACGATCTCACGACTTACGTCACTACGTCTCAGGCGTATTTCGACCCTAGTACTAAGACTCTAATGTTCTATATTGGACGTACTGGGTATTGACGTAAACCGACGTAAGGTTGAGTTTAGTTTAGAAGCGCAAAATTAGGATGACTTCCTATCAAAGTTTTTGTGAGTTGTGTGAACTTGTGTGTTGAACCTATTGTAGTTCATTCGGACATTGATTATGATGGACCTTTTTAGACCTTGTGCGATGTTAGTTGACTAAACATAGACCTACTTGAGTATGGAGTAGAAATTTGTGTAAATTATTATCTTCGTATCCGTACCAAAGCTTTCTGCGATGGCCCAACTATATTATCGTACTTAAAACAGAATTATCTGTACTTACTGTAGTTTTGCGTTGCAGATGATGGCTTCCGCCACGAAACCGTCGGCGGTGAGGCTTGCATTTCTGGATTATGTATGATTTCACTGATGTGAGCGAAATGACTTGCGAACCCTAGGTTCGAGTGTCCGGTCGCTACGCTATAAGTAGGTATTTCAGTGGAAGAGTGGATACTTAAGGCTACACAAGTCGTCGGGGCGAAGTCGTCAGTGGCGCGGCCTAAATCTATACTACTCACCTGACATAATATAAATACCCGCACGCTAAAATGATTAAAATGATTTATTCGAAAACTGCCGCGTAAAAAAATGGGAACAGACTTTTAGCACAAGGGTTACCTATTATAGGAAAACTATGGAGTGTATCTATTCAAAATAAATTTTTAAATAAATTTATTTTGATTAACTAAACTATGACGGTTACGAGCTTAATTTTAGAGTTTTCTTTCTCCGTATGTTATTTATTTTCGCCCAAAGTTGGGCTTAAATCAGTGTTCAAATACAAAAGTTTAGAAACTTGTATTTTTCAAATGTATACTTTTTTACAGTTTTGGCTATATACAAACATAAATAAAAACGACGAGATAAATGGATATTATCCTTAGTGTTAGATAGTCAACATCAAACAGCGTACTAGTTACCCGTCCACGTTTGTATGGAAAGATGAGCGACTTGTTTAGCCTTAAATATATTTTTTAAAAGGTGCCGTGATCCCCTTTTGTTTTTCGTATACACCTACCAGCCCCTATTAAACAAAACACGGTATACCTATACCTACTCACACCGTGTTTAATTAGTTTATTCTGAGACCAAACTAGAATAGAAGAACTAAAATTTGGTCTATCTCCGTGTAAAGCCTGTTTGTTTAGTTTACATTATCAGATCTACGCGGTAGTCGCTACCCAGAGTGGCATCTGTAAATTTCGTTTGGATTTCGCGCGCTCTGCAGTAGGTATTCCGGCAGAGTACTTAGGTATCTTAGTGACAGTAAAATTACACTGCCGCTGCTCTGTGTAGCGAATAACACGTAGGTCTGAACAGGCCTTTAGATTGCGACCCTTGAGTGTTCTTCTTTACGTTCTTGTAGTCTTGGGCCAGTCGCAAAACGATTAATGTAGAGTCTTGAAATCAATACCAGTGTAAAAAATAATTGTGTTAATAGAGTTCACATTCCTCATCTCATAGGGCATCTATTTTTAGAAAGACTGTTTGTAAAATTATTCCATTTTCGAATTTATTTTATTTTTCTTCGTATAATCATAGAATGTAATATTTACTTAGTTATTTTATACTCATTGTAATTTAGAAATTAGTCTGATAAAGGTATTATTTTTTGAGGCAAGCACATTTGAGTAAAATAATTATTGATGAATTTTACACCGTGTACCATTTGCCTTATTTTACTAAACGAAAATATTGAAATACTAAGTGGCACTTATCATAAAGTAATCTTCCTTAGAATAAACACTAACCCCTTTAAGGTTGGCGCCCACGCTTCCAACACCGCAACCACAAAACAAAAATGACCATTCAAATGGGCTTTAATTGCTGGCTTAATATTTAAATGCATTTTATATGGGCATCAAATATCAGAAAGCTGGCAACTTTGTTCGAAACTTGTGGGAAGCCATTTATCACTGTAAAATGTATCTAAAGTTAACTTTTGTGTTATGCGATAGCGGTGTTGAATGTAAGTGGTCAGGCCTTTTTAATAATCTGTTATCTTAAAACAGTGGCTATATAAAGCCTTGGTCTTCTTGATCACTACGCAATAGGCTGCGTCTACGGAAAATTCGATTAAGACAATTCGTCTAATACAATTCCACTAAAACAATCATTTCCACTAGTAACAATTTGACTAAAGCAAATCGACTTTGAGTTGACCCGACGTCCTGTAGTCGTCCCAACCCCGCGAAGCGGGGGTCAACTTACTCCTAACAAAGCGGGGGGAGTATATGTATAAGGTTCGTGGCGACTCTGTGACTGAAAGGGTGTGTATATGTATAACTGCACCCAGAGCCCTATGTTGACACGAATCTTGTTGCACAAACAAATTGTTTTAGTCATTAGTCGAAATGTTTTCAGTCGAATTGTTTTAGTCGAATTTTTCGCAAAGCGCGTTATGCGTGTCTTGTATTGAAAAGACTCAGTTGTATTTTAGGGTTTATTGGATTAATTACAATACAGCTTGTAGGTATTAAAATAAGATGTCGCGAGATCGCGGGTAAAGAATTGTGCGCGTGCGTTCGACGCTGCGTCTCGTAGAGGAATCTTCCTTGCGGGGTGCGGCCGCGGTGGGGGGCGCACCACGCTCGGCGCTGATGCGATGGTGTCACGCTGCACGGCGTGAACAATGCGCTTTGCGGTGCCATACACATAATCGTATGAAAAACGTCAAGAGTGGTCTTTTGTTCCGTTGAACTCTACGTCAAGATGGTCAAGAAACCAAGGCATAAGCAGTGTTATTTTTATTACACTCTCGACATAACCAATGAATGAGTGAGAAATACAAATGTTCTAAGCTAGCAGACTATTATGAATAAGGGGGAAGCAATATCATTTAGGGTGTTTAAAACTCATCTGTAAATTGTACTTAGTTCGATCTCATTGAAGAATTGTAGTTTATTTTATAAAGGCACTTAATTTAGACTAAGCAGATGTAGGTATATTTTAGAAACCAGCTAGATAACATAGATTTTAATTATGGTTCTATAGAAACACATCATATACCTAGCGAACTTAAATAAATGAAATTATTGATAAACTTATTTTAAAAATATTTTATCATTCGCCCAGTTTATATATATTATAGTAGGTATATTTAGACATAAGTTATGATAAGTTTTTGTATAAAGCTGTACATCCACCGCACCCAGAAGCCAGGTAAGGGAACGTACCTACCCATACCACGTGACCCATTCGGGGAGGAGGGAGGTCCTCAAAATACCCAAACTTGGTCACAGGGAGGAGGCTGTCAAAAAATTGTGAAAATTGGGTCACGAAGTATGGGTACGTTCCCTTTTATTAAGCCTGTGTAAATGGATGTGCAGCATAAATATCTCAATAATGTAATCTTTGTATTTTCCTCTTGATTGTGATGAAGTAATTGTCAATTAGTGTTAATTGTGAATTTAGTATAGCATTTCAAAATCCCCAAAACAGGTAGACAGAATATTTAAATTTCCAAAACGCTTTTAATTTTGTTGTCAGTCAAAAAAAATCTGTCCAAGGCCCACGCTACTCAATGGAGCTAGAGGTACTAGAGGCGTTTTATGCTGGCCTTTATGAGTCCACTAAACTTGGTGTGACAAAACATTTTAATGTAATTGGCCTGTTTTTCAGTATTATATTATAATCATAGTCAATAGCTGGTAATTTAACCTCTATCACACCTACAAAGTTATTTCTATGGAAAGTCAGATTGGGGACCAACCTGTGATGTTAGTGCTAGAGAATTGCTAGGTAACTACGGATTGTGGTAATAGAATGGCGAAAATAATGACTATTTGTTCCTATAAATGTAACTCTCTCTCTCTCTCTGACTCAGGTTTTTATGTAATACCTACACAACTATTAATGTCTTTGAATACACTGTGTTCAGAATTGGCTATCACCTTTTTATAGGTAACGCTGCGACTTGTCATTGACGTATCTGACATTCGTGACTCTGACATTTCTCACGCCGCGTTCATTTATGACCGTTAGGTTTTCCCGCGATTTGAAATAAATAATGTCATTCCTTCTTGGAAAGTCGAGTTGAAAGTACACATTTTTACGTTATTATTTTCGGTGTATTTATAATTTATTGTCGTTGTTGTAATTATCATAAGAATACGATACGGATTTGTGCGGTGCGTGTAATTGTTTGCGTTTGACGTGAATTTCGACGCTGTACGAGACTCCACATATTAGCTCTACTGCTCCGACCGGCCCCTCTAAGCTAACGCTAAGCTTGCCCGCCCAGTGAAGTACAGATCTCCAAGGTATAGTTTTAGCCGTGACGCCCCGAGGAACTCTGGAAAGAGCTGAATACTGCTACGCGCCTCTGATTCAAAGGTTAGTGGTTTTTCGTAACACCCTCGATACACCTCATTCACGCAATTCACGCCTACTCTCATATTCTCGCTCCAAGATTGTAATCACTTTCGTTGCATTCGTGTCTCGCAATTTCGGAGTCACACAAACATTCATTAACAAAAAATCTACAGTCCATTTATCCACCATTTCATAAATCTAGCAATCGAACATTTGGTCATTCGAACCGGATTTAACTAGCTTTCATTTTCGCTTTATCATTTCATTTTGCATCATTGTTTTGTTTATAAGATAGTATCGGAATCGGTAAATTTGTCGTTTGTTACCGTTCCGACAATATTATTTAGATTCGCTAAAAATATTGAGGGTACGTATTTAAAACAATCCAACGGTCATAAATGTTCTTTTTCGTTTTATCTATTTGTATTGCTAAGCTCGGTTGACAAATAGGCGTCAGTTGTAGCCACTAAAAAAGAAGTGGAAACGGCAAAATAGCCGTAGCTTTGTATTTGTTTTGTTTACATTTGATATAGAATACTTTTTTGAAATCTCAACTCAATAATAATGGAAACCGAAGGCGGAGATAAATACAGGATCGCTCGAGATTATTCCTATATGCGGATCGAACTTCTGGAGTCCTCGGATCTCGAAGGGGTAACAGAAGAAGATCTCAACATAATTAGTAAAGAGTTTCACTCGGCGCAAATCTACGTATTGTCAGGTACGTCTAAGGCAGATCGTAGCAATGAATTTTCGCACACCATTTCTTTTGATAAGAAATTATTAGGTCTCAAGTCAAGGTTGTCAAAAATACGTGAGCAGATAAACAAACCAACTATCCAGAATGGCAGTATGTTGGCAAAATTGCCCAAGATAGTTTTAAAGCCATTTGATGGAAGGTTTGAGAACTGGGTGTCTTTTAAGGAGCTATACGACTCGCTCATACACAGTAGGGAGTTGCCAGATGTAGAGAAGCTACATTATTTGCTGTCAAGTGTACAGGGTGCTGCCTTTGATCTTATAAAGAATTATCCACTGACAGGCAGCAACTATATGGCAGCATACAATGCACTGCACAAATACTACGATAGGAAGAGAACCATTGCCAACACCTACTATGAAAAGTTATTAAAATGTGAGTTGGTGAAGAATAAAAGTGCCTCGGAGTTGGAACGGGTTCATCGGACATTCACAGAGAATTTGGCCATACTGTCAAGGTACACCCTTCCAAGTCAGGATTTCATGCTGTTTCAGTTGGTATGGTCAAAGCTGGATGGGGCTACTCGGGAAGCGTTCGAGCTTCAACTTAGCCCGGATATTGACATTCCGCTGTTCGAAGACATCATGGAGTTTTTGGACAAACGTGCTCGGGCTCTAGAAAACTGCCATGGGCCACCCGCAACCTCTAAGCCAGCACCAAAAAATCGAACATCATTAATTGTATCCCCCGACTCCACTTGTGAGTTCTGCCCCAATGAAGGCCATGGTCCAGAAAATTGTCCGGAGTTTCTGAAATTGAACCCAGCAAATAGGTTCCGGGATGTGAAGGTAAGGAGACTGTGTATTTTGTGCCTAAAGCCTGCACATTCGGTCAAAAAATGCAGCTCTAAAGTAACATGCGGAAAATGTAGCCAACGGCACCATACTTTGTTGCATTTTGATGAAGCTGCTCCTATCTCCACTACATCCCAAGAATTGGCACCGCCAGTGGCTCTGGCCGCATATTCATCCAGTACCGATTCATTATTTTCTACCGCTGTGATTTTGGCAAAAAATAATAATAATGAATTTGTTGAAATTAGAATCTTGCTGGATAGCGCCAGCGCTTGTAATTTTATGACCTTGTCGTGCGCACGCCGGCTGGGACTAGAGCTGAGCCCAAAAGCCCAATCTGTCGATGAAATTGGCAGAGCTTCTACCAGAACACTTGGATCGGTTATGTGTGAATTGAGTCCCAAGAGTCAGGACTTCTCAAGCAATTTGGTTGTGGAAGCTGCTGTGCTACAGACTATTTGTCACGACATGCCACCTGGTTTTATTGATACCTCATCATGGGAGCATTTAGATGGCTTGGATCTTGCCGACCCTAGTTTTTATAAACCAGGGCCTGTTGACATGCTTGTAAGTGTCAACATTTTGGCGTCGGCACTCAGACCTGGTTTGGTTAAGGGTGCATCAGGTCAACCCGTCGCTATCCCCACTATCTTCGGGTGGATAGTGATGGGCGAGTGCACTATTGGCACCGGATTCGCTCGCCTTGGCAACAATGCCAATAGTCGTAAAAATTGTTTTTTTGTGTCCAACCTGTCACTAGACAACTCAATAAAAAGGTTCTGGGAATTGGAAAGTGTCGAGCCGCCCAGACCAGTAGCCTTTTCGAAAACTGAAGTGGCTTGCGATAGGCTTATGGAAGCAAATAGTTATCGAAATTCTGAGGGAAGATTGGTTGTCCCGCTGACCTTTGCTGATCCTCAACTTAAACCAGTCTTCTCTAACTCTCGCGATATTGCTGTGAAACGGTTCCTTCACTTAGAGCGTAAATTTAAAGTGAACGCCCAGTTCCAGTCAGCGTACGTCGACTTTATGAAAGATTATCTGGAGAGTGGTCATATGGAGGAAGTGGAGCCTCCTACCACCAATGTCGGTCCTTTCTACTATATCCCTCACCATGGTATCCTGCGCCCAGAATCAGTCACCACGCCACTAAGAACAGTGTTCGATGCTAGCGCCAAAGATGCTGAGGGTAGGTCGTTGAATGACGTGTTGTTGCCAGGTCCCAAACTCCAAAAAAGCATCTTTGATATTTTGATACGTTTTCGATGGCACGAAGTGGTCTTCACGGGAGATATAAAAAAAATGTATCGTCAATTCCTGGTAACCCCTGATGATGCTGATTACCAACGAGTAGTATGGCGCGAATCTGCTGATTTACCTATTCGCGATTTCAGGCTACTTACGGTCACATATGGGGTTTCGTGTGCGCCGTACCAGGCTCTTTGGTGCATGTCTCGTCTGGCGTCCGAGTTTGCACCCCGTTTTCCCCTTGGAGCATCGGTGTTACAGCGGGACACTTATGTGGATGATGTTGTCTCGGGAGCAGACTCGGTGGAGAATGCGATTCAAATTCGTCGTGATCTTACGCTAATTCTGTCATCCGCCGGTCTACACTTGAGAAAATGGACTTCGAACTCTAAAGAGTTCCTCCGCGACTTGCCGCCGTCCGAGTTGTACTCGGAAAAGATGTGCAACTTTGAAGACCTTCAGGATTTGTCCTTGAAAATCCTCGGAATGTTATGGATTCCCACCGCAGACCAGCTCACATTCAGAACAGCTGCGCTCGAAAAGAGGTGTACAAAGCGGTCCATCTTGTCAGACATAGCTCGGATCTTCGATCCGTTAGGCCTTTTGTCTCCTGTCGTATTCCTTGCCAAATATATAATGCAGCTATTGTGGCTGTCTGGTGTTGACTGGGATGAGGATGCTCCTCAATTCATTTCGTCTGAATGGCTTAAGGTCAAGAACCAACTGTCGTCGCTGAGTGCTGTGGCACTGCCTCGGAGAATGGTTCCTTCGTTTGCATCTCTTCAACTTCATGGCTTTTGTGGTGCTTCTGAGCGAGGTTATTGCGCTGTTGTCTACTGCCGCGCGTCGTGCAGTGACGGGACAACTGAGGTCCGACTTTGTTGTGCCAAGTCGAAAGTTGCCCCCCTCCGCAAACGCTCGATCCCTCGTTTGGAGTTGATGGCAGCTGTCTTGCTGACTGAGCTTATGTCTTCGTTAATCCTCGCCCTAGATGGTCTTCATCGTGTCGGTGCCCTCTTCGCTTGGTCAGATTCCAGCGTTGCATTAACCTGGATCAATTCCTGTCCGTCGCGTTGGAAAACTTTTGTTGCCAACCGTGTTACGGAAATCCAAGACGGTATACCCTCCGAATTCTGGCAACATGTTCCTACAGCCGATAATCCAGCCGATCACGGTTCGCGAGGTTTACTGCCCGAAGATTTAATCCGGTGTCAGTCATGGTGGTCGGGTCCGAACTGGTTGTTGAACCCTCGTGAAGAATGGCCGCAAAGTTCGTACGCTGCAAACAATGAGTCCGCACTCGAGGAGCGAAGAATATTGACTTTTATGACAGAAAACAATATTGGTTTTGTCGACGGACTTTTAAACAAGTTCTCGTCACTTTCGCGTATAGTGAATATCGTCGCCTACTGTTACCGATTCTCTAAAAATTTAAAGGCATCGGTGAAATCAACTGGCGCCTTATCGGCTGTCGAAACTAACCATGCGTTGCAGTTCTTAGTGAAGCATGTACAGGAAGTCGTGTTTGCTTCAGAATTTCGTGCGCAAAATAAAGGCAACCCAAATTTGCTCCCCAAAGTCTTAAGAAAATTATGTCCTTTCGTAGATGCCAATGGGTTGCTCAGGGTGGGCGGCCGCCTCGTGCATAGCGATCTGAGTTATAGCCAGAAGCATCCGCTGCTGCTTCCTCGAACTCACCGTCTGACCTATCTACTAATCGACGAGTACCATAGGAAATTTTTACATCCAGGACCGCAGACATTACAGAGTCTTCTCGCACAGGATTTTTGGATCCTCTCGTCAAAGCGAGCAATTCGTTCCGTGGTGTCATCCTGCGTCAAATGCTTCCGTGCAAAACCACGACTGTCCGCACCTCCCCGGATGGGAAATTTACCGTGTTATCGTCTAAGTCAACTGAAACCGTTTTCATCGGCTTCAGTGGACTACGCAGGGCCGTTTGACATAGCCCTTGGTCGTGGTCGTGGCGTCAGAACATACAAAGCGTATGTATGTGTTTTTGTTTGCACAGCCACCAAAGCAATCCATTTGGAGCTCGCATCAGAACTCACTTCGGAGGCATATTTGGCATGTTTGAAGCGATTTATAGCTCGTAGAGGTCGTTGCTCTAGATTGGTATCTGATCAAGGGACGAACTTTGTCGGAGCAAGTAACCTGTTAAAAGACTTAATGTCGCAGGCGACGCAGGCCGAGAAGGTGGAGTTCACGTTTAACCCTCCTGGTAGCCCACATTTTTCGGGGCTAGTCGAGGCAGGAGTTAAATCGGTTAAGACTCACCTCGCTCGTGTCGTTGGTTTGCAACGCCTGACTTATGAGGAGTTTAACACGCTGCTGATTCAAATCGAGGCCTTGTTAAACTCACGGCCACTTTCACCACTAAGCTCCGACCCAAATGATTTTTCGGCGTTGACCCCAGGTCATTTTCTTACACTTGAGCCTTTGACTCTTCTGCCTGAGGAACCAATCCTAGAAAAGCACGTAAGTCCTCTTCGTCGATGGAGGCTCATCCAACGAATGCACCAGGACTTCTGGCAGAGATGGCACCTCGAGTATGTGCACACGCTGCAGCAGAGACATAAATGGGTGGATGCGCGAGAAAATATAGTCCTTGGAACTCTGGTTCTCATTGCCAACGAGCAATGCAGTCCGATGAAGTGGAAACTCGGTCGGGTAACGCAGCTCCATCTTGGAGCCGATAATGTTTGCCGAGTAGTTACTCTAAGGACGGCTTCAGGAGAATGCAAACGGCCTGTGGTCAAATTGTGTGTCCTTCCCATGAACGAGGACATCGAACCTGATGCCCAGTCCACCTAATTCTAGCTGAAAGGATTAGGTAAATCTAGCTATGTTAATTGTAAATTTGTTTTTTTTTTTTTGTTGATAAATTGTTTCGTATCATAATTCTATAAATTGATTAATTATACTTTTTTTTTATTAAGTTGCGGAAAATACTGCGCATTTTGGTGGTCGGAATGTTCAGAATTGGCTATCACCTTTTTATAGGTAACGCTGCGACTTGTCATTGACGTATCTGACATTCGTGACTCTGACATTTCTCACGCCGCGTTCATTTATGACCGTTAGGTTTTCCCGCGATTTGAAATAAATAATGTCATTCCTTCTTGGAAAGTCGAGTTGAAAGTACACATTTTTACGTTATTATTTTCGGTGTATTTATAATTTATTGTCGTTGTTGTAATTATCATAAGAATACGATACGGATTTGTGCGGTGCGTGTAATTGTTTGCGTTTGACGTGAATTTCGACGCTGTACGAGACTCCACATATTAGCTCTACTGCTCCGACCGGCCCCTCTAAGCTAACGCTAAGCTTGCCCGCCCAGTGAAGTACAGATCTCCAAGGTATAGTTTTAGCCGTGACGCCCCGAGGAACTCTGGAAAGAGCTGAATACTGCTACGCGCCTCTGATTCAAAGGTTAGTGGTTTTTCGTAACACCCTCGATACACCTCATTCACGCAATTCACGCCTACTCTCATATTCTCGCTCCAAGATTGTAATCACTTTCGTTGCATTCGTGTCTCGCAATTTCGGAGTCACACAAACATTCATTAACAAAAAATCTACAGTCCATTTATCCACCATTTCATAAATCTAGCAATCGAACACACTGAATATTAATGGACATGGACTAAAATCAAATGGATTTAAGATGATACATTGCGCGCCATTTTGTGAAAAGGATAGGCACAGGATTTCGCGTTTAAAGGAGCGGGACAGAACATACGTTTTTGGAAAGGATTAGGCGCAAAAATCACGCAACTAAAGAAACTGGCTAGGAACCAAATAATTAGTAAAAACCGTCGAATCAAAATATAAGTAATTTCAATAGACCGCAGGGATCTTGAGATCTCGACCAAATTATGTGTGAATCATGAAAGTGCACTATGCACTTTCATGATTTTTTTTTACTGTATTTATTTTTCTCAATTATGTTTTCACATTAAAGGAATCAAAGAAATAATGCTGAAGTTTATGTACATCCGTGTAGTACCTACCGGCTTAGTAGAATTTGCACCACCCCAACCCTTGCCGCGGCGCGCGGATGTCTTGAGAGGCGACTAAGGGATATCCACCTGGGGCGGCCAGCAGCGCCTCCTGCAGAACAAATCTACTACCGAACTGCGATCCCCAACCCGTTTGCCTAGCCTAGGGATAGATACCCCCCATGTGATGAGAGCCAATAAGGCACTTATCAGTGAAGGCGTGCGGCCAGCAGTGGACCAATACAGGCTGTTGAGGTTATGTTAATCGAAATACCACGGGGTATAATACTGAGATTTAGCCCTAGTTTGAGAGCCAACCACGCTATTTTCGCACATTAAATCATGATGATAGGGAAGGGATCCATTACTAGTAGTAGAGTAGGTAGTTTTCCTGTGTTCTCTGCTAAAATTCTTAATAATAATACTAGTTATCCCAGGTGTACCTACATAAGAAAACTGAAAACTATTTTTATGCAATAAACCATTTTATACCAAACTGTGTTTAATTAATCTTCGTAATTTATTAGTATTACAAATATATTGAGGGACAAATTTGGTGGGAGCGGAAATAAAATTCATTAAGGAATTTTAGTGTTTTATTCCTGTAAATGTTACCACAGATGTTTGTGACAAACAATAATTATCATTATAATAAAATACTTTAGTTAGTGCCAAAAATAAGCAGACAAGAATTACGTGATGAACAGAAACTAGCATGTCTATAATTAAAAATACGAAACGAAAGCATCATTGCGAACTAAGATATTACTTATTATTTAGGTACTTTTAAAGTAAGCTATGGTGTAAAAGTTAATTAAAATTAGATAGGATTAAGATTCATCATCACTACCAGCGGGGGCCCTAGCTTTAGGGCCTCCTGCCCTCTTTGCCATAATGATTTGATCAACCTTCAGGATGGTGGCAGCCGCTCCTACGGCGTATTTGAGACCCCAGTGTTTCAGGACAAACAAATCGAGAATGTTCTTCTCGTTGGCGTCTAAAGTTCCAGCGCTCTCAGATTCAATGTCGAAACCAACATTTTTGTTACCAGCCTGAAAGACAAATTGAACTTATTGAATAATCTATCTGAATACAAACATGAATGAAAATTACGCTAAGTCTCATAATCAGTGATAGGAATAGGTAGGGCTTATTTACCTAAACTTCGAGGAATAGTGACAAGAATCGGAGACTTCCTTCCGACAACATTTTTTTCCGGTACAGATGTACCGGAAAAAATTCCGGACATTACTTAGGTACATTAAAAAATAATGTTATTCGAATAAGTAGTTGATCTATGTTTATCTAAAGTTCGCGACTAGACATAACATAACATGGGAGTCGTTACAACCACAAAATAATCTGACAAAAATCATTGAAAAGTATTTTATCTATTTATACATAAAACTATAACGATAAAAGAAAAATAAAACGTAGTGAACATTGTTGTAACAGATACAGGTTATATTTTAATAATTTATCCTCGAAGTTTAGGTAAATCAGCCCTACCTATTCCTATCACTGCTCATAATACTTCAGCCGGAGTGTTCCCGAGACGAGCCAAATTACTAGTGTAAGTAGTTTAGATTACTTTCGAATTATTTGCAAAGTTCATGGTCGAAGGTAATAAAAATGGCTGACTTAGCCAAGTCAGCCATTTTCTTTCTTTTTCTTTGAGGTATAACGAGACGAAACATGGCATAATTAAAATGTCTAAGGAAAATGGTCTACGGAGACTATCCATAATTTTTTGAGAAATTTTCATCTCCATTTACAGATTTTCTAAAAGTGTACAGTTAGCAAGAAATTTGACATTTTACACAATAACTTTTTTTGATGGCAATCCATTAACTCTTCTTATTTCATAAACTTACCGGTCAAAAAGTTCTATCCAGCTGAGATTGGATTACTAATAAACTCAAGAAATCACAAAAACTTTTCCCATATATGTAATGTATTATGTCCAAGAGACATTTTATTCATTTACTCAACAAAATGTTTCATACAGAATCCAAAGCCAGCCAACCTATACAGGTTCGGTGGTTTGGTAGAATAAAATAAAATTGTTATTATTTTTACTAAAAATATACACTTTAAAATACCAATCAAAATTTCATACAAAGTTCGTGTGTAAAAGCCCATTTTTCTGCTTACTGATAATTTGGTTTTAAATCTGAAAATAGAACAAAAAAATTCTCTAAAAATATGGAAACTATTCATGGGACAAAAAGTAGCCATCCAGTCCGAGAAATACCGGTACCTACCGATCTGTTTAGTAATTTTTCCTTGAAGAGGCAACAAACATCCAAATCTTCGCATTTATAATATTAGTCTGACTATAAAATTGCTCCAAAAATCATAAAGCAGTTAGATACCTTGTGTGCTTTGTAGATGGCGTTGACGACTTCAGTTGCGTTGGCGCCGGTGTTGTCAGCCAAAGCGCGCGGGATAGCCTCAAGGGCCACTGCGAATTTCCTCACAGCGTATTGTTCTAGGCCAGGAAGGGTGTCAGCATATTGCAGCAAGCTCTGTGCCAACTCAATTTCCACTGCACCTGCGCCAGGCAGGAATCTACAAGAAGAATGTCCATTTTGTTCATTCATTCAAATGACATTTTATAAATTTTTAATAATTTATAGCAACTTTTAATTTTTGTTAGTAGGTACCTAGTTCTAAATCTATGTATGTTTCTTCTTCTTCTATCAAGATCTAATTGCAAAAGTTACAGTTATATCAAAACCCTATCACAAGACACTACGTCTTTGTGGGTGCTCTGGAATAAAGTAGGTGCCTTAAATGTGGTACACTTAATGGGAATCCTTTATTCTAACTGCATATTTCATTGATTTGGTTGTTTAGCAGTAAGTTTCAACAGTCAAATATTGACGTGAGACTAGAATTACTAATAATCATCACCTTCCATCTCTGGCAATGCCCTTGAAAGTGTTGACACCATCATCAATAGCCCTCTCAATATCATCCATGTAGTTATCAGTGGCGCCTCTAATGATGACGGTTGAAATGCGTGACTCAGTGGTCTCCATACGGAACACCACTACTCTCGTGTCTCCGACCTCCTCAACCATGATGACATCGCAGTAGCCAAGCTCATCTGATGTGGGAGTAGTCAGTCTAGGTAAAACCTGCAAATAATTTGTTGAATGTTAACCCGGCGCCAATGACGCTGGGTCATATTGACCCGAGGTGATTTTAAACCTTCGTAAAAATGTTTCAACACTCGCGGTGTAATTGATATTTCGTGTAGCTGGAGATTTACCCCCCCTCTACCTGTAGCAGTGTGGTACTCAGTGCGACGCCGCTTGCGCAGCGAGATACACGGTGTGTTGCGGCAATACGGGTCATTATGACCCATCGTCATCGCTGGTGCGATGTTTTCGTAACATATTTTACCTTCTTTATTTTAAGTTATTGTTAATTTTTCTTAAGTTTTTTGAGAAAAATGGCGTTGAAGGATCATCCAGAGAGAATATTGGCGATGTTGGAAGTATCGGACTGCGATGAAAATAATCGTGATCCATATCCAGGTTCAGACTTCGAAGTGGATCACCATGTATCTGAACGTAGCTAAAGTAGCCATATTGAACAGGATGCAAACAATACAGATACGGACTCAGAGTCCTCAGATGACACAGGTGCGGACTCAGATGATGACAACCTTTTGACCTATTTTATCTGCCCAGAACATTTGATTTCGTACTGCGAAAATTGCAGCAACTCCATGACCATAGATAAGGAATCGGAAGACTGATTTTATGGTCTTATTTTGATAAGTAGTTTTTGTGATCTCTGTACTAGCATTATAAAATTGTTAATTCTAAAAAATGTTTAGGTTTAATTAAAAAAAATAACATAATTATGCAAGTTATGTTTTCTAGGTTGATTTTGCATGCGTTTTTTTAAAATTCAATAAATATTGAATTCATTAACTTTAATACATATTTTATTATTCTGTCATTTACCCAAAAAACCTTAATTTCTATAATGGTTACTAAAAAATGTCAGTTCATTTAAAGATACTGTAAATTTAATGTCTAAAGTTCGGGTAATGATGAACCGACGTCATTGCCTGTGTAATATTTTTCACGTCATTGGCGCCGGGTTAAGATTGTTTTTATTGGGTAAAAGTAGAATAAATGACCATACAACATATAAATAATACTCACAGTGGCATTGACTGTTCTGGCTAGACGGCGCAAGTCGAATTTGGAGTTGAGTCGGACTGCCATCAAACCATACTTGTTGAGGAAATGCAAAGCCATGTCACCAAATTTAGCACCAGCAACAATAACCTTCACACCCGAATCAGCAATATCTTTGATTTGTTTTTCTAGCAGGGACTCTTCTCCCCTGCTGAAGTTCAGGAGTTCATTTGCGGACTTGATAAGTACTGTGCCTTTGGTCTCAGTCTGGGTGATGTCAATTGGGCAGTTGAAAACAGCAACTTTGGCTTTTGATGCAGATGTGACGTCACCTTCCACTTCACGTTTGAATACCATGCCTGATAGAACTTCTGATTGTAAAATACCAGCTCCAGGGATCTGTTTAAGATAATGGTTTGGATGAGTAAATACAGTTGAATGAAACATACATGTCAATGTTTTCAGTGTTTAGTTTTTTAAATTTAATAAATGAATTCAAATACAGCCATATTCCAAATAATAATAAATACAAACCTTGCAGATCCTGACATTATCTACATTGAATGTGGTCTTCTCAGGAAGAACGCCAACGCAAGCCTTAGCAACAAGGCCAGCAATAAAGTCTTCATATCCATATTGCTTTGACATGATTGCAGGAGTGATTCCTTTGGTGATCTCTGACACATTTTTAGGGTCTTTGAGTTCTTGGCAAACAAGGCTGGGGAGGATTTCAATACATTTATCTAATGCCATTTCATACCCATCAGCAATTTCGCTTGTTGTCACTCCCAATCTCAGGAGCTCTTCTGCAGATTCTAAAAGGGCCCCAGAAAGAACAATGACAAAGTTTGTTCCATCTCCGACCTCGGCATCTTGCATCTGACTGGCTAGCACCATTAATTTGGCAGCTGGGTGTTCAACATCCAATTCTCGGATTATAGTGCCAGCATCACTGGTTACAAACTGTTTGTCTATGTGATTGATGATCATCTTATTCATTCCATTTGGTCCATAGGCCGATCTGACACTTTGTGAGAATTGTTTGCAAGCATTTATGTTACGGTACACAGCTTCTTCCAATCCTGAGAACATCTGAAAGCACAAGGTTGGATGGAACCAAGTTTTCTGTACACATTCGTTATTCCATTGTTTTGTGCTTAGGTGGTCGGGTTAGGCACGTACTGATGATACTTAATGCAAGAGCTCATTGGGTAGACTGTCATGCTCAAAAGATGAGGGAAATCAGTCACTACTTGAGTGTCGCTAAATATTGATACTTAGTGCGATAATTTGCAAATAACTTAATATTTACATAAAAGCTAGTAATAATAATGTAAAATATTTATAATTGTCGCAAAATGAAGCGAGTTAGAGACAAAAGAAAAAACATTCGGCCGCCGGCCCAGGCGCACATGACAGATATGGTTAGAAATATTTTGTTGGCTCGAGGAACTTACCCGTGCTCCATCCTTCATCATTTGGGGTACACCCGGAGCTTTAGGTATATGGAGAGCCATTTTTCGGGCGTGTTTTGCTGGTTTTATGGAAAATCTTTTGCAAAAATCGGAACAATCCGCGTGAGGAACGAATAGACAAGACAAAAGAAATAGGGTGAATGAAAGAAATGAACGAATGAGTGAAAAACACTATTTTGACATTGACAGCAATTGCGAATATTAATTTGGAGTCTTCAACTCTGCTTCAACTTCAACTTCAACTTCTTTTTAATGGCGTCGCTTGCCTTTCGCTCTCAGCTTTCGCTACGACTCTGCCAGTGTCTGTGTAGGAGTGTCATAAACTTCGAGAACAGAATATGATCGGTATAGCGAACCTAGATCTTAAAATTTTGAAAAAAAACATTAGGTTTGATATAAATAATATAATCGTTTTAATAAATTCAATTCATGCTAATTTATTCGTTGACAAGCTATTATTCTATATGACAGACAACCCCTGTCTAAGATATAAATAAAGAGTAGAAGCTATCAAAAGAGTTTGTAACATTCGTCCGCCTTCTAAGATTTAAAACCCCTTTAAATCTCCATCTCGTCAATTAGGCGCCGGGGCGGCCTGATGGTACGCTTGCTTTGACGCGGCTCCATCGGCGTAGCAAACGGTATGTCAGTCACGTTCTGTGGTGAGTGCAACGGAGAAACCTCGGAAGCAGCTTCTGCATCGGTTCCCGATACAGGACAATGTGTCGGAGATCCAGTAGTCTCCAGTATCGGGGTCGAGGACGCAACAGGAACTATTGGAGTATTTGGAGCTCTTTCAGAAGGGCGCTCGTCTGATTCAGCGAGACGAGGCCGTATATGGTCTGCGTGATACCTCCTTTCCACACCGATTGGAGTGCTGATGACATATGAATATCGATGTGTGCGTCGAGATACCGTGGCTGGTTCCCAACGCGACTGTTCCCTGGCTCGGACGTACACAGCATCACCTGGCCTGTAATTCGGCGTTCGGCTCTCGGAGTTAACATTCGCTTGTATCTGCTTGTATTGTATCGACCGTTTCGCACTTGGTCGGGCATTGTGTAGCTCACAATTTATCGGACGTCCAAACATTAACTGGCCCGGGGTTTTGCCGGTAGTGCTATGAGGTGTAATGCGATAGGCAAAAAGAAAGTTTTCCAGTCTTTTTTTGAGGTTTTCTGTACTTGAAGACATTCTGGTCTTAAAAGTTCTTACTAGCCTTTCTGCTAATCCATTTGTCCGAGGGTGATATGGTGATGATCTAATGTGTTTAATTCCCTTGCCTTTGCAGTAGTTTTGAAATTCCTGCGATGTAAACTGGGGGCCATTGTCGGAGACTAGAAACTGTGGAAGGCCGAAAGTGGTAAAAATTGTGTCCAGTTCATCGCAGAGTTTGGCAGTCGTAATTTTTGCCATCGGTTTGACCTCGATCCATTTGGAGAATGCATCTGACAGGACTAACCAATACGAGCCTTCAAACGGTCCCGCAAAGTCAACGTGAATTCTTTCCCATGCTTGGTCTGGCATGGACCATGAAAAAATTGGCAAATCCAAGGTATTAGGCCGGTTCTCCTGGCATTTGTGGCAAGTTTTTACGTATGCATCTATGTCTTCCTCAATGGTTGGCCACCATACATAGAATCGTGCGAGGGCTCTCATAGCTGATATCCCCGGATGTCCACGATGTAAGTATGTCAGGGTTGCTTTCCTTAGCGTGCCAGGAACAACAATGCGGCCCTGCCACATGATGATCTTATTTTCTATAGATAGCTCGCAGCGTTTTCGAGCGTATGGTTGTATCTCATTCGTATATTGTTGTTCACGCCAACCCGTTTTTATAAGCTGTGATATGTGCTTCAGTGTGGGATCTTTTTGTGTTTCGTCTCGTATGACGTTTTCTGATAGTGCAAGGTCGCCAATATAATCTGCCTGTAGGCGCGCCACTATTCTGTGAACAGCCAGTTCAGGCTTCGAAGGTAGCTCTTCAGGGTTAGGCATCCTAGATAAGTAGTCTGCGATCATGTTGTTACAGCCTTTTGTATATTCTATGTCGTAGGCGTAGCTTCCAATTATTAGTGCCCATCGTACCAAGCGATTATTAGCTAGTTTCGGTAAGTTCCGTTCTGGTCCCAAAATGTGAATGAGGGGTTTGTGATCAGTTACTAGTATAAATTTGATGCCGCGAAGATACTGATCGAATTTTTTTATTCCAAAAAATATTGCGAGAGCTTCACGGTCTATGACAGAATATTTAGATTCTGCTGGTCGAAGTTTTCTTGATGCAAATGCAATTGGCTGTTCTGTATTGTTCTTCTTGTGAAAAAGCACCGCTCCCACGCCTTTTTCTGACGCATCACATGCTAGGTAAAGTAGCTGTTTGTCATTATAGGCTACTAGCGGTTTAGAACGTACGATTAAAGTCTTTGCTTGTTCAAAAGCTTTAGTTTCATTGTATGTCCATCGCCATTTCATCCGGGTTCCTGTAAGTGCATGAAGATCGGCACAGACACTGTGTAGGTGCGGTATAAAACGTTCGTAGAAGTTGACTAATCCAAGAAATGATCTTAGCTCCTTAGCGTTGGCTGGAGGGGAAGCTTTAGTGATTGCTTCAATTTTCGATTTTGTTGGGCGTACACCATTTCGATCAATCGTGTGTCCGAGGTATTCGACTTCCGGTTGCAGGAAACCGCATTTCTTCAAGTTAACTTTTAATCCTGCTTGTTCTAGTTTTTGAAAAACGGTATGTAGTGTTTCAAGATGTTCTTTGTCATTTTTTCCTGTAACCGCAATGTCATCGAAATAGACTGCTACATTCGGTATTCCTTCGAGAAGTTTGTCAAGGTAATGCTGAAAAATTGACGGGGCTGTGGAAATACCAAAAGGCATACGATTGTACTGGTAGTATCCTTTATGTGTCGATATTGTTACAAACTGTTTAGACTCTGGTCCTATTTCGAATTGTAGGTAAGCATCTTTAAGGTCAATTTTCGTAAATTTTGTACCATCTGCGAGATTCTGGCGCAATTGATCAAACAGGGGAACTGGGTGTGCGTGTGTTATTAGTACAGGGTTGAGTGTGCTGCGGAAATCACCGCAGATTCTGATCTGACCATTAGCTTTGACTACATTGACTGTCGGTGTCGCCCACTGGATCGGTGTCATGTTTGGGTCTACTTTAGTTATGATACCCTCTTCAACTAGCCGATCTAGTTCAGATTCTATGTTTTTCCTCATCGAAAATTTAATCGATCTTGCTGGGATGTGTTTCGGTTGAGCATTAGGCTTGATGTGTATGTTTACTTGGTAATCTTGGACTTTTCCAAGTTTGCCGTCGAAAAGAGCAGTATGTTTGTCCAGAACTTGTTGCAGGGTAACAGCTTCGTGTCGGGTGTTATTTATCGAGTAAACTGGCTTTGGAAAGTCCATGTGGAACATTTCACTCCATTGTAGGCCGAACAGCATTGGGTGAGCTGATTTGATAACAACAACAGGTAGTATCTTTTCCTCCTCTTGAAGTCGTACCGTTACATCCGTTAGACCCTTTGTTTTAAGTTTTACGTTCCCATAGGCGCGTAGGCCTGGAGCCTTTGTGAGAGTAGGGGCGCCTATACGCTTCCAGAACTTGGTGCTTATAATTGAATAGACTGAGCCGGGGTCCCAATCTAGCGTGCAATTGATGTTGTTAATTAAGACATCTATTTTCTTACTGTCTTTGCCTTTTGTTTTATTAATCTGACAAACGGTGTCAGATTCGTCGTCGCTGTTTTCTGAGTAGGATGCTTGTGAAGAGTTGTTGCTGTTCCCGTCATGTTTAAGCTTGTATAGCTTGTTCCTCTTCGTAAATGTTCTATGTTTGTTATCATTCTGATTGGGCAGACATGCTTTACCGGACTTTATACAGCAGTTTTCGAAATGTCCAGGCGTATTGCATTCTTTACAAGTGTGGTTCTTGGCTGCGCATTGGTTCAACGGGTGTCTTTGAGGTGCCCCGCATCTGAGGCATTGATGAGTTCTTAATCTGCGCGGAGACGTATTCGAGTAAGATCTAGTGTTACCTTTTATCCTGTTCACTTTGACATTGTGTATATCAGCGTCGCCTTCTGCTCGTTCCCGCGATTGAGCAACGCTGAATATCTGAGCAAAGGTTACTTCTTTTATCTTCTCGTCCGAAAATTCTTGTAGATCTGGCCATTTTTGTTTCAGATCGATCTGCAACTGTAGGTGATTGAGTCCGGTTGCAAAGCGGTCACGTAACTGTCGCTCTAACAGATCGCCGTTATACCCGCAATCTTTGCTTAGCTCTTTCAGTCTATTTGCGTAGTGTTCCATTGATTCGTTATCGGTACGTATGCAGTTCCAAAAATCGGACAACGCTCTGTATCTTGTGCGCTTGATTCTGTATAGATCAAGGAGTTTCTCTCGAATATTTGTATATGTGCTTTTTTCGAAATTTGGCGTCAGCGCAACTTTTATGTCGTGGAACGTTTCAGGTGAGAGACATGTGAATAAAAGCTCTTTCTGTATGCTTAGTGCATCCTCTCCCCAAAGTCCGCATTTCGTTTCAAAATATTCGATAAAATTCTCAACTGCGGTTTCACTAGGATTAAACTTGTCACCTTTAAGGCTGTTGTAGATGTTGTTTCTGTTTGCGTTAGTACGCGACGTGCTGGGTAACTCCGTGCCGCTTGTCGTTGTTGGTGTGGGAGTCGCCGCTGCCGCATTTTGTTGTTGCGTGAGTAGCAATTGCAAAACTTCCGAAATTTGTTTTTGCTGTGTAGCTTGTAATTTCAGAAATTTGTCAAATTGCTCACTATTCATTTTTTAGTCCTCGTCGCCACTGATATAAATAATATAATCGTTTTAATAAATTCAATTCATGCTAATTTATTCGTTGACAAGCTATTATTCTATATGACAGACAACCCCTGTCTAAGATATAAATAAAGAGTAGAAGCTATCAAAAGAGTTTGTAACAAGGTTGTGGTTGTCAGTTGTCAGTAAAGGTTCATCTGGGTTCATCTAAGGGTGCAGCCCATTGCAGCCGTTCGGCCTGGAAAAAAGAATAAAAGCCTCCACACACAAAAACCGAGTTCGGGCCAGACTCGCACGCCTTCGCCGGCCGGCCGGAGGCGAAGGCGTGCGAGTTATATCATATGAATTTATATGAATGAATACACACACACCGCAGGCGGTGGCTAAGCGGTGCACGGCCGTGGATGGCGGGCCGGCTCAGCGACACAAACAGTAGACGTGCGCGACGCGACGCGGAGCCGTGGGGCGGCGGCGCGGCGCCGCGGAGGCGTGACGTGTTAGCGTTGTAATTTAGCTAGTTTATGGAATGTCTTCATACTGAGCGCACGCCACGCGTCGCGGTGCGAAGGCGTGCTACTAGCGGAGTTACGAGTTGTATTTATTTACAAAAATTTTAGCTTGTGACCCGAATAAGACGCTTAATAAAATGGACTATACTGAAAAATTGATAGTAGTACTGGTTCAACCACATCGTTGTTTATACGACTGCCGTATAAAAGATTATAAAATTGACATCCTTAGAATAAAAAAAGGACATTTTTACAATAATGCGTCGCCGCGCCGCCGCGCCGTGACCTACACACACAAGGCTCCAAAACGCCTCCGCGACGCCATGCCACGGCTTTCGCACGCCTGCAATGTGAAGACATCCGCACCGCGTACGCCATGCCTGGGCCGGCTGGCTACCGTCCGCCACCGCTCAACCTCCGGCTTCAGTGTGTGACGGCCTTTAAAGTTTATTTCAGCTTACTACTTTTCCGTCAGAGCGCTGAATGGCTAACAGCGATCTTTCTGCGCAGAAGTAGAGGGCATCTCTTTCTAAACTATGCAAAATGAGCTAGACTTCAGACCCAGTTATCGTTCACTGCAAGTAGGGATTACAAAATCCGGATATTTTTTTTTTCTGGATAATAATGGATTGAATCATTCACAAATCCGGATACATTTTTTTACAAGATGTCTGGCCCTTGGTCTTCCCATCCAATTCCCATCTTCCATGCCATGCATGCATGCATGCCTTCATTCTACCATGATTCTACCTCGTAGAAAGAGTATGCTATGTTATATTTAATCTGTGTTCTACCTACATCTACATTCGTTTCATTCAAATCAATCAACCACTCACTCATTCTCGTTCCTCATTCACATTCATCTTTATTTCATGTTGACTTTTTTGTAAAATGGAAGGAGACGGAGCTGAAAAATCGAGCCAGAAATCTTTTTCGGGGATACCTGAAGCCGTATTTGTTGTATGAAATGTTTTATCTTACTATTTCAACTATAATTATAACCATTTAGCTGTAACTTTTAAAATTTAAGGTTACTTCTAGCTAGCCGCTTCAATCCGTCCACCACCTGCTAACATTCCTAATGAATTTGTGTTTATTTTCACAATTTCCTTGTAATTTACAACTGAAAAACAAATTTATTCGCTATGAAATTAAATATGTCCATGTTGTTACAGGATAATGTAGATGAATTTATGAGCAAACCCGAAAATGCTGATGGGGTTGACAAGGTACTAAGAAGTCTAGATGAACAGCATGGAAAATATAAAGTTATGGAGTATTCCCTCGTCACAAAAAGGAGGCGCTTGAGACAACAAATCCCAGACCTTGCCCGCTCCTTAGAAATGATTGACAAACTAAAAGTTCAAACTGAGGAAATTGAGACACAATTTTTACTGAGTGACCAAGTATTTTTAAAGGTAAACAAAAATATTTTTTACCCGTTACGCCGGAAACAAAAAGATCTATATTATTGTTATTACTTGAACTTTTTTATATTTTGTTTCAGGCAAATGTACCACCTACTAATAAGGTATGCCTATGGCTTGGAGCAAATGTTATGTTGGAATACACTTTGGAAGATGCTGAAAATTTGCTCACTGCTAATATGGCCACTGCTAAGAAAAACCTGGGATGCGTTGAGCATGACTTAGATTTTCTTAGGTAAAAAAAATATGGAAGACAAGAAAACATATTTCATGTGAAATATTGGAATGCAATGATTCTTCTATTTTATCATAGAATCTTGGTAGTTATGTAAACAATTTTTTTATTATTTTTTCAGAGATCAATGTACGACCACGGAAGTGAACATGGCAAGAGTATACAACTGGGATGTCAAAAGACGTCAAGCAGCCAAATCATCATAATGAAACTACTATCTCAAATGTGTTAACATACTGACAAAGAATTTGTCATGGTTATTCTATAAGTGAGAAGACTAGCACCATACCAGCAATAAATTAGTTATGATATTTCTGTATCAGTAAACTGAAACATGTAGTAAGAAAGGTTTATCCTAGTATTGTCTTCTGAATCTAAAAATTAAGATCTCTTGATACCTACCTAGCTCTATTTCATGCTAAAATGAACAATATTTTATAGATCACTGCCAATAAAGTTAGTGTATCTATGTAAGAAATGGAACCTTGAAAAGAAACTTAAAACCTGTTACTACTCTTTTCACCCTAGATAGATTCATTAAGATATTTACTTACAATGTTTAATTGCAGATGTGCACATTTTATCAAGCTTTTGCATTTGTATAATATGCAATATTTTCATGTAACCTGCTTTTAATTAAAATTAATAACTAATAATTTATGCTTACAAGCAGAAAACTGTATTTTAAAAATAAAAACTTGTTTTTTGTTTTAAACCCTGATTTTATTAATTTTGATACATGTTACAGATAAGTTTCCAAGTTATGCATATCATTTGTATTTTTTAATTTCTTGAACCATGTTCTTCAAAACTGGAACTTCATCTTTAAGCTTTTCCTCAGCCTGTGCCTTTTCATCTTCAGGAGCTGTCAAATATTTTGTAACATGTTCTGAAAATAAAACAACCATCTTGTATACAATATCAAGAGTAAGCTAGCTTATGAGCAATTCTGATTAAAACTAACCATGGTATTGCTGGAGTTTTCCATAATCTTCCTCTTTCAATTGAGTTTTCAAGAATGAAATAATTATAGGCACTTGTCTGCCAGAAGCATGCAGCATATTTTGAGTCACTATTGTGAATATTGCCAGTACAGCTATATGAAGGCTCAAAGCTGGGTCTTCGCATACTTCCAATTCAGAAATAAGTTTCTCTCTATGGTTTTGGACTAAAAGTCTGAAACGTAGGTAAAATTGGGGTTAAAAAGGGTTACAATTTTATTTTTATTCTTTTATAGGAACAGATTTACCTGTCTTTCTTTTTGTCAATTTTCTTCAATATCATACCAAAGTTAGATAGGCAATCATCAACAGACTGGTAAAACACCTCTAGGTTCTGATCAGCCAAGGTAGCATTCAGTGCTACAAGTGGTTTCTTGAATTCTTCAGTCAAGTCATTAAGAATTTTATTCCTCTGTTCCACTGACATTACTTCTCCTTGTACAGAAAGGTTGCATTGATTGGCTGCATACTTGCAAAGTTCAGTAAGAATGTCACCTCCCATGGACTTTAAGAGATACTTGATAAACTGAGCTTGCTGTTCAGATGGCAATGATTTCAATCCCTTCTCATACAGTTTTATGTCATTGACAAGAATATTAACTTTGTCCTGAGCAGAAGAGTGTGTCTGTTTTCTGTTCTGTCCAGCATCTTGAATCATTTTGTCAGCTACCTCCTTTGCCA
This sequence comes from Eupithecia subumbrata, assembly GCA_949316285.1. NCBI lineage: Eukaryota > Metazoa > Arthropoda > Insecta > Lepidoptera > Geometridae > Eupithecia > Eupithecia subumbrata. The sequence goes on along the minus strand of OX438640.1, from coordinate 16,606,291 downwards.
TGGCTAAGGCAGTCTGATTAAGTGACCTGGAAAAATATAAAAAAAATATTACATTACTTTATCTATCCCATAGTGAAGTAATTGGTTGAATTAATTTTAATTTACCTTTGAAGATGTTCAGATATCCTGGGCACCAAGTCCTCAAGACCTTCATTTTCCAGGGGTCCTTTGATGATTGCTTCAATATCTTCAGTGGATACAATTTCCAAGACACTTGATGATTTTTTGACCAGACTAGGAGCTTCATCAGAATCAGAGTCATGTGCTGTCTGTTTTGACCTTGTATGTTTCTTAACAGATTTTGTTTTAGTTTCCCTTCCTTGGGAACCACCTCCTGCTTTTCCTGACCCAGCCTTCCTTCTACGTTCTTCTCTCCTCTCTGCCTTGTGATCAACAAAACCATATTGAACATCAGTACCTTTGGCCAACTGCTTTTCCAGATAAAACTGCTGGTATTTACCAGATGTCACTACTGCTTCTGCTTTCTTCAGAGTCATTGGCATGCAAGCCTGTTTCAAGTTATCAACATAATGGTTACTGAAAACTAAAGAGGACATTGTTAGAACTAACATCAAACTTAACTTCTTTTGGAATACAATTTATTTTTATTTACCTGTATTTTCAAATAGTATAGTTGATTTTGAGTTCTTCAATAGACTATCAATAATATTTTCAATGTCAGCATCAGACAAGATTGAGGGCAGTAAGGAAACAACATCCAGATAACTCTTGGATGCAATACATTCCTCCAATGCTGTTTCTACTTGCTGAGTGATGAGAGATCCAATAACACAGCTGCTCAAAAAAGTCAAGTCTTCATTAGGTAACACCCTCTTGACATACCCCTTCGGATCAGATAAGCCTAAACGAGTTAAAGCATCATATTCAAGATAGTAGTTTTGCTTAAAAAAACTAAACACCCAATCATTTTGGGCTTTTGTATAACATGTTGGGACATATGAAGCACCTGCCTGGCGTCCAGTTAATACACCCGGGGCATTAACTTGATCAAACAAGGACATGAACAGGCGCTCGGCGACATTGCAGTGACTCAAGATAACTGCCACAGGAGTTGGTTTTAGCAGACCCATCAAAGCACCTCTGATTTTGGCCTTAGTTCTGGTAATGTACTCTTCTGTGTAAAATGTCCTGGGTTCTGAAGGGTCCTGTTTGCCAATAATGATTTTACCCAAATATTTCTCAAGAACATTATGGTGCAAAAGCTCAGCTGGTAAATCATATTGCAGGGTCAAGTCCCCAACTGTTAGCTGGCCTTGTAGTTGCAACTTTTCATTTATTTCTCTGGAAATTTTCTCTAGATAGTAATGAGTTATGAGGTAACCCGATACTAGTTGGACGTCTTTCCCTTTGATTATTTCAGCCACACTGGAGTTTATTTGGTTGAGGTCTACATTTAGCTCCTTTGCCAAGTCTACAGTGTTAATTCGTCCTCCATGCACATAAAGCTCATCTTTTATCTCCTTGTTTAGCTGCTGAGAGGTTAAATATTCCTTACCATCAGTGGTGAATATCACATCAATGAGTTTTAGTTCAATTAATTTTGTGACTATTTCAATGCAGTTTCTCTCTGAAAGTCTGAAATTCAGGCAAAAAAATATTAAGCAGACCGCCAGGGAAACGCTTACAGCATTGTTTTGGTAAAGTTTATGTAATGTAAAATTTTTACCTCTGTGCTGTAGAGCTCAGCTGAGCTTTCTGAAAGTCAGCAGCTAATCGTTTTATTTCATCCCAGTCAGTTAAAGGTGCCATTCTTAGAAATGAAACTTCACAAAATAACGTTTCAGTAACTCTGTAGAAGAAGCAAGTAAAATAATAGGAAAGGAATTATCACAAAATACGACATAGACAGAGAGTAGCCACGACGACGACGACATCACCAAACAACAAAACATCAAATCAAATCAATTATAATCTGCTAGGGATGCATGCTCTACCTACGGACTAAATAAAAATATCGATTTGTTTACTATGATAAAAAAAACAAAGTGTGACCACGTTGTGTTTCCTACATTTTGTACATCCACACTTGGTGAGTGAATTTACATTTTTTGAACCTATATCTTGAATGAACAGTCAATCGGAAAATATTTTAGTGCCTGCCTTCCCAATGCTCACGTAGGTAGGTACCTACCTTAGGTAACTGATGATCACCTGTGCTTTGTCTGATTCATTACGAATTGTATAAATGTGTCATAACGTGGTGACGGTATTACACCTCCGTGCCTCAAAATAGTAGTTTATGCAACTGTCATATAATGAAGGGTATTAAAACACGAGTGTGAGTTTATGAAACGAGCGCAGCGAGTTTCATAATAGTAACGAGTGTTTTAATACCCGTGTTATATGCAGTTGCATACACTACTTTATCTTCACTGATGCAATTAATCAAACAACAAGAGTAAAAGCTGACAATAGTTTATTTATAATAATTGTTCAAATTTTGGATGGTACAATTTTGAAAGTTAATGTTAATTATTGATCCGTTAATCCCGTGTAGGTACAACGCTGGGTTAGGCAGATTCAAAAGTAGTTTCGACGAAGTTTTCACGTATAACCCAACTGTTTTCAAAAGCCAGCCTAATATCAAAATTTTATACAACTTGTATGAGGATTTTGACATAAGGCTCGCCTTGTTAATTGGTCGCGTTTTATTGATGTTATAATGAGATTTTACGATATCGATGTGGATATTATACCATCATGTGAAATTGCTTAAATTGAGTGTTTTGTTATCTGCGCTTTAACAGTAGTAATTATAAGTCAAGTATTGGAATCATAAGTAGAATGTTATAACATTAGTGTAGATAAAGAACATTAAAATGTTGACCTGTTGGTCTTGTGCCCAATCTCTACCCGGTCGTGTCAGTCTACCTCCCGATTAGATTATGAAGATAAGGTACTAGCTTGTGCACTTTCATTAATAAGTCCTGTGCTCCTGGTTGGCATCTTCGTAGAAATAGTTACTGGTTTAATCGGGTATTTATCGCGTACCTTTTGTTTTTATATCCCCTACGTTTCTACCGCGTTACAGCGATCGTGGTCACGGGGCGACTGGATGTACTCGGAGTTACACTATGTTTACAAATCGCGAAAGCTTAAAAAGTTTTATCTTCGTAGAAACTTCCCGCGCCGCTGCCGCGCCGCTGCCGCGCCGCCGCCGCGCCGCCGCCGCCACCGTGGCCAAATGTCGGCTAGGAGGGCACATCACGTGTTAACGTACTAAAGTACGAAGTAGTACCCCATTTTAATACCTACTATGACTTACCTTACCTAAGTACCTAACTTAAGTACCTACTTAGGTAAGGTAAGGCATACTAGATACCTACAATTAATTTGTGAATACCTACTTAGTAGTATCTTTAAGTATTTTAGCTATTTATTGAACCACCAACGATAGCTACCCCGTCAATTAAAAAAACGTAAAGAATAAAAGTAAAGTAGCAAGAAGTTCTTATTCCCTCAATTTTTAGATGGCCACAATATGATGTGTTTGGTCTTCCTAATTATTTTCTTTCTTTTCACTACGAAAAACAAAAATAATCATCGATAGCTACGTACTTGCTCATCTCTAAACCAACAACTTGATCTTGGACACTGACAGACATTCCCTTTAATCAGTTGAAGTTGACATTTCTACAAAAAACATTCATTCATCTTTAGAGTAAACTGGATCGCGCACGAACATATTTCAATAATTCAAAAGTACCCTGTAATTTTACGTTCTAAGGTTCATTAATTTTTCATTTGAGCCGTAATCGCCCAGAACTGTGCAGTGTGCACGTGCTTCATAAAAACGAGCCGAGTGAGAGGCCCCAAAGTAGTAGTTCATCTCTTTCTAGTACGATGTTCATATAGTCGATATCTCTGGGCGTAAAGGACATTAAGCGACTTTACGAGAGCAAAAAACAAAAAACAAAAAAAAAAGTTTAAACTACACCACTTATCCTTGACTGACTCTGACAGTGACAGACAACTTTTCACGAAGGGAAAATGATTGATCGATTTTCCCCGTGCGTGTCCGTCGCCGTCTGTCGCCGTCCTAGAAGGAACTTTTTTGAGTTTGAATTTCCGCATCATTCCGACATTTCCGCATTTCGTTGTTTTGCTTGTGTTGTGGGAAAGCCAGTTTGCGAAAATTTGTGTAGTGTCTTTTCCTGTCCATCTGCAATAATTTAATAGCTACTAAAATAGGTGTATTTTACTTTATTCAGTGAATTGGATTTCTGTTCACAGCAAGTCCACGAGTAATTCCTTGTTACAAGCCATCATTCAATTGTTTTTACCCTCTATCCTTAGACTCTTGTATTCAAGCCTTGATTCAATTGTGATTCGAGGCTAAAATGTCTTCATACAAGGTAATTCCGCTAATTACTACCAACAGTTTAGGTCTTTAATTTGTAAATAAATTATTTCCAGTCAGTAATAATTTTGTAAACTTTGTAGAATAAAGGCAGTCATAAATATTTATAGGTACCTAAAATATTCCTTATTTTTTTAGCCAATTGATTCAAAAAGAGAAGAGTTTAGACGCTATTTGGAGCGAGCTGGTGTAATGGATGCCCTTACCAAGGTTCTTGTGAGTTTGTATGAAGAACCAGATAAGCCAGAAGATGCACTGGAATATGTGAGAAAGCACTTAGGCACTGATGGTGGAGATGATGAGTTAGAAGCAGCAAGAGCACGTATTGCAGAGTTAGAGGCAGAAAATGCTCTTCTCAAAGGTGAAACTGTACCAGCTGATGGATAGATTGCACCTTATCTTGACCCTACTAAAGTTCAATGAAAAGATCTCATTTTTTAATGATCTCAAATATTCCTATTCTTGTTAATTCTAGAGAAATAATAATTTTAGTTACCAGATATAAGAGTATTAATTTGTTATGTATTTTAAGTATTACATAGTGAAGTGCAGAGTGCACATAAAATTTTTTGTTTAATGCTCTTTGTAGTTTTATTTAATGATGGCATTCAATGCTCAGCTTCTGTGGTGCAACCTGGTAGCATGTGTATTGTGGGCACCCATTGCTGTTTTTTTAATCAAGATTGTTAATTAGAGCTTTCTTCTACAAAATACAATGCTACAGAAGAATAAAAAGTTTCATAGGGGAAAAATCTTATTAAAACCATAATCAACATACAAAGTACTTTTGTACAGGGTAATCCTAATACCTTGAGAGTGTCCATTAATTACGTAAGGCTTTTAGGGGGGTCCTACTTAAAGTTGTTCGTTTCATTGATGCAAGATTCAAATTTGTAATAAAAATTCTCCAGAATCACCTCACATAATTTATGAATGCCTACTACCCCGACTGGAGGAACATGATAAGTAAATAATGCAAATTCTATTGAGACTGATTTGGTTTATCTTATATTTCACTATACACAGTACATGCTTAAAGACTTGGAAGTTACACAGAAGTGCTGATAAGCTCAGTGTATTTCTTGACTTTGCTGGCCACACTCATATCCACATATTTGTCTGCAATTGACACGACCATTCCTCCAATCAGTGCAGGATCAACTTTGGCAGTCAAAAAGATGGTTTCATTCGGCTTCAGGAATTTCTAAAACAAAAATAATTCAAATTTAGAAATAATCACTTAGGGTAGGGATTCACTGGCTTAATGTGTTAAACAGCAAGTGTTTAAGTACAGAAGGCAACAAGATGGATTTTGGCACACGGTGTAATTTATTGTGCTCGCTGTGAATTAAGCCCTGTAACACCGGTCAGTACCCCCTACCCACCAGAGAACTTATACAATATACATGTATAAATAGTGCTGAATCACAAAGTTGCTCGCCTACAGACATATACCTTTAAAGCAGCTTCCAGGCTTGTTTTCTGGGCCGGGTCGAGGGGTTTAGCTGTGACAACTTCACAAGTAACTTCACCACGGTGTGCTGACATCATAACCTTGAATGCATTGATGACAGCATCTAGTTTGTTCAAGCATCCATTTTCAGCAAGAAGGCCAAGCAGGTTACCAGTTGTAGGGGAAAGCTTGATCTGGAACACCATAAAAATAAAGATGTTCGAGGTTAAAAAATACAAAAAAAGAGATGAGCACTTCTTAAGTGTGCCCATTTGCGCTACACTTACCTTAGTTGTAACTTGTTTCAGAGCATCAACTTTCAAGTCACGCTTGATGGTGGGATTGATGATAAACTCCTTGAGCTTCGGATCAGTTTTCATGGATTGTTGGAAAGAACGTAGTTCTTTTTCAGCTATATCTAGAGTCTTGGTCTTGGATGCCGCCGAAAACAACGCTGATGCATAGCGGCCCTCCAAACCAAAAACTTGAACTGGAGGCTTAATCATCTGAGTAGCCGCAGAGGACGTGCTCAAAGAGCGCACCTGAAAACAATTACGTAACTTAAACCGACCTGTTCGGTAAAAACGTAAACTTCTGAGATATTTAGATTGAAAGATAATCACCAGCATTTGCCCTTTCATCATAGACATGACTGTAGGATTTTAATAAGGGGAAACTCAGTCAAAAGCTAAGAAAATGTTGTAATTTTTGGGAAAACGATCGAAGCGAAATCGCCTTCTCTTTCCCCGTATGACTGACAGTGACATTTAAAGACAGCAGCCTGTCTGTACTGTCGTGATGACAAGAGACTTCTACCATTTTGAACGTTGAAAGTATTCTATTATCTGTGATTTTTAATGAAATCGGTCCAATGTCTATTTGTCAGGCTTTCTTTGCTTCTAACAAAAGTTGTCCTTTTTAAAGCCACCACACACGGAAACCGTGGCCGCCGGGCTGGAAGCGAAGGCGTGCGTGTTGTAATGCGTGAATTTACATGAGAGACTACACCTAGGGAATGCAAAATCCGGATAATACAGAAATAATTCGAATTATCCGGATTATCAGGATTTGCTGACATCTTTTATCAAATCCTGATAATCCGGAATCTTCGAATAAAATTAAAAATTTAACATAACTAATATTTTTAACAAGCTTTTGTTTGCGGTTTCACACGTAATTTTCCAGGATAAAAGTATGCTTTGTGTTATTCCAGGTACAAAAATGCAAAGTTTTTTAAGGCATAATTAGAATTGAGAATTTAGTGAAGAATAGACAGTGAAGCGCCTGCCAATGAAATATGGAAGACCAGGAGCTCTACTGATTAAGCTCCATAAAGAAGAAAAAACAACTGAGTGGGTATCAGCAGCGCGCAATGTAAAACCTACAGCCAAAGATGTTGTCACTAATTTGCCCGAAAAGGAAAAAAGTATGAAGATTCTTGTATTTAGGGCTCTAAGTCCTCACTTTAAAGGACTGCTTTGGGCTGCTAAGCAGAAACTTAAGGACACCTACAAATATATTTGGTGTAAAGATGCGAAAGTGATGGCTCGAAAAAGCGATAACGAAAAAACCACAATAATTCGTAGTGAGTCAGACATCAAATATCTTATGCAATAGTTCCCTAAATACATCCTACCTAGGTATACAATAATTTTAACTAAATCATGGATGATTTTTTCTTGTCGATTTTTGACCGCTGCTATGTGTTCTTTAATGTGCTATGTGTTTTATTGCTAACCGGTACGGGCCGGAAATGGTGAACAAAGTGCGACAACTAGAATTTTTACGGAAGAAAAGTGCGCGTCTAAATACATCACTAACATTTTTAACAAAGTGTCGTGATTGGGACTTAATACCTACGTGTTGTCGAATAAAACCGCGTAGTGACATTGAACATTCCGAAAAAATTCTGTGGAACGCGAGTGTCCGCCTTCTAAAGCAAATGATTAGGAATGACCAGTGCTACCTACATAAAGTGCAGAAAATTCTTTATAACCTACATATGGAATGCAGTGTACTGTTGTCTATCAGTGATTTTGAATTGTGTGATCGAATAACGTACAATCAAGCACAGCGGACTTATGAGTTCTGTACAGAGCGTCATGAAAACAAGTTTAACCGATTGGTGGCTCGAAGTAGAAAGGTGCAGAGCAATAAGGTACAGTCGCCGACACAATTTCCCAAAACGGTTATTAATTTAACTGATACTCATTTTGATGATGACACAGTAAGCGTTTTAGAAAAGGGTCTGAATTTTGCACTTACACCGAAAAGAATTCCGTATGAGGATATTGTCAGCAGCGTTGAGGAGACCATTGTTCGTAATAAAATACCTACTATAGACGCCGAAAGGCTGAGACAAGATGTTTCAATTACATTACGAAAATGTCGACTCCCGAAACCGAACATAACTGCGGGTGAGCGTCAAGCTCTTGAAGGCCTTAGCAAAAATAAGGAGATTCTAGTACTCAAAGCTGACAAAGGAAATGCCACCGTAGTTATGAACACACAGGATTACGACGCTAAAATACGGACATTGCTTAGTGACAAAAAGGTGTACAAGCCGGTTACCTACAATCCCACGGCTAGGGTGACCAAACGGGTACGAACACTGATACACGAGTACAAGGACCTGTTCACTGATGATGTTTTCGACCGTCTGTACAGACCAGCTATTGTGCAGCCGCCTAAGTTATATGGTCTGCCGAAGGTACATAAAGCAGACGCACCCCTACGACCAATAGTAAGTCAAATAGACTCGCCGACTTACAATCTAGCTAAACACGTCGCTGGTATCTTACAGCCACTAACGGGAAAGACGTCGTCGTTTGTGAAAGATTCGCGCCATTTCGTCAGCATCATCAGGGATATAAAGTTGGAACCCGGAGACTTACTGGTGAGCTTCGACGTTGAGTCGCTTTTCACCAATGTTCCTCTTAAAGATTGCCTTGATGTAGTGAGACACAGATTGAGTGATCACGAACTTCCTGATCAGTACATTTTGCTCCTTCAGAACTGTCTTGATGGAAACTTCTTTTTGTATCAAGGGCAACATTACCTCCAGATAGATGGCGTAGCAATGGGAAGCCCTGTGGCACCGGTACTTGCCAATATCTGGATGGAACATTTTGAATCCATGATAGACCTGACAGCCCATGGTATAAAACTTTGGAAGAGGTACGTCGATGATGTATTCTGTATAATAAACGGGAATAACCAGGAAGTCGATCAGCTAACCGATTATCTGAACTCCATACACCCTAAGATTCGTTTTACACATGAAGTGGAGGTGAACAGAATGTTAGCTTTTCTCGACCTTAAAGTGATGGTAAAATGCGACGGGACTTTGGCACACACAGTGTATAGAAAACCCACACACACAGACAGATACCTGAATGCAGCTTCACACCACCATCCGAGACACCTGGAGTCAGTAGTTTCCTCACTAGTGAACAGAGCTCATGACCTCTGCGACCCTGAACAGTTCTGAAACGAAATGGCTACAATACTCGCATCGGATGTCATCTTAACTGGAGGCGCAAACAGGGACACATTGATGTGAAAAGACAGCCGGCATTCTTGCCTTATGTGAAAGGAGTGACGGACAAAATTGGAAACATCCTCAGTAAATTTTCAATCAAGTCGATCTACACTCCACTCACCAAGATGGCGAAATGTCTACGAACACCTAAAGACGTTGTACCTTTGCAAGTTCCTGGAGTTTACAAAATCGATTGCAGCTGCGGGCGTTCCTACATAGGCCAGACTAAACGCACGGTCGCGGAACGTGTTAAAGAACACATAGCAGCGGTCAAAAATCGACAAGTGAACAAGTCTGCAATAGCCGAGCACTTGGTAGACTCAGGACCCAATCACTGGATTGAACTACATAAACCACAAGTTATCAGTAATGAGAGGCATTACTACAAGAGAATGGTTCGGGAAGCGATTGAAATTAAGAAATATCCTAATTTCAATCGTGAAGACGGTTTCCGACTCTCTGCCTCGTGGAATCCAGTAATAGCTAAGTGTACTCGTCATAGACCGGTTACTCAGTGCGTCGCGGACACGGTTAGTGTTGTGTGTCGTCCTAGTGTGCGGATGGACATTCCTATTTCTGAAGAACAAGTGAGGGTAGCTGCAAATAATGCTGCCTCCGCTTCGCAGAGGCGGTAGCTCCAGTACTCCAGTCATCCCGTGACCATGACAGAGTGTAAACCTGTTGAAACGTCGGGAAAAATAGGTAAATAAACGCGATAAATACCCGTGAATAATTATAATAAGATGCATTATTCATTGAACTTAAAAAAGACCCTTCTGATAAAATACTTAAATTAGAATATAATAAATTACGTAACCAAACAAACAAACTAATAGAGAGAAATAGAAATATGTATCATAAGAATGAAATTATTAATATTAAAGGAAATATGAAAAAACTGTGGACTATCTTAAATAATATGACAGGACGCACCCAGTACTCACTGGACGAAATTATACTAAAAACATTTAAGAAAAGCTGCCAAACAGAAAAGGAAATAGCGAACAAATTTGCTACCGGATTCGACGACGCTGTTAAAGTAATCATTCCCTCATGCCCTGTCCAACTACTTAGACCAGAAAATTACACCAACCATACAAATTTATCTATGCGTTTAAAAAAAGCAGAACCTAAAGATATTTACAAAATAATTAATAAATTTGATCACAATAAATCTCCTGGGATAGACCAATTACGCCCGAAAGATATAAAAAGCCTATCAGAAAAAATATCTTCCACCATAGCCAAGCTGATTAACACGAGTATCGGGACTGGCATCTATCCCGACGAACTTAAGACTGGTATTGTAAGGCCTATTCATAAAAAAGGGAAAAAAGATGACTGTAACAACTATAGGCCGATTACGATCTTACCTATCTTAGACAAGGTAATGGAAAAGTACGTTTGCAATGAAATTCATAACTTTTACAGAGATAACGATATACTATCCAATAAACAATACGGATTTCAAGCCAGGAAAAGCACATCAGAACTTCTCTCTCATTTCACCGACTACGTCAATGACTGTCTTAACAGCAAAAAACACGTGGTTATGGTATTCGTCGATTATACGAAAGCTTTTGATACCCTAAAACACGATGTACTTAAAAATAGGCTAGCATGCAGTGGCATCAGAGGTCCCCTACTATCGTGGTGTGAAGAATATCTAGCAAATAGATCATACTGTGTGAGAATAGGTTCCAGCTTCAGTGATAAGGTGCACGTAACGCAGGGTACAGCACAGGGTTCAGTTCTGGGTCCACTTCATTACCTGACGTATGTCAACGATCTGGAAAATGTAATATAGCACTGCAAGGTGTTTCAGTACGCAGACGATACGTGTCTGATGGCAGACAACACGGATATTGACATAGCGATGAACCAACTGCAACAGGACCTTACTTATCTAAATAAAAGTCACATGATGTCGGACTGGTCATTAACCCACAAAAAACCAAACTACTGCATGTATGCTCACATCAAAATAAAAGTCACCATCATAAAAACATAATAATACTTGCCCATAATCATAGCAGCCTACACACAAATAGTATTAATTGTAAATGCGATCCTATAGAGTTAGTGAAAGAAGTAACTTATCTGGGAGTAACAATAGATAGCCGCTTTAATTGGGGAAGACATGTCGATAACGTGTGTAATAAACTACGGGCGATTTTGGCTAAGTTTTTCGTTCTTAAATATAAAATTCCATACACAGTTTTACTTACATTATATAAAACACTCGCGGAGAGTATTATGTTATATGCTATAAGCAGATACGGTCGAACGTTCAAATCATATCTAGATAAAATATATAATTTACAAATAAGACTTTTGAAAGCCAGTGTACCAAAATATCTAAAAGAAAAACACTGCAAAAATTACGATAATCTACTAAAAGAATGTAACATATTATCTGTTTACGACAGAGTTGAACTAGCATTATTGGTTGAAAACTACTTCAAATTCTCAAATTATAAGAGCCATTACATAACCACAAAACAAATCACCCAAAAAAAAATTGAAATAATAGACGCGAAAAATATTTACGGCAAAAAAAAATCAGACTACATCGCCCAAGATTAATAAATAACATACCTTTAATTATTAAAAATAAACTGACGCAAAGAAACATTAGATATCAAATAAAAAATTACTATATACAAAAATTTAAAGTTAAAGGTGACTAACAATAAAATATAAATCCAAAAATAACAATACTTTAATAGACAAAAACATTAAATATTTAAGTTTAAATAATATGTGTATCAGTGTTGGCACACCCTGTACCGGAGCGAAGTTGGTACATTCCGCAGCGTTCGTGCAAGCTCGGGAGGCCCCGCCACCCGAGGATGCCCGAACACTGCGGCAATAATCTACAAACTCTGACGAATCCGCTCTTTATTCATTAATTTGTTAAAAGCACCTACCTACCTCACTTTTTATCTTTCTAGATATTTATGAGATAATTATGAGAACAATGTAATTGTGTATTAATGACTGAGTAGCTCCATACTTACCTTACCTTACATTACTTACTCATACGTAAGTACCTACATGCAAAGATGTATACTTCTTTTTAAAGTAAAAACCGAGGCATGTAACATTCGGGTCAAACCACGGGTTTAAAGAGTGTTATGAATCTAAGTACTATGAAATTCTTTTTGAAAATAAATAAATAAATAAAATAAAATAAAAGTTTATATTTTGGCAGAATAATATTACACTGAATGTCATGAACTTGTCATACGTCCATTAGTTTTTAGTGGTTTTAGTCTGAAAAAAAACATTATTGGTTATAAAAGTCTTTTAATAGTGCATATTTAGCTAAACAGGGTGCCACGAAACATGTGTATGTGTACTAAGCCGAAAAGGGGTGACTATGGATCTCAGAGATCAACATTCGTTCAACGATTTTTTTTAATATCGATTAAAAATTAAATTGTTATGAATAGAACTGTAGCTTTTTTCTCAAATTCGTGTTAGTTTACGTGTATTCTTACATTACTGCTATTGTTTCGAAATTTTAAAGGAGTTGCATCATTTTCTTATAATAATTTCATGACAAAACAATGGACAAACACTTTTGCTAAAAAACTAGTTGAAACATTTTCTTATGTTAAATATTATATTATTTATTTATTATTTATTTATGTGGCACCCTGTTTAAGTGGTCATCATTAGCTTATGCTAGTATACTGCATGGCACATGCCGCCCTTTAAGAGTGCCAAGGCCAAGCTAGAACCAGACGCACAAGGCGCAGAGCCATTTGTAGTTATTATATTCTCCTTGGAGCCATTCACCAAGAAGTTGAAAAACAAATCTATGAAGTTGTCAACAAGTCCCGTAGTCCCGTTGACACAGATTAAATAAAACCAGATGTGTGGCAAGCGTGCCGATGAGCAAGACCAAAGATTGCAAGGTGGTGGGGGGAAAGTGTTGCCATGCAATTTTATTACCCCGATTTTAGGTTTCTTATTTCATGTCTCTGTTGGTGGATTGGATTTGCGATTTTCCAGTTCATAAATTTGGGTGTTCAAATTCAGAACAGGAAATTCCACCAAACCTTGGTTGACCTTTGTAGTGAATGTTTTAAGTACTGGTGTGTTTAGGTCCTTACTTTTTGTTACAGCCTGCGGGTATTCCTCGGTCCGGTAGGTCTTATTTTATTACTTGCGCACTTACAACCTATTGATCCTGTTCTGTTAGGATTTAAAGCAAACTTTTAACTTTTTTGTGTATATGGTTAAGTTTAATCGTTCCAGTTCCAGTAAAGTTATTAGTTTTCTAGTAAATAAATATATAAGTATATACTTAAATTAGGTACGAATGTGGGAATAGGTAAACATTTAATTTAACTAAGCCTAGAAAGGAAACAACGTTTAGTTAGGAACCTATCAATTTTGTTTTGTTATGTAGGTATATTCACTTATTACGATACGAGTAGAAATAATTTTAAACACTAGAATATAGTAAAATAATATCAATAGTTTTATGTTAATAGTAATTAAATAACATTTTTATTAAGGAATTAAATTCTTACACGTTAACCAGGCTTAGCCAACAGACTTCGAAATCACATTTCTCCTAATAAATTAAATCTTACGGTTTAGATATTGCTAAGGTAACCTTTAATACGAAATTTAATGGCACTTTTAAATTATTATGCAGCTAAAAAGAAAAAAGTGCAAATACAACAAAATTAAATGACACTTTTACACCACAATATTACCAACATTCCTGCCTACTAATCCAAATATTTATATTCTGTTATAATTAATAAGTATGATCAGTCTTTAAGACGATTATTTCAATATGTTCTTAATCAAATCAAATAGTCTTTAGTTAAATAAAATTTATTATTTTTTATACTGGATTGCATTTCTTTTACATTCTCAGATTTAATTTTCTCAAATTAAATCTATAATATTATGGTTTGTAAGAATATTGAATCATAATTATTAATTATGAATAATATACAGGTTGTAACAAAAAGTAAGCACTAAACTTTCATGGGTGGGTTCCGACTTGATTATAGAACCGAAGAAAAATTCCCGAATAGTTTCGAAAAAAAAGTAAACTAAATGTTGTGCTTGTTTTTAGGTAAAATAAACTAAAAAGGCCTACGTACCTCTTTACAACTCCTTTAAAACACAAAACACCTTCGTCGTGGGTCGTTGACCGTGGAGTTCAACGACCCGCGACGTCATCGCAGCGGACAACAACTCTTAGATGTGATAGGTAGGTCTTCCAATGCATTTTTCCTCGGTTCTATGATAATAAGCAAATGACAACAGTCATTCATTCATTACCCAGTCTAGTGATAATTTCGTTTTTATTTATTTGTTTTAAATTTTCATATTTTCCTGTGTTCTTTGATCGAAGCTAAAGTTTTGTCCTTACTCTTTGTTACACCCTATATAAAAGTAATACTACCCAATAGTTAAATATTTTGATTGGTTATTTCTATATTTGTTTGTAAGGTAGATTATAATACAAAGTAGATATGACAAACTTTCTCAGAGTCTTCAACAGACTTTCATTCTTTTTATATATATTACGTACCAGCCTTGAAACAGCATGAGGGAAAAGATAAGTTCGCTGTTTCATTTTTATTAATAAATTTTCATAGAAATGTTTACTACAAATTTTGGACTATATTTTGGGTCCCCAATCTTTGCAACCCGTTGCTTCTTTCCAACGCAAACGTAGATGTTTATCTGCAGGAAATCTGTAACAAATAAAAACATGACACTTAAATAATAAATGCGAAAGTTTGGATGGATGGATGAAAGGATGTTTACCTCTTCACGCTACTTACTACTGAAAGGATCGGCTGAAATTTTGCATACAGGTATCTTATTCTAAAATACTTTTTATTCCATAAATCAGTTCCTATGGGATAGAAATCACACCCTTAAACGTTTCCATAGAAACAATGCGTGCGAAGCCGCGGGCATAAACTAGTTTTAAGATAATGTTTCTCGTTATGTAGGTATTCAAAAATATTTCAACGCGCCATTTGGGGAATTTTATTGTCGAGTGCAGGCAACCCTAAATTTTCGTAATGTTAGGTTAAATTAATTAAAATTTTCATAAAACATAACTTTTGAGCCTTGTACCTCTTAATTGTTCATGTAAATCTATGAATCTGTAAATTTTGAACCTTTTTGTAGTCAAAAGAACTTGTACTTACGAGTGGAATGATAAATTCGGCACTTTTGCTTCACTGTCACTTGTACATTCGAAAACACAGCACCGCACCATTGTTGCCTTTAGTTTTTATTGTTTTTAGGTGCGGGAATGTCCACAGGAACACTTTATTCACATTTATACTTAGAAATCAAAATTTTACAACAATTTCGATGATTCTCGTTCGAGCTCCGTCGATGTGTAGGAAATTTGTTTAGCAACTAGAGTTGCTTTTCAATGAAAAAACCGGCACGCGAGAAAGTGATAGCAAGCCATTCGCTCTATCTCATTTCTTCTTAGGTTATAGGCATAAGTCGTTCTCTCTTTATGTGTGAATGCGATAGCATTTGCGCGTGTTCTATAGCATACTCTTTCTACGCCCGTTGACAATCAATGGGGGATACGGTGACGGCACAGGTGACGGTGTACGGTACACAGTAATATAAAATGATAGTTTGTTAGTTTGTTCTTTCTGATCTGATCGCGTTGCTATTCCTGACTAGAAAATTACCGTAGGTTTATAACTGGCGAAGATACCTGGCCCTAAATAAAAGAATCTGTAGCGTGTATGGACGCACAACTTAAAATATTTATCTTTACGTGTTAGTTCGTTCGTCGTGCGCGTAGTTTGTGTGTTCCTATTGAATATGTCACATCGAGTAAATAATAGTTTATCCGTGTTGCTGGAAGGTTCAGGCCTCACTGGAGAAGATAACGATTTGTGTGACTTCACCATAGCTGATCAAAACTCTGTGGCGGAATCCCAAGGTATCACGCCTACCACACCCTCTAATTTCAAACCGGTACTGGGCAGCAACGTCACCTATGTAGTAGCCAGCGTGATTCTAAATGAGTCTAACGAAGTACTCATGATGCAAGAGGCAAAGGAAAGTTGCGCTGGAAAGTGGTATTTACCCGCAGGGCGTATGGAGAAGGGAGAAACTATTGTACAAGCAGCTGTCCGAGAAGTATTGGAAGAAACTGGGTTGGAATGTGAGCTGAATACCTTGTTAGTTGTAGAAACCGCTGGAGGAATGTGGTACAGATTTGTAATGACTGGATCTGTGATTGGGGGTGAATTGAAAACACCAGCCAAGGCTGATAAAGAGTCTCTTCAAGCTAAATGGATAGCCAATATGGATGAAATATCGTTGAGGTCAAATGACATCTTACATCTTATTGAAAAAGCTCAACTATATAAGCTTAATAAATCTACAGGGTCTTGGCATCAGGACATCCTTCCCGCACCCACTCCCCATGAAAAGGACTTACTGAGATTGATAGTTGTCATAAAGAAGAGAAGTACAAATAAGCTACATGTTTTGCTCAGTGAGAAATCTGCTTTACATTTCCCAACATGTGAAATAAATCCTGCAAAGAGTGTTCATTCCACTTTGCGAAGATTTATGGTGGAGATGTTTGGAGCAGATGTAGGGCAGCATAGGCCTCTGGGTCTGATGAATGTAGAAGCAGATCCCGTGGCAGAAGGTTGTTGCCTCAGTTTACTAGTGGCATTCAGACCACCACTTGAAGAAGTGCCTCTAATTGGAAAATGTGTATGGCAAGAATTATCACATACAGTGGCCAATGAATTACTGTCCATTATCAATAAAAAGAACTCTACAATTGAGTTGCATGTTGTGCGCTAATGAATTATTTTCATCACACTCTTTATGGTGCTATTAATATAATACTCACTATTATGACTGAATCTCTCTTACTCAAATCCTACAAATCTCAAATAACCAGTGCCTAAATTTAGATTTACTTTGTGTATTGATTTAACCTGGGCTCGAAAGATTTTTCTCATAATACATAAATACCTATAATCATTTGACATATTTTTAATACAAATATTTATTTTTAATGAAACATAATTCCTGGGTTGTTGTCCAACTACTTTATCCTTGGACAAAAGTGTTTTAAGCATTCCACTCTTGTATTCAATACTAATTATGATTTTAAAGTATTATTTTAGCTTTAAGTTTGAATGGATAACTACTGTGATTGGTATAATTGGCCATAATAATATGATAAATACCTACATGTTTTAAATTTGTCATGAAAAAAGGTGCAACAGTGTACTTAAAAGCTAAGATTAAGTATAGGTATTTACCTAGGTCCTTTACTTTATATACTTATGAAACTACTTGTATACTACTAACAAAAATAATGGGATTTTATTCAGGTTTCTTGGGCTTTAAAATGTTACCTTACTTTTGTTTGTTGAACTTGTATTATTACTTTTATTGACAATGTTTAATTTATTTACTCAAATATATGTACATCAAACATAATTACCTGTTTTTATTTTTACTTAGGTCCTGCAATAAAAACCATTTTCTATTTTTATGATTTATTCAAGCTTTACAAAAATCATTGCACTGACTAGAAAATCAAATAACACAACCTAACTATTGCATAAATATATCAATGGAAATGCATTTACTTTATTCTAAAGCAGTAGGTACATAATATTCTAAGAGGCAAAAATGAACCCAAATAACAGTATCATAGCCTTATGATTGAAAAAAATCATAATTTAACATAACATATTTGGAACAATTTTTGATTGCTAATATTTATCTTCAGTAGGTAGGTATTCTATCTATTTATACCAAAATAATTAAAATTTTAGATTTATTTTCCAAAAAGAATAATAAATATCAATCACAACATTTTATTACAAGGGCTAATTGTATTAGTTGATTGTGCTACTTTAATTTGTGGAAGGGAAGCCAAGCCAATTGATATTTTGTCAAAAACATAACCATTTCATAAATAAATAATAATAAATTCATCTACAACAACATACCTAATATTCTGGTAAGATTTATGTGAGTTTAATATAATGCTCAAAACCAAGAATTTTGTTTCTTAGCTTTATGACTTACCTAGCCTTTGTCATGGTAGATAATATTTACAAAGCTTAATGAGCATAGCCAGGTGCTGAAATTATCCCTCAAGTTGGATACCCTGAACCCAAGATGTGAGATCAGCTGAAACTGGACAGTCTAGACTAGTTTCAACTAGTTCTTCAGGTGCTATTAACCGTCGAGCTGCAGTTTGTCCCGACAAGTAAGCCCCATGTGCCGTTGAGTAGAAGCTACTGTGGGTGTGCTCTCCAGCAAAGAGCAGTACAGGCTGAAAAACAAAAAAATACATTTTCTAAGCTATTTTACTTAAATAGTTTTAGAAACCAGAGTAAGATAGCACCTTCATCATTTTTAAACTAGTATTTGTCAGTTTGTTTCCTTATTTGTTAGTATGGGACATGGGATAATCTCCCACACTATTATAATCCAGAACATTATAGGTATCTGGGCTGGGATAATATAATTAACCCAGAATGCTATAGCATTCCACCTGCATATAGTATGATATATCCAGGTATCATCAAAGCAAACTCATAGGAGGAAGTGAATCCCTAATTAATAAAAAGTCTGAATATATTAGATATGAAGACATTACCTTTTTATCCCTTACATTCCTAAATAGTGGCTGGGCTATACTTTCAATATCACTCTGACTGCCTCCTAAACCAATGGAAGTGTATGATCCCTTTGTGAAAGGCTGCTTTTTCCAGCTTGTGCTGAAAATAATATCAAAGCCTTATTAGTCTAAAACAAATATTAAGGTTAGGGCACTTAGGTTACACTTTTACAACCAAAATTTGGAAATATGTAGTTGTTATTAGTTGATTTACTTGCTTTATCATTAGGATTTACATATTATTATTAAAAGGTAAAGATAAGTTGATAAAATTTATTAATAATAATTATCTTACCATACACAGTTAATAGGTTCTGGAACAAATGGGTCATTGAGAAATTTCCTCAAAATTTTTGTACAGGTGGCAGCTACATCTTGCATAGCAAGAGATTCCATGTATTCAGCCTCTTTGCCTGACACCCACCCAAGCAAAAGAGTCTCGGATACTTTACTGAATGAATAAATTTTCTTGTACCAAGAGCTTGCCATATCTTCAGGAGTTAGTGAAGTTTCCCATAGTAGCATTATCTCTGTCACATCTGGATTTAGAAATGGTCTCTCATACTCTAAATAAATTTTATCTACAGCACTAAACAGTAATCTCTCAATTGATTCCATTTTATACTGAGGCAGAGAAGGTTCAAACAAGCTTGCTGCTTCTTCTTTCAAAACCCCAAGAGGAATAGTACATATCACATGGTTAGCATTCAAAGTCTTTCCATTGGTACAGACCACTTCAACTAAATTAAATTTTTTCTTTGGTTTATGTGAGCTATCAGCTAATGAGGTACCTTCACTAGGGTTCACTGGTTTCTCTGATGAGGATGTCTTTGAGACATCTTCTATCACAGTTTGATCAGAGTCCTCCGACTCCTCTCCCAAATCATCTGCATCACTTTCTAAGCCCCAGATTATTTTGCTAACTGGGTGATTGGATAATATCTTATCAGGAGCAATATTTTTTGTAAGTGGCTCTAGAATAGAACTGTATCCTGAAGGGATAATAATATTACCTCCTTGCAGTTCTGTGTAACTGCCTATTTCCATGAGATCAATTTCGTCCATGCTATTGCAGCCTGTTATACATGTTTCCCGTCTTAGAAGACAGTCAAATATTAATCTACGAAGTTTCTTTTCTTCTGATGTTGGTAATCGTTCCAGATAGATAGTTGCTTCCAAGTTGATGTGCTCTCCAACACTGTGGATATCTGGAGGAGGCAGGTATTGGCACAGGAAATATTCTTCACATCGTCTTAGAAAGCACACGTAAGCGTCGTGTGTTTCGTGCAGTACACCAAAGGGTACTTGTTTTCCATCCTCAGTGGCTGCTATAACCTTGTGCGGTTTGGGTATATTGATAATGTTTACAAGATTATTTGCCATTGCCATTTCAAATATTGGGTTACCAAGAACACCATGGATCCAATTG
The DNA here is from genome assembly GCA_949316285.1 of Eupithecia subumbrata. Lineage (NCBI taxonomy): Eukaryota > Metazoa > Arthropoda > Insecta > Lepidoptera > Geometridae > Eupithecia > Eupithecia subumbrata. The sequence goes on along the minus strand of OX438640.1, from coordinate 16,585,802 downwards.
GCACCTAATTCAACTTTGTGATTTTTCAAAGGAATTGAAAGAATACGACCTCCGATGCGTTTTCTAGCTTCAATAATAATGAAGTCTTCGATACCATTTTTGAGTAGATGATTGGCGGCGGAGAGTCCTGCCATACCGGCACCAATAATAATGACATCGTATTTATTTGTATCACATTTTTTACTAGAATTTGTGTTTTCGTCGCCCATAGTATTTTATTTTCAAATAGCTTGAATTATTTTGTTACCGAACTTTGACGTTCAGTTCAGTCAGTAGGTACCTCGTAGGCTCCTCGTACCTACCTACGTATCGACAACAGATAAAAAATCGAATGAGTTCACAGATGTACTAGCGTCGACTAGCGTACTACGCTAGCGTACGTAGGCTAGCACATAGGCTAGCGTAGGTAGAAAGCGTAGGTAGAAAGCACAGATTAAATATAAAGATGGTTGGCAAGCGTGCCGATGAGCAAGACCAAAGATTGCAAGGTGGTGGGGGGAAAGTGTTGCCATGCAATTTTATTACCCCGATTTTAGGTGTCTTATTTCATGTCTCTGTTGGTGGATTGGATTTGCGATTTTCCAGTTCATAAATTTGGGTGTTCAAATTCAGAACAGGAAATTCCACCAAACCTTGGTTGACCTTTTGTAGTGAATGTTTTAAGTACTGGTGTGTTTAGGTCCTTACTTTTTGTTACAGCCTGCAGGTATTCCTCGGTCCGGTAGGTCTTATTTTATTACTTGCGCACTTACAACCTATTGATCCTGTTCTGTTAGGATTTAAAGCAAACTTTTAACTTTTTTGTGTATTTGGTTAAGTTTAATCGTTCCAGTTCCAGAAAAGTTATTAGTTTTCTAGTAAATAAATATATAAGTAGGTACTTAAATTAGGTACGAATGTGGGAATAGGTAAACATTTAATTTAACTAAGCCTAGAAAGGAAACAACGTTTAGTTAGGTGCCTATCAATTTTCTTTTGTTATGTACGTATAGGCACTTATTACGATACGAGTAGAAATAATTTTAAACACTAGAATATAGAAAAATAATATCAATAGTTTTATGTTAATAGTAATTAAACAAATTTTTATAAGGGAATTAAATTCTTACACGTTAACCAGGCTTAGCCAACAGACTTCGAAATCACATTTCTCCTAATAAATTAAATCTTACGGTTTAGATATTGCTAAGGTAACCTTTAATACGAAATTTAATGGCACTTTTAAAATTATTATGCAGCTAAAAAGAAAAAAGTGCAAATACAACAAAATTAAATGTCACTTTTACACCACAATATTACCAACATTCCTGCCTACTAATCCAAATATTTATATTCTGTTATAATTAATAAGCAGTGATCGGAGTAGGTAGAGCTATTTTATGTACTTGCCATATGATAGAATAATATGGATATTCCCCGAATCCCGGGATTTGTTTTTTAAGTAGAAAAATATTAAAAATCTATTTACACTTAGGGAGTAATGAAAGCATACACTTCCTTTAAGTATATGGACGGGTTTAAGGATAGTATAATATATAGATAGAAACTTAATTCATTAAACCACATATATTTTTTTATGTACATGTGTTTGGTACAGTAAATAGTACAGCTAGCAGCATCAAAAATCAGCTCAGTGTAGTCACGTATCCACTTTAGAACTGTTTCAGGCTTGACAGAACTTGACGACGCCATGGCGAAGTACTTCACCTGAATCAAAATGTTGTTAAATTAGAAATGCTTAATAGAGTCACATCAACACTAAGTGGTCAAAACATACTGATCTGTTCGAAAAACAAAACAAGTAAAAATATGTATTCCTAGTGCGAGTTTGAAAATGCAAAGGCAAACGCTAAGAGAAGGTACGGTTAATCGCACGCAAGTAGTACACAGTACTACAGTTAAAAAATAGTTCATTTAGGCATGAACTGCAAATATGTCAGTGTATTACTGCTGCACTTTATCGTTTAGCTAACTAATAGATCTTATTAATAAGTTTTCAATTTGATATTTACACGTGCGTGACATATATGAAAGTGAAGAAAATACTGGATTGGAATACAATTCCATTAGTATTAAAAAAGTTTAGCTAACAAGAAAAGGCTTTGCATTTTGGACGAATAACATTGTACCTACATTACTTTTTGTATTCAAAATGTTCTTTTCACTAAGCCCAAACATATAATTTTTCTATTATTTCAAGGTGGAATAAGATTGATACATTAGTTGTAGTCAAAATTTACTTTTTACAAAAAAAAAAAACAAACTTACCAAATGAGTATCCAATAAAATAACTCCAAATATCCAATCCAATAAGGTCAAATCAGAGGCCGCAAATTCAATTTAATTCAATTCACGCAATTCTAGCCAAAGTCGTAGTAGCAAGGAGATTCCAGTAAACAAGCCAGGGTCGAAAGAAATTCACCACACAACAAAACACAATAGGAAGCAAACAAGCGCACTCTGAGAACCGAAGTTATCGAGTGAGACAACATTTAACAACAAGTTACTTTCGGTAAACAATTGAATTCCAGTGGTACAGAAAGAGACAAAAACAGGTGCGTCACTCTGGCCACCCCCGTGACACTCCCTGTACGTGTGAGCAAGGGCGCATAATGCAGCGAAATCACGACGAGTGTCAACAAAGTGGCAACGTCGCGCATTTGACAAAAACTTTGGCAACGTGTTGCTGATGAAAATTTACAACGTCGCTTGTGCGCTTATAGGCTTACATAATACCATTTTTTATATTTATTGATAAAAATAATTATAATAATCGAATCCCGGAGTATTCGTCGGAATCCCGTGGAATATCCATATTAACATCAATGTTTGCGGTCAATGAACCTAAATAGCTCTACCTACTCCGATCACTGTTAATAAGTATGTATGATCAGTCTTTAAGACGATTATTTCAATATGTTCTTAATCAAATCACATAGTCTTTAATTTAATAAAATTTATTATTTTTTATACTGAATTGCATTTCTTTTACATTCTCAGATTTAATTTTCTCAAATTAAATCTATATTATGTTATGTAAGAATATTGAATTATAATTATTAATTATGAATAATATACAGGCTGTAACAAAAAGTAAGCAATGGGTGGGTTCCGACTTGATTATAGAACCGAAGAAAAATTCCCGAATAGTTTCGAAAAAAAAGTAAACGAAATGTTGTGCTTGTTTTCAGGTAAAATAAACTAAAAAGGCCTACGTACCTCTTTACAACTCCTTTAAAACACAAAACACCTTCGTCGTGGGTCGTTGACCGTGGAGTTCAACGACCCGCGACGTCATCGCAGCGGACAACGCCTCTTAGATGTGATAGGTAGGTCTTACAAATGCATTTTTCCTCGGTTCTATGATAATAAGCAAATGACAACAGTCATTCATTCATTACCCAGTCTAGTGATAATTTCGTTTTTATTTATTTGATTTTAAATATTTCATATTTTCCTGTGTTCTTTGATCGAAGCTAAAGTTTGGTCCTTACTCTTTGTTACACCCTATATAAAAGTAATACTACCCAATATTTAAATATTTTGATTGGTTATTTCTATATTTGTTTGGAAGATAGATTATAATACAAAGTAGGTATGACAAACTTTCTCAGAGTCTTAAACAGACTTTCATTATTTTTATATATATTACGTACCAGCCTTGAAACAGCATGAGGGAAAAGATAAGTTCGCTGTTTCATTTTTATTAATAAATTTTCATAGAAATGTTTACTACAAATTTTGGACTATATTTTGGGTCCCCAATCTTTGCAACCCGTTGCTTCTTTCCAACGCAAACGTAGATGTTTATCTGCAGGTAATCTGTAACAAATAAAAACATGACACTTAAATAATAAATGCGAAAGTTTGGATGGATGGATGAATGGATGTTTACCTCTTCACGCTACTTACTACTGAAAGGATCGGCTGAAATTTTGCATACAGGTATCTAATTCTAAAATACTTTTTATTCCATAAATCAGTTCCTATGGGATAGAAATCACACCCTTAAACGTTTCCATAGAAACAATGCGTGCGAAGCCGCGGGCATAAACTAGTTTTAAGATAATGTTTCTCGTTATGTACGTATTCAAAAATATTTCAACGCGCCATTTGGGGAATTTTATTCTCGAGTGCAGGCAACCCTAAATTTTCGCAATGTTAGGTTAGGTTAATTAAAATTTTCATAAAACATAACTTTTGAGCCTTGTATCTCGTAATTGTTCATGTAAATCTATGAATCTGTAAATTTTGAACCTTTTTGTAGTCAAAAGAACTTGTACTTACGAGTGGAATGATAAATTCGGCACTTTTGCTTCACTGTCACTTGTACATTCGAAAACACAGCACCGCACCATTGTTGCCTTTAGTTTTTATTGTTTTTAGGTGCGGGAATGTCCACAGGAACACTTTATTCACATTTATACTTAGAAATCAAAATTTTACAACAAATTCTATGATTCTCGTGTCGAGCTCCGTCGATGTGTAGGAAATTTGTTTAGCAACTACAGTTGCTTTTCAATGAAAAAACCGGCACGCGAGAAAGTGATAGCAAGCCATTCGCTCTATCTCATTTCTTCTTAGGTTTTAGGCATAAGTCGTTCTCTCTTTATGTGTGAATGCGATAGCATTTGCGCGTGTTCTATAGCATACTCTTTCTACGGTAGAAAGAGTAATTATTTAATCTGTGTGTACTAGGGATGCGAACGCATGAATGAGTTGAAACGGAACGAATGAATGAAGTCACTATTTTATTTTATTTGTTTGATGCTATTCTCGATACACCAGCAAATTTTACAAAGGTTTCCGGTTTTTAGTGAACTCTATTTTTGTCCTCCCTCCCCTGACCCTCTTTCCTTTTCCGCTTAGTCAATTTCGTGCTGTCTCTTTTACGCCAAGCGTAATTTGTGTATGTGTATCTCTTTTTAGTGACCTTTGAGTTTCCTGACTATTAATACGTTAATAATAAATATCTTTGTTTACTTCGACTCCGCGAGCAAGTGTTTTTGTTGTGATGAGAGCTAAATTTCTGATAGAATTTTAGTAAATAGAACCGTTTACTGTGTGGTGTGCGAATGCGTAAACTGCAACGTTTGCAGTTAATGTAGATTGTGACTTTGTAATCTGGATCTATTGTTAGAATCTATTCGATATCGAAAGTCATTGTGAATAATCAAGTGATGAATTTTTATTTGTGTGTTGTGATAATGTGATTTCGCAAGTTATGTAATCGAACGATGAGCTATCGTATCGTGATGCTCGTCATAATTGCAAAGTGTACTGGTTTTGTGGCAATGAAATAAATAAACATTGGTAAGGGGGGACACGTGGGATAATCAATAGAGGCGCGAGCAAGACGCGTGCGCCAGTCTCTATCAACGAGATTATTATACGTCAAGGTCACCGAGCGCAAACAGGCGCAAACACGTGCAATGTCGGATTCTATTTACACACATGACTTTCTTTTCGAGCCAGGCGTTGAGATAAAACAAGAATCGCCTTACGAGCTGGGGATGTCGGCGTCCGTGCCCATCCCACAGCGCCGCGCCGACGGCGACTTCAGCGCGGAGCTAGACCTCTGCCTCCAGGACTCCCTCAGCTCATTTAATAACATACCCACCATGCACTTTGGCAAAACATATGACACTGAAAACTCTACAAAACTTGAATCCTTTAAAATGGATGATGATGATATTTTTCAAGTTGACAAAGCTGATCTAATTCTTGGACCTACTCTAGCTGAGTTGAATGCCAATCCGGACACTTTACTAGACGATCTGAACATTGATGACCTATTGCTACCTGAGGAGAGTGGTTATTGTGTTCAGATTGGAGGTGTGATGGGTGGCTCACGCCGGCCTTACAACTCTCTTCATGCCAACAACCTGATGCAGCCTGAGAGCCCTTGCAGTCCTTATGAAAAGCCAGCTCAGCTTGCTTTTTCTCCTGCAAGCCAGCACAGCTCAGCCTCATCAAGCTTTGCCCAACACCCCATGAACCACATGCCTGAGATGCTGCTGCGAATGGATGGCTACAGTCAGGAGTTTGCCCTTGGCCAGTCGGTGCCAGCCTCAGCTATCTTGCCACCATTCAAGCCAGTTGTAAAACAACAACCATCCCAGCTTTCCTCTTCTGCACCCACACATCTGTCAATAGAACAGGTACATTCCTAAATTAGTATTAATTTACCCTGCATATATATTTTTGAAAAGTATGAATCTTAAGTTTCAAGTTAATAGCTTAATAAGTAGCTGCTTATTGAATGCTAAATTGTGACAGTTAGACAAGTTGTTTTGTTTCTACAATTTTGTCCCTGAACCCTCAAAACCAACTTAAGAACTGTTCACTTTCAGATTTGGCAACGAAGAGAGCCTCGTAAGCACCTGTTGTCGACGAGCTCCATTGCTGAGGCAGGCTCTATCTCATCACTATCTGGAGGCCTCCTAAGTCCTGGCACTGCAGATTACTCTCAAGATGAAGATGACAAAGATGCTGAATCTGATGAAGACAGTGACAGATATGAGGACCTATCTTCTGATGGTAATTTTATGGTCTCAGATATACACTCCTTGTACAACCCTACACCTATGCTCATTCTTCTATGACTCGTATAAAACAACTACATAATTTTGTAAAACTTAAAATATAATATGCATAAATAATGCAAACATGAAACAAAAACTGTTATGCTTAAAAATGTTAAATAGAATCATAGTTTCATGTTTTGTTTTGCAGAGTCTAATGATGAGAGTACAGATGCAAAGCAAGCCAGAGCAAATGCCAAGCGTGAGAGATACTTTTGGCAGTATAATGTACAGGCTAAAGGACCTAAAGGACAAAGGCTGATTTTGAAAAAGAAATCTGAGGACCCGCATGTCTTAAATCTGGTCACAGATCCAGTTTTCAGCCCAAGTTGCAGTGTAAGAGGAATTAAACATAGGTAATAAAATATTTATATAAAATGGTACCAGTTGAAACTTAAAAGTTAAATTTTAAATTTCCTGCATTCCAAAAAACAATGAACTAGATATTATTCATAGCATCATCAAACCTGTAAAAGTATGGAAGCAGGGAAAGGAGCCCTATGCCCAATAGTAGGATCCAGCAGGCTGATAAGATCATCAAAGCTGTGTTTGCTGCTCATAGATTGTGCCCATTTTTCACAACCTGCTTTGATATTTCTTTTATAATTGCAGTGGAAAAGCTAGAAAGGGTGATGGGAATGACCTCACCCCGAATCCAAGGAAGCTGCATGTCATTGGCAAAGAGTTGGACAACCTGGGCAAAGTTATCAATGATATGATACCAGTCAGTGAGTTACCATTCAACATCAGACCGAAAACGAGAAAGGAAAAAAACAAACTTGCCTCCAGAGCCTGCAGACTCAAGAAAAAAGCACAACATGAGGCAAACAAAATAAAACTGTATGGACTTCAACAAGAGCATAGTGAGTCATCTTTGTTATGATCTTTGTTGTTTATGTATTTTTATTCTACAATGACGTGACGCAATTTGATAGTAGATTAGATTGATCAAAACATGTTATTTTGTTTAATCAAATTCAGAAAACGTATTTCTTAAATTTTCAGAACGTCTTATGAGCGGAATAGCTCAGATGAAACAGCTCTTAGGCAGCAGAGTAACAAATACTCAAAGGAATGTAGATTGGAATTCACATGTCAAGAATATTATGAACACAGCCACAGGTGAGACACAGTTTTAATATGTCTCTAAAGAACAAAATACCTAACATAGATTTTACTACATGCAGGGTATTGCTTGGTTGATTGCCTTTATACAGCAGCCCTTAACAGCAGCTTTATTTAAATGTGAATTCAATTTAAATTATTTAATTTCTGACATTGTATCATTATTATTTTCTTAATCTTTTATATATATAAAAGAACTTCTTTCTTTTATATATATAAAAGAAAGTCGTGTTAGTTGCACTATTTATAACTCAAGAACGGCTGAACCGATTTGGCTGAAAATTGGTGGGGAGGCAGCTTAGAACCAGGAGACGGACATAGGCTATGTTTTATCCCGGAATTACCACGGGAACGGGAACAACGCAGGCGAAGCCGCGGGCAGCAGCTAGTATATTATGTTTGTAATATTGTACATTATTTTTAGTATAGTTTGACAATGCCCTTATACAGCAGCATACCTTGACATGCCCTTTAATTAATTAATTAATTAATTATTTATTTGATCATAATCAATTATTTTTAATTTTAATTTTTTTTTTCTCTCAGTCATGTCTGTCTGATTTTTTTTTTCTTTGTACCTTATGGTGTTTCCTACAGCGAAATACATGTGTGTTATTGTTTAAGAATAAAATATAGAATGTACCTAACGAAATCAAGTGTAACAACAAGTGTACCTACGATGGAAATAAATACAAATACAAATTGATTGAATAAATTATGATCCTAATCCATTATGAGGAAATGTTACTAAATATTGCATCATAATATCACCCCGTTTCTTTATGAATTTTATAGTTTCATTGATACCTTATTTAGATTCATATTACCTGCTTTTTAAAGTATGTAAACTTTTATCCTTTTGTTGCAGAGGTTAAAATAGCGGGAAAATCTTCTGAATTCGTGAATAAAATACTGGATAATGTCAAATCAGGCCATAACAATGGTGGATTAAAGGACATACACTAGGTAAGGAAATCACAGATAACAAAAACAAAAAGGCTGTAAATGTACCTCCAAAGTTATATTTTAAAAGGAAATCGTTATTTCTACCATTATATGCATCATTCATTATCTAAGACAATTTATTTTTCTATGGTTACAAGTGTAGTTTTAGTCATTTAAAAGCTTTACAAGGCAACTATACAAAACTGTTTAAGCAGAAGCCGATTTTATTGTGTATGCCTAAGATAAGATCATTAGATATTAATGAAATAAGAAAACAATAACAATAAATTAATCAATAAAAAATCGTCATGTTAAAATCGTGTTAGAAATCGCTAGATTGTTTTAAAGAATCAAGAAATTAGATTAGGCGTAAACGGACCACCGACCTCAGCCACCGGTGGCGAGCGACAAGCTGTTTACACGCTTTTTCATACATTTTGTACGAACTCGCCGCACACGCGTCGCCGGCGGCGGCGTCCTCTCACGACTAACAGAGTGACTGGTATCGCTAGGCGTCTTACGCATCGCACGCACGCATAAAATGTGGTCGCTTTTGAACACCGGTGGCTGTCGCACGCTTCCGCGACTGCTGGCTGCTAGCGCGCGAAAGCCACCGGTGACGGTGGCCGGTGGTCCGTTTGCGTCAAGCCTTGTTCTTATTTTCAAAGACATGAAACATGGATTATGAATGTGATGATGTCATGTCAAATATTTTTGAACCAATTTTGTTTGGTTTCGAACATTTTACCACCTAATTATTGTTATGTACATTGCACATTACTCGATTCTTATAATCGGAATAATTATGTATGTAACAAGTAAACATCCTAAAAGTTCTTTAAAATGTATGTATCTGTGAGTGTACTGTGAGTATGATTGGAGTAGTCGGTTTATTATTATTATTAAAATGAAAAAGCAAAACATTATACATATTTCATTCATTATAAAATACCTAAGGTATAATTGAACGAGAAAAAGATGTCAGCTTAACCATATTAAAATAAAAATACAGTGTTTGTCAAATAAGTGTACCATACCGAGGTCATTCACTTAAGGCGCTGCCTCCCCGCACACTAGCGCCGCCACCTATTTGCACGAAGTTGCCCTTGGTGGCCACCAAACTCTATTTTCGAATCTCTGTCTAAACTATACAGAACTATACATAAAACTATTACAGAGGCATTAAAAAAAGCTTATAATAGGTATCACAAACTGGCTAACGTAATTTTTGGATATTCCTTTCTTAAATGTAATAATTAGATAAAATAGGTGGCGCGCTAGTGTGCGGGGAGGCAGCGCCTTAAAAAATCTGCAAAAAAAAAACAAAAGAATCGTTTGCGGCTTGGTTAGTTCACTGATTATTAATCTGTGGTAGCAGGTGAAAGACCTTTTTCAGTATGGTCCTCTAATTTGACTAACACCCTTAGGTACCTTTAACAATCAAATAATGATCAGCTCCATGAGGTCAAAGTCAGTGGCAGATTCAGGAAAACTGTATTTATAACCAAACCAAGTGATAATAACTTTTTTCATAATTCTATGTAAGCTAGAAACTATAAATCTTTTGGTCTTAGGTACTTATGTTGTATGTTATTTTAATAGTAATGTTATTTTAGTTTAAGGTGGTTCGTAACGCGTGAAAAACAAAACAGGTTTTTATTATTTTCTCGGTTCTACAAGTATTTTGTATATGTAGTAGATAGATTAGAAGTTTTGTGCATATTGTAAGCTATTTTCTATGAATCTTTGAATAAATTGTAGTTCTGGAGTCTGTCGAAATAATTTTTATTGTAGTAATAAATCTCATAATGTCAGTGGATTCCAAAACGATAATTGATTCATTGTTTGTTTTAGCGTGGGTAAACTTTCCTGCTATCTAAATGAAACTTGTAGAACCTAGAAAATAGTAAAAACCTGTTTTTTCTTCATGTTTCACCAACCAATTTTATAGGTATAAAATAATATATTTTGTATAGAATTAGTTTTTTGTAGGAAATATCTAAATATCTTTGGCTATCAATTTTAACTTTGAAGGAATTATTGGATTTTGCTGGGTTAGGCTTTTCACATTATTATTCCCACTTAATCGAAAAGAAATAGTGGCTGCGAAACTCATAATAGGGGTTCTTATGTATTTGTTGAGATATTCAGATTCAAGTTTGTATAAGTAAAATAAATCCTTGTTACAATAAGGATTAAGATTGTATGCTTCCAGTGTATTGAAGTGTAATGATTTTTTTAAACAAATAACGCTCGAATAGTCCAACGGTTATGCACGTCTCAAGTCGCGATTTTTTGACAGATTTTCATAGAAAAGAGTTAAAGAATCGCGAGTGGCGTTTTAGTAGTCGGCTGTAACTTAAAATAAATGAAAAGAAAATAGATACAAAAACAAGACTTACCTTTTTATAGTTTCAAACTTGCATACGGTGTCCGTAAACGACTTTTTTGTATGTTGCAACCATCATCATCAAAATAAAAACATGGCTGTAATATTGTTAGTGTATGTCTGTGAAATTATTCATTGCCATACCCAATCTAGCGAGCATAGCTTTATATTTTTCTAGTCTAAATCAGAATTTCATTCTTAAATTATGCATTTCAGTGGAAGCAAATTTTAGATGTAAAAACGCGATCTGGAATTACTTTTAATGATAGCTATTTAGAAATAAAAATGTGTAACATAGTTCGAAAAAAATTAAGTCATTGTTTTGTATATTATCAAATATAATTTCAATATTGTAATATCCTTATTTATTTCAAAAATGAAATATATCTAGATACTGTCTAGCTTTGTTATGTTACTGAAAATATAAAATTATAAAAAAAAACATAACTATTCCATACCAAACATATTGGTAATGGTGATTTAATAAAATACTATAATAGTATTGAGGAATAAAATAAGAAACATTATTTTTACACTACAACTATATTTAATTGTTATATAAAATTGTGATACTTTATTCCGTAATTTTTTAAATATAATAATCTTAACACTATAGGTAAGGAAAGGCTCATTTTATCAATTTCCTTCAAAAAATGATAAATATAAAATTGGTAATTTTAGAGAAAAATCAGCCTTTTTTTCTGAAAATTAAATGATATTTTAAATGTTTTTCACTTAAATAATCTATTTTATAATGAAAACTAATCAGTCTCCATATTTACCACAATCATTAGATTTAAGACACATTAAAAGGTATTTTTGTAAATTTTATAAAGTATAAAGTAGATTATGGTAGCATTTCGCATAATGATTTTGCCATTTATTAAAAAATAATATCTAGCTATTATTAAGTAGAATAGGATTCTACATGGGAACGTAAAAAGGGAAAATGTAATTTTTGCTATTTTTTATTTGGGCTAAGCACAAAATTTATATTATTTATTAGTGACTTCTTCGGTAATCGTTATAACTAAGGTAAATCAATGTCTGTAATATTGTTGGATTTTTATGTACCTACTAAGTTAAAAAATGCTTAAAGGTATGAGAGGTCATTCATCTATGTACGTGTTACTAATCACTGTAACACAACTCTGTTGATGCCTATGATCTGATGAACACATTGGATATTTCCATGACACCTAGGCAGGCACCTGTATTTATTTCATAATCATCCTATTAATATTATAAAGGCGAAAGTTTGTGCCGTTGTAAAGTTTTTTGGCCGAAGACAACGCCAAAACATCTGAATGGATCAGGTTGAAATTTTGCACACAAAGATTTGGGAGCTGGATTACCATAGGCTACTTTTATTCCAAAAACGCGTGCCTTGCGAAGCCGCGGGCAGAAGCTAGTAGTACTTAATAAGTAGGTACTTACTGTTCTAGTGTTATTAGAGTCATGGTAAAAAAAATCTATGTTTTTTAAACTTTTTAGAAGCAATAATATACTCACACTCTAGCCAAATTCGATGTGAACAAACCACAACAAAAAATCTAAAATTAACGAGCTTGGCGTCAAGCTTCTCAGTGGTTGTAGGTTTCATATTTGTAAGCAATCATTATTGAAGGACAGATTTCGAATCGAAAAGGAATGTAAATTGCGTATCAAAATACACGGCAACAAAGTTAATGTTTGGTCAAGTATGTGCAGTTTCTTTACAAACATATCTTATCGAATTTAGTTAGAGTATAAGTTCAATGACCCTGTTATAAAAATTCAGTGCAGGTACCCTAGACACTATAAAGTGAAGTGAAAGGACCTTTAAAGGTACCCTATTTCGCTTTTTACAGTTTTCAATGATGTGGAGATTTAAATAAGAGAATGCTAGTGTGGCAGATTGAATTGCTTTTCCATGAGTAAAAACACGCTGCAGCCTTAGTATGTGCTTTTCGCCCTCCCTGGCTAAATATATAAAAATATTTAGTAATGGTGCACAAGGTCATATCATAAGGTTTACCAACAAAATATTAGGGTTGCAAAATATTGTATACTTACATTTTGTTTGTATGTCAATGATATACACATTTTGGTAACATTTAGTCTTTGGTTTTAATTATACTATGTTCATAAGCATGCTTTAAAATGAAATAAATCAATTTCTTATTTTTTTAATACATGCAAATGACCATAATGCCTATGAAGCACATATGACAAGCGTGACGTGTCATGGATGCTGAATAACAAGTTCATACTTACATTAATAAGTGTGTTATTTATTTAATTGTAAGCTATAAAAAACATTACAACTTTAAACTGTAATAACATTTTTGTATCTTACAAAAATAAAAACCAAATGAACTCAACTGGTCTGCGATTCAATAGGCTGTGCTTTTTGTTAAATATGTGTTTATGTTATGTTTTCATAAATATAGTTATAATCATTTAAATGTTTGCCTTTGATGTTTATTAAACATTTTAAGCCTCAAGTTCTGTTTTCTTTTCTTAAAGTAAGAGTACTTATTATTATAATTATAAATAATGCTGGACAAAATTCACACAGCATCATTTAGCCCCATGCTAAGCAGAGCTTGTGTTATGGGTGGGTACTAGATAACTGATATACCTACATAAACAATAGATTTCATAAGATTTTTTTCATGAAAAGAAAAAGGCAAAAGCTCTACTTAATATTACCTGTGCCTTTTCAAAGTGCTATTTATTTATTATGAACCTTCCTTCCTATTATTTAGTAGAGACCATATTTCAAACTATATTAAATTTGAATCGAAATAAAAGAATCAACTACAAAAGAATTTAATTTATTGATGTCTATCAAATATACAGATTAGTTTTCAATATGTGGTTTGGGTTTGAGTCAATTTGAACAACATTTAGCTTTTGTAAGAGTTCTTGAAGTTCCACTATCTGGCATTCTTCAGGGTGTTCCATGTAGCAGACCACAGCCACCCCAGACAAATTCAGGTGCTCTCTGAGACTAATAACTGGAAATATTAATATGTTTGAATCCTACTCATATTAAAAATGCACAAAGTTTTTGTGAATGTTTGTTACCATGTATCTCCGTAACTACTTCAATCAAATTTGGTGTGTAGTTTTGGTTCTAGAATAACACATGCTAATTTTCAAAAATTAACCTCTGAGGGCATTCAAAACCATGGTTCCATTCTATTAAAACTTAGTTTAACCCCCCCGACACCACGAGAATAAATGGGTGAAACTCCTTCCACTCGCAGGCGCATACGCGGGAAATGGCCTGATTAGGCCTTACAAGAGTTGAGAGATTCAATAATGTACTATAAAGTAAATTAAGAATCACATTTTTAAAAAAATACCCCTAGGGTGTGTGCACTTAATTTCTGAAATTTTTACAGGGCAAAGCCACAGGCCGCAGCTAGTAAGAAATATAAGCCAAAAGGAGTCCTTAGGTGACATTTAAAAAATCATTATAGTGCAATAAATGTTTGTTACCTCCAGCAGATACCCCAGATATTATATTAGGTTGCTCCAATTTAGGGAAACTTATTTCCACTGATGTTGAGGCTGGTTTGCTAGTAGACAAGCTCCGGATAACATAGTCAGCTGGTAAAAGCTCCGGCACTTGGTATTCAACCAGTGGTTTTGTCAGTATAGATATTAAATCACCACTTGCTATTATAAAAGGCTTTAGCAACTCAACTATTTCACTGCTCAATAGTAAATTGTAGTCTTTCATCACACATATAAAGCAATCAGATTGATCTGATTTGTAGAGTTTTAAATTGACTTCAGGAACTGCATTTACTAGTTGGAGTTTTAGCTCAACTTGCATTCTTATCCCTTCTGCCAAATATCTGCCTTCTAGGATTAGAAGTGTGCTGATTTTTTCAGGGACATCCATGTCTTTTTGCCATTTTAACCTGAAATGTGAGATACCGGTTAGCTTTAAAAAAATATTGTGGTGTGAATCAGGGTAAAATTGGGTAATGCAGAAGTTCATTAGTGTAACCAAAAAATACCAAAAATAACTTACTCTGATTGATTGGTATCATTTTCCTCCCAATCTTCCCACGCATTTCGACTACCAGGTTCCACTATTTCGCCAAAGGAACACATTTTTTAAAAGGAAGCTTTAAAGAGCCTTTCAAAAAATTATACAAAAATAAAAAACGAAACGAATGACTTGAAAATTTTGAATTAAGCGTCATGTGAGTGACATTGACAGATTTGGTAGTCTCTGTTGGTCTTGCTTGCACAGACAACAGCACAGACTCTCAGCGTGCTAGACAAGGATCAACTACTACTTTCAAGCCCTCTCCTCTCGGCTCGTTATTCTACTCTGCGATGTCACAAAGAAAAATGAGCCTTAAAATAATATTTTACAGGGTACTTGTGAATGAATGAAATATGTTCGTGCACGATCCAGTTTACTCAACGATCAAGATTTTCGCCATAAGATTCACAATGTGCCCACTGAAACCGGACCGACAAACTGAAACCGGACAAAAACAACGATAACAAAACAGAACAACAAACAGTTTATCAAAACATATCAAATAACCAAAATAAGAATGAAATGTAACGATTGCAAATATTTATTCGAATTCGAAATTCTGATTTCTCATTTCGAATCTTCGAATTAGTCGGATACCTAGGTATGATAAAAAAAGGTTTTTTTAATTAATTTAGCGTTCCTGCCTTTGTATTAGAAATAGGGAAGTGATATTTGAACCAAAATTGTTATAATACAATGTTTTATTCTTAGCGTATTTACTCCATTTTCTCTATAAGTGCTAATTTTTGACAAGTTTATAGTTTTTTCGGCTACATGTGGTAAACCGTTGTAATAAGCGATGTTTAGAGAAATTTTTAAAAGCATTTTAATTTCTCGATCGCTATAATTTTTTTTTAAAACGATGCAAAGTTGTCCTTCTTGATTATTTTTTTACTTTTTTTAACTTTGAGAGATTATAACTAATTATTTACACGTTCATTCAAATAAATAATGCCTTCAAAAGACGAAGGATACATCTGAGACCAAAAGCATGTAAAAAATTTACTAGAAAACACGTTCCAAAAAAAAAAGTTCTAGGGGTAGAGAGGTAAAATTTCGGAAAATCTTAAAAAAAATACAAAAAAACAGGATTAAAAAAAATTGAAAACAGTTAGGGTCTTTTCCTTCAATTTTCATTTCACAAATAGGTCCACCTACACACCCACCGAGTTTGTCTAACCCTCCACCAAACTTCATATAATATATATATTTTTATACCATCGTGGAGGGGGTCACTAAGGGTGCAACTTTTATCACTGACCTTGGCGCTAGAGGTCAAAGTGTGTCGCTCAATTTAAAGGCGAAAAAGATTTAGAAAATTTTCGAAAACTTTTTTTAATACTTTTTTTTTCAGTGCTATAATGAAAACACATGCCAAAAAGGAGTCCTCGTTTTAAGTTGTTCCGACTTGAGTTAACCCGACCTTTAGGCGTCCCACCCCCGCGAAGCGGGGGGTCCCTCAACATTAACTTACTCCTAACGAAGCCCGCCCAACCCCCGCGAAGTGGAGGGGGGTGGGTTCTTGGCGACTCTGTGACTGAAAGGGTGTGTATATTATTGTGTATATTATATGTATTGTGTGTATATATATGTAATTGCACCCAGAGCCATAATGTTAACAAAGGCGTCCCAACCCCGCGAAGCGGGTTTCACAGGTTAGGTATCACAGGGTGCGCAGTATCCCCTCCAACATTTGCTTAGCGCTAAACTTACGTGCCGCTACCTATATATACGTACGACGGATCGCATACATACAGGATGGTTGTGTTACGAACGTACCGCGGTGCTCCTACAATCCTTCGGAGTGTGATGTTTTAAACCGACTCCAAGCGCAGGAAAACATCACACCCCGAAGGATTGTAGGAGCACCGCGATACGTTCGTAACACAACCATCCTCAAAGACCTCAAGATGGAGAAGACTGAAGAGTACATAAGCCGACAACTCTCTAACATGTTTGGAAAAGCAGACGCTTCCGAACACCAACATGTTAGAGAGATCGCCCCGCAGCACGCCAGACCACCAGACCAGCCAGGGAAAAGAAAATCGAAGCCGTGTGCACGGGAATCCGTCATCAGCAACAAAGAAGACGCCGCCACACCAAACTTAACATCTTCACCGGTGGCCGCTGCGTCGGTCGCTGATCGGTTCGCTGGGCCTTCCCTGGCTAACCAGGGATTTCACCCGGCAGGGCCAGATCGCACTGGGGCTACAGGCGGCACCGGCGATGGTGGCTAGGAAACCATAGTGATCCAACAGACCCGCCCATAGTAATGGGCGGAGACTAGCCAGGGCCAGGGGGCATAGCCCCGATACCCTATTCTACCCCCCACAAGGGGTGAGATGAAGAAGATGATGATACATACAGTATGAGCGCTCCCATAGTCCTTGGAAGGTCTCAAGTTGAAGTTGTAGTTGGTGGGTAAAACAAAAAACGGAATAAACAAAAAAAAACGGAATAAACAAAAAAAAATGAAATCGCTAATCCTGCAATAAAAGCCGTCACACACAGAAACCGTGGCCGGGCCAGAGGCGAAGGCGTGCGGGTTGTATCATACGAATTTACATGAGAGACTACACACACGCCGCCCGGCGCGGCGGCGGTGTATGTGTAGTCTCTCTTAAAAATTCACGCATTACAACGCCTTCGCCTCCGGCCCGGCCACGGTTTCTGTGTGTGACGGCTTTTTAGCCTCCACCCCACAGCCGTGATTATGAAGCGCGTCTTGTGTCGCGCGATTTGTTTGCAGTAGACGCATACGATCAAAATCAATAATCACAATCAAAACTCTTTATTTCCATAAATACTATAATAATAATAATTATAATAATAATGCTGGACAATTCACACAGCATTATCTAGCCCCAAGCTAAGCAGAGCTTGTGTTATGGGTACTAGATAACTGATATACTTAATACAATACACTACATAGATACTATAAATGTACACTTAGAATAGGTTATAAAAATAAACATTTACACGGAAATAAAGTGATATATTTGATTTCTGTCGCTTTGGTATGTATAGTAGACTAAAGTAAAGAAGCGACGAAGAAACCGTTAGTTGTTATTTTTCGAGTTGGAGCAAAACCCGGCCCAAGCGTTTTATCTATAGATATTCTGATATTTCATATTCATCCTTATTGCACAGCAAGGTTTTGACAATTTATATAAATTTATTTACTAATAATTTTTGCAAATAACTAGGAGTTTTGTTGTAGAAGCGTATACAGTATACATTGGCCTTTATAAGATACATTAATTTTGTGTAGCCTCGTAGTGGGCTCAGCGAGTTTATGTTTATTTCTGGTATTAAAATAATGTTAATCGCTATTTTTAGGGAACCGATTTATATTTCTACGAGTGTACAACAAGTTCTCATAAATATATTGACATGGTACTGTCATTATGATCTTATTCACTGCTGCGATTTTATCGACACGATAGAAGTTGTCCGACGCGATTCGGCGGCGGGCGGCGCACGCACGGCCTCTAGAAATCGCGCTACAATGATGCAACAAATCGTGCGACACAAGACGCGCATCAAAATCGCGGCTGTGGGGTGGAGGCTTACACCGAGAGTGCAATCTTGATTATGAACGACGAATACCCAAACGAACGAAACGCAAAGTTGCAGAAGTAAAGGAAAAATAAATAGAAAAGGAACGCAACGCACGGCAAGAGAAAATAAAATAATCTGACGAGAATTTTAGCAAAATTACAATTTAAAAGCGATGCTAGGGTAGTGTAAAATAAAAAAAGTGGTTATACATTTTGCAATATGCTAAAGGTAAGTCGTGTATGAATTGTTAGAATCCGTAAATTAATTTTCGTAACGGTGGCGGCGGCGTTGTATTGTATGCTTTTTCACAGGATAAAGGACAAGTCACCTTCGAAGACAAATGGCCCTCAATGCGACCGATTGTTCTAAAACTGCTAAAGCAAGAAACCGTCTCTCAAACCGAATGGCAAGATTTATTTGGGTCTGTGCATTCAGTGTGTTTGTGGGATGAAAGAGGACCCTACAAACTGAGAGATGCTCTGCAGCAGGATGTGATGATGTACATAAAGCAGGCGCAGGCTCGGGTCCTAGCGCAGAGAGAGGACCAGGCACTCCTGAAAGCTTACATAGCTGAATGGGGAAAATTCTTTACTCAATGCAATTATTTACCCACACCATTCCGGCAGTTGGAGAACTCAATAAACAATATTAGTAAAGGAGGGACTTCTAATGCATCTGCTCAAAAGAAAAATAATAACAACAATAATGAAGACAGCTTGGTGAGAAAACTCATGCTTGATTCATGGAATCAAAGCATTTTTATGGATATAAAGCAGAGATTACAAGATTCAGCCATGAAACTAGTACAAGCTGAAAGAAATGGTGAATCATTTGATTCTCAACTTGTCATTGGAGTGAGGGAGTCTTATGGTAAGCACTAATGAAAATAACCCCCAAATACTCTAAAGCAACTCAAACTGCACATCTACAGTCCCGATTTGATGTCAAATTTGTGACAAATGAAAATCTGTAACCAATTATGAGCAGTGATCTTTCCTGGAGAATTCTGAATTTTTCTGAAATGTTGTTTTTTTTCACCGGAATCTTATTTATAAACGAAATATAAGACACTTATTCTGACACATTTTTCACTTAAGTCGATATTTCCGGAGAAAAATATATTTATAAAAATATATAAAAATTAAATATAAAAAAATATATTTATATATTTCGTTTATAAATAAGATTCCAGTGAAAAAAACAACATTTTAGAAAATTCCAGAACCCCCAGGAATTCTCAAGAAGAGGTTTTATCCGCTCCATGTTGTGTCTTGACCCCAACTTAAGTAAATAAGCCCCCGAATTTCCGATCACTGATTATGAGCTGTAGAATCTGAGTTGTGTTTGAGTATTCAGGGTAAATTATAGAATAGTGTAAGAACCAGTGTTCTTGAAAATTGTAATGATGCAGGTTTTTGTTTCAGTTAATTTATGTTCAAACTCTATTGACAAGTTGCAAATATACAGGGAGAATTTCGAGGCTGCTTACATGCAAGCAACTGAAGAATTCTACAAGTTGAAAGCATCTGAACATTTATCTGCAAATGGTGTACAATCGTACATGAAGTATGCTGACTTGCGACTCAAAGAAGAAGAGGCACGCGCTCATAGATATCTTGAGCCAGGCAGTGGAAGTGTGGCAGCACTAACACAATGCTGTGAGAAAGTGCTCATTGGTGAACACCTGTCAACACTTCTGGCTGAGAGTGCACCTCTCATAAAGGCAGATGAGACTGAAAAGCTTCAATTAATGTTTCGTCTCATAGATAGAGTACCTGAAGGCGTCACGCCTGTCTTGAGAGACTTGGAAGCACACATTGTCTCTGCAGGCTTGGCAGACATGGTGGCCTCAGCTGACATTATAACATCAGATTCAGAAAAGTATGTTGAGCGTTTGTTAGAACTGTTCAAACGGTTCAGTACTTTAGTGAAAGATGCATTTATAGATGATCCTCGGTTTTTGACTGCTAGAGATAAGGCCTATAAGTGTGTAGTGAATGACACCACAGTCTTCAAGCTGGAACTGCCCTCCTCAGCCCTGCTTCGAGGAACAAAAGGCACTGCACCTGAAAGCAAGTGCCCGGAGCTACTTGCTAATTACTGTGATATGTTGTTACGTAAAACTCCACTAAGCAAAAGATTGACAAGTGAGCAAATAGAATCTAGACTAAAGGATGTCTTGCTGGTTTTAAAATATATTGAGAACAAGGATGTATTTATGAGATACCACAAAGCTCATTTGACAAGAAGGTTGATTTTAGATTCTAGTGCAGATTCAGAAAAGGAAGAGGATATGGTTGAGTGGCTGCGTGAGGTGGGCATGCCAGCAGACTATGTCAATAAACTAGCGCGTATGTTCCAAGACATCAAAGTTAGTGAAGATCTCAACACTCAGTTTAGGGGGGCAACAACACGCCATGACGCGATAAACATAAAAATCCTCAATGCTGGAGCATGGGCTAGAGGATCTGAAAGAGTTACTGTCAGCCTTCCCCTAGAGTTAGAAGATTACATACCAGAAGTAGAAGAATTTTATAAGAAAAAGCATTCAGGTAGAAAACTGCAGTGGTACCATCACATGAGCAATGGTACCATAACTTTCGCAAATGCTGTGGGGCGATTTGATTTGGACGTCACTACGTTCCAAATGGCGGTACTGTTTGCGTGGAACCAGCGCCCGATGGATAAAGTGACCTATGAGAACTTGAGACTCGCGACCGAGCTTCCTGATCCTGAGTTGCGAAGGACTCTGTGGTCCTTAGTGGCATTCCCGAAGCTAAAGCGACAGTTGTTGTCGTACGATCCACCAGTCCAGAATCCTAAAGATTTTACCGAAAATACAACATTTTGGGTGAACCAGGAGTTTGCCCTCGTCAAAAATGGAAAGCCGCAACGCAGGGGCAAGATCAACTTGATAGGAAGGCTGCAGCTTAGTACTGAGAGATCTCAACTGGAAGATAATCATTCCATTGTTCAACTCCGTATACTGCGTACTCAGGAAGCAATCATAAAAATTTTGAAGATGAGAAAACGTATAACCAACACGGCATTACAGGTAAAACTGCTTCAAATATTAATAGGGTCTACCTGTCTATGGTCTATTCTTTAACCACAAAGTTTTTTTGTTTCAGAGTGAACTTGTGGAGATTTTGAAGAATATGTTCTTGCCGTCAAAGAAAATGATAAAAGAGCAGCTAGAGTGGCTTATCGAACACAAATACATGCGGCGGGATGACGAAGATATCAACACATTCATCTACATGGCCTAGGAACACATCAAACTGTTAAATAACTAAATCAAATAAATTATTTAATCTCATCAGCATTTGAAATTTCATAATTTCTTGTAGATTGTTTCTTTACACATGTTGTGAAATGTAATTAAGTACCTAGTAGGAATTGAATCTATTTTTATAAGGGTTAGTTAATAGTCAGTATTATTTAATAATTGCTTTTTATTAAATACATAGTATAGATACAATAATGTATAAAAGTTAAAATATAACATTAATTCTTTGCTGGCTCTATAGTTTCACCTCCTTGAATTTGACCCCAGCCAATTAATCTGAAACAAATCGGGTTTTAAATTATTGTGTGTCCATAAGTCGAATAAAAGACAATAGATAAACAAATGAAAATCAGTGGTAACATGCTACTGTAAAGTTTTATAAAGAGTTAGGCCCTTCTCTCACGAAGCTATTCAAATGCTACGCTACTGAGATGCAAACCATGATCGCCTACTGGTATGCTACTCGTTTCCGCATACGGTGCTACGGAAATGAGACTATTTTTTATCATTTGAAGAACAACATTCGTACGACGATGTCTAGTGACTCTAGCGATTAAGACAATGTTCTTCTGTATTTATATTACAAGAATTAAAGAAAATATAAAAGAAGATTGTGGGTACATCCGTACATCGAAAAAAATATCAATTGTAGAGCATTCGTTGCTGCTAGAGAAAAGCTAGAGAAATTATCTTGCCAAGTATCTAATAAGTAATAACCCCATATGCTTCGCTTCCTTGGCATTCTAATTATTGTGTATAAATGTAATTTATACATATATAAAAAAAATATTATTACTGATCTGTCAAATTGAATTTTTTTCTAATCAAAACCAAAACATCTTTTCTTACGTACTCTGGCAGCATATAATTATACAAACATGGATAATTTTCCACCTGGACAAAATTAAAAGTTAAAAATTAAAAACACAAAATTAAAATTACAAAATTAAAATTAAAAGTTAAAAGTTTGTTCCGCCGCCATTTTGTAATGCAACGCGTATACGACTCGGGTAGCGTGCGACCAGCAAGACGGTAACGTGCGACTGATATCAAACGCGTCGCCGACGCGTCTCGTCGTGTGCGAAACTAGCTGAATATGTATGGCGGCTACTCACAAGCGACGCGTAGGATACGCGTACGAAACACAAATCGCTTGAGAGTCGCTTCGTGAGAGAAGGGCCTTAGCCCTAAGCATAAAGGCCTATTCAGACCTAGGTACACGGTATTCGCGACCCAGAGCGGTAGCGACACTCGAGTGGGTGGGTATGCGGTAATCCTACTGTCACTAAAATACTCGGAATACCGTTGAATTCGCGAAATTCAAGCAAAGGTTACCACTCGCTCTGAATAGCTCTTAAAATCGATAGTTGGAGGTGGTTGAAGCGAGTACAGTACACGTTAGGCGTTTCGAAGAGCGCACTTACGCCCGTGCCATTAACCCCCGAATACTCGAACGCAACTCGGATAGGTATAAGCAAATCTCAAGTTGCGATTTTTTGACAGTTTTCTATGAAATTCTGACAAAAAATCGTCATTACATATTATATACGTGTTTTCATCCGAGTTGCGTTTGAGTATTCGGGGGTGAGCCTCGTGACAAATACAAATATTTTATTTTATTCAGAACGCTCTCAAACGCGCGGATCAAAACGCCTAATGTGTTCGCTCGTAGGCTCTCGCTAGTTTCCCATGTTTCCGTTTGGTAGTTATTGGTAACTATGTAGTTTTTATCGATGTAACACCGACCCCCTTATTTTTATGAAACTGCGACAGAATATAAGTAGTTTGTTTCTTTTTCGCAAACACGACAGCGCAGTGCGCCAAGCATTGATTAGTTAGGTACGTACCGCCAGTGGTTTTCAACTCTTCTACTAAGGGCCACCTTTTCTCCAATCTCTGTGCATACAGGGTTGGTGAGCGCTATTTTTGCCAAATCGGCTTTGGTAGCAATCACTCTACCTCCAGTACTGAGAGATCCTATGTTCACCAATAGAACCTGTAAAACAAGAAAGGAAAATCAGTTCTATGTGTGTCATTCACACTTATTAAGACGAGTTTTTTTTTATATCGGGCAAGAAATAACCTTCCCTATGCAGCTAAAACCTGGCGAAATCAGTAGCGTAGCGGGCGAAGGTCCACCTACGTTGGGGCTCGATAGGCGATCGGTAGGCAAAGGTCCGCCTGCGACGCAGGAGGTTGCAGGTTCGATTCCCGCCTCGGAACAAATTTTTGCACGATCTGCAGAAATTTGTTCCGTTGGTCTGGGTGTTTCCTATGTATAATTAAAAATATCTATCTATGTAGTGGATTGTATTAAGTATATCAGTTATCTAGTACCCATAACACAAGCTCTGCTTAGCTTGGGGCTAGATAATGCTGTGTGAATTGTCCAGCATTATTTACTTATTTATTTATTGGGGGTTTATTTGTGTTTATGTATCTGATATGGGTGTTTTATATGAAAATATCTGAAAAGTCTATCAGTTATCTAGTACCCTAACATAAGCTCAGCTTAAAAATGGGGCTCTATAGTAAGTAAGAACTTCTATCATTTATTTGTCATATAAAATAGGAATAGATAATGCTGTGTGAATTGTCCAGCATTATGTTTTGTTGGAAGCAATTACTTACCTCGTTCTTGGTTAGTTTCTGGACCTTCGCTGCCTTCTTATCACCTTCTGTACGAACTCCGAGCAGACGTTTCAGTAGGTAGTACGAAACCTCGAGTTTTACAAAGATTCCGGGCAATGCGCCGACAGCACCGAGCACCTGAAATGATGATTTTCATACAGTTTACAAAACAAGTGTATGGCCCCCTGAACCTAATGTTGCGTGGGTGGGAGCCATCGCCTACGAAGTTTAGCGTCAAGTTATTGAACGTGGTACAATACAAAACATAGCCTATACTCCAGCCAAATTCAAGACGAAATGTTTGTAATTAAACCACAACAAACAAGTACCTACCCTAATTATTTGAAAACTAAGAAACCTGACTCGATCACCCACTTTTAACTTTTTTTCGCAACTTAGGGGGGGCAAACGCCTTCAAAATGTAGTTAAGAACACTCCCGGAATTTAGACGAGTGTTTTCATAATTCATTCACCAAATCGCTATAGGCGTTTTGATGCTTCGAGTAATAAAGAGTGCCCGGCATCCACACAGAAATACATCCATACTAATACTATAAATTCGGAACTAAGTCGTAGTACTCTGGGGGCCTACTCGGAAGAGGAAAATGGAAGTTTCGTTTTCGTTTGCAAAACCAACTCTTATGTCGCTAGCTAATCGTGCAAACAACGCTAAGATTGCGTTTGCACGATATATCGAATCAGAAGCTCGTTTTCGTTTTTACGAGTACACACATCCTGTCTGTCTGTTACCTTTTCACGCCTAAACGGCTGAACGGATCATAATGAAATTTGGCAGGGAGGTAAATGGGATCACAGGGACGGACATAGGCTGCTTGAAAAGCGAGTGCGAAGCCGCGGGCAGCAGCCAGTTACCTAATAAAAAAGACTGGAATTCTCATGCTTTGCATAGTGCTTGCTGTGTGGTTAGAATTTACACCACCCCTATTCATCCCGCGGGTGTCGTAAGAGGCGACTAATAACTCATATCAACCGGGAGCGGGCAGCAGCGCCCCTGCAGAATAATTCTACCACCGAACTGCGATCCCCAACCCGCACACCCAGTGATCTAATACAGTCTTGTGATGTGATGATTACATATCCCACAAGATATTCCTAAATTTGTGCCCACAAATCAGTCCGCTCGGCACAGCGTAGGCGCGATCTTGGTGCCGACTAGAACTAGGCGCAACTCTGCAAACCTACAGTCCGATTCAGATATCAATAAATATTTGTTTATTTCTTAAGGCCTACAAAATAAGTTCATAGACAAGTCGAATAATCTATACTGTCTAATAATGTCCAGACATAGGCCTCCTCTAATGAGCGCCAGAGTGCCCTGGCTTCAGCTTGCCGCATACAGCATCTGCCGGCAGTCTTTCACAGGTCATCATCCCCTCTGGGACCCTATTCTGCTAAAGTAATCGCTTCACTATGACAATGGTTTTGTCACGCAATGATACTGATAATTATTCTCATTCATGAGCATAGTGAGAGGTAGTAACAACAGCATCCTGAAAGTCATATCTGACATGTATGACTGTCCTATACTGCACCACTGGGCGAAATTAGTTGTAAGGTTTTTTGTCATTGTAGTGCGTAACCCCACACTCAGGGTAATTTCTAAGAAATCAAATAATAACGCGCGCCCCGAGGCCTCGTGGTGTAGTTGGTTAGCACATTCCGGTACTGACAGAAGGATGCGGGTTCAAGTCCCGTCGAAGTCGAAATTTTTGCGATATTATTTGATTTCTTAGAAATTAGTTGTAACCTAGATTTTGTTATTTTCGTTTTATTTCCTTTGTTATTGTACGTTGTATGTAATTTTGTGTTTTCTATGGACCTTTGTTGTCTGGAAATAAAGATTTTGATATTCTAGCTAGATGAGAGAAGCTGCAGATGGAGGGAAACGTGTCGAGGTTGAAATAATTCTATCATACCATCCATACAGAAAGCACCTCACACACTATCTTGATTTTCTTTCATTTAAGGATTCTACAATACGATTCTGAGAGGAAAACATAGCGATTAGTTAGCAGAACTGGGCCCCTGGCTTGGACACCCTCCGCAACACCATCCTTGTTTTTAGAGTTCTGTACCCAGAGGGTGAAAACGGAACCCTATTACTAAGCCTCCGCTGTCTGCCTGTCCATCAGGGGGTTCCATCTCATGAATCATTCGAAAGTACGTAACTCTGTGCCTATTACTTTTTCGCGCCCTAACGGGTGAACGGATCTTAATGAAATATGGCAGGGAGGTAATACCATTTCCCGGGGATGGACATAGGCTACTTGAAAAGCGCGTGCAAAACCACGGGCAGCAGTTAGTTATAATATAAGCGTGATGTAATTACCTGCCCCACAAGTCTGTCGGCCCGGCACAGCGTAGGCTCGATCTTGGTGCCGACCCCGATGAGGCCTCCGGGCACGGCGTACTGCAGCTCGTTCTGTTCCGCGAACAGAGACACGATGCGAGAGAAGATGGGCTTGCAAGTTAGCTTGCCGTCCGCGTCTTTGCTCACTAGGCCGGGTCGTACCTGTGGATTGCGATGTTCAGATATACTTTATACAAAGCTTTTGGAAGGTCTAGGGTTGTTCCATTGGCATTGAGTAACATTAAATAAGGATAGATGTATATATGTCACGGGTAATGAAATGCTGGAAGATCGAGTAAACCTAGATTTACTTCCTCAAACTCTCCAAAAACGTGATTGTGAATTGTGATTTTTTTGTTACCTAGGATCTCCAAACCTCTGAATAGATTGAGATGAAATTTGGCACATAGCCTAAAATATTTAGAACATAGCCTAACTTTGATAATAGGCTACTAATTATAATAAAAATACGCGTGCGAAGCCGCGCCTAGTAGTATTATACAAGCTGTACCTATGGGTAGGTAAAGTCCGAATATCATTTATTTAAAATAAATTTTATTAAGGATTTACACACTCTCACCTAGGTCTACCAAACCCTGGCTGGGTAATGTTAGTCCCCCTCTTATAATATGTCACAGTAGCTTTGTTAGGTTTGATATGGCAATAGAAACCAGCCGGCCGCCTAGCGGCTATCTGTATACATTCAAGAGAAAGGCCTACGTTTTATAACACCTGAAAACAGAAGAGTTATCAAAAATTTGACGTGATGTCATTATCTGAGTGCTAGCCATCCTTAGATCCCAAATGAATAAACAGTAAGTTGACTTAATTGAGTGTTCTTAGCAATCCGGCAGCTCGGCTTGTTGACATCGAACGAACGGATCATGATCATATGCGGTGGCGTTGTAAAGTCTCAAAACACTTACTTCGATCTCCACGCCATGCCATCACGATCATACGCGGTGGCGATGTGAAGTCTCAAAACACTTACTTCGATCTCCACGCCATGCCATCACGATCATACGCGGTGGCGATGTGAAGTCTCAAAACACTTACTTCGATCTCCATGCCAACAGTCAGCACGCCTTGCAGGATAGAGCCGCCGGCGACGCCACCCCGTAGGTCATCGACTTCACAGCCCGGCTTGTTGACATCGAACGAACGGATCACGATCATACGCGGTGGCGATGTGAAGTCACGCAGCGGTACTGGGATCTTCTTTGTGATGTACTCGCAGAGCACCTGTAAATATGCGACTTGCTAGAGACCAACACTCTTCACAATAGTCATTATCTGCAACTTGACTTCACCATAGCGTTATCGCTACCGTGAACCATGCTAAGTGACGATCTTTTTATCATCACGGTTATAATTATAATAAACGAGATTGTGACATGTTGCCAAAGTCGATTTCGATCACGGGAACAGTTTGGCACAAGACCGCCAGGGGTGGCGTGCTTGAGGTTACTCACACGGTAAAAACAGATTACTTGAAATAAGTTATATTACTTTGCATCAAAGCAACCTTATTAGATCCAAGAAAATGATCCTCTCCCTATAGACGTTAGAGAATATTCACTTCATATTAGTAAAAAAATGTCTTAAATATATTTCTTTGTTTCAAGAAAAAAACATGAAATCCAAGAAACTGATTAATTAACTTAAGACACCAACTATTCATATACTCAAGAAAGCCTGGTCTATAAGTAAAAGGTTATTTTTTTTCATGCTTAGATAAACTATTGTTGAAGTAAAATTATATTTATCTAAAATCAAGAAATAGATTTTTTAGGTATAGTAATTTCCAATGTTACTTGAAAAAAATAAAATGTTCAATTGAGATATTTCCTTTTTTATACTTAGATTTAATTATCTTGACGTGAAATATTTTTAATCTGGGTTCGATAAAATGCTTATTTGGTAAGAGAAATTTTTGTAATGAAAAATTAAGAATCCCTTTTATTAGATGAAGATTAATATTTTCTTGATGTCATTAATTGAGGATCTAGGTTTAAGTTTGATTTTATTTCAGGTTAAAAAATAATTTCTTAATAATAACTGTTCGTTTTGTTATGTCAAAGCAGCAATATCTCTGTTAAAGAGAAGTTTTACTGAATTATTAGCTCCATAATCTCGATCTAAGATTTTGTTGTCTTTCATTGAAATAAGGGGTTATTTGATTCAAGTCATTTTGTTTGTTCAAAACAAGAACACAGTTCCGGAATATACTTAGACTGAGAGCGGGCACAGTGCCATCAGTAACCCTACGTCATCTTGAAACAAGTGATGATCTCAAAAGTTACATTGTCTGGGGGAGTTTTGGATGATTCAATACCAAATCCTCCAGGTTCCCAGACAATGCTGTATTTTTATGTACACACCATCTTTTATAAGGTGTCTCCTGGTACTTGATGACGTAGGGCTGCCGTTTGGGTGCGCTCTTAGTCCGTTATGAGAACTGTGCCCTGCTAAACAAAACACGACATAAATAATAAAAAGACAGTTTGGGAATCAAATTATTAATAACATTTATTTATGAATCGGATTATTCTTTAAGATCTGGATGGCAGCGGCGCTGCCATCGCGGTCATTTTGCAGACATCACAATAAAGCAATAAATTTTACATTAAAAATCTACTTTGGCGTAGGAATCTGAATTTACTTTATACAATAAAGGTAAATTTGTACATACACTAACTTCCATACGCAATAGTTAACATTAACATTTTTTTTGCACTTTATGTTCTCTAAAATTAGTACTTTAATATACAATGTTTAAGAAAAAACATTGATATAATAATGTCTTTAGTACAGTGATTAAAACTAAAACTACTTTACTATCACAATATAGCAATAAATTTTACATTAAAAATCTACTTTGGCGTAGGAATCTGCATTTACTTTATACAATAAAGATTTGTATACAAACTTCTACGAACGACCTGGCATCACTGAGAAAGAGATTCGGGACGCACGTGGATAACAAGTTTCGACAGGTTGTAACCTGCATCCCTGCACCATGCCTCCACGGAATGAAATGTTGCCAAGCCAAGATGAAATTTCTTTGTTTGAGGGAATTTTTCTCACTCTAAAATTTTAACGTGTTGGTAAAAGACTAAGTATTAATTCTTTGTTTTATTTTTACCATTTTCTATGTTTGAATCTACAATTCTCTTTATCGAACACAACATTTCCCTAAATACAAGACAAAAAATACCGATATATGAAATAACGATTTACACAAACTTAGTTTATTTTTCTTTGGACCAAAGTTAAAAGTCTAACCTTTATTTTAAAAATTTTTGATTGAAATAAATTTAACTAAAAGTAATATTTTTGTTTCTTGACCGAAAACAAAGGTTAATTTCAACAGAGTAACACCAGATTCAGAATTAGATTTTTTTCTTCTTCATATTTAATAAATATTTTTTTAATTTGAGGGAATCTTTTCTTATAATACATACATCTTCATCCAAGAAATTTGTGATTTATTTGAGAAAATTTTAATTAAATGTAAGAATATAACATTTCTTAGTCTAAGTAAAGTTTCAATATAGGATTAGAAAGAAAAAAAGTCTTGAAATGAAGATATTTATCTGAATATTAGAACAAAGTTGAGAATAAAATACTATCAGAGCAAGAAAAGCAGTATTTTTATAGTAAAAATATTTTATTATTCGTAGTCAATATTTTTTTGAATCTACCAAATATTTTGAAAATCTGCTGTTTCTTATTTTAAGAAATCCTTTTTACCCGTGCAGCAGTGGGTGTTAGGGTCTCGTTGGAATACGCGCGCCTTTTTAGAAAAAAATTAGCTTCTCTTCGCTTTCTGAGTCCTTAATTAACCTATCCGACTGGTTTACGGGTAGGTAGACAGATAACCACTCACCTCAATGTTATACTTCAACTGTGCGGATATTGGCACGATCGGGGCGCCTTCCGCAACAGTCCCTTGCACGAACTTCACAATCTGTTCGTGTTGCTCCTTCGCCTGGCCTTCCTTCACCAGGTCGATCTTGTTCTGAAGGATGAGTATGTGCTTCAGTTTCATAATCTCGATCGCGGCCAAGTGTTCGCTGGTTTGCGGTTGGGGGCAGGATTCGTTGCCTGGAAATAGACATAGCATGTGTTTCAGAGGGCAAGGGAACTAATTCTTTCAGCAAACTCATGAGACAAGCTTATCTTATAAAATTAGAAAACCCCTGGTAGGTACCGTTCCGTTTTCCTTCCCAACGGTACACACAGATGAATAACATCACACTAAGATTATATATGCGAAAGTTTGGATGTTTGGTAATTCTTCATGCCAAAACTACTGAACGGATCGGGCGGAACTGATACGTTTTATCCCATAAAAAAAAGAATTAGCTTTTAAGCGTTTCTATAGAAACAACACGTTTCTAGCAAATGGCTTGCAATATGCCCTAAACGTAAATTACTTGTAGAACCTAAAAAAATATTATAACCCCGATTTTATTTTTTTCAAGCGTCACTTACCACTTTATGATTAAAAGTAGTTACAGGCGCTGTACAAAAATAAAACGTAGGTATGTATTAATTAAGTTTCAATAAAAACATTCTTACCCGCTATAAGTAGTAGCGCGGCGTCCATAACCGCGGCACCGTTGAGCATGGTGGCCATAAGAATGTCGTGCCCAGGGCAGTCGACAAAGCTCACGTGACGCACCAGTTGGAAGCGACCAGTACACGCGGGCCGGAGACAAGGGAAGTTGTCATCTTTACCGGAGCTCCCCGAAATGTAACTGGTAGGCCTAGGGCATTTCGGGTTGTCGCATTTGTAGATTTTTGCGTTCGCGTAACCTGAAGAGTGAATGAGACGAACATTATAGAGAGATCGTTATTTCCATACTAATGATGACGACGGCGGCCAGTCTTATGGGAGACTAGCCAGATGCGCAGGACATAATTATAGTGCACAAGTGTGTGCGCAAACACAGGTGCATTCTCAATTCCCTCGCTCTAATAATCTAATGGGGCGGCAGACCGACACGGCCGGGGAGAGGTCAAGCGCAGGACCAGTGTAACACCGCCAACTTCCTGACTCCGGGCTGCTATTGTGAATTTTTCTTGCTAGAAAAACCCCAATAACAACTATTGACCCGACCCGGGATTTGAACTCAGGACCTCATAATCAGCGGTTGCACAAGCTGACCGCTAGACCAACGAGGCAGTCAGCCATACTAATATTATTTTGAAAGTAACTCTTGTCTTGTTGTATGTTACCTTTCACGCCTAAACAGCGGAACGGATGAAATTTGGCAGGGACCTCCCTGCCAAATGGTATCCACGAAGAAGGACATGGGCAATAAATAAATAAGAATATTAAGTAATATTTAGTAGATTCAGTCTACTATGACATATTAGAGCTGTAATAATTTATTTATACCACCTGTATACTATTAATATGACCTGTGACACTAGTAATAAAAAGAAAAAAAAATCTGTCATTTGTAGGTATCAAACGAAAAATATGCCCCTTACTTTGGGGTTTCTCATAATCACCGCGCTTGTCGACGGATGTGTTAAATCACACTTATATTATAAATGCGAAAGTTTGAATAGATGGCTGGATGTTTGTTACTTCTTTACGCCAAAACTACTGAACAGCTCGGGCTGAAATTTTGCGTACAAGTAATTCTAATCCTGGAAACAAACGTAGGCTACTTTTTATCGCATTTAAACGGTTCCATAGAAACAACGCATGCGAAGCCGCGGGCATAAACTAGTATATAATAAAGTAAAGAAGAAAGCTGCTGCCCTTTCTTTGTTAGGTATAGAGATCAAGGTGATTCTCATTCTACTGCAATCTACATTGAAATCTCGCATGGGTGGGTATTATGCATTACCTATCTGCTTAATTAAACAGGCCCTAAATAAACCGTACGTACATAATTGTGCGCCCAGAATCATTTGTATAAACACCTCAGTACACTTATAGAAAGCAATAAAATGATTGAGTTGAGTAGGCTTAGAATTTACACCACCCCAATTCTTTCCGCGCAGGTGTCGTGGCGACTAAGGGATATCTACCGGGGGGGCAGCACCCATTGCAGAACAATTCTACCACCACTCTACCGTTCTACCAATTCGATCTCCAACCCGTGGGGATTACGGGAAGATAGAAGAATATAAGCCATTATGGCGCTTAGCAGGGGGACGCCTGGGTCCAGCAGTGGGTCAATATAGATTGTTGAGGCAAGATGATTGAGTACTGAGTAACCCAACTCCTGGAAGTAGCATAGCAGAGTAGTTTTAATGTAATGCTCAGTGCGTGCATGCAAAAATTAAGAACAGGGAAATATAATGAGTAGGCATGCTGAAAGTTTTTTAGCATTTGCGAACTGATTTGACACAATTGTTATGTATAACTCGAACCTTTCTGTGCTAGATATGCGTGAGCGTCATACTAATCAAATTAACATAAATACCAACAATGGAACTTACATTTCATAAGGTTTTTACTTGCTTATTGATAGCTTTACCACCTACGGCTACTACTACTGTAAGCTATATGGCATTTTTCGATTTATAAATTGTTTGGGTGCGGAAAAAAAATCAAAATATTAAGTCAGAATATTCGTCCTTAATACTTTATTTTATTACTTATCCATACAATAAAAAATTGCATTATAAATCTGCTTAAAACTACAGTAGGGACATTATTGTAACAACATTCTCCAAACAAAAACCATAAGCATAGGCACATTTTTCTTCAGCACATCATATAAAGATTTATTTATTCTAAATTAGGCTTAGGGCGCGTTACCACTGTGTCGTGAAGACAGAAAGTCGTGCAGTTTAAAGCATTGTGGCTTGTATATTTAAGGCCACCCTGACCCAAATCAGCGCCACCACCTATTTTATCTTATAATTATGTTAAACAAAGGAATTTTCAGAAATCGCTTTAAAGTTTGTGATACCTATCATAAGCTTATTTTTAATGCCTCTATAAAAGTTTTATTTTGTATACTTTAAGCAGAGATGCGAAGTTGCTCTATTTGGCCATGATGGTGAGCAAAACGAGCAACTTCAGTAGTCAGAACGCGCCCTTAGGCTCAAAGATATAAAAAACTTAAAAATTACATCCATGTAAACATAAAAAAATATCCTATTTGTAGAAGTGCAAATAATAATATATTTAAAGTAGTCGTTAAAATACTTATTCCTAATAAATCCTTATCACTTACAACACTTGTGATCATTTTAACTGATAAATATTATGATTGTGTAGTAGTTAGTATTAGTGTAAGAACAAGGCACTTCTATCTTAGAAAAATAAAATGTAACTTAAAGTTTTCTTATTTCATTAACAACATATGAGCAGGTGACATTGTGTATGAGATTCTGTCTGTGTAGTATAGTTAAGAATATGGACAACTATAAGTGTCACAGTGGAATTTAAAATGGGGAGGCAGTTTGCAAAATATTTTAATGTAGCTGGTTTTTTTTCTAGAAAAGATACTTCCTGCACTTAGCTGTACCACACTTGCACTCAGTACGATTTCTAAGATTGGACATATTCTCTTGTTGAATTTCAAATCTGGTTTTTACTGGAGTGGTGGAAGAATCTGCAGTGCCGGCATCAGACCCATGAGGTATCTTGATGTCGTTGCTGTCGCTTGTGCTATCTCTACTCACAGTAGAGCTGCTTGTTTCAGTCTCATCAATATCTCCACTTTTTTGTAAATAGTCGAAACAAATCTCTTCACCAGCTTCGATATCACGTGTAGCAAACAATGCTAGCATCGGCAGATTGGGATCAAGGCAGTCTGCCCACACGGCCCAAACTCCGAGATTGGGATCGCAGGAATGGTTAATGAAGTGCGACACATTCCCTAAATTAGCTGCATCTACGACATAAGGGTTTTCAACAGAATTGAAGTCAAGATCGAAGAGATAAGTCAGACCATTCGCGTCATACTCTCTGCCCCTTTTCTCGGCTTCCTCAAATGTAATCACTTCGCCAACATACTGGCAGATAAATTGACCTTGTTGTATTCTTTGCTCTGTTCTTACACCCCAACCGCAACCATTGGCAGTGCGAAATATTGTAAGTTTAATGTTACGCCCATGTTGCACAACACGATTGCTGCATTCATCAGAACATTTACATGCTTTGTTACATTCGTAAATGGGGGTGCCTGGTGCTACTCGTAGCCTTTTCTTTACTGTGTAACCATATAATCCTCCCTGCATACCACAGCATGTTTTAGAGCGGGTGTTGCATGCTGTGCAGTCACATCCAATCGGGGGTTCATCAGGAATTTCAACTCCTGCACCCGGTATTGATTGGTTAATGTAGGTAAAATTTTCAGGTGGTCCAGCTAAGTCAGCATCATTTTCTACAACTAGTTTTTTGGACTTGTCCACCTGATTCATATGTTCCTCCCACTGCTTCAGTTTCATTAATTGACGACATCGTTTTCGAGTCAGCGTATAAAGCTGCAAAATGTCTCTGGTATCCTGTACAAGATTAGTGGCATAAACTTCACATACCTCAGGTAATGTGATCATTGAGATTAATTTTACCCTCAGCAAATTTTTTAACTGTACCAGTTCCGTTTCTTGTACTTCCTCAAGTCTACTGTTCAGTTTTTCTTCACTAAGGAGTTCACCAAAAGATAATTCTTTTGTGAGTTGTTCAATCTTGTCACAGTGTTTTACTTCTTCATCCACAAGAAATTCACTGAGGATTGCTGGGCAGTTATCAAGGTTTTCAATAGGCTCCCAGGTATTGTCACTGTGTGAATACCCTTTCCATTTGATGTAGAATAGTTCTCTCCCTCCTTCATATTTCATTTTAATAATCCTTTCAATGATGTACTCCTCAGGTTCTCTGGTATGTGTGCTCTTTTTTCGTTTTTTTGCAGCTGGCATTTCATCTTTATCCAGTGAAAGTCGTCTTTTCTTTGATCTTACAAATTTTTCAAAGAACAATGTCTCATCTTTTTCAGCAGCTCTTTCACGGTACAATTTAACAACTGATTCCGACACGCGCTCTGCAAAATACCATGTGATTTTATTACAATGAGGTCCAAAATGTAGGTAAAAGAAAATTGGATAATCAACTCAGATTTTAAATATTTTTTAACTATATTCACATGGTATCTTGTAGAGATGAAACGGATTAACTATCCAGCCTGATACAGAATAGAAACTCAATATCCGGCCAGATATATCAAAGATTGACTTGCTAAGGTAATAAATAATAAGACTGCAATGAGAGCCACATTATTTTATACCTCTGAGCTAACTACACCCTAATTAGCTGAGCTGATAATCTCTTTTAAGTAACAAGTTATTAAATATTTTAGGCTAACAAGATAAACACTACAAGTTAACAATACTTTGAAACTTTAAACTTTACATACCCAATTTGATGGTAATATTTCTTTCCAGCTCATTTTTGAATCTGACAGTTTGTACACCGGAGATCGCTTTCACAACAGTGGATTTGCCATGGGCTACATGCCCAATAGTACCAATATTGATAGTTGCCTGCCTAGATATTACTTCAGGAGAGAGAGCAGACAGTTTTGTGACATCCTGAAATGAAAATGCATATGCAAGTTATTACGTTAGATATTATTTTAGTGTGATATCTAAAACCTGACTCAGAAGTAAAGTTATGATCAAAACTTTGTGAGTTGGAGGTTAGAAGTTTTAGGACAATCTGTTCTATTCTTATGAAAATAATAGCACTAGCTAATATGTTTATATTACACAATGTTACTTGTACTATAGTTGGCTTAACATAAAACACATTTGGATAGAAGAGAGTGCAGAAATTTATGTACTCCACTTACCAATTTGGTTAGATCTTGCTGATGCAAGTTCGACTGAATACTTCGCCCTTCGTTCGTCGCCATAATTATAATTGAAGTGGTCTGTCTCTTTGTTCAAAATGTATTTCTGTGTGAGAATTATGGATTTAACGAGGGTTCAGTGCATATGACAACACAAATCCTCTAAATTCTTACATTTACAGAACGTAGGCAACCGCGAATCAACGAAATCCAAAATGATGGCGTGCGACTGCGAATAGGGTTGCTTGTGGTAGTCACATTTTGTTAGA
This sequence comes from Eupithecia subumbrata, assembly GCA_949316285.1. NCBI lineage: Eukaryota > Metazoa > Arthropoda > Insecta > Lepidoptera > Geometridae > Eupithecia > Eupithecia subumbrata. The sequence goes on along the minus strand of OX438640.1, from coordinate 16,548,760 downwards.
AAAGTTGTTCGGAAACTGCCGGTTTTAATGTTCAAATTGATTGCATCGTCGTCGTCTTGCTATGTTTCATTATTAGGAAGTTCTTTTGAAATCCTTTGTTGGTTATTTTGCGAATTTATTTATTTTAAAAAAAGCTATTGATATCACAAAATTTTGTGTGGCTCTGCTGCTCACTCGCGGTGCGGTGGTGGTGGTAACTCAGTCTGATGAATTTGATTTTAGGGGCGGTACAACACTACTATGACATTGACATCTATTTCAGCTGACTACGTGTTGTAAAGTCAATCTTAATTCCAACTAAATAGAGTTGAATTAAGAGAATAGCTACGTTATTAGATTGGATGTCACTGTCATGTCATCCTGTGTGTATTCACTATTATTCGATTCTCTCTCTTCTCGTCTTTTGGTTTTAGAAAAATTTTGGATTGCTGTTTTTGTCTGGATACATTGCGGCAAAATATTTGGAGAAATTCTAGATGGACTTCAGTAAAACCAAAAGCGTTTAATGTAAACCAATCACAGAAAATAGAGAAAAATCTCTCATTATCCCATAAAATGATAGTCAGGAACGACGAAGTTCAAGAGCAAACGAAAAGGTTACGTTTCAAGCCAATATCCAACGTCCAACACTCATCTGGTGATCTCAACATGGATAAAAGTGCTAAAGAAACAAAATGTAAAGGTAATTTTTCGCTTAAATGTGTGTTCTTGGTGTAAATAAATGTTAACACTAACCTCTCATTTTTGTGCCTAGATGGGGAGAAATCAGTTTCCTTGTTTGCATTTCTGCATGTGGAGTTGACGCGGGGATATCTACTTGAACACGACGAAGAAAGGTTCTCAGCACGCCGGGAAAAGGTGTACTCGTTCATAAAAATTCCACAGGAGCTAGAAAAGTTCATGGCCTATGGGTTCTTTCAATGTGCTGATTCCCTTTTGTTTGTTTATACTTTCTTGCCTCTCAGATTTGTGATGGCATTTTGGTCATTCTTAAACAGACTTTTTAGGAAATGCTTTGGGTAAGTATGCTAAGTTTATGGACTAGAACACTAGTTCATTTGAGCAGCAAACTTAACCATACCTTTGATAATTTCAGATTTACTGCACACCCAAGAAAGAAAGTTTTGCAACCTGCTGAAACATGTGATGTATTAAAAGGCTTTATCTTATTGGTGTGCAGTATTCTGATGTGCTATATTGACACAAATATGATGTATCATTTAGTAAAGAGCCAAAGTGTGATGAAGCTATATATTTTCTACAATATGTTAGAAGTTGGAGATAGGCTTTTCTCTGCTTTTGGTCAAGATACTATTGATGCACTGTTTTGGACAGCAACTGAGCCAAGGGACAGAAGAAGAGAGCATTTGGGTGTTATTCCACATTTGCTATTTGCCATGATTTATGTCTGTATCCTTTTTGAGAAAAACTCATATAATTTACAGAGGTTTTGGAATCATCTCATGTTCAGTTATGATTTACAACCACACTGTGCTAAAATGTATTATGTCATGTCACAATCATAAACATTTTCAGATGACCTGTGCCTAGTACTACTCAGATTATAAAATTCTTGAATAAGTGTGATTTACCTCACTGATTTTTTTTTTGTTTGTACTTAATTGAATAACATTATAATGTGTAACTTAGTATAAAAATAACCCTTAACCAAAGCTTGTAAAACCAGTCACCTTGTTTTATTTCATAATTAATTTAATAATGTACCCTTAATTGAAATGCACAGTTCTTCACAGCTTATTAGTGTTGTTTCAAGCAACAACTCTGAATGTAGCCTTCAATTCAAACAACAAAAGCTTGCTCATCATAATGATGTCAAACAATGTAAGTAAAAGTACCTATTTTACTGTAAAAATTATATAGTCTGACAAATTCATTGTGAATGTGAGAGGGATGCAGTTATTTGAGTTATTTAAGCAGTGTAAACTGCTCAAAACACTGCTCAAATACTGTTGACCCTCCACCGTACTGTAATGCGGAGTTTGTACACCTACACTCCTAATGATATCTCTTGTTAAGGGATGAAACATTGGTGCACTTCAATGCAAACATGGCTCATAGTTTACCCACTCACATTAACATTGAATGTAAGTAGTGTCACTCTACTGACCAGCTATTCAACATAGCCTTGTTTGGTTAGAGCCAATATACAGGGTGCCATGGAAAGAAAAGTGTTAAGCCGAAAGGGGGTGATTTTGGACCCCAACATGTGAATAATGATTTTTTGAATTTTAATATTTTTTAAGTATAAACGTAAAAGAACATGAATATGAAGAAAACGCGTCTCTATTTTTTTTCAAAAAACTAAAAAATATTTGAAATTCACGTTGACCCCCTTGATGTCCAGAATCATCCCTTTCAACTTAGTACACCCCCTCCGTGGCACCCTGTATAAAAGTTACCAGCACAATAAATTTCTCTCAGTTTGTAGAACTAAAGGGCAGTGTATTCAAGAAATTTGACAAGAACAACTTGTTCCAAGTATCATGCAGTGATGTCCGAGAGAGACTGCACTTGTCGGTGTTACTATTCATTGTGGTTCTTCAAACTATGAAGGAGTACACATGGAAAGAGGACCGGTTCTGGATACTTGCTCCGGACTGTGTGCTGGTGCTCTCCTTTGAAGTGATCATTGACTGGGTGAAACATGCCTTTATTACTAGGTAAGATGTGAAGTGCAAAAATTCAAATATTGTGTTATAATTTTATGTACATAGTCCGTCTTGGAAAGAGTTTGGATAATGCTTATATGCCGGTAGTATACCTACCTGTGTGCTTGGTGCGCAAGTCTCGCCTCTGTGTTACGCGTAAGCTCTGGTTCATGTTTCGGTCGCTTGTCGGCATTTTGGGCGGGTCAATCAAAGGGCCTCGCGAAGCGTACGGGAGCGATCATATGAACGAGATAACAATCGTGTCGTCATGGTCGGCATCCGGCGTTCAACTGACTATACCTAACGAGTGTGTGGGTAGGGTACGTATATGATGCCTCTCATGAGAGAACGAGCGACTGAGTTGTCACGAGACGGACGTCTCGACGAGTGTATACCTACCTAGCTACTGCCGGCATGAGAGCATGTTCTCTGTAACATAAACAGCTTGCAGTCTGCATCAGCAGTAACATTTCTTACGTAATTTACTATGCAGGTTTTATATAATTTTCTTGCTTAAGAAGCTCATTTTCCTTTGCAGATTTAATGAAATTCCATACGGAGTTTACAGAGAGTACACAGTGAGTTTGGCGTATGATGTCGCGCAGACTCGGCAGAAGTACGCGTTCAGTGATCACTCAGACTTAGTAGCCAGGCGGATGGGATTCATTCCACTGCCCCTGGGAGTTGTTATCACAAGAGTTCTTGTGCATGCTGTTAAAGTTGATGGGTATGTGTTTTCCTTGCAGTTCTCCTTTTATTAAAAAAATAATGCTGGACAATTCACACAGTATTATATAGCCCCAAATAAACAGAGCTTGTTTTATTGCCAGGTACTAATAACTGATTTACCTGCTTAAATAATACATTACATAGATAATATATTTTTACATAGAAAACACCCATGAAAACCCGGAACAAAGATTTCAAATCGTACAAACATTTGTCCAGAGGCGTGAATCGAACCCGCAACCTCTAGTGTCATAGGCGGACCTTCGCCCGCTACGCCACAGAGGTCGCCAAATATTAAGATTTGGGCCTCTTATGCTAATCAATATCGTTGTTTAAGAGCTTTAGCGCGAATATCACTGAATCTGGTAGGGACATTAAACGCACGCAGTTTTATGGTGAGTTCTTATAGGTAATAATAACATTACATAAACAAAGATAGCGATAGGATCCGGAATACGGAAATCCGTAGAACTAGAGTAACCGACATAGCTCTCAGAGTTAGCAGGTAGAAGTGGCGATGGGCAGGCCACATAGCTCGCAGAACCGATAACCGCTGGGGAGTACTTAAAGTTCTCGAGTGGTGACCGCGATGCAATGCGATACGGAGTGTGGGAAGACCGCACACTCGATGGACCGACGACATTGTAGCGGTCGCAGGAAGTCGATGGATGGAGGCGGTTCAGGACCGCTGTTTGTGGCATCGTTTGGGGGAGGCCTATGTTCAGCAGTGGACGTATACGGGCTGATGATGATGATAATGATAGAACAAAGATCGGGCTGAAGGAAGACATCTGCGTCTTGGGCCATGAAAGTGTTAGTCTTGTATATGTTTATCTCACACATACAATATTTATGCCAAAGTTTGGATGTTTGATACCTCTTCACACTAAAATTACACTACAAACAATCTGGCTATTTTCGTTCCGAGTTCTAGACCTAACTAGACGTGTATTACAGTAGCAAATGGCAATGGGGAACGCAACAATGGGGATCATTTTGGTAGCCTTAGCGCTGTCCAAATCTTTTGAAACTTGAAAGGAGGAATATTTAAGCCAAAAAGTTTCCCCTATTCAAGTTTTATAAGATTTAGATACCATTTAGGCCAAAATGATCCCCATTGTTGCGTTCCCCATTGCTGCGTTCCCCATTGCCATTTGCTACTGTAATTGGTGGGCCGGATTAACATTAAGCTACTTTTATACCGGAAAAACGTATCCGAAGCCGTGAGGATGAAACTAGTTCAATAATATTTAGCAAAATAATGTATCTCTTGGTATGTCAGTTACTTACCTATAGTTTTTTCCAGGTTGGCTGCTATTCTGCTAATACTGCTTGCATACTTATGTCTAATAACAGTAAGAGTGCTGGTCTCCATCGTTATTCTAGGCAAGGCTTGCGACTTGATTACACAGCATCAGGCAGATAAGAATGAGAGTCATCATACCACTCCTAAAAGGTACAGTCAGCAACGAAAATTGCTAATGCCACTTCACTCCATAAACAATCAGTTATACAAAAAAATCCACAATATTCTACACAAGTTTTAATTACAAAATCTGCTAATTACTATACTATTCCATAAATTGCTGAACACGCTTAGTTGTAATGGAAATTTCAATTCTTTCATTAGATTACCCCATTCATCACACACACACTCACATGTCACAGAACACATGCACGCACACATCTCACAAACATGCACATCAGTCAACACAATTATTTCATAAGTTACTGTAGGTACAGCAACAGTAACAAAAAAACATTAATTGAGTAAAAAGTTAGTTCAATAATTTGTTCAGTAACTTTTGGAAAATTGGTGATTTTGTAATGCTACGGCTCCACCTGCGTCCTATCGAGATTATTTCGTTCCTTATTTTAGTCTGTTACGTATGGAACAGTTTTTTGTAAATTTGGATATGTGCTTGGACCATGGACTTTCGTTTCTGACTTTACTTCTATCTAGTTTGTTTTACTCTCTGTATTGGTTTAGGGTCAAGGCACATAGAAAGATCGAAGAGATTTATTGAAGCTTTTGATAGAATATAAAAGTATGTATATATCTTCAATGTAAATAGCAGAAATGTGTGCCTTACGTTGTGTAGATAGGGTTGAATTTGCTATCAAAATATTAAAGACAAAATCCTTCTATTCACTTTCAGTGTCCCTTGACTTGACCCTTACGAATTCGAATTGATTGGAAAAGAAATGTAGCTCAGCGTAGTATACCTAATTGATTTTGGTACGACATACAAAAGTAGAGGAAAGGCCAAGTAACTGAAAGGAACGTATTTATTTTTAGGGAACCAAAAGAACCATTGACAAAAGACAGCGCACATATTCAAAAATTACCGGATATTGAAACAGCGTCTCCTAAGAAACCACAACTCAAATTTGTTATACCAGAAGACGTAACTTTGGTGAGTACCTACATAATAATCTCCAATCTCAAGTTTTCAATCATAATATCGTGTACTTTATCTCGCCTTTATGAAATCATGTAATTTGGTCTGAGCGCTTTGCCAATGGCACAGAGCGGAGCGGAATAGAACATCTATAGCTGATAAATTTTGTGTGTGATCATCATCGTGATCATCATTTGTATGATATCACACACAAAACAAAGGAGGCCAGACACAAGACGGGACTGAAGAGTCTCATTGACGCATCAACCGCATCCACACCCACAGAAAAGCGAAAACGAAGCTGTCAATCACCAAAAGTCCTGCTCCGCTACGTCAAGAAGTTGGGCTGGTCCCTACCTAACCATGCCCTCCTTATAGTAATATGGTTGTCCCCATAGACAATGCACAATACACTCCCATGTGAGATTTCAGTGCAGATCTGAGTTTCCCCACATAGAATTAGAATCATAAATAAATAAATAATGCTGGACTACACAGTATAATCTAACCCCCATGCTAAGCAGAGCTGACTGCTATATTTATTAGGTACAATACATGACACAGATAGATATTTTTTAGTATACATAGAGAATACCCAGAACACCCGGAACAAACATTTGGAGATCCTACAAACATTTCTCCTTAAAACCGTGGAATTTGGTGGTTTCAACCATACTAATTAATCTATGCTATAAATACCTCCGGTGCCTGAAGCATAGAAATAGTGCTCCGATATTTTAGGAAATATTTAGGTCTTTCACTATGCCTGCTATCTTGACGTCAAGCTGACCGTAGCAAGATATGAAATGAAAATTTTGACATCCTGTTAGCTTGATCGATTCCGCCCCACTCTGCGTCAGCGGGAAAGCTCACATTTCTATCTAATCTTAAAGTAAGGTACCCTTGTCGCAAAAAGTAATACTTATTCAAGACCTTTTCGATTTCAATTTTCCTGTGTTTCTACTTGCTTTCAAGAACACTCATCATCAACAGCAATCAACAACAAACATCAGACATAGAGGCCTACCCTAATGAGCGCCATAGTGCCCTGTCTTGAGCTTGCTGCATCCATCCGCGATTAGTCTTTCAGGAACGTAAAATACTTGTGCTAAAACGTATAAATTCTTCCAGGTGGAACCGCTGGTCGACGCATCGGTGGGCGCAGCAGCGATATTCTCAAACAGTGCCATAGATCTGAACGGGGTGTGCTATCTCAACGATAAGATGAATGCGCAGATCAAACAGGAGCCTGGGGACTACTTAGAGCAGGAACAGGTATCATCATTATCTTTTAATTTAGGCAAATACGACGATATTTTCTTCCCTGTTCTTGTTTTACAGCTCTTGCTAGCATTTTACAGGTGACGATGATGATGATGACTTCCTAGCCTAATCCTGGCCTCGGCGGCCAGTCTCAACGAAGACTAAAAGCTATGTGCGCAGGACATTATATATATATTATTGTGCAAAAGTATTTGCGCAAACACAATCAGTGTTTGCGTGATTGGTGCACTTTCTATTTCTGCTCTCCTAACCCGCCTGACATCTCTCCGGTCGTATCAGTTCGTCCGTCCCAATTTACAGGTAGTAGAGTGCGGGCAGCACAGGACTGGTCATTGAGGCGATCTTTAGGTGGGGCCTATGTCCTGCAGTGGATATCCATAGGCCGAGATGATGATGATAGTGCTGAGTAGTTATTATCTTCTATTAAAGGCCAAAAGTTCCGCATTCCTAAGATTGCGCCCACTGAGGGGAAGCAGAGAAGAGACGTTTGTATCGACTAATCAGGAACATAGTAGTCGATTCCTTTAGGTGTACTATCCGTTTCGTGTCAGTGGGTGGGAACGCAACGCACCCTTTATCATATTATTAATGCGAATCACTCTATTTGTGTGCGAATAGTCATGAAATTTCAAAGGGAGTTAAGATTTAGGTTACTTTTTATCCCGGTAAACCTCGTGCGAAGCCGCTGGCAGAATCTAGTCACTAACATAATTATGGTTTCTTATCAGGTGGACGTTAGTCGAAGCGCGCCTGACATAAAGGCCGCTGCAAACGCCAAAGTAGAATCGACTGAAAGACCGCGATCGCCCGACGCCGACGGACTGAAACGACGTTCCGAGTCGGAACCCAACTTGGTGAAAGCAGAGGAACATTATGAGGAGACCACATAGCACGGTAACTTGTCCAGTTTACATGAGGCCTAAATAAAATTAGAATCGAACGCTGGGCGGAACTTAACGATTGATCTAATTTAGTCTCATTTGAGAGCCACAGGGCGGTAAGAAATTGGAAGAATTTTAGCAGTGAGAATTTGGGTTAAGATTTGTATTAAATTAAAAAAGTTAAGAAAATATCACATAAGTTACAGAATGTATCAAACATAGGACAAACATAGTTGAGAATTTGGAAATGGAACGTAAAAAAGTAGAGTAATCGTTGTGAGAGCTCAAATTTGTTATGATTATGGTCCACGGTCCAGACGGTTATGTAGTCAGTTAAACTTTTATTTTCGGAGGTCCGTCTGTCTATGCATTGTCCTTCGGCGCTGAAAGCGCCTTACTTTTTCTCGCCGCAAACACAGCCGTTCAAATTTAAACTCTAAAAGGTGTTCCTTTACTCTCTATAAACTTGTCCTTATGATATAAAAATATTTAACAAAATAATAGGTATAATATGTATGCGTGCTTATCCATAATAATATCTGCATTGGTAATTTAGGCGAACAAACGTCTCGAGCTTACACGCGCGAGATTTTAAGTAGATATTTGTACTGCCTTTTCTAGGCAGGTTCATTGCTTTGAAAGTATGCAAATCCTGATTATATTAAAAGACTAGCTGTACCCGCGACTTCGTTCGCGATTGCCTTACCTTTTAACAGTCTCTCATTTATGAAACGCCGCCGTGCAAACAATCGTGTAAGTTCTACGGGGGATAGCATGATGTCATCTTCAATCCCATTCTTTATCCACACGACTTTTAGCTACGACTCGGTCAGCGTCAGTGTTAAGAAGTGTCATACTCTTTTCATTTCTTACTCATGGTTCCGTTCAGCTGGGGCCCTATTCTGCTAAACTAATCGCTTCACTATGACAGGGCTATCGACACAGAATGACACGTTTTGGTATTCCACCTCAGGTGAAAGAAATTATGATGAATGCAGATGGAGAGACGCGCGTCAAGTTTGAAACTATTAATTTATCTCGCACGCACTATCTGGAGTTTATTATACGTGATGATTCTGCGACGATTCCACTGTCATACTGAAGCAATTGTATTGCAGAATTGGGCTTATGATCCATTTGACTGGACCACCGTAATTTTTTTTTCGTTAGTAATTAATTAGGTACAGTTGGCTGTGAACCACAGTAAAAATATTTTTCTTTGGTCCAGTTAGTTTAATTGGACCACTTACTGCAACCAAACTTGGGTAGTACAGTTAACTGGACCAGCTAAACCACCATATATCATGTAAGGTAGGAACCTAACTTATTTTTCCCTACCACCTTAGTAGGTAGGAACCTAACTAATGGGTGCGTCTTGGAAAAATAAATAGATAGGATAGGATAAAAAGATAGGATAAATAGTTAGGATAGGAACTTACCTACCCTTTATCTACAATTTTTTTTCTTCAATCTACAGATTATTTCATCAACCGACTGATTTTCTACTCGACTTTCTATTGATTTAGTCAAATTCGATCTTGCAACACTGTTTCTAACAAAAAGAATGCATGAAATCGGACGACGCGTAGACCCGTCGTGATGCGCGGTTTAAGAATTCTACGTTTTCCTCTCTCCCAGGGGAACTTTACTGAATCGGGATAAAATGTATCTTTCCTCATAGTACGAACTAAAATCATGCCAAGTTGCATTCGAATTCATTAAGTAGTTCCGTCGTGATGCACGGTTAATGAATTTTACTTTCATCCTCTCTCCCAGGGGAACCTTACTGAATTGCAGGATAAGATGTATCCCGTGTCCTTCCTTGAACTCAAATCGTACCAATTCAGTCCAACTCATTCAGTAGTCTCGGCGTGATGCGCGGTGAAAGAATTTTATTTGCATCCCTTCTCCCAGGGGAACCTTACTAATTTCTGGGATAAAATGTATCTTTCCTCGTAGTATGAACTCAAATTATGCCGATTTCTATTCGAATTCATTCAGTGGTTCCGTCGTGATGCGCGGTTAAAGAATTTTACTTTCATCCTCTCTCCCAGGGGAACCTTACTGAATTCCGGGATGAAATGTATCCCATGTCCTTCCTTGTAGTATGCAATCAAATCGTGCTAGGTTTCATCCCAACTCATTCAGCACTTTCGGCGTCATGCGCGGTAAAGAAATTTTACTTTCATCCCCTCTCCCAGGGGAACCTGACTGAATTCCGGGATAAAAAGTATCCTATGTCCTTCCTCGTAGTATGACCTAAAATCGTGCAGAGTTTCATTTCAATACCTTCAGTAGTTTCGACGTGATGCGCGTTTAAGAAACAGACAGACAGACAGACAGACAGACATGAATGAAAAAAAATACAGTTTTGGCTTCAGTATCGATAATAGAGAGTCCGCCAAAAAAAATTTTCAAAATATCTTCAATGTACAGAATTGGACCTGTTACAGTTTTATTATAAGTATAGATTTTTTTATCAACGCATTAAATTTCTTTATAAACGAGTGTAATTTGATAATTTAAGTTGTGGATTTTTTATTAAACCTAATTTATATTTCTATTGTGAATATTTTTAAGACATTAGATTAAAAATTAAGACTGATAAGACTTGGGTGCTTGTTTAAAGTCATAGTCCCCATACTAATTAAATGAATAAAAAGTCATTTTGTAATTTATAGTCAGCGACTGCGCAGTAAAGGCACTAATGATTTTATGTAAATTTTTCTTACCTACATAAAATTTTACAATATAAATTTTACATTCACAACAGGATTTTCAGTCCACTAGTTAATACTAAAAAGTTACAAAAAGAGATAAACCCTAAATTCTACATATGTTACGATGTAAAATAAACAAAATGTTTGGCAAGTAACATGAGAACCATCGTAAATTTATAAAGCCGTTATTATATTTAGTCCAACATGTTGGTCGCGTAACTTTATTGGAACCTAGGGTAAGTTTCTTTGCCTTTTTTCTAGTTAATATACCCAGTAGTGTAAATAATAGTATGGCATGTATATTTATTTATTGTAGTTCGCCTTTACAAAAGGTGGTGGTGACATAGGTACAGTACCTGGCGACAAATTTTGCACATCGATCTTTGGAAAGAGACAATCGGCTAATTTCGGCTTCGTAGCGTTGTCCCTGTAGCACGAAATTATACAAGTCCGTTATCTATTAGGAGCTGTTTGTAACAGTTTATGATTTGCTTCTTTTGATAATTCTTTTTATTTTTTGTTTAAAATACACCATTTTTTTTATAAGTGCTGTCTTTAGGTTGGGGTAAAATAAAATAAAAAACATTATCATCGTAATTTTTTTTATCTGTTGGCTTCGGTTACAATATGTTTATAATGCGAAATTATCTACAAACATTGTAAATAATTTCGCGTGACTGACCTCGTATAGGTTTCCCTCTTTTTCCTTAAGATGCCATAGTACAACTTTAAATTATTTTAATATGTGGGTGTTAACAACTCTTTAAAATTATATATTTTGAACTGGACGCGACCACACTCTATCGCACTTGAACAACGACTGACAAAACGTCACAAAGGTACTGTACGACAGAGATAACGCTCTGCGAAGCCGAAATTAGCCGATAGTCTCTTTCCAAAGCTCGATGTGCAATATTTATCGCCAGGTACTGTACTGTAGATGTAGATATATACACAATACATGACATTTACATAAATATTGTAACGCCACAGAAAGTGTCTTATTGTTTTTTGTGTCAGTTGTTTGTAATGTTTATTTTATGCACTGTCATAGTTATTTATTTTTATTTGTTGTGTGCTTGACTTATGATGACTGAAAAATATGTTTTGTAAGATCCGCATACGTTGATTTGTTTTTCTTTGTTATATTTATTAAAATCATCTAGCTGTTTATCTGTTATTTATGACGCGTGACCCGAAAGCCAACTTCTTGGGGACGCTTCCGACTGGTATTGATATGGATCAGTTGAGCTACCTGTAGATTGTTTGCAACAGTCTGCAGTTAGCTCAATTGTTTCAATTGTAACTACTAGTTCTAATTAATTTCTATTATTTGACTGTAATTTTCTTTTTCAGTAAAGCTTTACTATAATAATTATAACATATACTGCGAATTTATATGTATAGTATAGCAAAGTTTTACTACTTAGTGAATCTACCTGCGTGTATGAGTACAAATATAAATTTTCCAGTTTCAAAAGAAAACATTACATATTTTTCAGCAAAAAAAAAAAATCTCCCTGCAGCAGATTATATTCCATTGTAGTTGTTGAATATTTTACGTGATTTTTATATTTACTTTTAAGAACTAAGCTAGCTTTTATAAAACATATGAACTATAATTTATGTTTCGTTCCTATACCTACCTAAAGTTTATTTGAATATTGTTGTTTGTGACGAAATAGGTGCCTAAGCACTGCGTTTTCTAAAATCTGCAATAAAATTGACAAAAAATTCAGTTGTTTCAATATGTTATGTGATTCTCTTAGTCAAATATTATTTGTTTATTTTAAAACTTTATTGCAAATAATTTTAAAAAGTACACAAATATTTGAACTATTGGATCAAGGTGTAAGAACATGTGTCTGTCACATTACTGCCAGATTCGATTATCGATACCATAGGGGTCAATCTGGTACTGTTGTTTAAGTATAGTTTGATTCGGTAGGTATTTCTTTTAGTTTCAGGAAAATTATAACACAATATAAAATTTTTCAACAATTTGTATTTTTCACCTTAGGTGAATAAAAATTTTCTTTTCACTTATATACACATTAATTCCAAATTTAGAAGTGTATTTACAAATATATTATTTAAATAGAATTTAGTAAAAATTAGTGAGATTTAACGATAGTTACCTACTTAAAAACTAAACCGTATTTTAGAACATCAACAATCTTTCACACTGGTGAAATACATAAGACAGCTTATATTTAATCATACTTGTACATCTACACAAAATTCATATCATTTTCATTCTCTTTCGATGATCGTTAAAAGTTGATACCATTCGTATTTACGAAATTTTGGATGTGATGCGTGGCAACAAACACGTTTACCTACTTAATGTGACTCTTTAGACCAACCTCTATGACTAGCGGATTTCAAAATATCCATAAAAACTCCAACTCGATGGCTGAATACAACTCATGTTTAAAATAGATAGGAAAATTTAAAATGACATTTCAGCTTTGAAGTCTGCAGTAGTCATAAAGTTTGGTGTTCTGTACACAAAGTAATCTCAAGAACAGAATAATAACAATGTAAAGATGCGGACCGAGCACACAGCGCACCATCGGCCGCGTAACACGTAACTAGAAAACCGTATAACAACGTTAACGCGATGCAACATTACGTAAAATGTGTAAGAATTTAGTCTTCTCCGTTTCAATTGTCACACGATTGTATAATGAATACGCATTTAATCCTATCTACGCTAGCCTTGTCTATCGGAGACATCGTCTCTTCCATAACAGTTAAAACATTTTAAACTCGCTCGACACTTTTTATATCTACCAGAGGCTTCACTGCTGGCTTAACCAGTGGTGCGGATGACGTCATTCCTAGCAAAGGTACTGCACTGGCAGATGGTGGAATTGTGATACTAAAGTGCTTTTCCCCTTTACCTACATAAGATCCTCTAACATAAATTGAACTATGCGCTTTTTTACATTGATTTTCTAAGCGCAAACGCAATTATTGTCAGATATCTTAAATTCTTACTGACCGATTTTTCTGAAAGGCCGACCCTGTTGTGTTTTATCCCTGCTTGTTAGTGAATCTTATAAACATTGAACTTCTGCTCCAATTTTTCTCCTAGTTCATTCAATAAATGAATTTAGATTTATTATACTTAAATGTCAAATTATGATGAAATTCACACTTAATATATCCTAGTCAAAACTCCAATTTCAATTACAATGATTAACAATATTGAAGGCAATTTTTTATCGAACGTTTCCATTACTTTAACAGTTATGTATCGTACTTATCCTACTACATATTTGTGCATGCAAATCTTATGTAAGCTCTTAAGAAAAATTACAAATTGATTTCTTAAGCGCACACGCATAAGTAAAAGATGTAAATTTTGGAACAAGCATCCAAACAATGTTGACCTTCTTTTTTTTGCAATTTTACAAACACGAGTTAAGAAATGTGTGAAATTGTTTTACATAATCAATAACAACGTTTATAAAGTGTTAATGTTTCAATGCTAAGTGATTGGTCACCTGATTTTTTAATTTAAAATTGTGTAACATCTTCATCACAGATATTAAAGTGTAGAGAAACGATCTTAAATGTACGTCATATTTATATCTACACAAAAACTTATGAGTATTATAAATAAAGGGCTTTACTACACTTGAAAATAATTAATAATGATTAAGAGATCATATTTTAATGCTATTACTAAAACTTTTACTAGATTTATATTAGTCTATTATATTAATACGCACGTTACAAAAATATATGCCACTGGGAAACATGTATCTGAGTGAAGAGACTGAACAAGTGCATGAAAGAGAGCAACCCAAACTAGCGTATCACGAAAATAACAAGTTAGCAAAAAAGACTACCCCATCTCAAAAAGCAGAATTGAGCAAAATTTAGTTAAATTAAATCTTTTGAGCAAGAGAAGATAATGACAGCAGCTGTCGAAAAATAAATAATAAGAATATTTAATAGTAACGATAGATAAAAATCTCATAAACATACATAGTCGACATTCTCACATTCACATTATATAATTCGACTAGAAATATAGTTTAACGAAATTATCAGTTATCACTTAATCAGCAGTCGTGTTACACTTAGATATAACATTTTGTAAATAAAAATTGCAGTGGCACGTTTAAAGTTAAATTAATGGCACAGTTTCACGTTAGTTACGTCAAATATAAGAATTAAATTATGTATTAGCTACTCATAGTCATCGAAGGTATACCTTCACGTTCATATTCACATACATAGATAAAAATTAGTTCGTTAATTTGAAGAAATTTTAGTCTGTCACAGCAAAAAGTTTATCGATGTAACTCATCACTATATAATGCACTCATTGTTTAACTTATCGATATCTTTTGCGAGGAAAGCCAGCCGTCGAGCTTAGTTAATCGTAGACTGCTAGCTTCCGTCAAAGATATGTGTTCTCAACACGTCTCGCAGACGAAGTGACAGTGATCTACGCACCCACTCGGGAGGGATCCTATACGCAAACCTACCGACGCACATTAGGCCTCATGCTACTGTTTGTTCCCAGTCGAGTTCCGTCAATTAATCTATCTAATTAAATAAATACATCGAGTAGATCGACACCTACAGTAGTTGTTACAAATATGTATAAAAAGATATATATAAATTTCAGTGAATTTACAAAATGTAGAGTTAATAAAGCTTCGTTAAAGACAATTCATTTACACTTACACTTATATGCGATGAAATTATTCGATAACTTCAACGTGAAAACATTAAAGTCAAAATAGTCCTCGGTGTTCACAATTCACTGGAGAGAGCCAGGCTAGAGCGAGGCGTGCGAGTGCGGGTCGTGGTGCGAGGGCGGGCCGCCGCCGCGCTCGCGCTTCAGCCGCTGCTTCAGGTGCACCTTCGCGTGCCGCTTCTTCTCGTCCGAGCGCGCGAACTTGCGGCCGCACACGTCGCACGCGAACGGCTTTTCGCCCGTGTGCGTGCGCACGTGCGTCGTCAAGTGGTCCGACCGGCTGAAGGAGCGCATGCAGATCCGGCACTGGAACGGCTTCTGGCCGGTGTGGATGCGAATGTGCCGCGTCAGCTCGTCCGACCGCGAGAACCGTCGGTCGCAGCCGTCCACAGGGCAGGCGTACGGGCGCTCGTGCACGGGCGTCTTGCTCGGCCTGTTGGGGTACTTGCGGGGTTTGACAGCCACCAGGCGGAGTGGCTGCGCGCTCTGCTGGTAGACCTGCGAGAGGATCTCGTGCCCCTTGCTCGTGGAGGGGTTGTACTCGGCGAGTTGCACGGCGGCGCGCGCGTCCGCGGACGAGCACGGTGCCGCGGGACTGGGGTAGGGCTCGCGCTTGGGCAGGCCGGAGGGGCCCGGGGTGGGCTGCGGGGGGCTCGCGTACTCTTGCGTCTCCCAGGAGTGCTGCTGCTGCTGCGGCGGAGGGCGGTACTCGCAGTGCTGCGGTGGCGGACAGCTCTGCTGCGGCGGGCAGTAGCCCTGGCACTCGGGCGGGAGCAGGTCTACGCGCTCCTCGTACTCCTGCTGGAAGTACTTGTCGACGGGGCCGGGGCCGGGGCCGGGCGGCAGCAGCCACTGCAGCGGCGGCGAGGGCGCGCGCTTGCCGCCGCCGACGCTCGGCCCGTAGAGAGATGCACTCGCGCTCGACGCGTTGCTGGCGTCCTCAGCGCGTGCCCCGGGGGATAGGGACGCCTCGTGCTTGTGCCGCCGCGGCGAACATGTTAAAGATAACTCATCGCCTGGTAGTGAACCTGCAACAATACCATTTTCGAATTAGATTTAATGGAAGAGTTTAAATTTGCAAAAAATAAATAAAAAAATGTAAATTGCTTAAATATTACGTATTCGTATTATCCTAAATTGCTTATCGCTTGAAAAACAGATTACTTTTAACTATTAATTTTCGCGCATGCGCTGTATCATTTCGTTTAGCGGAAGGCACGAGATAAGTCCGTCGGAAGCAGATAGTCGGCTATCATCATGGCACATGGCGTTCAATGTGCGACGTTTCTAACTATGTAGGTTTTCTAGAATAGTATTAACATGGTATGTGCTAACTTTGCGCGTTATTAAAATAAATAATAATAAAATATGTTATTAAGTGGTTGAATTGTTGTAAATCGACATACAACTACAACCTACTAGACTTTATAAAATACTGGAAATTTGCGATTTCATTTTATTTACAAAAACCCTAACAGGTAGGTATCAAAATATTTAAATCATAAAAATTTAAGTACGGTCTATTGATTTGCCTGCGTTAGAGATTATTATAAAGCATAACTTACAGAAATTAGAACGCCTTCAAATCGAATTTAAAAATTTAATTTGTATTGTTAAAACGATGAAAAAAAAAGTTATTCACCTTATAAATTTCAAGAAAAGCTATAACTATTTTCATAAATGCTTGAACTCTAGAATTCAAACCAGATTATCTGACTTTATATTATAAAATCACAAGGTTATTAAAGGGCGAAATAGCCGGATTATGAGACAAAAAAAAATTAAAGAACTAGAACAGAGCTCTTTAAATTGTATTTTATGTGGGTAAGTAAAGAACTAAAATGCAAATCATGAATCAGAGGGGCGACGTCAGCAGTAAAACATTTTGGCATAAAGTTCTGTTGTTTATCTCGGAGTAAACTAGGTAAGAAAAACGTCATTCAAATATACCCACAACAGTTTTATGTTACAAGGAAAATAAAATAGTACTTGAAATCTCTCCAAATAAAAATGATTTGTAAAATCAAAGCGTAAAAATAAAAACCTACACAACATACCAGAATATTGTTATTTAAGCCTGGGGTAGATAATGTCAACCGAATTTAGGGATTTTCAGAAAAATAAACGAATATTTGTTCCTAAAACACCACTTTTAACACTGCGCAAGTTGCGGACGTTTGAGGAAAGGCGACGGGGCGGCGGCGGCGCGGAGGTTTCACGAAATTTCATTCAAGTTCATGTATCGATCCGACCATATGACACCGGGTGAACTTTCCATTTCACTTTAACGAACACTGAAACAGCTTACGTCACAACAACCCTTCATTATGAATGGTAGCGGACACCCGAACGTTTTAAGGATTCGAAACACTTTTACAAATAAAATTTTAGAAAACGTAGAGCGCATTGTTTATTTACAACGTTATCGGTCGGTGGCCGGCGCGGGGGCGAATCCGCCTACGGTAGTCGGGGTCGCGTGTTCGACACACACACCTGATATCGGCGGCGGCTCGAGCAGGCTTGGGAAGAAGGCGGGTAGATCCGATGTGCTGACGGGCGTATTGAGGTCCGCCGGCATCTGGCCCAGAGCGGGCAGCGGCGCCGGCTTCAGCGCGCAGTCGAAGCCGAGCGCGCCCATGTCGGCCAGCGAGAGCAGGTGCGGCCCGGGCGGGTGTTCGGCGTCCGTGCCCATCCCGTCCGGCACCACCTGCTCCTCGGCCCACGGCCCGAGCGGAATCACAAACAGCGCCAGCGTGGAAACGGCCTCTCGCGCGGCTGTGCGAAGGGGACTGGCGCCGCGCGACCCCGCACCGCACTTTTATCAATGGACCACCGGTCCCATATTCGGTAGCGGCGCGCGCATCTCCGCCAATCGTGCGCCTCGCTGCCCCCCCAGAGCTGACGTCACCGCCCGACGCCGCCCACCGCCCGCGCCGCCCCCCGGCGCCCCACCACCCCGCGCCTGGCGCGTGCCCTGGCTCCGTCATCAGCCGCGGAGCCTGCGACAGCCTTCGATGCGGTCGCGTAGCACCTCCGTCCGACGCTCGCTCGCTCGCTACGGACGTTGATTGCTTTGCTGCGTTCGAACGTTTGAACTCTGAACTTACGCTGCATTGAGTTCGACGTTTTGAGTGAGCAATTTATTAACGCTACTTTTATGTTACTTGATTTTAGAGCCGATTTTATAAATGAAAATACTTTACACATTTAGTATCATTTTATGTCGGCAATAACGATGACGTTTATTATTTAAATGTCTAAGAAATATTGTCGAAATGTAGAGCACACACTTTAGTCTTATTTTTGGGTAAGTAGGTTAAATTATTTTAAAAAAATTATGTAGGTTGTTTGCCAAATATATGACAAAATATTGAGTAACATAAAAATGAATTTAAGGTATAACATACAACACGATAGACAGAGGTATCAATACACGTGGCAAAAAAGTTACTCTACCTCCGTGACCAACATTATTATTTCACTAATTATGACGCTTAGATAATCTTGAAAACATTATGGAAGCGTAAAAAGATCCACATGCCTATTTCAGATAGTTTCGTATTTTAAGCCGTCTTCAAAACAAAGAGGATCTCCTCTTTATGTTTTGTTTGGTTGTATGCATTTTTTTTATGTATGTTCGCCGATATCTCCGTCGTTGGTGGACCGATTTCGATTATTCTTTTGCTATTGTATAGATAGGATAATCTTGAGATAGTCATAAAACCCCAAACCATAAAATGTTTATTCCTGAGGGATTAGTATTTGTCCCGCAAAACTTAAAAAACTGACAATGTATATAATTGACGACCTCAGTGGCGTAGCGGGCGAGAGTCCGCCTGCGACGCAAGAGGTTGAGGGTTCGATTCCCGCCTCGGAACAAATTTGTGTACTATCTGCAGAAATTTGTTCCGTTGGTCTGGGAGTTTTCTATGTATAATAAAAAAATATCTATTTATGTATATAATGTATTAATAAATCAGTTATCTAGTACCCATAACACAAGCTTTGAGTAGCTTACTTTGGGGCTAAGATGGTGCTGTGTGCATTGTCCAGCATTATTTATTTATTATTATTTATTTTATTAATATAAAGGAATTTGAAGTCAGTTTTTAGTTTTTTCAAAACAATCAATTTATTTATAGATGCTTTGTAAATTAAACTTTGAAAAGAAAGAATCCTTCAAGTTCAACGACATATTTTTACTTAGTATACTACTAACACGGATTTCATTTAAAACGACCACGGTTAACGACTTTTTGGTTATAGCAACCTAATATCTAAGTCCCTTAAGGTTAAAGCACGCTTATAAAGGAAAACCAAATCGTTACAGTGACTCCGGATGTAACGCCGAATTTGGGTGTAACAATTCGTTATAATGAATCATTTGTAACAAGCTCCTAGAAATTCCATGCAGATTTTACGAAATCCACTGCACTTGCGACGAGAGTTTTGAACATCACTTGGAAGTCTTATGAATTCATCACCTCGTATAAGGCAATGATTAGACAGATCCATTAACGTACTTTACGACGGCAGGCACTAATTGTGGTGTGATTGCCAGGTGTTTGGTGTAGGTTTTGCGAGTGGGCGCCACCCAAACCTTCGACACGATCAAGGTAGGTAATACAAGCCTGAACGTTTATAGGTAAACGGTCGGTGCTTTGATTTTGTTATGACTGAGCTTGGTAGGCTGGGGAAAACAAAGGATTCGCAATTTTCTGTCTCTGCTTTGGATTATGGCTCAAGGTAATACAAGCTTTGTTTGTTTATTTGAAGCCAAACGTTCGTGCTAGACTATGATTTTACGAACGGGAGATTTATTTCTAACAAGTTCGATTGCTTTGATGATATCTGTAAACAATTCTGAGCGCTTTTTTGGTTATCATATCAGGAAGATTAGAGTTGGAATTCAGCTCGTGCAATGATGGTTAACTCATGCTTGTGCAAACTTGGAACAGTGATTGTGCAATTGTGCATAATTTGGTACTTGTACGGGAAATGATTGAGCATTTCAAACATAGACAACGATGAAGAGGAATAATAATTGTGCATACGTAGTGTTGAAGACAGGGCGCTATGGCGCTAATTAGGGGAGGCCTATGCTCAGCAGTGGACTAATATAGGTTGATGATGATGATACAAAGTGGTGAGGTTGAGTGACTGTTATTTAACAGCCACTCTCTTGAAATATTAGGTAGGTTGAGCAGGCAGCAGCTTAGGTATTTACCTAAGCTACCTTAAAGAAAGTGCACTGCAAAGCGCGTTATTTTATGGGTTGTTTGTAAACAGTAGAGTAGAGGCCCGTTATTAGATAATGAATGCAATAGTAAGATGTGGGAGCAGAAGCGTGTGGTGGTGGCGCGGGCGAAGCTCCAGGACAATGGCATGGCGCTGGCCGACGGGGCCGAGACACGCCGACGCGCCGGCGGTCAGGCCCACATGCATCGTCCGAGCTAACCCAATTATCGCGTAACGGACGACGATAAAGAAAAATAACAAACCCACGATTTCACCGCCATCTAATTATAGCACGCTATTTGTGGGTGCGCGGGCGCAAGCGGCATAGCGTGGCCGCGATGTCAGGGCTATTCCTGGACGTCAGCTGATGCTACCGACCGTCGAGCTCGGCTCGTAAACACCACGCAACCGATTGACGTATAGTGAACAATCGAGTTTTCAGCAGGTGAATCACTGGATGAAAACGTCCCCGCGGGATTCATTCTATTATTAACTTGACTGCTTTTGGTTCGGGAGTCCGGAGGCGGGGTTCTATTTCTGCGGTGCTCCAATACTACGTGTTGTCTATTTCTATCTCGCTGCTATTTGTTTCTTGAGTGGAATCACGCGACTCTCCTCGCTCGTTTCCATTCTAAACTATACCTGACCTGACTCATTTATGACACTTGATTTTGCTAGAGAAAATAGTCTTGGGAAATACTGAATTGGAAAGTTTCACACGCAATGTGCTCGAAGTCAATTATTTCTGCAGCTATTGAGCCAAGTGTCATGTGACGAAGCTACCGTACGTTGTTATTATTTTGACTAATGCTCGAGCGGTATGTCTGTCGAGTGTCATGATATGTCCGAGTGAGTGGTCTTGAGAAGTAAAGTAGGTGCAAACAGTTTAGTTTGCATCTTCCCACGGTTTGTCTCGGCGCCGGCCGGTGGGTGGCGGTGTGGTGAGCTGCGGTCTGCTGCCTAGGATTCTTGGGGTTACTGACATTATACCAAAACAACTTATAATTTGTATCTACATAGATTTTTAAATCCCTTTCTTATCTTATCTTATCTATCAACCACTGTTATAAAGTACTTTTGCCTAATATTTAATGTAGTTTAAGAATACTTAAATGTTTTCAGTTTCAGAAACATAAACTGGTCCCCTTGTTTCTCACATAAATTTAAAGCTATTTCAGTTTATTGACTTCTTGGGCTATTTTACTAGGTTAGTTCTTCTGTGACTTCTATCGTCGTGTAGGTACAGTGGCGTTCATCGTAAGCTGACCCCCCTGGCAGGTTCCAAGTCTCGTCATTACAACAGTTTTGGTTTTTATATATATTAATTTTTTTTTTAAATATAAAACCGCTTGCTATCTTCATTTTACCGAAAGATTCTATTTTTAAAATTGTTCTGTATTCATGGAAATTCTCTTCAAACGTAATAAGGGGGTCAGCTAACAATGAACGCCACTGTGGGTACCTACTCATACTCAACAGTTTCTAACGAGAGCTAACGCCCTCGTAAACGTATCTTTGACACTTTGACACCGAATAAACACTTGCATTGCATTGTGGCATGATGAGGTGTCTCGTAATAGAAAGTGGTTTAACTATGCCGACCTATTGGCACTGTTGCCAACTTTTAACTTTTTTATATAATGCGTACTCGGATGGTTGTTTGGTTGGTATTCAGGTTTCAGGTAGTTCTTCAATATTATCAAAAATATGTGAGACGTTTTTCGAATTGTAAATTTGTTATAGGTAGCTACTGCCTAGCAAAAGGTGATTATGTACAGCTGTAATCTGTTTGATCATTCCTGCAAACCTTTGTCATGCAGACATTTTCATAAGATAAGAAAGGTGTATGTCAGTGTGTAGGTACTTCTTAGAAATATTTTTTAAAAAAATATTTTTTTATCTTATACTTAGGTACAAAATTATTGCAGCTGAAAAACATTGTCGTTCACCCATAGGCACATTTCAACCGCAAATGTAATTTTATGAAACTGTATGCCATTTTTTTTTTATTTTTGGCTTAATATTTGGTAAGTTAAGAAA
Source organism: Eupithecia subumbrata (assembly GCA_949316285.1). Classification (NCBI taxonomy): domain Eukaryota; kingdom Metazoa; phylum Arthropoda; class Insecta; order Lepidoptera; family Geometridae; genus Eupithecia; species Eupithecia subumbrata. The sequence continues at coordinate 16,526,077 of OX438640.1, read as the reverse complement.
AGTATTCATGATGGGAAACAGATTGATACCATATTTTTTTCAAACAAAAAGTAAAAAACATTTATTTGGCCAAAACTAATGATCTCTGTGCTATGGGTAAAAAAAAAATTAAATTTGAAAGGGCGACAAATTTCTCTGCTAAAATAATCCTATAGTTTCCTAAGAACAAAACTTTTAAACTACAAAAGAAAGCCCTCAAAGACATTAAATTAATCAAAATTTATTTATCAAAAACTTATTCTATTCTTATTTCTACGACACTTTAAACGTACAACATATAAGGTTTGTCTAGGGTCGACAGTTACAGCGTGTTGCCACACATTTGGCATAAAGTTTTACCTACATTATGTAAAGAGCTGGTATGTAAATTTCTTTCTCTGAAGTCAATCAACATCACCAAAAGAATTTTCTATCACACTTCAAGATTTTTAGTCACGGCAACGGTATGTAGGCAAAGATTTTCAGGTTAATCTACCCGGTAAAAGCTGGAACGCTGGCATCACTGGCACTAATGTCTTGAGTATCGTTTGGCGAGCGTGAACCATGTCTAAGAATACCGCACTATGTTGCGAATGCAATTCTAGGTGACGATACTGTGCCGCCGGCTCTATTTATATCCAGAGTTACGTTATATCGCGTTCGTGGCTGCTGACTCACTCAGGCCCTTTTTCTTTCTCCGTTGAACTAGGTTTCGTTCAAAAAGAGGAAGGAGAATGATTGGACATCTTAAACAAGGTGACAGCTTCATAAGTAACATAGAAGGAAAAGTAGGAGGAAAGAGAAGACCAAGAATTAACTATAAGTGGTAGATCAAGGAGAAAGCTGATGTCATGTCGTATAAACAAGTAAGAGAGACCACATTGGAAAGAGAAAAGTGGAGGAAATTCCATCATTGCACCGTCAAGAGTTTATATTTATAATAAGAAGAGACTCTTTGATTTTATGAAATTCAACCTTAAGCAACAAAACTTTGATTTAGGTAACTTACAGTGGGGCGAGAGAGATCCTTCTCTCATTTTCCACAAGTCGACAAAAATAGAAGTGAAGGGAAATCAATAACACCTTTCTAATTTAATAATAATTTTTATTATAAAATTTGACTTGTATATGTGCTTATTTATTGCAAATCTGAAAAATCTATAAAAAAAAGTCAGTCATTTTGACTTCATTATGATCTCAGCGTTTAAAGGACCATTGTGGGAACAGTGTAGGAACACTTTGCAAAAGAAAACTTAATAGCCACGTGCCATCCATACGCTCCCAAACATGCTGGACATAATCAGACATCGCCCGCCCTTCATCACTATCCGACAATGCCCAAATTACTCATATTGACGCGGACGACAAAGCTGACACTTATAGAATTAACTCATTGAACAGTAATGTAGATTTGGCATCGTCTACATATTATTATGCTGGTTCATTAGTCCACAGCGTCATGCGTGTCGGTGTCGGTGAGCCATGATTAATAATTACGCGCGTCAAACACTCGAAAACTAAATCCAGATTTATCATCCCGGACGCTGACGTACGAACACCATGAAAAGTGAAAATGTTTATCTCGCCTCATATAGATTCTGTGTAATCGTCTGTTAGACGTAATTCGCTTTTACGTCGATGGCGTTTGTTAGCATAGATTATTTGGAATCTATGGATATATATAGTCCTGGTGTTATCTCGTTTACGCAATTGATGGAGCCATTCAGTAAGATAAGAAGATAATTATATCTATCCCTATGGAAATCCATTGAGTACAAAGCCTTTTAGATAAATGTTTCAGTGACAGTCCTGAAAGTTCAGAAAATTAAAGAACTATTTAGGTGTAGACCCATTAAATACCTACTTGTTATTACCTAACACCGCGCACCGCAAGAATACCTAATAACCTCACATTAATAAAACCCCATGTTGTAGGTACATTGAATCTTAAAGTTGGAAAAACAATGTTATTTAACGTTAGTTTCCACTGAATGGAGCTCTGAGCGTAATTTGTATGGATAGTTCCTAGAACGAGAGGGGTTGGTTCAGGGGTGTGTTGACGTCATGCCACCCGACAGACGCCCGGGAATTATGACGCACGGCGATTACTCCCAGCTTTTATTTCCTGATAAATAAAATGCTATGGGCGTGTGGGGGACCTTGGTTTATGAAAATATCTCGCAGTTTATTTGTATGGTTGTTTACTACTTCTGAACTGGGTTAACGTTAAGGAAATTTTCGGGTAGAATTTATGAAACCGAAGTATAACCTATAACGATAAATATCTGTATCTGACTTCTTTATTAAAGAATCCCAAAACACGAATTATATCTAAGCATAAATAACAGCTCAGTAGGAGGCGTAAAAAAGACTTACAATATAGACTTAGGTAGGCAGACACATTAACACCTCCTGTTCTACATATCTAATCGCGTCTGCAAATAGCAGAAATGAGGCTAGTTTACAGGTTTACTGAACTTTACTTACGCGCTTCTTGCGTGACTTAAAATCAAGTATGCGTTAAGAATCTACCAGAAGGAACCAGTAAGGTCCTTCCTAGATTACACTCCCTCATCGGTTACCTAAACTCGAGAATTTCCTTTCAATTGGCAAGAACTAAACGAAAAGCTCATCTGCTCTACTCGTAAATATTGTTGATTACAGAATGTAGAGTACTAATAACAGAACCTAGGTACTTTACGCAAGAACTTTGATATATTTAGCTGATGATGCTCTTAGATAACGGTACCTACGCTACTCATAAATGATAGATAAAACGCAGGGTTGCATTATCAGAATTGCGTCATTACATTCAGGTGACAAAAATTTAAAAGCCTCCCTGCCGGCCGGCGTGCGTCAACCGGTCACCTGTTGATAGACCTGAATTGCCCTTGTGCGGTAACCTTTGCCGGGGCCGGGTTGCCGGCGATCGATGCCTATGACGTACAACCTCATTCATAAAGAGGGCCCACCCATCCCACCAGCCGGGGCCGCCACCTTCCTCAAACCACACTGCTGTTTCCTCGTGCCGGTTCCATGAATGGCGCGCATACATTGCAATACAGAAAAACATTTACTTATTACCTTGCTTCTGACGTGTGTTATACAAATAATATTTAATCAAGAGCAATGATACAACTCTTTCAACCTGATGGTTCTATTTAAGAATCAGAGAGAAGGGTAATAACATTACGTAGCTAGGATATAAATGGACATGGCGACTCTGACACGATAATACTGAACTTTTAAGGCCATATTTAATTCATCGAGGCTAGTTCCTATTTCATATATCTGTTAGATGTATGACGTTGGAACGAATAAAGAATGGCTATTACCGGAATAGATTTTCTTTGTAACGAACGTACTGAAATGTGTTTATAAAATTTGCAAGCAGAGGTAGAGTTTGAATTGTTTTAGTATCTACGTTTCCTATGATATCTAACTAACTGCCTCCAACTCCCGCATGTTTTTATGATGGTGTGAGCCCACGAACGGTGTAGTGTCTGATGCAACATCACAGTGCACATGTACCTACCTAGTTAGTTAGTAGGCAGTAGGTAGATGCCATGTCGTGCATCTGTGCATGCGTTGTGCGTGGGCTTCGCATCGCGATTTGACACGCGCCCGCGACACTTTACATTCGCAATCAGTGCGTTAGCGCACATATTGCACTGGAGTAGCCTTTTGATAACAAACATAACAGAATAATACCACCATGATGATGATTTATGACATGACAATAGTAACCTTTTGTAGATTAGTTTTGATATCTATACAGAGTCACCAGAATTTGAATGTGTCCAAATGGAGATACTAGTTTCTGCCCGCGGCTTCGCACGCGTTGTTTTTATGGACACGTTTTAAGGTTATTTCTATCCCATGGGAACTGATTTATGGGATAAAAAGTAGCCTATGTTTGATTCCAGGATAAGACATACCTGTATGCAAAATTTCAGCCAGATCCGTTCAGTAGTTTTGGCGTGAAGAGGTAACAAACATCCATCCATCCATCCATCCAAACTTTCGCATTTTTATTATTAGTGTGATAGTGTGATTTGTTTCTAATATTTTTTTTATTTTAATATTAATTACTAAATTCAAATTTTCCATGGGTTTCTGGTAGATTTGTTTTGACTAGGAGCCTTGCCCTCTGCCTCTGACAGAGGACACAAACACATTGTTGTTGTTGTTGTGCTCTACTACGACTAATCTCAAGGACTGATTTGGCACTCAAATATCGGCTATCAGTTTCGTTCTAATCAACAAAGGTTTTATGATTCCTAGCATTTATCTTTGTCCTATAAATTCGTCTCGACGGTTCTCCCCGTGCGTGTTCGCTTGTAATGTAATCAGAGGTGCGCACGCGTCTCTTATTTACGGCGGATTACGCGCGCAATCAACTGCGAGAAAAAAATAGAAACCTCATACACGTTCCCGTCTCAGGACAATGCATCATCACTTCTTTTATTGTAAGAGCGGGTACACCACCAGGTTCATTATTTCGATATATTCGAATGTCTGACTTTTGTTGTTTATTGCATCTAAAGATGTTTATATTCAACTTATTGGTTAACTTATACAATCGCAAATCAAGCCTTTTATATGAATGAAGCCTAATATTCCAATTTTCAAATGTCATAACCGTTGTCAGCTGTTTTGTTGCCGTGAAGCGGCTCTCGACCGCCCCTGGCATTGAGGAGGCTCAGCATCGATTTCCTGGTAAAGGTGAAGAGCAGCGTCCGGCCGTGGCTCCAGGCGCCACGCTACTAACAGCGATCGATGCCGTCCTTGAACCCAGACCGCGCCATACGCATGCGCCGGTTAAATGTCGGACGTCATTCCGTGGCCATGGCCACAAGCACGCGCCGCGCTGCCTCCACACCCACCCTACTCCCCTGATCCAGCTCTGCCATTCATCTATGAGCAACTCCTGCTGCGATTCCCCTATTGTTATACTTCCCCGTAATTCCCCATCAAGTTTCCCATTTATTGCTGTTTCTGACCTTTGTAAGATAAGCTAGAGGCCAATTTGTGTAAATGGGGTTAAGTCAATCATCGTTTTAGTAATTCCCGGTAGGAATCTTCGGGTGAACTTTGACATTTAGTGTGATTAGGGAATCCTTGACCTTTTGCGTTCCTGTACCTACAGTTATTTCGTAACACGGTGCCTGCCCACTCGTCTTTCATATATGGATGAGTACTGAGACCGCAATATCAGATACCTATTAAATATGTAAAGGAAGTGAGTCCGCTGTGTTGACGATGCAAGTCGACATTGAGAGCAAGTCCGCGACCACGCAGGGCTAAGTTATGAATGAACTTTCTGTGGGCGGCGGTGGAGCGGCGAGCGTGGCCCATTCATTCATTAGCTTGGAGGCTATTCCTCATGAATAATACCATATCCGAAACGTCAATAACAAACTGCTCGGTTGTGTAATAAACCGCATGGCGTGAATCCATGCTTCTGTACAATAGACATTTGACATCATAAGATATGGAGGTATTTTTACCTACTCCATTCATATTAAAATCCTGCTGCGTTTCATTAAGACATTCACTGCCAAGCCTCTGCGGCGCGGAGGGCGTACCGCCCCACATGCAGCTGTACGCCGGCATGCACTTCGTGGGCACTCAAAGCGTTAATATTTTTTTTTGACCATCAAGTGAGATTGCAGTCAAACGAAGGTAAAAAAATTCTGCTATGGGCTGTAGGTACCTACTACCAATTTTTGTGATAACGGTAGACGAACGGTTGACTATTTTTGCGCCAAACTTTTCTCCATACCACGATTTCGGACTCTCAATACTGTGTTATCTTATGTAACCGCGGCTGAAATTTACGCTTATGCCTTGTGAGTGAGTGTTGTCAAAGCAACTAACACGCGCAAGGTTTCGTTTAGTAAAAGGAGTACTGAAGCGTAGGAGTCAAGGTAAGGTCTGCAGGTTCTAACCGTGGATTAAAGGCATTGTCTCCGCCAACACATCAAACCATTGCCGTTAGCTTCATAAGTTCTACATTCAGAAATTTGACTCATCTAATGCTTTCCGATTTTTTACAGCAACGTCGACAGTCGTGTGCAAAACTGACTAAGATACCGCTTTTGGCAATCCCGCCCACTTGGTGCGAGGCTTTACAATTTACAGTTAAGCAAGCAATTATCCTCGTTTTATATCAGCATCTAATAACCAACCTTTGTTCATAAATCAATTCATAAACATGGTCGTATGTTATACCTATATCAAAGTAACGTTTTACTGAGATCATAAATTGCATATTGGGGCTATCATAACGCTTACAGTACAGGCGTCTTTCTTGGTTCATTTTAACTATGACATCATGGCATGGTCGTTAATGTAAACAAATTACAATATTGTTAGAGTGCATAGATACTTATTTATTTTGGTTGAGAATGAGAAATCAAGACCTCTGCTCCACCGCAAGTATCATTAGTGTCTGTCGTGGTCAGAGCGAGTGACATTTATAAATTAGGTGGGTAATAATTAATTGCTGGAACATTGCACTGATTGGAAATTTAAACTAAGAAAAATTAGTACATAAGTAAAGAAGTCTTCTTGCAAATAGGTAATTCTCGCGTTTTCTAGTTAATGGGATTAGTCTTCTTAACAGAGCTCTTATTGTGGTTTCTTGATAGTATCCAGACGTAATTATTTTATGTTATTTGGTTCAGTGCCACTGTGCGGACATGGAACTAAGCAAAGAACTGTCCGGTGTTACGGGGCTTTACAAAAATGGAACGCCATATCATGGCGTTATCTCGATAGTATCGAGAAACCAAACACAGAGCTCAGATCATGATAGGTTGTACCTAACAGTATAGAAACAGGGAAGTTAAAGCACGTGGCCACAAGCACTCGCGTTCATACTCGGCGGGACGCTAATTAGATAAACGACCGAAGTGGCGAGGTCCCGACCGCAATTACCAGTTGCAACCCAACCCGTAAATAATCAACGATATAGGACGCCACTTGCGGTCAACCAGTTGACTCACTTACGTCGCTTATGATTATAAAATTAGCTGACGTGGTAATGGTAACCCAGGCATGTACGACTAAGTAATTTGGCTAAAGCAGATGGCACATTTGCAATCGTTAAAGTAGGTTCTTCCTTCCTCATCAGCACACATATGTCCACTGCTGAACAGGCATGTTCCCCCAAGCAAGGGGTGATTTGCCATAAAGTAGGTTCTTGCAAACTGTCAAGGGAACTCTGGTTTTCAGAAAAATGGTTAAAAAAGAGAGATTAAACGATAACCTTGAACATTTTAAATCAATCAATCGGTTAGGCAGGTAGGTAAGTATTTTACTTAGAAGGGTTGACCTTCTATAAGCTATTTTTAAGAGTTTTTTTTTCCCAAATATACTTACAACTTTTTCCTAAGTATATAAACTCTATAAAAACAAAGAAGCTGTTTTTAATAAATAACTTCAAAATTCTGGTACTCAAGAGGTCCTTTTTTTCGTCCATTTTAGGAATATGCTGCCTGTATCTACAGGCAGCGTCTTCCTGTAATGGAAGGATAAGGTTAAAAAGATCAGCTTTCTTAAATTTTCAAAAATTACACTTTGAAAGTAGTGCCACTGCGCCAGTGACGGAAAAGATGAGTAGTTATCTAATAGATTAGCGTGGAATGGTATGGGCATGCCATGTGGAGAGAAGACTGTCATGTGAAGAGAAGTGAGAATGTGGAAGGATGTAAGGGAAGAGGAAGATCAAAGATTGGTGGTGGATGGGTGGTTTGTCTGAAATAGTCTGAATGATAACTTGGATTACAAAGGTGTGAATGGAGATGACGGCTTAGAAAAGAGAGTGGAAGATAACTACAAGTTGTGCCGACCCCATCTGGAGTGGGATAACGTCAAGAAGAACACGTAAATTCGGTGCATTAGAGAGAGACTAGCTCTACGAAGATACGTACAGACACATACTATACTGAACTCAAACTTATAACGCTCTCTTAATAGTCGGGAGTTTTAAAGAAAGAAAAGCGACACTTTCTTTTTATATTGCAACAGGTTCTTAGAAGTAATTTCTTTTCAGCTGCATTCAGATCGATTATACATCTGCTTGTATTGTGAAATGAGGGCTAAGTGGTTGTATGATATTTAACTAAGCCCCCATTTCACAATAAAAGCGAAAAGGCATTTATTTTATCAAAGAATTGAATATTCTGAGCATCAAATAATTAAACTAGAGTTACAAAAGTGGGTCATCATTGAGAAACACCAGGAAGTCTGCAGAAACGTTCCGCGTCGCGCCTAATGAGTTTTTAAGACTGATGGCATGTCATCTCTAGATAATAACAACAACACTATATTGTGGCGATCTCATGACAAGGTTACGTCTTCGAAGGCGACTCTGGCCTTTAATTTTCGACTACGCCAGTAATTATGGTGCCTTAATTGTCCGACGGCGGTCAGGGCCTTGCTCCTGTCCATCAATTAATGTGTCCGTTTTTTTTAACCACAGTTGATTGCTTTCCTGGGGAAGTAACAAGTTGAATCCGTGAGTGTGTAAGCTATTACAATAGTATATAAAGTGACTTCCAACAAGGTCGCTTCGTAGAGAGATTCGATAAATTCTCGCATTCTCGAATGGGTGTCGCGTGCAAGCAATTCAGTTTTAGTTTAGAAAAATAGGACGATTGCACAAAACTTAAAACAGGTCAAACATTGGCTCTCATCCAGTTTTACAACAGCGATATCCACTATTAAATTGTCGTCGTCTTCTCGGCTCTAAAAAATAGCTGCAGATGAACGTAAAATGTTTTTTGATGAGGTGTTACCTACGTGTGTTTCTGAATCATTAGTTTAAATTTTTCGAAGTCATTTAAGGTACCTATCTATTGCGTTGGGATGTAAGAATTCAGTTACGGGGGAAATTCAAATGATGAACTCTAAATCGTGCCCAAATTTTAATTGACTTTACAAAAAATCTTTAACATTTTGAGCTTATATAATCTCCTAAAAATTGTAATAACAAACAACCAGTAGAGACACGTACCTAATCTATTCTGGAGTTCTCGCGCTCGAAGGAATTTCATCTTTGTTTAAGATCTGAACTGTACTAAACTGAACTTGCCTTCAAAGTATGAAGTGTAGGTACCTGAGTGTAACATTGTCAATTGTAGGTAAGGTAAAGTATTCAATCTTGAGGTTTTATTGGATTGCTTATTGGTTTTTATTTTCGTTCTGCTAATGAAACAATTTCATTGTATTGCTATGAAATGAAATTTGTGACCATTACGTACTCTTATACCTACTAACGTTTTAAAAAAAAACTTCGGTATTCACAAAACTAGTTCTTCAAAATAATAAAAAGCTAAACTCGTTACTAGCTTCCGGCCGCCGAAGACAGATCGCTAACTGCCGTTTACCTGTTCTTTGTAATTTCCAGAAGCTGTTTTGCTACGCGTGATGCGAATCTCACTGGCATACCTAGGTATCTCTGACTCAGTGTTTAGTACAGGTATTTTTAAAATCACGTTCAAATATCGGACATGTCTGAGATTCAGGAGCAAGATAATGCCAAGACGGTAGATATAGTTTTATCGCGACTCTAATTGTGTGTACCGAAGTCAAGTCTCTCATGTCATGCATCATTCTATTGCCTCTCTCTCTGCTGTATTCCATAGCCTCTCGACAGGTATCAAATTGTCTGTCTGGTCTTCATGTGAAAAGCTTTGAAAGCAGGTGATTATAGAACTATTTTGCATAAGGCAATGTTTTATGGTCGCAGTCAATCGTTCGAAACGAAATCGTTTGAGTCAGCTGTAATCGATACAATAATTGCAGAGCATGTATCGAGTGAGACAATGAGTGGACCGGGCTCGGCCAGCGGAGCCGAGATCGTATCGTAATCGACTACGCAGTTACACGCGTTTAAGTTATTGCGGGAACTCGCATTGTTAACCAGTCGACGCAAATTGGGCATTAGCGATAATTTATTGGTTTTAAAATAAACTCGCATTGTCGTTGCGACTGTTTTGAGTATGTATCGTGTGGGCTCAACGGACTGTGATGGTCACTAATGATAGCAATTGTTCTCCATCATTGGGCACAGGTGCGTCTACTCTGACGGCCTCCAGGGAAAATTGCAGCGAAACAATGGCCCGACTCTTAGTACCTATCTGTTTTGAACAAGAAGCGATACGAATATGTCCTGGGTTGGGTACTTAAATGGAAAACTGTTGTTGAACTGTATCGTTGACAATAAACAACCTGTTAGAGATTGGCAGCACTATAGCTATAACTACCTACAGCTTATGAGAAACGCTCGTTTCTGTCCTGTGTGACAGTCCTTTTAACAGTTTAAACAGGTGTGGCCATTTTGCACCAAAACATGCAGTTACTCGTGGTTGTAAAAAAATCCGCTTTAAAGATACCATCGATAGCACCGCCGCCGCCGGTAGCTGTTTTGTAAGTCTTCCGCGTCTATCCAGTTTTATTTTGGAAAACTAACGCATCTCAAATGGGCTAGAGTTAACATGAATCACTTTTCTGTATAAATTCTGTCGACGTTTCGGCGATGCAAAGAGCATCTTTCGATGGTGCGGATACAAGAAAGCCCCGTAAAGGCTAGGCTAGATGGTCAATTTATTTGTGATGATGTGAGACGGCGTGCGGCTCACAAAGACACGTGCGTGCCCCCGGTGCCAAGTGCGGTGGCTCAAAGCAAATGCTATCACACATCTGGGAACTTCCAGAAAGGTGTAATGGCCTCATGTGGGCACCTCTGAGGAGCCGACTGTTCCGATGTGACGCGAACGGCGTAGGATGTGCTTTGACAGTAGCGGTATGGACTACCAGAAGCACTTGGTAAACACTGATGCAATCTCTGTAGGCGCCAAGCTTTGGGTGCCGCCGTAATACTTGAGATGTTTGACCGGTGTGCACGTAACAAAAAGTAATGGCGTGATGAAGAATACCTTGTTGCACTTTACCAAACTTCGTCTTAGGCCGAAGTCACTCTTCACTTAAGGCCAGGTAGTCCTGCAGCAGGAGGCGCGGCGTAAGGGAAGACGCGCGCCTGCCAAGCCGCCGCGCTCGTGTTTTTTATAGTTATTTAAACATAGTGATTTAGAAATTCATTTTATCAAGTCAAACTCTGCGAATTTGTTTAGAAATATTAAGTGTCTTTAGTTGACTACAAAAAAAAGTGTGATGTCAGTAGTTCGCTAGTCATAGTATAGAAAAAAGGGTAACTTTGGGATTTTTTTCTATCGAGTGAAGTTCATTAGATCTTGTAACTGACTGCGATTTTGACTAGACTAGATCCTTAAGTAATGTTTATCTTTTTTTCAGAATTGTAAACACTATTTTCTAAGTCTCAGATGATTTAAAAAATCACAAAAATGCGGCCTCTGCTGGCCTACCAAGCCTTAAGGTCCTTCGCTACCACACTAATGTCAAACATTTGTAGTAGTAGGGAACCATCGAGCCTCCAGCAAGGTGTAGAAGCATCAAGTCTCGTGTTTTGTAAGGCTAAAAAAATAAAAAAGTTATTGATGTCTCGATTTTTTTTTTGGAATTTGATTTGCTCATTGTGCGCTCTCAGAAATAGACGCAATCGGATAATATCTAATATTATATCGCTATTCGCTATATTTTTGTTAAACAATACCACTTCACCCACGTTGCTTTAGTTATTTGTAAATTCTAGTCTTCTACTTCAACTATCTCTATTTTTATCTCTGGGGGTTGCCTTTAAGCTTCTTTCAGACAGAGGCGGGGATATTGGCTATCCCTCCTATTTTCCAATTCAGATAAAAATAAATGTTACCGCCCTTCCCCCGCCTTAATAAAGAAGAAGGCATTTACCAAGCGTTGGTTTTGAGAAAATTAAAGCAATATAATATTTTATGTTGCTTTCTGCGACTCAATTGCGTCTAGCAGATTTTTGAACAAGAAATGCTGTGTTGAATGTTCAAAAGCAAGGAGATCAACCTCATAAAAGTTATATTATAGAAGTTATCTGTATGAAAATGGTATTGGGAGAAGGTGGTAATGTGGCGCCTGCAGATATTTTGGGCCCCCTTTATTATGTCTTTATTGAAATAGTTCCATCTCGTAGAAAGTAGCTGGAATGGTAGAAAACAACCTGACTAAGGTAATTTATAACCAAAATCGCCGCTAGAAAGCCTTTCATAATTTTTTTTATTCAATCAAGTCGTTACGAGTACCGTCGAAAGGCCTTTTTTTCGCGGGCGTCGTTTGTTTGTATTACATAATTGTGCTCAACACTTATTATGTATACACCGGTTGCATTCATGCACCTTCTCTTTTAACAAAATGGATGAAATAAGAATTACCTTTGAAAGGTTTTGATCGGTCACTCACTCATGGATGAATCATCGATCTAAGTAAAAAAGGGGAGATAAGGTACCAGCATCTCGAACATGGAAGGCTGAAATTAGGTCCTAATTGCACCTAATTTCACCCACCTCATTGCAGTCATAGTCGGACCGGCGTTCGTGTTACGGGTGCTTGCTTCGACGTATTTTATTGTAATTTATTTACTGTAACTGGGAGATCAAATTAAATCAATCATTTATTCAGCCTGCGCGCAGGCGTGCAAATATTATTTTATGTGTCATATTATTTTATTAAATTAAATTACGTACGTAAAGAACGTACTATATCTACAGATTTTACTTAGATATATGCTGATAATAGAACAAAAGCTCGGAAGAGTTACACTATGGGTAGAGGCAGAGAAAGTATCTGTCTTGGTAGCCTCTTTATCTGTTTTAATTTATCTCGCTCGATAACAGTGACTCAATCATATCAAATCAAAAACTCTTTATTTCCATAAATACAATGTCTACACTCAGAAAAAGTCAAATTGTAAATACTGACATGGAAAATAAATAGATTGTTTTGATTTCTTGTCGCTTCGGTATGTAGACTAAAGTAAAGAAGCGACGAAGAAACCTTTACCCTGTTTGTTCCTATTTTTCGAGTTGGAGCAAAACCCGCCCCAAGCTTTTTACCCTCTAGCTAGAGAATCTGATATTTTATAGTAGGTAAGATTTTTTGCACAGGAAGGTTTTGACAATTTGTTTGAATTTATTTACTGATAAGTTTAGCAACTCACTAGGAGTTTTGTTGTAGAAGCGTATACATTGTATACAATAGAAATACCTACTCATTCTATAAAATTTCAACTGTCTACCTATCTACGTATGGTTCTTGAACGTGCGGTTCATGAGATACAGCTTACTGACAGACGGATGGACGGGCATCGGAGGTTTAGTAATTAATGGGCACCCTTTGGGAGCCCTTAAAAATAGTTTTTTATGAAAAAACGAGGTTTTATTTTAGAACGGTAAAAATGGTTGGATTCTAGAGCGTGTCGTGATGAAATCTTTAGGAGAAGATAACTGCTCCCAATTGCCTCTGTGTAAGTGTTCTTTTGTCAATGAAACAAAATCAAACATAAAATGTGATTTCATATGCTTAATTTCGAATCATCACGTTCGGTAGGTAACTTAATAAAGATGTTAGCGATACAAAGTGCGAGCCAATGTTTATATTGTCGGTGTAACAGCATATCGGCTGCGCAGACGCAGCCGATTAGGTCCGTCCGGTTCAGATAACGATGTGCCGGAACGCTGATCCGAAATATTGTGTTGCGAGCTTGACCCCACCGAATAATTTCATGATATATTCGCGATAATGCTGTGCTACAATTGGAGTCCAAGTTGTTTTATTACCCTGCGAGGGTTTATGTTTTCTCCGCATAAGTCTGGCAGTTACGTCTTTCATTTTCACGCCTAAACAGATTAACGGATCTTAATGAAATTTGACAAGTACGGAGATACTTACCATATAGGTAAAGGTATCCTTGGGAAGGATACATATCTAGTAAGTAAGTCTAGTAAATAAGTAGGTAAGTCTATTTTTCGACGCAGGAGGTTGCGGGTTCGATTCCCGCCTCGGAACAAATTTGTGTACAATCTGCAGAAATTTGTTTCGTTGGTCTGGGTGTTTTCTATGTATAATAAAAATATCTATCTATGTAGTGTATTGTATTAAGTATATCAGTTATCTAGTACCCATAACACAAGCTCTGCTTAGCTTGGGGCTAGATAATGCTGTGTGAATTGTCCAGCATTATTATTATTATTATTATTATTATTATTTGCTCTATATTTGATTTGTATTTGCTTAGACATCTAGGATATAAAAAATCTAGGAGATAAAATGCTTGAGAGAGCAAGCATTTTAACGGCGTTTTGATTAATGAGGTAGATATCAAATGGTATTAATACCTTCTGGCTGTGTCGGGCTATATATTGTTGGTCTTTGGTCTTTGTCCCTCGTGTTTTTAATATTTTTAAATGATGAAATACTTGGGAAAAGTAATTATAGTCGAGCTTTGATCGGGATTAAGTTCGGTGGGATGACTTTTGATACTAGTAAGTTGTTGAAAAAGTAATTTGAATTCGGAACAACGCAACCTTCATAGAAAAAAATATTTCGTCCGTTTGTGGTTTGAAAGAGGCTTGTTGCATTTTTACCCTCCGAGGCTGGTGACCAAAATGAGTTTCTGACATTCGACCTCAATTACAATAGTTATTTGTTCAACAAGTGCACAAAACGATTTTTTGTTGAATGTGCCGATATTAAATCCCGAGCTAGCGAAGCAGTCTAGAATAGAGTTACGAGCGTAGCGAGTGGCTCTAAAGTAGACTGCTGAGGTTGTGAGGGATTTAAACGGTACGAAACAAAAATATTTGCTCCCGAGTTAAACATACAACTTTTCACCACAACGAGAAAATATTTTGTAATTTATGAAAGAGGTCGAATGTCAGCAACTTATTTTGGTCAACCACCTTGGAGGGTAAAAATGCTACAAACCTATTTCAAACCATGAACGGACGATTTTTTGCTTTCTATGAAGGTTGCATTGTTCTAAATTCCAATTATTTTTTCAACAAGTTGAAAAATATTCTTTTTCTACATGTGAGTAAAATCCGGTTTTGCTCACTGTTTTTGAGCAGCAAAGTCACCGTTTTCGAGCGAGAGTGGTGATAAATATTTTATCGCTAGTCGTGGTGATAAGTTGTTGTTTAACTTGAGGACAAATATTTTTCGTTTCGTGCCGTTTAAATCCCTCACTACCTCAGCAGTTTATTTTAGAGCAACTCGCTACGCTCGTGACTTTATTCTAGACTGCTTCGCTAGCTCGGGATTTAACATCGGCACGCTCAAGAAAAAATACTTTTGCCCACTAGTTGAACAAATAACTATTATTCCACATGTGAGCAAAACTCGATTCTGCTCACTGTATTTGAGCAGCAAAGTTACAGTCGAGCGAGAGTGGTGAAAAAAGAATTTAAAGTTGTCTAGAGCCCTTTTTCCTGTCGTTATCTTAGTAGGTATTATTGTTGAAATGCATTTTTTAGCACTTGGCGTGAATTTTGTCAAGTTTTTAGAAACATTTATTTTCATCAATTCACGACGTATTCTCCTCGTAAACTGTACTAAACCAACGAAAACTAATTTGAAGTCATGCTAAATGCTGAAATGGACTGCGGCCGTTCGTGACTATGGTACTTACCAGTTAATTTTTTTTTGGGCGAAGATCTTCAGTTCCTACTTATCGATATGCTGAATCTAAATTAATAAATACATGAATAATAATTCTGATTTAATTTTTAATCTATGCGTTAAGTAGTCTTTCAAAGAAAGTACCGGTGTCCTGGAAATTGTTGCATTTAAATTTCGATTCTAATGTGAAGTGGTACAGGTAACTTAATCTACATAACTACCAAATCTAGTTCGAATTCAAAGTCGTCAAACAAGGTACTCATTCTAGACAAAGCTATAGGTAGGTCTGAAACCGGTTTGAGATAGCATCATACCTAGAAGATGCTCACCGTGCATGGTGGTGGGTGGGAAGTAAAAGGCGAAGAGGTCGTCTACGGAGGTAGTGGCGTTGGCTGTGGCGGCGGCGGCGTGCGGCGGCGGCGGGTTGGCGTAGGGCTGCGGCTGCGCGTGCGGCGGATGCGGGCCGCCGTAGTGCAGGCCACTCGGGCCCGCCTCCACCAGCAGCTGCATCTGCGAGATGTCCACGAACTCGTCGCCGTCGCCGCGCCCGCCCAGCTCCTCGTCCTCCGGCCGACGCATCGCGAGCACAGAGAGCATCGCACGCGCGCATCCCCGCTCGCACCCGTGCACTCCACACGCACCTCACCCTCACCTTCGTTGCACCGCACCGCACTCACTCTCACACCCGCACCACACGACGATGCACTTAACCTAACTTACGTCCTAGCGAATTGACGCGATCACAGATCATTACGTATAGGTAACTACTAAGCGGCACGATGATCACTTTATGGTCACGAGCATCTACTGATAAATGAACACAGATTTCGCACGCGGTGTGTGTCGTCGCGCGGAGAACGCCACATCCTCGACTGAGCGCGCTCACAGAGGCGAGGGCGTGCAGCGCCGCCCCCGTCAGCGGCGGTCGTCGTCCGCGCGCGCCCTATCAATGGACCAGCCACCCGGTTGAGGTCGGCGTTCATTCACGACGGCCGCGTTAATGGCGTCGGTACTGGGCGCCCTCGCTCGTTGCCGGCACCGCCGTCGCCCACGTGCGCGAGAAAATGGCGCGGCGTCGCGACGATGAAGGAAGGCGCGCGAAAAGCGCGGGGAGCACGAGCGTTGTGATATCGGCGAGCCGGTGCGGCGGGCGTCGTGCGCGGGCGGCCGCGTGGGCGAGGAGGCTCGTCGTGCTGCGCGCGTCACGCAGCATCGCGCTGCCACGCGCCCGGACCCCGCACTATCCAGCACTATCGCCACTTTCCCTGCGCGCTGAATCATCCTCCGCTTTGGTACGCAGCGCGACGAGGCCAGGCCGCGGCCGGCAGCGCGCGCCTGATGGCTCGGACGCCGGTTACCATTTTAGTTAGGCTACAATTAGCCGGCACACGCATTCCCGTGACGTAGACCAGTTCGAATAGTTTGGATGTGACGTAGGTCAATCAAATCAGCGGTTTCATCTAAAAATACGGTTTGGTCATACCCTTTCACTACGTAACAATCCTAACGATGCCTTGTTACCTTTTTAGAAACTTACTCCATGGACTATTTCTGTATATCCAGATTGACGTTGAATAGACGTAGGTAAACCAGTTCTAAATGTTCTAATATTCCGCTACCGAAGACGCTACCGATGACGATGTCCCAACAGTAAAAGTCGAAACAGCTGCTGAAAATATCATGAAAGTTTAATTAGGCTCAAATATTCCTAAGAATGTATTAAGTGTGTCCTCTTACTTGAATTGTACTTAATCATAGTTGACCTATGTTTGAAGGTATATCGGTAACGGTTAGTTGTCACCAATTACCGATATACCTTCATTGCTCAACTATCTGTTGAGAAATGTGGGTGTGAACGAAAATCGATATTCACAGTTGCCCACATCCCGGAACGATCTTTCTGGAATTCGGGTAACCGTTTGCTGAAGTAAGTAAAGGTCACGGAGGAGCGTTGTCATGGTAACCACCTGTTGATCCTAATCGGGGTGAACTTTAATGTTAGAGTGTCAATGATCCCGGGAGCGACGGTGAGCGCGCCCCCGAATTCCAAGATACCTACAATCTATGAACATTTAACAAACTTTAGTGACAAAAAAAAACAAATAAATACCTAATAGAAACAAATTAGAACTAAGTAGTTTTTACAATTGAAACAATTGAGCTAACTGCAGGCTGTTGCAAACAATCTATAGGTAGCTCAACTGATACACATCAATACCAGTCGGAAGCGTCCCCAAGACGCTGGCTGCATTGCCCCGCTGTATGGTACCTATTGATAATATTGATACGCTGCGCCATAAACTCGCCAGCTCTCGGGTCACGCGTCGCTTCGACCAGACCTCTGACAATTTGTTAATGGGGATCTTATGTTTGTCTTGTGCTTTGTACTTTTCCTTATATGACACATTATGTATGTTTATTATTTATATCTATTATAAAGCTTATCAGAAATATATAATTCCTGATAAGCTTTCTCTAATAGGTACTCTCTAGTAAGTCTCTAATGAGAAAATAAATACATGCTGACCAGTTTTGACAGTTACACGTAGTAAAATGGACGTTACGGATTCTGCCGAATTTCACATTGTATGAGGTTAGTCGTCCTTTCAGCGAATTTCAATGGGTAGTACGCCGCTGAATAACGTTTTTATTATGTGATGAATTTATCTTTGGTTAAACTTCTGTCTTCTTGTATTAAGTAAAGTAAAGTAAGTAAAGTATATCAGTTATCTAGTACCCATAACACAAGCTCTGCTTAGCTTGAGGCTAGATAATGCTGTGTGAATTGTCCAGCATTATTTTTATTATTATTATTATCTTTGCAAAGCAATGCCTACACACGTGTTATGTTTTTATTAACCTTTGTGTACGTATGTAAGTCGTAGAGAATTGGTTAAATCAGTCATTTCACCAAATGTCTAGGGATTTGTCAAATGCCAATCCCTAAGCAGTTTTAGAGAAATGCACAATTGTGAACACCCTGAACAAATATGTGCAGATCGTACAAACATTTGTCCGCGGCGGAAATCAAACTCGCAACCTCCTGGGTCGCAGACGGACTTTCGTCTACTGGGTTTCTCGACGCCTACGTACGACGACGGTATGATACCAGAAAGGTCAATTAATAAATAAATAATGCTGGGCAATCTTCACAGCATCATCTAGCCCCAAGCTAAGCAGAGCTTGAGAGATGGGTACGAGATGAAGATATACTTATGATAAGAAACTGAACCGGTAGGCTTATTGACGACCGATGTGGCACTGCGGGAGAAGGTCCCTCTGCGACGAGGAGGTTGCGGGTTTGATTCCCTCCTTCGCAGGGACAAATGTTTGTACGATCTGCAAATATTTGTCCCGGGTGTTCTAGGTATTTTATATGTATAGTAAAAATATCCATCTATGTAATGTATTTGTCATCTAATACCACCCATACAACTAGCTCTGAATAGCTTGGGGCTAGATGATGCAGTGTGGATTGTTCAGCACTATTTATTTATTTAAAATATTCAGGAAGGATTTCGGTCACTCATATTTCTACTAGCTACTGCAATACCTACCAAATATAGACCAAGGTCTACTTACTGAAATATTTATTCATATGGTAAGTAAAATAAATAAGAAAACATTTACTTAACATGTTGACAAAATTAATAAATTTTTGAGTGTACCACATACCACATTAAACGAATTCGTCGTAAGTATATGTAAAAAAATAGATTTTATCTTACCCAAGTCCCTGATCAAACCTACACACATTACGTGGGCAGGTATAGATATGTTATCTACCCACCAGAGAGAGTGAAAATGTATGAAAATGTTACAGTTAATTTATACAGCCTCCGCAAATTTGCCACCCACAAATTGTTTAGTTAGGAACCAGAGAATATTTTCATAAGTGTGGGGTCGAGATGTAACATTTCTAACTAAAACTTTCTAAATGGCTAAAAATACAAAAAATAAAATGTAAAAACAAAAAGATCGCACAGAAAGAGGTTCCATCAAAGATTTGTAAACTTCCAAGCAGATGCAATTTTGGACCTCTACAGATATTTTAGTATTGTTTTAATAACTAGTACGATTAAAATTTACCATTACTTAGTTACATACTTTGATTTAAAATTATCAATAAATGTTGGTTCTTTGTAGACTATATTTAAAAAAATATTATCAAATATAAAAGCGCTTTATTTCCTTTACACCATACAGGACTCTTGGACAAGTAGTTAAGTAAAACTAGAAAATAAAGTGATCACCTTGATTTTTTGTTCACTTCTATCTTTTTAAGGTAATGTAAAGAAGCGAACAAGAAACCTTTACCTTGTTAGGGCGTTAGTTTTCGAGCTGGAGCAAAACTCGTTTCAAGCTTTTTTATCCTCAAGATAATCTGATATTTTGTATAAAGGCGTTTTACAAAGGATATGTTTGACAATTTGTTTGAATTAATTTATTGAAAAGTTTTGTAACTCACTTGGAGTTTTGTTGTAGAAGCGTATACATTGCCCTTTAAAAGAAAAAGATATATTAATCTTGTATAGCATAATTATGGGCACAGCGAGATTATTAATATTTCTAGTATTTATATTATGTACATATGTCGCTATTTCTAGGGAATCAATTGATTTCTATGTAGAGTAGTTTACAACAAGTTTTCATAAATATATTGACATGGTACTGTCACTATGTTTATTTCTTTGAATTTATCACGCAGGGATTTTTTGGGACCAATATTATAGATTGCACGAACAGTTCTCTTCTGCAGCACAAATACGGTGTTTATATCTGCAGCTTTCTTCCACAGCAGTATGCCATAAGACAACATTATGGAAGTAGCTGAAATAGGCTAGAAGTATCAACGTCTGTAGGATGACTCATTTTTTTTTTGATTCGGCGGAGCCGCGGGGTGTAGCTAGTTAGTAATACAGTCATACCCCGCTTTACGCGAGTTATACGATCCGCAAAAAATCGCGTTTAGTGAAATTCGCTTAAAGCGGTGTTTACGATTAAACATAGAAAAAGGTATGTACTTAAATACAAATCTTCATAGGCAGGATTTTTAACGTAGCGTTAAATTATATTCTTCAAGCAGAATGGTCAGAGAAAGCGGGGATTCTCGCGACCAAAGAGAAGTCAATAACTACATTATGTACATTATAATAAGTAAGAAATTCATTATAATAAGTAAGGAAAGCATTTTACCGCGAAATTTGAAATGCGTGCATAACAGGGTCGCGTAAAGGGATATTACTATACAACATTCAAGCATCTTCCTTTCATTTACCAGTCTCGCAAAACCTCAGGCATACCTACATAAACTTTTTCCATTCGTAGGCAAACATATCGCAGTCCGGGTTCTCATCAAAAAATCTGATAGACATTTGATTTATACAGGGTGTCCCAAGAAGTAGTGATATACTGAAGCTGGGAGGTAGAGGACTTAAAGGGCTATCTGAATCACTCCCATGTATGTTCCGCGATTTTTCGTATCGTCGGAGTTATGATTTTTTTTTAAGTTTTTCACCTTTCGCCGAGTACGATGAGATTTTTATTTATGGTGACGTGAATTATTGCAATAGATGCTTGATTTTTTTTGTGTGCTAAGCTGATAGATAGGCCAATTCAGTATGGTAACATTTACTATCGTTAGATCTTCAAATGGAATAAAAAAATAAAAAAATGCCAAGAAAGATAAAATTTACCCAGTATGTTCACAACTTCAAGGGCCCTTAAAAAAATAAAATCACATAAAAATAAATACCATTTGGCTTTTAAAAACTTGCTCTATCTATCAGGTAGCTACTCTGAAAATTTCATTTTATTATCCATAAGGCTTCAATCAAAAAATTTAAATCTAAATGTGGTAAGTGCAAAATTTTAATTTACATGATGATTAATGCAAGCAAAGCAAAACCTTTCTAAATAAATTTCTTTCTAAATCACGCACTGGGCATCAATAGAAAAAGAACAAAAAACAAAAGAATTGAAGGCGAATTGAATTCTGTCAGGAAATGCTGAAGAGACAAGCTGAAAACGATTTTTTTTTTTACCAAATCTTGTGGACGGATGGATCCCACTTTAGGCGCAATGGGATTTTTAATATGCACAATTCTCACTCATGGGCAATTGAAAATCCGAATTTAAAAAGGGAATCGACATTCCAAGAACACTTTAGTGTTAACCTTTGGTCTGGCATACTTAACGGTCAGCTAATCGGGCCCTTTTAGCTGCCAGACCGCTTGGGCGGCAATCACTTTTTAAATTTTCTATGCGTCGATCTGCCCCTGCTGTTAGAAGATGTGGACTTGAAGACACGCAGAAGCATAGTACTGCAGTGTGATGGTGCACCATGTCATTTTGCGCTGGGCGTGAGAAACTATTTAAATCAAAGATACCCTGAAAGATGGATTGGTCGTTGCGGCCGGGGTGACGCCTGCCTTATAGCCTGGCCTCCACGGTCCCCCGACCTAAACCCCATTGATTTTTTTGTACGGGGATACTAAAAACACCTCGTCTACTCGAGAGAATGCCGCAATTTGGACGAGTTAACCCGGAAAATGAGAGTAGCAGAAGAAACCATTAAAAATAATAGAAGTGCAATCAGACGTTTAAAAGACAACTTTTTCCGGCGATGTCGCACTTGCATGAGCAACAGGGGGGCCATTTTGAACATTTATTGTAATGTAATTGGTTTTACTTTGCTAGCATTAATCATCATGTAAATTAAAATTTTGCACTTACCACATTTAGATTTAAATGTTTTGATTGAAGCCTTATGAATAATGAAATGAAATTTTCAGAGTAGCTACCTGATAGATACAGCAAGTTTTTAAAAGCCAAATGGTATTTATTTTTTGTGATTTTATTTTTATGGGCCCTTGAAGTTGTGAACATACTGGGTAAATTTTATCTTTCTTGGCATTTTTTATTCCATTTGAAGATCTAACGATAGTAAATGTTGCCATACTGAATTGGCCTATCTATCAGCTTAGCACACAAAAAAATCAAGCATCTATTGCAATAATTCACGTCACCATAAATAAAAATCTCATCGTACTCGGCGAAATGTGAAAAAAAAAAAAAAAAAAAAATCATAACTCCGAAAATACGAAAAATTGCGGAACATACATGGGGGTGATTCAGATAGCCCTTTAGGTCCTCTACCTCCCAGCTTCAGTATATCACTACTTCTTGGGACACCCTGTATATTTGATACCGAGTTCTTGGCTTAGGTACAGGCGTACCTATTTACCATTAGCATCTTTATTACATACCTTTATTTGCTCTGGTATTCAAGTTTGCAGCAATTAGGTACATGCCTGTTGCATAATTGCTCTAATAATCCCTTGAATGTAGATGTCTTTTCGTGTTTCGGGGGCGTATTGACGCATTTCTGTACGTTTTTATCACCATAGGCACTCGTAGGTATCTGCTGGCCCCAGCGCAATGACGTCCTTTTGTTTCATAACATCCTATTTAGATAATGATGACCGATAAAAAATATTGTGGAAGTGTTTGACGCGGTTCAAATATAGCTCGGCTGATTTGGACGTTTTCATTGATGGGTAGGTAAGTTATTGATGGAGTTCGAAGCCTATGACGCCATAGACAGTATCGAGGTTAGGTGTCCAATTATCTACGTAAACGGTCGGCTGTAAATTAAGCACTTACTATCCAAAGAGACCAAGGTTCAGTTAGGTGATTGCTCTTTGACCTTTTTGTCATAATTTTGTGTAGCATACCAGTTTAAACTTCTTTGTGCTCAGTACCTAACAATAGCACCTTAACTAAAGGGCTATTAATGTTAGGCTACTGCTCAGAATAAGTTAGTGACCCAAATGAGATCATACTTTTAAATAACGAAGTGACTTTATCAAATCATATTGATTGGCCAAATTGACATTTTCATTTAATAACAGCTCAATAACCACGTTACAAAAATAGGCATGTTTTGCCATTAACATATGGATATGGTTAGTGTCGGAAAATGGCCCCAGAGTTTAGATTTAGAGGTTCCGTCAGTAGACGCGTGCGGGGGCGAGTAGGAAGATTGACTTATAAGGAAGCGGGCAGCTTTGAGCGCGGCGTCGTCGTCGTCACCGACCCGATTAACCAGAGCCACTTGTTTACCACCGACAACATCGCACCCGTCTACATATGGACATGTTTTTAAATTTCGGATAACTCCTACGCCTATCCAGAAAGTTCAATAAAAGTTCCGAAGGTTACCTGGGTTTAAAAGTACAATTTTACGTGTAGGCGAGTCTCGATGGTTCTGAAGATAATCCTGCTGAAAGATTAATATAATTTTGACCTTATCTAAAGAGCTTAGGGTAAAATAAAATAAAAAGCACAAAGTGTAAAAAAAAAATTTTTCTACCCTGCGTAGGTCGTTGATTTTTAAAACAAGATTAAGAAAAGTATTTGCTGGCTTCGTTGTTATGGGACAGCCCTAGGTACTCCACTTGCTTGCTACATGCTTGAGATTGTCAGAATACGCGGTCGTTTAATTATGTCCAGTGGGTCATGTAATTAACCACAATAGCAGATATGATTATTCACGCGGGTGCCCGCAATCTTGACCATCTGTCACTGACATTGCTACATGCTGCATCGGGATTGTAATTACAATATTGTTTAAGTATGCTTATTTATGAAGGGTTATCTGTTTGGGTACGGTTTGTTAGTTTTTAGGGTTCCGTAGCCAACAGGGAACCTTGTAGATCGTCATCCATGCTAATATTTTAAAATCGAAAGTAACTCTGTTTGTCTGTCTGTTTCCTTTTCTGTCTGTCTTTTTCTTAGAGGTAGATCCCTCGTAGCGGGGTATCCCAGGGACGGGCACAGGGTACCTTTATCCCGGAAGGGCGAAGCCGCGGACAGAAGCTAGTGTTTTATAAATTAGACCTTGATATTATGTAGGGTTGGTAGACGTTTAAAAACAACACAAAGAACATTGAGAGAAAAGAACACAAAGAAAATGTTATCTCGAACAAAATAGAGCTCTGCCATCTGCCATGGCTCTACCAAGCAAAATTAAACAATTAACATTGAAAAGAACTCGTTCAGAAATCAAATAATATTGCAAAAATTTTCTACGACGGGACATGAACCCGCATCCTTCCCTCAGTACGGGAATGTCTTAGAAATTAGCCAGAGTGTGAGGTTTACGCACTACGAGTATAATAACAAAAACTTTAAAACTTGTTCAGATTTATTTTCTTCTGCCCGCGGCTTCGCACGCGTATTTTTGGTATAATAAGTAGCCTATTATCTAAGTTAGGGTTTGCTCTAAACGTACGCCAAATTTCATCTTGATCTGTTCAGTAGTTTTGGAGATCCTAGGTAACAGATAAAATCAGATTTCACAAACTTTTGGCTTTATAATATTAGTAGGATGTAAGGAAGGTAGGTATGCATGTTAACGCGATCTAAGTTGTAAATCCTGGCTGGACAATAATAGAACAATCTACATTCCGCACCGTTTGCAGAAGCAATTTGTGTCATGCCAGGCAACAGGAAATACGCCATGACTATAGAATACTTGGCAGGTAATGTAGGTATCTCAGATAAGAGGCACGTGCTCCTGCGTTCCTTTGTTTTACGAAATAGGTATTTAAATTGGGTAACAACATTGTACCTTAAACGTGAACTCTTCCAACTTTACGTTGACAACCCTCTTAATGATAAACCTCTCGGTAGGCAATGAGGAAAAACTTAAAAAAAACTTCTTAAAAAACCCAAAAACAAAAAACTGCAGCTGTAAAAAAACAAGAAAATAATACTTAGCAAAAAGAGCATTTGCTAAAAATCCGAATGGCCGAAGGGTCGTCACCCCTAGAGTTGAAGCACCGGCTTCCCTCCGTGCCCCCCACAAGGGACGGAAAGAAAGTTCAGCTTTTTTGAAAGCGAATTCATAAAAGGAGGAGGTTCTGAATTCGGTTTTATGTTTTTTATCACACATCAAATTATGAACCTGTACAAGTCCACTTTTGGACTGGCCTTCTTTTTTATAAGAATGTGAATAAGTACCTACCTATGTTGTTTATTATTATATTTTATGAAGTCGGACAGTAGTTTCGGCGCTAGGAACCGACACATTTTGACTATACAGGGTTATTGGTAATTCACTGACACTTTGTTAACTGCAGGTTCTGCCCACCATCATCAACACGTCCGTGAAGATGCCAGGTCTCAATTCTTAAAATTGATGGAAAGGCAATGATATTAGTATGTACCCCCTTTCATTCAAAAATCGTTCATTAGAGGGGTTTTCTTTGAAACTAAACCTACAAACGGCTCTGCCCTGAATTATCAGTGGGTGTGTGTGTGTTCTGCTGTCTCCCAGCCAGGCTAATGCCCCTTAAATAATCTTGAGTCCTAGATGTAAAAAAAGCCAATGATGATGTGGATTTAAATAGGAGTGGGAGTTTGGTATTTAGTAATTCATTAGGTTTCGGACAATATTTTGTATGTGAGGCGATTTACAACAAAAAGAAGAATTAAGACCTGGCGTCTTCACATAACGTGGTCGTGATGATGGGCAGAACCTGCAGTTTTCGCAGTGTCAGTGAATTACCAATAACCCTGTATACGTACCTACGTACGTAGTACCTACATAACCTCATACCCCTCCTCCGTTGGTAGTCAGGTAAAAACAATCGGCTCCAGAGAACTTTCAAAATAACTGTTACTCATTCGTAATGTTCCAGAAAGTGTGTAAAGATGAAAGCAGTAGGTAACTAACGAACATCATCTATGACATCACAAGAATTTCATTTGCGTCAATGCTGATCGCGTCAGCTTTTTGTATGCTTCAAAACAACTTGAACCATATCTTACAGATGAGGTGATTCTTTCTGCTCCGAACAATTTAAATTTTTAAAGTTATTATTTTTAAGTAAAGTTATTCAATAGGTATAACCCCCCTCCTGTTAAGAGTGTAAGTTTGAAGTCAATTTCTATTAATGCAAAAATATTTTACAACTAGAATGTATCAGTAAAATTAAGATAGAAAGCTGTTATTTACAAAAACAACAAATTCATAATAAGGTTTTATAATATAAATTTGTTGTTATATGGTTGTATTAACCTTAATTTTACTGATAGATTCTATTTGTAAAATATTTCTGAATACTAATGTTATTACGAGGCTTGGAACCTGTCAGGGGTTACCTATCGATGAACGCCACCGTATCTACCCTTTTTTAAACAAATCTCAAGTATTGTAACCATGTTGTTAATTTTATATTATAAAATCAAAACTAATGTTATCACGAGATTTTGAACCTATCAGGGGTCAGTTAACTTTCGATGAACGCCATGCGCCACTGTAACTACCCTTTTGAACCCAAATCTCAATAATTGTAACCATCTCGGTTATTAAAGGTCTAGTGAACAGTTATTTGGAAGTAGGTAGGTGCACACATGGGCCCGGCTGGGGCTTGACGCCTTTGTATATACCAAAAGTCGATAAGGAGTACAATAACAATGAATAGCGTGTTGAAACTTTTAATAACCGCGTAATTGAGTGCTTCCTCTGATAGAAATAGTATTATAATCTAAGTAATAAATAATAAGTGAAACATTGGTAGAGGCTACTGGCGCGCGGACGCCATGACGTTGATTTATTGCCTCAAATTGTGTATTTTTCATCGTCAATGATCTCTCGCCGTTTCGGCGACGATAAGTGCCGTTTAACACTTGATATAGTGTCGGTAATTTGTGACTGGGTTCCGCTTTTCCTTTTTCAATTAGTCCAAAATTGGGGTTTGTGATGAAATCTTACCTAGAGGTACTTACTTACGGGAGATTGATTAAAGAACCGTCAACAAACGCTTTAAAATAATGAATTATAAGAAACGGGTTTATAAATCTATGTTCGCTTCTCATACAAAAAAATTCAAGAATGCCCGACAGGAAGGTATCTAAAATATGTTCCTATTACGGATTGGAATGCTATGATCTATTTAAGTGTACAGGATTAACAGATTATTTCGAAGGAAATGATGAAAATTGATGTTCTATTCATTAGGACGAGTGTAGGTGCGTCTAATGCTACATAAGACGGACTAGGTACAACAAAATTGTAGATAAATAGTATCATCTTAGAAACCAAGCCTCAGTTAGTAGCCCTTATCTACGAGGTGCAAAAACGTTTAATCCAAAAAAAAAACGGCTTAAAATTTTCACGACTTTGAGTTAGGGTTTGAAATAAGTGAAGTATATAAAAAAAAAAAATTAATTGCCTGTATTTTACACAAAAATAAATTAAATTACTAATAACAGGCAAAGGGAGTAGATTCAGCATTGTGCTGCATGCAAAGAGCATGCGGCGCTGATTTTAAATTTACTCCACTCGAGAAGGTGGTCATCGAGGTTTTGGGGTAGTGGGTTTAAATTAGGTTCTTAAAAAAAAAGCTATTAAATTAAAAAAAAATTAAATTATTAAATTTAAACTTATACATCTATGTATTTTAATCGTACAATCAAAAACTCCATGTGAAATCGCTATTAGATCAGCTTTAACTACCTTCTAGCAGAGGTCAGGTGCGTAGTTCCCGTTGACTTGGCGCCAAGGAAACTGTTGAAATGCGTAATGAGCCAAACGTTGCCTCAGGGCGCGTTATAATTGTGCCGAGTCCACGACTGGTCTCGCAGTGACCTTTCGCCCGGTCGCTATTACTTTCTTAGAATGGACAAGCACAATGACAGGTTATTTTTGCAAGAAAATGGGACTCTACCTGTGCATCTTGTGCATGGCGGAGAAACCAGGATAGGGTCAAAAACATTCGATACCATGAGATGGGTGAAAGTTTGCTACAGGTTGTTGAAGTATTATAAAAATAGGTAAAAACATATTCCAATTTAGATGAGCCTTATAAATTGACTATGATAGGTAGAAACATAATTACTATCATAGAATAGAAACATACTTTGTAGAACTAGTATTTACAATTGAGCTAACTGCAGACTGTTGCAAACAATCTAGGTACCTACGTAATTATGATAGGTTATATGTATTGCCATATGCTATAAGTAGGTGTAGTGCCTATAGGTATCTAATGCCTATGTATAATATTAAAACTATTAACCCAGCAGGATGATAGTTCACGGATACTAGTACAATAAAATTATATTCTGAGGTGTTTCTAACGTGTTGCCTCTCTGTAGGTGATGTCAGTTATTACGCACAACCACACCGGGTTTCACCACTTCAAACGACCTATCTATTTGTTTTTCATATTATCAATTTCCAAATTATAAAGTTAAATCGATAAAAACATATAATTTTATACAATTTCTGATTATGAGAATTTAATCAAATGAAATAAAATCGTAGGTACCACGATATAAACGATTATTGACCCTCATATTCGAGCACCGATAAAATGTATAAATACAAACACTCCCACAGTCTTTTGATTTTAAATACGTTAAATAATGTATTATGATTATAGATTAGTTTTAAATGAATGACATAAAACGACCAACGTTATTGCGATACGCTTTTATATTGACGTCGCATCCTAAAACGAATTAAAAAGCCTCATATTTTGTACGCTCTGACCGTTTTAAGTTCCTATTCAAAATGCATAACAAATTGAAAGCTTACGACATTTTTCGTAAATGGCGAAGGGTGCTCTAGCAGTGTACGCGACGAGAGATGTTCTTTATGGTTGCAGAAGTTGTACGCACAGCTTGAGTTTGTTTTTACGACACCATAACCGCTGCTATTTATGGTGTGTATTTAGCATGAGCTTGCCCAGTATTTCCTTCCGAAGGGCGTGATACTTGTAGATGTTTGCTGGTTTGCTCGCGATCATTGTGCACCGCGTGGGACGCACCTACTGGTTATCGAACACAGTATCAATAAATTGCACTTGCGTCTGTCTTGTTCAGAAAATAAAAGATCTTGAATACTGAGCGTTATCGAGGACGGTCTAAATAAATTTGAATATGCACTTATTTGTTGCAACCCCGTGTTGATATCATCATCTGTTTCATTGCTCGTAGGCACTCTATAAACTCGTACGATGAGAATTGTGAATACTCGCATACAAATACACTTCGGAGACGGTATAAATGCGCAGTTCATTTGTTAAAAAATATTAACAGCGTGGTTCGAAACAAACAATCGCTGTCAGTAACTTTTCGATTCATTCCCACAACCTTAATCTCTTTTATTTTGATAATCAAGAAACAATCGAGGATCGGGCCTTAACGAGCAATTACGTTTCTCCATAGGGAGATGCAGGTTGTGTGCGGTACAGACTGATGAATATTCAGAATATTCGCAAGCGTCCAGACAAGGACCCGCCCCTAGAGCCGCAAAATAAAAGAGATCCAGGTGGCAGATTCAATAGCCTCTCATTAGAAGCCATTATATGCCAATAAATATCGAAAGGAGACAGTCGCGCTGTCCGTCTAAAGACGGTGCCGTAACTCATATCGCGGTAATGATCCCTATAATGGAAATAATAGCATTTGCAAAGTTCTTTGGAGAAAGCGAGCGAATAACAAACGTAACGAGAACACGAATAAACAAGGTTGTTATTATGGGACAATCGAACTTGAGAACAGGCAGTCTAGACCCCTATTGAATTCTTTAGCGAGAGCCTGGTATACACTTGTTTACTAAAGAGAATATGGTACGGTTTAAGCTTTTAGTACCTAGACATCGAGAATACGACCTATATACCTAATATAACTGTGGTTCTTTAATATTGAGAAAGAAATTATCATTTGATTTTAAATTAATACAATCTATTAAATTTTGTAGTTCTAAATCATATTGAAATTGTCAAACCAGAACATCAAGATGGCTACCAAATAATAGATAATTTGAGCAGTACATCAATCAATTTCCCAAATAAAATTAGAATAAAAGTCTAATTCGGTCTCGAAATAGCTTTCTGATATTCCAAAATGATAGATATAAAATAATAATGTTTGGATCTAATGGCTAACTAAGGTATTAAATTATCACTACATGAGGCGGGCGGTGGAAAGCCGATGCCATCGACTTCATTATTGTCACTCGAAGACGAGTTCCAACGTGTGAGGACGAGATTATTAACTCGTGATTATATTTTCTTAAGAGGGCGCATTGCGCGCCATTGTGTGAAAAGGATAGGCATAGGATTTCGCGTCCATAGGAGCGGGACAGAGCATACAATTTTCAGAACGACGTAGGCGCAAAAATTATGTTTTTCCTTTTTTACAAGAAAACTACATAACTATGAAGAAACTGTATTAAGGAACCAAAGAATTAGTAATAACCTACAAATCAAAACAAAAATATTTTCTATAGACCGCAGGGTTCCTGAGATCTCGACCAAATTAGGAGCAAAACAGTGCACTTTCATGATTTTTTATCGCAATCGTGTTTTCAATTTTAAGGGGCCAAAGAAATTTTTTTGAATATTATGTTATTCGAATTTTTTACCACGGGGATCCCGTGAATACCTACTGAAATCTAGGCCTAGTTTGACAAGCAAATCCGCTAGGTTCCCCCTTAAGCGGCGATGGTGTCTCCCACAGTCACGAGATGTGTTCGAAGTGGTGTCAATTTCCATTAATACCGCCATTATCGTGGCCGGTTCATAAATCGTTCGCTGGATCGACCAGCGCGAGCCGGATATTCCACCCTTTGCCATAGGACAATCAACTTTACCTCAAGATATGCTTGTAACTGAGCAGCAAGTGCTATCCTGTAACAATGTAGGTACTTACATAAACATCTGGAAACAACAATAACGAGTACCTACGTTGTATTCTTAATTTCGGTTTGGATGTTCGCCAAGTCTCGTCGCCAATTGAGTATTTTTGTACCTAATCACCACGTAATTCGGATTGCAACAATGTTTCCTCACGAGGTAATTGCGTAAAGTATTGCCGACAATCTGTTATTTGTCTTGAATGCGTAAACAGCCTCTTCTGTGTTGTTTTTCTTTAATTCTTTTTCTGTGTGCTTCCAATCTATTCAACATTTTTGGAGTTGTTGACATTGTTCTTCCTGTGCTGATTAACCAAAACGAGACTTTGAAAAGCACGAATCTCTCGCATTGGAATAAATAATTATGACATTAAACCTCAAAGGGTAAACTTTACTGCAGTATAAACGCAAATCGCGACCATTTGTGGGCGTCTAGTGTCAAGCGCTCTGGCCCTTTCCCAATTAAAACGTAGTAACACATTAAACTCGTTTCGAAGATTTGTCACCGGTGGCGTTGAGCACGCTTATCTTGCGAGTATATTTAGGTAAACACGCGCGCAGACCACAGGAATGTGGTCGCACGCTCAATTAGATACAAAACAGCAAAGTTTTTCCTATACACAAAAAATCTTGTAACCATTTTTGTGGGATAAAAGAGCCGTAATTTAAGATTACCTACACATAACTAATATCTACGCCGGCTGTGCGGTGCGTATAAATTATGGAGCTCACTCGACGATATTGTGTTTCATGTCCGGCGGTTTAGACACGGGCCGAGGATATCAGCGTGAAAAGGGCGAAATATTGCAGAAATTTCAAAG
Source organism: Eupithecia subumbrata (assembly GCA_949316285.1). Classification (NCBI taxonomy): domain Eukaryota; kingdom Metazoa; phylum Arthropoda; class Insecta; order Lepidoptera; family Geometridae; genus Eupithecia; species Eupithecia subumbrata. Next base: position 16,493,992 of record OX438640.1, on the reverse strand, counting down.
GCGACAGGACAGCGTTCGATTCGTCGCGGTGTTGGATTTCATTGCGCCGTATCGCGGCCGCGGGACGCGTGAGCCCAGCACGCGACAAGCTCTACCCGCGTGCGACGTTTATTGATAGCAATGTTTTTGTGTAAATCGTGCTTATTAAAATTAGATTCAATTTCACACCGATCGGTTTATTACATTCGCGAGTCTTATTTACGGTGTTATATTATAACCGCTCCGTGCCATTCCGGAATATTGCAGCATCGTTAGATTTTTAACTACAGTTGTTAAACTGTAGACTTTTGCCCATCATGTTCACGACCATCTATGCTCTGTTATGTTTTTAATTGAATTGAAATTAGATTGCTTAGTGACGTCTAAGATTGGAATATGTAGGTATCGGTTTCAGCAAAGATCTCAACAGATGGTATCCTTATTGTTAATCCGGTAATTTGAATTTATTGCTGCATGAATAAATGATCGTAGAGCGGGGCTATCGCGGGAGCACATCGATACAGCTGCGTGTCGTGTAAAGTCTAGTGAGGCCGCTATCGTTTGCGGTCACAACTGCACCGGGTTCCTTCCATTACACAGTGTGGTGGCAAATGACACACCAATGCAAAGCCATAACGGACCGCGAGAACACATATTCTGTCTCAGAACTCGCAACAGGTGCAACCAAACTACTCTGTAGATATCAATTTTAGTAAGCCCGCTCCTAACGAGGTTCAACATTCCATTACGATTCATATCTAACTGTAGCGATTACACCGTACATAAAGCTTAGGAGTAATCTTGCCTATTCCTTGTTTGTGATGTGATTGTTCTTCCTTAATGGGCGAAGCGGTCTAATCGGTACATCCTCGATGCGAGCCGTGTCCGAGTTGCGTTAATTAGACTCCGATTGCATTCTAAGCTCGAGACATGGCTCCAGGTCAGGTACAATGCGCAGATATGAGAAGATGTTTTAGAGATACAATGTAGGTATAGGATCGCCATTATCGAAAGTATGCAACGGTGCTGGGGTTGCCACATTGCCGATGACCCGTCGCGTCGAGGTGTGGACCGACAATCTGCAATCATTATTTACGGACAGCTATTATCACCTCATGGCTTTTCTGGTTTATTATCGCAGTTGCTCGTTATGTTGTCCTGCGATGGATAAATTATGCTATTAAGTTAGTAGATTGACAAAGTTATTTATGACATTAAGTGAGAGCGAGCTGAGTGGTGAGCGCTAGGTCCTCCAGGTGACTCTACCTTAGAAACTCGCTGCTTTTCTTATTTCACTCGAACCCTTCACATCGTTGGAGAATGACTTTTTAGGGTGTGAGATTTCACTTTTTAACCCTGACGCAAAAAGAGAGGGGTGTTACAAGTTTAACGTGTCTGTCTGTGTATCTGTGTATCTGTCTGTGGTATCGTAGCTCCCAAACGGATGAACCGAATGTCCTTTAGTTTGTTTTGTGTCATAGATAATTTTATCCCGAGTGTTCTTAGCCATGTTTCATGAAAATCTGTCGGGAAGTTTTTAAATTTTTAAATTTTGTTTTCGTAGAAACACATAGTGCAGGTTAGGTACCCTGTTTGCTGTTTAAGTTATAATGAGCATGGTTGATGACCATGGCATTTATAATGGTGCTCTACAAATTATTTTCTCAGTTTCGTTCAGTATTAAACTCCTTGGTAGTGGAAATCGCAGACGGGTTTTGCGTTTGTACAGATAACCAGGCACCATTCTGCTTCGATAATTGTCACACAGTATACGATTTGTACGGTAGATTTTATTACGAAATTCAATCGATAGAAATAAAGGACAACTAATTTTAGTGGTATGGAAATATCGATTTAAGATATTATGTTTGTCGAATTTACTTTAATTGTCGCTGATAGGATAAAGAAAATGATGTTATTGAATTATTAATTCATGTTAATAAGGTTTTGTTCACTTAGCTTAAACAGATAGACTCTGTCGACTACAGGAAATAGGACCAAGAAATCAAATAATATCGCAAAAATTTTCGACTTCGACGGGACTTGAACCCGCATCCTTCCGTCAGTACCGGAATGTGCTAGCCAACTACACCACGAGGTCAATTGACGTGGAATCGAAATTTTTTGCGATATTATTTGATTTCTTAGAAATTACCCTTAGTGTGGGTAACGCACTACAATAAAAAAAAAACCTTAGGAAATAGGAACTGTCATAACGACCTCTGACGACCTCTGTGGCGCAGCGGGCGAAGGTCCGCCTGCGACGCAGTAGGTTGCGGGTTCGATTCCCGCCTCGGAACAATTTGTGTACGATCTGCAGAAATTTGTTCCGTTGGTCTGGGTGTTTTCTATGTATAATAAAAATATTTATCTATGTAGTGTATTGTATTAAGTATATCAGTTATCTAGTACCCATAACATAAGCTCTTCTTAGCTTGGGGCTAGATAATGCTGTGTGAATTGTCTAGCATTATTTATTTATTTATATTTATTTATATTTATAAGCAAAGTTTTCGTAAGTAAAGTTAAGGTACCTAATGTAATCTATCTATGTAGTATATTGTATTAAGTATATCAGTTATCTAGTACCCATAACACAAGCTCTGCTTAGCTTGGGGCTAGATAATGCTGTGTGAATTGTCCAGCATTATTTATTTTATTTTTTATTTATAATGTGTTTCTCTAGAAAAACAGTGAGGCAATGGAAAACCCGTCTACATTACACTAATATTCAATACCTGAGTACAAAATTCCGTGAGAAGCAAGTAGGTAAGTATCACGTAAGGTGAGAAGTCCATTACAATAACACAAACAATGTTATAGTAACGGTAATACGCGTGCGCATCAAACTGGTGTCGCCGATTTTACGACATTACATAATTTGCATAAACATCGTTTGCCTATTTGTATTCTATTCAATTTGAAATCAATTCAATATGTTTATTTCAGCTTCAATAATGTAGGTAGATACATATTTCAGCCATAGTTTATAAGTGGGTACATAGTTTAATTAGTAAAAACATTGTAAGGCGGAGGGGACACATCCTGCGTTTATAGACGCATGTCCGTCACTGTGAAAAAAAAACGCATTTGGTTGTTTTGGAAAAGAAAATACTTAAAATGAGGATATAATTTAATGAAATTGATTTAGGTACCATGACCTGACCATACCATATCAATTTCCAAGAAATTATCTGTACAAAAAATATACAAAAATGAATAAGCACCCTGCAGCATTTTGAACCCTTAACATAACCTAACCATCCTACTAATAATACAAAGCCGAAAGTTTGTGAAATTTTGAATTTTTTTACCTACGATCTCGAAAAGAACTGAACAGGTCCTGATGAAATTTGGCGTACACTTAGAACATGGCTTAACTTAGATAATAGGCTGTTTATCATACCGAAATACGCGTGTGAAGCCGCGGGCAGAAGCTTGTTTAATTATAAATTGCATGTGCACATTTTTTAAATATTCCTCTAAGGCCCTGTCCATTTGATCCTCATTTCACAGCAGGCTCCAAGGCACTCCAAGCCTGCGGCGGCTTTTCAAGTGACGTTGGCCGTCAAGTATGTAATACACTTGTCAAACGATTGATATAGATAGGACAACCTGTCTGACGCGGCATAGTGGCTATAGATTACTACTATTCACTAATATTGTTGGTCAGTGGAAATTTAATGTTGCAGGTACATGTTTGTTGAGTCGTCAAAAAGAACGTTTGTGATGACAGATTTGATTGTGCATGCCTCAGTGAGTCAAGGGCTCGCCATGTCTTGGACAACGTGTAATGGAAACATTATCAAAACCACAAATTTAAATGCAAGACCTAGGCATATTGGATAAATAATGAGTTGAATAAAAAGCATTACACTCACAGACACCTAAAACTTTTAGTGTACATAAATTCCACGTTCCAGATCTTCCTCAAATCTGACATAAAGTAGGTATACCAATTTGTTGTAGGTTCAACAATATTTCAAAATGCAGGTCTGTTCATTCGTTTCAATTAAAACTTTTTAGACTTTCGCGATTTGTTAACATATTTAATGGTTTAATCGTTTCAATTAGTATGGCGTTTATTTATCGAGGTCCTACTCGCGAAGTCGAGGGTGAAAGCTAGTTTAAAAGTAAACTATAAATTAATTGGCCGGCCGGAATGCAATTTGTAACGTTGTCCTTTAATGATGCTTGATTGAGACATCGATATCAGCGTTGCCACTCGGCGGGTTGATTACTTTTTTTGCGCAGCCTGTAGGCACTAAGTTTTGATTACGATGACAGTTTAATGCCTGATATTATGTTTCTTACTTTTACTATGCAAGATATTATGGTTCTTGCAATTTAAGAGTGTTTAAATGGGCTCTTGTGGCATCGAGAAATAATAAAAACTGTTTAGGTAAAGTAAGAAGGTACAATTATTAATGTGTATTGTCGAACTTTGATCAAACGAGATGTGCGGATACGTAACATGTTTTTTTTCGAAAAAATCGGAAAAGAAATTTTAGCAACTTACCTATTTCAAAAAACCATGCCGATTAACTTTTTTTTAATGAGAAATACATCATTTGGTTTTTCTTTGTTTCTTTTTAAGACGCTACCCCGACCCAAATCAGCGCCACTACCTATTTTATCTTATTATTATGTTAAACGAAGGAATTTTCAAAAATCGATTGGCCAGTTTGTGAAACCTATCATAAGCTTTTTTAATGCCTTTGTAAAAGTTTTAGTTTGTAAAATAAAACTTTTACAGAGGTATTAAAAATAGCTTATGATAGGTGATAGGTATCACAAGCTGGCTAATCGATTTTTTAAAATTACTTCGTTAAACTCGACGACCTCCGTGGCGCAGCGGGCGAAGGTCCGCCTGCGACGCAGGAGGTTGCGGGTTCGATCCCCGCCTCGGAACAAATTTGTGTACGATCTGCAGAAATTTGTTCCGTTGGTCTGGGTGTTTTCTTTGCATAATAAAAATATCTATCTATGTAATGTATTGTACTAAGTATATCAGTTATCTAGTACCCATAACACAAGCTCTGCTTAGCTTTGGGCTAGATAATGCTGTGTGAATTGTCCTGCATTATTTATTTATTTATTTATTTAAACATAATAGGTACTAATATAAAAAAGGAGGTGGCGTTAATTTGAGTCGGGGTAGCGACTTAAGTTAACGGTTTATTTTATTCAAAGATAAAGCTAAAAAAAATTACGATGTCGAACAATACTTGTACATTGTATATGTAGGTACCTACAATTATTGGTTTGTAAGTAATTAATGTAGAATGTATGAATGCTACGAATTCTTTCACGTATGCACCTGATGACAATGTAAGTATGCAGTATTAAAAAAATACTGGCCAGATATGGCAAGACATGAGGACATAGGTAGTAATAGGTATAAGTAGTTATCAAATTAAATATTATTAGAAGTAAATAATTAGCAATCTTCGCAATTATTAGTGTAGTCTAGAGTCTGGATTCTTAGACTAAAGCAATTAATAGCAATTAGCAATACAATTCACAGTAACATCTTGAGATGGAAGGACGGTAGTAGAATTATTAGGTAAGTACTAAGTAGGTAAGTACTAAGAAGATAAAAGCATCGTTAAAAACATTGGAGTAGGTAGATTATAGAAATACGAAAATAATATATGATTGTACAACAATCAAGAAACTATAATAGAAGTTGGAAAGGAAAGAGTGAAAGCTACGATCAGAAAAGGAGTAAGACAAGGATGTTCTCTTTCACCCTGTATATTTAACATCTTCATAGAAGCAGCTATAAAGAAAATATCTGAAACTTCACACAGGGGTGTAAAGTTCAACGGGGAGATGATCAAGTTCATAAGATTCGCAGATGATATAGCGGCTATTACGGAAACACAAGAGGACCTACAGGATTTAATTTCAATGATGGATACCATTATCAAAGAATTTTCATCAAAAATAAACAAATAAAACCAAAATACGTATAAACGAGAACGAATTCGAAAGAGAAAAGTGGGGGAAATTGCGTCATTGCTCTGATAAGAGCTAGGCTCTTTAATTTATAATAACTAAGTAGGCAGGTACATAGTTTACATTTAGATATTAGCCAAGAAAAAACAAGAAATTTTTCTAACATGTCCGCCATTAAAACGAATTTCCAAGAATTAGACTTTTGGCCCATTAACAGATGTAAATCGGAATGTAATCTAAGAAATATTTCACGTCGCAGTAACCAGATGCCAAAATAAATAACCATAATAAACACTAGTGCTGACAAAATGTCGCCGCACGCGCACCATCCATCTGATAAAAATATGTAAATAATTATTAAATATTATCGAATGGCAGATAGGGTCGTTTAGGTGGCCGGTGCGTTATCTGTGTTATTTGTCGTTAACAGGTCCAGGGGACATGGTGTTATCGGGTTGAGTTACGGCGACAGTGGTCCAGAAGGGGATTCTTCTCTTGTTTCAAATGCGGCTGTCGGTGTTGACGAGATAGCTAGCACCTGGTCGGCCACTGTTGCTCAACGGCCAGATATCATCTACACGCCGAGACTAATGGTACAAATTAAAGAAGTTGCCGTGGAGGTGGACTAAGTGGCAATAATAATTTGTTCAATACCTTGTAGTTTTATACCTACAGAACAGGTGCCCTAAAAAGTAATACACCTATTGCCCGTTGATAATCCTGAAAACAATATGGATATACAGAGGGTAGCGATAGCGTCCTGCTGGGCCACTTTTATTCAAAATTCTACAAAACCACTCGCTAATTTCATATGCAAATTCGAATAATTAATTTAAATTTGCGTTCTGAATGACGGAATAATTAAACCACCTACTGTAACTGGTTCCGTTGGTTTTGTTTATTGGCCGGTCCAAAGTATTGCTTGCAGTACCTATCGTAAATCATTTCACAAAGATAAGCCTTTAGCTCATTGTATTGTCTACGGGAAAATTATAGAGCTTGTTATTATCAAAATAACTGGAAACATTTGTCTTACACGTGTCATTTTCTTTACAAGGAAAAGAGAGCTAGCTTAGATTCCTTCAGCAACTTATGAAATATGTACCTAGGGATTCACAAGCCACATATTACACATTACCAAAAATTATAGAGTTTCTAGAGTAGGTTCGCGTTATCGTTAGAAGACTTTACTATACTAAGCCAGAGAGCCTGGTTAAACGCTTGGAATAACCAAAGTGAATTATGATGAAAGCACTCATAATGGTCGGCTAAGATGTCCATTTATCGTCGTGTAAAATAAAAGAGTCAGCGGCCATAAATTATTTTCAGAAACTCTGTCTGAGCGGCAATGAAAATCTAAGCCACGCAAGCGATAAATAACATGAAATAAGTAATAATTTAAATAGAGCACTTTACTATATTAGTTTCCTTTAATTTGTAACAGCAGTCAATATTCATGGTGGGGTGTTATTAACCGGTGGCGGCCCGCGGCTGCGTCCGATCTGATTCCAATTCTTTTATGAATAGAAACTATAATTGCAACAGGCTACACCATAGCTGACCATAGTCGGCATCGCCCAGTTGCAAAACACGACTGATTTAAAGCTAGATGCCTATCGCACCGGTAAATATTAGGAACGCGATTCAAACCTACCCTTAGCTTCTCAAAGAACCTTCTGCATCAGCCAGTTTTAAGAACACTTCGATAAAACGAGGCGTTTGATCTGGCGATCGGCTACGGCTCTCACAAAGTTATCGCTTCTAAAACGTTTTCGATACGGCACTCCCAGAGCTCCTGCAAATGAAGCGGTCGCATTAAACTTGTCCATTGAAGCCCTGGTGGTAATTAATAGCAGAGATAAGTCGCGGGTCGCGTCGCGATACCTACTCGAGGGTCGAGTAATCGAGCCAGTCTGGAGCGCCGCCACCGACGGCCGCCGCCCTTTCCCTATATTAATAACCGTCAGTCGATATCGGAGGTGGCCGCACCAAATGGGAAATTAAAAGGCTCTTATGGGTTCCACTCATTAGGGCGATTTGTGTTAGTGAAGACAGCGGCGCCGTACAAGAAGTTATAAATGAGCATTGTAATCGCTGGACTCGGACACGAGAATCATTTGTGCAGTCATTTATCGAGCTGCCTTCCCTGTCTGACGGCTTCTGGTTAGGCGAGGCGCGGGCGTGAGTCGACCGTGTGTTGATTGTGGCCAACGTGTGCCGGCCTTTGATTGTGTCTTAGGTTGTGCATGCAAGCGTATCAGTGCAGGCTAATTTGTCAATTATGGAGTCAGAAGTCGAGCGGGGTCGCGGTGCGGCCCTAAACGCGTAATAGCGCAATTTGTGCCATCATTGTTCTAAAGTAGCGTCGGCCGTATATCAGCGAGGCAGACGGGAGCAATTGATACAAACGAGCGCATGTCACGTCTAAATATAATATTAGGAATCACGGCGCGAGCCAGGATATATTAATTTGGAGTGGTTGCTGCATGACCAAGCTTATCGTTAGGGTATACGTCCGTTGCTATTTTAGGTAATAGTTTTGTCCTAGATGCCAGGAGCATCTAGGAATTTCCTGTTATGGTCAGTTTTTTGCACTCAAATGGTTATTATAGAAAGATACGACACAACTTTAGCTATAAGTTACATTAGTTTTAAAGCTGTGATGAATTTTTCCTACCTATTGTAAATCTCAGTTCAAAAGTTCATGTACCCACTAATTAGGCCTGACAATAACAACCCAAGAGCGCGGACAATAAATCTTTGGTTTGTAATAAAAGTCGTGCTATGTCAACATTATAACCACTTTCGGAAGTTAATGACATAATTTTAAATGAAAGGAAATTTATATTCGTCTGTAGACCCTTGCTCCTCGAGTGCGAGACTAAACGACGATTTATGAATGAGGTCAGTGCGGTGAGGTCGGCTGGGGTCAGCTGACACTCATCAGGCAAGTGTCCGGGCCGTATCAGCGTTGTACCTACAGAGATATCATTGTTTATGGTGCTTGCCGTGATAACTGTCTGACTGGTGGTGGCGGTAGACAAAGACTCTACCGAAGCTCGGAAAACGATTTGACTTGACTTGATCTAGTCTAGTCAACACGTGGGTTAACTATGAACAGATTTGACTTAAATACGCCCCGGGTTTGTGTGAATGGTTTTCGAGCTGCGGTACGAATTGATGTGGCTCGTGCCAGCCACACGACCGCAACTGACTAGCTTTCATGTGAGTAGGAATGAGCACACGCGTTAAAAAATATCTTTCTGCTATTTTAGATACAGAAAATTATTCAAATAGGCCACCAGTGATAGCAGTTTGATAAATCAATAAAGTCTCAACCACCTTGACACATTAGACCTCAAATGATGAACTGGTAACTCCTCACACAATACGACAGTTGAATTAATTTAAGAGACCTGTTCGCTCTGTAATGAAATAGTACGCCATTATTGTAGCATGTTTCGTAATTATCGCAGATACGACCGTAACAAAGAGACACCACAAAACAACATTGATCATTGCAAATACCATGCAACAATAAATCAGAAAACCAGGTTCAACACCTAGTAATAACAACTTGTTCTCCTTTTGTACAGTGCGCTCGGTAAATTTTGTCGACTATTTAGAATGTAGACAATATTTCAAACTGGTAAGTTCGTTTTGGATTCTGTGATTGAGGTCATACTTATCTTATTACTGGACCATAAGTCTTCAGACTGTGTTAGATAAGTAGTTCTGCATTTCAATTTTCATTGTATTACATACAGAAAGTTGGCAGGTTTATTTTAAAATGGATTTTGCAAATAGAGTGGTACTTTTATAGAGTGGTATCTATGTTAGTGCAATTTGGCCTTAGAATGTTGTATTCTAGTCAGCTTGCGCTTCTCCACTCTTCTACTCTCAGAGTAAGTAAGTTTTCAATAAACGCGGACAAACGGGCACGGAGCAGTCGTTAAAATATTCGGTCAGCAACCTAAACACAGCGTTTATTTCACGTCCATAGCTCGCATAACTTCATTACGAGCTCAATTGAATAAACTGTGATAGGAACGCAGAGGCGCTCTGCAAGTTGATTGCTCAAATTTCCTCTTCAACTATCACAAAGATATGGTGAATTTCTAATTGGATAAACGTGTCGTTTCCTATTTAAAGGCGACGCCGGGAGTTGCGTTACCAGCGGAGAAAGAGCTCCAGAGTTTTGAGACCCTCGGGTCTTTGTTTGTGATGTCTTGTGTTGTGGGGTATCGCAAAGGTCTGGGTAGAGTGGTGGCTGCGTATCCTCGGGCACGCGCGCCGTCATCCCGAGTAATGGTCCGTCAGTCGGCTCGCGCCCGTGCTCAATGACCAACTAATGAATTGTGATTTTACTTTAATGCTTCCTGGGTGAGTCTCGCTTTTCAAAACGAAGGTGTTATCGTTCTGTCATTCACCACGTTTGTTGATTTGTATGGACTGCTATCCACTTGGATTGAATCTTCCGGTATGCTCTTAATTGACAGTTGGATCTTGGAAAATTGACAGATTTGGATTGAACAGTATAACAAGCTGGTCGACTACCGACCACATGGTAAAATTAACCTGTACCTTTTGTAGTTCGTTTTTAGTTGGTACTTACCTAAATCATGCCTAAATAAAGTTATGGCCTAACCTAGCTATATTTCGATGTTTCCGTTTGATCACCAGTACATTGATCTTATTATGGTTTCTTATCTCTACAATATCCAGAGACTAAGAATAAAATTAATTAGTTTTTTTGGGTTTATGGAAAGTTTGTTGTATAGTGTCGTAGTCGTCGTCGTAAATCAGGTCCCGATGGCGTCCGATAACGCTCCCTTGCGTGCGCCTGCGCGTGCGACTGCGGTTATATTTTGTACTACCTGCTGTATTTTAGAAGTAATTTTGCTTGACTGGAGCTCCTGCTGTTATCTGTAAAGAGCAGGTTAGAATTAGAGCCGATAATCAGTTTTCTACTATGGTTACATTGGTTACTTACCTATTTGATCTCTTTACTAAGGATAGATTTGACAGTTTCAATGCTTTGTCTCATAAATAAGCCTCATACAAGTATGATCATGTAAAATAGGTATGATGCATCATTAAAGAGTTCCATGACCTCACAGAGAGAACATGTCGCAATTAGTCACTAATATCCAAAAATTACATTAATATTGTAGCTTCTATGATTTAGTTTGGGTGGTCGTGACCACGTGCCTTACCGATACCACCTCCCGTAAAAGCCGTGTCTCTGACAACGATTAATCAAGCGGGTTTACCGACTCTATCATTAAAAAAATTTCACTAAATCTGACGTTTGATTAAGAGAACATGTTGGTCATTGATATATCACTTTTTAACTAAAAAGGCTTGGACACCGTCGAGATATGCCTTATAGGGAATCTATCTGGGCTCTATATACTGTTATGTAGTACAACTTTGATGGCGTTTTAGGTTGCATAAGGTCCACTGAATTATTTGCTTTTTTACTGTGTGTTTTCTTGTCGTCTACTTTACTTTGTGTTGATTTTGAACCAAAGATGATCCAAAAATCCTGGTCTTTAAAACATCAAGGTTATGAAAAATCCATTACAATTGATTTAGCTAGTTACGACTAACGAGAGTCAAAATTTTAATTTCGCTATAATTTACAAACACAGTTTGTAAATTATAGCGAAATTATTATATATATATAATAATATTTGCATTTCACTTCATTACAAAGCTGGCTACAGTTAAATATTAATAAAATGCATTCATCTCCATATCGCCAGGTTTAACAGTATCAGTATTAATTAAAAAGCAAATTGAAATACCTTATGTCAAGGACTATTAATTTTTACGAGTACGAGCTAGCTCAGTATTGCGGTCTTCGAACGAGTCCCATACCTTTATCTTTATGTTATGCATTCAATAGATTGTATCGCTTGTTCGATAAGTAATAAATAAATTATTGATGATCCATACCTTTTTAATCTCGACGTAATGATAGGGATGACCGTTATTTTTAAAGAGTTAATATTATCAAAAGGTATCGGTAGAGTTTTAGGTTTCAAAGATGATAATCAAAATTGTATTTGGTTTATCCAATACTCAAATCCAGATATCATAATCTAATACTACCAAACTAGGTATCCGTTTTTCAGACATGCGTTCATAGCAAAAATCCATTTCTTCTCTTCGCTTCTCCCTCCAACATCTTTTAAATCGCTCACACATCTTTTGATTGCCATTCAATCACATTCCTCGTTAAAACGTTATAAAACTGTCTGCAAATCGAGTTGATATTGCAATTCGCCTTGTCATTACAAAGGTACACGCACACGTGCGGCTAGAATACCCGGACCACCGACGTGGCGGTGCTTTACTTGCAACGATTTATTGTTATAAAAATAATGTATCATCGGAGCGCGCACAATGCACGTAACAAGCTCGCTGGGCTGCGTTAACGGGACGATGCTGAAACTCGACGGGGCCTTGGTATGCCACTCCACTCAGAGCTATGCTTTTATAGCTGATGCTGCAGACAATACAATATATATTACACTTTATTGCACGCCAAGAAAATACAAAAATGAAATACAGGAAAAGCGAGATACAAAGTTGCAATTTGATCAAAAATCATTTATTTTTATACCACATTAAATGATTCAGCGCCCACGACACATAGGTCTTTAGGCAACAGCATTTGTAGCAGAGTCTGGGCAGTAAATGGTATAATAGTACATTGTACGCATAGGCGAGAAAATACCAATTCCTACCGAGTGTGTCATTTCAGCCTTAAAACACACGAGGTAGATATCGCACTTTCTCCCGAGTGATAGATACATGGTACTTTATTCTACACCATCGAGGAAAATCGTCGTTTTAGAATCTTCAAAATCTTGACTATGTGGGCATGTGAAATCACAAAGAAGCTTTGGCTGGACTGGTTATGATCTCGCAAGACCTCTTAATGACAGGGTTTTTGGGTTAAAGTCAACTTTACAGTTTTTCACGGTTTAACGGTTTTCCAACGGAATAAGGTTGGAGGGCCTTGACGATTCTTTTTCGAATTTGATTATTCGAAGAAACAGAAGCTTGTCAAAGTATAAAATAATAAATATCTTACTTTCCATTTCTGGTGCAGTATGCACGTTTTCATCTTAGCTTTTTTTAACTTTTCAGCTACCTTACCTGTGTGTGTCGATCGATTAACGTGGCTAACAGTGAAATCACTGCCTTAAATGGCCGAGCTAGGTACTAGCTCCTCTTGTTCAATTGATGGATGTTCTAACTCAGCAGTTTTTGATCTGTATTAAGTGAAGTAGCTTCATGCACGCGATAAGGGAGAGCCCATTGAATTCTATTATCGATTAAACCGATTGGTTATATTGTGACGGATGGTTGTTGATAAATTATTGCGCAAAAGTTCTTGATGTTTTCGTCCACTTCGGTTAGGAATTTTAATTTTCACGGAACAGGTTTTAATGTTTATGCCCTATTTAGAGGAACTACATTTTGCTGCTAAAGAAAATATATGTATGGTAGGTGGTCAGGTAACCAGAGGTTTACTTTTATTTTAGTACCTAAATCTTTACTTGCAGAAAATCAGAAGCAGTTTTTAATCAAAATATTTCATTACTTTTATTTTAATACCAGCTGGACCCGCGACTTCGTTCGCGATTGCCTCACCTGACGACTAATTAAGTTCACATTTAAACATAGTCTCTCATATTATGAAACGCCGCCGTGCAAAAAATCGTGTAGTGTCTACGGGGGATAGCATGTTGTCATCTTCAATCCCATTCTTTATCCACACGACTTTTAGCTACGACTCGGCCAGCGTCAGTGTTAAGAAGTGTCATACTCGTCTCACTTCTTACTGATGGTTCCGTTCAGCTGGGGCCCTATTCTGCTATACTAATCGCTTCACTATGACAGGGGTATCGACACAGAATGACACATTTGGGTATTCCACCTCAGATGAAAGAAATTATGATAAATGCAGATGGAGAGACGTGCGTCAAGTTTGAAACTATTAATTTATCTCGCACGCACTATCTGGAGTTTTATAAATCTAAGGATTCTACGTGATGATTCTGCGACGATTCCATTGTCATACTGAAGCAATTGTATTGCAGAATTGGGCTCCTGATCCATTTGACTGGACCACCGTAATTTGTTTTTTCTTTAGTAGGTAGGTACAGTTGGCTGTGTACCACAGTAAAAAATATTTTTCTGTGGTCTAGTTAGTTTAATTGGACCACTTACTGCAACCAAATTTCGGTAGTACAGTTAACTGGTCCAGCTAAACCACCATATATCATGTAAGGTAGGAACCTAACTTATTTTTCCAAGACGCCTTAGTAGGTAGGAACCTAACTAATGGGTGCGTCTTGGAAAAATACATACATAGGAACTTACCTACCCTCTATCTACTAATTTTTTTCTTCTAACTCCAGATTATTTCATCAATCTACTGATTTTCTACTCGACTTTCTACTGATTTAGTCAAATTCGATCTTGCAACACTGTTTCTAACAAAAAGAATGCATGAAATCGGACGACGCGTAGACCCGTCGTGATGCGCGGTTAAAGAATTCTACTTTTTCCTCTCTCCCAGGGGAACCTTACTGAATTCCAGGATAAAATGTATTCCATGTCCTTCCTTGTAGTATGAACTCAAAACGTGCCAAGTTTAATTCCAACTCATTACCTATGTAGTTTCGGCGTGATGCGCGGTGAAGGAATTTGACTTTCATCCCCTCCTCCAGGGGAACCTTACTGAATTCCGGGATAAAATGTATCTTTCCTCATAGTATGAACTAAAATCATGCCGAGTTGCATTCGATTTCATTAAGTAGTTCCGTCGTGATGCGCGGTTAAAGAATTTTACTTTCATCATCTCTCCCAGGGGAACCTTACTGAATTCCAGGATAAAATGTATCCCATGTCCTTCCTTGAACTCAAATAGTACCAATTCAGTCCAACTCATTCAGTAGTTTCGGCGTGATGCGCGGTGAAGGAATTTTACTTTCATCCCTTCTCCCAGGGGAACCTTACTAAATTCTGGGATAAAATGTATCTTTCCTCGTAGTATGAAATCAAATTATGCCGAGTTCCATTCGAAATCATTCAGTTGTTCCATCGTGATGAGCAGTTAAAGAATTTTACTTTCATCCCCTCTCCCAGGGGAACATGACTGAATTCCGGGATGAAATGTATCCCATGTCCTTCTTCGTAGTATGAAATCAAATCGTGCAAGGTTTCATTCCAACTCATTCAGCACTTTCGGCGTCATGCGCGGTGAAGAAATTTTACTTTCATCCCCTCTCCCAGGGAAACCTGACTGAATTCCGGGATAAAAAGTATCCTATGTCCTTCCTCGTAGTATGACCTAAAATCGTGCCGAGTTTCATTTCAATACCTTCAGTAGTTTCGACGTGATGCGCGTTTAAGAAACAGACAGACAGACAGACAGACAGACAGACAGACAGACAGACAGACATGAATGAAAAAAAATACAGTTTTGGCTTCAGTATCGATAATAGAGTGCCCTCCAAAAAAAATTTTCAAAATATCTTCAATGTACAGAATTGGACCTGTTACAGTTTTATTATAATAGATAAGTTGCTGGATGCGGCAAGCTGAAGACAGGGCGCTATGGCGCTCATTAGGGGAGGCCTATGTCCAGCAGTGGACTAACATGGGCTGATGATGATGATGATGTTTAATATTATAACTATCATTACCTTTCCCACCATTTCTGCTAACGGATATTTACTGAGGTAGGTAGGAGGTATGTAACGATCATACTGTCAGTTATCTAAACAAGTTGTGTGAGCGACAAAGCAATACCGAGAGCAAATTAAATTCTATTAGAGCGACATCAGCAACGTATGATTACGTGACAGCGACACGAAAAATATCTCATTCATATTTGATTGAAACAAGACGGGTAGGTAATGAAATTCATTGCAAGTATAATTATAGCTGTGCCGTAAATGGTAGTTAGGGCAGAGTAGAGAATTATATACATAGTCCCATTCGGATGTGTCACTTTGTGGCGAACACCACATGACATGTGAAATTCTATAGTTCATTTCTCCCAAACAAGTACTAATAAATTCTAAGAAATCAAATAATATCTCAAAAATATCGACTTCGACGGTACTTGAACCCGCATCCTTCCCTCAGTACGGGAATGTGCTATCCAACCACGTGGTCAAGTGACGTAAGAGTCGAAAATCTCTGAGACTTCCTACGGACTCTAGGGCCGTTAGCTCCACCTACAGGGAAACATTGAAGTTTATCTAATCCTGTTCAAAGACTAAAGTTACATTTAGTTCGTTTGACGAGAGGTGTCGCGTTTGCTCAATTCTATTTTTTTTGTTATTATAAGCCCTCACACTCAGGGTAATTTTTAAGAAATCAAATAATATCTCAAAAATTTTCGACTTCGACGGCACTTGAACCCGCAAGTGACGTCGAAAATTTTGCGACTTTTTTAGGTACTCAGGGTTGTTTCTAAGAAATTACCCAGAGTACTTACGCACTGTCATAAAAAAAACAAAAACCTTAAAAAATTCTAGTTAGATAAATGACAATTTTAGATTTCGGTAAACCTTTTCAATTAGTTTGCATTTATTTCTCAGAATATAATAAAAAACTTGGATGCTGTTACTTTACATTCCATTAGGTACCTACTTGTAATTGAAAGCTTGAAAAAAACAAAATCAAATACCAATCATAGGGGTAATTCGGCGACCCAAAACCCCGGACCTACCCACCTCAATCAATAACGGTTCCAAGAGCAATTTTTCATTTTCACTGTTTCCACCACTCTTCGATATCACCGTACAATATACCGTTCATGAAGAAACTGAGAGATGACGACATGTCAAAGCAGATTGATCAGTCAGATAATACCCTCGCGACCGGTTATTGAAATTTTAAATTGGACTCTATTAAATGTAAAGGACGGCGGTTGTTACAGCTCTTTAATGGTAATAAAGTGCTTTCCTGATACTAATATAAACGTTGTAAGTGGTGGTAAACAGCCTAGAGAATCTTGGAAAGCGCGCTTCATCATGAGTACAATTTAGACCACCTGTGAAATGGCATCTGCGAGGGACCCTGTTAGGTCTACTTTGACTGGTGACGTGTGATTCCAGACGCTAAAACTGTCAAATCAAATCAAAAACTCTTTATTTCCATAAATACAATAAATGTACACTTAGAAAAGGTCAAATCATAAAACTAAAAACTGACACGGAAATAAAGTGATATTTTTGATTTCTGTCGCTTCGGTATGTAGACTAAAGTAAAGAAGCGACGAAGAAACCTTTAGCCTGTTAGTTGTTATTTTTCGAGCTGGAGCAAAACTCGTCCCAAGCTTTTTTACCTACTATTCTACCTGTCCTTTACCTAATTAATACCTTCAAAAGTTCAAACTCACCGGGACGCATGTTCATTGGATGATAAGTAAGAACTCTTCAAAATTTTACAGATATTTACATCGTTTCGTATTTCGGCAAACGTAGTGTAGGACGCCCTCCGGCCAGGTGGGATGATGACATACGAAAAACAGCAGACAGATTCTGGATGTGGCAAGCTGAACACAGGGCGCTATTACGTTCCTTGGGGGAGGCCTATGTCAATGATTGGACTAATAGGTATAAGTTGTTGTTGTTGATGATGATGATGATATATTTGATGACAGAAGACATGGCAGAAGTGCAATTTCCAAATTGCACTTCTGTTTCACATAAGTGCGAATCGCGATAAGCGCGTAAGACCCGTTTGTACAGTAGCGCCACCGTTACGATGAAGAAATATTGCTTTATTTATTGCCAACAAACAGCCCCCTTAGCTTGAGAAATTAATTTCTAATTACTAACATTATCAATTTCGTTTTACTCTCGAAACGGATGTTGTCTGTCTGATAGGGTATAATTACGCTGTATGTACGCGATACTGCAGCTTAGCCCTTACTGGAAACGAAACACTTGTAATCCAGTGGATAAATAAATTCATGGCACTGATATTAGTAAGAAACTGATGACGATTGAATAGGGTTTTAACTTATTTGATTGGAATTTAATGAAATTTTGTCACTGGTGTCAATTCAAATGTCAAACTCAAACTAAACTAAACTAATTTGACAGCACTAAAAATCATACCATCCATCCATCCATCCAACCATATATTATCAGACTTCAATCGTTATTAAAGACAACGGCAAAAAATTTAGTTTTGTCAAATTATTTTAGTTTCATATTGGCGACATCTGATTTGACTTTCAATGTCAAAATTATTAAGTAAATAGAACAAGCGTTCATTCTTTTTGGTCAGACATAAATAACAAGGAAGGTTATTTCTTGTCTTGAGTGAGTAGGCCCTCGGAACAGGGCTAGAGTAGGCCAGTCATCAAATGCAAAACATTTATCATTCGCAATCAAAGCACGTCGCTGTAGCATTGATTAACAGCTTGTGCTATTCTACTGCTGACACTACCGTGAACATAACCTATGGTGTTGATAATTGGATCATACAAAATGGTATGGTAAGCGGAAGTGAAACCGGCGGCTTTTCGAATGCTGAATATGGTTGGTTCCCCTAAAACTAGTGAAGATTTTTCATTATCACCACGCTTCGCAGGCGAATTTATGATCGAAATAGGGGTGTTAAAAATACACAGAAGAAAGCTGTTGTCCTCTAGTAGACCCTTAGATTTTTGGTGTCCCTTAGTTGGCTCTTATGAAATCCGGTTGGGAAATGATATGGATGGGTCAATTCTTACTTTGCGAATGCAACAGCCATTTAGATTTATACCATTTAAAAATCGCAGTGATCATTCGAGCCACCGTATAAGCCCCCTTTGACTCGTGCGTTAGCTATAATAAACTAATTCGAAAGCAGTAAAAAGGTTACCGCGCATTTCTTTTCGATACAGATTAAATGGACAGCGATGTTGTCAAATTAGTTTATTTAAGTTTATGTAACAACTGAATCCACACTAATGTACCTAATTGTATAAATACAAAGGGATCTAAAAACAACTAATACAAAAACACCGTTAATTAATCGTAAAATTAGTAACGGCCAATAAAACATTGCGATACGATTAATTTAACTTTGTTCCACTCGTATTATTAAAACGACACGCTTTTAATTGAATTATACTTTGACATTGGAATATATTTAATGCTTATAAGTTTAATTTTGCTTTGCTGTTAGCACAGATATTATAATACTATAGCTGTTACAAAGAAAATTAAATCTAAATTAGATTTTATGCTCTTCTTCTAAAAGAAATTCGGTCGGTTAGAAACATTTAAATGTCGTTTTTGTCACACATTTTCATTTTACGTCGATGGTTACCAACGAAGCTACTGTACTAATTATTTTTCGGAAGAACAACCTTATTATTCTAAGAATAATTAGTAATATAAGGCGCTGCTATTGCATGTAGCTATTTTATCTACCAATAGCTTATTTTACATCGGAACTCTCAACATAGCAATGGATAACTTTAGCGGCCCTTACCAATAATAAATATCATGTTTAGTACATGAATTCTCAAAGTAAGCCGCCGATAGGTAAGTCTACCATTGATGTGGCTAATTAATCGGAACACTACTGGCCATGTCAGTGCGCCCCTGATTCATGCTGGTTGAAATCATACCGAGCGCGCCGCAGCCGTGTCATTAATTACATTTTATTACTGTTTGTTCAATCACCAGGCCAGAGGGTCGAGAAACTGCCGATTTACTCTTTGACATATAAGTAACTAGTTTATGCCCGCGGCTTCGCACGCGTTGTTTCTCTAAACGTTTAAAGGTGATTTCTATCCCATGGGAACTGATTTATGGGATAAAAAGTATGTTTGATTGCAGGATTAGAATTACCTGGATGCAAAATTTCAGCCCGATCCGTTCAGTAGTTTTGGCGTGAAGAGGTAACAAACATCAATCCATCCATCTATACAACCATCCAAACTTTCGCATTTATAATATTAGTGTGATTGATGGTACAAATTAGGTACACGAAAGTAGAAAAAAAACAGTGAATTTCGATCGCATAGGAGGGGCCGGGCCAAAGCAATGAGTAGAATTAATTGTCACCTCGTAGTGTCACTACAGCAGCGTAGCATCCTACATAATATTATAAAGGCGAAAGTTTTTACCGTTGTGTATTTAGCCGAAGATAATGCCAAAAATACTGATTGGATCAGGCTGAAATTTTGCACACCTGAACATCTGGACCTGTAAATATAATAATAATAATAATAATAACAAAAAAATTAAAAAAAATGACACCGCCCGTGTCAGACGTCTGTTTTTGCAAATTTTTATTTTATTTACAATTTGATGGCAAAATAATCATTTAATACGCAAAGCCATTAACCAAGAACTGAATTGAATAAACATGTAAGAAAATGATCACAAGAGCACGTACGAGGGCGGCTACAAAAGCACTCCGACCACCACCTCCGCAGCCCGTCTCGACTAGCTCTACATCCACATCTTCGTCCTCAGATGAAGAGGAATTTCAAACGCCGCCTGAGACGAGTGATGTGTTGAGCAGTGAAGACGAGCTGCCACCGTTGCCTCGACCGCCGCGAACACCTGTGCGGCGAGGACGACCTACGCTGTCAGCTGGCTTGGGACCTGTAGGGCACACAGCCCCGCGACCGGCCCCCGCCGCTGACGGAAGAGTGCGTCGCATGAAGTGGACACAAACAATAAACGAAAATGTCATGCGCGCGTACTATAGGGCTACAGAGGGAGGAACTAATTTGACTGCGTACCGTTCTAGGATAATGCCGTTGTTTCAGGCCCTTGAACCGACTGTCAACATTAACGTGCAGCGACTATCTGATCAGGTACGGGTCATTCAACGCTCAAAGCTGTTGGATGACATTGTACTTGATCAGCTTCGACGTGAGGTGCTCAGTGCTCAAGTGGTGAACCATACGCAGTGTAACCAGGCTGTTACATTGCCACCGCGACACATCACATCAACACCAGTGATCTCCCAGCCTGATTACGCTGTGGAAGAGGTCAGTCACGAGAGCATTGAGGTAAGTACCCACAATGATGAGCAATTGCTGCGATTCTAAGTTATAAAAATTCAAATTTAAGACCACGTCTGCCTCGCTTCCCCACCCATAGACGTAATTTAGCTGTAGTGGGGGCCTTGAACCCACTACTAGTCCCATATCTACTGACTAGTAGTGATCTTACTGATACGCACTCTATTCTCTACTGTGGGGCTATTGCGGCCTGCCGCGTTGCGCAGGTAAAGTTTCCGGACTGTGACCGTGCTCCGCGCCAGGCTAGCAGTACCCCTACTTGGCAGCAGCGAATAGAGAGGCGTATCAGTAGGTTCAGGACTCTCATAGCTAAGTTAATTTGCTTTAGGGAGGGCAACCATAGACCTCGGGTTATGCGCTTTGTGACACAGGCTTTTGACGGAACTGAAGTTCAACCTCAGAACTATTTAGCCTGTGCCACAGAGCGCATAGACTATCTAAAGCAAAAAGTCTATGCGTGGGCAAGCCGAATTAGAAGATACAAAAAGCGAGTTGACAGATTTTGGCAGAATCGCATCTTTCAAAGTGACCAAAGGAAAGTTTACCGCGATTGGGAGAAACCCGATCTACGTGTGTCTGACGATCAGGTACTGGATGCCGAAACCGGAAATAATTTTTGGCGAGGCATCTGGTCAATACCGGTCGAACATACGGAAGCGGACTGGATGAATGTGGTAAATTCTGAATGCGAAAACATCGAAACCATGGACTCTATCACCATCTCTCCGCTAGACGTAAGTAATGCAATCTGCTCGGCCCAAAACTGGAAAAGTCCTGGCCCGGATGGATTGCATAACTTTTGGCTAAAATGGTTTCGGTGCTCACACTCAGTTCTAGCCACACAATTCCAAGAAGCAATTGAGATCGGGTCACTCCCACATTTTATGACGACGGGTGTAACTTTCCTGCTCCATAAGTCTGGTAGTACTGCGGAACCGAAGAATTATAGACCTATAACATGCTTACCCACCATCTACAAGCTACTTACATCCATTCTGACCACAAAAATTAACACGCATATTGTTACAAACAATATTTTGGCATATAATCAGAATGGATGTAGGGTTGGGTCCCGTGGTACTAAGGAGCTCCTCCTCATTGACATGGCCATTAGCCAACAGGTCAAACGTGGCAGAGGGAACTTGTCGGCTGCATGGATAGACTATAAGAAGGCTTATGATTCGGTGCCTCATACTTGGCTTGAGAGGGTCTTAGAGTTGTATAAAGTAGATACTACTTTAAGATCGTTCTTGGGATCATGTATGAGGCAGTGGATCACTGTTCTTCGTCATCCAGGGAGCCGAATGGATCCACCTGCCACCAATGATTTGATAAGAATAGAGAGGGGTATATTTCAGGGCGACAGTCTGAGTCCCTTATGGTTTTGCCTAGCTCTGAATCCACTCAGTACTCTACTGAAAGATTCAGAAATAGGCTATCGCCTTCGGAGAGATGGTGGGGTCATTTCTCACTTGTTGTATATGGATGATCTCAAACTATTCGCACCGAATAAAACGCAGTTAATGGCCCTTCTGAATATCACACAGATATTCAGTAGTGCTATTAACATGGAGTTCGGTGTTGATAAGTGTGCGGTCATACAAATACAACGAGGGAAAGTTGTAAATTCTAGTAATTTACAACTTTCAGAGATAATGTCTCTCAAATCTCTCTCAGAGGGTGAAACCTACAAATATCTTGGTATGCCAGAAGCGTTGGGTATATTGGACGGGGACATAAAGCAGTCGGTGAAGGAGCGCTTCTTTTGTCGCCTTACAAAAGTGCTAAATAGCCTTTTGTCAGGTGGCAACAAGGTGCGTGCCTTCAACGGCTGGGTTATGCCACTGCTCACTTATACTTTTGGCATACTGAGATGGACTCAGACTGAACTAGACGCCTTGGACTGTAAGGTTCGTCAACTTTTAACCACACATCGCATGCGACACCCACGAGCTTCGGTAATGAGATTGTATATCCCGCGGAAATGTGGTGGTCGAGGCTTTTTAAACGCCAAGACCCTACACAACCGTGAGGTATGCAATCTCAGAAATTACTTCCATCAAGCCGAATACCAGATGCATCGCGATGTGGTTACAGTTGATAAGAACCTTACCCCTCTCTCCTTAGCTAACGAGAACTGGCGCAAACCTACGGTGATGAGCATCCAGGATCGGAAGGCTATATGGGAGAGCAAAGAGCTGCATGGAAGATTCTACAAGGTCCTCACAGGACCTGATGTAGATCTTCCAAGCTCAGTAAACTGGCTACGTTTCGGTGACCTCTTCGGGGAAACCGAAGGTTTTGTCTGTGCAATTATGGATGAGGTGGTGAAGACGAACAACTACCGAAAGTATATCATGAAAGATGGCACGATCGATATCTGTCGAGCGTGTCATCTTCCTGGAGAGACGCTTCGTCATATACTTTCGGGTTGTTCGCACCTTGCTAACTCTCAGTACTTGCACAGACACAACCAAGTAGCCAAAATTATACACCAACAACTTGCTCTCCGATATGGCCTTACTGGACCTGAAGTTCCGTACTATAAGTACACACCGGCGCCAGTTCTCGAAAACGGCCGTGCCACGCTCTATTGGGATCGATCTATCATTACAGACAGGACTATTCTGGCGAATAAACCTGATATTGTACTGATAGATCGGTTAGAACGGAGGGCGGTGCTCGCTGATGTCACCATACCACATGATGTTAACCTCGTTAAAGCTGAAAAAGATAAAATTAGCAAATACCTTGATTTGGCTAACGAGGTTGTCAGCATGTGGGATGTTGATTCAGCGACTATCGTCCCGATAGTCGTTTCGGTTAACGGCGTAATAGCGAAGAGTCTCGATCAACATCTCAAGAAACTCTCGCTAGGAAGTTGGATCAAGGGCCAGATTCAAAAGGCGGTACTCCTGGACTCGGCGCGCATCGTCAGGAAGTTCCTCTCTTTGCAGCCCTAGTCACCGGCCGCTTGAGCCTAGCTTCGCGGCCGGTGATTCACCGTTTTGATATATTTTTTACTGTAGAATAGTTTTATAACATTTTATTTTCTATAGTAAAAAATGTATTTTATAAACGAGATTAAAGAATAAATGAGTGTATAATAATAATAAAGCCTTTTTATTCCAAACTCCGAAATTACATTATATACAAAGTCTTTCGACTCAAAGTGTGCTTATGGTTTAGTTTGTAGGTGCCTAAATATTTACACTTAGTATTTACACTTGTTGAGAGAGTTGGATCCCTTCTTGGGTAAAGGCCTCCTCCATCTTCATCCACGACTGTCTGTCGAGTGTCTGGCTCATCCAGTTTTTTCCCACTATTTGTATTATGTCATCAGCCCACCGTCTATATGGTCTGCCAACATTTCTTTTGCCATCTGGTCCCTTCCATCGTGTAGTCTGTATGGTCCATCTTTTATCAGTGAGGCGTGAGATGTGCCCAGCCTATTTCCACTTAAGTTTTAGACCTGTAAATATAGGCTACTTTTAATTCCAAACCGCGTGTGAAGCCGCGGGCAAAAGCTAGTTAACAATCAAGGTAGGTCAATACATAAAGCGACAGCTGCGTTTTTATTATGGTGTGTAAATAAATATTATTTTCTTTATATCAGTGGTTCATTGTAGCCAGCTTGTAACGGTGGCCACACGCACGATCACTTTACGACTTGCGTCATCTCTATAAAGTGCGTTTTATCCTTTACGATTTCTTACGTGTGACATTAGCTGTATCCTTTTACATTTTACGCAATAGTTTACAAAAGTTTTCGTAATCAGATATTTAGTAAACTGTCCTTTTCTTCATTTCTAGCTTTACCCCATCTAAACATGTCCGAATTGACAACGTAGGCAATGCTGTAATAATACTTAATAATAACATTGAGTATTGAGTTATTTTATAATCTTGACGTAGAACTTGCCATTTGCTTTTGTCTATTCATACTGCACAGTTTACATATCGTGTACTGTAAACGGGATTCTAAAGTGATCGACTACGGATATCTAACAAAACAACCAAAATGGGATCATTTCATTGTTCTCACTATTATTTTGTACTCGTTCGATAAGCACACACTCCAATTGGAAGTGGATGTGTTCAACAGATCTTGGTTACCTGTTTAGACTCTATCATGTTACTTTGTGGCTGTTTTATGCTAGTTTATTTTGTACTGATTGCATAATAAATAGATTCAGTAGTGGTGTCAAGTTTCATGGAACTTTCAAAGCATATCGCTAATGCTAGCTGGATCATTCATCTTTTGCATTTCTAATAACGTTTGACTAGAAAATATCATAAATATATTTTCCGTCAGTCTCAGATTTCGCCATAACTAAGGTGAACTATGTAATCTGATATTATTGACCGCGGAATGATTAATTTATTAGAGTTTACCTCACTGGGTAGCTATTAGATATTATTGGGGTCGGGTCACAGTTCTTTGGTCAAAAGTGATTCCGTGTCTGCCGAGCCCGTAGAATCGAGCATTAAGGTAATAGACTCCGTAGGTGAACTGGGCCAATCGCTTTTCAATATGGACCTACCATTATCGCGAGATAAGTGAATACACCCAGCGCCGCAAGTCCTGCTAACTGAACCACTACAGATAAAACTGGTTGCAGTTATACTTGATGTAGAGGTTGTACTTAGGTTATTGGAAAATGACGTAAGCCTAGAAGAGTAAATGGAACTCGCCACCAGTTTAGCAACAATAGCTGTGGGAGACCTTTGTAAAGTAGGCAGTACCTACTTTAATTGATGATTCTTCGATGTTGATGATCTATTCAGTCGAACAAAAGGACTATACCCGATAGTTTTACTTGGAATTGAGATTTCGGTTTTGTAACCGTGCAATTTAAAGTTATGGCACATGGAAGTGACAAACTCCGAGTAAATCATAAAATTTTTGTTTAATAAAAGCTCCTCCTATACTACGGGCTTTATTATTATAGAAAAGAGTTTTTTGTTTTGTTCGATGTAGGTTTTATTAAAAGTAATTGCGTTATTATTGGAGGCATTATTTATCCGCAATGCGCGGCGGTCACGACTGGCGCTACTAATACGGCGCACGCGCACGACTCGTCCCATTACTCGGCTAAATTAATTTCACTTAATGCCCATCGATTATCGTATTGAATGATAATCGTATAGTTTCGGCGATCGTGATGGACGCGATTCGTGGGCCCCCCGCGAGCTCTCCTCTACTGGACACGATCTCTACTGATATTGGCTAGACTGGCACAATTGCTGATTTTTTCAATCAGCTTTTAAAAGCTCCCCCTCAAATGCTTCGACGGGAAAAGTTTAACAATTTAGGTTTATATCTCTTGACTGAAATTAAAACAACCTTTAAAAGACTTAATCTAAACTCGAAAGCTCCTATTATATGTCGACTATCGTGGAAAAGGATTCACGCAAGAAGATCCATAGTTATTCTAACAAGTTGTTCCGTTAGAAATACACGGAGTATCTTTCTTGCTACAGCCGACAGCGGCAGCCGCGCCACTGCCTTTGAAATGTCGTGTTCCACAGAAATACTCCTGCCAGATTAGCTTCTAAGAAATGTAATGGTATCAAATTAAACCATTGTCTAACACGGTGGCTCTATACGAGTAACAGCGCTAACAGGCTTTTGTATACTGAAACAATTTGTGCAGCATTTGTAAGATAATAGATGATTAGCTTATAAAATGAAGCTGTGGGTATAGGACACTGCACAAGAGCTCTTTCTTTTTTCTCAGTTTTCGCGATGATACTTGGCCCAGAAAATATTTCACTGAATTGAAGCAACTGCTTACTAAATTTGCTAATTTAGCTATACAGTTTCAAGTTATACAATTGAAATAGGTCATAATTAATGATCGATAGGCGTTGCCTCATTACATTAACCGACTTCAAAAAGGTTTTATGTTCGGCTGTATGTATATTTTATTTATTTTTATGCATATTGGTCAATTATGGACCGATTTTGAAAATTGTTGGTGAGAATAATCTGTAGGCAGTCCTTATTTACTTTATTTCCGAAGGATTAGTATTAATTGTTCTACAAAACTTAGAAACAGTGTAAATATTAATGAATTTGAAGCGTTTTTATTTTTATTCAAATCAATTGAATTATTAAACGGGTAGCTATATTTTTCCATTAAAATGTAATGTTAATAACTCTCATCAATGATGACCTGTGAAATTGTTTACCTATCTTTTTCCTTCATTGTTTTTATGAAAACGCTTTTCCATGCAAGTTTACCAGCCAAGACATACCTTCTTATCTTACGTAGCCCAACTTGCCTAACACATACATTGTATGATTAAAACTTGAAGACAGCTCTAGGTAGCAGTTCAGTGCAGTAATGGCCAGCCTTGTAGCCCATCCATAACATATTTCTCATTCATCGATATTAATGGTACATGACGGACCGCCGCGGCCGCCGTACAAATGAGCAACCGGCTCACAGCCGATTATATTTATGTGAACATCGTCTTATTCCTTACTGGCTTCTGCTTGCGGCTTTGTTTACAGAATGGCTGATAAAATATTTATCTAAGTTTTGTGTCAGAAACTATAGCTCCCGCAAAACTCCATTGCCGCCATTGTAATTTTATGCAAACTTACATATGACAGATACTCAAGCGGGGTTAAACTAAAGCCTTTTTTATTAACCCCCGAAGCAAAAAGAAAGGGGTGTTATAAGTTTAACGTGTCTGTCTGTGTATCTGTGTATCTGTCTGTGGTTTCGTAGCTCCCAACGGATGAACCGATTTTCGTTTAGCTATTTATGTGTCATAGATAATTTTTTGTCGGGGGGTTTTTAAATTTTTTATTTTGTTCGTGTTTGTTTAGAATGTAACGGGCAACTAACACGAACTATTGATGAGATATTATATAAAACTAAGCTCCAGAGATCCCATGCAAATTTATAAGCACGACATGTGATTGATTATGTAAATTGGCCAAATCAATAAACTCTTGTTTGAATTAGGGAGCTTAAATCAAAAACACTCAATTACCATAATCTTCATCAGAATGATACCTACCTAGTGAAGTTTTAAAACGTTATTAAGCACACGACCACGTTAATACTTAATGAAGTTATGATAATTCCCTTATCTCCGACATTCCGTAATGAAGAATTTCGTAACAGCTTAGAGCAGCTTAAGGATCTAATTGTGTTTAATTGAGAATGCTTGTACCGGTAGACTTGACCCTGGTTGATCTCATAACGCACAGGAAGACAAATCGACCTCATTAGAAGGCGAGACATGGCTTCCTAATCGACATTCGGCAATTCAAACATTTTATTTCGCTCCGCATGAAGCTGTGTCTTAGGAAATTTAAGAATCTCGATGCCATTGAATTTTAAATATACTATCACATGAGATTTATGATGGCATTAACCTACGAAATGGTTGTAGGGTTTTGAAAATATTGCTTGAATGTTTCTTTGAGAAAAATCATATTTTTATTCAACAAAGGTGCACGTACTTAGTTAGATGTTGTTTTGTTATAGTAGAACTGTTTTAGATCGTTGCTTGAGAGAACATAAAGAAAATCAAAATAAGGTAGCATGTCCACGTCGTCGGCTAGCTCCTAAACGAGGTTGTTATTGTTTTCAAACAGGCCGCAGCTGCGGGTGCTATGCAATGGTATTGCTGCACTGTTATTTATTAACATTTAATTTTCATTAGGAAAGGCGATTAACGCTATTAACCGAGCCCGTAGCCGTGCGCCGTGCGCTATTGACCGGAGCTGGATGTCCCGCGACGGATTTAGTTTCACGACTTACACGTAGTAATGAACCGAATTTAAGATAACTTTCACCAGATGAATATCTAAATATTTAAAACGCGATAAAATATACCTTTTAATGACTACCCTGCATTTTATTAGCCACGGGAAGCCGATCTCCGTTACTTTACCTCCACCTGATACAGATTAGAAAAACTACACATACATTTTCTTTTATGGCTTTTAGGCATTTTTATTTCATATTTAAATTAATTGAACGCAAACAAGACTTGGTTTATGAGTAACTAAATAATTGAACATTTTGTAACGGCGGCGGCAAGTAAATGAGATCGGGTAGAGATTGGAAAAGGGGAATTTCAATTGAAATAATATTCAGGTTCTATGCAATTTTTATTAGTCTTATCACCAAGTTGGGTCGTAAACTTATTGTATTGGATGTTGCAGAGGATAAATAAAAAACTAGACGTTTTAAACACTACTTTGTTTTAGTAGTAATGTTGTCGAAACAGTTAATGGCATGTTACATGATATTTATAGCGTCTTTTTATTGTTATTAGTTTAGTTATCACGTCGCATGGAGAATAGGATGATTCTTTTACTTTACAGTTTTAATGCAGTGTGAAAGCGCTGTCCTCCATTATTATAAAGGTCATAAATTAAGCAGCATACTCTCCCCGCCTGCGGAGAATCAACATTAGTTCCAAACATCTCGAACTGTAAACAGCATCCCTATAGCGCTTATTGGACCGCCCGTCTCATTTCATTTACGAAACTAAAATAATTACGCATGTAGATTCCGAATATAATGTTCTCATTGATAAATTTATGGGCAAAGAACACGTTATATGGTTTCGACGACATACTTCAAATATATTTTTATAATAAATATTCATGAGTGATAGACGCATTGCGAGGCTACATGGCTATAAGTCAACGAAAGGCGGCTGGGTGAGCGGCGCCGGCGCCGGCCGCGTCCCCCAGGCTCTGCTCTTCCCTATATCATTGTGATGCCTCGTCTAGCTCACTAAATCATTCCTGCTCCAGTATTCCAATAGCTATTTCAAACTACAAAGCTTTTGATGCTTTTTCTGTCCTGGTATAGACACACTTCATAGCGCTTTCAAGCACTTCTATAATTTGTGTAGTGTTTTGTATTTTTGAAATTAGTCATATATATAAGTAAATCGTACACATGAAGATGTGAAGTGCTGCTTACTAAATGTATAAGTTGAATATTTCTTCGTCGATATACCTATCTACACCACTCTGATGCTTAAATCTAATACTACCTCTAGTATGATAATATTTATATTAGCCATGTCCATACTCTGAGGGTTCATAATTTTTATGGATGTTTTCTTTCTACATAAGCTGTCTTCACATAATTTAACTGTTATTACTATGGAAATCTAATTTGCTGTGTTGTCTTGTTTTGTTCGACGACCAAGTTACCTACCGGGAGAAGCCTTTGAAGCTAAGAATTCCCACAATTTATGCTTAAACTTTAAAAGATCATGCTGTTTAACATTGAAGAAAAAGTTTTTGAATACTATTTCATTTTACATGTACATAGAAGATAAAATAAATTTATTAGTTTTGATGTTAATTTCATAAAAAAAGGGTTTATGCTTGTTTGGCTTGGGTCAGGAACTTATAATATTTTTTGACCTAATTTGAAGTTTAATTAAATCTAAAACATATTTTTCTGAATATAACTTTTGATAAAGATATAAAATGACCTCAGTGGGTATTAATTTGTGGTGTAAACGACATTGCTACTGTATCGCTACCGAGCGGCCCACTCTGCGCGCGCGCCGCTTGGCACGCGCCTTCCGCCCACGGACCGTCTTCCATCTTCTAAATACAACTGTTACGTTACTGACTGACAATCACAGCACATCCTCGTTAGGTCTGAATATATCTTTACTTATTTTTTATATTTTAGGTACATTTTCTTATTTTCACTTACAAAGAATGCAAGTGTGTACAAAATACCTACAAATGAAACAGTTGCATCTGTTGTAAACGATAACTGTTTTCATCTCATTCGATAGAAGCGAATATGACTATTACCATTCAAAGATGTCTATTCATTGAGGCGTTTACGCAATATCGAAAAATAGTTCGAACAAACTGATTACTTGATAAGACATGACATCCCATTAACAACCTAACTCCTCTCCGTTAAAAATCTACGCCATCTATTAGTTGTAACTGTACTGAGGTTATTAAAGACTTCTTCCTTGAAAAAGTCTTTATTATCTGTTTTAGTATTAGTCTTAACTATTTTATTTTATTTAACCTCATAGGGATAACAAACAATCATACTTAAATATTAACAGATTATCTTAAGTAAACTAAATAGGTACTAAACTATGAGATAAGTCTCTAATTTTAAAAAGAGTTTATGGTCTCCGCCCAATTTTTAACTTATTTCGCATTAACTACCAAAATCTTCTTTATCCAGCTTTACTCGCCAGGATATCAAACAACTTTAAAACGGAATAAAATTAAATATTTAGGATATTCCATTTTATTACCTAGTTTACAACAAAAAAACCTTTATATATTTATATGTACATAATTTTGAACATCCGAGACACTTTTCTCAGCATCACCCAGTCCCAAAGTAAGCAGAGCTTATTGATAGGAAATCACCTTATATGCCAGTTGGTATCATGTTTTACGTTCAGAGCATAAAATATGGAAATAGATTTAAAATGGGTAGGTACTTATTCCTTCGTGTGTTAGAATCTTTGCCCGATACATATCTATTTCACTTATGTAGCTACGATAACTATTAATAATTCGTTTTATTATTTATCAACTTCAAATCATCAATGCCGTTGGTAAGTATCGAATTTTATAGCGTTTTAATAACTTCAATAATAAGACTAAATGATATTCCATAAGCATGTAACATCAGACTTTATTATGTGGTGAAACCCAACTAATTTATCGATAACAAAATACCTATTACATTACCAAAAACCATTAAATATTTAAAATATCATACAGTTGTCGGGTTTGTAATGAAATAAACTTCAGAGTTCCATGTTGCCTTTTGAAATATTCGGAGTTTATTTTGCGACCATAATTGCATTTGTAAAAATTATTTTGAAGGGACAATTTCCCTTAAGATTCTTCATTGTAATGGAGTCGTTTATTATTGATCAGTACCTAATTTTTTTTACTTTGCAGTTTCGATAAAACTGTTAGTTCCTAGTACGAAATTTTAATCTAATTTTGCGACCATAGCCTGTAAATATAATTAGACCGTAATTTCCGACGGTTATGTTTTCTAAGATATTAAACTATTCGACTGAGATACATCAGTGTAGAGCTCACCCTTTAACTGTTTGTGTAACGATGCACCAAGTTTAAAAATTTCTGGACATCTATCAGCTAATTCGATTATAGATTCCGTATCTTCATTTAAGTTTTATGCCGTCCTACCTTTAACTACGACGCAAGTGGCTTTCCTAATGTTGTGTTCATCATGTACCTACTAGCAATAATCATAAATTAATTTAATAGATCATAGAAATCAGCTTATGACATTCGGTTGTGTCTGTAAACTTCCCAAAATTACTTTAGTAATATTTTTTGTAATAAATTCGATCTCCACTGGCTTTTCTGTCCTATGGCATACGAATAGCAGTTATGATAATTAGTTGCATCTCCTTAATAACGAGTGCGTCCAGAGTTTCGGCTCTTCCAAAATGAATGCTTGACCCGATGCTCTCAACTCATGAATATTTAATATTTACAAATTATTAATCCAACACTTATCCATCGCCGTTCATGAGCATTCCATTTCCATACGATTCCGTACGTTACCTACTTTCAATTCGTTGTAGACCTTTTAATTATTTCATAGCTGTTTTTAGCATTGCTATTGCGGTTACTTCTGGCACATAGTATTTTTAGTATTCAAATACATATGTTTTTGTTTTTCATCCTGTCCTTATCCCATTTTAGGCACAATATGTATTTTCTTCCATTCTCGTTATTTATGGCGTTATCACGATACACCTATATTATACATGTCACACATCCATTCATCGTTTCTCGTGTAGGTATATCCCCTTTAAGCTCCTAGTCTCGTAGTATTGTTGAATATCCACTATAAAAATACAAAATCTCAGCAAAAATGAGAACGCGTCGTCAATGTTTCAGCAATTTATTTGTCTTTGTATGTACCGTACCTATTTTCTCCAGCTTAACGCTGATGTATTTGTCTATTGAGAAATCACCGTTGTCGATGTTTTGGTGGGTACTAAGTTTCAATCAAAAACACCGCCCTTTCCATATTTTAAAATGAAAGCTTTTAATATAATGGATAGAGTTAACGTATCAGGCGGTAATCCCGATTCTTCGCTATCTATCGCTCGAAATATTCCTATAATGAACTCAGTCACGCGTACATTAAATTTAAATAAAGTGGCTACTGTATTAAAATATTGATAACACATTATTTTGTTGCTGTCCATTAAGCCTTCAACACACGCGCGCGGTTGTATACACTGATGGAAATATAAATATATACATGTTTTTTAATTGACCCTTCAAATACGTAATTTGGAAAAGTTGAAATTTTGCAAGGAATACGAAAGTTTATATGCATCTACGAAATCCACTTCTCGTGCAACTAGACCGGTTTTTCGTAAGTTATTTTAATAATACTTTCCTGACATGAGTTCTCGCCTTAATTGCTACTAATATTTCAATCGAATGTTTGAGATATGTCGGTGTTTCAAAAGGAATGGCTTAATAAAAATAAAAATTTGTGTGTTGTGTATAGGAGGCGAATAAATCCGGTGTGGAATGCTTCCCGCGTTCGGCGCGTGCGCTGTTATTAATTGCCGATCGCGGGCCGGTTTGCGATACCTGCTTTATTGGTATTGTGTACCAGCCTTATCTACGCTTGGGGGTCAACAACAGCTTTCTAGGATGCTTGCATATTTTTTATTGTTATTCGGCAAGTATTTTTTGATTAGCAAAAAGTCCTGTGTGTAGTGTGATCTTACTGTATTGAGGCAAAAATCTGATCAAAATTGGTTATCGAACTAAAATAATAAAAGGATCCCAAGAAATACCAACTAGCTAACATGATTTTCAATATTTAGTCCGAGACATTGAAAAGAATGAACACGACGCATTATGTTAAATCTTCTTTGTGTCTATTTAGAATATTTATTTTGTGACTTAATAGTGTAAGTGGTCCAAAGCGGGCTATTGTAGCAGATGAGATCAAGAGCCGTCACAGCATCCTCAAAGTCCAAGACGGCGCGATTGTTCCTCGACTTAACATATCAATTATGTCGAACACAAAGGTGGATAAGACTTGAGCGACGTGGATGAAATCATTAACTGATTGGTGTTTGTATAATTCATCAAGAGGTATTCCGGGGCCGGCCACTTAGCGCGTTATCAGATAGCCCTGTGTACCGACAACGCAGTAATGCATTTCTCTATTGTCCGAGCTATGTGAGCTTTTATCGGGTAGTGCCGATATTATTGGCTCGGTATTATGCTACTGAGTACAGAAGTAGTTTTTTTAGATACAATAAGCTCTGTTTACTTACACTGAGTACAATGTAAACTTAGCTTATTGTATCGAACTTTTACATACCTATTTAGCGTTGCCGGTTTACGCAAGCTGAAACTCTTTTTTATATTAAAATTTTTATAGATAATTTTTTGTTACAATTTATTCGATGGTTTTCTATAACTACTATTATACTACCTATTACCACTTTATGTTATTACTGTACTTAATTTATGGAGAGATCAGGGGGACCTCTGCCCAACGGCAGGATGTTACAGGTTAATTCTAATGATAAATATGATAATTATAAATACTAACATGATACACACATACTACATTATAATGATCTTATGAAGAATTATCATGAAACAAAAACTCTTTTTTCCTTAAATATAATAGATGTACTTACACTTAGAAAAGGTCTAATTCTTAAAATTAATATAGTATCAAGTCTTATATACCTAAGCCTTTAAAAATAAACAGTGCATTCTGTAAAATCTTTACTAACAACGAAAATTACAATCAAATTATAGAAACAAATTAGAACTAGTAGGTATTTACAATTGAACCAATTGAGCTTACTGTAGACTGTTGCAAACAATCTACAGGTAGCTGGAAGAGAACTCTTTTTAGGGTTAAGCTCGCCTTTGCCTTTTTTTTTCTTGCGAGATGTTTTACTTGTACTACCTATATGTTGTGCAATAAAGAAGTATGAAGTAGCTAAGTATAATAATAATAATAAATAATAAGGTGCTTAAGGTCTAAGCTTCTCTCTCTTACATCAGTTTAATTATGAAAATCTTTTAGTGAATGTCTTCAAAGCCTTGCTACATAAAATACATTTTGCGCTACTACCACGTCCGATCTTTAAATTAACCAATCGTGGTTTGCAAAATGATTTTTTACGATTTCACTCCCAGCCATTCATTCCAGCAAATTGCTTTATGAATAACTTATCTTATTAAAATGTAATTATTCAAACTCTCTATACATTTTCATACCTACGATACGATATTTGATGAAACCTAAAGAATATCAAACCGCACGGAAAGTTCCATTCATTTAAATTATTCTTGTGGGTATTGCACTGATGAGTCAGTTTTAATTTAGAATGTCTATTGAGTAATTTCGTGAGACTACAATTTTATTTCTTTGAAGTTTTCTCGATGAATTATTAATCCCTGGTATTTAAGAACGGGACTCTACCTACCGATCATAAAGCTTCGGTACCTCTTACAACGTTATTAATAAAACACACATTGACCTTTGTCCAAAAAAGCCACAGTGCAACGATGACCAGATTTACTTAGCATTGTGGTAAAATAAGTCAGTTTAAGTTAAGTTATGAGAAAAGGAGTTTTAGAAAAAAAATAACTCAAAACTCAAAGCGCATTTCCATTAAAACTTTACAAAACCTTCCTTGTCACGTCAGAAATTTTAAATTACTGAAGCTAA
The DNA here is from genome assembly GCA_949316285.1 of Eupithecia subumbrata. Lineage (NCBI taxonomy): Eukaryota > Metazoa > Arthropoda > Insecta > Lepidoptera > Geometridae > Eupithecia > Eupithecia subumbrata. The sequence goes on along the minus strand of OX438640.1, from coordinate 16,458,226 downwards.
CTAGGAAATAACACGGCCACGGGAGAAAACAATGGGGCTCCCCCTGTTGTCCCTCTACGTGTGTCCACACGTAGGTGCGCTAACATATACATACGTTTGTTTTTAGTTTGGCTTAAAAGCATTCAATTAACAAGCTTAGTGTTTTTAATAAGCTTTGTAGATTATTAAGGCAGACAGATTAACCTTTGGAATTTTCTTTAATGATCTATAATCTTTAGGTAGGTATAAATTCCAATTTTAGCATTTTTAGGGTTTTGAAGATCGAAGATCGGTTTCAAAACCCTTATGGTCTCGCTTTGTCTGTCCTTTTTTCCCTCCTTAATAACTCAAAAACTACTGCAGCTATCAACTTGAAATTTAAAATAATAATACATTTCGTGCGCCTGTACAGATTTAGAGAAAAATAAATGAAAAATGAAAATGAATATTTTCCATACAAATTGTGATGCCGAAATTTTAAAAGATACCTACAGAGTCATATGGGGTATCAAATGAAAGGTATCATTTTGTACATTTCAAAATATTTTTTGAAAATTTGTAGGTTTCATACTTTTTAAAATATTTCGAAAAAAGTCGAAAAAATACCCATTCCCCCCCCCCTATCTCCGAAGATTGCAGAGCGATTCATGTAAAATGTATGGAGCGTTGATAGACATGGATCTATATTTTACAGGAAAAATATAGAGAAGTTTGAAAAAAGAACACTTTTTGAAAAATGGTCAAAAAGGGGGGGAATAATTTTCAAAAGGGGGGGCTATCTCACCGAGTGGGATATCAAATGAAAGGTATCGGTTTGTACGTTTCAAAACAGTTTTTGAAATTTCTGTAGGTTTCATACTTTTTGAAATATTTTGAAAATAGTCAAAAAAATACCCATTCCCCCCCCCCTATCTCCGAAGTTTGCAGAGCGATCCATTTAAAATGTATGACGCGTTTGTAGATATGGATTTATATTTTACAGGAAAAATATAGAGAAGTCTGTAAAAAGAACACTTTTTGAAAAAAGGTCAAAAAGGAACTTTTTTCAAAAGGGGGGCTACCCCGCCGAGTGGGGTATCAAATGAAAGGTATCGGTTTGGACATTTCAAAACAGGTTTTTAAATTTCTGTAGCTTTCATACTTTTTGAAATATTTCGAAAAAAGTTGAAAAATTTACCATTACCGAACCACCCATTTAACCGAAGCATGCAGAGAGATCCATCTGAAATGTAGGTTGGTACCTACTATTCTTAGGTATTCGTTAAATTGCGAAGTCTCTAACCGGTACTTTTGATACATATTTGTGACAAACGTTCAAAACCCTCGGCGCGCGAGTTACACTCGCACTTGACGGATCTTGTTCGAGAATTGTATTGTTTACTTCATAAGAGGTGTTTTGATAGAAAATGTTTGGAAGGTTGTTTTTCAGGCAGTCATGTAAAGTTGAGCTTCTACATGTTCTGAGCTGGGCTTTGTCTCGGGGCACTGCAGCGGTACTAGCGCCATCATTTATGTCGACTGACGGAAATTAAAGAGAGAGAGGAATAAAAATGTCCCGCCTAATGACGGGCGCGGACCTCTTGCGGTGAATGTGTAATAATTTGCCTCGGGGACACGGCCCGACCGCGGCAAAGACTAAATAATTTTAATTACATGTTATTGATAAATATTCTCTCCCGGAGCGTTCGGATCTGTCGATAACGCCGCGCAATTAGGCGGTGACCTTTGACTTTACGATTTGTGGTGGGAACAGCGAAATGGGAAGCCGCGGGCGACAGCAGCCAACCGACGCAGGTCAACGCCGACACCGGCAGGAAACGACGTAAATAACGACCTCTCGAACCCGAGCTTCGCGATGAAACAACATCTGACACGTAGATTTGAACTAATCTTACTGCTAATTTAGTTCAAAGCGATAAAAACGCCCAATTATCCAAAACATAATCTACAAGAGGCCATAAAAGAACCCGGCCCGGCCCATAGCTTAACTAAATACTCATTATGAATATTGTCGAAGATGGTCGCATAATACTTAATCGTGGTCCGCGCAGCACGACTCTTAAAATTATTACGCGAAAGATTGAACGAAAATTAGTTGTCTCAAAATAAAGATACTTACAAAAATAGCCTGTGTGATGAGTCTGTTGTGCAACAAACCATTACCTATGAGTGCACTGCATGCCGTGTCGAGACTGTGAGACGTAGGTAGGAGAGGGGTGGATGTCAGGCCTTCACCCTCAGCCCATAAGTCGCGCGTCGGGTGGCCGATGAAAAGTATTTTGTCGCCAAGTAACGTCATGAATATTTAGTCGTTGCACGCCCCATCCCGGTCCAATACGACCTCATACGACCGACGGCGGCGGGCACAGATAAAATGTTATGGAAAATACAGAACAATCCAGAATACAAATTAAGCGAGCGCACTCATTATTTTTTATAGGTATTATTCCCCTACTCTCATTCCATGGGCTTATGTGATTATTTTTTAAGATTAGTTGAGTAACATCGAGTGCATTAAAATCAATTTTACTGAATGAATTAGAACTTTAATGTTGGTATAATCGATAAGTTAAGTCCATCGGCTTAAAATGTCAGGGCCCGGCGATCCGACATGAAAGTTCATCACATCGTGTTCATTATGGTGCGCAATAACGATCCAGATGACTTTATCATTATGTCAGGAGTTTTTCCATTATCAGACGAGATTGTACCGAAATTACGAAGGTACATAGGTATTATTCTGTTTTTGCTGATTTATTGCTTCGGATCGCGAAACAGTTTTATATTATAATGATGGAAGTCATTACTTTTATATTACCGTACTACTATGTTCTTAGAAAAACCATCTTTAGACTTAGTTAATAAAAGCAGTGTTTTTTCTCACAATCTTTGAACACAAACTTTTGACATCGGTTGTCGAAAGTTTGTGTCAAAAGACTCCACCCCTAACCTTTTAAGAATGGTTAGGGGTAGAGTCTGCAAAAATAGTTAAACATTGCAATGCGCGATTGTTTTAGTATTTTATTTTTCGTTTATTAAAACGAAGTGGGATCGGATTTGCGAGACAAGGACGAGCGAACGTCGCGCGGGGAAGGCGAGAAAGGAAGGCGAGAGCCGCGGAATGGCCAGCCCGCGCGCAATTTCACTGGTCTTTTTTTAGAAATTAGTTTTTTGCTCTAAAGTCTCTTTTGCAAAAAAATAAAACCATAATCGTATAAAGTACTTATTGGGGAACACGTAGACGAAATTTTATTGAAATATGATAAGTAACTAGCAAATGCAACTGCTTTTTCCGTAGAAGCATATGTTCAAAAATGAAGATTTAGAGGGAACTTAGCGATTTTTTTGTATCAAGTCAAGTTTTGTAAATCGTGTTTCGACTCCCATAACTTACTAACTTAAATCCTAAACTTTTGATGCTTATCAAAAAATTATTTTACATACAATGTTTTTTTGCCTTAAAATTGATTTTCCGTACAGTCAAAACATGGGTTTTGGGACTCACTTCACCTTAAGACACAACAGCGTTACAGACACAAATTGAAAAGAGCAATAAAGAAACAAAACGTTCTAATAATATTGGAAGGCACTTGATTTTTAGAAATAGCAGAGTAAAGCTCATTGAAATCATTCACAAGGTTTCAAAAATTAATTAATAACCCGCCCATTTAGTCTCGTAGGTTGCAAAAGCGATATATATGTCTATTGAAATTCCATTCATGCGATATTTTAATTGTGACGTCATTTGATCATAATTTTTACGATCCTGCCTATTTTTATTTAAAGCATTTATTTAAAAGACAGTGTTTTGATATGCCTCCTTGTCGTAAGGCAAAATAACTTAACTTCGTCATGATCAAATTACAAGACTAGAATCACATAATCTGGGAAATTGAGATTTATCTCAACATTATGAAAACAGGTTTCTATAATCCTGAAAACATAGAGAACAGTGAAGATAAAGAAATTATTAATTTATGAAGATGCGACGCTTGTTCGACGGCGAAGTTCGGTCTCTCTTATCCATTGCAGACCACCTCTAAAGTCTAATGGAAAAGAGATACGTACCTACCTCTACTGAAATGCATAATGTTGTGTGTGCTCCAATCAAAACGTTATTTGTCATCCGTCCGAGTCATTGTGGTGTTTGGCGGTGTGTGGTAACGCGGGGAGCACAGAATGGAGAGCATTCGGCTTCTGAATGTCGATTTAATTGCCAGATAAAGTCGAGCGTGTGGCCACAGTCTATCAGATTAAATAGCTTGCTCACATTCGAAGGAATGCCAAGCCATAATTTACATATTTAAATTATGGCTTGGCATTCCTATCTACGAACACTTTTATGCCTAGGTTCCTTCCTTACATACATCATAAGCTGTCGTCTATGTAAGAGCCCATTGAACAGAATTAAATGGGCTCTAACATAGGCTTCGTGTCATCATCATCATCACCATCAGCCTATGTTAGTCCACTGCTGGACATAGGCCTCCCCTAATGAACGCTATAGCGCCCTGTCTTCAGCTTGCAGCATCCAGCATCTGCCTGCAGTCTTTCGCAGGTCGTCATCCCACCCAGCTGGAGGGCGTCCTGTACTAAGTTTGCCGAGTCGTGGTCTCCACTCAAGAACACGCTTCCCCCAGCGGTTATCTTTTCTTCGCGAGATATGGCCGGCCCACACCTACTTCAGCTGGCTAATTCTTAGAGCTATGTCGATAACTTTGGTTCTCTGTCGGATGTATTCGTTACGAACCTTATCCTTCAGAGAGACTCCGAGCATAAATGTTTCCATAGCTCTTATCATAAGGCTTTGCGTGCCTAGCTAAAAATAACGACTCTGCCTGCGACCGTAGCAGGTAGAGCTAGTTGAAGACGTGCATGCGTGGTGTGTCATGGGCAATAAAAGTGTTAAAAACTATGGTTGAAATTGCTGGGCGAAGGTACATCGAAAGAATAGAAAACATTACGTACGCACGTAACACTGAATCTCGGGAAATATCTACCTAACTGTTGCAGTAGTTAAATAAGGAGTGAGTCAGCTTCTAGCTAGATGAGCTATGACTGAGCACAGCTATTGAAAGATAATGGTTTAGATGTTACGAAGCTTATTCGAGATGGCATATCGGTTTCAATGTTGTTTACTCTCTTGATGACTATGATATTTTTGTCTAAGTCGAAAATAATTGTTATGAAATTAATATCTACATCTTTATTTATTATTTTACTTATTGCTCGGCCAACATCTAGACGGACCATGGTTATGGTAAAAAATGATCAGACAGTAGCGATTGGCTTGATTAGGATTTTAATTAGATTTGCTTTTAATTTAATTTTAATTTATTAAGTAATCCGACAGTGGTAAATTTTACTTAAAACAGTATAAAAAACCTATGCTTAATATAAGGGATTACATAAAAAAAGTAAAAATGGTTAACAAAAAGTGAGTGGACCCTTATAAATAAAAAGATAAATATTAACATGAAATCAAATAGGTAGTTCAAAATAAGCAGTGAAGTGAAAAAATCATTTCAGTGGTTTCACGACGTGTGTTTCAGTGAGCGAGTGTGTATATGAGTTTGTGTTGTATGTGTGTGATGTGTTGATAGGTGCTAATGAAGCACCAGTCTCGTTGAAGTTTAGGCAACAGGAGACACCCGTCAGTAAACGTGTTATTTCAAACTGCAGATACATGGCCAATATAAACCACCAGTATAATCTGTAGTTGTTCCAATAAGCAATAATCCACACGAATGATAAATTTAAATTGTTGGTCGGTAGTCGAGTGGGCGCCTAAACACTACAAGGGCCCATAAAGCGACAAGTATGATAATGTTGAAACCATCTACTCAGTATATTATCTGCTCTAGTTCTGACATTTTGTACGAGCTCGATGAAAATGGCTGATGTATATTTGGGGTTTCGAAGATCGAAGATCGGTTTCGAAACCCTTATGGTCTCGCTTTGTCTGTCCTTTTTTCCCTCCTTAATAAATAACTCAGCAACTACTGCAGCTATCAACTTGAAATTTAAAATAATAATGCCTACATTTCGTGCGCCTGTACAGATTTAAAGAAAAATAAATTAAAAATGAAAATGAATATTTTCCATACAAATTGTGATGTCGAAACTTTAAAAGATACCTACAGGGTCACGTGGGGTATCAAATGAAAGGTATTAGTTTGTATATTTCAGAATAGTTTTTGAAATTTTTGTAGGTTTCATACTTTTTAGAATATTTTGAAAAAAGTCGAAATATTTACCATTACCCACTTTAACCGAAGCATGCAGAGAGATCCATCTGAAATGTAGGTTGGTACCTATTATTCTTAGGTTAAAGGTTAAAGGTTCTTAGTTAAATTGCGAAGTCTCTAAGCGGTACTTTTGGTACATATTTGTTGACAAGCGTTCGAAACCCTCGGCGCGCGAGTTACACTCGCACTTGACGGATCTTGTTTAAGAAAGTGTAGGGTTTTAGGGAAAAATTCCTCTCAAACAGATTTTGATGCTTCAGTTAACCAACATAAATGAATATAAAACTAATATATTGATCCTATTTTTGAGCAAGGAAGAGTACCAGGTGAGTAGGTTAGTACTTTAAAGCACCGATATTGCAACCCATACCAACCATCTAAAAGCCTAGCCAGGTAACAAATAACACTTTGTAGCCACGGTCCATTTTAGATAAGTTGACTTGGTTATTTACACGATAGCAAATAGCAATTTGACAAATGGGATTAGCCCTAGAGTTATGGGCAAAGCTTTCTAGCAAACTTTCAAAATCGTCGTTAATTCATCAGCGACATTGGCAGGCGGACTGAAGCCGACTAATGGGAGCAGCATTTCCAAATAAATACTGAAAACGACGGATTTTATATGTCGGTAGTGGTAGAGTAGAGCATTCCGCTTTTAATCATTAAATATTTAAAACAGTGATTTCACGTTTCAAAGAAGTTAGGAGAGATCTTCAGAGATGCAGGTACCTGGGAGCAACCTTACCATCTTATTTTAATTCTGTAACCGTTTGAAACATTAGGCATTGTTTGTTCTATCTGCGAAAACTTTCGCTCATCCGACTGTATAGTTTCTTCACGGGTTATTTCCACGCACCCCTATCAGATTACAGAAATGCGCGCGCGCATTCCGTGACAGTAGTGGCGCATTTCGTCACGGATCTGCTGATATTTCACCGGGTCCTAAATCCCAGGGCTGACAGCGAGTAAATCACGGGTGGGCGTCGCCGGCTCCCGGCGCTGTTCCCGCTAAATAACTGCTACCGTTTACCTGCCTCTGATCATCTGATACTTGATTTAATGTTGCTTCCAGCTAGCGCTAAACCGAATGGATATCGCGGAATTGTATTACGTCAGTTTGAGATATGAAGGGACTGCTTTATTGGCTCAATGTTTGTTACCTAGGGCTGGCATGTATCGTAACGTTACAAGACGATAAGCTGGAGCAGTATTCTGAAATTTTCTTGTAAACTAGACGCTTAGAAAATAGTTTGTTTTACTAGCCATTTAAAATACTCATAATAACAGACTTTCTGCCGACTAATGTTCTAAAGTTCTGAACAATAGCGTCGCAATTACTAAAATGCATAGAATCATAGACACATAAATGTTGAACAGTTGTTCAATTAGAAATCTTACTACCCTCAATTACATGAACTATAAACTGTTTTACAGGTCCCTATTAGTAGTACTATTAACGTGAATACGGTTATATATCCATCGAAATACGGGCCATTCTGCTGTAGCGATAAATCAAAAACGCCCCTGGCTTGAGTTATGCGTTTGCTATGAAAATTCAGATGCAATGGTTGGAGTGGTACTTGAATTTGTCGTTTGGTTACTTTTACTTTATATTCCTTGTTAGTTTACTGCTCATAAAATCTAATCTGTTTATATATTTATTAATTAACGACCACGTTCCATGTTATTTTACATTCCAACAAAATGTGTTATCTTTAAATTACGAAGCGCAATTTACATCACAAACTTTTACCTAGCGTAATTGTTAGGTACCTTTACAATATACAAAGGTATTTATTTGCGACACTATAATACCCCTATAAAAACCACAATAACAAGAAGGTAAAAGAAAACGCGTGGTATCATATTACCAAAGGTGGAATTAATTAGATACACGAATTGGTTAGGTAGAGCCAAACTACAGGCATAAGAGTTCAGCATCAGGATTTTTTTGTGATTTCAGTAGGCAAGTATGGTATACATTTCAATTCAGTCCTAGAAAATGTACTTGCTTTGCTTGCTTGCTTTTCTGGTTTACTGTGTTCTACGTTTTCGGAATTTGAATCAAATCGCTCTCATCACCCGACTATCGTATTGATCGCAACCTAAATTGCATGTCTTGCGCAGAAAATTGTTCACGACGCCGTGAGTCAATCAACGTTTACAAATTAGGGTTATTTACTTACATATAACTTAATAAGCAAGATTTAGCACTTCAGTTAAACTCACTGCAGCGTTTTACGAGCCATAACAGCTTTTAACGACTTACATGGACTTATTAGACGACTTTTTATAAGTGGCAACGTCGTAAAGTCGTTTAGTTATTTGTGTTTGGCATGTTTCTGTGATATTGGGAGAAAATGTCGAAATCGAAGTGTGCCGGCAGCAAACGGGCAATTCTGGTAACATGTTAGACTGCATCAGTGCTACTTGATAGCAACACAGCCTACAACACAGTAGCAATTTTTGTTTCAACGTCAGTCATCAAATATAATTTGCGTCGGTACCCAAACTTCTAGTTGGTTTCTCTCTTTTTGCTGAATAAAATTGCCGTATCCAGTATCCCTATTCTGCTAAACTAATCGCTTCACTATGACAATGCCACTATAGACCGGTTTTGGTATTCTTACATATAATATGAAAGAAGCTACAGATGTAGGGACGCACGTCAAAAGTATCGAGGTTGGAGAAGGTTCAACAGTTTTGACCACGTCACTAAGGTTTCTACGTAGCGATTCTGCGACAATACGACATTGTCATAGTGAACTGATTGATAAGCACAATTGGGCAATTGGTTTTTGTTTCTTGTGTGCATTGTAGAAGACGAGTCCATAAGCGCACGAAAGGCGTGCCGTGCGTAGACTGCTGCGCGCGTTCTCAATAAATCAGAAGACCAGAGTCGCTGATTGTGGAGGTAGCAGCTACCTCAATCCAATAGTAGTATTATCATCCAAACTACAAAAAGTCATCGCATCGGTAACCTGTAAGATCCAAGGAAGTATTATATTGGTCGTCTAGTACCCATAACACAAGCTCTGCTTGGCTTGGGGCTCGACGATGCTGTGTGGATTGTCCAGTATTAATCAAAAGAGATATTTGTCGTTACTAAACCATTACACGTGAGTTTCCAAGACTGGTTTTGATTGACAGAGGTTTTTGTTATCTCCATGTTTATCATTCTTGAGATCTCCCTCAACCTCAACAGCCTGTATTGGTCCACTGCTGGACGCAGGCCTCCCCCTGAGAAGCGCTCTGTTGGCTTTTATCCGATGGGGTAATGTCCATAATCCCCGCGCTCGGCATGCGGGTTGGGGATCGCAGTTCGGTGGTAGAATTTTTCTACATAGGGCGCTGCTACCCGGCCCCGGTGGATATCACTTAGTCGCCTCTTACGACACCCGCGGGTAGAGTTGGGGTGGGGCAAATTCTAAGCCGGCGCTACACAGCTATGTTTGAGATCTCAGTGTGGTCTATTTTCTTGTCTTTCTTGGCTTTCATAGGTCCTACCGTGAGTCATTCGTTTTTCAATTAAAATCGTAGGTACCGTGTTCTGTAGAAAGTGACCTAACTGAACCTGGCTTACTTACTTGCAGATTAATCGCAGCCTAGCTCTACACAAATCAAAATGTAAATGGATATAGTATGTTAAGTGCGCCCTGCCTAGTAATAATGATGTTAGCATTAGGCATATTAATTGGCTGGATGGGCGCTATCTCTGAATATAGGCAGCGCCGCACGCGCAACTCCGATACCTTACTTATGCGTACAACATCTCCCAATGGGATACCATAACTCAATCCTGATTTTGTATACGCCCATAAATTAAATGATATTGCAAACAGTACATAATTTATGTGTCTCTAATGAAAGAGAGTGAAATAAAAGTTGTACGACGACTGCTAAGGTGGATTTCAAAAGGCCCGCATCCTAAATACGGTATTAAACGACGTAAAGCGTTGTTACCGCGCAATCATTAAGACTCGACTCGAACCTTATTGAAATGAAGAACCGGGTCCCTAATGAAGGTTGCAAAATCAAATCAGCATTGATTTTGTGGGGATACAACGTTTATTATGTATTTAGTGGCAGCGGTAGACGGCGGCTGCGGGTCAATGCTTTTGTACTTACAATTCCATGCAAAGCAAAACGTAGTCTCGCAGTGTTTGTTCTAAATTGTATGATCACAGTAAAGTTAAGATTTTAATATGCTAATCAAAGATATTAAATTAAATTAAATTCAGTATAATAAACACCATAATAATATTACAGATTTACTAATCTAACTTATTTATAGCACATTCATTACAGGTTCTAAATTTAGCTTAGACTATAATACTCCGTAACAAATTCTACTAATTACCCACCTTAAACAAATATAGAGAAATAATAGTATATGTTAAAACGAAATAAAATATGGGGTAAGTAAGTACGAAATTTGAGTCAAAAAAGCTGAGTTTATAAAATTTTCTTTTTATTTCCCTCTTATGCTGGGTTCTGTCCAGATCAGACCGGTAGACCTGTTTAGAGAGCTTAGTAAATATCAATTAACAAAGTGCTCTATTTCCTTTAGACCTTACAGCACTCTTGGACACGTCACAAAAATTCAAATAACACAAGTGAAACTAGGAAATGAAGAGATCACTTTGATTTTTTGTTCACTTCATCTTATTAAGGTAAAGTAAAGAAGCGAAAAAGAAACCTTTACCTTGTTAGGGAGTTAGTTTTCGAGTTGGAGCAAAACTCGTGCCTAGCTTTTTTATCCTCGCTAGAGGATTATTGAGGAGATTATCTGTAATCTGATATTTTGTAGTAAGCCTTTTTACAAAGGATATGTCTGACAATTTGTTTGAATTTATTTATTTAATAAAATATAGCCCCTGTTTTACTTGAAATTGTTTGATAATTTAGAGTAGGTGTGAGTGTATCTATGAGTTCTAAAAATTTTCGACGGTGTGCAAGAAAAGCCCACGTAGGTCTTCTCTGGCAGATACATAATCATATACCGTTTATAATAATGCATAGCAATAAAGCCATAAGCAATTTCAAACAAATAGCGAGTAATAAGTAGGTTTTAAAGAGCCCTCATGGGAAAATATCTCCAAGCAATTATTTATCAATAATATGAATTATAGACAACTGTTGACAATATAAAGAAAAAGCGAATATAATAAATAGTGCTTATTTTATAATTTAAGTCATTAAAAGCACCGCTTATTGTATAAGCTATCAATTTCGTGATCTCTATTTGCGCAAGATTGTAATTTTGTGTTCACTTTGTAGATCGCTCAGTATCTTTACTACTTACCCACTGTCGGCTTTTCTGATGTATCGAACTTAAACGGTGTTTCGAAAAAGTAGATCGTTAATTTAATATTTACTAGCTGAGAATGAAGGATATAATTACCAGGAAATAAAGTGTTAAAGCATACATTGCCTATTATTTTAATATCGTTGGTAATCGATAACCGTTTCTGATAATGATACCTTCTCCAATAACTCTATTTTTAAATCGTGTAGATATTTCAGAGTAGTTTGTTCGCTTAACGAAGCGGTTGACCTTAGGCTGCGTACACATATACAATTTATTAATGACAAGAGAAGAAAGCGATATGCCTAAATAGCTACAAGCGAGGTCTATCAAGAGACATAGGCCGCCGTCGCCACCACAGAATGGCTCCTACGGCCTACGATTAAATTAATGGTGGTGATCATTTACCTCGTGTGTACACACCGTATAATTTCAGCGATTTTTAATAGGAACCCTGGGTGGCAGTTTATCTCTTGATGTCTCTATTTACGTATCGCAGTGGTTGAGGGGGATTTTTTATCGTAATTGATTTGATAAAGTGACCATTTGGTCCTAAGCGACTATAAAATTATAATCACTGCAGGCACTAATTAAAATGGTGTTATCGAATATTTTCTACTAAAATTAAGTGTTAATTGGAGACACGGAAGATATAAAATTAGTGGACGCCGAGTTTGGTACGAACCGCATTATAATGACGAATTTTACATTCGATGCACACGCCACTCTGTTGACAAATATTTATCTTTGTCAAAGAATAAAATATACCCTATCATTAAGTTAGGTAGTTGTGCCCAAATATTAAAAAACTCAAAGTAACACAATTATATGGTAAATATGCCGTTAATTATAACTTTTGTGTTAATAACCATGATTGTTTTTAAAGTTTTATCGTTATAATCCTTAAAGAGCGTGAAATGACTCTGATTAGTCTGATTAGTGATTACCCATGTTCAGGGTAATCTACTAAATATGTACCTACTGGCAAGAATTTTCGTCAAACGTTTTTTTTATCAAATATTCTTTTATTATTAACTTAAAAAGCACATAAAGATAATTATGCGGAATAAAGTAATCTTTCGCTCAAAGTTTTGCGTTTTTCAAGAGTATTGCGAGATAAATTTGGAAGAATTTCATGAATTCACATTGGTAGTTTAGACATGTGGATATTTTTTAGAGGTATTTTTCTTAATAAAAATACTAGATAGGACCGCATAATCTTTGAACAAACGACGTTGTAGATGCCGTTGATAATCTCGCCGCTGGCTGGATACGTCGTCGTGTACAGTTAATTGATCACTTAATTATTTTGCGTGTCCATACAAAAGTCTCCAATTAAACCTTACTATTATTTCAATAGATAATTAAGAAACGCTCGTTTAATTAATTGCAGTCAACTTTTTAGTATTGAAACGGAGGTAATTTACTTTATTCAAATGAGATACGTCGGTAAAGTGGTTTTTGTTGTGTGCTATTATTATTTCGTGCTTTATTGGACTTTCGTGTTCATTGATGGGTTATTTAAATGAAGTAGGTACCTAAAGGGTAGTTTATGATGTGATTTAATTCAAACGTTTGAAAGAATAAGATTAATAGAATAAGAAAATCTTTATTAAGCTCTGCTAAGCTTGGGGCTAGACAATGATGTGTGAATTGTCCAGCATTATTTATTATTTATTATTATTATTCATATTTACATGACTAACAAAAATTGCAATAAGCTAGTTTCTTAAATTACCCAACACTTTATAGACTACATTACTACTAATCATATGTCATTAGAAAACATAAATGCTATAAAATGGCGTCCGTTTCGGCATTCTGTTGGGATACCCAATGCGCATAGTTATCACAACGCTGATCTTCCGTCGGAACCAGAACCATGGAGGTTTGATGGTATCAGTAGATTTGGTCGCCAGGAAATGAAGGCGAGCGATGGCGAGGTGGTTTTATTGTGCGCGTGCGCATGTCCTTGCGCCGGGCGATGCGCGCGCCACCTCACAGTGCAAGATACAAAGGCGATATTTTAGCGACAGCCTACATGATTAATTTATAGCTTAGGAACAATATTCCAGAATGGACAGCAAAGATTTGATATAATGTGAAGATAACATGATTTATTCGATTCTATGGAATTGGCTATTTTATTTTGCATGCTATGAATAAAGGTTAGATTACTATAATGAATAAAAACAAATTAGAACTAGTATTAACAATTATATAGTATAGTAATTATATAGAGACTGTTTCATCCTCTAGATTTTGTTGCAAACATACAACTAAATCGAGAAAAAAAAATGCAACAAAATCAACTGATCTATATCAATACTAATCAGAAATGTGCCCAAGACGCTGGCTGCATTGCCCTATATTACTTAGTTTAAATAATGTAATTCGTTGAACGAATTTACGAATACAACGAATATAATTCTACAAACTTCACCAAAGTACACTAAAATTTTATACAAACATCCTCAAATTATGAAATTGTTTGTTATTTATTCTAAACTATCAAAGATTTTGAAAATGTTTCCCTTTGAAAATGTTTCCCATCCATATACACTTCAGTTTTCCACTTGAAAATCCACCGTCCACAACTTCAATTAATTTTTGTAAAGTAATTTCCTCAGTAATTAAGACTGACTTTGCCTGTTTAATGCAAATGAACCCATTCTCGATCATTAGTCCGTACACGATCTACTAACGTTACTTTTCGTTAATTAATACCCAGTTCTAATTCTAACACTATGTTTGCTTGGTACTTTGTTTCAAGTTTCACACGCAATTATTAGGTACCTACTGGAAATAGGAAATCCGAGTTTACAGAAAATACATTTCATGTAATGTTTGGTCTCCACTGCAGGGCAAAATGCCTCTCTTTTTTCTTTCTCCCTTATTTTTTTTCTTCTAAGTACCTATGTCATCTTATTAGCCGTTCCTATTGTTGGGCACATCATATCAATATTAATAATTCTAAGGTAATGCAGACGGCATTACCTCTGTCTGTCGATCTTTTATAGTCTCAGGATGAAAGGGCTAAACAGATCTCAATGAAAGAAAGGGAGACAGATAACATCTCGGAGGAGGACATAATGTTACTTTTTATTCCGAAAAAGAGCGTGCAAAGCCGCGGGCAGAAGCTAGTATAGAAATAAAAATAAGTCCTTAAAATTACAAAAGCTTCGAGATTGCGATAAGAATTGAATTAATTTAAATTTAGGAGTCGAGACCCTAGGTCCGTGGGGTACGCGAGGCTCTTCGGGTTATTAAAAAATTATCTGAGCGTCTGGTCGAAGCGACGCGTGACCCGAGAGCTGGTCAGTATCTGGCACAGCGCATCAGCATTGCCATACAGCGGGGCAATGCAGCCAGCGTCTTGGGGACGCTTCCGACTGGTATTGATATGGATCAGTTGAGCTACCTGTAGATTGTTTGCAACAGTCTGCAGTTAGCTCAATTGTTTCAATTGTAAATACCTACTAGTTCTAATTGATTTCTATTATTTTATTGTAATTTTCTTTGTGAATAAAGGCTTCCGCCCTTCTATTAATTTGATGTTTGGATATGTACCTAACATGATTTTTTGTATAGAATTACCACATATTTATTTTACCTCATATTTCATACGTGGTTATTATTATTCTGCGCATACCTAAGCTAAAGGCACAGTATAACACTATTTATTAAATGACATTTTTCTTTTCTCATCGAATATTTTAGAAGTTGCATACCATTGCCGGATAGAATTTCATTTCCAGTTTAGACGGGCTTTACTTCAGCATTATTTTGTATCGAAGCGCGCACACGCCACCCGTCTTGACACTATCAATAAAAACTCTCCGGTCAATTTATCTTATCCGGACCTAGTATCGTGATGCTTTTCACAATGACGTGCCGATATCTACCAATTTCTAATCTCAATGATTCACCTTGTTAATTAAAACCGTAAACCAAAATGCTGTCTTACGACGACCACGTAAAGCTTACTCTACTTTGAAGATCCACTGTATACATTTTTAATTTAATAACTTAATACATGGATAGGTATAGAAAAGTCAATGGCGCGCGCTATCATTCACTGATAACCGCGTCCCGTCCGTGTGCGCCCAATCAAAGTACTTCATTAAAATCTTATCGACGCTAGATAAATCACGTAACGACTGCGATCGATTATTTGGATAATTAATGGTGGATTCATAAATATGTTGAATTCTTGTGGCACTGGTTTAGATGGGCCGCGGGCCGTCTTTGTCCCTCTCGATAAGGGCACTTGTACACACACGTTTTTTTCGCCATGAAAATCTACGGTTAATTCGCCGTGCGTAGGCACGGTGGCCAGTGTTGTACGGATCACTATGGAAGCTTGTTGACACACCAGTTTTTACGCCGTAAAAATCTACGGTTAATTTGCCGTGTTTATACATGGCGGCGGCGCCGTCAACAAGCATCTATAGTGATCCGTACAACACTGACGACCGTGCCTTCACACGGCGATTTAACCGTAGATTTTCACGGTGAAAAAAACGCGTGTCTACAAAGGCCCTATTATGGAGGGCAGGAGCGTTAACTCAACGTGTAAACTTACATAAATTAAGTGAGGTTTAGTTTTATCGCGTAATAAGTTTCTATCTGTCACAATAATGCTTCGTCCTGCTGGAGCTTAATTAAGATACTAACATCTGGCAGTTGGAAGTAAATCTGTTAAACCTAGATTTAAGGGCCCTTTCTTTTTTATAGATGTTTGATCGAGCAATGATAATGGCCACATAACATTGTTCATTAAATGTATTTTTTTTGGTGGTTTAGATTGGTAAACAAACATGTAAGCTCATATCGCCTCGTCAGTTTCAGTTTCATTATTATCTCGTTAATTTTTTGATGGTTGAATTTGAGATTTATGAGTATGAGTATGATTATGAGCATTAATTTCTTAACGGCACATTACGTTGCACTTAAGAATGTCGTTCAAAAATATTAAAACAGTAGTAGTACATAGATATCAGCTCAAAGCGAAAATTACAATCACACGATGTTGTTCCGAGAATTGTGGTCTGAAGGGTCTTTGAGTAAGGTGCTTTCTGAAGGTCCGTACCGTCCTTACCCTCACGTATGTCAAAGGTTCTATGAAACATATATCTAGTGTGTTTCTTGTAAGTTAGCGACGTGCGAGGTCGCGTGCTCGTCCAGGTCCACCAGATCCCATCTGTCCCGGAACAGTGCGATAGCATCTCGCAGTCGCCACCCCATTAATCTACATCAGCACGCGCCTCCTGATTAATGAACCTGATAAAACTAAATACGAGCAGGCTGCTTCTGATCTGGAGGTCAAAGACAGGGCGTTTTATTTCTGAACTAGTGTAGTGGTGAAACTGGGTTTTTTTCTTTTTCTAGGTTACCTAGACATTAAATATCCTCGAAAATATGGTTTATTCCCATCTGTCTCACTACTCTGTCCCCCCAGCGACAGTTGGGGAACAAAGTTCGATGTGTCCGCCTTTGCGTGCTCCGTCCCAAGTACTGATGATGAATACTTTGACATAGTCATTTTTAAAGAGTTGATAAAAAAGTAAGAGGTTTTAATTTTCATTCTAATTTGTATGTTTTGAAGAGTCTAGCGATCGTGGCAAGATGTTGCTACGATACATTAGGTTCCTGTCATAGTCTTGTAGAAATTGCCTATTCAGTATAGCCTAACAAAAACAACAACGCACACTACGCCTGCAAAGTGTCGTGTGCACTGAATGAATAGTACTAAGGTATTAGACATTTAAATAACTTGACATTTAACTAATTGCCTTACATAAAACATTGCTAATTGCAAACAGAATAAGCAAACTACAAATTGATATAAGGAGTTCATAGTATGATTTCATTCCTTAATTTCCGTACATTTTAGCGATTTGCAACTTTTATTTCTAGCCAATTGAAAGTTTAAATTTCTAGTTATTTTAGAGCAATCTATAACTTGATTAAACATTTACCATCAATAGTTCTAATCGCTGGGCAATGACACAATAATTAATGAATTAAACATTTTCGATTTTATGAATGCTAGAAAGATAACGGTCGATCGACCTCTGATACGGTCACCGTAATTAGAATAAATGGTTGAAGAGGTTTAGCTGAAATTAATCGTTGTCTGCTCTGTGATGTTTCTACGGCTGATGTTGGGTGGTAAATGAGGTTGGTATCAGTTCCACGATTACATAAACCTGAAAGTATGTCTGTTGATTCAGGTTCATGAATAGTCGAAGGACATAATATCAGGTTAGGGTACATCTGGTCCGAATCTCAAACTCATCCGCGGACGAGATGCATCCCACAGGACCTTCATAAAAAATTGCGTTCTTTGCTAAGGTATTTCGAGAAAGGATTTTACTCAAACAGAGACTTTACAGAGTCTAGGCTATTGCCGAAAATTCGTGAAAAAACGTTACTAATTAACGTCGTTCGATAGTCTAGTTCAGATTTACCAAGGAGACTTTTTAAATTCGGACGGTTTGCTCTCAAAAAGACACATTTTCAAAAAGTTAGAAATACAGGTGCACCCTCATTGCTTTACATTCAGATTTTCTTACGTGTAATTTTCAAAGTTCCTCTAAATCCCAGATACCAATGTTATTTGAACCGATTGTCCCTTACAGTGGTACCTTTTCTTCTATTTTAGATGAAGACGGACAAAACCGCATGCTATACTTAGTGAGTAGGCATATTGCGACAAAGCTTTACATAGCCACTCATTTGTTCACGACTAGATCTCTAATGAAAGATCTGATTTTGTAAGCAATACATATGAGACCCATTTGCATCTTCTTTATCTAGTCGCTCGTGTTCTCAGATTTATCAAAGCGTTAGATGATCTTGTAGAGCTTGTTCATTAGGCAGGTATGTAGGTACCGATTTCATATAAATTCACAGGAAGGAAGAATAAGTTTGTTGAGTACTGAATGAAAAAATAATTCCGAAATACGTCAGCCTAACCTATCTGTTTTAGACGTTTCAGTAGGATATTTCATTCGATTCGTTTCCGAGTCCGAATCGTCGGATTCGAATTCGATTCCGACGGATCTTTGGAACACTATTTTGATTTCGTCTCGGATTGATGATCGAAAGTATCCGAAGCGAATCCGCGGGTTGATAGAACATGTGCATTTACGGAGACTGTTTTGAAATAGTAGTAACTGGTAGAATTTTTTATATGGAATATTCTAAAGTAATTTTGAATTATCTTATTATCTACAAAGAAAATTACAATTATTATCTTTATTGTATCAAAATCAAACAATAAATCATTGTGATTCTAAATTAAGCACACATCACATTCACATCGAATTATGTTATTTGAACAAACTTACTTCGTAAAAATGACTTCGAACCATTACTCTGGGCAGAAGTGCTACCAATTTAACCAGACTTCTCGCCAAATCTCCGTTAGATTTGGCGAGAAGTCTGGTTAAATTGGTTGTTTGAAGTATCAAAAGAGATAATTTCAAAAATCGCATTTTTATTTATTTATTTTATTAACAGTCTAGAATAACAAACGTAGGGTCTTAAAGACAAGAACTAGCTTCTTAGACCCTCAAAACATATTTTTAACTGACGAAGACAAGATAAGTTTAACAATACAATAAGTTTTTGACGAAATTTTTAATCAGGGTATGGAAATACTTTTCCCAAGGTCAATAAGTTACTGAAAGCTAACGCGACGGTCTTTTGATACAAATTTTGTATCAAATTCATACAAAACCATGCTTTTGACACTGACTGACAGCCTACTTTAGTTCTTTTCATCCGCAGTTGCAAAGTACAGCCGAAACTCAATGTGTAGCTATTCTCACTTACCAACGAAAATGGCATAATTTTCGGACGAATTTTATCACTCTGACTTTTAATACATTTTTACATTAAACAATTAATTAATTCTAACGACCGCAATTTCAATTTCAAATTGAATGAAAACTATACTTTCACGATTCCAAAATAAAAAGGCAGCCCAACTTCGTCCGAAATTTTTATATTTGTTTGAATAAAGTATCGATAGAGCAAAACGATTCGCAATTTCATAATGAAGTAAGCCTCAAGTATACAAAAAACAAAAGACGATTGCGCCCGTTTTCAATAACATACCTGATTTGGCATTGGTGAGTTGGTTTTGGCTGTTTTTTTTTGCAATCTAAATGAACGAAAGCAAAAATGGTGTAGGTACCTGATGGAAAGCAATGACGTGACGTCAGAGCTAAGGCGAGTTTAAATCCATCGGCCGTGTTGCAGAAATGAGTCATTAGGACAATAAATGAATCATTTATTCAAACGATAATGACCCATTGCAAATGTAGTGAAGAAATACATTAAAACAGTTTTGAGATTGGCAGACCAGCTAGTCTAGCCAAGTTGCAAATCTATGATCGCTAACGCTATAGAAAACGCAGAAAATGTATGGGAATCACATTTCTAAAACGCAAAGTCACGTGGTCAGAACAAACGAATCGAGAAACCGTAGCCAAGTTTACAAGTAAGCGTTTCGTCAACACGAGTAGAATAGAATGTTGTCGATTCTATTAGCTTGATCGCTATACCCCATACAAATGGTAGACAAGCCGCACTTTTGACAACCGCTAACGAAACGAATTCTAAGTTTGTGATCGCTAGGCGAGCGTTCGCCGAGACCCAGTAGAAAACGCTAACAAAATGGCGGATTTGGCATCAGCTGTTCTAAAATACGAGTGTTTGTGAAGGAGAAGTGTGAATTATAATACCTAGATTTTTGGACTTTTTTGCCCTTTAGCAAATACCTACTACAGGGCAACTACCTATTATGAATTCAAAATGCATTCCTTGTGATGTGCCCTTATTGAAAAAGTGTCGTGAAAATTGCCAAAAAACACGTACATATAACGTGAGTGTGCTAAGAACACCATACAAGAAATGTCGTACACTTTATAAATGCAGAGATTTCGTCTAAATAAACTTACTTTCAAGACAAAAAAACTACATTATAAGGAACAAACGAGATTCTACTGGAAGTTAAGGTAAAAAGTGGCAAAGTTTGCGACTAGGTATTCGTGATGTAGGTACAACCATAGGTACAAATAATTCTTACAGTGCAGTGTAGTAGTCCATACAAAGGTTGAAGAAAAAAGAAAGTAAAAAAAATTAGGTGTTATTTTATTAGATATACCTGATATAATTTAATGTATACCTAAGTATAACGTTTTGGATGTAAGTCTGTTAAGTTATATTTAGTTGAATAAATAAATTTGAATAAAAGTATTATACATTTTGTTTGTTTTTATTTGGTCCTAAAAACACTATATTCTAATGTTTACAATATATTTGTTGAAGGTAGCGATGATGATCTTATCTGCAGCAAAATTGCAGAAAGTTCCAACTTAATCACATCTGTGGCTGGTATTTAGGAGTGAAACTCAGGGATGGAATCTTCGATCAGTGGTGGTAGAGAGCTTCTTTGAGATGTTCCTTCCTGAAAAATATGAGATATTATATTAGTAACAAAACCAAAATAAGAAAAAAAAAACACTTTACAACATAGCGATGATCTTATGCAAAAAATGAACTAACATTAAATCCTCTCTTCTCTCTTCAATTGTAGGTTGACCGACATCAGCAGTCAATCCCATTATATTATCCGTTGATCTTGTGACATTCCCACCAATGGAGTTTAGCGATTCAGCCAGCTCTTGCCATAGCCTTTAGTTAGTCTGCCTTGTGCCCCTTGTTGGGGCCTCCCTCGCTATATCACCTCGGCTACAACAAAAGTTAAAACTATTTTAGAAACACAAAGGGACTAGGTACTTTATAAACAAAGTGTTAGTAAACACAATCAATACCTATGTTTGTTTCATTCATAAGTATGTGAACGGTTCAAGTTCAAGTTGCATACCGCGTCATTGTTTATGTTTCGTGTTACTGAGTATTAGGAAGATTAAAACAAAGGAAGATTTTGGTTTAATCCTACCAAAATTATAAAGGCGAAAGTCTGTGCCATTGGGAAAATGTTTGGCCGAAGACAACGCCAAAACTACTGAATGGATTGGCGTAAAATTTTGCATAAATAAAGATCTAGACCTAGAATAACATATAGGCTACTTTTTATTCCATAAATGTGTGTGAAGCCGCGGGCAGAAGCTAAGTAACTTATAATTTACGTACCTCTCCATGGATTCTAATAAAGCCGCGAACTGTAATACCAATCCTGTGTATGCACATAATGTAGTGTCACAAATTGGTAAAAAGAGAGCTTTTACCTAATTTCACTCACTATAAAGCACAAAACAATTCAAAACATCTATTACGAAGTTCACAAATGAATGAGATCAGCAAGTGAAACCTGTGACTAGAGATGGGCGTTGTCGTTGAATTTCCACAACGATGCGCATCGTTTTTGTTGGCATCCGTTGTGAACAACGATGTTGCCGCTAACGATGTCGGCCGGGTTGCTAACACAACACTGACACTAGGGTGTCGATGTTGCCGCCATCGATGTCGGCTGCGTTGCGGTGCGCACATCATCGTAATTTGCGTAGGTAATGAAAAAATCCAAACAAACGACAAGAATAACGAGCATATGAAACTTACTGGAAGTGACATGAGCGTTTAAGACGGGTAGGTCCTAAATTACGGAATTTGAACAAATAAAAATGTATGGGTAAATCTAAAAACCATAATACTTACATTAAAACGAGACATTTGATAAAAAAATTATATATCGTATTTTTTTTAATAATAAATAACATTGGTACATGGTTCATGCCATATCTAGTTAGTTATAATAAAACGTTCAGTTCTATGTTCTAGCATCCTCTCCTCTCGCTCACACACACGCAGGCATGCGGGCGGTGAGGTATGGATGGATGTTCGTTGCTTAGGTTTGGCAATCGGCATTACTCGGCTGACTTCGTTGTTCGCCATCCGATGCCGCGCCACTAACCTCCCCGCTCTTCCGATGTCGGTGTGACGTTCGTTTGTTGTCGGTGGCGATCGGCATTACTCGGTTCGGCATCTCGTTGTCGCAGGCATCCGTTGTTCACCTATTCGCCATCCGATGGGAACATCGTACACTGACATCGTTGGTCAACAACGATGTTAGTAAAAACGACCACCTCTACGGTAGAGGTGGTGTCGATGTCAAAGTCGATGTCAAAGTCACAGGTAGAGGCTCTACCTGTGACTTTGACATCGTTTTGACATTTGAGAACGCTAACCATGGACAAAGATTTGATTGTATTCTATCCGTGTTGTAGAATGAGCGATTCATACAGTCGCTTCAACTTGGCTACCAACATTCTACTATCTATAAACGCAACCGCTAATGCGTTAGCAATTGTAGAAAGAGAATAGATATGATTCGTTTGCGATTTGGCTAGGCCTGCAGAAGATTTGTTTTTATTCTCTATAATTTTCTAACCTCAGAGAGGTTAAACGAAGGAGATATTTGATATCTTGCTCCCCAAATATTCAATACTTTACGCGCAGCAAGTTGTATATATGTATTAGGTTCGTTAACTACGATGAGAATAAATTCAGAAAAATGCGAAATCTATTTCAAATTAATAAAGACTACGACGAAGACTAAGACGATAATAATGTAGCCGAATTTCGACCACGGCTGCCAGTCTCATCGGAGATTAGCCAGATGCGCAAGACATATTATAGTGCACAAGTGTGTGCACAAGCACAGGTGCACTCTCTATTCCCTCACTCTCATAATCCGATGGGACGGCAGAGTGACACGACCGGGAAGAGGTCAAGCGCAGGAGCAACGGCTTAACGTGCTTTCCGAGGCACGGGGGTGTAACACCGCCAACTTCCTGACTTCGGGCTGCTACTATGGATTTTTCTTACTAGAAAAACCACAATTACAACAATTGGCCCGACCCGGGATTTGAATCCAGGACCTCATAATTAGCGGTTGAACAAATTGACCGCTAGACCAACGAGATTCATAAAGACAATAGACAACGTTCACCTGTATGTGCCAACTACATACAATTACGATATTATTAATCACCAGGACCGATGAAAAATAAAACAAAATATAATACGCCAGGAAGTATTCATTCAAGGAACTTACTGAATGAAGTTTCTCATAGAATGGTCACTTGATAACTGTTCGACTGACCTCAATTGTTTCAATTGAAAAATTACTTTTACACAACGACTGTAAACTGTTAATTGATATTACAGATGTTCAATTTATTTTATTTAGGACGCAATAAAATGCCGCACCGTTATTTCACATTTATTTTAGAGCCACTGTACACTTTATAAGATAGTTAGATATTACTTTATTGTACCACACAAAAACAGAAAACAATACAGGAATACATTTAAAGAATAGACAAAGTACAAAGGCGGCCTTATCGCTATGAGCGGTCTCTTCTAGGCAACCTTGGGAGAGAGATTCCCTTATTAACAATATACTTACGTTTCAAAAATCGTTTCCTGTCCTGATCAAATTTTCCAATCCGTGATCAAGGACATTGGCATTGCTATCTTAGATCAATGAAGTGGCAAAGATAATCGATGGATAAAGTTTATTGTGTGAGTAATTAAGGCGTTGTCACACGCTCGGCCGTTAATCTCCTAGATCGCTATCGGATGATCGCGTGAGCATCTTTCGCAGCGGAAACGCTGCGTTAACGCAGCTTCTGCGACCGACACGGTAAATAATGACTGCGCCCATTGTTACAGCAGAATATGATTCCGATACCATGCATTGTCCTGATGCAAATGTTAATGCGTTTTTCGTGTTGGTACTTATAGAATGTGATGTCTAAAATCAGTTCCTACGAACCGGTTAATTTGAAGTTGGAGATGAAAAGTGATTCTAAATAAATTTCCTCGATGGGAATTCAAATCCCTCACATCTGTTTCAGATTGGAAGACCCAGTACGCTGTAAATATACATTCATAATAATAATAAATACCTGTAGATTGTTTGCAAAAGTCTGCAGTTACCTCAATGGTTTCAATTGTAAATAGGTAGGTACCTACTAGTGATGATAATATATAAAGCTCGATTACCACTCACTGACTGACTGACTGACTCATTGACACGATTGTTCTCCCTGATGGTGGATGGGAAGGTATGTTTTTTTTTGCGGAATCGTGTAGAGGGGTCGGGGGTGACTTGGGGAAAATCCCGACTTTTTGAGATTTGCCCCCCAGAGCCCACCCCTCCCTGTGACAGCCACCGCCGCGAGCTGCTTGCAGCTCGCGCACTTTTAAAATACTAGTTCTAATATATTTCTATTATT
Source organism: Eupithecia subumbrata (assembly GCA_949316285.1). Taxonomy (NCBI): domain Eukaryota; kingdom Metazoa; phylum Arthropoda; class Insecta; order Lepidoptera; family Geometridae; genus Eupithecia; species Eupithecia subumbrata. Next base: position 16,433,414 of record OX438640.1, on the reverse strand, counting down.
TCATTGTAATTTTCTTTGTGAATAAAGACGAATTCAAATCTGTTGAATGTTTCTATTTTCCAAATGAAACTTGACGCAAAACAATAAATAGTACCTTAACAGCTTTAGGCTTTATAATAATACGATCATTACCCGTGCGAATCTCATCTTTTCCTCGTGCATTCTCTATAAACTGCTTATATTTGGCTTATATTTACTTTTTATCCGCATAATCGGATAAAAGTGTCATAATATTTATACGATAACTTAGCTTTCTTATGACCCACTGCCATTAAGTTAAGCGGGCTTTCTAGATGCAAGCTCAGAAGATTAAAATTGAAACTTGTCAGAGAGAAATAAGGTTTAAAGTCAGCGAATATCAAATTCCGAGATGTTCCCGGTCATCCGAGGCAGATTGTCGCCGTCATTCAATAATGTTTCTAGTTAGTTCGCAATAAATATGAGAGTCGGGAGAGCTCGCCGACCACGGCCGTGATGTTCGCTGAGATGACGGTATGGACTATCTAACTTTATTACCAATATATTGTCATTAAGTCGATACTGATCTTGTTATACGCACAATGAGGTGCACGAGGCCCGACGAGGCCCGACGCCGGCTCGCTCTGATACAATTTATATTCAAATGACAATTCGTATCGCCTGAGGAAATTTCTCACTCGTCGGATTCTCAAGTAATCTCGAATTAATGGTGTCAACGACTGGACAAAAGTCAAATCAAAACGTTCCGGTTCGAGCATACGAAATGTGATGGCAGTTGGGCGCTCTTTGACCCCTTATGTGTCACTGTAAACAAAACTTAATCTGATAAGTATAACATATGCGATTGAGCCTTTTAAAGAACGTATCTTATGACCACGCTAAGTAATTCTAATCCGATGTAGGTTAATCAATATGTCACGCGGAGCCGTCGCAGTCATAACATTGTTGATGTAGTAGGTATATTCATTTGACGGAGAACACCGTGCTGTGCAGATTGGTAGGTGAACACTGTCTATAGGTAGGTGTGGAGTGTACTGTGTGGTGTCATTCAAGATTATGGTGGCATGGCATGAACTCACCCGTAGCCGCTTGGGAGGTGACTTCTCACGGGTATTTGAGCTTGAACTGGTAACTATACAAATAAGAAATCACCTTGTGTACAGTTCACGTCGCGCTGTTTACCGGTCATATAAACTGACCGTATTTACTGTGTAACCGTTCATCCACCATTTAACGCCGGGCTACTTTGGTAACGTCTAAATTAGTGGAGTGAGAAAAGCTAACGCTACGACCGTTTCCAATCGGCTGTACATCGTCTGATAATATCTTTTTTGAGAGGCCAACTCCCATTACTTATTGGATGTTTATTCAGTCGCACTGCCTTATAGAGTCGGTAGCGTGTTATTACTCCTAATTTCGACAAAGCTTGTTGGTACGCTTTTTCGACACCTTACTTTCTCACACTTTGTTATGTTAACGATATTTCGATTTTATTGCCGCGTATGAACTAACACGCTGCCATGGAAGTACCTACCGATAAACAGATAATTATTATTGCTGTATAAATCGATATTGGATGTTCATAAGCGTATGCTATCTCGTTAAATGTAGGCAACTGGACGTATTCCAAAAACCCGTTCAAGTTCTTCCACTTTGGTAAGCTTGCGATCACACAATATACAAGTAGCGAGAGCTCTTAGCACTGATATAAAAATATAATATAGTTTCGGACGTTTCTCACGGGATATAAGAAATCGATCATCGCGATCAGTTCCCACCGGTAGGTTCCGTTGCGCCGGATTAACCAAACAGGCAGGTGCTAATCCCTTCTCATGTGAATTCTCGTGAAAAGGTTGTGGCAATTAATGAAAGTAGTGAGGTATTGATGCCGTCGGTCTGGCGCAAGGCCCCGGTGTGGTCTGCCAGCGGCTGGATCGATGAGCTCCCTTCATCATATGAGCTCCTTCATCATATTAATGACCTTCCGCACGCTCACTCGGCTTACGCGATCTCATTACATCCTATCTTTTAGGCTAAACGTTAATAGAGATATTTTCAAGTACTGTCATAACGAAACAAATGAAGTCCGATTAATAAACGGAGTTTAATAAACTTGGACGATTAGGAAGGGATCGTTTATTATCGCTGGAGTTTGGTGAGGTCCTTATGGCTCCTGCAATCAGTCGGATCGCCATTCTTTTGGTTAATCGCATTATAAATTGACGCAGCGGTCGGTGCTGTGCCCTTTGTCGGCGTCCTAACGGATCAGTAAGTTCACGATTTATTCTTTGAAATTAATTATTACTTTAATCTTGGTGCCTAGTTTTTTGCAAGAATTTTTGTTTGTTAATTATATTTTTTTAAAAGCTTTTATTTAACTTGCAATGTATGTAACTATATGTTTGTACGGGTGGAATCTTGCAGCTCAATTTTGAAGCAGATATCTTCTATAGATTGAGCTGAAATTTTGATACGCGTTATATTAGAGGACAATGCATAACAAGCTTGTTATTAAAAAAGGTTTTATAAATATTAAAACTTGTAGTTATTCATTACGTGACGTACTTCACGTGAAGCTCGAAAAGGGGGAGGGGTCGTCCGAAAAATCACAAGGCGGGTGTAGTGAGACATCACGTGTGTTTGTTTTAACGTTGAACGCGATTTCTAAACCGGACACAGACATTTTTATCACGATGCTTAGTGTTCTAAAATTTATTTAGAATATATCTGTATTTTGAGACTCTTTCCTAGATTAATTTTTGTAATTTTTTTGGAACTCTATCCATATTCATTTCGGAGGAGGGCGTTGTCATCTGCGACACAGTTTTTTAAACTTCTGCAGATGACATCGTTTTTCATTTTATAACCATGTAACCATTGTTTTTGTAACATAATAAACGATTTATTTATTTTTTTAATATTTATTATTTTAATGCTTTGTTGTATCTAGTAAAAAATACACTTGTATTGGGGTAGCGCACACTAAAACCCCATTACGTATCTCCATCGAGGAAGGGAGTTTAAAAAGTTGCTTAAAAACATCACGTGATAAATGGACGACCCCTAAGATGCTGTTAGGCAATATTGCTTTGCTCATATTGTCTGCGAGTCAAAATAAGCGGAATGTTTTTGTTAGAATGCAAGTGTGTAGATGTAATGAGACTGACCAAGCAGGCGGTCCGTGCATTTAGAGATTTTTTTTTATTTTGTTGAATGTAGAAACTTTTTTCACCAAAACCTTACCACGTATAACCATCGGGGAGAGGGGCTTCAAAAAATTTTTCGGGAACATTATGACTGACGACCTCTGTGGCGCGGCGGGTGAAGATCCGCCTGCGACGCAGGAGGTTGCTGGCTCGATTGCCACCTCAGGACAAATGTTTGTACGAACTGCAGGTATTTGTTCCGGGTTTTCTGGATGATTCTATGTATAATAAAAAATATCTATCTATGTAGTATTAAGTATATCTATTATCTAATACCTACCCATAACACAAGCTTTACTTAGCTTTGGGCTAGATAACGCTGTCTTAATTGTTCAGCATTATATATTATTATTTATTATTAGGTCGTTAATGGACGCCCCCTAAGATGCTGTTAGGCAATATTGCTTTGCTCATATTGTCTGCGAGTCAAAATTAGCGGAATGTTTTCGTTAGAATGCAAGTTTGTAGATATAATGCGACTGACCACGCAGGCTGTTCGTGTCGACTACACATTACTCAGCCTTCATTTAGACCTAACTACACTGCATTGAAAGCACCTATTTTATTGTTCTCTATTGATTCTGTTGACAGTTAAAGGCTCCGGCACAATTAGCTTAAAATATTTGTCACGTGGTACGAGAATGCATGAAAACACTAGCTTCTGCCCGCGGCTTTGCACGCGTATTTTCGGTTTAATATGTAGCCTATTATCTAAGTTAAGCTTTGTTCTAAACGTACGTCAAATTTCATCTTGATCTGTTCATTAGTTTTGGAGATCCTAGTTAACAAAAATTCAGATTTCATAAAACTTCGGCTTTATTTATTACTATTAGTAGGATTATTAGGATAATGAGTTTTTTGCTTCCATTAGTTTATGCTATAAGCAGTAGGTGCCTACCTACCTATGTATGTTGTTGCAGAATGGATATTGTTAAGCTGTGTGGTGCCGGCTTAGAATTTGTACTACCCCAACTCTGCCCGCGGGTGTCGTAAGAGGCGACTGAGGGATATCCACCGGTGGCGAGCAGCAGCTCCCCCTACAGAACAATTCTACCACCTAACTGCGATCCTCAACCCGCATGCCCAGCGTGGGGGTTACGGGCATTACCCCCCATTAGCTTAAATCCAATAAGGCGCTTATCAGGGGGAGGCGAGCGTCCAGCAGTGGACAAATGTAGGCTGTTGAGGAGGTGAGGATTTAATTATTCCATGCTTTAGTTTCAGTAAGCCCGGTATACCAATACAGTGGCGAAACAACATGATACGACCGATGTGGTGCAGCAGACGAAGGTCGCCTGCGACGCAGGAGGATTCGATTCCCGCCTTGGGACAAATCTTTGTACGATCTGCGAATATTTGTCCCGGGTGATCTGGTTATTTCTATGTATTAGGTCCTTACATATGAAATTGGCGTTTTGTATGGGAGGAACAAAAAGTCGAATATTTTTTAATATAATATATTTAATTAATCAAAGTATGAACCATTATTTTCTATGCACTTTTGCCATCTTATAGGTAGTTCATTGATCCCTTTACTAAAAAAACCAGTCGGACGGGAATCAATAAAATCTTTGAAGGCGATTTGGACTGCCCCATCGGAGTTGAATTTTTTCCCTTGCAAGAAGTTATCCAAATTTCGAAAAAAATGGTAATCTGTTGGAGCAAGGTCCGGGGAGTACGGAGGATGTCTTAGACTTTCCAATTGAAGCTCTTCTAATTTAGTAGCCGTCTGTTGCGCAGTGTGTGGTCTAGCGTTGTCGTGAAGCAGCAGTGGCGTGGAGCGATTGACCAGCCTAGGTTGTTTAGCCGCTAGCTTTTCCATCATGGTTTGCAATTGCTGACAATAGACATCAGCCGTAATAGTCTGGCCAGATTTGAGAAAACTGTAATGAACAATACCGGCACTAGTCCACCAAACGCTTACAAGTAACTTTTTTGGGGTTAATTTTCGCTTGGGGCAGAATTTGGCTGGCTGGCCAGGATCCAACCATTGCGCTGAGCGCTTCCGATTATCGTAAAGAACCCATTTTTCATCACAGGTAATGATTCGGTTTAAAATACCTTCATTATTGTGCCGGTTTAGTAATGTAACGCAGCAGTCGACGCGCGTTTGCCGGTTTGCTTCAGTCAATTCGTGAGGTACCCACCTTTCAAGCTTTTTAATCTTCCCAATTTGCTTCAAGTGAATTAAAACAGTTTTATCACTAACCCCGCAGCCTGCAGCTAACTCGGACGTGGTTTGCGATGGATCCGCTTCCACAATAGCCTTCAACTCTTCATTATCAACTTGAGTCTCAGGCCGTCCACGGGGCTTGTTCTGCAAGTCGAAATTTCCAGAACGAAAACGTTGGAACCAAAAACGAACTGTGTTTTCTTTTGCAACACGACCGCCATACACATCATTCACCCTTCGAGTTGTTTCCGCAGCACTAGTGCCACGGCGGAACTCGTACTCGTAAATAATGCGATATTTTAAGTTTTCCATTTTGTAAAATGAGTGACGCAAACAGAAAAAAACAAGAAAAAAACAAATGAATGACGATCATCGAAGCACAAATACACGAGTCTATAGCTGTACAAATTTGAATTTGGAATTCCTTACCAAAGAGGAGAAATTTGTGATTAAAGTGGCCAGTACGAAAAACGCCAATTTCATATGTAAGGACCTAATATAATAAAAATATCTATCTATGTAATGAATTGTATATCAGTCATTCGTACCCGTGACACAAGGTCTACTGAGCTTGGGGCTAGATGATGCTGTGTGGATCCAGCCAGCAAAAAAAAGGAACAGGCGATTGGGACCTCATGCAAATAAAACCTCAGTTAACACATTCATGGTCCACAGCGCCGAGGCTGGGCTCAGAATGCGTTAACTGTTTGAAATAATGTTTTTTTTGCCATCCTTCAATATTATGGTGCAGTAACATGTTGGCGTAGTCATAACAATCGTGGTTTGTGAAGACGGTTTGTGTTCTACTCTTATTGGGGTTCCGTACCCAAAGGATACCAACGGGAACCTATTACTAAGCCTTCGCTATCTGTCCGTCTCTTGAAACGTAATAGGTGGACAGTTGAAATCTTGAAAGGCTGTGTATTACCATTGCGGGTATAACAACAAATAATAATAAATAAAACGTCAAGTGCGAGTCGGACTCACGCACTAAGGGTTCCGTAAGACCTTGTGTCTTGCCAAATTATCATGATTCTAGGTCAATGGGAAGTACCCTATAGTTTTTGGTCCATGGCGAGAGTCAAAAGTAGGTATTTTTTGTTGAATAAACTACGCATTTACTATTTACGGATTTATTCAATGATAGTTGACTCACACTTGGCCGCTTCTATTTTTTGATTTTGAACTCTATTTAAATAACTCAAGTTTAAATTCTCCTTACAAGAACTTAGAATGCACGCTTTAGCTTCTACAACGTGCCAAGTGCTTAGCGAGCCCCTTGGTAATGAGTGGAGACAGCCACGTTAAGTGCTTACTTAAATTCAACCTAACTTCCTACTTATCTACAATTATTAAACAGGATGACAGTATTTTGTTTGTTCTTTGTGTTAGAGCTTTCCACGTAACTTGTAAAACTGTTTTGTTAGGTCCGAACATACAAATGAATACTGGTTTGGTTTATTTTAAATCAGTGAGTAATTATTACACTTTGTCCGAACATAGCTCGAGCTCTGCATTTTGTTTGTTTTCGTGCAAATATTTGCATGCCCGGTATGAGCCGAAAGGCACTACAAAAAAAACTAGGTACTACGATAGATTTTGAAGACCTCTGTGGGGCAGTGGGCGAAGGTTCGCCTGCGATGCAGGAGGTTGCGGGTTCGATTCCCGCCTCGGGACTGATTTTTGTACGATCTGCTGATATTTTCCGTGTGTTCTGAGTGTTTTATACGTATAATAAAAATTAAAAAAAAAAAAATGCTGGACAATTCACACAGCATTATCTAGCCTCAAGCTAAGCAGAGCTTGTGTTATGGGTACTAGATAACTGATATACTTAATACAATACACTACATAGATATATTTGAGTAATGTTTAATGTATTAAGTATATCAGTTATCTAGTACTCATAACACAAGCTCCGCTTAGCTTGGGGCTGGATAATGATGCTGTTTGAATTGTCCAGCATTATTTAATTTAATTCAATACAATACACTTTATTGAACACCAAGAAAAAAAAAGGAAAAGAGAGATACATGTAAAGTTGCACAATGGCCGGACTTATTGCTGACACTGATCTCTTAATGGCAACCTTTGGATGGACACGAAGCAGTATGGTATTATTTAAAGTCAGATACCTATACCACAGAAATAATAATAGCCTATACTATTCTACATAATATTAATACATACCAAAAAAACAAATTCAAATGTTTAAAAACATTTGAAGATTTTCTTTTCTGATTCTGTTCAAGTCTTGAGTGCAGTGTCAGTGATTTACAGGACATGTTCATTCTGTATGAACAAATAAGAGCAATGTTTTAGTTTATTTTGTTTGTGTAACAATAGCGCGGTGTGAACGTTCTTTTTATTTTAAACTGGATTGTATCTCATTCAATAGAATCTATTCCTTTCGTTATAAAGTTCAAAATATCCTTAGGTAATTTGTTAATTCTGCTTCATCGTTCAAAAAGAGGCGAGTTATTTATTATGTCCAGTTTGTGCAGTCTGGGGCGCTGCTTGGTTGTGCGCACGAACCACCTTAATTAGAAATATTGTAGGATAATAAACGAATCTCGTTGTTGTGGTGTGTCTCCTGCCTCCGTGGCTGGCCGTTCCACTTCCTCCGTAAATCAGCTGCTGATGGTCCGTGCCCCAAAGCGGGGTTTAAGAAATTAATGAGACCTTAATGGAAGTAACTCTAATGCCGTTTAATTTTATGTCTCGATAGTAATTACATGAATTTTAATGCGCAAAAGCAATAAATGTCAGTTAGCTGTATTTGATTTAATGTTCCATCTATATTGAAGATGCCGCTCTACAAATTGACTTTGTATTCATTATTCATAGAAATACGTTGCTGTAGCGTTTACAATATATCGATGTATCACGGTAGAATGAATTTATTCGTCGATAGAGACATCAGCTTTTTATTTTGTTGCTAGGCCTTGTCTTAATAGAAACGATTTTAAGAATTTTAATGTCCAAGAAAGTGTTTTAGATGTTGGGAGAGCTAGGTATTTATAGTAGAGTAAAGATAGAGTAGAAGACATTACTTACATTACAAGAGTGTTTAAATTACTAAATGGCGTGCCGGCGGCGGCTGCGACCGCATTATGCCGGTTTAATGCTCGTATTAGCAGATAAACTGTTCATTTACGTGAAAAATAAATCCAGTTAGTAAAACGAACATTGTCGTCGAGTGAAATGAAGCAACAAACTATCTGGTAGAAAGCCCTAAGTTGTATTTCTATTGACAGGAAATAAATGTATATCGCAAAGTGGTTTGCGATCAAATTACTGGTTTATTTCAAGGTCTCTAGATAAACTTAAAAACAAAGCATATAAAAACACTACAAATAAATAAAAACAACTAGTTTTTATTTATTATTACTAAATGGCGGCACTTAATGTGATAGAGCATAGATCAAGATCGGAAAGGAATGAATGAGTAATGTCTGTGTAATATCAAAATAATTAATGTACTTACCTCCCTGCCCATACACTATGAAGACACAACCTTCAAGAGGTAATGGAATGCGACAGTAAACAACAAGATTGACGGCTCAAGAGTTACGTCCGTCGTAGTAAAAAGTGAACAGCGAGCGCAGGATAAACTGCAGTGTTCGTAGCGGCGACATGCGACTCGATCCCATATCGACACGCAACTTGACGTATTGCGTCGCTCTTAATGCATCCATTTACATAAACAATTTCATCGCAAACGCATGCACTTATCGCCTGCACTGTCGGGTAAATCCACTCGCTTTATTGCCCAGGTCACTTCCCGCGATAGGTTTTTCTATCAACATATTTTTATGATTCCCCGTTGTTGGTACCTCCGGCTGCGTTTATCTCGGTTTCGGTAATAGAATACGGAGAATATTTTATCAACGCACGACCGAGTAATTTAATATAAAGCGTATCACTAAATGATCTCTCGGGCACGATGACTATCGCGAGGTTAATAACGGTGTTGGAGGTTCTTCTACGCGAGACACGCGTCCGCGATATTATCGCCTCCGAACCATTATTGATGAGAGTCCGCCATAACCAAATAGCCTGAGGATCCTGTTTGTTTATCTAACTATTGTTCAAATGCTCCATGTTTTTAATTGAAACTGTTAGGCCATTGCCCTCGTTTATGGCAGGTGCAGGTTGAATAGCGTTTTCGTGAGATTGTGCGTCGATAGCGGACTACTGGCCGCGATAAGGACATGCCTAATTGTTGCACAGAAGCTGCACCTTACTGCCTCACGAGTCGCTTATGGATGTAAAGCGATATAAATAATGTTTACTGCCGTCGAGATTGCTTCATTCATTCTCGTGCCCATTGAGCAACTCAGCTGAACGGACGCAGCGGAAATTGTGAACAATACTGCGCACCTGTGAATAAACTATCCGCTTTACCTATTCTGCTATTGACATTTAATTTTCTCGAGGCCCGAATAGAAGTTTCAAAGCCTAGATTATGGTTTTCGTGTCTAGTTTGCTTGCTAAGTCGTGAGACCCTTGAGTTTGTAAAGCCAGGATTGGTTCTTGAAAAAACAGTTAATCTAAAATACTGCTGTACCTATTTCCGGTAACAATCCTGTAGTAGATATAAAGTTAAACGAGTTAGAGAAGTAAAGTGTCTGGTAGCATTAACGAGCTAAGTTGCTGCTACTTGACAAATAAATATGGTTACAAAGTTGCTTGACGATCGTTATTTTTACATGGTGCATGTAAAAGTTTATAGGGTGTTTTAAGATAATTTCATATTAGTCATTGTTGAAATACCAGGTTTGTTGAAGCACTCGACAGTTTCCACACGATGGACGTCCAGCCTTGACATTTAGTTGTGCGTGCACGCAACCGTTGACCAGTGACGCCCATGTCAACGCAGCCTGCTCCAGCTCACAAGTGGGACGCGGAGGTGACCGACACCACATCTGCGCGTCCACACAATACACCATTAACCATAACTGACGCAAGTCTTACGCCTCAATCACGACATTGAAATTTTGCTTTGATAGAATGACATCGAGTGCTCAGAGGCATGCGATTATACGAACAATGCAAGCTGTGTGCCGTTTCTAAACGTAATTTATTACTCTGTAACAAGATAGCATTTATGTGTAGCCGGTAGGGCCGGAAACTTTAATCATCCACTGTTTACGCGTTTGAAAGCTCTGCGATTCCACAGAGGTAGATATTGTAAATTTTTAAAAGTATCAAATGTAAATAGGTATAAAAGTGCCACTGGAAATGCTTATAATATGGAAACCAAATGTATTGGATCGTATACAGATGCAAATGCGGATAGCAACTCCGATAAAATCCGAAACCTTATTGCATCGCAGCGCGTCAAGTATTCGACATCTAAAGGCATCGGTGTTTTTATTTTATCGAAGGGATCGATTGTAAAGATAAGTTTATCGTAAGACAAGTAGCGGCCACCGGAGTCGGGCCGGTATCGTCGGTATCGTGCCGCCCCGACCTGCGTGCATTTTATTACATCTGATAACGGCTAATTCGCATATACGTCAAATAATTGAAACGCCAGCTCGTTGGAAGAGCACGTCGCTCCGAGACACCGCAGATTGGAATGTCGGCGTAACGTCTCTCATCTCATTTCAATGATTTGACTTTAACTAGAACCGTAATGTTCAAACTACTGTTTTGGAAATGCGAGGAAGTCTTTTCGTTATTCTAGTCAGATTAAACTTGTGGGGTATCGGTATCGATGATAATAGTCAGTAAATGTGAATATAAATAGACAGTGACTGCTTGATGCATTGTGTTCCCTAGTTGGTAAATCTTATGAATAGGCTTGATGTTTATTTTTGTCGAGAATTACGACTTGTTATTATGTCCAAGACGGCTTTCCTGCTCTATAGAGTTAGATTTGTTGCAGCTACAGAACCTAATCTTTTGATAATAACTGTCAAAATAATTTGAAGTTAAGCATAGAAGACGTGATACATACACTCAAGTAAATCACGTGATTTTAGTCTTATTATTATCTAGATAAATGTCTATAACTTCATAAACGTGGCTACGACGGACGTTGCTTTTGATTTCGACAATCTATATATATAAAAGAAAGTCGTGTTAGTTACACTATTTATAACTCAAGAACGGCTGAACCGATTTGGCTGAAAATTGGTGGGGAGGCAGCTTAGAACCAGGAGACGGACATAGGCTATGTTTTATCCCGGAATTACCACGGTAACGGGAACTACGCAGGCGAAGCCGCGGGCAGCAGCTAGTTTAAAATAAAACTGCGATGGGAATATGAAGGTGCGATGCGACTAACAGAATATTTTAATAGTTGGTATGGCACACAGACTACAATATGAGTTGTCTCAAGATTGTATTAAATCAGCCCACAATAAATCACATCTCACCTATAAAACATAAATCAGCTGTGACATAAAATACATTTATATTGTTTTCACTTCAAAATGACAATAAAATGCTTTAAATTCATGAGTGATTTAATGTATTTGGATGTAAAAGGAAAAGATAAGAAAGTTTTAAGAGATTACATTTGAAATTATATCGATGATCAAACTTTTAATGTTCCTTTAGGTTTGACTGTTTTGATTTTAATGCTTGGAATGGAATTTTCTTTATCTTGTCTTTATCTGAGAAATAAATAAAGAGTTTAATGTGGATTTCTTTGTTGCGTTAAATTTTGTTAACTTTGAACTTGTGCATCTTTTCCTGTTACGCTTTTTGTATTGAGTCAACCAGGCACGTATCAAATTACAAGAAACAGGATTTTTTTACAAAATATCTTTGTTTTTCCACAAACGGGTATTTTAGGTCTAAACATACTAGAATTTATGTACCAAATTAGCATTTTAATAGAGCCTTAATTGACGTACTAATTGCCTATTAAACATGATCGTTTTATTAGTTAAGATTTTGTGACCTAGCAAATAAAACACAACACAAAAAGTATTATATTATTTGTAAAACAAAAATATAAAGCGTTGCTGCACATTTTAACCAGATATAAACGTAGCTATTATGTTTTAGCACCATGTAGTTTACAGTATTAGATAGCAAAGTCCCGCATCGAATTGCATTAGACGCTCGAAGTTGGAAAGCTATAGGCGCCAGTACATCGATGATTTTAATATCATGGCATACGATTGTACAATCCACTCAAGTTTGTTCGTGTGTGGCATCAGCTGGAGTACAATGCGATGTTTATGTGTCATTACTGAGACGTGACACACTCCAATCTAAATGCTTTTTTCTGCTTTGATCTCTGATTAATAGGAAAAAGCAGCTTAAAGTTCAATACTACAACTACCCTCATCTAGAAGCTTTCCCGAAAAAGCTTTTTGTCACAGTTTTAGCTTTAGGTAAGTACCTACCTACCAAAGTTTTTTAAAATTGTAAGGCTTCTAATTGTGAGGTACATAAACAGTGCACTCGACAACGGAAAGCTCTTTGAACGGAATATTTACTGAGTGATGTGATGATATAAAAGTAATTGAAGGAGAGTGCTTTAGTCTCTAGAGAGATAGATTAGCTACATTATCACCTACTTGCTTCTTGTTTTTATCACTTGCTATATTACTTTGTTTTCATTTACATAAATATGGACCAATGATATCATACACGTCGTAATGAATAACGTCGTTGACGGACAGCAGTGACACTTTGAACTTTGCTAATCTACTGTCAAATGTCCACATCGTGTATCCGACTCTCGAACAACGATCGTGGCCACGCCATTAAGATTAACAGAGACATAGCTTTTCGTGTATCACGGCCACGGGATAACTAAGATTCTACAATATAAATAAAGATGTACTAAGAATGTATTTTCTTTGATTTACACGGTTGTAAGCTACGTGTGTATTCAATAAGTTTGTTTTAAGACAAAGGCATAAGGTTCCGAGTCGCTTGGCTCCTGAGCCCGAGGAAAGCCAGGAAGAGTTATGTTCGATTCATACGTGATGTAATTTCTTCACCTCGCCTGAGACTATTTCGTTGTGTCGAACAACTTATTGACGTTATCTTGATTTACGCGCTTTATTAACATTTTATTACAAGACAGAGCGCGTTTTGAATGTGTTTTTGTTGGCATTCCAAACACTACTGATTTTTTTACCAAATTAAGAATACCTAGTAGCATCTCACCTGCTTGGAAAGATTTTTTTAATATTTCTTTATGGTGGTCGTAACTACTAAACATTAGTGACACAACCAAAAGTAAATAAGTTATTAAAATCAAATTAAGATTTACGATTATCGTAAAACGAAGATTAGGCTGCTTCTACATACGTTAGTGATTTACTTACATTCCTGTATCCATATAAATAAGTACTCGTAGATTTTAAACGTGGCATTCTTGCGTTAGATATTATTTATGTTCTGGCATGTTTGGTGAGGTCCAAAAATTGTGACATACGCGACAATAAAAAGTCAACAATGAATGGGGAGGCTCACGCGACAGGACCCCCCGTAACCAGCCTCCGTTCCACTCTCGATATAATAAATGTATTTATGATCTATGATCTGAAATTGATACTTATTATGGCTTCTGTATAGTAGCTGTACCAAACTACGGTGCGTATGCGCCGGTCACTCGCTATGATAAATAACCCCAAATGGCTTGTAAAAGGTGAAACTTTTATGGCTCTACCATTGTGCATATGTAAATATTTGAGTTTAATCCGGCATCGAATAATTCGTTCATCTAAAAAATTCAAAGTTATTTTATCTTTTAATCTTATTCAAAGATTGCATTTTAATTAAAAATAGTTTAATTAAAGTGACTGACGGTGATGGAATTATTAGCACGGGCATAATAAAGTAATTTTATAGCCAGTTTATTTATAAGCAATTACAGGCTAATTTCTATTGCAGTAGAATGTGAGGCAATAAAAGAAGTACTTATCCGATTTATAGTCACGTAGGGTGTTAAAGGTGGACGAGATATTTATTAGTACCTACAGTTATCGGCTTACAAAATAACAGAATCGCAAACGTGCCAAAAAAACTATGAATCTGAAAAAGTGACTGAAAAGAGTATTAATATTTTGTCTTTATTAATTGTATTAAGTGATGTGACTACACTCTGTGCTAATCTTTGTTTAAAATACATGAAAACAAATTAAAAATATTCACTCCATACACAACTATTAAAGGCATATCTATGAAATTAACACATAAAGGAATAGCTATTAAAAATTAAGTAACAAATTTAAAGGACAACCTTTCCGGTCCGGTCCTTTAAATTTGTTTCTCTCTCTGTCCATAGATTTTGCGTGCCCAGCAGGGTTTTTAAAGCGATATTTAATTACTGCTTTTTTGTAGCTAGATTATACACTTATCTATAGAATGCAATAAATGATTGACTAAAGACTACTTTTGTTTTGAGACCATAAATTAACGCACTGTTAAAAATCTACTATGCCTGGCACAGAATAAGTAGAGTGCAGTAGCGAAGAGCAGAATGACATGTCGCGATCGCATGTTCCGGACGAATTTATCAATCGGACAGTGCGGCGTAATGATTGTCACTCGTTTTCCTCAGGGTTGCCACCTGCTATCCATTTTTATGCCTATTTCTATACCTACATTCGCACAATATTTAATTCATACAATATTTAAACACAAAATATTTTAAACTACTTAAGCTAATAATAAAAAGTTGCCCATACTCGGGCAACTTTTAACTAAAGTATTAATTTTGCTTGTTTTACCAAAGGCCTTTTCCAACTTCTTCCATTCCTCCCTTGCTCGTACGATTCTAGACCAAGTCTATCCTGTTGGCACTGTTATTTAATACTTGTTTCTACCCGAGGATTCACACACGTTTTTCCAGGATAAAAGATTTATTTGTTAATTCGGGGCAAACATTAAATCCATGCATAATTTTAGCCCAAACTTTTATTGGCGCGAAGAGGTAACAAACATAGAAACTTGACACTAATATTATAAATGCGAAAGTTTTGATGTACCTATGGATGGATGGATGTTGGTTACCTCTTCACGCCAAAATTACTGAACGGATCGGACTGAAATTTTACAAACAGTTAATTCAAATCCTGGAATCAAACATAGGCTACTTTTTATCCCATAAATCAGTGCCAGATGCATGGGATAGAAAACTTTTCCACAGGTAGAACGCGTGCGAAGCCGCGGGCAGTACTAGTCCAAAATAAAATCTTTCGCATTTTTAATGATTATTGTGAAGTGTGATTGCCTCTCGCGTTTCGTCTTTTTGTCTCTTCATGTATTCGAACCTACATATATTTGTGCTATAAATTTTTACGATGTTATTACAGCATTAATTACACGACTGCTACCGGCCGTTAGGCCTTTTCCGGTCATTTTATTCTTACAGTTGTAATTATTTGTCTCGGTTATCTATGGACTTTAATACGCCTTTTGTGCAAAACTAGATTCATAAAAATAAATATTTGTGGTTTACATTTACCCTACGTCTTTTGTTTTACTATGCAGTTTCTCTATTATATTATCATTTAAACTTAAAATACTGGCATCCCAATTAAAACTAAATCTTTATTCCGTTGTTTTGATGTGATTTTGAATAGAAATGATGTAAATAAACTTTTGACAACCCTGACTTCGATCAGCCTTTTCTCGCTAAATGAGCCGCAAACAGGCTACCGTACGTACTTCTTGAATGTTAAGTACTTTTAATTATTTTGTATTGGCCCGAGGGTAGTTGGAGTATTGAGTTCATACTTGGCTCTACTCATTTATCACGAAACGTAGAGTCTCGTAAGCAGGTTGACAACCCACTGGCCATAAGAATCATAACACTATTATTATTAAGAGTATTTTTGATACGTTCTTAGATTTATATCAGACACTATGACCGGCACAAAAAGTAAAATTATGTTAACCTTTCATCCGGATACGTACTAAGCGTCGTTTTACTCGTACTTCCGAAATTATCATTGTTAATCTCTGGTAAAAACTTATTTTTCAGTTCCAAAAGTATCAACATTTTGATGATACGTTGCTCAGCTACTTTTGACTGTATCTTGGATAGCTGCCAGGCCATAACGAGTTGAATATTATGTTGTTTGTTGCTAAGGTTGAAATATAACTTGATTGTCACTCGTACATCATAACGTTCGTGCATTTATTTGTATACTATTAAGCAATAAATACCGTTTAGCTTCGGTTAAACTAAGCCGAGGCTATAAGGCTTGCGATAGGTAACTCTTTGAGTAGCTTGCTATTCTGGCAAATATCAAATAATTTATTATCAAAAAGCATACAAAATCAACTCAATGTTCCAAGAAATTAACTACGGGGCAGGGGAGGCATACAAATTTGTCTCATGTAGGTACACACACATTAGTATAGGTAGCTTAAACGTAACTTTATAGGTTATATTCTTTCTATTGTTTTACTCTGAGGCATTTTTGGTTGTAATCAAAAACCCAATTGTCATCATTATTACTGCCTATACGCCACCCTCTGTTAGGTAGGTACTCCTTCAATTCTTGCCATACCAGCCTTCCCAGTTTTCCCCCTTAAGAGGGATTTGTCAAGGGGGAAAACTGGATTAACCCCTTCTCTGTCCTGTACCTTTAGCATACAAATACTTCATCAATCAAGTAAAATACAATAATTCAAATCACAGTAATCCTCCTAATATTATAAAGTGAAAGAGTGCCATTGTTGTGAAGGTGTTTTGCCGAGGACAATGCCAAAACTATCTACTGAATGGATCGGAGTGAAATTTCGGACACATAAAGATCTGGACCTAAAATATAAGCTTTTATTCCAAAAAACGCGCGCAAAGCTGCGAGCATATAAGCTAGTAATATTATAGCATATAAGCTAGTAATATATAAATGCGAAAGTTTAGATGGAG
Organism: Eupithecia subumbrata; assembly: GCA_949316285.1. Classification (NCBI taxonomy): domain Eukaryota; kingdom Metazoa; phylum Arthropoda; class Insecta; order Lepidoptera; family Geometridae; genus Eupithecia; species Eupithecia subumbrata. The sequence continues at coordinate 16,416,196 of OX438640.1, read as the reverse complement.
GGATTGACAGTGAATGGACGTATATTTGTTACCTACTTGTTCAAGCCAAAACTGCGGAATGGATCAGGCTGAAATATTCGCATAGATGAAGGTATGAAGGTACCTTGAAGACATAGACTACATTTTATCCCCTAAACCATTTCCCATGTGATAGAAATAATCTTAAAACGTTTAGTCTTCTACATTCGATCCTCTAAATCCTAAAATAGAACGCATGAGAAGCTGCGGGCAGAAACTAGATCTTCATAAGAAGACACTTTCAAAGTGCTTTGGCTTAGATATAAGTAAGACTACACAGCATTATGCATGTGTGGAACATTGCAATTAGGCGGTGGCACGGGCACGAGGCATGTAGTCGGCTGCTACAGCATCAGAGTAACAAGAGCCCCCAGGCCACGCGTGCAATTGCGCACATTCGTCAGCTTTCCTCAAGGGAGTGCCCTTTGCGGTTATAGCGCCGCTTCATACTGTCTACACTTGCTGTAATGATTATACTTAAGCCATTTATTATCAGAGGATAAAAAGCTAAGTACATTACAAAATAAAATATAAATTATTGAGTAACACAGTAAGTTCATAAAAAGAAAAAATTATGGAAATAAAGCACCACGAGTCTTAGACCGATTTGTATTTGTAATTATTTATGAAAATTCTTCGAAACTTGGTTAGACTATTGGCTTCACGTCAGCTTGATTGTGTAATAGCTCCATAGGACGACAGGCTTGGCTTATAGGATGACCCTCCGTACTGTAGCTCCGTACTCAAATATCCACGAACAAAAGATAAAAAATCCAGTCGAAAATCGTAAAAAATATGGTCGCTGAATTTTGATCGTCCAAATTTTGGGCGCTTGCCCGCTTGTCCTGGCCGTTTCTAAATGGGAGTCAGGACATTGGTTGCAAGCATTTCCTTCATATAAAACTGGTAATTTATTGGATCCCGTAACTTTCCGTATCGCAACATGTCTTCGGTTGGGTGCAAGGTGTTGCGCGCCTCATCAATGCCAGTGCGGTACTGCTGTCGAACAGCTTCGTCATCATGGATTATCGTGTACTAGGGCCGCCGGTCGGATATCTCGCCACGCCAGCCTTAACGACAGCATCCGGCGGGCCTTTGTCACCGCTAGCGTACCAGCTATTCTCGAGTGGGGTACCGAGGCTCTTCGGGTTTTTAAAAAATTATCTGAGCGTCTGGTCGAAGCGACGCGTGACCCGAGAGCTGGTCAGTATCTGGCACAGCGCATCAGCATTGGCATACAGCGGGGCAATGCAGCCAGCGTTTTGGGGACGCTTCCGACTGGTATTCATATGGAACTGTTGAGCTATCTGTAGTTTGTTTGCAACAGTCTGCAGTTAGCTCAATTGTTTCAATTGTAAATACTAGTTCTAATTTATTTCTATTATTTTATTGTAATTTTCTTTGTGAAGAAAGGTTTCTGCCCTGTTATGTAAAAATAAAACTTAAACAATATATTTTTTCCAAAAAATTAGAATCAGCTTATTCCAATAATCCCCTGCCATAATCCCCTTCGCTTTATTGGAATAAGCCCTTAGAATCGACTTCAAATCGAGTCTATAGAAGTTAGTTGAAAATCATTAGATTGTTTTTTCAATCGTGGTTCACTCACACCTCATACATTCCATCATTGGCATCGTGTAGCTCAGTGGTCAACCCGAGGTAAGGTAAGGCTATGTAGCCGATGTGTCGCGAAGATCTAGAAGACATCGAACGTCTTATCAAAGAGTACCTATTAAAGCCGGCTTTTGACTATGGGATATAATATAAATTACATCTTGTGCTATATATTACATCCCGCGATTGCTATTCACACTGTAAGATATATATTTTGGAGCACACAATGATCAGTTTACACGTCTGCACACGAACGCCAACATTCAAACGGAGGGCGAAGCGGGGGAGGCGCGGTGTCCGGGGACGTGAGGTAAAATATACACCTTCAAATGACCTTCAAATATCGCTCACTCGGTCGAAAAAATATTTATAGTTTGGGATGTAATATATATTATAGCACAGTGTAAACGGTGCCATACAAAATGTATGGTGAGCGATAGAATATTATATCTCGGGATGTAATATATATTATATTATATCCCATAGTCAAAAGCCGGCTTAAGAGTTAAACTCACGTTGTTTCTCAGGAAAAACTGAAGCCAGCAGCGATACAAACCTTCTAATATGCTACAAAACTATAGAACTGTAGATCCGTTGTTAGCCATTAAAAGCTAGAATTGGTGTCTAAAAATCGTGTCTTTGCTGGTCGCTGTAGGGCTGATCCATCATAAATATTAAAGAAACTAATCATGATTTGTATTTTGCTAAGTACGCACTTTGATTACAAATCTTTCTCAGAGATTTCAACTGTTACATAAAGGTACAGGCTAACATGTTTTGTGCGTGTGCCGTCGCAGTGAAATGGTTAAGTCTTAAGTTAGGTCTTGTAGCTATCAACGTTACAAAGAGACGTTGCCGATGGAACGCTCATAACATACGGTTAACTAGCTGCAAACCTCGAGGCAAGGACATAACAACTGCAATAAACATCAAATTTAATTTAAATTTATATCGATTTGGACTTAGATATTCGTTAAGCCCACAATAACATTTGCATTCTCAAAATAGACTCCGTAGGCTTAAATCTTACAAGATTATTTTCAAGACAACGTGGGCTCAATTGAAACGAAAATGAAAGTATAAAATCACTAATAACGGGATATTTATCACGATTTGAGAAAATTAAAGCTCTAAGGAAAAATTATTTGCAGAAAATAAGTTAATTTTAGATCAATTTAGTGGAATTAATGATGTAGCCTTGTAATAAATGTGATATTTTATTGGAGGGATATCTCGGAGCGTCGCTTGTGCCCGGCTCGCGATCGGAGTGAGTGCATCATAAAAATTGACAGTGACATGCCGAAGTACTCGTATTACCGTATGAGGCATTAACTTTACGATCGCGACGAGTAATTTACTTTCTCGGAATGGTGCAAGAAGTATGAAAGGCAGTAAAGTGTTAACTGTGTCCCTACACTAGATCATGGCGCGCCATGCGATGTGCTAGCCGACCCTTTGATTTAATCTACGTTTTTATGCTTCTACTAATAACGTTTACATGATCATCAATTTTAATTTTACGTTTGACGCATCCTCTGAAGGGGGCTCTTACAGATCGTCGATAAATCAATTAGGTTTACTTACTTTAATTAGGGTTATTACTTTATCATGTGCTGTGATGAAGACTTTGTTGCCATGTGAGTTGTGTTGTGTGTGGGTGTTGTTGTGACAATTTGCATATACCTTTATATAATTTACACCTTATAAGTGGTAGGTATGATTCTTACTCAGAAATCTTAGAAGCAAGTAGGTTTATACTAAGTATTTCACATTGTTAATTTATTTGTTAGCTAGGTTTGTAGCAAAGACGAAATAAACATCCTAATTAGAAGCTTTTCACCTACTACATTTCAGAAAGGATTACGAAACTAGCCTCTGGGGGCCTACTCAAAAAACGAAAATCGAGGTTTTTTATTCGTTTTCGTGCAAACGGTATCTTTATGCAAGTGACATATGAGTTGGTTTTGCTTGAAAACGAATTTGACTTCGACTTTTGTTCTCTGGGTAGGCCCCCAGGTTTCAACACTCGTTCGCTATTTCATCCAAGTCGTTCACATACTTATCTATCATAGTGAAAGCATACAAGCAAGACAATCAGATAAAATAATGAATATTTATATCAATATTTAAGTTGTGTAGAATCGACAAATCATCGCGATTGTATCTCGAGCCATCCGGAGAGGGCCAGCCATTATGTACGGTGACCTTTAACACTGGGACGATATTTAGTGGGCAAGCATTGTTCACAGTAATTGTAGGTGGTGGTCAGAGTTTGTTTAAAATTGATTTCGGCGGTGATTCCACGGTGTGATACCGTCGATGGAGTAACGTTATTATAGGCTGAGGTGCCGCGCTCGGGGCCAGATTGCTACGCTGCGTCCTTTTTTAAAAGGCACGTATATTAGTAGGTACCGGCTAATAGATGTTGATGTTTTGTTTTGTACTGTTCACGTTCTTGTTTTACGCTTGACAGCTCATAATGAACTTGCTTCTGCCCGTGGCTTCTATTGCGTTTTTACCGGGAATAATGTAGCCATTATGATATTTAAGATCCAGATCATGCACTCAGGTTTTAGTTCGAACGATAGGCACCCAACTTAGATAAGCTTAGCTCGCATTTAATTGAGTTTTTAAACACAGGTTGTTTAGCTTGCATAATTTGCAGTCTACCTGCTCACATGAATACAAAATTCAGCATGTTCTGAATTGCATAACAGCTAAAATTACCTACTACATGCTTTTTTCTCTGAAAGGTTTCGATTTTCCGATAAAGACAATCACTGTTGTGAGCACTAAATGAATCGAGAGGTAGGTAAATAAAATACCACGCACGATAAAAAGTCTTAGAAGCGTCGTCGTGTAGATTTGTTGTCATAATAAAGCTTAAACGCTCATTGTTCCTGTGAGAAATGTCCAGTGGCAGGTAGGGTGGAGGGTTGTCGAGAGCTGATGGCGATAAGAGCCGTCATACGAAGACCACGCGAGGCGCGCAAATAACGACAAATCGTGCGCAGATCGCCACCGTGGCGCGTCGCAACCGCGCGTCGCTATTCTACAATACTTAGACTTCAACCATACTACGAGCTTAGCGCGGGCGCAAAGTATCAAACATATGAAACCGCTGCGCCCGCCGCGCCGCGCGTTCATACTATAGTAACTAAGGCTGGCGCCTAGCGCGACGGGCTTGAGCGAGTTAGCACGTTTAACGTAATTTTCAAATGTTCCTATCCGCACGTTAAGGGCGCTCTACGGTCGTAGTCAACAAACGTCCTTATGAGCGGGTGGCGGGGAGGTATCAAACCTTATGAGTCTTGTCGCGCGCGTCTTGTACCCGCCGCTGCCGCCCGCCGCCGCCGCCGCTGCCGCCGCAGCCCCGCCTTAGCCCTAGCCATCGCGCATTCACTGTGAACGCATACTTAGGTTCACAATAGGGCTGCCAATAAATATGCACTTCAGGATGCTGAGAAATTGTTCTTGGGAGATTGAATTACTAAGGTCTATTTCACCGTTGAAATTGAACGCGATCAACGCAAGATAAACTCAGTTTAGCGCTTCAAAACGAGTTCAGCTCATAGCGCACGTTGATCCTGTTCAAGGTGAACTTAGTTTAACAAACGCTGAAATTGGACCTAAGGAACCTTTTTGGAATGCGTTTGGGCTATGACGCTTTGTTTAAGGACTCTATACGATTTCTATTTTACCTACCTTCTATTCAGTTATCATCAATGAAAATGTAATTAATAATAATTTGTAGATTCCTAATTTGAAAAGCTATCTTTATACCTTCTTGTTATTGTAACGTCCAACTCTACAAACCACAAGACAATCTCATCAAATAAACTTCATCGACACTCGCAGCGCGTGCACCGAGTTTAGTGTTTACTTTTCCACAATATTTTACCGTATTGTCCGCAGACACTGACAAGGGGAATATATGGGCAGGAGTCGCGATTTTTGTCTACTTGCGCTGCGTGGGGCACGCTTCTAGTAATATATTGTGAAGTTCGAATTCGAACCTAACTGATGAAATCTCCACATATCAAATAGGTACATAATAAAAAACTATTTGTATGCACTTAGTTTATTGCAATAGGTGCAAATTTACCTCATAAATACAATTTACAAATTTTCACACGGTATAGTGATTCAAACAAGAAAATTATCACTAACACTCGAGTGGAAACGAGTTAAAGTTACTTAAATTTATGTGTTCAATGCATATGTATGGGCAATATAGGCATGGATAAGCGGAAGAGATTCGCACGAGGGTACCATAACTCAATGCAACAATATGGCGCACAATTACAAGTCGCCGGGCGAGGTGACGATGATAAATGCTTTTCCTTGGGCTTGGGACACAGGCCTGCACTTGCCGGTACCACTTCCTCGATATCGGATTATCCAGTTTCCGTTGATATTTGTGTACCCTCTTTGCTCGACAGATATTTGCGTCACGATAAAGCGCTCAAGTTTATAACTACAAACTACCTAACCACTCGTGTCTTCAGCTACAGTTGTCACTTGAAATGTTACCTTTGTTTTCAAACAGAGAATAGTTTGCATAACGTTATCCATTCAGATCGTAAATATCTTGTGACAAATATCTGCGCCCGGTTATAGGTATTTATGTTGTTCAACTGTCAAATAAATAAGGGTCAAATGTAATGAACAAGCAGAATGTTTGGGCATATTGTTCTAGGACCGGTTGAGACGGAACCATCTCGGTGGGCAGAATTACTTATACATTCGTCGACTCACTTTAGCAATCAGCATTCATCAACACGTTACGCTCTTGTCTCCACACTTCAACTTGCGTTGATTTGTTTATTTCCAAACTGAAAATACATTTGTGTGGTTATCGCTTTAGGCTCATGTCGTGCGATCACTCTTTTGTATTGACATATTTACGATCTTTTATGACCAATTTAGTTTCTATGAAGCTGCAGTTATTGAAAATCATTTTATGATTTGCATATACGAGTAGGGTGCTCTGCTCACCATTTTAAATTAAAGCACACATGAACTTATTAACATAAACCCAACATAGAAATTGCTTGATAATCCGAATGGTTCGGTTGTGCTGCAGTTTGGCAGTTGTTCTGTATAAAATTACACGATATTCCGTGTTTACATTTGGTAATAAAATAAATTTGAGAGTGATTGAGGAAAAACTTGACAAGGGCACGGAGAAAGTGGGCAGGCACGTGTGTCTGAGTGGCGAAGGCGACATGACGATGGCTTATCTCCGAAACTCGAGGCCCATGTAAGCATCACGGCTGATCCGGCGACACAGGCTGCACAACAAGCGCACGGAAACAACTTGTCGCTCGCGTAAACCCGCCATGTTTTATTCTCTCGCATTCAGCGCCGATACCTTAATAAAACCCAACAAGATTGAGCAATAAAATGTAATTTATTTGATTGTAATTTCAAAACACAAAGTGGGTCTTATTTTGTAATATATTTTTATCTTCGTGGTTTTGTGTTTCTCGATCGCGAGCACGTCCTGTATCGACTGCCTGCAGATGATTCGTTGTGACCATCCAATAAATTTCATGTGTATCACAAATTCGATTCAATTTTGGTTTTGGTAACTGTAGAGGTGAATAAGACATTATGACTCCACACCGCAAAATGATATCATATTTTTTTGTATTACCAAATTGCATCGAAATCTAGATGTCCGTTCCAAACGGATAAAAGCGATTGGTGAAGGGTTTGAATTGGTTCAGTGAACTTTAAGAAGTTTGGTATTGTAAAGGTTTATTTGAATGTTAAAAGGTGCATCTTTGAACTCCACAGGTGCAACAAGTAGAGCTGCATAAGGCAGACCCCACGAGCGTCGAGCACAATAAGCACTGCGATATTATCGAGGAACCAATCAATTTGATCCCTCATAAAAAGTTCTCGGGAGGCAGCTAGGGGTATAAAGCGGCTATATCGGTCCATCCGAGCACTGGTAGCCGGACTTTTCATATATTTTATGTGAAAAGGATATGGGTATTGTTGCGAGACGCCCCGCTGCGCCAGCGCTGGGTAAACACTTGAAATTACAAGTCAGCTTGGACAGTCCTCTCGTCCTACCCGGAAAAATGCGCTTCCAATGTTACGCTCGACGAAAATAAAAATATTGTTGAATGACCACAGCAACGTGTGCGGTGAGGTGCGGCTGCTCAGCTTAAAATAATAACTTGGAAGGTTGGAAGAGTTGGAACTGATGCACTCTTTGTGCAGCTATTGAGGACTTGAACCATCTGTTGAACTGTAGTTCCTATAATTAGTACTGAATTAAATTTAGTTTGAAACTCTAAGCATAAAAACTATTAGGTAATTGTGGCAATGCAAAATCTTTGCGAAATCAAGACAACCTGTTATATAGTTTTAGATATATGAAATGGATAGATACTTAAGTAGGTTTTATGATCTAAATGATTTATATTCATAAATCAAGTTATGGTTGTTTTATTGAAAGTAGGTAAGGAATTAGTAAGCTTTGAAAACAATAATATACCTACAAACCACATAAAATAAAGTGGTCGTTATGCTAACAGAGATTTGCGATATGCCTTTGTTACCTTAATATTTTGGAAGCGATCATAAAATGAGAAATGCAGTGTAAATAATGTAACTTTGTCAGTTTGTTTGTATAAAATAACTTTATACGGCGCCATAAAAATACTTTTATAGCGATCGGAGAAAACAACTTCAATTAAAAATAAAAATTGATTTTACATGTTTGTCTATGATTGAGTTTATTACTACAGGCGTTTGATGTAACACGATACTAATTCAATTCGATGTCTTTATTTAAATGTTTGAATTAAAAAATCAATAAGCATTCGGAAACATTTCATACAAATGAATGGAAATTAATATTCATGCAACAGTTTCACTAGTCTCTGTGTTTCTGTTCTCATTAACTTTTATTGTTATCGATATCACGTTTCAGCCTATTTTCACTGTTCAAAGGCATTATTAGCTACTAGTTTGTGCCCGCGGCTTCGCACTCGTTGTTTAAATGGAAACGTTTAAAGGTTATTTATATCACATGGGAACTGATTTATGGGATAAAACGTAGCCTATCTTTTATTCTTCACTATGGCATTTTGAGCCCTACAGTTTAGTAGTTTTGGCGTAAAGAACAAACATACATCCATCAACCTAAACATCCAAATTTCTCGTTTGTAATATTAGTGTGAGTGTGGTGTGAATATTTATTATTGACACTTATTTTAATGTTCCAAGTTTTGTAAATTTCTATGACATAAAAACAGAAGTCAAAGAACTTTGCCAGAAAATAAGCTCAACTGGTCAGTTTCGATGTTATATTCGTGAGTGTAACACTCATTGGTGCATTTAGATTACGAATAAAAACAAAAATAACCAATGAGCGGCGAATAGAAATTTCTTTTTTAATGGCGCCGCCGCTTGCTTTCGCTTGCTTAATTTCGCTACGACTCTGCCAGTAGACTTTGAAAACAGAATATGATCGGTTTTACGAACTAAAAATCTTATAATTTTGCATCATAATGATTTTACTAAAATAACTGATTAGATCAAGTACAAAGATTTGTCGTTAGATAAATCAGATGAAAGTAGTCTGCCAAAAAGTAACCTTCCAACAGATTTTCATGAAACATGGCTCTCGGAAACACTCGGAATAAAATTGTCTATGACACAAAAAAAACTAAAGAAAATCGGTTCATCCGTTTGGGAGCTACGATACCACAGACAGATAAAAAGATACACAGACAGACACGTTAAACTTATAACACCCCTCTCTTACTGCTCTTTTAACCGACTTCAAAAAAGGATTTTCTATGTTCGGTTGTATGTATTTTTATGTATGTTTGTTTATTTATCCGTCAATTGTAGATCAATGTTAAAAATGCTTTCGTATATCGTATTCGTGTATCGTATATATTGCGTAGAGAATCATCCCGAGGTGGTCTCATAAAAAATGTATTCCTGAGGGATTGCTATTCCAGCAAACTCCAGTCGTGCGTGTCGTACCGCCGACGGTGGGCAGTGAATGCGGTAAGTTTATTAGTCATCTAGTACCCATAACACAAGCTCTGCTTAGCTTGGGGCTAGGTGATGCTGTGTGGATTATTATTTTATTTATTATTTTCGGGTTGAAAGTAAGCGAGCAAGCATTGAAAGTCGAAGCTCGCGTTGTGTGGAGCGAGGTGCGAGATGTTTCACAGCGGATATAAATAAAAGTCGATTGTCCCTGTGAACCGCGTCCCATAATGCGCTGGGCATTGCGCTTGGCACCCATATTTTGAACCCACCAGACAGTAGTGAAAAATACTAATACCTGGGGAATACATTTTTCAGATCACCCTCCATGCAATTGCCAATTGTAAAAAATACATCCTCTATGTATAATGCAAAAGAATCATCCAAATCGGTCCATGATTGAGACCTGAGAAATCGTCGAACATACAATAAAAAAACATACATACAGCGGACCATAGAACCTCCGCCTTCTTTCGTAGTCGGCTAAAATACAAACATCCTGCTTTTATTATAAAAGCGAAAATTTGTAAAGATGTGAAGTTATGAGATTCTGTTTTGTGATTTCGGTGAAGACATCAACATAGTCAAAGATAAATACATCGTAGTACAGAGAGCCTATTTTTTGTTGTTTTTTTCACGGAGCAGTTCCATATTGGTTGATTTGACTTGGCCATCATGTAGGTAATGTAGGTATTTAAACCATTAGGTTATAATCATTTTTTCATTTTTAGTTCCTCCTCAATCTCTTTAACCCCAACAGTCTATATTGGCCCACTGCTGGACGCAGGCCTCCCTCTGAAGCGCTTTATTGGCTTTTATCTCATGGGGGGTAGTGCACATAATCGATCCAGTTCTATTTTAGTTCCTAAATGCCTAAAAACTACAAACTATGATGTTTTTTATGAGCACCTATATCATTACGTACATTGCATGCAAGGTTATAGTAAAGATAATTAGGGGGGTGTCTCACTAACGAAGAATCAGCTGCCCACGTAGTCCTGGAATGCAAGGGAGTAACAGCGCAACGACACGAAATCCTCGACCACCCGAGGTCACTCCGCGAAGCCTGTGAAGATCCCAGGAAGATTCTGCGCTTCTGGACGGAGTTAGGCTGGTTGTACTAGCAAACTAAACACGCACAATGGACCAATCCGAGTCTAAGTGCGGACACAGGAGTACACACACCATAACCATAACCATATAGATAATTACTTATTTCTTATCTTTGTTATGCACTGCCATCCTTTATTTTTCTCACAATAGTTTTGGTTGCCTGGAAAAAAAACGCTTTAAGCGATAAAGCCAGTTCTATTGCTGTTCTCATTAATATATTCAATTAAGTCCCTACAATCTGTTTTAATAGGTGGTGAATAAAAGTATTATCTGTATATCTATTATTTGGACTGAGATACTTATCTTTAGTATAACACAATATCTTCAGCTGTTTTTGTATCTGCTTTCTTGTTGTTAGCAGAAGAATTTCTTAGAAGCCATCATGTTCCGTAATAAGAAGCTTACATCAAAATCGCTGTCTAGTTTGGAATATGTAAGCATAAGTAGGTACTGACGGAAGGATGCGGGTTCAAGTCCCGTCGAAGTCGAAATTTTTTGCGATATTATTTGATTTAAAAATTACACTGAGTGTGGGGTTACGCACTATAATAACAAAAAACCTCTTTAAGCAGGTTCCGTATTAAAATTAGTGGGCGGAGATTGCGGGTTCGATTCCCGTCTTGGCACAAATGTTTGTACGATCTGCTATTATTATTGCTATTATGATTTATTCCGGGTGATCTGGGTATTTTCTTTGTATAATATCTATCTATGTAATAGTCATCTAGTACCCATAACACAAGATTAGCTTGGGGCTAGATGATGCTGTGTGGTGTTCAGCATTATTATTATTATTCCAATTATTATTGACAGCCAGGTTCTTAATTGACATTGATTGTAAATATGACCTGTAAATTTATTTTTTGGCGCCAACAAGGGTGTCAATCAGAACAGTCCAAAGCTCGCACGATTAGAGCCCCCTCTCCTCTCTCGTCCAAATAAAAGTGCTGCGTTGTCGCGCGCCAGAATTACGACGATCCCTTTTATTATCTTTCTTTTTTAATTCAATTTTACGATAAGCCGTATACGGCGACCTGCGGCTCTTGATCCGTTACTTTTGTGGTTTTTTATTGAGTTCATTTTGATTGAAGTTACTACAAATTGGCTTTCTGCTATTCATTTTGTAAACATTAGGGATCTTTGTTACTACTGTATGTACTACAGATATAAATAAATAAAATAAATAAATAATACTGGAAAATCGACACAGCACCATCTAGCCCCAAAGTAAGCTACTCAAAGCTTGTATTATAAAAAAAAAATAGTATTTAGGTAGTAGGTATTGCTAGATGCGCTTTTTCTCGTCCCATTTGCTTTTTAAAAGATCGCACTTTTCCATAACCTCTTTTTTAAACAAAAATCTAAGCAATAAAAACAGAATGAAATTCAGATTCCACTTTCTACTTATCATCCGGAATGCGCCCCGTGCCAGTACTCCCCCTCATTTGCATACAAGCTACGATTTGTGTATTGTTAATTAGAGCAACAGAACAGGTTTAACTTAAAGCTTAGATACACTGGGAAAGATGTGATAGGATCGCTTATTCCCAGTTGTTCTGTGCACAAGACTACTGGGACTAAATTTGTCCCAGTTCTTCAGTACAGAACTACAGCACAGGACAGTTGGGTATATTTAAGCGGTTAGGATAGGTACATTTAAAATTCGAGTTCCTATATCGTCAACTAGTTTATGCCCGCGGCTTCGCACGCGTTGTTTCTATAAACGTTTTAAGGTGATATCTATCCCATGGGAACTGTTTTATGGGAAGAATTACTGTATGCAATTTCAGCCCGATTCGCCGTGCGATTACGCTAAAATCTCCCATTCCTGTTGAATGGGCCATCCGGGGAGACTGGGTATAAACGATTTCAGTTTCCATTATGGAAGGTACTAAAAAAATACATACCTACAACTTTCTGGCATAGGAAGCCTATCGACGACGGAAATTTTAGCGTATACGTCAAGATATAACCTAAGTCAAAGTCAGTAGTCATATTTCTCACACTTGACCTTTTTTTCTCGATTACAGTAATTATGATTCAATGTTACCTATAAACAGCAAATACATTCCAGAAATAAAACTTAATCGAGCGAAACAAGGTCTAGTGTAAGTAACATAAAGTATGAATTTGAACGTTATGTAACACAAGTACACAAATAAATAAAATAAAACATTACAATTGAGTCTGTCATTTGTCATTTCTGACATTGGCAGCTTCGTCTTCGGTCGGCTCAATTCAGTCAGAAAAATGTTTGTATTTTGTTTTTGTACCATGTGATGGAAAATGGAAACCGAGTTTTTTTATACCCAGTCTCCCCGGATGGCGATCCGTTGAATGGGATATTTACCGTAATCGCACAGCCGTTCAGTAGTTTTGGCGTGAAGAGGTAACAAACATCTATCCATCTTAACATCATCCAAACTTTCGCATTATAATATTAGTGTGATAGTGTGATTAGCTTCTGCCCGCGGCTCCGCATGTGTTTTTTGGTATAAAAACTGGTCTAGGTATATTTTATGCCAGGTCTAGATATTTATGTCTATGAAACTACAATTCGATCCATTTAGTAGTTTTGGCGTTGGTGTGGTGGTGCTAACGTTGGTGTTCTTCCAATACAAATAAGGTTCATAGTTAACCCGCTTACATCCGTAATGGGTTTTGGCATTGTCTTTGGCCAAACATCTTCACAACGATACAAACTTATAGTGAGATTTGGTGTGATTCGAACTAGGTTTTGACTCAGAGTTCTTCTATAAAACTGATCATACGTCCCTACACCTCGAAAGACAATACAATATTGCTCAAATAGCACATATGAGATTGTCTGTCGCCAAACGAACTGTAACTCGTAAATGTAAGCATAAAGAAGTTAGGTTAATGATCAACTTTCCTGAATTATAACAAAATAATTTGACAAAGAGTACACATTTTACTAGGTAACAAAATTAATACATGATTACTTTTCTCTTACTATTCCTTATTATTTTTGTTTTTTATACCACCAAAGTGTCAAACAAGTCCGAGTAGGTTATTATAGAACTTTCAAATAAAAGTTCATGTAAAGACAAAAAAAAATGGTACTTAGTTGGTATACAAATAACTCGTTTGCGCGACTCTACGTCACATAGTCTTTAGCACTTTTTTATGCAGGACTAATAAAATATTGATCACACAATTGTAGCCTCGCCTTAACGTACCCGTAGGTGCTGCCAACCGGTTAGACGCTTTCTTGTTGTTGCCATTATTGTTTCATCTGTTATTTAAATGGCAATAGATTACGTTCGGTCGAAACGTTAATAAACAATTGGCTATAATTAACGCCGTATGTTAATTTTGTCAATATGGATTTATTTGCGTCGAGCACCATGTACTTGTGGAAATACTTATCTGAGTGGCTAGTATGGGAAAACGAATAACGGTTTTGTTTACTAACGCTGACCTGTTGTACCTACTGCTAAAATGCAACGTTTCACTCAAAATCATTCGATCCCTATAGGAAAAAAAAACTATATAAAATAAAAAATAAATAAATAAATCTATATACCTACTTAATATGATAGTGTCCTAAAAATTCTAATTAGTCTGCAAAGGCCACGAAACATAGAAGAAGAGTTCGTATGAAACTATTGGATCGCTGTCATCGGCTGTTATACTACGAAACGTAATGTTCTCTATCAAGGGAAGCTAAATGTAAAAAAAAAATATGTTTTCTGGTTTTCGTAAACTGCGCTTAACCTATACTAAGGACTCTGTTGCTGACAAGTTAAATTGAATTAGTCTGGTAATGTTTTATTGGTAATTTGTTTGCATACAAACCTGTTATGTCAGTAAAATGTTAATGGAAACTTAAATATACATTTAGCAAAGGAAACCACACCTATACGGTATCAAAATAGAACTTATAATAATATAGATCTTCCAATGTCACGCATACATAAAAAAATACAGAACAGTTAATTAATCTTATTAAATAATATCACCCCTTTTAAACTAGAAAAGAACAGATGATTAAAGATACAGAACATCGAAAGACAAGCTGTTCCCTTGCTCGCTGCCTGCATCCATACAAAAGACTTCAACGCGCTCCTCTCCGCTGAACTCTAGCACTGGGTTAGGTTAATCGATTCAATTTCGATTTCTGAGTCATACGTCATTGCCTGTTTTAATTTAAGTTCAATTTCACCGCCATTGCGATTGAACGCGTTCACGTTGCAATTGTTCAATCTACACTAATATTATAAAGAATAAAGATTTGTATGTTTGTAACGAATAAACTCAAGAACTACTAGACCGATTTCAGAAACTTCTTTTACCGTTACAGTGCTACATTATCCCTGAGTAACAAAGGCTATATTTTTACATGTTCAAAAAATAAATGTCCGCCCGTGCGAAGATGGGACGGGCCGCTAGTATAAAATAAACTCAGTTTAGCGCTTTAAACGAGTTAAACGCTAAACTGAGTTCAAGAGCTGTCGTGTCACACACTAAGTAGGTATTAAGAATTTATTATATTATATTATAGCTTCTGCCCGCGGCTTCTCACGCGTATTTTCGGTATAATTAGTATAGTATATTGCTTAGGCTTAGGCTACGTCCTAAATGTATGCCAAATTTCATCTTATCTGTTCATTAGTTTTGGAGATCCTAACTAAGAAAAATTTCACATTTCACAAACTTTCGCATTTATCATATTAGTAGGATTACTAGCTTCAAACCGCGGTTTCGCACGCGTATTTTCGGTAGTAATAAGTAGCCTATTATCTAAGTTACGCTTTGCTTTAAACGTAGGTACCTACGCCAAAATTCATCTTGACCGGTTTAGTAGGTTTGGTAACAAAAATTCAGATTTCACTAACTTTCGGCTACACTAATTATATTTATAATTTTATAAAGCCATATAGTATAGCCGTATAGTTGAATAATTAATTTTTATATGTCATTAAAATTTTTGTGACGTGTCCAAGAGTCCTGTAAGGTCTAAACTAAAGTAAATAAAGGCACTTTGATATTTGATTTGGACTCGATCAAGCTGAGCTTAGTTTTGTTGATCTTAGTTTTGGTAGCAAACGGTGAAATTAGAAACTATCATAGTATGACGAACTCATTACGGATGTAAGCGGGTTAACTACGAACCTTATTTGCGTTGGAAGAACACCAACGTTTCATCCCTTAACAAGAGACATCTTCAGGGTGAGTGGAGGTTCGTCGTTAACCCGCTTACATCCGTTATGAATTCGGTGAAATTAGACTTATTTATTAAAAGACAATGTTTTTGAATGCCTACCTAATTACTGTGTTCTTCCTACGATTTCAATCTATCTATCTTGTCAGTACTAGGCATGCAGAATAATTCTTGAATTTGGTAGGTGCTACGGAATATTTTATTAGTCGTTAAAGAGAAGTTGATAGTAATGCTTGATAATGATAACTCATCGCATCGCATCAAGCTATATTAAAAAGTTAATCTGAATCACGAATCAACAATAGAATTTAATAAGTTTTAATACTTTAAAAATCTTTTTAAAATCATGCTTTTAATGCATTGTCATCCAAAGTAAAAGTGTATACAACATTTCAGATTTCATTCTCAGTCGGTTGAAGATATCTGCTTCAAAATTGAGTTGCAAGATTCCACCCCTACAAATATAGTTACATACATTGCAATTTAAATAAAAGCTATTGTAAAAATAAAAGAATCAAGATAATCATAAAAATAATCCTGGATAATCCACACAGCATCATCACCCAAAGCTAAGCAGAACAATTCACGCTACCAAACTGTCATTTATTTTATTTCAACAAATCTGAAGTACAAAAATTTAATTCCCCGGCTACGATAGACAACGCATTATTTCTAGAGTTAATAACCATAGAGTCGGTAACTATCTTCGACAAGATAGGTGCTAGAGCGGACAACGCGAGGTCGGAGATAGCATGGGTTGATGCAACCTTCGGTCAAAGAGTGGCTGCGGCGGGTCAGAGCAGATGGGACAAACGGTACAATTTACCTACAACTTACAATAGTAGCAAACATAAAATATATGAATATAAAGAAACATTCACCCCGAATACTTAAACGCAACTCAGATTTAAGCACGTCATTTGACGAATTTTTGACAGATTTTCATTGAAAACTGTCAAAAATACGCGACTTGAGACGTGCGCTTATACCTATGTTAGTCGCATTTGAGTATTCTGCCGTAAGTAGGTATGTTATGGGGCAGTAAAAAACTTAAGTTAACCCAGTAAAAAGCTTTTTATTTACTTATAGAAATAAGCTACAGAATTGGTGTATAGTACAAACCGTTTTGAAGCATTGTTCATTAGTTTTTTTAGAAAATATGAACTCAAATCTTTCAAGTCAATCAGGGTTGAAACCAGTTCGGTTATTCAAGAGTAGATATCGTCGTCGTCGAGACGTTTAATTTATTTTGGAATTTGTCACAGCCACAGCCTCTACCGTGCGGAAATAGACTTACGCAAATGTAATACGAAAATGTCATATCTCGACTCCGACCGGCACTTTCGAGTAACCGAATTCAGGGCTGAGTTCAATTTAAATGCAAGCAGTTTTATTTACCTCCATGTATAGTCTGTGGCCGAGTGCCGGAGAGCAATCGTAAATTCGTCCTAATGCGGCCGCGCGCGCGGCGGGTCGCGCACTCCACGACGCTTTTTATTGTCAAAACCTATAGCGACACGGCCAACCTGATAACTTTATTGTTATTTACATCACTGAATTATCATTCCGATAGCCGTTGTTTTACATTTGTGTAACGTCGTGTCAGAGTCGGCGTATCTAAATTGCTTAATTGGAAAGTTTTCGTGAGAGTACGCTCACATCACTGATATCATGTTGGTATAAGGCTGAACTTACGATTGAGGCACGTGAAATTATATCAGTCTATTACAAGATTTTATCTCTATTATGGAAAAGTCAAATAAACTGATGCTGTTTATTATCATCTTTACATAGCATGGCTATTCAAATAGGATACGATATCTGAGATTAAAGTTCAACATTTCTGTTTGTTGAGTGGTGACATTCGATTGCACATAAATGTATTTTATTATGATAAAAATAAAATTAAGTTATTTTAGGAAGGGGGTCTTTTACGCTCTAAGATTTTAACTGAAAGAAATCAAGAATTCTGTGCATGTCGCGACATGCACAGAATTCTTGATTTCTTTCAGTTTTAGTTGAAGTACGCGTACTTCAATCAAGTATGTTTCTTTTAAGTTCTTTGTATTTTCTAAGTATATTAAAAAATAAATCTATTTACGTAATGTATTGTATTATGTATATCAGTCTTCTAGTACCCATAAACAAGCTCTGCTTAGCTTGGGGCTAAACGATCTTGTGTGAATTGTCCATTATTATTTATTTTAAAATATCGCCTTTGACATGCTCAAATACTCGCCTAGGTATAATATAAAGGTACGAATTGCATATGTTACGGATATTTACAAGTTAAATTAACATCAAGTTGGTACATACAGGTCGGTTATTCGCAAATAATAACCCTTAAGTACACAACACGGCTCGTACAATTTGCATGCGTACGATTGCATAAAAATTGTTGGACACCACAAGCGGTGATCGGACTATGTTACTACTTATAGGTTACTTTACCAATGCAATACCATACATGACCAGGGAAAATAATGGCAGTAAATTTTTATTCAGCTAAATTATAGAGTATTTTTGGTTTTAAAAGTAATTTGGATTCAATTTATGAGGGGCTTCTTAGCGAAACATCTACATTTGTATAGATATGTAGAACAGAAATAGTAAATTCCTTTTGAATTTCGGTAAAATTTTAGTTTTTAAATAAATGCCCGTAAAGCTGAAACGGCCAACGGCAGTAAATCGAATCGATTACCTAACAGGAGGTAAGGTAGAGCAACCAAACTGCAGGCAGCGAGCCCTTCTAGGATTTGCCGTGTGCACCCCTTAATCCCACATTTTATGCAACATTGTTCGGATTCTGTTCTGAAAGAAGATATGTTATGGTTATGGTTATGGTGTGTGTACTCCTGTGTCCGCACTTAGACTCGGATTGGTCCATTGTGCGTGTTTAGTTTGCTAGTACAACCAGCCTAACTCCGTCCAGAAGCGCAGAATCTTCCTGGGATCTTCACAGGCTTCGCGGAGCGACCTCGGGTGGTCGAGGATTTCGTGTCGTTGCGCTGTTACTCCCTCGCATTCCAGGACTACGTGGGCAGCTGATTCTTCGTTAGTGAGACACCCCCTGCAGAGAGGGCTGTCTGTTGCTCCGATGGTGAAGAGATGTTTGTTCAGTGGACAGTGTCCTGTGAGTGTCCCCACTAGGACGCGTAGATCCATTCTGGTCAGTTTCAGTAGGCGCTTGGTTAGCCTTGGTGATGCAACTGGAAGTGCTGCTCTTGCCTGACGGCACTCTTGTAGGTGTGTCCATCGTTCAGTATGCGTTTCTGTAGTTTTAAGTTTTATCCATGTTCGGAATTGGGAGAATGGTAAGGGAAGGAGCGGAGGTGGGCCTATTATCGGCGTCTCCGAACCTTTCCGTGCCAATTCGTCGGCAGCGTCGTTTCCAAGTGAACCGCTATGTCCCTTGATCCATTGAAGGGTTATCCTGTTTCTACAGGAGATCCTTTCGAGTGCCAAGTGACATTCGTACACGACTTTGGAGTTGCAGCTGTTTCCTGCCAAGGCTCTTAGTGTAGCAGCACTGTCAGACAGGATTCGCACGCACTGGTTATCTATATCTCTTCTATGCACAGCTGTGGCTGCCTCGGTTATAGCTGCGCATTCACATTGAAATATGGAGCTGTGTTTGCCTAAGGTTATTGATACATTGATGTTGAGATCCATTGAGTGAATCCCTGCTCCCGTGCCCATATCAGTCTTAGAGCCGTCCGTGTATATTCTCACTTCATAGGGGCCTGATTCATCTCTTTGATCTTCCTGTAGTTGTATCTGGTAGTGTTTGTTGTGTATTGGTTTGCTGGGCATTCTGTCACAGGGGGCCGCTAGAAGAGGTTCATAGGCTAAGGCCCTGTCCAGGATCTGAGCGTGCGGACTATCTGTGGTCCTCCCCCAGCATCCCATGTTTTGTAGTCGCAAAGCCGACATGGTAGCTTCTTGTTGTATGTATAGGTCTAGCGGCGCTAGGTCCAGTATCACTTCTAGGGCAGCGCCCGGTGTGGTTCTCATGCAGCCTGTTATTGCCGAGCACACCAATCTTTGGAAGCGTTGCAGTTTGGTTATTACCGTGTTCAGCTCGGTTCTGGTCCACCATACGATGGCTCCATATGTTAGTATCGGTCTAATGACAGCAGTGTACAACCACATGGTGATCTTTGGGGAAAGACCCCATGTTTTCCCCAGCATTCTGCTGCATTAGTAGAAGGCAGCTGTGACTCTCTGTAGTTTGTAGTCAAGGTGTTTGTTCCACAAGAGTTTGCTGTCTAGTATAACCCCTAGGTACTTGACTTCGTTTGTCAGAGGTATTTCGGTGTTGAATAGTCTTGGTAGTTTCAGGTTTCCCAAGTTTCGTTTGTTGGTGAACATTATTAGTTCTGTTTTTGTTGGGTTGACTGATAGTTCATGGTCATTACACCATGCTTCAATGGTTTTAAAGGCGATTGTCATTAGGTCGCATAGCGTGTTCTCGAAACATCCGGTTGCTAGGATCGCGAGATCATCTGCATATCCCACCGTCACCAGTCCGCGGCCGTTTAGCCTACGGATGAGCTCGTCAACAACTATGTTCCATAGTAGGGGCGAAAGGACCCCGCCTTGGGGGCAGCCTCTGGCTACTACACCTCTTGTGGTTTCATTAATAGTGACTTGTATTGCTCTATATTTGAGCATGTTGTTTATCCACTCTGCCAGAGTCGGCGCGACACCATATTTAGTAAGCGCTCTGTAGATACTGGTAAATTTGGTCTTGTCAAAGGCTCCTTCGATGTCAATGAAGGCCGCCAGGGTCGGTTGTTTTAACGTTAGTCCATTTCCTATACGTGATACTACGTTGTGTAGAGCGGATTCTGTTGATTTGCCTTTGCTGTAGGCATGTTGTTGCGGGTGTAGTGGGTTGTGTGATAGTGTGTTGTCTCTTATCTCTCTATCACATAGTCTTTCTAGTGTTTTAAGAAGAAATGACGTTAGGCTTATGGGCCTAAAAGATTTTGGTAGGGTGTAATCACTTCTTCCAGGTTTGGGTATGAATACCACCTTCACCTCCCTCCATTGGTGCGGTATGTACTTGTGAGCAATACACGCTCTGAAGATTGTAACAAGTTGGTCCGCAAGTAAGCTGCTGCACCATATGAGCATACCTGGGAATATCCCATCCAGACCAGGTGATTTGAAGGGAAGGAAGCTGTTGATTGCCCAGAGTACCTTATCGCGGTTTATCATATTGTGGGCTATGGTCCAGTCTAGATCGGTGGGCGTTTGTGCTGAAATTTCTTCCCACTTGTGGGTGTCTGTTACCTGACAGCCTGGGAAGTGTGTGTTCAGAAGCACTTCACTGGTTTCAGCATCCGTTTTGGTGTAGGTGTTGTCAGGTTTGATAAGGCATCCAAGGGTGTTTTCCGGCACGCTAGTTAGGATGTTCTTGATACGGGCGGCCTGGCTGTTGCTTTCTATGCTGGTGCAGAATTTTTCCCAACATTCCGATTTCCTTGTGCGAATATGTTTTTTGTAGTTTCTTTTCGCATCATGGTAAGACTCCCAGTCTTCGTCTCGTCTGGTGTTTATAGCTCTGTTGAACAGTTTCCTTACTTTGCGTCGGAGTCTCTGCAGTTCGGGACTCCACCATTGTCCTTTCGTCCCTTGTTTGGGCGAGACAAGCGGACAGGCTTGTTCAAAGCTGTTGGTAAGAATGTGTGTTAGTTGGTTTGTGTAGAGATCTATATCCTCAATTGTTATATGGTTAGGTGGGTTAGACGTTCCGTACAATTCGGATTTAACTAATTTAAAGAATTTAGTTTTGTCTGTCTTGCGTGGGACGCGCCTAGGTTGCAGGTTAGGTAGAGAAATTTCCAGGTTAAATCTTATCCATCTGTGGTCTGAACATGAGGCTTCGTTAGAAACATGCCAGTCCTTGATGAAGTTTGAGGCCTGTGCAGTAGATAGTGTTAAGTCAATTATTGTTTGGGCTCTAGATGTTACAAAAGTTGGTTCCGAGCCTCTGTTTAGTATAAGAAGATTAGTTGATATAAGATAATTTACCAGTTCATCTCCTCGGTCGTTACACCTGGCGCTGTTCCACAGCGTGTGATGTGCGTTGGAGTCGGTCCCGATGATGAGTTCGAGTTTCTCCCTCTCGCAGTACTCGATCAGGGCCATTAGGTCGGGTGTGGGTGTTGCTTCGTCGCTTGGTAGGTAGGCAGATGCTAAGACTATTTGCGATATAGAGCTGTTGTGGTTGGGAGATAGGTACAGTCTAGCAGCAGTTAGGTCTCTGGAACAGAGTTCAGTTATTAGAAGTGTTTGAGCAGTGCGCGGAACAACTATGCAGGTTCTAAGGTTGCTTACAGTTGTGTTCGCGAGAAGCTTGCTCCCTGGTATTTTGAGGCCACAGATTTGGCCTTTTCTGATCCACGGTTCTTGGATGAGGGCCACGGATTCGGGATGTTCCTCCAGCATTCTGCGTAGAGACGCGGTAGCCGTGAGGCTATGCTGGAGGTTGGCCTGGATGTAGGGTGTGGCGGGGGGTTGTGGATCAGATGGTGCGGTCGGTTTAGGAAGAGTGCTTGATTGGAGAGGAGCCGAGGTCGCATTCGCTACTGTCGCTCCTCTCCGAATCGAGAAAGCACTCTTCGGATACGGGGTTGGGTGGATCCTGGATATCCATTGGGTCCGGCCCTTGGGGTGGTGTTAGGGCCGGAGAAGGGCACGCCGCGTGTCCCGAGCTGGGACCGGGCTGTGGGCCTGGGTCAGCCGTGTGTCCCGGAGAGGGATTAGGCCTTGGACCAGGACAGGGGTTGGGTCCAGGGTTGGGGTTGGGTTCGGTGTTGGTGTTGGAAGCCTCAGTAGCGCGTCTGCCCTCGCTATTCGGAGTATCCTTCTCCAGAATGTGGAGGTAGATATTTCCGAATAGCCAGTACAGCCGACGCTCCTGGCGCTTTGCGGTTTCGACGTCAGACTCGGGAATGCGGAGAAGCAGGTGGGTTCCGGGGCTCTCCCCTTCCTCCCGCCTCTCAACACGAATTACCTTCCACGAGTTGACCTTGTAAGTCGAGTTTTGTGCCGCCAGAATCTTGCGTATACCGTCGGCCTCCATCGTCAGGTTGGGGACCAGCAGTCCGCACAAGATCCTTCGCTCGATCTCCGCTTGTCGTTTTAGGACCAGCTTTGACCCAGCGATTGGTGACTCCTCTTTATCGACCATCTGGCGAAGCCACGCTAGCGTAAAGTCGTCCTCGCACCAGAATTTGAGGACGCCTTCACTGTAGTGTGCTTTACCCCGGAAGCGGATCTTCGAGGCCTGGAGCGCGGTACTTGGTTCGAAGAGTTCACTTACGAATCGCGCTTCCATTCTCTCACGCACTTCCAGGGCTTGCTCCTCCGTCAGGTCTTGGTAGGGTTCGAGCATTATGGCTACGCAGAGGTCATGCGACCTGAAGGCCGCCGCGTAGCTAACTGGCTCTGTGCTCTGGTTGACCTCCGACCTTAGACGCTTACTGTCACCAGTAGGCGTAATGCTGTCTTCGGGTCGGCGTCGTTTCGAGCTTTCAGGTCGTGCTGGTGGGGTGAACCGGGCTTGCGCTGCCAGCCTACCCGCGCGTTTCCCTCTAGGCTTTGACGATCGACGTGGAGTCTGGCCGCTTTCGCTAGACGTTGGCGCGGCCGTAGCCGCAGCCGGTGTCAGGGCTTTTTCGGTGGGACGAGTCCCTCCTACTGGAGCCATGGACTTAGCTCTGGGTCCGAGCTGCTGTCCACCGTCAGTAGCCGTCTTCCTGGTCTCTGCCTCCGCCTGTTGGGTCCTGCTAGGGGGTTGTTGCGCCTGGTAGGGTTTCTTGCCCTTCTTCTTGTTCTTCTTCTTAGAAGTAACAAGGTTCCAGTTTGGCCCGGGGGGTGGTATGGCAGCAGATAGTGCTTTCAGGTCAATAACCGTCTCTTTCGGAGGAGCCCCGAAGGGCGCTCCGACTATCGAGACGTTACGGGAGGAGGAGTGTCTTGCCGCGTCCGAGGACGCAGCCATAGACGTCGATGGGTGGTTTTGCGCGTCTATTGACGCAGCAGTCGAGGTTGAGGTGGACGCATTCGTTGACGCAGTCCTACCCTGTGGTTTGGGTTTTTTGGTGGTTTGTGGTTTTGATTTTAGCAATTCATTGCCCCCCCCAGAGTACGAGGGGCGGCCCGAACTAGGCTCGGGAAAGGATTCTCCGAAGGGTTTTCCTCCGGTACCTTCCTGGGGTAGTTCTCTCTTTTGATTTGCTTCCATCTTTGTTTGGATTTGGAGGGTTTCCTTCCCTTTGTCGGATTATCGGCCATCGCTAACAATATCCCTTGAGGGGGAAATCATTAACGGTGGGAACCGGGGTGCACCGGCCCGCCACCTACTACCATGACGACTACTACCAAGAAGATATGTTGCGAGTTGTCCGCTTTTTACCAACATTCCCATTTACGTCTCATATCTGTTCTCGAGTCGACAGTAATTTTATCATTTTAAAACTTCGGAACTCGATCGAGTGGGCCCAGCGCTGAATAAGACTTTACGAATTTTTAAATGCAAATAAAGTCTTAATAAACACTTTTTATGGTAGCCTTGTAATTTTATTTGCATTCGAAATAGGGCTCGTGGCGCGTGTGAGGCTAATAAGGAACGGATGGCCAGTCTTTAATGATCCTTAACGTCGATGATATTTGGCGTCGTGTGGTACATGAAATCACGTTTTATTGTGCTGCTTTTCATAAGTTTTACCAAATAAGTTGTGAACTGAGTGTGGTCACCGGCTTTCCTACTTCAGATACTTGACCAAGTTTGAACGCGGTATTTATGGAACAATAATTTATTTTACAAAAATCTCCGATCGCATTTTGCAAATGTCGCGTTGGCTGGTATGTTTCATCATAACGCGCGAATGGTACTATAAAATTGATTCGCTCTCCGCGATAGCACATAAAAATAATATCGGTCCGGCATCTGCCACGACAATAAAATTCCACTGAACATGCGGCTTTGCAAATGCGATCTATTTAGACTTGGATATCGTCGCAGCGAGAATAATGTTATCCTGGCACACCTCAGGCGTGTCACTGGCAAGGGCGTGTCGGAGATAAGTTTACATATTCCGTATGCAAATTGAAGTTTTATGTTAAGGTGGAAGACGAGCTGCGCGTGCGCTCGTCGCTCGCTCTGCCACTGATGCGCATTATCTTGACATTGACATTCGTGCGCGAGCTTTCAGATACATAGGTAGGTAGAGGTAAACCATTCTAAAAATACACGCCAAAATGCACGTCTCCTCTACTAAACGTCAGACAGTCGGCGTTCATTTTTAGTATGGTTTATCTCTACTCCGTAATTGACTGAACAGTTAGGACTCATCCTCTTTTGAATTTTCTCATTGCAGGTCATGCTTTTATTTTATTTACATGGACTAGTTCCTAGTTCTATATTTTATTATCAAAACTGAGATTGCAGTCGACAAAATGTTGTAGTCGACTTTGCAAGGTGGACTTCATTTCTGACAGTAATGCCTAAATCAAAACACACCTTTTCCTTTACAGCTGGCATTTTGAATAGTGTTTATTGCTCAGTAAATTTTGATATCCTTTACAAAATCATGTTTGAATTTTGGGAGATACCTACAGACTTTATGAGTGCACAAACACTTGATATCGTATTTTTGAATGATCCAAAATCCACTTAATTTCGGGACTTCGATGAATAAAAGTGACTCATTCGTTTTATTTATGGATTTTGAAATAAAATCTCAAATTGAAATTCAACCCCAGAATGATAACCATACAATAAAATTCAAAGGGTTACAAAGCAAAACATACATACCGACCTATATGATTTCACAATGCTAAGTTAAACTTGAATCACTATTTGCGGTGTATATAGTTTTGATATAATTTTCATTTAGTGACACACACCAATTCACTAATTAATTGAGTGCCAACCAAAAGGAACCTACCAAAATTTTGATGCTACTATTTTTCCAGCTCACTGCACTGCTCGCATTCCGCATCTCGCGCGTAGAATAGATATTAGTAGGTATTAATCTACAGCGAGTTGACTTTATCATTCACAAAGGTCAGGCAGGCTCGAACTTAGTTCATTCAAGCTACCAAACGCAATCTTGTAATATTCTTACGGTTCGTGTTTTCGAAGGCTACGCGGGGTGCGGGGGGCGGGGTTCATTCATCAAGCCTCCATAAGGCTCTAAACCTAATTCGACGGAGCAACCTCGCAACATCCGCTCTTGCAAAACGTTATTTCATTCATAACTTTGGTGTAGGCTGTGGGCACACTGGGACTTGCAAAGCCCAACGTGTTAAATAGTTTTCTAGAGATAGCTCGATTGGTTAATTCAGTTCAATACCAATCGGAAGCGTCCCCAAGACGCTGGCTGCATTGCCCCGCTGTTTGGTAATACTGTACTATGCTTCGCCAAATGCTTATTACCTGGGGTACGGGTCGTCGTCGCTTCGACTGCTCTGCTAGAACACTTATAAAATTAACTATTCTCATTCCAATATTTTTGCAGATTTTTCTTCATTCTTCATAGTTTGTGTTGTTGTAGGAAAATATTACAGACTAGACTAAATTATATATGAAATTACATGCAGTATTTTCAAAGTAAATAAATGCCTGAACTAGCCTGTGCCTAACCAAAGAGCTGATAGTCAGACTCTACAACGCCACTAAGCGGTTTTGTAGAGTCTGGCGTTATATGGATGACTGACTATATTATATAAAGTCTTTATAAAACAACAAACAAAACTAAAAACAACCAACATGAAGCAATATTTATTAGCATGGGGCTTAAGTATTGCTTCATGTTGGTTGTTTTTACTAGTGTTGTGCTAGACAAGAAATGAAGTAATGACCTACTCTTTCATTTTCTATTAATTACATTTACAAAGGCCTCCCTTTCTTCCATTCTGTGTGATCTTAGGCTAAGTTGAGCCAGTTACGAATGAGAAAATCTTTTTCGGGTCGGTGTCCGGAATAGATATAAGAGAAAACAAGATCCGTCAAGTGCGAGTGTAACTCGCGCGCCGAGGGTTTCGAATTGTCATCAAATATGTCACAAAAGTACCAGTTAGAGACTTCGCAATTTAACGAATAGGTACCTAAAATAGTAGGTACCAACCTACATTTCATATGGATCTCTCTGCATGCTTCGGTTAAAGTGGGTAATGGTAAATTTTTCGACTTTTTTCAAAATATTTCAAAAAGTTTGTAAGCTACAAAAAATTCAAAAACTATTTTGAAATGTAAACTGATACCTTTCATTTGATACCCAATATGACTCTGAAGGTATCTTCAGAATTTGTATGGAAAATTTTTCATTTAATTTTTCATTTTTCTTCACTTAATTTTTTATTTATTTTTCTGTAAATCTGTACAGGCGCACGAAATGTATTATTATTTTAAATTTCAAGTTGATAGCTGTAGTAGTTGCTGAGTTATTACGGAGGGAAAAAAGGACAGACAAAGCGAGACCATAAGGGTTTCGAAACCGATCTTCGAAACCCCAAAAAAGGTTTTGAAAGAAGAAGAAGCGTTGTGATTGAAAGTTCCGGGGTCGGACCGGAACTATCAATGTTTTTTTTTTCTTGTTCAACATGATTCCTTGCTAGGGAGCCGCCTTTAGTAGATTTCTTTATGTACTGTAAAGGGTTTGCTATATCATCAGCCTTATTTGCCGCGCCCACGCGCCAGGCAGCCACGGAAAATAACATTTGAGCCGATGACATCAGCGCTTGCGCCGCGCCCGCTACCGCGCAGCTGCAGCGCGCGCGCAACTATAAACAACAAATAAAAACAACATAAATAAATAACAATTTTACAAAAAGCGTCTCTTATTTACCACACATCATGCAGGCTGGCCCATACAGAATGTTCTTTTTAATAGCGCGATAATTTTATTAATATCTTAAAGATACAAAAAAGCTTTTTCTTTGTACCTATATTATAGAGTAGTAGTGTCAGATTGTAGCAGAAATAGTGCAATTTTTAAGGTTGCTTGAGTTGCTTGAGTTTTTCAAGTTATTGAAGCTCTAGCATAATGCAGGTGTCCAGCTTTCTTGCGAGCTCTCTACTTACTTTATCAACAGCTTCATTTTGTTATCCAATGTTGAAAATGATGAGCTCTCTTTAGAATTGGTGACTGGATGGAATGCCATGTAAGCACGCCTTCGATAGTTGAAGGTTACAGGGTGTTTATTACTTCTGTTGAAGGTTCTATGGAGGTTCTAGCCTAGACACTTACCTACCTGAGTGTAGGTTAAACTTTGATAAGCGGCTTTGAATGTTAAAAATTTAATTCCGAGCGGGTTATTTGGGATATTTTACTTATTTCATTTAAATTGTTATGTCATTGCAATGTATCTGCGCTTTTGTAAATAATAAGCTACCTCCTCCTTACAATTTATATCCGTCGGTCGTCTGCAATAAATTAAAACATTAAACCTTTTCAAAGGGTTCATTCCTGTTAAACCATAGACAAAACGTCTCTCAAGTCAAGACAATCTGAGACGAGGAACTCAAAGCGTCGCTCTTCCTAAATCAATGTCAAATTACCACCTTTTAATCTTTTGAAGGCGATTCGGTTACACACGTGTTCACGTTCGATAACTCGACAACTGAAATGTTGTCCCTCGCCGCCTTATTCTAGACGCTTGCTATGAAAAAACTAAATTTAATTAGGTAATTATAAAAATACATTAACCAATATGGACATATTTTAGGTTCATCTTATGATCTTAGCTTACCAATTTTTTGTTGAATATCGTTTACTCAAGTTCTACATTAATCTTAAAACAAAACACTTTTGTTACTATACTGTGTTCTATTTTTAAAAGGTGGCGCGAACCCCTTTAGTTTTTCGTGTAGTTGTTAGTCTGGATTTGTGACGTCAGCGTTGATATTTGTATGAACAAACAAGCGACGTCCTTTTTAAACTTTATCTAAACACACGATTAACGTTATTTGCTACTCACCTAACTACCTAAAACGTCATGCATGGTGCACCTCAGAGCGATCCAATAAAGGATTAAGTAGAAAACGTTTATGCAAGCACAGATGGGGAGGAGACACTCTCTTCTCTTTCTCCTTCTCCTTAAGCGATTACTGTACTGACTGACCGGTGTTCCGGGGCGGAATTTATCATTCGCAGCGAGCATGATACGTTACACCGTGTGCTATATAAATAAAAAAATAATGCTGAACAATTCACACAGCGTTATCTAGCCCCAAGCTAAGCAGAGCTTGTGTACCCATAACACACTACTACATAGATAACTGATATACTTAATACAATACACTATATCGATAGATATTTTTTTTCTTATACATAGAAATCATCCAGAAAACTCTAAACAAATATCTGCAGATCGTACAAATATTTGTCCAGAGGCGGGAATCGAACCCGCAACCTCCTGCGTCGCAGAGGACCTTCGCCCGCTGCGCCACAGAGGTCGTCAATATAAACATCTCGTTGCTCGTTGCGAGCGCCTTCTTTACCCGTTTTGACTGCACGAACGCTAGCTGTGTAACCCGTTACATTACGCCCCATAACACCAGTCAGTACCTACCCGGTTATGGATAAAGAGAAGGAGAAGAGAGTGTCTCCTCCCCATCTGTGCTTAAATAAACATTCACTACGTATTCCTAAATTGAATGGCTCTGAAGTGCACCATGCGTGACGGTACCAACCTTTAGAGTGGGTCCCATGTATTGTGGGGTCGGTACAGTATTATGTCTAGTCTTCTTCCACTCTCCTCTACCAGCGGTCACCAGAATAGGGACGTGAAACGATCGCAACATAAATTCAACGTTTGGAAATTTTACACTTCATTGTTACAAACACATGTTTAGTCAGCGAGTAGCCGTATTATTTTAACTATTAGGCCCATGAATGGACTGTGATGTCGTAAATGCCTTTGTAGAGTTTCTGGTTCTTTATTATGGTGTTGTGTTCAATGGTCAAGCAAGATCGGTGTTAAATTGGTTACTTGGATTACGTAATAAGGAATCAGATGTGTCGTGGAAAGAGCGAAGTTTATAGAATAGACAGTAAAACGGACTCGTGAAATGGGATCTTAATACATTTGGTTGGACTTAACCGGTTGGAAGAATTATTAAAGACATTTGTGAAAAATAGGACTGTCTAGAGATGTTTGTATGGAAACAAAAAGATCTCGGTGATATGGATCCCTAATATGGTTTTTTAACCGACTTTGAAAGGACGAGTTTCTGTATATGTTTTTAATGAATTTTCAACGATGTCCCGTCGATTGTGGACTGTTTGATGATTTTTTATTCAGAGTGATCCCGAAGTGTTCTCCAGTGGTAAAATTTCTCGAGGGACTATTGGTCCCGCAAAACTTAAAAAAAAACAGTGCAAATATAAAAGTGTTCGAAGTCAGTTTTAGTTTTTTCCAAACAATCATTTGTGCGATGAAGTTGTCAGTCTTATGGTAAACATACCTATGGTGATTAAAATAAAGATGAAGGTGGCTTATGCATATTCATGCACTCCCTACCTAAACAGGGTAATAAAAGTAGTATAATCTGCCTCCTCACAAAGCCTTCCGTCTAGAGACAGTAACAGAAATGCTTTGTTGCAAATAACTTTAGCCGGCTTGAATTGGAGGTCTCGCCTTTGTCGTGCCTTTCGCATAACCCCTTTTAATCTTTTATTGTTTGTGAGACACTGTCAACGAGCAACTTGAAGTAGCTATAAATAAATAAAATAAATAATGCTGCACAGTTCACTTCACACAGCAATGGATAATTTATTTCAAAATAAGTTAATAATCATCATAAAAAATCTTTTAAAGAGGAATAATTCCACTTTGCCAGGTGGGAAGACGATCTGCGAAAGACTGCAGGCAGGTGCTTTATGCGACGCTCATTAGGGGAGGCCTATATGTCCAGAAGTGGACTAACATAGGCTGATGATGATGATGATGACATTATTTTCGTGTAACGCGTATTCCCATACGTACGAGGCGCACGCCAACAAAGCACCCAATCGGTATATCTTCCGCCTTCGGTCATCTTCAAAAATCATCGAAATTTTCAACCAATTTGCACAAAACCTGAAATAATCGTTCCTCATAAATCACTCCGTTAATTGGTGAAAGCCGTATGAAAGTCTGTTATTTCGTTTTTCAGTTCATCGCCTTCAGACAGAAAGACAGACGCGACGACGGGGACTAGAAAATTTTGGATAAAAAGTTGCCAGCTTGCAAAGAACGTTATCCGCCGACTCTGGAATGACAGTCGTGAGAGTGCAGTCTCGTAAAGAAGGCTGCAAATCAAATATATTGATTGCCGTTGTCGTTTGCGGCTAAACATTTGTAGCCGAGCCCCTAACCGCGACTTAATCGATTGTTACAGGTACCTAAGGTGACAACTTACCAACACGAACCTATACCATCTCATTGCTAACATATCCTGTTATGAGTTGCCTATATTGATTTGATGCACCTTCTTGATTGTGACCTTTAGGTAACTCCGGAAAAAAAAATTATAGGCAAAGAACTTCTTTATCATTAATTAATTTCTTTACATATTTTTTTTTTGCTTGTTGATTGTTTTCCATTGTATGTAGGTACGTATCTACTACGTATTAATGCAACTACCTATGAATAGTCTTACAAAATAGTACCTAGTGTAGCAGTCATCACTCATCTGGGACTCACAAAACAAGCTTTTGTTACGTTAGGGCTAGACAAAATAATAAACAGCATTCATAATTTTTTATCAAGAACTTAATTGTTGAATCTTATGATTACTTAGGTATTCCGATTTCGAAACAACAGAAACAGATTAACCGCGAAGATAATCTCTCTGGTTAGTATTGAAGATAATTGTCTCTGGGTAGAACTAGCAAACAAAGCATGTGTTACGAGTAAGTAACGGACGGGTGTGCTGTGTGCCCGGAGGCACTTGGGAGAATAACCCTGTGGAACCTATGAACTTTAATGAGGTTCCTATTGTAGAAAGGAGGTGGTTTGTTTTTGTTTGGTTATTTACGTATTCAGCCAGTTTTACCTGTTTAGGTTTCTTGTTTAAATTAGATTCGTAAAGATTGTTGGTCCAAACCCCGCGACTCACTTGATCGATGGAATGGTGATATAAATCAATTTGTAATTCTTGGCAACTTTTAAGAAATATTAGGCATTTTTTAAGCGTAAATGTATGTATGTGATTTGAAAATGATGAAAATTTAACAATTTTTAAGGTAACATTTTGTATGCGTAGATATAGTGTAAAATTCTAACCTATGTTCGTACAATCTACCTTATCTAAAAAGCCAAACGGATCCCACAAATGGGCAAAGGCCTACTCAACAATATATTGATCAAAAATATTCCAGTCCAGTTGTGAGTATCTATACACAATAGAAAGCTTACACGTGCGTCGATTAGACAGGATAAGTGCATCTAATTCCCACTTTAGGGCGGACTCTGATACATAGACAATAATCTAGCGGCGTTTACAATAGAGGTGGTGATTCTTGACTTGGATGGTATCCAATATAATAAATAAATAATATATAATAAGTTTGGTCCTTAACCAGCACGGATAGCGCAGATGGTATTAACGGTGCCAATAATAATGAAATGTTGGATAAATTGTGATGTGTGCAAGTGTGCATCGGTAATTTTTTAAAAGCTGACGCGGTCCTTTGGTTTTTCCTGGATTTGTGATGTCAGCGTGTAGTAGATGCCAATATACTCCAATCAATCTAAAATGAAGAACAAACAACATAAATTGGCAAAAAAAATTTTTTATTCTGAGCGATCTGAGCGCCTCATGCGAAAAGTAAAGCTAAGCACATTTTCCACTGAGCAGCAAAGCATTACCACGACGTCAGTAATGCATAACGACCCAGCTCTATGCACAAGGTGCTTATTCATTTGCGCGTCGCACTCGGCTCGTTAGCAATTGGACATGCCCGCACGAAATATTTCAGCGATTGAAGCGGCCGGTAAATTGCACATCACAATAGTATACGCCTCAACTAGCCGCGCGAGCCGGCTTTAAGATTCACTCGTTATCAAATTATGCCGCTCGAGCGTACGATTCATGACGAAAAGATCACACAAATTAGAATAGGCCCCGGACCGGATTAGAAAATAACAAATAACCTGCTGACAGAACACTATTCAGTATTACCTTACGGAGTAGAAAACGACGCGGAGTGACAGCGATTCCCATGAACCGGCCGCTCGGATTAATTACAGAGCGGTGATCCGAGCGCGACGTCGCACGCGCATCCATCACGCGCGTCAGATAGTACGGTATGAACGACCCACAGATTTGTATTCCTAATTTGTACCACTGTCATCACATTTTAAAGACAAATATAAAGGATCGAGCACCGGAATGACGAGTGTCAGCGCGCTCATTCGGATGGCATTTTAAGAGAGATTTTATTTAACACGAGCAACAAGAGGTGGATTGATCGAGACAGGTTTCGAGTGCCGTTCGATGGCCAGGTAACGTCGACGAGTCCTTTAGTGCCTCGCTTGACATTCCAAGAAATGTCCTTAGGTCCAACCCTTCAACGTTGTAACAATCACGCGCCGTCACTTCGTTCGTCTCGATTCCTTTCTTTTTAGAGTCTATGGTAGAGCTGCACGTTTCTGAGAAACGTTTTACGTTTTGTATTAAAAAGTTGATTTAATGGAGGTAATTTGCTGTAAACACAGCAATTTCATTCGCATAACGCGCGTCGTGTCCGGAATATTAATTTGTGCGGGTATGGTAGCGGCCGGGCACAATTACACGCGTGATGGCATCGGCTGCGCCCGCGCCGCCGGCAGCGCGCATGCGTCAAAAATTAATTACCCGCGAATTCGCCACTCACTCACGCGAGAGATCGTGATGATACGTATCGAGACATCTTTCGAAGTAGCTGCTTTGCAACATGTGTTCTGTTGTTACCCAGTTTCAGAGAGCTCATCATTTATGTTGTAAGAGAGCTTACTGAGAAATTGTAGCGCATTGAGACCACAAACCGCT
The DNA here is from genome assembly GCA_949316285.1 of Eupithecia subumbrata. Classification (NCBI taxonomy): domain Eukaryota; kingdom Metazoa; phylum Arthropoda; class Insecta; order Lepidoptera; family Geometridae; genus Eupithecia; species Eupithecia subumbrata. The sequence goes on along the minus strand of OX438640.1, from coordinate 16,382,210 downwards.
GTAATTGAGTCGAGACATGAATAAACAATTGGCCAGAATTAGTAGTCAAATGTTACAAATCATCGAGTATTTCGCCGAGTCACTGAATATTAATTAGGAGCCATGAACAGCTCGCGTAGATTATCACGCGCCGTGTCGCTGTGTTTATCATGGATTGTTTACTGTTATGCGAAGAGCTTCACTTGCATTATGTTGTTTATTATAAACGTTGATAGTCATGGTTGTTTTGCGCTTCACGGTGAGATATCAAGATTGAAATCTCCGAGTGAGTCGTCAAGGGTGTGGTCGTGATTCACTAGTGATTGTAATTTCTAAGAAACTTAAAACAATATCACGTTTTTTTAAATAATTTGTCTTATTCTTTAATAATAGCTTGATTGACGGTGATTCATCTTAGACTATCATATTTGTTAGTTGTCGATGTTTGAGGTTTATTTTAATTACACGTGACTAAAGAGTGTTATTAGAGAGGCGGTGTGCCACGGTTTAGTCACGGCAATCTCTCAAACGAACTGATGCATTGTGTTTTCCTGTTGACTGGACACATTTTTCTTCTCGTTAATGCCACTGAAAGCTTTTAATCTCTGACAATTCGATATTAAATTACATTTTATTGTTTACATCGTATAATTTACAATGTATCAACACGTACGAATACAATGCGATAAAGTATTAAATTATGTAGCGATGCCATTAGTCTTTGCATGTATTTCTGTATGAGACAATGGTAACCCACTTGTGGATACAAGTTCTTGAGCGAAAAAATGAACTGTCATATTTCGTCGGTGTATGCAGTTATCCATGAAATTGGATGTAAATTAATCAATGCTCACTGGCTTATTCCAATAATCCCCTGCCATAATCCCCTGCGAAGGGGATTTCTGGACTTTTTGTCCAAAAATCCCCTGCCGGTTCAAAGAGAAGACGCACAGGGGATTTATGGACAAGAGTTCCAAAAATCCCCTGATCCACTTATTTACACCGTAAGTAGTTTTTCGTTCTTGAAATAATCAAATGCAAACAACTAAGTAACCTAACCTTATAAGTAGAACATCAAAACGTTAACATTACAACAAAAACTACGAAGATTGGTCCTAATGAAAAGGTTAACTTAATCGAAATGTCGAAGACCAGTGATGATGAGGTCAAAAATTACTGATATCAGACAAAACAGATGACAGATGTCATTTTGACGGCTGTCATCAAAATATTTGATCATGCTTTTTATATTTTTAGACGAAGTTCGATCAGCTTGGCATACTGCTTGCCCCAATGCTGCTCCCCCAAAATCATTTATGTTCCAACGGCAATGGGACGGGCCTCTGTGCGAGTTGACACGGGATTGTTTGACAAAACGTGCTCAAGCTCTGTGGATCATGCCCGCCTCCTGGCTGTTTCTCAATGGGAGTCAGGACATTGGTTGCAACCATTTTTTTCATTTAACACTGGTACTTTATTGGATCTCGTAACTTTCCATATCGCAACATGTCTTCGGTTGGGTGCAAGGTGTTGCGCGCCTTATCAATGCCAGTGCGGTACTGCTGTCGAACAGCTTTGTCATCACGGATTATCGTGTACTAGGGCCACCCCGGTCAGATATCTCGCCACTCCAGCTTTAATGACATCATCCGGCGGGCCTTTGTCACTGCTAACGTACCTGCTATTCTTGAACTGAATAGTCTATTACGTGACAGTGGTAAAAGGCCCGACGGTATGACACTAGTCCCATGGGAGTTGGGGAGGCCCATTGTGTGGGATGCTATATGCGTCGACACACTTGCGCCTTTCCATCTTCCGAGGACATCAGTTTTGACGTAGATATACGTATTACGTGAAATGGATCAATTGAGCTACCTGTAGATTGTTTGCAACAGTCTGCAGTTCGCTGAATTGTCATTTTTAGTGTGAATACTAGTTCTAATTTATTTCTATTATCTGATTATAATTTTTTCTTTGAATAAAGATTTTCCAGTATGACAAGCTTCCGAGATATGGTCTACTCGTCCTAGACTTCTCATTTTGAAAGCTGTTATGGTGAAGTGAGTCCCGAAACCCACGTTTTGACCACACGGAAAATCAATTTTAAGGCAATAAAACATAGAATTTTATATAATTTTTTGATAAGCATGAAAAGTTTAGGATTCTAGTTAGTTATGGGAGCCGAAACACGATTGACAAAACTTGACTCGATACAAAAAAATCGCAAAGTTTCCTCTAAATCTTCATTTTTGCACAAATACTTCTACGGAAAAAGCAGTTTCATTTGCTATTTACTTATTATATTTCAATAAAATTTCGTCTACGTGTTCCCTAATAACTACTTTAGACGATTATGGTTTTATTTTTTTGCAAAAGAGTATTATTTTAGAGCAAAAACAAATTTCTAAAAAACGACCAGTGAAATTGCGCGCGGGCTGGCCATTTCGCGGCTCTCGCCTTCCTTTCTCGCCTTCCCCGCGCGACGTCCGCGCGTCCTTGTCTCGCAAAACCGATCTCACTTCGTCTTTAAATTGAAACAGCCATTTCTCCGAAAAAATTCGTCCTAGAGTCTCCGTTCTTAGTTCAAATCATAGCTATTGAAGTGGTCTACATTTCCGATGACAGCTGTCAAACTTCAAACGGCCACATCTCTGAAACTACTCTTCCTAGACTTTGGTGCCTACCTTTCATCTGAGTCACTAACTGAGAGTCTAGCACTAGTCTAGAATAATATCCATTTCATTTTTGAAATAACCTGTCATTTTTAAATTTTGACTAAGTGTAACTTCCATTTTCTGACATCAGCTGTCATTTTTTACATAAGATGTTATTTTGTAAATTTATGTCATTTCTGACATCACCCGTCATTTTTGACATCAGCTGTCATATTTGGAATTCTCTGTCATTTTTTAAAACTATACAAAACAGTATGAAATGTAATTTATTTTGGATAATTCTAAAGTACTTAGGAAGAATTGGGCGAACTGCGCATGGATTCCCGAAGAACCGCTTATTGGACGAAACGCGTGTAGGACAAAACGCTTGTTGGACGTTTATCCATGCAGGAAATATAATTATGTATACAGGACGAAAATTTCCACAACCGCACATACTAATGGAACTACAAAAAATAGTTCTCCCTCGTGTACCCATTAATGGGACAAAATAATGGGACCACGAAAAAACAGCACAAGAAACTACTCGAAATCAGCTGAAACCCTATTGTGAGTCGGAAATTCCTGAATGCAATGTTAATAATATTTTGGTATGTTCTACTTCTATGGTTAGGTTACTAAGTTGTTTGCATTTGATTATTTCAAGAACGAACAACTACTTACGGTGTAAATAAGTGGATCAGGGGATTTCTGGAACTCTTGTCCATAAATCCCCTGTGCGTCTTCTCTTTGAACCGGCAGGGGAATTTTGGACAAAAAGTCCAGAAATCCCCTTCGCAGGGGATTATGGCAGGGGATTATTGGAATAAGCCACTTTAACTTTGTTTTTACTTTTTTCCTTAGTTAATTTTTGAAAGTTGAATTAATCACACAGGTAGTCAGAAAATCAAATGTCGAGTTGAGTGACAGACAAACACAAGACAAAATGGTAGATTTTTATGGTTACTGGCTTTACCTTCTAAAAAACAAGATCCGTCAAGTGCGAGTGTAACTCGCGCGCCGAGGGTTTTGAACGTTTGTCAACAAATATGTACCAAAAGTACCGGTTAGAGACTTCGCAGTTTAACGAATACCTAAGAATAGTAGGTACCAACCTACATTTCAGATGGATCTCTATGCATGCTTCGGTTAAGGTGGGTAATGATAAATTTTTCGACATTTTTCGAAATATTTCAAAAAGTATGAAAGTTACAGAAATTTTAAAAACTGTTTTGAAATGTCCAAATTGATACCTTTCATTTGATACCCCACACGGTGGGGTAGCCCCCCTTTTGAAAATTATTCCTTTTTGACCATTTTTCAAAAAGTGTTATTTTTACAGACTTCTCTATATTTTTCCTGTAAAATATAGATCCATATCTACAAACGCTTCATACATTTTAAATGGATCGCTCGGCAAACTTCGGAGATAGGGGGGGGGGAATGGGTATTTTTTCGACTTTTTTCAAAATATTTCAAAAAGTATGAAACCTACAGAAATTTGGAAAACTGTTTTGAAATTTACAAACCAATATCTTTCATTTGATACCCCACTCGGTGAGGTAGCTCCCCCTTTTGAAAATTATTCCCCCCATTTTTGACCATTTTTCAAAATGTGTTCTTTTTTCAAACTTCTCTATATTTTTCCTGTAAAATATAGATCAATGTCTATAAACGCTCCATACATTTTACATGGATCGCTCTGCAATCTTCGGAGATAGGGGGGGGGGGAATGGGTATTTTTTCGACTTTTTTCGAAATATTTTCAAAACTATGAAACCTATAAAAATTTCAAAAAATATTTTGAAATGTACAAAATGATACCTTTCATTTGATACCCCATATGACTCTGTAGGTATCTTTTAAAATTTCGGCATCACAATTTGTATGGAAAATATTCATTTTCATTTTTCATTTATTTTCATTTATTTTTCTCTAAATCTGTACAGGCGCACGAAATGTATTATTATTTTAAATTTCAAGTTGATAGCTGCAGTAGTTTTTGAGTTATTAAGGAGGGAAAAAAGGACAGACAAAGCAAGACCATAAGGGTTTTGAAACCGATCTTCGATCATCAAAACCCTAAAAAGACCATAATGATCTGTACCAAGAGGATAGAGAAAAGCGACTGAAGACGACAACGTCGGTAAAGAATAAGTGTAATTTCTCGCGTGTACCTACGAGTAGAATTCATTGCATGTTTGGTTTCCTCGGAGCAAGCGCAGGCGCAGCGCTCCCGCCCCCCGCCGGCCGACATGTCAGCGGCGCGTCCGGCCGACCTAAGACAAAAGACAAATTAATTTTGTACACAAGCCATTTAATTTGAATGTGAATAGCATGAAGTGCGACGAATGGCCGGGAACAATGGCCGGCGCCGACGGTCCCACCTTTTTGTTTTACACTCGACGAAAGTAAAAAGTACAAAATCTAAGCGTTCAGACAATTCCGTATTATGATATGGACACAGTAATGGAGGGCCGGCGAGGCGCCTAATAGCTTATAATATTAAATGTACGTGGAGGGCGACCCGCTGTATGATCTCGGGTCAGCGGAGCTCAGCCTCGAGTGGTTGTTACAACTCTTTGCAGGAAATCATTGTTCAGTTTTAGATACCATTTCATCAGTAATTATGCCATGAAAGATTTGTGGGGCGCAACAGTTACGGACATGTTTTAATTTAAATGGACACATTATAAAAAATAATGTGTTAGTTCGTTTAGGTCCCTATTGTTTTATTTTTATTAGTCCAAAGCAATATAATCAAAATATGGATGCACGATTACTGGACCGGATTCAGAGAATCCTAATTTCACTATATCCTAATATCAGTCATGACATGCCTATTTCTCTTACAATTTTACTGTACCTAATTGCAGATTTACGTAGGTAATTTTTATGTTTATAAGAGTTGATCAAGTCATAATAAACAAATAAGTAAGAGAAGACCTACGTAAAAATAAGTTTCTAACGTAGATCACCGCGAATCTATCAGAAAAAGCTATTAATTTGTGATTTATGTGTTAGATCCTACATTCCTGCAGCGTGTTCCCAAAGGATGCAGCGAAGCACCAGGGCCTCCCGCGGCGTCTCCTGACATCAAGTGGCTTGTATCGCGTTCGTAGGTGCCTTGTAGGAGAACTATGGATCTAACTTAGGTTTGGAGGGTGGAAGATTTGTGTAGTTGCAGCTTGATGTATACCCCTATCTTATTCAGAAGGCACCAATGTTGTTAGATAGATAAAAGATTTATTCGACACTGCAGCACAACATACAAAAAGATTACAATAATTAAGGCACTACTTAACATAACACAGAAACTCATGGAATAAAGCTTGGGAGCAATAAATAATACTAAACCATTTAGGAAGTAGGTAGGTACAGATTTGTAAAATTTGTGTGTGTGCTACAGTCTGTCAAAAAGGCAATAGCTCAGCGAAAAGCTTTGCTCGAAGAGAAAACACTGACAAAACAAATAATGTGTGTTGTTCTACTTTGTTTATTTGGCTCACAAAACAGAATATAATCAAATATTATACACATAGAAAGAATCGAAAATATCACCTTATTTCCGTGTCAGTGTTTAGTTTTATAATTTGACCTTTTCTAAGTGTACATTTATTGTGTTTATGGAAATAAAGAGTTTTTGATTTGATTTGGACACAATAATAAAAACTAGACTGAACCCCTAAATATGTGTACACAGCATGATCAAAGAGCAGTTCTATGGAAGCAAATACCTATTGGAAATGTATATAACAATGATATAAAATATGTAAGCATGCATTATTTATTATTTAAAATTACAAGAATAAAACAATAAATTTGATTAGGGCATGTACATTACATACAGATTGGGGCACTGTTAAGATAAATTATCTTTATATATCTTTATACTCTTCTATAGAGTGGTTTCAACTTTCTTCGAGAAAAACTGTTTTATGGCTGAATCGGGAGTAGGTACACAATTAGAGTTAAATTACTTTAGTATCATATGGCAAAATAATATCTTGCTATGCCATGCCAACAAAACTCTTTTATCGGTTAATTCGATCATAGTTTCTGATGATTATTTTGTGCTGGATGACCACCTTCTAGTTTTTAACCCTAGGGCATGATGCGGTCCTGGCTTGGAGGGTCCAGGTGGGGTCGCCGGCGACTAATAGTAGCGCAATAAATAGCCGCTTATCGCAAATCAGCTCCTCACCGCGAGGCGATTTATTCATGAGCTCGCGTTATGCTTAACTCTCCATACATTTATCATCAGCATAGTCAATTAAATTATACCACACCATCGATGAAAGCTCGCACCAGATATACTCATACGTGAGTTATTTATAGCCGTGTAATTTGTATTTGTATTATTGTTACGATATATCGTAGATTTATCGTCAAATCTCCCGGCACTTAAGAGGTGTACTCGAGGGCATATCGATAGCCTGAGCGATGAGAACCTGTTACGATTCAAATGGGCTCCTAAAATCATCAATAGCTTAGTCAAATATATCGAAAATATCCTTACGGGCGCCGACCGTAACCATAAAAGGCTCTATGATTTTGAAAACCGGAACGACCACCTGACTCATTTCTTTAATTAACACAATATCGCCATAAAATCGCCAGTCCTCGTCCTGATTGACAGATACTTTGTTATCTGCCCAAAGAAGGCGCCGACAAGGCTCCGCTTCTAACCCGCTAAACATTTTATATCATCACAGCATTATCCTTTCGACACGGTAGCACTAATTGGATAAAACGTCTAAACAAAAAACGCCTCAGAAACAAACACTTTAATAACACCGACGATGGTAATTTTAAGGCGCAAAGGGAATTCCATTTAACATGTGAATTGGATGTGTCGGGTCGGCGCGAGAGCTGTCATTAGAGGGCGTGCTGCGGTGTCCGGCCGGGCGTCACCAGGCATCTCCTGGCCGGACGGTCGACCGGACAGCTCTGCGTCAGCGCCGCTGATTGATAGGCCCGGCCGGCCACGGCTGTCCGACGGATCGATTGTTAGTGTTCTACGATTCAAAACACAATTTGAACTTGATTGATGGAGTAATGATATAAAGCAAACACGAGGTCGCATCAGTAGGTGTGTGCCTCTGTCGCCGCGAGCGGATGCGTTTCCATTGCTCGGGCTAGTGCTTTGCCGACACATTATTACCTGCGGATACTCAATATTTCAAGGCGTTATGACTATTATTGTTTTCTAAAAAACATCACCAGATCGTAGCCAGGGTTGTCAGACTAGCTAAGATCATTGTTTAGCGGGCTTTGCAGACAACTTATATGTATGATGATTGTAGACAATACTTTAGGTATATTTACCTATACACACATTTAACGTAACTTTACTTAAAAGCGACTCCAGCGCGACGCGGGACGAGCGTCCAATATCATAGAGTTCTCATCTTTCTCTTATCTTACGCTACTGATTCAGCTGACATAATGTTTTGGATTTTTTGAAAATTATGCCAATATTTCGCTGGTTTACAAGCTCCCAAGACGCCATGGCGAACCACAGCTAGTACCTACAAACAAATTATTCATTCTAGTTTCAAGTAAGTTCTTGCAGCATTACCAAATATCTTTGTATTTGCTCATAAGAGCGGTCGACTTGGCATTTGGAGCCAGCCTAATTATACCGAACATGAGGTTGCGCAAGAGTGTCCACTGTCAAGACATTAGAGACGAATAATTGGACTGCGCGAGCCCAGTAACGATCAATTATGTTTATGAGAACGGTAATTATAATACAGGTTGTGAATACGATGTGATATAGCGGTATCTGTTAGTTGACAATACGTGATGTAGGACCCACTGTCAGTTATGGAAATAACCTATCTAGAAGGTATTTCAACATTGACAAAGCAATAGTTTGTACTTTGATTTGTTTGTGAATAAGTAGATAGATAGGTAACTTTTTATTTGTTACTTCAGAAGTTCAGACACAAATACAGTATGCTCCATTAATGTACAATTTTGAAACGTAAATACTATAGATAAAAATAAGCAGACGAATATTTTCAAAAAGTAAATAACTAAGTACTAACTAAGTAAAAAGAGATTACTTAGTGTAGGTAAGTTTATGTGTGTTGCACTACGACAAAAAGGCCATGACCTAGTGTAATTTAAAACACCAGATTTTCAGCCAAAACGTGATCGAGAGCATAATCAACAATATCACAACAAAAGCAATAGAACCAAGGTAGCAAATAATTGGTTATGCGAGTCTCTACCAATCCTTTAGTGGTGCTTGATTTTAAACTTAACTTTTATGTACATGTTTGTCTCAATCAATTCAACTCTTGTTTAATAAGTACCTAGTACTACTTACTTGACAAACTGTACTAAATATAACATTATCTTACAAAATCGAGACTAATGAGCTACAGATTTAGGGTACCATAGCAAACTACGAGTAAGTAAACAGAAACAACAAGCGCGATACACGTCGCGAACTAAAAATGTAAATAAATTAACGAGATTACATGAAAAAGAGAAATGTGCTACATTTAATTTTATTACATACGATAACTTATGTCCTAGGCACGGCACTCGCTAGAAAAACAAGTTGGTGCTTTTGCTCTATTAAAATTGGGTCTTATACTTCTAAATGTATCAAACGAATTCAGCATCAGTTTACATCGATGTTAGTTATAAAATAGCTTGAAGACTTGCGAAGCGTTTAGACTTAGTTGGAATGGATGTATGATAGTTACAAACAGATCATTTGTGACATTAAAATATCAATTATTTATGGTGTTGAGATAAGGAAGCCTTCCCAGAAGAGCGTTTTATCCCGTTGTTTATCTTTGCAACTTGTTCATATCGACGTACATACTTGCAATTTACTTTTGTGTATTATTAGATACCACTTCCTTATAGGTGCAGATAAGGACAGTTTTATTAGATGCAGGCAGTTTATATGATTTTATACAGGGTGGCGTTTTCAAATGGCTCTCATCTCAAAAAGCCATATGTATAACGTAGGTAAGTGGAATTTGATGGTGAGGATAATTTTAAAGGTATAAAAGGGTGGTTGAGCTTAATGGATGGCAGGTAATGGAAAGTAATATATGTATACGAAATATATGGTTTCTTTAAGTTAAAGTAAAAAAAGTGTCTTAATTTTTTGTGGAAATATACTTAGTTTAACAGCGCCGACAAAACGCAGGCCTTAATTAAATGTAAAGGGCCATTATATTTAATATAGGATACTTTTTATATATATATTTTTGTATAGAAACTATCATAGTTTGGCAAATTCAAAACGAATTTAAGCAAACAAATAAGGTTCGTGGTTAACCCTCTTACATTCGATATGAATGCGGTAGGCTATTGTAGAAGGCCTCTAGAAATAGATTCTTCTAAGGCCACGATGATGATAGTTTAAAATGTCATATACGTAATTTAAAAGATAGGAGCGCTACTTAACATTATGTTAGATAGTACTCTGCCCTATGTTACTAACTTTACATATACTTAGACTACTTATCTTAACAGGGGTTTTATCTTGATAGTCTTGTTGTACACAAATGTGATAATAATATTGTCGAAATAGTAATTTCATATATTTATAGACTATCTACGCTCAGTTTCTTTATAGCATCGTTGACTATTATCAATTTTATAACTTATAGATACAGTTATCGGTAAGACATAAAACCGACACAAACTTGCGAGCTACAATTTTTATTATAGAGATATGAACAGTGACACTTGGGGTCATTTCTGCATAAACCCTTTCAATACAGATATCTAAAGATATTCCGTGCAATATGACTCGTAAACGAACATTTCATACATAATAATAAAGAGGGATAGGCGAGTTTGTAATAGTTTGTATAACCCTAAGAATTAAGTGCATTTTCACACGTCCCGCTCGCCGGGTAGCCGGTGCCGGGTACCCGCCGACGAATTGTATGCAAACTATCAAACGTGCATGCCCATACGCCGTCGGGTACCCGGCACGATGCCGGCTACCCGGAAACCGCGTCGTATGAAAAGGCACTAAGGGTAGCATTTTTGAGCGGAAGTAAATGAAATCAGTCGAGCGATCATGCTTTGTATTGTATCGTATTTTTGTGTTTTCTCTTGATTTCCGCTCAAATTTTGATCACTGTGAAATACCTTTAGTTTATAATTTTTCACACCTCAATGACATTCCATATTTTTCTTGCAGGTGACATAAACGATCAAGACTATTTAATTCTCTGCGATTAAAAGCACTCAGCACATTTTATTACGTACTTACAATTACAACTACGACTGATGATCTAAGATAGGGTAATATCTAGAAACGTTGTATACGCCCGAGCTTAGATGTCCATCGATTTCTATACTCTGATGTTATCAGGCGTAATTTGTAGTCGACGTAGCAATCAAAATATTTTTATCTGTGAGTCAATTGAGATGCATATCAGTTCGTGTAATGCCTTCGGTTTGTCTGTAAGGCTGTGTGGCATCTCGGTGGGTAGCTGGGTACAAACGGACCGATGATAGGGAATGCTAAAGTTGTCTCGTTTATTGACATGTATTTGCTTATCTTTTTAAATTGAAACTTTCTTTTTCGTGTGACTGCTGTTTTCAATGTGTAATTTAATTATATAAGCATCTACGTATCATCTTTTCCTACTATCCGACTAATCCTTTTAATATTATAAAGCCGAAAGTTTGTGAAATCAGATTTTTTGTTACCTAGGATCTCCAAATTAGACATAGATGAAATGAACTGGTGGTCCCTAGGTTCCTACTACAACAAAAACGAAGCTCTTTTTAAACAGTTAGTGCAAACTGTCGCAGAAGTATTTAAGACATAAATTTGTTCAGTCATTCAACATCACGTACTCAAAGATTACCCCAACGCTTGTTACTAGCTCAAATGATTCTCAAACAAGGCATGCGTCTTAGCTAATAGAGATCACGGGAGAACAAAAACCTGTTTACCCATTCTGCTAACGAAAGGGCAGAGATGACACACGGAAACTCTTCAACACGTCTGACCTAACAAAGGAGTGTGTTTGCCTTCTGTCTTCTGTCGCTACTAAAATATTGGACCAGAGCCGAGGACAGTGCATCGTGTGAGCGAACCTATGCAAGCTGAGTTCGATAACGATTATTCAGATAGGCAGCCGAAAATGCAGCAAAGTTAGTGAAAACCATTTCTCCCGATTGGCATGGATTCCTTTTTGTGAATGATCCATTTTATGTTCTGAAATTTAAAAATGAACTTCGTTATGTTAACAAAAATTACTGTGCTATTAGAGTCTGTCTATAGAACAATAATTTGTTTACACATTGTGATCACACAAAAAATCAAGTCCTACATGAACAACGCCAACCTATCAACCAATTAGCTGAATAGCTGACCATTCTGGTTTCGACTGTGTGCACAAGACAACGAGTGTCTCAGTCACACGCATGTTTGTTCAAGCTACACGGTTCGTCTACAGCATCCACAGTCCTCAGCATACCAACAAACAGTATACTACCTAGTGTTATTTTATCTGTGCCAACAGTAAAGTTCACTGGATCCCGCGAACCTCCAACCTGTTTCTATTTGGTCACTAGTCATCGGAAGTGAACGAGTTTGCTCACAAACATCCTTGCGAGATTTTTATGGCTTGAAACTTGTTATGAGTTTTATGGCCTTTGTTGGTCATGTTTTGACGAGACGTGATTGGAATTGAAAGAAGTATTGTTTGATTTGAAGTGGCTTTCTGACACTATATACTACACTAATGTAGACCAACTATAGCCCCATTTTTACGAGTTTTGGTAAAGGTAAGTAGGATGGCCGGCGCTATGGCGCTCATTAGGGAGCCAATGTCCAGCAGTGGACTAATATAGGATGAAGATGCTGATGATGAAGAGTAGGATGGATATTGACTTGCCTAAATTCCAGAAGAGTTATGCCAATGTTTTGAGTTATGTGATCTCATGATTGCACCATATCACACTAATCACACTTCATGATGGATATGGATGTTTATTACTTCTTCACGCCATAATGACTGATCTGATCGGGCTGAAATTTTGCATAGATTTAGCGCTAAGCCTATTTTTTATACGGCTAGGAAATTCGTTTACTAATAAACTGGTCTGGAGGGACTAGAATTATGTGGGACTCGACGCCCTGAGAAGGACGTAATACCCACTAAAAACCTCTACCGTGTCCCTCTCTCGCCATTTTCACCGAACCACGGGAACATTTAAAACCTCCGGGGCCCTACTGGCGTCCCCTCTTCCTCTTATACATGGCCGGCGAGCCCAACGATCCACGCACTCGCCGACCCCATTCTTCCGTCACCTTTCCTCCCCCCGTTAGCTCTTAGCCTGGAATCAAACATACTTAGGCTACTTTTTATCCCATAAATCAGTTCCCAAGGAATAGAAATTACCTTTAAACGTTTCCATAGAAAAACGAGTGCGAAGCCGCGGGCAGAAGCTAGTTTATCGTAAGGCCCAAATAGAGCCTGAAGGAAGACAGAAACGAAGGACTGCGGTAGAAAAGATACGTCTCAGGTCTCATTTAAACTGGTCCATTAACTACTGTTCAAGCAATCCTTTAAATCCATCTGATAAGGTAAGATGCCAATAATGTAAATTAATGTAGGGAACAGGATTGAGAAGTTTGCGTGTCCAGTGAGCAGTAGCGAATGCAAAGTAATTAAACAGTCATCCATCCTGCCTTTGGCGATTTCGAACAACGATTTTATTGCAACATGCAAATAGGTACTAAGTAGCAGTTTTTATTTAAGTTCCCGTATTGGAGTAGGCTCTTGTGTAAGACCTACTGGTTCAAATTCAAACAGTTGGTTGCAAGTAAGTGATTAACACTAAAACAAACACAAATTTTTGACAATGTCGTTACCTACAGCTTTTTTAGTTTTATTGCATGTCCCGAGCTCCCAAGGCCTTTTGTCATTCAGATAGTTCTTAATAGAATATGAAGTAGGCTTTTTAGGTGCTTTTTTTTTGCTTTAAATGTCTTAGTTTCATGTAGCAACTGCACACACGTATTTTTGACTGTAAGCCCACTTTTTAGGAAACCGTGCAGAAAATATCTTAACTTCCCAATTTTATTTGTTCCCAGCCTTCAGTCAAAAAATCGCCGATTTCCACACGGTGTTCACATAAATTTACAAAGATTGTAGGAACAGGAAGTGGGCTCAGCGTAACGAAGTCATGCACGGTCGTGTCCACCGTTCAATATTGGACGATTTTGTCTCAATAATTCTGCAGAGTGTCACGCGAGCCGCGCCGCACCAATTAGGTGCGCGGGCGCCGGTTCCAAATGCACAATAAATCAATAATTAAACCGTCCATCTGCAGACAAATGCTGATTTATTCGCTTCGTAGTGGACATGCTCACTTGCTGTCCGACATTTTGTAGAAAATATACGGAGGTAATAGCGCCACTGTTCGAATAAATATTGATTAGTAGAGAACTCAAATCTTTATTTATCACTTTTAAATTAAGAGATACCTAAACGTGATCAGATGAGATTGGCTACATCATCATCAGTTCAGAAAAATGGGTACATGATTAAGAAATTATTACTAGAGCTCTATATTTTGACATTAAATCTTATTATGAAGAAATCAAATAATTTGACTCGTTGCTGTATCCTAAAAGATCACATTTAGTGATATTACAAGTTCTCATTGAGACCCACTTAACCAAATCATATTCAGTAATGTACAAGATTTTGATAGAGCAAGATAAAGCACAAAACTAGTGTGAGAAGCTCCTGACATTTCGAGTCTATTCATACATTTTATTTAATTCTATGCTTGGAAATTTGCTCAACCACACTGCTTGTCATCTAAATCTATGAATATCATGCCTCGAGATCAGGTCGCAGGCAACAAAGTACCTATTTGATAGTTTATTGGTGCGTTAGATAAACTAGATAATTTTTGCATAAAAACACTTAAGCCAGGTTAAATCAACCTTATCTATGATAGTCTTCGTATGCGAGCTAGTCATTTCCTATGGGTAAAAGGTGTAGGGTTCGTATAAGGTGAATTAAAACAAAATACAGCCGCTTTTGCAGACTAACGGATAAACAAATACCATTATTAATGTACCTACAATCGAAGAAGAAGGTAGAAGAACGTTTTGTTTTAGGTAAGCGTCCAGTCTGATCATTTTCAGTTCAGTCTGATCACTTTCAGTTTAAGCTGGATTAAGTGTTATTGATAACGTGATAACTTGCCAACCACTTTCAGAAAATTCTCATGACACACTAACATAAATTGCTTATTTGCTTAATAAGCGTTAATTCTACCATTCCGCAAAGGAACCTGCTAATGCGCCACCAAAGCTGTGTTTACGAAGCATTTCTTCGTTAATTCACATCGAAGCGGCACAAAGTGATAGATTAACTCTTTTTAGCAACGTTTGCTCTGCGCTTTAACGACTACATGGCTGGGTTTCACACACATTCTGGTTGCTGTTTGCTCGTTGCATTAGCTGACGTGTGCAACTGTCGTGACGTTAATGAATCTCTGTCTCTCAGACACGCAGTTCACTCGAGTATTTCAAAAATAAAGTTATCGAATACTCATTCACGTCGAGCTTCCATTCACAGAAATTGTAAACAACGACTTATGCTGACTAGCAATCATTTGGTAGAGCACCCTTGAAGTTGGACATGGAGCGTGAGTAGACAAGTATGTAATATTCAAGTAAATTAAAGACATCGAACAACCATCTTACGCGTAGAAGGTTGGTGAAACTATTGTAGTTTCTGTGGTTTAGGAGTAAACGTCGCCCCAGTGACAGGCCCGTCAGCACAAGAGCCCTCGCACGGCCACCGAGTGTTTTCGTACACAAAACGCGGACGTGTTAATTCATAGACACTTGGTTTTTTACCGCAAAGATCGACGACTGTGGGAAAGTTTTTGGGTGCCTTCGTTAGAAGTACCTAGCCGTAACGAGCAAACAGAATAACTCGCATCGCTAAGTGGCCCCGTCCTCGGAATTTACGACGCATAGGTAATAGGCGATCGCAATCGCTACCGCAGTCATTGTTACGGCTCTGTTATAAAAATCATTTTAGTTTCCAATTTGAGCGTTATTGTCTGCGAGACGTGAAAGTTGTCTGTGGCGCCGACATCAATAAAACTCGGCAGCGGTGCGCACGCGCGAGACGCGAGGCGAGAGAGATAACTCACGCGCAGCCAACTTCACCCTACGAGTACCTGCCGGTTATCATCTCACTGCTGATATGTTGAGAGGTATTCGTACGCACTCTCGAGATCATATCGTCCTTCGAGCCATTTATAACCCTGTCAAGGTAACAATAAAGCAGGGTCCTGTTAGTGCCGATACGGACGTGCCACGACAAATGGAACCCAGGACGAACCGTGACCCCGTACTCTATTACAATGGGAAGCCTTATCGAATCCACAAATCATACATAAGTTCACACTAAATCAAGATACAGCCTTTCGAATAACATATTCTCCGTACCTACTGTTTTACCATTTCAAATCTTGAATTTTCGATTCCTTACTTTTACTTTATTCTCTATTACTACTTACTTTATTCTCATGATCATCATCATGGTGGCCTTATCTTGATCCAGTCTTGGATATAGGCCTCTTCCCTTCGTCTCCACTCCTGTCGATCTCAGCCCGTCTCATCCAGTCATGTCCTTCGTGCCGTCTGATGTCGTCCACCCAACGATTCGGTGGTCGGCCTCGCCCTCGGGTATTAGCTCTGGGTCTCCATTCCAGGACTCTCCTGGTCCAACGTGACGCTTCCATTCGGCCAATGTGTCCTGCTCAAGTCCGCTTCTTTGCTGTTATGGTGTTTACCACGTCTGTTTACTATTCTGTTCTATTCTAAAGCCTTCTAAAACAAATGGGAGGGGAGGGGTGTATTACCTCGTTGACAGGTGACGAGAATCACTTTGTACCTCAGATACTAATATCCGTTCATGAATACATTACTAGACGAATTGAATTCTCAACAAGATTTACATAAATAGTGTGCAATGTGCTATTATAATGCTATAAATGCATTTTGAGACAATGCCCAGGACCTCCCACCTCCCACGTGGATTATTTAACAATGTAAAATAATACAGCATCGCATTTCTTTATTAATAAAGGAACGCCAGCAGCGTATACTTAGCATTCTTATAGATAAAATGTCAAATTCGCAGTCAATCGCAGTAGACATTTATGGATCCTTGAAAAACACCTTAATTTATTACCTTAGATAAGTTGTGGGGGAAACATGTTCTTGAGTGGAGACCACGACTCGGCAAACGTAGTGTAGGAGGCCTTCTGGCAAGGTGGGATGACCAGCTGCGAAGACTGCAGGCAGATGCTGGATGCAACAAGCTGAAGACAGGGCGCTCATTAGGGGAGGCCTAATGTCCAGCAGTGGACTAACATAGGCTGATGATGATGATGGTGATGATGAGATAAGTTGACGGGTATAGGGATACGAAAATCTTTTTAATCAGGGTCTTGAGATCTTCGGCCGAATCTGCCGCCGCATCCGCCTCGCGGAAGTTGTCGGAAGATGGGAAGGCGTAAGTGTGTCGACGCATGTAGCGTCCCACACAATGGGCCTCCCCAACTCCCATGGGACTATATTCATACGAATTTAACTACGTTACAACGGCACACATCGATCGTGACACATTGCGCTACTATAACTGCATATATTTACTATGCCACATAAAGTTTCAGTGCGCAGGCGCATGCTAATCGCCTCTAATCACTCCCCGATCGACTCTGATTCATGTGAGCCTCCATCCTTTATACTGTTTATTTACCAATCAGTATACTTAATACCTGCAACCATAAAAGGCGATATTTGTCTAGTGTCGCTCTCAATTAGCAGCGGCAAAATGACTCCGTATGTGGCCGTGCTGCCTTCAAATTTTGAAAACCGGATTCGGTGGCGGCGTATCTGTACTCAGTAAAAAATCAATGAATAAATTGCCTATTGTACTTACTACCTTATACTGTACCTACAGGGTGCCACGTAAGTGTACTACGCCGAAAGGGCGGCACCTCTTTTCGGCTTAGTACAAATGTTCATTCTGGAAACTTAAGCGATCAAATAAAAAAAAAATATTTTAAATTCAAGAAATTGTAGAACACAAGTTGAGTTCTTTGGGGTCCAAAATCACCCCCTTTCGCCTTAGTACCTACAAATTTACGTGGTACCATGTATAGTTGGCTGTTATCATCTATGCAATTATGGAAAATGTAACAATTTACAAAGTTAATTGGGTACCAGTACCACCATCGAAATCTTTGTGGTAGGTGATAAACAGTGTAGTAGTATGCTTTTTGGCAAGGGTAGGGAAGGCAACAATCGACAGCACGGTGCTTAAATAGCATATAATGATTTCGATTCAGAACCCTTGAAAAGTAACGAAGAGATTCGGACGAATTGTCCCCTTCACTTTTGGTTGAGGGTACAACTTATCCGAATCTAAGATCAAGAGAATTTAGATTCGGACGAGATGTACCCCTACACAAAAGTGAAGAGGACATCTCGTCCGCGGATGAGTTTGAGATACGGGCCATATGTACCCTAACCCTGATCATCACGCCGTGTCTATTGTCTTGATTCTCTAGGTAGATTTTACACATCTCTGCTTCGCTTCACTTTTTGTGGGCCTAAAACTCCGTTTCACTCCACGCAGAACAAATATTCGATGCTCTAGGCATTCTACCATCAAATATGAATCATTCGCAGCAAGCTTTTTAGTAAAGGTAGTTTTGCTATAAAATTATGATTATTTAAACTGATAGCTTTGCCTTTATCCGCTGATATTTTTATTTTCACTGAATTGTATACTGATTCACAGATAATCAGTGAATGGAACTGTGAGAACGCATTCGAACTAGCTCGATAGAGAATGCGTTTTACATCGATAAAAACCACGTAGTGTGAACTTGTCTATATAAATTTATTGCCTTCATTTCTGGCTATTCTGTCGTAAAAATTACGAAATCGATTATCTTATCCCACTCAATAAATTAACAGTTAAGTAACCTCACTGGCGCCAGGTAATATGGTTGTCACTTGCCAACTTTAAACGTAGGTACAATGACGTTCATCGATATGTTCACCTATAGGCATTTCTATTAAAACAGAAATTATTTAAAACTTGAATCTTTAGGTAAAATGAAGATTGCAAACTGTATTATATTAAATAAATAAATAAATAATGCTGGACAATTCACACAGCATTATCTAGCCCCAAGCTAAGCAGAGCTTGTGCTATGGGTACTAGGTAACTGTTATACATAATATAATACACTACATACATAGATATTTTTATTTTACATAGAAAAACATCCAAAACACTCTGAACATATATCTGCAGATCGTACAAACATTTGTCCCGAGGCGGGAATCGAACCCGCAACCTCCTGCGTCGCAGGCGGACCTACGCCCGCTGTGCCACAGAGGTCGTCAAAATATTAAAACAATATATTTAATATTACATAAAAACAAAACGAATGTACATAATATATTACAAGACTTGGAACCTGTCAGGGGGGTTATCTATGTATGGACGCCACTGTGAACTGTCCACACCATCTGAGTTGGTCCTAAATAAATAATATCACATTATGCGTGTAGCGTGTTTTGATTTGATAATGATGACGAAGGCCTCAAATATCAAGAGTCAACGACAACTGAATAAATTGAAGGCTTCATCGTTTTAAAATATTGCTTTCACATTTATTTGAGAACTATAACCAACTATCTTTGAAAAGTAAAGTGCCTTACATACTTAATTTTTTATAAGGTAATAGGCTTATAGGTACTTTATACGATTTAGATACCCCATACTATTCAGTTCAATGAACATTTCAAAGCATACTTTGACCACTTGCTTCGAACGCAAGAAATTCAGTTTTCAGCCCCAGATCGTCACGGCGGCCGGATGACAGCCCTAGACGTCTTCGTCACACTTATCGAATTTCATGTTGATTGCGAAAATGCGCCCGCGCAGGTGGCGGGGGTGGAGGGGGGAGGGAGGCGCCACCGGCAGGTCCGCCCAACTCTTTGTTTACGTACGCCCTCGCTCATTACTACTGCAATTACGAGATATCAAGACAAGCGATTGTTTTAGAAAAACTATGCTGTGATCACGCCTTTACTGTGTTTTTTATAAGTAGAAAGGTGACTTACATGTGAAACAAGAGTGAAATGAAATGCATGGTAGAGTCACATGACATGTAAGTAATTAAGCGGGAGTCTCTACAATTATATTTTTCGTTTTATTTTTTGACACGTTCCTTTAAATGGCGTCATCTATTCTTTGTACAGCCTTCGCACGAGAGCAAGTACGTAAAAGGTACGTAAAAGGTATGCGAAGGATGGGACCAAAATACTGGCAGATTTTGCTGCCATGCGAAAAATAAATGCCCTCTTGAAGAAATAAAGACCAATGAGAACTTTTCCTTATTGGTTCTCCCAAAAATTTAACCATCGATGAGAGATTTACCTATCAATTCATCATAAAGTTTTAAAGAATCTGCATTTTTAGTTTTACCGTGTTGATTCCTAGAAAAATAAAATTATTTTCTGAAAACGCGCAAAATTATTTCCTTGCACTTCGTCATCTCTTCATGGCAAATGGCGGTGGGGTGACAAAATAGGTTTCTAATTATATGTTGGTTCCAGGATGGGCATCAACTTCTTTTGTTCTAGTATTTCTGAGAATGGCTTAATTTTAATGAGAAGTTTTCCTAGACTTATCACATTACACCATTACATCGCACACGCTCAAAGACACAGTAATGAGGTCGCTTTTCCCAAATAAGGCAGCAATATATTTGTGAATGAAGCAATGAAATCGTGACCTATATTCGTAATGGCTCATTAAGGTATACCTACAGCACACATTGTGTCGAGATGATGTCTTCCAAAGAGGTGAAGTGTGGGCGCCGGTCATATATCAACGGTTGCGGTTTGAGGATCGTTTACACTTGGTGGCTTATTTAATACAAATTCAATTCAAAAAGTATATTTCAGACAGCAATAAATTTTAGTACAAGTACAAAAAATAAGTTAAAGTTTTTTTATGACAATATTTGATTGCGTTGTCAGTACATAATAGTTACAGTGCTTACATTGGGGCTAAAGGATGGTGTGCAGATTGTCAAAAAAACACAATTTACTTATGCACAAACTGGCATATGGTTCATGGCATCCAGACAAGAAAATGGAAGAGCAAATAGAAAGGGCAACGGCTATATTTGGTAAAAAATTAAATGAATGTTAGATGAAAAATTAAACAACCTCGTTAGGAACCTAAGCATTAAGACTAGATAGGAAAACATCAATATCCAAAAACTCAAAACCTCTGAAAGTTTCTCAAACCGTTAAAAACCTCAAGAAAACACTGGGAGGTATATTCCTTTCAAAGAATATCCCTCCCAGTAGAGGAAAATAAGATAAAGAAGAGCATTATCGCCTCTTTTTCAGTGTAAAAGCACCATTATGTCAGAAAAGTTATTGATTTCGTAAAACAGCATAATAATACTGACTTGTAGGTAACACAGTAGCTATACTCTCGCCATAGCGAGCCATAGCTTGGCGCCAAACGCATAATCTCTAGGTCAACATAAGAGTTTTATTGGAGAAATATTTGATTCTGTTGGCTTAGATGGGAAACTGGCGCCAGCCACTCTTCAATTCCATGCTATAAAATCTGTATAAAGAACTTTTGACGGCTTAATGTTGTAACGGAACATGTCTTTATTTTTTTGGGCTGTAATTGGCTAGCCATCAAACTACTAGGTATTTTCCAAGCCCTATGGGATATGGTTTTGTAAAAAGTACAAGGTTTAGAAGAATTAAGTCTGTTCGGTAACGATACTCATCAAACTTCATCTTTGAGGATATGAGGTATCAGGCAACATTTTTATCGGCAAAATTTTGACATCCTATTTTGAATTTTGTTGTTTGGTTTGGTCTGAATATGAATAAATAAATATACTAATATAAAAAAACAAATAATGCTCGATAAATTCGCACAGCATTATCTAGCCCCAAGCTAAGCAGAGCTTGTGTTATAGGTACTAGATAATTGATATACTTAATACAATACACTACATAGATAGATTTTTTTTTATACATAGAGAAAATCCAAAACGCACTGGATATATGTCTATAGATCGTACAAACATTTGTCCTGAGGCGGGCATCGAACCCGCAACCTCCTGCGTCGCAGGCAGACCTTCGTCCGCTGCCCCACAGAGGTCGTATAATAATAATAATAATAAGAATAACGTTCTGAGAGAGAGAGAGAGAAAGTTCTGAGATCGTATTATGCATCCTACGTTTAGGGGGATTACGTGTCTACGCTATTAGACTAGAGTCAGAAAATCGCTCTATGGTACCTATGGTCTACTCTATGGTAAGGCAGTACACTACCTACCTATTCAAACCCAAAGATCCAGGTTCAGTACAATCAGCAGACGTGGAGTGGCAGTCAGCAGCGGATTGTGCGAGGCTGAACAAACGAGCGGCGCCGGCGCACGGTCCCGTTAGCCGCCTACGAACGATGAGCTTCGGGGAGATCTACTTCCTAGTTCTAGTACTCAATGTAGGTATAGTGGCGTGCTAGGTGTGCCTCATCAAATCAAATCAAGTCGTTTATTTATTTATTTAATTATATGTTTATTGCATTCATGTCCATTAAAAGGTGTTAACATTTTTTGGTAGAATCTACATGAACCCTGTAAGGGCGTTGCAACATTCTAAGTTAGAGTTCATATATAAGTACAAATAAATGGTCTACAATTTTACATTATTAATTTAGTCCTCAAGCATTATGTTAGTTAAGATACAGAAGAGGATACACAATTCATCACCTATAAGTAGGTTTATCATAATTATTTTGTCAGAAATATTAAAAATTAATTAAAATGTATGTCGAAATAAAAATACAATAAGATAAAAATTTTAAACATAATATGTCCATTTTAAGCAGATTATAAATGTTAAATTCGTGTTAAACAATGATATACCCACTTATGTCATACAATGCATTATTAAAATTGACAATTGTCATAAAATAGTGATATTCGTACTATGTACTTTTAGAGGTTTTTTTATCCTTAAGGAATTCATCCACTGTATAATAACATTTACGTATAAGCATTGATTTTAATCTTCTCTTAAAAATATTGGCAAGTTTTTCATTTTTTATGTCTGCAGGCAGTTTATTAAAAATAGTGACTAACCTAGATTCTGGGCTCTTACTTACTATTGTTAGGGTACTAGGTGGTTATTTCTGACGCAGTAAAATGTTTACAATATTATGTTGAGTCCGCAGGATCCCGAACTAGCCTAAGCTGTATTACAGGACCCAAGGCTTCTGTTTATAATTAACAAAGTTGTGTCTATAATGACTATTTAAAATGTATCTTAATAATAATTACTTAATAAAAAAAACTTAATGCAGTAGGTTATTATTATATTAAAAAATTGCTAAACCAAACAAAATATTATTAAAAAAGTACTTAGTTGTAAAAAGCAAAGAACCAAATTAAATCTAACCTCAAACTCAACCGAAATTAAATTGTAATAAATAATGGTGGACAATTGACACAGCATCATCTAGCCCCAAAGTAAGTAAAGCTTGTGTTATGGGTAGAAATACAAAAAATAGGAATTTTGAATATACATAGAAAATACCGAGAACACCAACTATATTTGCACATTGTACTAACATGTCCCAAGGCGGGAATCGTACACGCAACCTCCTGCGTCATAGGCACACGCTCGTCCACCGCGCGTTGTCGATACAGACATTAATTACGCACTAGCTTCGCTCATACAAGAAAATAAGCAAATCATTTGTTTGCATCCCATATTTAAGAGTTGTGCAACAGCAGCCCGTTCTAAACTGATGTCTCAATGAAACGTACTTTTTGGACATGTAAATGAGTTGTAAATTGTGTTTACCTATTGACTTTGTAAGAGTAGGTAGGTGGACAATATGGACATTACTAACTTGCATCTTTTATCAATAATTTATGAATCTATTGATTTTTCTAATAGACGAAGGAACCAAAAACACCTAGAATTATTATAATTTTATTCCTCGAATTTTATGGTTCAACATTAATAGAGGGAACTCCTAATTAGTCTATAAAATGATTAACCAAAATTCGAT
The DNA here is from genome assembly GCA_949316285.1 of Eupithecia subumbrata. NCBI lineage: Eukaryota > Metazoa > Arthropoda > Insecta > Lepidoptera > Geometridae > Eupithecia > Eupithecia subumbrata. The sequence goes on along the minus strand of OX438640.1, from coordinate 16,358,395 downwards.
ACAGGTAATTAAATCCGAAATGGAAACATGGTCGGGCACACATTTCGATAACGAAATCAATTACGATTGGACACTGCGATTAGGTTCAGTTCAGTGGTCGCGTTTAGTTTGCATAAATACATTAGTAATGTAAAACCAGTTGAATTTATTTTACGTTTATACTCTCGCTAATGATATGGAAACGGAAAAATTGGGATGGCAAGTCGCTAGCTTTCGATGTTGGCGCCAGCAGCGGGAACTCTATGTTTTGGCTCGACGCTGCAACTCCACGTAGGCATACTTAAGTTTTCTTGGCTAAAACACGTTTGTTTCTTATAATGTAAGTGTTTTTTTATTAGACGTCATAAAAATTTTCTAGTGCCCAGAAGTGGGTAAAATCCGCCAGCAGATGATGATGATGCTGAAAGTCAAATTTGTGCAAAAATGGTGAGATATTTTATTTGCCATTATGACATTTAAAATGCAAGGAGAGGCAAAAAATTGCATAAATGCATGAAGTCAATCGCTTTATTTTGTGATCGCTTGATGTTTATGTTTATCAAATTCTAGGTCACATAAAAGACTAACAGGGAACTACAGCAAAAATAACAAATTAGATCAATAAATTGTTCGTAGCAATATCGCTACGCCGCCGCCGCCGTAGACGCAAGCACATATTTTAGGACAAAAGATTTCAACGCGCCTCTTATTTTTTGTGAATTTCGTTGAAGTTCATTGACAAATCCATACATCGTAAGTCAAATCCCGGAATGGCTTCAATAGCTACTCCTATATTAGTCCACAGCTGGACATAACCCGTACCTAAATTTCCTGGTAAGCGGAGAAATGGCTTAGCACCCTGTATTTTGATTGTTTAGTAAACAACGTTTCTTAGACAAAAATTTGTCTAAAATGTAAACATAAATAAGCTTGTTTGTAAAATATTGAAATGGATGGCTGATTTTAATCTCTGACTATTAAACCCTGTGAGGATGGATTGTGACATAGCACAATTAACAGTAACTTCGTAAGGTCTTATGCAAGAGGTAATTTATAGGCAACGATTCTTCTTGCGACACCTTGGCAGCTCTCTGGCGCCGGAAATGATTCGCGCATGCCTCATCTTTGTTGCTCATTCGTCTATTCTGCTTATGGTTTATAAAAAAATACTTTATCTATATATATATAAAAGAAAGTCGTGTTAGTTACACTATTTATAACTCAAGAACGGCTGAACCGATTTGGCTGAAAATTGGTGGGGAGGCAGCTTAGAACCAGGAGACGGACATAGGCTATGTTTTATCTCGGAATTACCACGGGAACAGAAACTACGCAGGCGAAGCCGCGGGCAGCAGCTAGTTTAGAAATAAATAAATAATGCTGAACAATAGGTACACAACATCATTTGGTTTTGAATTTGATTTGAATTATAATTAACGGTAGAAATAATGTACTGCGGATATCTTCTTCATTGATGGATGGTTATTTTCAGTACGATCACGTTAAATCATGTGAAGAAATCTAGTTGGTACAGTCACAGACATTTAATTCTATACTAGGTACAGTTTAGGTATCAAGTCAGTCTTGCAACTTCATAGTATGAGTTTAGATTTTATCGGGTATTTATCGTGTACCTTTTGTTATTATTTCCCCTGCGTTTCTACAGCGTTACAGCGATCATGGTCACGGGGCGACTAGATGTACTTGAAGTTACAGATGAGAATTGACAGCAGTATCCACGACTACCCTTAATTCGTCTACAGAATCAGGAATGTTCAAATTCACATTACGACATACTACACCGACCGTGTCCGATTGTCCGTGTTAACAAATCGCGAAAAATTAAAAAGTTTTATGAGTATAGATTCTTAATTATCTTAACTTAGTACTTTAATATAGCTTTAATAGGCACTAAATTGACTGTAAGATAAGGAAGCAACAAAATGTAAACATAATTAAGCTTTTATGCAATCTGACACCTTACTAGGCTAGGCACTTATCGTAGAGCTTCCGTATAAAATAGTTTAACATTGTAACGCTCACTTTGCCCACTTCAACGCTAATCCGCGATATTCTCAGAACACAAAATTTGAGCTCTAATAGCTGGTTATAAGGATCATTAGGTGCAATATCGGCAATCATTCTGACATCTCCGACTAAAGGGTGAACACAAGTGGCTAGTTAGTGTGATTTGTGAATGGGACAGAAGATGCTGGAAACCAGATAAATACAGCCTATAATCTCCACTATGTCGTGGACGTATTATGAATAGAGGATTTTAAATATAGTCAAAAGCGAAAATGTAATAGTGGGGTCTACACACCAAAGTCGACGGGCGGCCGACAAGTTGACAAAACACTGTCTACAATATTCTTACACTGAAACCCAGACCATCAGACTGCCTCGTTGGTCTAGCAGTCAGCTTGTTCAATCGCTGATTATGAGATCATTGGTTCAAATCCCAGGTCGAGCCAATTGTTGTTACGGGGGTTTTTCTAGCAAGAAAAATTCACAGATGCAGCCCGGGGTCAGGAAGTTGGCGGTGTTACCCCCCGTGCCTCGGAAAGCACTTTAAGCCGTTGGTCCTTGACCTCTCTCCGTTCGTGTCGGTTTGTCCCATCGGTTTATGAAAGTGAGGGGATAGAGAGTGCACCTGTGTTTGCGCACATAAATTGTGCACATATGTCCTGCGCATCTGGCAAGTTTCTGATGAGACTGACCGCCGTGGTCGAAATTCGGCTAGGAGGAGATTATTATTTACACTGAAATGTCGTACCAACCCGATTGGCTGTGTCACCGACTTTGGTGTGTAAACTCCATAGAAGTGGTGCAACTGTTAAAGGCTCCATTGATACCATACCAAAATAATTTATTATTATTCTGTCTCAAAATAACGGCAGTTGTAAAGAACCAAGAACATACTAACAGTAGAGTACGATGAGCTTGCAAACATACAAGATGTCATTTCCTAAGAGTATTATAAGATTGACTTTCAAATATCATTTACATTGGAAATTAACTTCTCGAATATTGAAGACTTAACTGTGCTCGAAACCAAGGCACGTGGCCTGCCCAGGCGAGTATGCAAATCTATCGGTAGGTCTTTGTGTGCGTAGAATCAAACACGTGCATAGAACCTCACCCACACAACTGCAACAGGCTCCATTCATAAAAGTAAGGCACTATCTAGCCATGAATTAATCGCAACATTTGAATATACTCTCACGAAGGAAGCAGCCATTGAGAAAAACCTGCCCAAAACTGGTTAGGCACGTGTCAATGAACGAGGAGAATATTTGGACGCCATCGAGCCCGGAGTTGGCCGGCTAGATGATTTAAAACGTTTAATAGACTTGGCCGATGTCGTTTTATTGATGAACCGATCAAATTACATTTGTTTACAAAGTCACAAGACACAAGAAAAATTGTTTGTAGAAGTTATAGCAGAGACGCTATTGCTACAATAAAATCATATGCCTTTACTTATGATCAAAACATAACAGATAAGCTTACCTATTGGGGACAGGCATACATACAACCTGTTAATAATAAGATAGGTATGTTGAATTATTTATAGTTTTACCTGAGTGTGTATTTCATTTGTGTTCCAATTTAACTTATCTCTTATAATGTACCAATTTATTTTTGTGGTGACATTGCATTTATTTTAACTTTTGTTATGTATTTTGATTTATGTGATTTTTTTAAATTATTTTTTTTAAACTGTAAATATTCCGACACAAATGTATTTGTTTGCGAATAAATAACATAACATAACTTATCATAAGAAATCAAAAATATCGCATAAATTATTGACTTCGACGGGACTTGAACCCGCATCCTTCCGTATTCAGTTCTTCCGGTTCAGGTCCCGTCGAAGTCGAAAATTTTTGCGATATTATTTAATTTCTTAGAAATTACCCTGAGTGCAAGGTTACGCACTATAATAAATAACAAAAAAATGCTAATAAATGTTTGCTACTACAACAATAGGTAAGAAGTGAGTAAAGAGTTCTCTTCTATTTAGCACACTCTCAATGTGACCTGCTATTTTGTTTAGATTCGAAAAATATGGTTTTCATCTACACTCGCAAGAAGAGCAATCGAAAAAACATTTCACCATTTTCCTCAGCTACTGACATACCAACTTTTGCTGATAGGTAAAATAAACGTAGTAGGTACCTAGCCTGTCTATAGGTAGTCCTTGGCAACTATCACTTACCTAGATGGTTATGTAGTAAAATCTGTTATTTACAACTGCAATCATTTTACAACACCAGCGAGGTCCTAGTTGTGGAAACCAAGAATAGTGAATGGATCTTGCTCCATTCAAGCGAAATAATTACAAATCGTAATAATCATTAATTTTCTAGAACGAGGCTTGTAAGCACGCCATTAACCGCTGAACATTAACGGCTTTCTAAAAACCGTAAGATACGGTAAGTGATGCGAGATACTGACTAGCAATTATTTCCCCTATTTCCTTATTACTTGGTTGATTTTCAGATTGCATGAATGAAAGTTGGCGGCCTTCGGTAGTGGTAGTACGTAGGCGAGGTTGTCGCAACCGACGTAGCCCTCTATCCACTGGATCCATTCACGAATACGATCTGTACTGTAGGCGTGCGCATTAATAATACACGTGCTAAACTTCTGCTAGGAAAAATACTTAAGTACTTATTATAATAATAGTAAACTACCTACTACACCTACATTACAAAGGTTAGAGAGACCAACCTATTTTGATTTTTGATTTTTGACGACCTTTGTGGCGCAGCCGGCGAAGGTCCGCCTGCGACGCAGGAGGACAAATGTTTGTACGATATGCAGATATTTGTTCAGGGTGTTGTGGATATTTTCTATGTATAATAAAAAAATATCTATCTATGTATTGTATTAAGTATATCAGTTATCTAGTACTCATAACATAAGCTCTGCTTAGCTTGGGACTAGATAATGCTGTCTGAATTGTCCAGCATTATTTATATTTATATAAATTTGATGTAAAATTTTGTTTTCTTATATTACTATTATTGCCCAAGAGCTACCTAAAACTATACAGGCTGGTTTTTTGAGATGGAAGTCGGTGGTCAATTCTGAAGCCATACGAGTTAAAGAAAAGTCGTGAAAGGGGTCATAGGCTCAATTTATGAGAAAACGAAAACTGCATATTCAGTTTTTTTTTATCTTTTACTTAAAAAAAATTGTTCTAAACAAAGAAATCTTCCAAATTCCTAATCTCTTGCAGGATTTATGAGTATCTAAGTAATTGCTCTATATCCTTTCATCATAAGCTTTGCCTTTTGTGTCTTTGTTCACTTTATACGAGTACCATACCAATAATGATAAGAATTGCATCAATGTTGTTTCCTTGGCAGCGCCGTCGTCTTTTACTTGTCTATGCCAACTTCCATTGGCATAGTGACACTGTTTCCTTGTACCGTTACATAATGTTTCTTACATAAACGGTAATTATTCAATTGCTTTAATTATTTTTGCTCTACACGGAATTGATAAAATATTTTTGTGGGAATTTAAAACTGATACGAATTTTACTACTACAACTGGTTGCTATTTCTGGCCCTTGTAGGACGACTATATTTTTATCGTATTTAGAGAGTATCTATTCTGATATTATTACTATGATAATGTCAGCTGATGTTATTGACATACGATGATGCTGATGCTGAAGTCCTTTTTCTTCCTTAGTGTAGTAGGTGCACTGAAGAAGAAAAAGGTGTTTACTATTTTTGCCTAGGATAAAACACATATACCTACTTATAATAAATGTTCACTTTTCTTGTAGTATATATATACTACAAGTATACAGTAAAAGATTTAAAAAACTAAAAATGCAGTTTTGTTTTCCTATAAATCGAGGGTCTGACTCCTTTCACGACTTTTCTCTAATTCTCGTGGTTTCAGACTTGGCCATTACTGCCCTTCCCAAAAAACCGACCTGTATAGTGTAATATTTTAGATTGGACTCTAAGGCAATAGTTAGTTTCCACAATTTGCTAGTTCCACGTCAGTAAAAGTCAGAACTGAATACGCGACATGCTAAACCATAGACAGCTAGTTAACCGATAACCATCTGAAGACCTGCTACCGACTTCTTTATGGGCCTTGCTTGCCCAGATGGACGATACGCTTAAACCAATTTAACCAAGTAAGTGATTTAAAACAAGCTTTGCTCTAAGGACCGGTCGATACGTATGTTATGACCGTTTATTACGTGGCTGACCTTGTGTTTGATCGTGACCAAAAAAAGCTAGCTTGGCATGGCATGATCGTCATGTTCCTGTAGAACCAGATTTTGTTACACCCACAGATGGAGTTACGAATATGAAGTCACTTCTAGACAAATCTGCGCTTTTTTTTACCAATGCATCGCAGGAAACACGAAGGTGGGATCAAAGTCATAGCAATAAAATAATAAAAGTATATGCACCAGCAATGAAACAGTTATATTTATTCGAGGTATTCCTCGTAGCGCACCCAAATGAAGCGCACCCAGATGATGCGCGTTAACATACATACAACATAACAAAAATAAACATTTTAAATTGTAATTATATTTCTATTAATTACCCTAATCCTAATTTTATTTATTTATTTTAGAATTTTATGAAATGTTACAGGTAGGTACACAAAACATAATTAACTATCAGAAATATACATGCTGGGTACCTACATGTCAGCTGAACGCCAATTATAAATTTCCACTTATAGGTTACTAATTAGATGAAAACAACCCCATCACTAGCCTACATTGTTATCGTGCGCAACGAGGAATAAAAACTTAATATTTATACCTACTGAATGAAGCGCACCTAAACGGGTGCGCTATGTTGAAGTACTTTGGTGCGCTTCATCTGGGTGCGCTTCGAGGAATACCTAATTTATTCGATCAAGCAATCAAGATCATGCTTAATTCGTGATTTTACCTAGAAACAAGCTGGCCTTTTTAGGTGCGCTGTTCTAATATTTCCTATAATGAAATATGAATATTGGATAGGCTCGAACAGGTGTTAATAAATAAGTCTAGATTATCCGCAGACAGATCTAATCGGATCTTGTTTACATTGCGAAAGATATCCAGCAGCTTACGGGCAAGTCCAGAGCTACACGCCCGGTCTTATCTTCTACTGTTTAAACTAAACATATTGGTGTGCCCTGTTACACTATTTATTGTTTTAATGCCTATCGCTTATCTAACCCGGCCTTTTATATACGAGAGGCCTTGTTAGGCAGATTTCAACGGAATGTATTCCAGTTGTATAGTGATTGTTGCTGAATGCAAATGCTTCGTAATAAATATATCGACAGCAAATACTGATCTGATAGGATTTCCATTTAGCGCCATTGTTTGAAGACTTGTATGGATATGGGCGACTACCTGTTCACACAATGTTTATTTGTATTCCTTATTTAGAAATGCATTATATGTACTTACGCATATTTACGTACGTTGATCGCGTTATGAATAGCGTACCTGCATAATTTATTTAAAGTTTCACAGACAATAATAAGGCGATAGCATAACTCATTTATGCTTTGTGTGGCTGCATTAAAAATTCAATAGCATCTCACACCGAGCCTCAGTCATAATTTTCGTTAGGTTTCTTAAATGTGGACTTAAACGCCCATTATATGAAATTAATAGCCCGTTCACAAACAATTACTCGTCCGGTTAAATGCTATCAGCGAATCTATGGGTGGAAATCTCGTAACCTTTTGACTCGAGTTGAACAAAACTATGATTGCGTGTATTGAGGCTGGACTGGGCTGGCCACCTTAGAGGACATTAACACGAAGTGAAACCGCGTCGTTATTATTACTGACTGGGATAGTATTGTACCAGCTTCTAAACCTAGAAGAACGGTGACAGGACAATATATTCCGAGATCGAGCTAGTCGTTAAAATAATCTTGGTGTTTTGCTACGTGACTGTTTTTATGGGTAATCTGATCATTTTATTTTCATTGTAGAATTATCTTGGGTGATCCATAGGGCGATTACTCTCGAGCCTCCTCAAGGACATCGTGGTAACTTCATCCCACCGCCTGATCTTCACTCTCTAATCCGTGTTTCAATATTCCATTCAATTAGCGCTATGAAGCAAACTAATATTGCGCAGCATAAGTGGCATTGAATTGATTTCCAAGGCATGATGCGCGCGCGTCGTTATGAATGGGGCTCAGTGAATCACGCGTGCTCCATTCATGCAACGCCCCCGCTTTTGTACTTACTGCTGACTGCAGACTCGTGCTTTCAAATATAAGTACGTAAATATGTACCTAGTTGAAAATTTCAAACTTAGCACATATGCATAAAGTAATGAGAAAAGGTCAAATCCGAAACATTTTCTTGTTTTGCAAAAATTGCTGTCTTTTGTCTCCGAAATAAAACAAAAGAGTTGCGATTGATAGACTTTACCGACGTGTAAGGTATTATGTGATGTTTTTGAGATAATTTTCAGTGTGCTTTGAATCAAATTGATTACCATAAATCTGTAGTCTCGCATTCGCAAGTACAGGCTGGCTAATTTACCTACAGTGACACAGTCCCTAGATACAGTCAATTGGAGCAGATAGTTAAGTGGTTAAAAGCTGATAAAATTGTGTAGGGCTATAACAGTTTGCATTATTTCGGTCAAATTGATTTAGCACTCAAATCGGTGTATATTCGGAGTTCTTACTTTTTAAATCTATTTTACCATAAAATCGAAGTATGAGAAGTGAGATTATGTTCCAATGCCGAGTAAAAAGCAACACCGTTAAACAATTACGTTATTTTTGGAACAAAACGGGCTGTCAAGCCATCGTAATCAAAAAGTATCGTTCGTAGGGTCTAGGTACGAATCTCTAACTCTTTGTCAATTCGTTTCTTTGTTCAAGATTCAACGTCTCGGATACCAGGAATGTCGATACATCCATATCATATAGCGGGATAGACATAAGGTAGAACTTTGTAAAGATCCAGGAGGCCAATTCTATTTTATTCCAAGCGTATCACGCAGTATCACGGGTTATCGAGCCTTCGATAATATTAGAGTCCCACTAAAACTGCATTCACGTGCGTCTTATAGAAAGTACCAAGAACAAAATTGAAAATTTTAATACCCCCTGATAGATTTTCATGACATATAGCTAAGAACACTCGAGATAAAATTATCTAGTACACAAAAAAAACTGAACGAAAATCGCTTCATCCGTTTGGGAGCTACGATACCAGAGACAGATACACAGTTACACAGAGTCACAGACAGACACGTTAAACTTATAAAACCCCTCTCTTTTTGCGTCGGAGCTTAAAAAACCCTCGATAAATAACGAACTGCAGATTTTAAGAATACGCATGATTGCTACGAGGCTATCACTCGATATTTTGACAGTTCTTGCCATATTTATCGATATATTGCCAGAATTGCCCTCCAGTATTGTACGGAGAGGAAATGGAAAGCAACAGTAGACAGTAACTGACACGTCTGAACTAACTGGTATTGTTCATTCACACCATCTGCCTCTCGTTTCCGGCTTGATAATCATTAGCCTCTTAGATTCACCGTTTCATAAGATACCTAGCCTTCTGCAAGTTAATAAAATAAATGTATCGGTTATTTGACGACCTCCGTGGCGTGGCGGGCATATGTCCGCCTGCGATGCAGGAGATTGCGGGTTCGATTCCCGCCTCGGGACAAATGTTTGTACTATCTGCAGATATTTCAGGGTTCATTATGTTCAGGGTGATCTGGATGTTTTTCTATGTATAGTAAGAAATATCTATCTATGTAGTGTATTATATTATGTATATCAGTTATCTAGTACCCATAACACAAGCTCTGCTTAGCTTGGGGCGAGATAATGTTGTATGTGTTGTCCAATAATATTTATTTATTTATTCATGTAGTACCCACCCATTCAAAACACAAGCTCTGCTTGCTTTGGGGCTAGGTAGTGATAGATGATGCACTATGATTGCCTAATTATTTAGGTTAGCACTTGTCCATGAAAAATGGCACACAGAATTTTATTGGTATTTCTAGTGAGTTACGAAGTTGATAAGTTTAATCAAATACCTAACACTTTATTTCGGTGTAGTCTCAGTAGTCCGGTTACAATTAACCGGACAACTGAGTCGCTCGATGTATCAGTAGTCCGGTTGAACCAAGTAACCGGACTACTGACACGTTTTTTCAACTGTTATTTCGTTGTTGATGATACATTGCCGGCTCAATGTACTTATTTCTATTTATAATCCAATAGTAGAAACAAATTAGAACTAGTATTTACAATTGAAACAATTGAGGTAACTGCAGACTGTTGCTAATAATCTATATTTCTTATTTTATATTAAAAATTTTACTGGTCCTTATTATTTATCATCAGACTGCAACTAATGAGACTAAAAAGTCTCATCAGTCCGATCATCGTACTAAATCACCGGACTACTAATACTAGGCCATTTTGTAAGCCTAAAGAAATAAAAGTCATTGATTTCTGATCGTGATCAACAGATTTTTAAAAAAAATTTAGGTTTTTACCTAGAGAGTAACGGAACGTACGATACTTCTACTAAATACTAGTAATACTTGTATACTCGAAGGGATACTTGTATATTACCTGAGATTTTGACCTGTTTGCATCACGTATTGCCGCTTGTCGAGTAGGTATTATAAATGAGAGGCTATGTTAATGATCACCCGAGGATGTCATTACTACGACCCGCTTTAAGCAACCTCGAGGTACAGTCAGCAACGTTAGAAGCAAGTTGGATTACTTAGAACTAGCGGCCCGTCCCGGCTTCGCACGGGTGGACATTTATTTTTTAAACATTTAAAAATATTCTATGTTACACAGGGATAATATTGTATTGTAATGGTCAAATAATTTTTGAAATCTGTCTAGTAGTTTTTGAGTTTATTCGTGACAAACATACAAATCTTTCCTCTTTATAATATTATTAGTGTATGTTGACATGGAGAAGCCCGCATTATGAAAGCATGTACAGTCGTCGATTAATGCTTGAGTAACGCTTTTATATTTCACTATCTGTGCCCCGCAGCTTCGCCCGCGTGGAAATTTATTTTAATTTTTTCTTTCATAAGAATCTTCTCCTGACAATAACAAACAATAAAAAATTAACTAGCGAGAGTGGTCCAGCCGTTCACGCGTGATGCCTTGACCAAGGGAAATAGGGATTCATTTTTATATGTATGCACGTAATATACATATGTACATATAGATAAGCGTTACTTAAGCAAAAATCGATGACTGAGCAAGCTTTCTTAATACGGGCCGTTTGTTAACCGTGGTCCTATCGCGAAGGATTTTTTCCCGCTAGTTCCATCAGTGGAACTATTGAAAAACAGTCATGGCTGATAGAAATAAGTTGATATACGTAGCACACCTTGAATAAAGAATTTTGTTCTATTAAAATTAACGTCAAAAGAACTGAATCATTATAACAATATTATAAGAAATCTAATAATTTCGCAAAAATTTTTACTTCGACGGGACATGATTACCTACACTGTACTGAGGGAAGGATGCGGGTTCAAGTCCCATCGAAGTTAATTTTTTTGTGATTTTATTTGATTTCTTAGAAATTACCCAGAGTGTGAGGGCTTACGCAATTTATTAACAAAACATTTAGATATAAATTTTTGTCGTTTACTGGACTGTATGGTCCGTCCACTTGTTGGGCGAGTTATGGTGAGCCAGGGCTTGTACACATGTCATCATCATCATTTGCAGCCCATACTAGTAAAATGCTGAACACAGGGCACCCTTTATGAGCCTCATAGCGCCCTGACTTCAGCTTATTGCATCTAGCATATTATGTCAGTATTTAGCAGATCTCGTATAAGTTTCCCCCCTGAAATCCCCCTAAGGGGGAAAACTGGACTTCAAAAAATACAGTGACAAAATGGCATACCGCAAGTTCCAAGCGATGTCTGTTATCTATATAAAAGAGTCAAGCCCATTTTCGAATACATATTTTTGAGCTGTACGGCAGTGGTGCTTTCTAGATCCGCGACAAACTTAAATTAGTCGAGATAAACAGAGAGAGTACCTATAAAACCTTATTCAGGGTTTTTTATAATACACTGACACTGCGTGAGCAGCAGGTTCTGGCCATCATCACGACCATGTTTGTAAAAACGCCAGGTCTTTCTTCTTAAAAATATAAATCACCTCTGATACAAAATTAAAAATTATCTGGAACCCAATGAATTCCTGAAGACCAATCTCCTACTCCCACACCCACTGATAATTCAGGGCAGAGCGGTTTTTTAAGTTTCAAATAAAATCTCTCTAATATACGAATAGAGGGGTACCTATTTCCAATACCAAGTTAAATTATTAAGACTTGGCATTTTCGAAACGTGTTCTTCATGATGAGCAGAACCTGCAGTTAAGTATATAGTATAGTAATAGTGTCAGTGAATAACCAATAACCCTGTATAAGGCTCATTTTACACCTTTACTGGCTGACCATACCACTTAACCCTGGGAGGTTCAAGCGACACGACAGAACAGTCACTTTGCAAAACAAAACCGAAGCCCTTGACCTGGTGCGACTTCGCACTGACAAGGACCGACACTTGAGTGCCAGCTCGTCCATTAATAATCTGTGCTCATTCATAGCTAGTAAAATACCCGTTTAGAAAATGGATGTCTGGCCACTGGAGGAATGGACGTTAAAATTATAAAGATTAGATATTGGGTAGGTATTGATAATAATTTCCTCTTAGCCAAATCTTCGGCCACGCGGCGGCGGCGGCGGCCTCAACGAAGACTAGTCAAATGCGGAAGACATTATTATGTCAAAGATTTAAATAGTTACATATTATACGCCCTGACACTGACACCAAAAATTGTGGCATGTCTTTGAATGCGTGAACAAAACTAAAGCCGAAGCACGCACACTATGAATACCTAGGTAGTTAAAAATAGTGTTTTTTGCCAATTAACCAAACTGTTATTATTACCATTTATTGTGCAATCTTATTGCACGAGCATTTGTGAAAAAAACACCACAAAAACACAAAATACACCGACTCCAAATGAGCGAGCTATCTTATTTCGCTTGGCAACAACACGCCGCGGTCTCACTGCGGAAAGTGTCTATCTAACGATTTAAATCTTTTATTAGCACTTGGCACTCTCTATTCTCTCACTCTCATAATCCGATGATGGGACGGCAGACCGACACGACCGGGCAGAGACCGTGCGCAGGACCAACGGCTTATCGTGCTTTCCCAGGCACGGGGGTATAACACCGAACTGTGCTTCTTCCTGACACCGGGCTGTGAATTTTTCTTGCAAGAAAAATCCCATTAACAACTTTTATTTGTTACTAGCTGTTACCCGCAAATTCGTTACATTTTTTAGGTAAAATTAAGGTTGGTAGGTACCTACCTGCCTTACATTAGTCGAAGGGTACCGTTGTTGTCGGGATAGGAAGATTTGCCATCTTAAAATAATAATTCGGTAAAGATTTTCATGTTTCATCAAATCCTAAGTTAGTATAACACAACAGGAATATGACATCACCCTAAAGTCCTGATTAGCAAGTGAAGTGGAAAAGCCGAATTTATGTATTTAGGTTTGTATTTAAATAAATGATTGCAAATTCAAACTTGAATTGTCAGTTCATTCAGCTTTTGAGATTGTGATTACGTCATTTTATCAGATTTAGCTCATGGTTCGATAATAATGGTCACTTAAAATATACTTAAACAGCCGTTAACTGATATGTATAGATGTAAGTCCTTTGTAAGTCCATACAATAGGTACAGTGGCATTCATTGTTAGCCGCCCCCTATTACATTTGAAGTCAAGTTCTATGAATACAGAACTATTTTAAAACTAGAATCTTTCAGTAAAATTCAGATAGCAAGAAACCAACCAACTATGAACGTTACTGTACGATATCAATCACAATAACTACCTGTTTAATGTTAAGCTGGTGAATTGTAGTGATTTAACTCTTAAACATGGAAGTGGGACTTATGACCCCGTTTTATAAGTTCCATTAAAATCGAACTGTATCACTTCAAAATTATGATTATTAAAATTATTAAATTATATGTATCACTTCAAAATATTTTGGTTTTGAGCTTTATTAAAGAAAGGTCTACGTAAATAATATAAAAATACATCGTAAGAAGCGACTAAGGGATATCAACCGGGTGCGGGCAACAGCGCCCCCTGCAGAATAATTCTACCCCCGAACTGCGATCCCCAACCCGCATGCCCAGCGTGAAGATTATGATTATTACCCCCAATAAGATAAAAGTCAATAAGGCGCTTATCAGGGGGAGGCCTGCGACCAGCAGTGGACCAATATAGGCTGTTTAGGTGAGGAGGCGTGTGAGGTATGTCATCAAAGTGAACCACTTAGCTTTATTGAAGCGTCTCGAGGAAAGTTTTAATGCTTTTTAATGAATATAAATGCATTCTTAATTACTGACTGGCTCAGGTGCGTTAACCTGCATTTGGATGGAGCGATTACTTGCTAATTAAGATACTGTTAAGTAGTTTACTTTGAGATTTTGAAGAACTACCGTCAACAGCTTAGCTGAAGTGGTCAAGTGAGCAGGGTTAGTAGGAATTATCTATACTAATATTATTAAGAGGAAAGATTTGATTATTTGTTTGTTTGTATTTACCATTAGAAGCCTACATTATTCCTGATGAACATAGGCTACTTTTACCGAAAATGCTCCATTCCTACGGGAAAACGGGTAATAGGACAATGGGTAGTAACAATGCAGCTAGTTATCAATAAAACTGATAATTTCATTTTTCTATATTTAAATTCAAATGTTTTCGCAACCTGCACGAGAGATATGATTGTCATTTTCCGCTCACTGTTGAAGAGCATGAATCCTATTTCGTAGATTGTGTTCGTACTATCTTTAAAGTGTTAACCTATTTAAAGGTATATTATCATCGTCTCAGCCGAACGACGACGTCCACTACTGGACATAAGCCTGCAAAAAGATCCCCACAATGTCCGGTCCTATGCTGCCCGCAACCAGCGTAGCGGTTTCCATTGACTTTCGGACAGAAGGTACTGTAGATAACTTCTCCATTATTTTGTTGAAGCTTGCTCTACCACCCTCAAACCTCTATCGAGATTCTTTCGTACACTTTTTATTCTCTAGAAGAACTATTAATAGGTAGGGAAGGTTGCGATCATTGGACCAGTGCTTTCATTGGACCACCAAGGTATTTCCAAAACTGTGCAAGCTAGGAACAACTAAACTTGTCGAAACGAGTTCGTGGTGACTCAGTTGCACCCCCCTCTTAAATCAGTTACGCTGCGACACGCGGCGGGGAGTGACGTGTATGTTTGCAACGGTCAAAATCTAACAATTTGACTCGGGACAACTTCATGTAAATATTATTATATTTATATTTGTCTGTGTGCACTATTAGGAAATGTTCGAAAATTTCATTGTGATTCCATGTGTGTTATTCAATTTTGTTCAGTCATGTCCATGTTTTGTTTGGATTTATTTTTCCTAATTAGTACCTTGTTGCTATCAATGGACCGGTCCAATCATAGCATAGCTTTTTATTTTAACATTTTGATCATAATTATGAGAAAAATCTTTAGATAACCACAATTTTACAAATTATTTGTTTTATTTTAAAATCTCGGAATGTCGCCAGGAAAACTAAAATATTTTGCATGGAATGAAACATGTAGGTAAGAACTTTGCTAAAGAATCAGTAAGGCAAAAAACCATTGGTTTAAATGAGGCAAAACCAACACTAAAACGAAGATTAGATGGAGTCACCCAAAAAGCCAAAGAAAACGTCAAAATCCCAGGATCTGAAGGTGACGTTCCTCCAGAACTAGAAAATGAGCTGTGTAACTAAATAATATTTATAATTAAAATTAGTTGCCATGATTGGACCTTTAGAACAAATTTCTTGAAGTCCAATGATGGCAACTTAGTGGTTCAATGAAGATGCCCATGGTCCGAAGAAGGCAACAGCCAAAGATTTAATTTTCTTCGTATATATCGGAAAGTGTTAGCCCGAATCGTTGGTCCGTTTGATTATAGTGAATAAAATTCCTAAGAAATAAAAATAATAAACGGGTTTCATTTCATCCATCACTTATCCTCTAAGATGGCAGACCCTACGCGCTGATACAATATGAGGTCATAAAGTTAAGTGGTCCATTCATAGCAACCTTCCCCTATACTTACCTATTGACTTGGATTCTTTCTTATTTTTAGGAATTTTTCCGTATTTTATTTTTAGGATTTGATCTAATTCTCCAAAGTTCTTTGACTTCAGATCCTTGAGAATCGGGTAGTAAGTATTTTTATTTATTTTGTTGTACCTAACTGTTCTTTTGTATTATTCTATTTTGAGTTCTGCTTTTATAAATAAAAGGTCAAGTGCGAGTCGTACTCGCGCACCAAGGGTTCCTTATAATAATAATTATAAGGCTTCTTGCCAAATTTTATTTCTAGGTCAACGGCAAATACCAGGTTTTGGTCCATGGCGACAAAAGAAAGTATTTTTTGTGAATAAACTACAAATTTACGGTTCTCTGATTTTTCCCTTTACTTGTGGTATTTTTTATTGATGAAGGTAATTAGAACGGCTTTAAGCCAATTATACTAATTACAGTAGGTTTTAGGTTTTTTTTTACGGTAAGTATGTTTGTGTTATGTTTAGGTTTTTTTTACGGTATGTGATCGTGTAAGTCTGAACAAAGAGCTGTATACGTGGACAAAATAATGCGAGTAGATCAGTCGGTAGCCGGAAGGGAATGTGGCGTCGTCGGCGCGGGTGGACCGTTGAATCGTTCGGCGCCGGTCGGCTGGTGTCGGCGGCTGGGGTCGGCGTAATGGGGGTTCGAAGCAGTCGTCCTCGTCTCCATCATGCTATAAGACCTTGCTTATTGCCAAATTTTGTGGTTCTAGGTCAACGAGAGTACCCTATAGGTTTTGGTCCATGGTGAGAATCAAAGCTTATTTTTTTGTGCATAAACTTAAAATTGACGGTTTTATGATGTTTCCCTTTACTTGTGCTATAAGATCTTCAAATTTCACCTACCCCTACCCTATCTATAGGTTTGGTGTGTGATCGGTCCAGCCGTTTTCGAGTTTTCGTGAGACTAACAAATGTCAATTCATTTTTAAATATTTTATTTATAAATATTTGTAGATACACAAAACAATAATTTTTCGGAGCCACACAGAACAATACCTAGGTAGGTGCTTACCTACTTTTAGTGAAATATATTCAAGTGCTGATTTGCGCATAAATTATTAGAAAGACGTGGGTTGTTCCTGAGCCACTTAGGTATTTGTAAACTGGGTCTTCAATACCATTTGTGACATATATGACACATAAACTAGCTTTAATTATACGTATTTATATTAATGGTATGCAAATGCGTATGGGTGTGGATACCTAATTAGCTAATGAAACGAATTTAAAAATTTAAAGTCAAATATTTATTCGTTTGCATCTACTTTCAGTAATTATCTGAACGCATTTGTACTTAATAAGTATATTAAAATGTGATCACAAACTATTGAATTTATTTACATCGCCGTCAAGCGACTCTACCAAGGCACTACTCTACCATACCTACATACCTTCGAAGACTTATTGGAAAGAAATACTTGCCCCATTTACTTGTCATCCATGGAATTAAGATCAACGTGAATTCTTTATTCACAAAGAAAATTACAGTCAAATAATAAAATAAATTAAAACTAGGATATAGAACTGCAACATTTAAGCAAACTGCAGACTGTTGCAAACGATGTATAGGTAGCTCAACTGTTCCATATCAATACCAGTCAGAAGCGTCCCCAAGACGCTGGGTGCATAGCCCCGCTGTATGGCATAGCTGATGCACGGCAGATACTCACCAGTAAACTTGAATTCGAATAGGACATGCTCACGTAAGACGCTGGGAATATTCATGCGTGAGACGTTGGGACAAAGTCCCCTAACCCTCCAGTCCTATCAAAGTTGAAGTTCATTACTTTGGAAAGGACCAGCCCCGAAAATCCAACAATCCTCCCCCAACTCGATGGCGTAAAAATTTAATAAAATCCCAGACAACATAAAATCTCTCGAAAAAAATAACATGTTCGAAAGCAAACTGAAAGAGATGCTCATAACAACATGTTTTTACGAACTTGACGACTTCTTCAACGATTCTTTTAGTGACTCGCAAATTGAATTATAAATTAGTTCATATTTAGTAGAAAGGCACGATACCTGCAAGTTTTCCAATGCATTTCCATACCCTAAATGGGTACATACTGTGATCTTAACTTAAACTCGCCTAATCACTAAGACCTGATTGGATGAATGCAATAAATAAAATACGGAAATACTGGACAATATCTCTGACCGTGCAGATTTCGAAGGGCATTAGGTTGGAAGCACTTTTGACTTCTAGTACCTATCGCCAAACAATTTTTTTCTACTCATTTCAAAAGACCCACGTTTCGTCTCTTTGACAATTTGAAAGGCAAATCGGCCAATAAACCATCCAATTATTTTCATTACCCAAATCAAATTAAAGTCCAGCAGTTCACGAGGCTATTACAGATGGTTAACTTACGACACTAAGATCACGTAATAAGATGAGATTATAACACTCTAAGCACCGGTAAATCTGTATGAATTTAACACCAATTAATACCATTCCACTGATATAAATTCCAGGCGTAATTCTTTCAGACAGTAATGTGATAGTGAATTGACTAGCTTTTAGCGTTCCTCCAATACATTCAATTTTATGTCGAGTTTGTTTATTTTGACTGCATAGTCTTTACCTCATCAACACTGCATCTGGTGGACATGGCTCCCCAAAGAAGGGGAGATTTGCCATAATCGCCGAATGGTGGAAGTGTCAAAAATTCACAGAC
This sequence comes from Eupithecia subumbrata, assembly GCA_949316285.1. NCBI lineage: Eukaryota > Metazoa > Arthropoda > Insecta > Lepidoptera > Geometridae > Eupithecia > Eupithecia subumbrata. The sequence continues at coordinate 16,339,485 of OX438640.1, read as the reverse complement.
AGCAGGCGGCTGCTTCCCATCCATAAGTCGGTTCTTACGACCACAGTCTTTATTACATCATCCATCATCAACCAAAAAAATAAAAAATTTAACCTAATAAGCGCCATGGTGTCCTGTCTTCAGTTGGCGGCATCCAGCATCTGCCTGCAGTCTTTCGCAGGTGGTCGTCACCCACCCCACAGTCTTTGGTCAGGGTGAACACCCACCTGAAATGCAAAATTATTGTATTTCAGGTGGGATTTGGTCAGGTTAAATACCCAGCTGAAATGCAAAACAACTGCATTTCAGGTGAGATTTGGTCAGGTTAAATATCCACCTGAAAGGAAAACTGATTTTAGAAACTGATGTCGAACTAAATAAACTAAAATGGAATTGTAGGTCGGATTTCAGTCAGGACATTATATTCGAAATGCAGGTAGAAGGTAGGATAATAATTAAAAAAAAAAAAAAGAGATACCTAGCACAGCAGTAGAACCGCGGGACGATGCTAGTTCTACGATGTCGATAATCCTAATAGAGAATCCCTCTGGCCATTTATGGCGCATTTAATGTTCGCGATCTAATGCATACTTAACATTAACATCAATTTTATGTAAGTACCAGATTTGTTTTTAATCGTGACAAATGAGAGGATTAGAAGATTAGAAAAGTAATAAATGTTGTAGAACACGCTTTAAATGAGTAGACTTAATTATTAGGACAAACGGTAGTTTGCATGAACGTCTGTCCTGCCCTTGGCATAAACTTGCGAGTATTCACACTATTATAATAAATGCGAAAGTTTGGATGGATGGCTGGATGTTTGTAGCTTCTTCACACCAAAACTACTGAACAGATTGGGCTGAAATTTTTGCATAGGTGAACTTGTACGCCCCTGTGAAAGGCGTACAAGTTCTAACCTCTTCCTACCCTAGACCTGGAATAAAACATAGGCTACTTTTTATCCCCAAAATCAGTTCCAAGGGAAATAAATAATCTTTTCACACTCCATGCTCGTAAAACGCACTTCAGGTTAAAACTATTGAACAGATTGAGCTGAAATAATGCATTTTGTACGTCATGTAACCATAATAGAAAGCAAGTGATTATAGCCCTCTGTTAGCTGAAAAAGGTGAAGGGTTTACCAACTTCAAACAAATCGAATGAGATCTCTTAGTAAGAGTCTTCTTGGTCAATATTTCCAGACGTATTTTGAGGTTCCAAATTCAAAACTTATTAATCCCTTACAGCTTGAGAGTAATCAACATTACTCTCAAGAGAGTAATAAGATTAAATTTGGAACCTCAATATAATGACTGTGAAAATTTTACCAAAAAGATCCGTACAATAAGATCTTCTTTAAAATTCGAACTAACCTAGAATTTTGGTAACTTCCTCACTTCGCTCGTGAGTTATTATTTTATAATCCTGAGTTGCGCTTGGCATTCAATGACACCTGTGACGTAAAACACTGCTCTACGCTCTCGGTGCATATTCTACTATCAAGTTACCATTCCATACAAACAACGCATGCGAATCCGCGTGCAGAAACTAGTATTTCAAACAGTTAGCTGATAGGGTTTTTTTTGGGTCATAAGAAACGCAACCATATTTTTTTTTGATTTTAAAACCAAAAACTCATTGTTGGAATCATCGCATTGCGCTGCGGTACCTATTACTATGTAGGTACTCGTATGTGCACACACATGTCGACAGAGCATCAATTCACGTGTTCTAGCGAAACGGCGGCAACCATTGCGGAAGCCTTGGCAAGAAGTGACAAGAAGGCTTCGCGGGGCGAGGGGGGTTCACGCACGCGTTGCGCAACCACTGGCGCCGGTGAATGGAGGTCCGAACGTGGGCGACGACGGTTTTTATCAATGAACGGCGAATTCGTGGCGTACGCACGATGTCACGGCCGATTCCCCCAACAAACCTTGCTAACACAAAATGCCAACAGATTGACAAACTTGTATTGGACTAGAACTTATGTAAGCTTGGCATCGTGCGTGCCACGAATCTTTCTGAGTATGAGCTGGGACACCTATTTCTGAGTCGGTTGCTTCCGGAATAATGGCTTATTCCCTGACAGTGCGGGAGGCGGTAATTTTGACCTAGGCTAATGAACTGCCTGAAATATCTCGGTTATTCTGATTGTGCTAGGTACTTATTAATTAATCACCTAAGCTTAGGTGTCGGTATGGCTTAGAACAAAACACTTTAAAAATTCTATGGAATTCGTTAAAGATTGTCTGAAGTCTAGTTAATGGTGTTCCCTGAATGGTGAATCCGAAGTAGCTTCATCAGTTAACTTTGACGTACTCGTAAAACAAACAAACATCTGTCAAAAACGTTAATTAAAATGTCATCCGCCTATTTCAGGTGGGTGGTACTTGGATGTACCTATAATTTTTTCTATAAATATGTAGGTATGATGGTGTTGGTACAAAAGTGTTAATTCATTCATTAATTCCTTCCGGTTACCTTATTTATTACCTACTCATAAGAACACTGCGTACCTACTTTATAACTTTCATGTCCTTAGACGTGGATGTGATTCTCCGCCCCCGTGTAGCAACGCGGCGTCCCGGCGGCGCGGCGGCGGCGGTGGCGCGCTCCTGTGGGTCGCGCACCGCACCGCACCGCACCGCACCGCACCGCACCGCCAGGCTGGGCAGTGAATGAGTTAAGGGTGGTTCAGCGAGACGGGACCTACATAGGTCACAGCCTTGAATGTGTTATATCCAGGTACCTAGTCTTACCTACCTTTGCGATCCAGACAGTTCATTTATCTTTTTTTGACCTTTCCATGTTCTAAGATAAAAATAACAAACCGTTATTTTCGCAAAATATAATTCCACCAGCTTAACTAGTAATTCTTTTAATCTTAGTATTTTCGGGTCACCTACGCTCTTCACAAAATTTTGCATCTAGAAAAATATTGAAAAAGAATAATAGCTATATAATGTAAAGTAGGCGTCTCAAATATGCCCCTATCTCTATTTATGTGGGTTCGAATCCTGCCGCCGCGCCAATCGTTGGAGATTGGGAGATCACATTTACATGTTATTTATAATTTTCCATTTTAATTTCAAAGGTTTTTTTTATCCTTAAAATACATTTTTTATAAGTGCTAATTTTCATTTCGTTTTCATTTGGTAGACTCACTTAAAATTTCGAGAAGGTCTATGGGTAACATCTTGGGTCTGCGGCAAATTAATATAAGATAAGTGTGACAGGGTTCAAATCTTGTGAGGGGTGTTTTTTTTTTTTTATTAAATATTCTCGTTGTATTATGCAAGATCTTTAATTTATATTAGTCCTTATGGGCAAATAAATGAAAAAAACAATTGAAAAAAAAAATATTTTTACTTTTTAAACGCCTACAACATTATACTATAAATACAATTAATTATATAAGGAAGATCAAGTAACGAAATAGTAGTAACGAAGTAGTAGTTTTAATAACAAATAATTTTATAGAATGTGAAAGATTTTCTAGAATAAATAGTGATTTATTCAGAAATAATTTGTTTACATCGAAAGACAGACATGTTAACTAGTAACTATTTCGATCTCTCGTTAGGAAACTAACGTTTTTAAGGAGAAGCAAACCACACGAAATAAGACGAGTGACAATTACTTTTACAAACGATATCAAATAGACAAATAAGAACTATTATTTACAACAACTTTCTGCACGTGGCTTTGCACGTGATAGAATCTTTACCTATCTAATAATAATATCTTATTTCGATAGATACATTTGAGCTAACTGCAGACTGTTGCAAAAAATCTAGAGGTAGCTTAACTGATCCTATCAATACCAGTCGGGAGCGTCATCAAGACGCTGGCTGCATTGCACCGTTGTTTTCTTATTTCTGACTAATATTTGGTAGAGTTTTATTATTGATGATTTAATTAATCAAGCGAATTCGAAAGGAAATAATTAATTAAATTGATTGCTTCGACTAACGCCTCCAGTTAGCCTTCGACCAGATTTAACTATGACGTCGTTGGATATGTCGGCCATTGAAACTCTGTATTTGGCGATGCAATAGACTCTCTTTGTTTTGCTTGGTTTGTTTTGCTTGGTTTGGGTTTTGTTTATAGCCGACTTAACAAACAATTAAAAAGATCAACGCTTTTTCTGCCCATAAAGTTTATGTGGTGACCAGTCACCAGCAAGTAATAAAATGACGAGTTGGTGGATTTTTGGTGGCAGCTGTAGACAAAGCTTTAAAATTTTTCAGCCCATCCTTTCAGTTTATCTGGCGCCCGATGACGTCAAGATAGATGGATAATTCTTTAATTCATAGTCTTAAAAATCAGTCAGTATTTAACCTTAGCTTATCCAAAGATAGGCAATGGAATCGGCAGTCTTTTCTTCCAGCACTTAAGAAAATTTCATTGGAGGGCGCTGCATGTACTAAACTAATAGTGATACAAACTAATTATACCAAATAAATTACTATTACAAAAGTAAAGATAGTAAACCTTCCGCTTCGCTGCGATGAATAGGCCTCTACATAAACCTACAAATCTAAGCTTTTAAACCTCGCTTTTCTCCGAATTCACTTAGGAATGAAGCATAAACTGTGGATGAAAAGATTGCGTAGGTAGAGGTTGAAGTACTAATTTCCTTCGCGTTTAGTTTCTGAAGTGAAGTTAACGTTTGCACGTGCTCCAAGCACATGTGGAGTTATTAACACTTCCAGAAAGACGTCGTAAAGGCAACAGCGTGAATCGAACTGGTGAGTCGGGTGCGTTTTCAGTGACAGCTGTAGCGGAAGTTCCTGGCATTTATCCGAAACAGTTGATTGCTTTTTGAAAAATATGAAATGCGCCTTCTCATGTCCTTTTTTAAGTTTTACGAGGGAAATAGCGCTGCAGAGCGAGACCCTTTAGCACAGGTATTATATTACTTAAAAGGGGGTCCCATACCACTGAAATGTAAAAGAAATAAACTAATTTGATTTGATTTTTGATTTTCTATAGAAAGCCGTCGGGAAAAAAACTTTAATTAGAACATCTCGAGACCATTATATATTCTAAACAAAAGCGAAATAATTGTCAAAACCGGCCCAGAATTGCCGAGCAAATCGGATTACAAAAACATACACGTAATCTACCAGTCGAACATTGAACCTCCTCTTTTTGAAGTCGGTTAAATACAGCCTCTCTCGCTTTTCATACGAAGTCCTATGTAGAAAAGATGATAGAATACCACGGTAATATTATATCATTATATAGTAACTTGTTTATACTATTCTCGACTTCTCGAGTCCCCCAGTAGAGCCACACATACTCTACTAGGGGATGATAGAATATTAAATATTACCATTTTATTATTGTACATTCTCAAGTAACTTGTTAATACTATTCTGGAGGCCCCTAGTAGAGCCACACATACTCTATTAGGGGATTATAGAATACCATGGTATTATTATACCATTCTGTAGGAAGTCACTTTTTAATACTATTCTCGAGTAGAGCCACACATAGGTACTCTATTTGGGGATGATAGAATACCATGGTATTATTATACCATTCTATAGTAAGTAGCTTGTTAGTACTATTCTCGAGTCCCCTAGTAGAGTCACACATAGGTACTCTACTAGGGGATGATAGAATATCATGGTATTATTATACCATTCTACAGTAACTTGTTAATACTATTCTCGACGTCAGTCACACATGACTCTACTAGGGGAATAAATTTCAGTACACTGAATGGTGTAAGTTATAGATTGGACTCTGCGGAACGTTCGTAATCTTTAACTTGGAGTCGAGGCTCTGTTCTAGAGAAACTGATCAACTACTCAGTAAGTTTAACTTTGCGGAGGCGATCAAGCAGTGGGCGTTGTGTAGGCGCCCGGAAGGAAGCTGTAACTTTTGGCAACTGCTGGTTCTTCCATGCTTAATGCTTATGGCTCTATAAGCTTGCAATGCTAATGCTACAGCCCTTTGTTTAATTACAAAGCAAGGTAAAAGTCTTGATTCATCAATGGTTTTGTTAAATGCATATTGGACTCCGTTGTTTTTCAACACGAAATCAATAAAAAAACGTACATCATTAGTTAGTTATTTATTTATCAAACGATAATTCCGTTATTAAGTAAGCCTTTTTCGAAGAAAGCTTTTGTAACTTCTTTGCTTCTTTAGTATAAATTGCTGCACCTACTTCTGCTAATTGATTTTGCTTTCCTATCATAAATAATGCCCTCAATGCTCTCCCCACGCCATTTTTTAAGATGATCTAAGATAGTCTAGGCTCTCGCATTTAGAAGTAAGTAGGTTCACCATAATACCGATATCTCAATCCAAATTATCGGCTTTCCATTAAGTCTGCTTCTTATTATCTAAATTAATATTTAAAAATGTCACTCGAGGTGCGGCATTTCCGGCGCGCAGCACACGACAAACCGGTCCGAGTTTAGTGCTTTTGAGAGTCATCTCGATCCGTTTACGATATACGCGCTTCCTGTCTAAAACACGACTTAAAAGACGCTTAGCATCTGTCTATGTGTCAAAGACTTTATATACTTTTAACTTGATAGCATGCGCAGTGGGATTTGTATTGTAAGTGAACTTTTTAATTAAACCTATCATTCCTGTGGATGAGAAATTGCAGAAAACAGAAAAATAATAAAAAGCAGAAAAATAATCGCGTCAAACCGAAAGGATAAGATCATATTCCGACAATTATATCAGGGATCTTAGAGATTATTAAGTTACAGTCAAAGGTTGGTATATTTAATTCCCTGGACCGAACTGGACCATATTATTTGGTCATGTTTTTCCTGTTGACGTCATTGGGATATTTTTAAATCAAAAACATTACTCAGATTATGTTTTCTTAGAAAAATTAACAAACACCTTGCGATCACACAGGCGCTAAAATGCTTAGTCGGTTTTATTTTTATTGTCAATTTGGATCAAAACTGCGGTTAACCGCGATGATGATTAATTTTCATAGCTTCTGGGTATAGGCAACATTGGGGCCTTAAAACATAAGTTACCTACTTAGGTAATTAGTAGGTAAGGTTATGTATTAAGGATATTCCCCAAAAAAAAATATCTACCTACACATATCAACATAACTGAGTGCCCTACGTCGTAGTCAATTCGAAGGCACCTAGCATAATACTGTTTTGCTTAACACTTTCATGTTCCAAGACGCATAATTGTGGCTCAGCGGTACGATGGTGCGTCCCTGCGGGTCGCACCGCCAAGGTTGGGCAGTCAATGCGTTAATCCGTTTTTTCTTTTGTCCCGGTTAATCGATATTTTCACATAAATCTAAAGTGCTGAAATGGATCTTGATGGACGACACCATGGCCGAGTAAATTTAAGGATTTCGGCAGTTTATTTCTTAAACAAGTGGTGTTATAATACTGTGACATAAAACACCACTATAAAACACCCAGACCACCCAGCTCTGTGTTCTGAGAAGTGTCGTATCATTATGAAAATGCACTTTATTATAGTTCACGCAAGGATCCTATCCACTGCGATTTTTGCTTAGAATCGTGTATCTGTCGTCGCCGGATCATCAAATCAGCCCGTTTGTAAAATGGCTAAGTGAATTGCAAAACGGCGCAATTCTTATATAATTGTCTATGCCGATTGTTGAATGATCAATCTTCAACATTACGAATAAAAGTATAAAAAATTATTAGGTGTTCCCAAAAAATCAGAAAGCGTTTTGCAATCGGCCTAGCCATTTACAAACGGGCTGATTCGACGATCTGGAGGCGGTGACTAATTTACCAGTCGGTAGGTACTGTAGATATTAAGTGGGAAATCGCCTTGCAGAACGACTGTTGGTCATTTTTACCAAGCTGTGACGGAATCGTAGCACGAGCTTCTCGGGAACAAAAATCACAATGTTAATTGGCCTTTTATTTCATTGTTGATAGAATTTCATACACTTTTTACAGGCTTGGGATCACCGACCGACAAGAAATAGAAGAAAATGACGATCACCCTTTCACCTTATCGATAACTCACTTGCAATCCAAGTCAAATACAGCAGTTAGTTTGTTTATAAATTAGGTTCGCTGCCGCGTGGGTGCTGGTGAGAGGGAAGTTGCATGCGCCTGCGCAGCCTACGCGTGGCTCGTGCCGCCATTTATACGGCTCACTTCTCGTTAGCGAAGAAAAATAAAAGTTCCGTTGAAAACCTTTTGAAGGGCTAATTGAATGAGACACGTGCGATTTTTGATTTATTTGTTGGTTTGTGGAGTACAAATTTGATTTTTGTAGCAGTTAAAAGAAAGTAGGTATGATTTGTTTCAAGTTAGTTATTTACCTAACTGTAGATATAATATGTAATTTGCCAACACGTTCTTCACGAATTATTAATTTTGAAAGGGCTATTAGCAACTGACTTTCCGAATGTGAAAACGAAGGAAAATAATAAAGGTAAACTTATACCAATTTAGTAAAATCTTACGTTTATTTCTAAGTTACGGTTACTACTAACGCCATCTAGTATTCAGCTCGGAACTGCGTTGCCGCTACAGGTCCGCAAAGGTTCTTGCCGAGTAGCCACTTGGCGAGGTCAAATCGGAACCTCGAGTTGGGGACCGTGGGCAGAAAGTTATTGCCGTCAGCTTGCTCGTACAGAAGGGAGATGTAGCGGTGTGAGTTCGTGCCGCGAGGTGGCGCTGGGGGTTTGTAGCCTGGAAAAATACATATTACAGGAGTCACTGCAACGCTGAGGTGCTAGGTACACTAAATCAACGTACGGTAGGTAATTTATTAAGTTTAACCACTTGGTACCTACTTCATAAGAGATACATCTGGGTGGGGATGGTTCATTTACATTTTGACTGCCACCGACACACGACGTGCCTCTCCGCTCCGGCTCGCACCGCTGAAGCTTGGCAGTGAACGCGTTAATCAGTAGTAATAGGTATCAAGTATTTAAGCTAGGTCTATTTTTTTTTGAACATTATAAATGAATGTTTCGGCAGCGAAACCTCAAATGTTGATAAGTAGTACCTACATCTAAAGATTTGACTAAAGATTTGACCACCTTGAGGACGATTCTTACCCTTTTAAATTTACCATTACCGTGGTTACCTACCTACTACAGTGCGTACTACGTGACTACGGTAGGGTTAAGTGTAAATACTTACCTCTGTAGTCAATTCCAACAGTTTTGCTGCTCTCCTTGGCTTTAAGTGCTAGACCCTGTGAAACAAGTTGACAGGATCTCAATTTCATTCGTAAATCTTGAGTAAAGAATCTCTTTTTCTTTTCATGACAGCAACATTACAACGGGTAGTTATACATGAACTGGAAAACTAATTTTCAACTACCAGGAACGGAACTTACAGGAATGTTAGATTTCAGCATGTGCAGAAAAAATTCGCCGTCCTGTTGTCGAGGCCCATCGGGATCCACCATTAGTATCGTATAGAATTTTTTCTGGAAATTTCAAGATCGGTAATTAACAATGCAAGAGGAAACAATAATCGCTGGCTTAAGGCGATCAACAGACTGCCACGCACCACGCTGCATGTTGCGTGAATGCGTGTTCCAACGTTGCTTGTAAGTACTCCTGTATAAAAAACACGCACAGTCCAACACACAGAAAATGCATCCACGCGCTTACATGCTGATCACGCGCTCAAGCGCCGAGAAACATGCACCTCCGCGCGTAGGTGCGGGGCGAAACGCAAAGTATGGCACACCGAGTCTCGCAGTGCCGTGCGTGATTTTGGAAGGGCTTGATGTAGCTTTGAATGAAATGAGTCAGAGCCGCTGTGAATCCACAAAACGCAACTACGCGCGTGAGTGCGTAAAGAACCCGCACGCGATACAGATCTGCACACCCGCAAGTACGCGCGTAGATGCGTCGACATGCAGCGTGATGCGTGGCAGTGTGTTAACAGCCTAACTGGGATTGGAGAGGCTTTAGATCGAAAGAATTCCAAAAGGAAAGGAGTTTTCTATCCATACCGAATCAGCCATGTAAAAAGTGAAGAGCGGTTCTTCTATGAAGACTTGTTTGGGGAGCATGACGTCACAGTTGTGGTCATCTACGATGGTACCTCCAACACTAGTCAGGTTCAGTCCGGACAGCCTGTCACATCCTTCTAGAAGACTCTTCACCTCTGTCATAGAACATTGCGAGTTCGCTCCTACAGCCAAACGAAAAAAAGAAATTGCCAATAAATATCCTAACATTCTTTTTAGTTCAAATCCTAGCTTTGACTGAGAGTGGTTACGAAACGGTTCTCTGCTACGACAAGTTGTTTGGTATTTTTGGGAGGTAGTGGATATTTTGTAAACATCGTTGTGCGATAACATTATTCTAAGAATATTTACGTAGGATAAGGTTACATACATGTCGATGCTGTTACCTACACACTCACTGCACAATGTGCATTAACACTCATGGCCCAGGCCGCCCATGTCCAACTCAGCGGGCGGCACGCCCGCCTAGGCTAGGCAATGAGCATTTATTGCCTAGCCTAGGCGATTAAGCCTGCAGCCCTGAGACAGGCCGAAGACAGAGTGGTGTGGAAGCAGCTCATCAGCGTCTCCGTGAAAGCTTTCCAGGACGGGCACGACCTTCAGCAATGAAGAATACGACAGAGAAGAAGAAGGCGATTAAGAAACAGACTTAACGCATATTAAGTCTGTGTCCTAATTGGGGGGAGAAAATGTGACGGAAGAATGGGATCGGCGAGTGTGTAGGTGGGCTCGCCGGCTATGTATAGGAATAGGAGGAAGAAGGGACACCAGTCGAGCCGCGGTAGGTTTTAAAAGTTTCCGTGGTTCGGCGAAAATGGCGAGAGAGGGACACCGGAGAGGTTTTTAGTGGGTATTACGTTCTTCTCAGGGCGTCGAGTCCCACATGATTCTGGTCCCCCAGACCAGTTTATTCGTTAACAAATTTCCTTGCCGAATAAGAAAAAAAGGTCTGCCGCCTCAGATGCAAAAGGTTCTCGGGCTCTATTTTCGCCACGGGGCGAACGTTTGAATGATCGACATTATAATAAGTAGGTACCTACTTACCTACTTTGATTTCAGAATTCTATAGGTAATCTGAGATAAAGTTACCTAAAATAGGTACCTATTATTTTACTAAGTAATGATAAGGTTTTTTTGGCTGTGTTTTTGTATGCAGGCCGTCTACATTAATTTTACTTAGGTAAGTTTACTTAGGTAGTAAGTAAGGTAGGTACCTACTTCAAAATAAAATGGTAACTGATGATAAGGTCCATGCAAAAATCACAATAAAAGTTATATATTTTGGACTACTATTTATAGAGGACTTTAAAACAAATGAAACCATATTCTGCAACATAATGTCCCAAAGCGTCAGGTATCTAAGATATTTATGAAGGAAAAATATAGGTACCTACCTAGCTATTTTCTTTATGTAGGTACCAGGGTTGTTGTTGTTGCTGATGCAGTTTTTAGAGGTATCAGGACACTTGCGCGAAGGACACTTGCGCGAAGGACACTTGCGCGAATGAACATTTTCGCGAATGGACACTTGCGCGAAGGACATTTGCGCGAGTGGACACTTGAGCGAATGGACACTTGCGCGAATGGACATTTGCGCGAAAAAATCACAAAACTCCTAATATCTCTCGAAATAGACGTCGTAGAGAGTTTCGGATTTCTTCACTGTGTAGGTAATTTTGCTCTCTTTCTTGTGATATATTTCACTTTCCCCTACCCCTCCTACTTTCTTCGCAATAACGAGAATCCTACTTTTACGTAGACGTTCGTAGCACGTGCTACGATGCTACGAGGGATCGCCGTAGCATACAAAAGACTTCAACGCGCACGCACCTCCTTCCTACACATAAAATGTAATTTCGTAGACCAACGTAGCAAGTGCTACGATGGCTACGGGTGGCTTAGCGGCGTAGCCACATTCAAAGCTGCTAAGGAGTATTCAGTACATTGGTGACTGGTCTTCTTTTAGATCTCTTTTCTTGAACATACGAGTAAGTGAAGTTACCATTCACTCCACTTTACATACAAAAAAAATGTCGTAGACCTTCGTAGCACGTTCTACGATGCTACGAGGGAACGGCCTAGCATACAAAAGATTTCAACGCGCACGCACCTCCTTACTACAAAAAATGTTAGTTGGTAGACCATCGTAGCATCGTAGCTACGGGTTAACGTATTCATGTCAGTGTAGAGTCTGTGACCCATTCAAAGCCTCCCGCGCCTCCAGTCCCGCTTGAATCCTCATCCAAAAATTTGATATAGGTATAGTTTTTGAATAATATAGGGGTGAGGAATTCGAATTTCATGACAGTGGGGTAGCATTGCGGTGAGCGAAGCCCGAAAACTGTTGGCGTGAATCGGATTGCGGTGAGCAAAGCGAACTGCAATACACACACGTCACATAGCAAGGTGGCCTGAAAGAAATTGCTTTAAGCAATAAAGCTGCCTATTGAACGTTTTTATGTCAATAAAATATAAATTATTTTATAAATTTTGTATAATAAAGTGTTCATAATTTATTCATTCATTAGCTACAAGAATTACTGGGACAAAAGTGGTCCCAGTGGTTTTGTAGAATAAGCCAATTCGTAATCTACACCTTAGAGCTAGTTGAAAGCGACTCAGACTAAGTACAGTACCTACATAAATCCAGTTTTCAGTAAACAAGAAGACCGTGTCACCTCTTTACTGTGTGCAATTGACAGCTCTGAATGGGTCACAGACTCTACACTGACATGAAGACGTGAACCCGTAGCTTAGCTACGATGCTACGATGGTCTACGAACTAACATTTTTTGTAGTAAGGAGGTGCGTGCGCGTTGAAATCTTTTTTATGCTAGGCCGATCCCTCGTAGCATCGTAGAACGTGCTACGAAGGTCTACGACATTTTTTTTGTATGTAAAGTGGAGTGAATGGTAACTTCACTTACTCGTATGTTCAAGAAAAGAGATCTAAAAGAAGACCAGTCACCAATGTACTGAATACTCCTTAGCAGCTATGAATGTGGCCACGCCGCTAAGCCACCCGTAGCCATCGTAGCACTTGCTACGTTGGTCTACGAAATTACATTTTATGTGTAGGAAGAAGGTGCGTGCGCGTTGAAGTCTTTTGTATGCTACGGTGATCCCTCGTAGCATCGTAGCACGTGCTACGAACGTCTACGTAAAAGTAGGATTCTCGTTATTGCGAAGAAAGTAGGAAGGGTAGTGGAAAGTGAAATATGTCACAAGAAAGAGAGCAAAATTACCTATACAGTGATGAAATCCGCAACTCTCTACAACCTCTATTTCGAGAGATATTAGGAGTTTTGTGCATCCCTCCTAGCATCGTAGCACGTGCTACGAACGTCTACGTAAAAGTAGGTTTCTCGTTATTGAGAAGGAAGTGGGAGGGATAGGGGAAAGTGAAATATATCACAAGAAAGAGAACAAAATTACCTACACAGTGGTGAAATTCGCAGCTCTCTACGACGTCTATTTCGAGAGCTATTAGAAGTTTTGTGATTTTTTCGCGCAAGTGTCCATTCGCTCAAATGTCCATTCGCGCAAGTGTCCATTCGCGCATATGTCCATTCGCGCAAGTGTCCTTCGCGCAAGTGTCTTTCGCGCAAGTGTCTTTCGCGCAAGTGTACCAGATCCGTTTTTAGACACATCAGCGGATGCTGATTTTGGCCAAGTAGGTGTCTGACTACCTATATCGAATTCACTTCCTAGCCTCGGCCACGGCGGCGGCGGCGGTGCGACCCGCTCCTGCCTCGCACCACTGTGCCACAGGAGGACATCTGCGTCTTGGGCCATAAAAGTGTTAATGTAGACGGTCCTTCGATCGACACTGAGTCTCGATAAATTATGCCGTTTAGAGTTTCGTCTCCAAAGGGTGCCAACGGGACCCTACTATTAAACTTCCGCTGTCTGCCTGTCAGCAGCTGTATCTTTAGAATCGTAAAATGTAGACAGTTGCAATTTTCACATAGCTTTCTACTAACAAGAGACACGCAAGATATATTTCTGTGGACATGCACTTACTATTTACTTGAAATACACGAACGAGTACTAAAACCTGTATTTCACGCCCCCTATAACCCTCGCCCCTTCGGGTCATGTTGCGACTCCAACATCAACATAGAAAATCAGCATCGATCAATGCTGATGCTGATGTCTAAATTAATGCTGATCATTGCTGATGCTGATATTCGCAACAACCCGGGTAGGTACAAAAGTAAATATCTCAGAAACCTGACGCTTTATGGTATTATTTTTCAGACATTTTTAATTTTGTCGTCTATCCACTTATTTATGTTTAATCTTTATTGTGGGCGGCGATTTTGAAAAAAAAATCATTAGGTATGTTAGGACCACCCTCCATACAACAATCTTCAAACCCCTTTCTACTTTTCCGCTGCTTTCATTTCTTGTAAAACGCAGAAAAATAAAAATCCACAAAAAAAATATCTCGCGCCAACTCGAAACGATAATTCTTAGCAACTCGAAACGAAAATTCTTAGTTCTGATTTTTTTTATGTTTGTGCCTAGATTCTCGGTCTACGGTTTGACAGGGTTTGACCCTTAGGGTTTGATCCAAAAAATAAGTTTTCTGCAAGCTTATTACACTAATAAACGCACGTGCCTAAACGCACGCAAACACACGTAAACGCACGTACGTGCGTTTGCGTGCGTTTGCGCGCGTTTGCGGGCGTAAATAAGCGCAAACGCGCACTAACGCGCACTAACGCGCGCAAACGCACGCAAACGCACGTACGTGCGTTTACGTGCGTTTGCGTGCGTTTAGGCACGTGCGTTTATTAGTGTAATAAGCTTGCTGTCATACATATGCTTATGTCAACGTCAACTGCCATTAAAAATCGAAAAATATAAAAGAAGAAGAAGCGGTGCCATCATTAATAAAGAAGTTGAAGTTGATGAGACAAGTCAATGTCCGTCAATCTCAATCAACAAAAACAAGAAAAGTCAAAACAAAACAAAAACAAATTACAACGAAAAATTACATAAAGAATAATCAGAAACCGCGATCGTGGGATTAAAAACTTAGTTTTCATAATAAAATCACTAAGAGGATTCGTATTATGGATTCCCATCCTCTAAACTTGGTAAGTACGCTGCACATTTGCCAGTTCTGTGAGAGGTTCTATGCAACTACGAGATACTTATTTTCTACATACTTTTTCAGGCTCATCAGCAGCATCGCCGCGCTGAGGCTCTTCTAATGAACAACAGATACGAAGAAGCTATGCAATGCCATCACAACGCTGCTGAGCTACTCCTGGATGCCATGAAATCCACTGCCTCCTCGGTAGCTATAGAATCCATCACACTGCAACACAGCTATCACCTCAAACAAAAAGATCTCATCAAAATTAAGAAGGATCAATATGAACGAGTCAAGAAAGCCATGGATAATATCAAGTTTCTCAGCAAAGACCCTGGCCTTCATCTACATGGGAATGATTATGCAAAACTGCAAGTTGCTATCTACAAAGCAATAAATGAGACAGATTCCTTGCTGCACACTTTGATAAATAAGGATGAAGTTGATCTAGCGGTCCTTGCAGCGGCAACAGCTACTAAAGACAGTGAAGGAAAAAAGATTGAAAAAAGCAAAGAAGTTGTTGTGGAAGAATTACAAATATTGAGCCAAAATTTACATTCTCTGATTGAACAATTAGTTATGCAGGTTGAAGTGCTGAAAGATGAAAACTCTACACTGAAAGAGAGGGTTAACTATTTAGAGAAAGAAAGACTGAAGTATCTTAACCTACCATCATCACAGAATGAGCTGCTGAATAGAAATTTTGATGATTTTCCAGTTCAAGAGGCAGAGCCTCGAGTGTCACAGAGTAGACCAACCAATGCACCAGAAAGACCAGCTCACTCTCATTTTGATCTTAGCTCATTTAAAGATTGATGAACATACAACCCTAGGCATTGCGCAATAACTACAGTAAATTTTTATCTGTAAGAAAATGATCAAATCCAACTACAAATACTGATGATGGCCTACTGGTTTTGAGTATACAGTTTTGTTGGACATTGTGTATAGTAGTGTATTACCTAATGTATATTTTGTAAATATCAAATAAATTATTATTGCATACAATAGGTATGGCTCTTCCATTTTACCCTAGGTATTATGATGTAATCTAATTCAAAATCAGTAGGCATGTTTTTATATTTATGTTCCAGTTTCTAGGTAGTGGGTTTATAAAATAAATAAAACCTTATTTAGAGATATGTATTACATTGGTCTTACACAAAAATAAATTTAACTCTGGTTGTGTTATTGTAAAAATAAACTCCCCAGTAAGTCAACCAGGAATAACTATTCTTATCTCTATAAAGAAAACTTTACATTAGGAATAATTTAATATCTAAATAACATTTTTGGTAACAGGTTTATAATACATGAATGCTCTACGGTATAATAGATGCAGTAACATTATTTTCAAGGAAACTGATAAAATAGTGAAACCAAATATTAAGGACAAAATTTTGTTCCTGCTGTTAAAAATATAGAGCAACAAGCAAAGTTCTAAATATTAGTAAAACATTGAAAATAAAGCTATAATAATACTAAAAATTAGGCTACATTGGGGTGATGAACAGGATATTTAGGCATTTGGTTCTTGCATAGTTTTCTAACATAATCATAGACTTTACAAGTTAATTCATTTATTTTGTATGATTATGCTGGTTTAAGGCAAAAGGTGCAAATTCATACATAAATACCTACAAGTTGTAGGCTACCTACACTGCGACCATACACAATAGCTAAGGGACAATAAACTTAAGAGAAAAAGAAAATTGTTTTTAGTTTAGATAATCATGAACCTCAAAAAGAAATAAGAAGTTCTGGTGAGTAAGTTCAAAGATATATCAAATTAAAAAAAATTATGAAGATGATTAATACTAATCAAAATTAACTTGAAATTTAAACATTGAGAGTTCATGACACCAAAATTTTACTCTAATCGACATATAAGCAATAAAGAATGGGAGATAATATGATAAAATAGGCACTAAAATGGCAAATCACATGCCAAAGTGAACAAGAATCATTGATCAACTCACAACCACAATATATACATACATAGAACGATAATCATCAGTTTTAGGCATACCAACATCCTAAAGTTAGAAATTCAACAAATGGCTAAAATGTTTTTCAAACCAAATGAATCTTGATACAATCAAGGTCTCAAAGAATTTGATAGTATAGTACTTAAATTTCATTCCACTATATTCATAACATCTAATATCCTAATATTTCGAGATTTCTAATTATCCTAAAACTACAGATTTTATATTGCCTCACAAGCCTTGAACCATTCTCAACTTGCTTGAAAACTGGTAAGTTATTTATCACGGTGTGTAAGGTGGGGGAGGTGGAAGAACCGATAAGTCATCAAAGGGGAAGTACTGCTGGGATCCTAGGACAGGTGGAGCATAGGGGGGAATTGTAGGTATGTAATCGGCAGTGGGGGTGTAGGGGGGTAAAGCAGGCACTGCTGGAGTGGGCCCGACACTGTGTGCCTCGTAACCATCCCAGTCGTCCATGAGGTTCCTCCTCTGAGTGTCCTCATCACCATTTAGTGGAGCACCCCATAGATTAGCAGCTGATGCTAACAGGGCTAATGCACCTGAAATAAAGAATAATAATTGGTTATAAATTTGGATACTGTAGTGTAGGAGAGGAATAAAAAAATCATGAAAAGATCAGCCCTTAGAAGGTTAGGTAACGAAAAATCTGGATCTAATGACTAAGAGATCTGAAGAAACTGTAGCCCATCCAAGGTATATGTAGATAGATGTAAAACAGTACTAAATTTAGTTAACTGTTAATTGTAATTAATATTTCCTAAAACACCAACTATCTTTTCATAGATACTGAGGTGTAACTAACAGAGCTTCAAGGTCATGGTCATAATTATTAGCTGCTTATACACTTGACCATGACTTTAAATAACAATTTTCAATGAATTTATAATCTGCATACTTCGCAATATGCCATGCACATAGGGAGGCCTAGGGAGGCAAGCACAAGCTGCTGGCTCTCCTGGAGGACATCAGGTGGTTAGATTAGCAGCCCCCCTGACACGCAAAACGGCCCACCTGTGGCCTAGTTGCGGAAACCAGTCCAGAAACAAGTAACATGTAATCTGCATACTGGATTGTATAAGGTTTTGTAATACTACTTACATTAATTTTTTTATTGTAAGGAGTACTGACCTGCTCCTGTGATGATATAAAAGCCATATTCATAGTCCACCTGTATTGTATTTGCATCACCATTATTTTCATTTCCGAGTACAACAGTTGCATAGTAGCAAACACCCACAATGGCTATAACCCAGAATACACAGAGGATGCTCGGGACAGCATTCCGTCGGAGTATCTTGATGACTCGGCTGTTCAGGCTGGTGAGGTTGATGAGGGTTCCAATGCAAGAGCAGAGGAGTACCATGAAGCAGAGGAGAATCAGCACTCTCATTAGGGTTATGATTTTTGGGGTGGTGCATGGCGTTCCTGGAAATTTTAAGACATGTTTTAATGGCAATATTGATTTTTGCTGTCTTGATTATTTATTATTATTATTATATACTTTTAATGAATGAATAAACATTCATTACAGCCACCTTAGATGATAACACTTAAAATATAGCACTTAAAATGCAGAACCACTGAAGCACTTACCACTGAAGTCAGATAAACTGATATTGTCATCATTTTCAAAGAAGAAGACATGTGATAGTGACAGTTCAGGGATGCAATGGAGTCCCTTTATTCTGAACCAACTAGACTGCACAATCGCTGCACAAGTCAATAGGAATGTCCAGAGATTGAAGAATGCAGCTATTTTATTCAGCTCCTTGTCTCTCATAGGGTACGGCATTTTAAACCCTGAAAACAAAATGATTTACAAAAGTTTATTGTGGTAAGCATCCATCTATAATTTTACATACCTACTCAATATTTTTATAGCACACATGTTGTACATGTTGAACATAGGTATTATACAAGGATAAAGTTACATGTCACATGGATGGCATATTATTTCAGTTTTCCCCATTGTTGTTTCGTTTTGGTAACATAAAATTACTTTGCTGATGGTGTTACTATTATTAGACACATTTCACTCAGGGTGGTAAGCTTCACCAGGGGGGTCTGATAAGTTTATATTTCTGAGCAACTAACACCATCCTGTTTTAAATAACAAAATTTAGAAGTGGATGTGGTGTAAATGATTTTGTAATAGATACATAGATGGTCAGTGTGCGACTGTTTTTTATGGTTTGCAAAAACATTGGGCAGGCATTAAATCGGGAGTCCCCAATTAATTACTGATATGATAGCGTTCACATAACAACTGGCTAGGTAAATAACTGTTGAAAATACAAGAACTACGAAGCTGGTTTAACAAATTATTTTATGAAGGTTGCACGTCATACCTCGCATCCATGTTAGACAACCCATTTTATAGCACTAATCATTGGACTACTCTCCCTATAGCCTAAGAAGCGCACTTGTACGTGTTTTGGGATCTATTAGAGATCAGCACCAAAATAATGTGTATTTTCAGGAAAATATCGGTGCAAGCAAATACATTTTAGCAAGTCAAAATTTATTTTGATTTCTTTGACTTTGATTGATTGAAAGATATACTTCTTCTTCTTCTTTTATCTTTGACTCTGCATCATGGTTAGACACTATGTCACTCAATTCTGCCAATGTCAGCCATAGCACGCGAGTTGAAGTTGACGTTGTCCGCTATAGAACCTAAAATCGTGTCAGATCTTGGACAAACGAAATCACATGATTGTTTTATCTCTACCACCTGTATACATGTTAGTGACTTAGCAAGCCCGCCAAATTCAAGCTGGGCGGTGGGCGCCCTAGGCATTAGGTACCTATCTCTAGATATATCTAGGAATCTAGGAAGGTACCTATGTATTGTACCAAGCTTGACATAGAAATGTTAACCTTTTAGGTGTGGATGTAGGTTACTGGCTGGTTGTTCTTGGGGACAAAGCTGTGCTATTATTTTTAGTTTCAGCCGCAGTCTAACTGGGGCCGCTTCCCTAGAAAGAATACAAATCATAGATGGAGGTATTAATGTGAACATGAGGACTGTTTTGTGCTTATTGTTAAGCTGTGTCATTTAAGAGAAGTCAAAGTAGAAGGTAGTAATCGATGTTTTGTGAGACTTCTGTTAAGATTGATCTGTCGTATGTGTATTTGGTAAGTAAGTTCTTAGTTTAAGCTTTAGTTGGTTCCTTTAAGATTATCTTCCAGCAAATATTTAAGTACTTATGTACGTAGGTACTTGTGTACCTATATAAGTATCCTCATCTACCTCTAATGATTTATCCATCAACTTGTTATGAAAATGCCCAAGTACTTACTAATTATATTCCAGCACTCTCGAAATTAGCATTCATTAATATTTTTAAGATGGTTTTTTTTTTCATAATTATTATAATACTAGCTGCATTCTTACTACCCGTTGTCCTATTACCCGTTTTCCCTTAGGAATGAAGCATTTTCCCTCGGTAAAAAGTAGCCTATGTTCATCAGCAGTAATGTGGGCTTCTATGGCCAAAGAATTTTTCAAATCGATCCAGCCTGTAGTTTCGGGGCCTACCTATTCAATACAAACAAACAATCAAACCTTTCCACTTTTATAATACCTATTAGTATAGATTTAATAGTATCTACCTACCTACACCTACTTACCTAACATAACATTTTCTTTATTTACAGATTTGTGCGCAATATACCTAGGCTGCCTATCGGGATTCCTACTTAAGTAGGTACATCAAAACTAGTTGCATTACTAACAAAATGTTAGCCCCTTTAAGCACCTACCTAGCCGAAAATTTACGAAATCCTTAAAAGTCGGTAGACGTATTAAGGCCATGGAGGAGATATTGAGTGATATCGAATATCATTTTTATAATATCTCAGATTATAAGAACGAAAGTGATCGTTGGAACATAACTACCGACGAAGCATATTGTGAAATCATAAATTTTCTTTACAACTCAAGTTTGGGATTGGAAATAGCCGTTCCAGAATGGGAGGCTATAATAACTGTCGTTTCTCTATCAATGGTGATTTTGGGAACTATCTTTGGAAACATTCTCGTCATACTTGGAGTGTTTACTCATAAGCCCTTGAGAATCGTTCAGAATTTCTTCATTGTGTCTTTAGCAGCAGCTGACTTGGCCGTCGCGGTGTTGGTGATGCCTCTGAATGTGGCCTACGGAACGTTGGGGCGTTGGCTATGGGGCAAGCATTTGTGCAAGATGTGGCTTACATGTGACATAATGTCGTGCACATCATCGATTCTGAATCTTTGTGCTATCGCCCTAGACCGATACTGGGCTATAACGGATCCTATCAACTACGCCAGCAAAAGAACGCTAAAACGAGTGATGATTCAGATAACTGGGGTATGGGTGCTGTCGTTGGTTATTAGCTCTCCACCTCTTCTCGGCTGGAACGACTGGCCTGATGAATTCACGATGGACACACCTTGTCAGCTTACGTCAGAACCTGGTTACGTGGTATACTCGTCTCTGGGTTCCTTCTTCATTCCTCTCATAATAATGACCATCGTGTATATAAAGATTTACTTAGCTGCGAAAAGGAGATTGAGAAAACGTACTCTAGCGCCTCGTATCCACAAGCAACCGATAACTCCCGGGAACGTTGAAGATAGTCAAGAAAACAGAGAGGATTCCGAAAATGAGTCGGATAGCGGAGAAAGTATCAAAAGATGCCAGAAAAAAGCTTTTATGGATATAAAGAAGAACTTTTTCGTACCGCTGTTACTTTTGCATGACCCTATCGCCCGACAAACTATAGAATCTGATATAATACACTCGGAAGCTGTCTCAAGAAGTGGTAGTTACAAGAGGAAGGTCGTGGGTTCCATGAAAAAGCTAAGTCAACGGAAGAAGAAACAGGAAAAGCCACTTCTTGCCAGTGTTAATAGCAGTGGAGATGTGGTCCATCAATTTATCGAGCAAAAACAGAAGATTTCTCTCTCTAAGGAAAGGCGTGCAGCGCGGACGTTAGGAATAATAATGGGGTCATTTGTTCTCTGCTGGTTGCCATTCTTCCTCATGTATGTAATACTATCTTTTTGTCCCTGGTGCTGTCCTAACCACAGACTCATTGGATTTATTACGTGGCTTGGTTATGCTAACTCAACACTCAATCCGTTGATTTACACAATTTTCAATTTGGACTTTAGAAAAGCTTTTAAGAAATTGTTGGGTTTCAAATAAATTTTTGTTTTAAAGAATTGTGGGTTTTCCGTTGTATTCTATGTAGTTAATTAATAACTCAGCCACGAAACAAAAACCTAGCGTTGTGGCCGAGATTTGTGAAGAGTCTCTGAGCATTGTTAGCAGTCGTGCAGACGTAAGTACGTACTCGAATAAACCCCGTCGCAGTCCTGTCTTCTTCCACTACAAAATATGTACTTACCTAATACTTGAACCTATGTACATAAATATTCTCAAATAAAACTTAACTTTCCTTTTATTGTTTAGGTCAACAATTGTTATAGTGAAATATTTAGATAGACTAAAACATGAAAAGTCATAATGATTACTTTTATGAGAAACATGCGATATCTATGCCAATCCCAATTTAAAATTCAATACTAAATATTTGGAAATAATATGTTGGTATTAAAATGGTGGGTATTAAATTTTATACAGGGTATTAAAACTTACGTTGTTTGACGAATTCATTATGAATGTAAGCGGATTAATCATAGGCTACGATCTGGTCAGTATCCATGAAGGAAATTCGGGTTCCTTATGAAAAAAATGGACTCTCCAAACTATGAAGTTTATGAAGTCTTAGATGAGTGCACCACATCTTGATGGACTGCACCAATTTCAGGAGATTAAAGATAAGATTAAAGGGAGGCACTGATGATTGAACTTAATCTAAATAGATTAAATTTAGGAACATTTATTAACATCTAAGAAATCAAATAATATAGCAAAATTTTCGACTTCGACGGGACTCTAACCGTCATTACCGGAATGTGCTAACCAACTACACCACGAGGTCAAGTTTATTAAAATTTCACTGTTTACAAATTTTATGCATCTTTGAATATAACCTACAACTTGATTGATCAGTTTGATTTTGTTGTTTGTTTTCTTTTGTTTGTTATTAATAAGTTTAGGTTATGATAGGACTGACATACTTTGCAAAGTATTAAACATGATTTAAAACAAGATCCGTCAAGTGCGAGTGTAACTCGCGCGCCGAGGGTTTCGAGCGTTTGTAAACAAATATGTACCAAAAGTTAGAGACTTCGCAATTTAACGAATACCTAAGAATAGTAGGTCGGATGGATCTCTCTGTATGCTTCGGTTAAATGGGTGTTTCAGTTAAAGGTAATGGTAAATTTTTCGACTTTTTTTCAAAATATATAAAAAAGTATGAAACCTACAGAAATTTGAAAAACTGGTTTGAAATGTCCAAATCGATATCTTTCATTTGATACCTCACTCCCCTCGGTGGGATAGCCCCCCTTTTGAAAATTATTCCTTTTTTGTAAATTTTTCAAAAAGTGTTCTTTTTACAGACTTCTCTATATTTTTCCTGTAAAATATAGATCTATTTCTACAAACGCTTCGTACATTTTAAATGGATCGCTCTGCAAACTTCGGAGATAGGGGGGGAGTAGTTTTTCAACTTTTTTCATTTTTTTTTTAAAGTATGAAACATACAGAAATTTGATAAACTGTTTTGAAATGTCCAAACCAATACCTTTCATTTGATACACCACTCGGTGTGGTAGCCCCCCCTTTCGAAAATTATTCCCCCCCTTTTTGACCATTTTTCAAAAAGTGTTCTGTTTACAAATTTCTCTATATTTTTCCTATAAAATATAGATCTATATCTATAAACGCTCCATACATTTAACATGGATCGCTCTGCAATCTTCGGAAAATCAAAAGACCCGTTCCCATAGGGATTTTTTTCGACTTTTTCGAAATATCTTAAAAAGTATGAAACCTACGAAAATTTCAAAAACTATTTTGAAATGTACAAAATGATACCTTTCATTTGCTACCCCATATGACTCTGCAGATATCTTTTAAAATTTCGGCATCACAATTTGTATGGAAAATATTAATTTTTCATATTTTCATTTATTTTTCTATAAATCTGTACAGGCTCACGAAATGTATTATTATTTTAAATTTCAAGTTGATAGCTGCAGTAGTTTTTGAGTTATTAAGGAGGGAAAAAAGGACAGACAAAGCGAGACCATAAGGGTTTCGAAACCGATCTTCGATCTTCGAAACCCTTAAAACTTTGAACCTAGTTTGTGAACACCTCAGTCCCTCGATAAGGAATGAAACGTTGGTGTTCGTCCAACACAATCTAGGTTCGTAGTTCGCCCGCCTACATTCATAACGAATTTATACAGGGTGTTCGGCAGAACGCGGTAACGTTTGTCATGAGGACACTGGGGGTAGGTGGAACCAAGTGCAATAGCTTGGCGGAGCGCCCATAATAAAACACTTAAGGCGCTACGCCGCTTCACACTAGCGCCGCCTCTGTAATGTATTAGTTTTATCTTCTATATATATAAAAGAAAGTCGTGTTAGTTACACTATTTATAACTCAAGAACGGCTGAACCGATTTGGCTGAAAATTGGTGGGGAGGCAGCTTAGAACCAGGAGACGGACATAGGCTATGTTTTATCCCGGAATTACCACGGGAACGGGAACTACGCAGGCGAAGCCGCGGGCAGCAGCTAGTTTTGTATATATTAGACATAGATGCGAAAACAGTCTCGTGGCCACCAAGAGCAACTGCGCATATCTGCCTAAACTATACAAAGTAAAACTATTATTGAGGCATTAAAAAAGCTTTATAATCATAACACAAAACTGCCCAATGCATTTTTGAAAATTCCTTTGTTTAACGTAAAAATAAGAATAAAAAGGTTGCGGCGCTAGTGTGAACCGGCGATGTGCCCTAAGTAAATATTTTTAGTATGCATAGAAAACACCCAAACCCTGAAGAAACATCTGCAGAACGTACAAAGATTTGTCTCGTGGCGGGAATCGAATCTGCATCCTCCTGCATCACAGGTGAGCCACCCGCTCCGGAACTGAGGTCGTCAAAACCAGACTTGAAGCTAATTATAGTGATCAATCAAGTGTAGGCAGATGAATGGCGCATCGCTCGATGGACACACTTGATGAAGTGCTTTGTGATTAGGCCGTTGCCACAATTTCATATTTTCAATTTATGACTGCTTGTTCCATTCGATGAAGAGAAGTTTTCTCTTATGAGTATTCGCAGACTGCGCTACTTTTTCTCCATCTCTACGCACGCTGTATGGGTTACAATAAAAAGTAAAATTCCAGGTGCCTACTAGAGATGGGGTATTAGGGTCACTTATTCATAATTATGTTATTGAATATATCGCTTTGATGATATTATGCTAACATACCTATTATAAAATATTAGTTTAATAATAGTGAACCTATTCATTATGATATCAAATATAATAAATATTATAGGTATTGATTTTTTTATCCACAGTAAATTGTGTCCAAACTTCTTGTCCTTGACCGCGTCATGCTTTCAGTAGGTACCTACCTACCTAGGTATTTTAACAAATCGTAGGCAGGTACAACCAAAACAATAAATCACCTTGGTAGGTATAGGTATAAGCAATGCACGATTTATTTCTGCTACTACATTAATTTAAGGATAGGTACCTATTATTTTTAGTCACACACTCGCTCTCTACTTGACTTGACAGTAGAAAGAAAGTTTTTACTGAAACAATAGTCAAAACAAACAATGAAATCTCAGCGCAAGTCTGCACGTGCTCTGCACAGAGTGGCAACGCAGCAGCGGTCGTAAGGTGGAACTATCTAGGAGCTTATTTGGTACTAGGTAATAGGTACTGGCTAATATGAAATAATAGGATAACGGAGCGGCGGCACCGCCCCGCCGCGCCGCCGCAGCACGCTGCGCATATCGTATCAGTCAGAATCGCTCACCACTTTGCGACTCCGCGTGTCAAGCGGATTATTTGACTATTATTAAATAACATAATACTGTAGATTCATAAACCTATTACGAATATACAGGAATACCGAATATGAGGAATATTCGGTTCCCTGTACCTATTACGATTATATCAGTTACATCTCTAATGCCTACTATTAATTTTATGAAAAGACTAGTGCGTAGACGCTGGTAGAACCCGTTGATCCGATCCGTTTTGTTGTTTTGGAGTGAACACCTAACAAAAAAAATCGCATTCAGTGCGATTGAATTTATAACCAATATAAACAACATTTATTTCTTCAGGCTTGCCGCAGCTCTATGTAATTTTGTAATGTTGTATTACGAAATATGAGGAAAGTTATTTTAAAATGTCAAAAAATGTAACGTAACTTCTGTAGAAGCTTGCTACGAGCTACGCAAAATGCTACGCCGTAGCGCCACTTCGGTAGGTTGGAAATAGAGAAACGGGCTCTTACTTCAGTAGGTTGGAAATCGAGCAATAAACGTGATTTTGTGCTCGATTTCGTAGCACTTTGCGTAGCTCGTAGCAAGTTTCTACGAAAGTTTTTACTTTTGTAGAAACTTGCTTGATCAGTAAGGTAGATAGAAGATTTTTTTGCAAAGGATGTCCATTTGATTGTCCATCCATGTGAAGTGAATAAATTGCCGTCTTTTATGTTCTCGTACTTCAGTAGGTTGGAAATCGAGCACAAAACGTGATTTTACTACTCGACTGCCTTTCCATATCCGCATGATAGTTCCTCCAAGACATTTGAATTCGAGCTTCATTGAAAGTTCGATATTGTCCCTTGTCGAACGCCGAATGTAATTTCCCAGTAAGCTTCTGATTAATGGTCGCATTTCCTGAATGCAAAGCGGTTGAGGCAAATCCTGTTTGCCGGTTATCCGGGTACGAATGGTAATAGCCACTTCTGTTTTATGGCCACAAATTTGTGCACACCTAATTGGTTCGGGAAATGCGCTGGTAGGTTTTGGGACACAGATGGGATTTCTATGCTAGGGTGGGTGTTATTTTTATGTAGATAAGTTTAAGGAGATCTTTTCACACTGCTGAGCGTTAGCTAGTGTTGAGATTCCCCACTTGCTCAACAGTCAATTTTAGAGTATTGACTCTATTCTAGACTGTTATATGTATATGTACCTATAGCTATCGGCTTTGAACTCTTGTTGAACAGTTCTAGTCACTAGGCAGAGGCCTACTTTAAACTTATCGTTACTTATTTCTGTAATACGATATATAATTTCCTGAACTTTTAAAGTGGTTAAACTGTTTGAAACTATTGAATAACGCTTGCTCTTAAAACCAGTCTAACTATTTTAATTAATCCCGCGTCCCTAGTTATTACTTTACGAGAGCAAAGATTTCTACTTGACTCGATTTTAGAATCAAATATATTTTATGTCAACAAAGGCGTCGTCTCCTTTTTGTATGGTGATTTGCGTACTTCCCTCTCCACACGCGCTGTACCAAATAATATGGAAAAAAGTAGACGTCACGACCACGCATCATTACTAACGTCATAAAGATTCAGCCCTCTGGTAACAATAATATACCTACTGAGAGAACGACTGAGTGAGACATCATTTTGTATTGTTTTTATTTAGGAAACAAACAGTTATAAATAATAAAGAATACAATGGAGACTTAGAATTAATACAAAAACCAATAAGTGTTTCCACTGTTAAAAAATAGTACACATGTAGTAACGCTTAGTATTTTTGGGATATTATTCTTAGAAATTACCCTGAGTAGGTTTACGCATTATAATAACAATAACCTTAAATATACAGCACTAACTTCAGGCCGCCAGAAAACAACAAGGTCCGGAGCCTGTCCAGATGGGGCGTTTTACGCGCGAATGCACTCGCGTGCTTAGATTTATATTGCATCCAGATGCCGCGTTTTACGTGCGCTCCTACGCGAGATGTGTTTGGAAGGGACCCAGGGACAGTTATAAACATGGAGCCAGATAAAACAGCTGTGTTGTGGCTTGCATACCGTCGATAGAAACGTTTTAAACAATGAGAAAGTCGACAATTTAACGTGCATATTATTTTACGAGACAGAATGACGCATATTATGTATGTATATATGTATACCGAAAGCTCAGAGAACAACGAAAAGTTTTCTAACTACCTTCGGATGTAAGTAAAATCATTTGATGATTTACTAGAAGAAGATTTGACTCAATGCCAAATTTATGTGGTACGGGATACTGTTTCTGCTGAAGGAAACTTTGAGGTAGGTAAGGAAAATATTTATTATATTAATATCTTTGTTTATAGTTCAATCTATTTTTATCTTTACCTAAATACGGCCACTCGCCACGGACTCGCGCGTACCACTGGACGCTCTCGCGCGGCGCTCGCGCGCAAAACGAGCGAGTCGAGAATCCGCACGTTGCACGCGTATTACGCGCGAGTGAGGAAACGCGCGGCAGCTTCTGGACGGAATGTATATCGCTCTAGTATCTGGAGAACGCGCGAATGCATTCGCGCGTAAAACGCCCCATCTGGACAGGCTCTAAGCGAGTTCAAAAATGGACGACAGTCGAATGAAATGATGACATAAAATTCTAAAAACCAAACACTTTTCGAACTTTTGCGATTTGCTTCGATAATACCAGTGTCATCAAATATTCTCATTCAATATGTCTTTGATTTAAAAAAATATCAAGGATTCTAGAACGGAATATAATGAGTTGAATTCCGATAAGTCCCTAAATAGAGAAGCCATTGTTGCCGACGCAACGTTGAGAACGTAACTTACAATCGTAGAATTAGGACAGATTCCACTTCGGTACTCTCTTATCTTGCTTTCCACGGTTGCAGTTTTGAATGCTCTTTGAATGTAAACTTGTAAACTTTGGTTGTAATTGAATCAGTATTTGTGTTAGCCAAACTTTATTGGAACCAGACATTGTGGATGGAAACTCCATTCGGTACTTCCTTACCCGCATGTTTTTATTAATCATCATTTCAGATCGTTTGTCCCATGGACATTTTATAATTAATCCTGACAATTTCAAGAAATTTTAACGTACCCACCCTGACATCTGAGTTTTGATCATAATAATTAAATAAAAGGGGTCATTATTTTTAATAACGAAAGTCTAAAGTTACGCCTTCCGAAAATGTTTTCAAGAAAATAAGAAAAATTGATCACAATTTTTTGCTGGATTGTAGGTTAATACGTAGATGATATGGAAAAATTGGAGGCTTTTCGACGACCTCTGTGGTGCAGCGGGCGACGGTCCTGGATGGGTATTGTTTCAGTGCAGTAGTTGCTGAGTTATTAAAGAGGGAAAAAAGGACAGATAAAGCGAGACCATAAGGGTTTCGAAACCAATCTTCAATCTCGAAACCCTAAAAATGTAAACTCATTCAATGCATTTGAAAAAAACTAGCTGAATATGTGGCTAGAGGAGCTGAACCAGATGCTGGACAGTTTAGCCTCAGCCTCGCGACGGTCTTGGCATGAATTTGGATAAAACCAAAGTCATGATCAATGGCCTCATTGATCCGGGACCGGTCGTCGTACATGGCCATCTTCTCGATATTGTTTCCTAATATACTTACCTACCTTGGGCAAATTCTGAAGTTAGGTAAAAATAATTTTGAGAAGGAGGCCAGGAGGAGGATCCAGCTAGGCTGGGCAGCGTTTGGAAAACTACGTCGAGTCTTCTCGTCATCCATACCACAATGCTTGATAACTAAAGTTTTCAATCAGTACGTCCTACCCGTCATGACCTACGGAGCTGAGACGTGGACACTCACGGTAGGGCTGGTCCACCAGATCAAAGTCGCTCAGCGAGCTATGGAAAGAGCTATGCTCGGAGTCTCTCTGAAGGATAAAATTCGTAACGAATACATCCGACAGAGACCCAAAGTTATCGACATAGCTCAAAGAATTAGCAAGCTGAAGTGGCAGTGAGCCGGCCATATCTCACGAAGAACCGACATCCGCTGGGGTAAACGTGTTCTTGAGTGGAGACCACGACTCGGCAAACGTAGTGTAGGACGCCCTCCGCCCAGGTGGGATGACGATCTGCGAAAGACTGCAAGCAGATGCTGGATGCGGCAAGCTGAAGACACGGCGCTATGGCGCTCATTAGGGGAGGCCTATGTTTAACAGTGGACTAATATAGGCTGATGATGATGATGATGATGATGAATATGTGGCAGATAAATATTTTTAGATGCATTGGATGGGTAAGTATCTATAAAACGTACGAAAAGACTAACCTACTCAATTTATACCTACTTAAGAATACCTTCTTTTTCTCATGTATAGGTGACATTATGTCTTTTTGAGAATAAATTTCTTTAAACCAAAACCGAAATACAAATCTTTCCTCTTTACATTATTATTAGTGTAGATTTGGTACAGCGCCTCTATTTTACAGACAGACTACATAAATCCCATACATAAAAGAAGTCGTCATGATCTCGTCTGGTTACTACCGTCAAATAGACTCACACCTCAGGTACATTTTATTCTTTTCATCGCTTTTTGATACTTTTATAAACTTCGTTGTTAGCTGAGCTATTATACTATGTGCACTACATGCGCAGATTAATAGCCTCACTGCCATCCACTACCCATAAATTAGTTCGTCATGTCTAGAATTCCGTCCCGGCATGACTGATGGTTGGATACTCCGTAATTTAACTCGTAAATTACTGTACCGACAGCAAAGCACTTGATCCACTGAACCGTTAATGTAAACATCATCCATCACGTAGCTTTTGTAAGTTAGTATTTTTCTTGGATTCCTTGAACAAAATGTAGGTTTCAACCAGCGGCAAAAACAACTTTTTGGAGCTGCTTACTGCTTAGTCAAGCCTATGTGTTTGGACAGAACCAGAAAAAATAAACAATTTTTTTAAATATAAATTATTTTTTGCTACTGATGCAAAGCGAAAGTTGTCAAGTCGACTGGCGACTTGACAACTTTCGCTTGTTTTTACGTCAAAATTAACAATTATATAAAAATGAAGCTATGATCCTTGAATATTATTTTTAACCCCGACGCAAAAAGAGGGTCTTTATAAGTTTAACGTGTCTGTCTGTGTATCTGCTGTGGTATCGCAGCTCTTAAACGGATGAATCGATTTTCATTTAGTTTTTTTTGTGTCATAGATAATTTTATTCCGAGTGTTCTTAGCCATGTTTGTGTTCATGAAAATCTGTCGGGGGGTTTTTTTAATTTTAAATTTTATTTCTTAAGTTACCTAATTGTAATAATGATGATGATGATGACTATTGTACTTGTAGAAATTTACTATCTGGTAAGTACTCACTATTTTCCCTGTTATACAGGGTAATTGGTAATTCACTGACACTGCGTGAACTGCAGGCTCTGCCCATCACGAGGAACACGTTCAAATGCCAGGTCTTAATACTTTTTTTTTGTAAATCACCTCTGATACAAAATGAAAAAACGGGCTTGCCGGATCCCTATGAATTACTAAAGAACGATCAGTACTCCCGCATATATATTTATTATTCTTGCGAGCTTCACTCATCTATGTTAATATTTATAAAAAAGGAGCATCCTGTAGCTGAACTCAAGCGCATTGGAGTCGCTGCTCGTGCGTGATTGGTGGATCGCCTGTGTGCGGCCCGAGCTACGCGGCGGACAGCGATGTCACTGTGCTTGTGTGCGTGGCTGCCTACCCCGATGCTAGCTTATACATATTTATAATTAAGTATTATTAAGAGAACTCTAGTGTCTAGATAAACCTTTGTTAGGATTTAAGACGCTATTAACGTTAAATTGTAACAACTTTGAAACAATAAATAAATATCTATCTATCTATCTATCTATCTATCGATGACTCCCGCACCCAGTGTTAATTCAGGGCAGAGCCATTTTAAAGCTTATATTTAACTTGCATTGTATGTTTGTACGGGTGGAATCTTGCAACTCAATTTTGAAGCAAATGTCTTCAACCGATTGTGCTGAAATTTTAGTTTGGATGACAATGCATTAAAAGCTTGTTTTTAAAAAGGTTTTCTTAAATTTAAAAACTTTTTATTGACATCTTCACAAACGTGATGATGGGCAGAACGTGCAATTTAGGCAGTGTCAATGAATCACTAATAACCCTGTAGGTAGATAGACCGAAAAAAGGCAAGTAGGTTTTATACTTGCAAATTGAGTATGTAGCTGGATATATAACGGGGAATGTTTTCGGATCATTTATCTCCATTGTTGAGGAATTTATCAGAGCAGCGAGGAAACCCAGTGGTCCTATTATTCGCGAGTTGTTACTTTCATAAAAACTAACTAGGTAAGAGTACAACCTTTATTCTTTATTTTAGGAAACGATTGTAGATGTTTTATAGTTAGTTAACTTTCTTTGCATATAATAATATCCTTTCTATAGATATTCAGAACCTGTGCAATCTAGGATTTTCGTTTGTGTGCAAGGTATCTGCCAGCGGAGGAGGCGCTAGGCGGCAAATACCTGATCGAAGTTTGTTTGCAATAAAGTATGGTAACCAAAGTAACCATGTCACTCTAAAGCTACAAATTCGAAAACGAAAGCCAAACGCCAAAACGCCTGAAATATGAAATTCTGTTTCCAACTTTGTTATGCGTAAATCTTGACCCCAAGTGTATTAAAAATTAGCCCAGTTTATGAGAAACTTTCACAAAAGTTCAGTGAAATAGGACACTATAAATTTGAAAGAAAACAAAACGAATTCCCGCCGCAGTTTGGGCGAGCATTCGGGAAGTCACAAATCATAAAGAGGTTTTATTGTGGACTGTGCGAACGTAAACTGAGAGGGTAACGAGTTTGAATAAAGCCAAGAGTGATTTACACTAATGTAACCGACAAGAATTTAGTTTTCAGATGGGCTTACACAGGCTTGACACAGGCCCATTATCAGATATCCATATACCAGATACCTTTACTACCTGGGAGGTAGTAGGTAGTATCTACTAACTCTACAAAATTAAAAAATATACATGACTCATCTGCAGCAGCTAAAGTAAAGACGACTACTATGTAGAATGTATAGTAATATATAATAGCACCTTCGATTTACCTACCTATAACGTAATTATTAATTTTTCAAGAAGGTTAATTATAAGAAAACAAATTGTTTCATTTTTAAATACAACCACAAATACTTAGTGGCAGACTAACCTAATGTTAAACAATCATACCCGGCGAGCATGCAATGCTGATTTATTATTTGCCGAATAATGAACGAAAACTAGACACCTATCCAAAAGTCCAATTATGGTATTGTATTATTTCACTGCTGTGAAAATATTTAGTCAGTGTTATTTCATTATGATTGCGTTACAATGAGCGATGGAAATAAGAGCGAGTCGGCCCGAAACTCGGATAAGAATGTAATAAATCAATGCCAAGACCATTTTCTTTATTATTTCATCGGAATGATTCTGACACCACAATAATAAGTCTGTTTGGCTCCTTCCCATCTCGTAACCATTTTAAAACAACTGAAAAACATTTGTATCCTACTAATATTATAAAGCCAAAACTTTTTGAAATTTGTATTTTTGTTACCTAGGATCTCCATGACTCCTGAACAGATCAAGATGAAATTTGGCGTACGTTTAAAGCAAAGCCTAACTTAGATAATAGGCTACTTATTATACCGAAAATACGTGTGCGAAGCCGCGGGCAGAAGCTATTGTTTCATACATTTCGTTGCGGTTGGAAACCTTTTCAAGATATTGTGTTTTTGAGTACAGTCACCTAGAAACATAGCTATGTAACAGATCACGGTACCTATTGGGCTTATTCCCGAAGTACTCCATGATTATGTCCCAAACTGATCCAAGAAAAACAATACGTTATAAAAGCATACCTTAATGCAAATTATTAATACAGGTACATAAGTACCTGTTCAATTTGTGGATTGAACAAGCACATTAGATATTCCTAATCTCAAGGCATTAATTTCATATTTAATTTACTAAGGTTAAGGTAAGATAAATCACACTAGCGAAGTAATGGTATATTAAATTATGATAAGCGAAGCGAGAAGCTATACCAGAAAGCTAATTAAGATGGAACCCACCCGGGTGATATTAAGTCACACGATAAGTTATCGCAGCGTAGAATGCTTGTAAATACTTATCATCATGCAATGTTAAACGCGATCAGCATTCTAAAATTGAGAAAAATCATGGATGGCATTGCCAATTTACGCGTTGGCATAATCTGTATTAAGTTGCTGTGTGCTCAAGAGGCGCGAATAAATTGTGTAGGTAGGGTGGTGTAAGTAAGTACATTTAACGTTCATGTTACCTACCCACGTCGTACCTACTCAGAAAAGTTTTCGTAAGCACGCGTTTTCGAGTGTATTGTTCAGACCAAAACACATATTTCCTGAATTTCGAATTCATGGTCACTTTAAAACAAGTGAAATAGTTCAAAATACGTGTGTAGGGGACACGTATTCACGTATTTTATGATGCAGTAAATAATGCTCGTACTACTCGTATTTTGTCACATAAATTCGTGGTAATGCGGTAAAACAATTTGAAACTAACGCCTGCATGTATTAATAATTTTGAAGTTATAAATTATACCAAGTTGACAGATTTATTTACAGTCAGACGTTTGCTTAATAAGCTTGCAAATGGGTGTATTTTGGAACTAAAATTATATATTATTAAAAGCCCTCTGGCTTTACATATTTTCTTATCGAATACTGAAAGAGATATAATAGACAATTCCACGAAGCGTTGTTTTGAATTTTCAGTTTGTGAATTAAATGTATAATTTAATGATGGAACATGGTTTCAATAGACCTTTTACATATTAAAATCTTCTTTTGCTTTCGTGTGATAATAAGCCAAAAATAGTACAAGTGTAAAATCAGCATATTATTATCCTATAGCAATCCTAAAAACCCCTATAGACTAACAACCGATGCACTACACTCTCGAAAACTCCGGTGTGTGTAAACTAAACACCAATATCAATAAAAGTGCTATCAAGAACCAAGTTGCAAATTTACTCGCTGGAATAGCAAGCGAAAATTATTTGCCACCTCTGAAAATATTTTCCGGAAATCGAACGTTGTTTACCTACAACTTTTCTGCACATAGTTACAGATTTTGTCGGTCCAGGATGATTGGTAAGTTTTGGTTTTGTTGCAATGGAAACGAGTATTGACGAATAGGTAGCTGTATGCGGCTTCACTTAAATCTAATGATGAAAAGTTGACTTTGATTAGGTCCAACTTACTAGACGTGGGCGTTATTTCACGTCGCTAGTTACAGTAACTAGCTACGCAGCATGTAACCGAATAACTAGTTTCGAGTCAAATGACAAGTAGTGATTTTTGGAATGCGTTACTGTTCTCTGCCCTGTGCGTTTCATTTCTTTCGCACCGCGCTACCGCAAAAAAACTGAAAATATATATAACATTAAAAAATTGTATATTTCCAAACAAAACTATTGTATAGTGTAAAATAAGTGAAATAAACAAATGACAGTTATGAAACTGAAAAATGTAAAAAAAATTAAATAGCCAAATAGTGTAAATAAACTGTAATTTTTATCATTAAGTAAATTATTGTAAACAAAATTTTATTAAAATCATAGTTTTATAGTTAGAACTAATCATAATTACTATAAAAAGCAATAACATTTAATGCAGTCTGTCCTAAGCCTGAATAAGGTATGAAGGGAAGTTAATTTGTTTGTCCTACGTTATTGATTAAACTGTTTACAAACAAACAGTTAAGTATGTGATTTCAATAATTTACGTTTCGCGAGTAACTGTATTGGTGGTTGAGTTATTTATACAAACAATCACAGTAGCAGAATAAAAAGAAACTGGTTACAAAAATCTATAGTTTAATACAGGTGACGCCGATCAAGTCACTGGTTTTGTTACTTTCTTGAAAATGACGTAACGACCCCCGTCTACAACTTACACTATTCCTTAGGCAAGTGACCCACTACACATAATCACAGTAACTATCTAACGGTGTTTGCGAAAAGCAGAGGACAGTGAAGGCAAGCAAGATTATACCCAGCAGTGGGTGACTAAATCTAAATAAATAACGCTGGACAATTCACACAGCATCATCTACCCCATAGCTAGATGACTGATGTACTTGATACAATATGACATAAATAGATAGTATATAGAAAATACCAAGAACACCCTAAACAAATATTAGCAAATCGTACAAACATTTGTCCTGAGGCGAGAATCGAACCCGCAAGCTCCTGAGGGGATGGTGATGATGATGTAAACGGCAAGAACTGAACCCATTTCAGAAGGGTATGCGGCTTGCTAAGAAAAGTTGTTGTTCCTTTCCTTCTGAAAACAATAGGAGTGCATTACCTAACACCAGGAAAAAAATAAGAATGTTCTAGAGCTTTTAAAGTCGAGCCGTTTCGCGTCATGGCCGGTGAACATTGCAGCACTTAGAATTTAATGGGGTTTTCCTGGACATATATTTTATTTAAAACTCTTCTGGGAAGAGATCGTATAAACTTGGTACCGTGTCGGAGTAAAATCCGTTCCAAACAGGTGAATAATGACACGACCATACATAATATGCAATAGAGTTGGCACCTACCTTGGTACCGCTTGACACTTGTATGTAGGTAAAGATATTGAACAGTGAGCTTCTATAATAATCTTAGCGCTCACATGCACACAAAACCTATAGGGTACTTCCCGTAGACCTAGAATCATGAAATGTGGTAAGCAGCAAGGTCTTTAAGCACAAATAAAGGCGAAAACCCGAAAACCATAAATTTATAATTTGCTCACTAAAAATTACTTTTAACTCTCGCCATGGACGAAAACCCAAAGGGTACTTCCCGTAGACCTAGAATTATGAAAGTTATAGCACAAGTAAAGGGAAAAAACAGTAGATTTGTAGTTTCTTTACAAAAAAATGCATTTTTTGTTTCTCGCCATGGACCAAAACCTACAGGGTACTACCCTATCCCGTTGACCTAGAATCATGATAATTTGGCAATTTGGTCTTGGAGCCCTTTTTTTAGTTTATTACTTTTGCTAGTAACTATAATAAGTACTTCATTGTCCAAAGGGGTTTGTCCCACAGGTCACTATCCCGTAAACTGCTACGGTGGCGTAGCAAGGCGTAGCAATGGGGAATCAGTAATCCAATTTCAACATATTTACCATCAAGAATTTAGACGTCGTTATTTCATTTACCTTTACCAAGTAATGATAACTGGAATTGCCTATATTTAGTTCAATGTGTCTCATATTCGTTTGTACTCCTATACGTACAATGCAAAGAACATCATTCAATACAATTGAAGTAAGTTAAAATATAATTTGTAGGAAATGGGACATCAATTCGAAATTGAATCTGCTTCACAATAAGAGAACAAAAAAGTGTTGGCTCTAGCAGGCTGTTTGCAATTTATGTCTAAAGTATTTTATATGTAAATTTAGTAGAAAATAATTTTACTGTAAATTAAAAGGTTCATCAAGCCATTCTATAATTTGCGGTACCTATTCATTTGAATTACTTATATATTTTGTGAAAGTGTAACACAGTCATCAATTATTGTGGTTTGCGGTTAATTTCATATTCATATTTCAAATTCAAGATTTAACAAGATAGAACACCAGGTGCTGTTCTCAAAAACACATCACAAACTGACATATTCAGAACGAGTAGGTACCGATAGCTTTAATCAGGTTGGTAACACCTACCCAAACTGGGTAGACTGCCAGTTTATTGCTTTCATGTCACAATGACAGCTCAGCACGGTCTGATTGCCCACAAAATAACTATGTTATCGCCAGAAGGTTTGCTTCATAGTAATTTATTTGTTTGGGACCTACCCACAGAAAAATCGTACCCATATCGCCCTGTCTGGACTTCTGGAGATGTCATTCGCAGAAAATGCGTCAAATTTAGAAAGCAAAACCAAAAGTACCTACTTATATAAAATAAGTACTTTTGTTTCAAACCATGGATGATCTTGTTCGAGTTAATAAAAACTTTTCTTTGAGTTTATCAAAATAACGATTAAGTAGGTCTCAAAATTATCGTATTTGAGTGAGCATTCTGGTATCCTAAATCCAGAAGCTATATAGTATGTGACTGCATAATCCGCTTTATCTGTCGTAGTTCGTAGACCGCACACCAAATTGAATTGTGGGATGCCTAGACCCGCCTCCGACCTTCAGTCAGACTCGAGAAACTGGTTACTTTGTCGTCTGATTAAATAAATAATTCGGCTTTAAAATTAGACCATAATTTATTTAGTTGAAATCAACTTCTTTTGTTTTTACCACAATTTGAAGCAATCAATGATTGTGTTGCAATTGAGATTGCATCGTAGCTGTGTGGTGCCGGCTTAGAATTCACACCACCCCAATTCTTCCCGCGGGTGTCGTAAGAGATTTCAACCGGGAGCAGGCAGAAGCGCCCTACATAACAATTCTACCACCGAACTGCGATCCCCAACCCGCTTTCCCAGCGTGGGGATTATGTGCATTACCTCCCATGAGATAAAAGTCAATAAGGCGCTTATCTGGAAGAAGGCCTTCGTCCAGCGGTGGACCAATATAGGCTGTTAAGGTGAGGTTGAGGAGAGATTGCATAAGTGACTAGCTTCTGCCCGCGGCTTCCCATGCGTTTTTTTCGGAAAAGAGAGAGAAATATGTTATTCCTAGGTCCAGATCTACAGGGTTATTGGTAATTCTCTGACACTGCGGAACTGCTGGTTTTGCCCATCATCACGAACACGTTACGTCAGATCTTAATTCTTAAAAGTGTGCAAATTTTCATCTGGTATTTCATCATTTAGTAGTTTAGCCGTTTTCTTCGGCCGAACATCTTCACAACGGCATAAACTTTCGTCTTTATATGTAACTAGTTTATGCCCGCGGCTTCGCACGCGTTGTTTCCATGAAAACGTTTAAGGGTGATTTCTATCCCATGGGAACTGATTTATGGGATAAAAAGTAGCCTATGTTTGATTCCAGGATTAGAATTATCTGTGTACAAAATTTCAGCGCGATCCGTTTAGTAGTTTTGGCGTGAAGAGGTAACAAACATCCATCCATCCATCTATCCATTCATCCATCTGAACTTTCGCATTTATAATATTATATTATATTATATTGTGTGATACTTACTACCTGTCCACAGCTGGTCTACCCTGAGTGATAGACTTGCCTGTATAAAACGATCTCTAGGAATACCTATTAAATGATTTAGGTAATATTACATCAATGGTAATGAGAATGTGAATCTGTCAAGAAAGTATATTTGGAACATAAAACCTTCATAAAGCGATTTTCCCCCTGGCCAAATGCCAGAGGTCCTAGCCAGCGCATCTAAATGCTTTCAACAAAAACGATTTATTCCACAGAATACTGTGGTAAAAACTGAACGATTTGAATAATTTATGTAAAAAATCTGCAAAAGAAATTCGCTTAGGTATATAGGTACCTACACAGAGATCCGGGGTACCAACGTTGTTCTGAAGATTTTCTTTGGGCGAATGAACAAGAAATGTACCTTCTGTCATGATTTAAATTTATAAATAGGTCGAGTACAATTTCATAACATTTCAAATTATGAAAAAATTAATAAGTTGATAAAAGATCACAAAAAATCTGAAAAATTGCTCTTTTTAGTGTTTGAAAACCTGTTATAATACGACATATTCTTTTTTAAATAAAGGATTTACAAAACCATAGAAATATTGGTAGAAAATACGACGACACTGGTATCATTGGAGAAAATCTCGCAGAACTTCGAAACAATTTTTTATTTTGATAGATTTCATTGATCATTTTCTTTGTCTCTCGCCCCTTCTGAAGGGTGAGTTAGCTATTAGACGTTAGTAACGAAACGTGAGCGTGAGCTTTTTACAGACAAGTCCGATTTCGATAATTATTTTTTTATTACAAAGGTTATACCCAGAAGGTGGTACCATATAATTTTGAAAAAAATATTCCAGTCCAAAGGGTAGGAAAACAGGGGATGATTAATTGTTCACACACTGATTGTAATGTTTGAACACGCATTACTTTTTACAGAGTAGTCCGATTTTGATAATTCTTTTTTTATTGAATAGGGTATACCTCGATGTGTCATCAAACTAAATTAGACTCGAATTTTAACTAGATGTCGGCACTAGAAGAATTTGAAGTCGGTTTATCGTTTTTTAGAATACGACATATTATTCTATACAATTTGGTACAGCGCCTCTATCGTGTGGACAGGGAACTACGCAAATCCCATATTAAAAGGAGTTATCACGTCTCCTTACTAACGTAGATTTGCTCCTTTTTTCATACAAATGAGCATTTTATGCGTTGTTGAAGTATTTTGGTTTTTATGTTTAGCTTGCTTGTTGTTTTCTGTTATTGTTATCCGTATTTGTTAAGTTTTTATACACGAATATCTTTATTCACTTAAAATATTTTGCATTCTAGAGCCAAGTAGAGGTAAGTAGAAAATGTTGCTAAAGGAATTACCTATACCTACCTGAGAAAGTTTGAGGCCCATAAACTACGTAACATCTTCACACTTGAATTCACAGTTCCTACTTTAAACAACGTCACTGGTGTGAGACCGGAGTCCCGTATTTCGAGGTCGTAAACCAGACCAAACCAAGACAGGTGACTTGGATAGTTTCTAAAATAAATAGCAAAGTTTTCCAATCGAGACGAATACCGTAGGTACTAGTTGAGTTAAAGCTCGTCGAAATTCGAAATAGTTTCCTCAATTACAAATACCTACTTGTTTTCAAAATGTTGCCTCAGGTATGTACGTACCTATACACAAGCCAAACTCGATGTGTGATGTTTGTAAATTAATAACCCATACTTAATCTAAAATTCAATCTGACGCCGCGTCTTTTTATACGCAATTTACATTATTTGT
Source organism: Eupithecia subumbrata (assembly GCA_949316285.1). Classification (NCBI taxonomy): domain Eukaryota; kingdom Metazoa; phylum Arthropoda; class Insecta; order Lepidoptera; family Geometridae; genus Eupithecia; species Eupithecia subumbrata. The sequence continues at coordinate 16,298,508 of OX438640.1, read as the reverse complement.
CGATTTGAAATCCTTCTTTCAATAAATATTGCTTACATCCTGCTTATATCTGAAATTCTACGCCAAGCAAAGTGAGTTTTATTTTATTGTGTGTCGTGGTTTGTTTACAAACATTTCACACCGAGTTTCGATAGTTTATAGAGAGGTTTGCTGTGTGGTGCCGACTTAGAATTTGCACCACACCAACTCTTCCCGCGGGTGTCGTAAGAGACGGACGACTAAGGGGCACTATACTATCCACCGTGGGCGGGCAGCAGCGCCTCCTGCAGAACAATTCTACCACCGAAGTGCGATCCCCAGCCCGCATGCCCAGCGTGGGGATTATGGCCATTACCCCTCATGAGATAAAAGTCAATAAGGCGCTTTTCAGGGTGAGGCCTGCGTCCAGTAGTGGACGTTTTAGTGGATGTTTTACTTAATCCAATTTTTAATTTATATTTATACTGTTATTCACAAAGACAATTACAATAAAATAATAGAAATAAATTAGAACTAGTATTTACAATTGAAACAATTGAGCTAACTGCAGACTGTTGCGAACAATCTACAGGTAGCTCAACTGATCCGTATCAATACCAGTCGTCGCGTCCCCAAGACGCTGGCTGCATTGCCCCGCTGTATGGCAATGCTGATGCGCTGAGCCGGATACTGACCAGCTCTCGTGTCACGCGTCGCTTCGACTAGACGCTTAGATAATTTGTAAAAACCCGAGGAGGCTCGGTACCCCACGGACCTAGGGTCTCGACTCCAAGAGGAGCAAATACTACATTAATTTTAATTAGCACTACTTATAAGTCAAGTAAGACTATGCACCACTTGTACCTACGACCTGTAACTATGTTGCCTATTAGTTGTAATTGTTTTATTCTGTTACTGTAATTTTCTATAATTTCTGATAAATAAACTCTGATACATAGAGTAAAAACTCGCTGCTGTCTCAGCAGAGGGATAGTGTCATTCAACAATTTGACAATTTGTGTAACCAAAAACCGATCTATGTGTGTTTTGACAGCACGTAAATACAGTGCTTTCACTCACACATTCGTATGATTGAATGTTGCAAGTGAATAGCATTTTCCCTAAAAAATTGGGTAACTGAAGCAAAGTTCCAATTAAAAAATAAGCCATTGTTTTTTTATCACCTTACATTTTATTTTCGATATTATCTTATTTCTTTTTTTAATTTTACGAAATATCAGCTGGTAGCTTTGGTTACTATCATTCTTCCTAGGTCTAACGACAAAAAGGTTTTACTCCAAGTCCGCAAAATAAGATGGGCTCCGATCGTGCTCGGAACAATAATTTAAATAGACGGTCAGGTGCGTGTTCGACCACGTGCAGTGTAAGTAATTGCACGGTTCATGGCCTATCTAAACAAACTTATTTACGTGTTTTACATATAGAACAACCTTAATAAAGTTATTTTCAACAAAATTTGTTCAAATTTTCCTTTTACCCACCAAATTACATATTTTAAGTTGATTAGGACTATTAGGTACTTGCTTTCTTTCTTTCTTTTTACCAGCATTTTTTCCACGAATAATAATGCCCAAGTTAAACAAGCACCTACACCGAAATAAAACCAGGATTTCCTACGACTTCTTCAGCGTTAATAGTCATTATGTACAATTTTCTTTGTAAAATAGTGATTTGAGTTTACAATATGAATCTATTCAGAATATCGTCGAGTGACAGAAATTCTAAAACTGTGATATTCCGTAGTAGCGTAGTTTAATTCCTAAGTCAACTTGAGGGAAGTCCACCCTCTCCTCAACCATTTTAATAATGTCCTCCTAGCCGAATTTCGACCACGGCGGCCAATCTCATCGGAGACTAGCCAGATACGCAGGACATATTATAGTGCACAAGTGTGCAGTTCCCTCACTCTCAAAATCCGATGGGATGACAGATCGACACGACCGGGGAGAGGTCAGGCGCAGGACCAACGCTCAACGTGCTTTCCGAGGCACGGGTACTATTATTATTTTTACGGTACTATTTTTATATACCTATACTATGTAACCAAACCGAGGTATTTTTTCCCCAGAGCATGGCAACATTTTCACGAAAATGGTGGACGAAAATTTTTAATTTATTTATGAGTTTTGATGTCTGTTTTAGGCAAAATTACAAATGTAATATGTGTGTAGACCAGTGAAATGAGATATTTGCAGTATTATTTTTCTTGCTACTGGTGTTTAAATACCCTTTCACCGCACAAAACATCATTTTTATATTTTTATGTAAGAGCTGCTTTCCGCGTCATTTCAAGTATTGTACTAACGGCTCAAAATGAAAATTGCGACGTTTAGTCGCAATTTTTTAGACTTACCTCGTTTGTGTCAACTATCATTCTAAGTCTTCTTCTTCTAAGCTCTGATAAAACAACTACATATTTGTTGCTAATAAAGAATCTGAATCTGAATAAATGCATTACAAATTTGATTCAGTTGTAAATACTAGTTGTAATTTATTTACATTATTTGATTGTAATTTTCTTTGTGAATAAAGATTTATAGGCATTACATACATATTTTTTATTATAAATAGAAAACGACCAGAACACCCGGAGCAAATATCTGCAGATCGCGCAAACATTTGTCGTTTTTGACGTCAACCTTCAGAATTACCTCCCCATAATTTTGGTTTAAAAATGTACGAAGGGAATGTACTGCGGCCTCACATCCGCCTCGCGAACCAAAGTCTAGCTGAATTGGTCGGAAATAGTCGCCTAGATAGTCGGCTTCTTTCCGACAGCAGGCTTTAGCCGCAAGGCGGCGGCGGTAGGTGGTGCCCACGGCTATGGGAAATTCAATCACTTTTATACTTTGCATCTCGTTCTTCGAAATAACAGACAGACAGACAGACAGTGGGAAGCGACTTTGTTTTATACTATGTAAAGATTCTCTAAATTATAGTGCTGAACGGTGGTCATTAATGCCTACTAATAGATTTTTCTACTTATTCTCTTCCTGAATATTATACATGCTAGTAAGTTCGTTCAGTTTAGTAAAACATGCAATCTAATGTTTGTACTCGATTGTGTACAAAATGCACACTAATGTGAGTAGAGTACTCGCATTGATTACGAATTTACCATTAGGTACTCCAATGGAGTTGGTCCATAAAATGAAACTGGAGCGGCCAGCATCAGGATGAATTAATGATGACGTCATTGCCGTCGGTCCCAGCTAGAGGAATTTATTATTTTGAATTATGTATAGAGCTTTGTAGCGTTGTTTCTGGGGGAACGAGTATCTGTATATTAAAAATAATGCTGGACAAAGCACACAGCATCATCTAGCCCCTAGCTAAGCAGAGCTTGTTATGGGTACTATGATGACTAAAATACTTAGTACAATACATTACATAGATAGATATTTTTTTAGGATAGTAGCTTGTGGGACCAAACAGGAATAAGTCCAATTTTTGGAAGTCGACATTTTGCCACTACATAATTATTTTCTCTTTCAAAGAGGTTTTGTAGGTGCATAAAGTATACTCAGATTTGGTAAAGATAATTAATTGGTTTATCAAGGTGATTTAAATCTACTAAATAGTGTACTTATTAATGCACCCGGAAATAACCAGGGTGAATCAAGTCTACTAAAAGTGTACTAGTGCACCCGGTTTAATGACCCCGGGTGAATTAAGTATACCGCCCCTTTTTTCTATACCTAGTGAATACCCAGAACACTCGGAACAAATATTTGCAGATCGTACAAACAGTAAAGTTGTTCCAATGCGGGAATTGAACCCGCAACCTCCTGCGTTGCAGGAGCACAATTTAACCACTGGTTAAAATTGACCGTGGCTAAACAAAGAAACAAATCAATTCAGTCAATTCTGTTGGCGTCAAATAAATTTCCTCGTCGCTATCATTTTACTTGTTTTCAAGTTTTTTTGTGGTTTTAACAATATGACGTTAAATAGAAAATGACGCGCGCAAAGCAAACTAAAAAAAAGTACACCAAGAAGGTTCCAAGTCTGAGTTTTAACAAATTAAAAATGATGTATGATATATTCGGCACCATGGAGCTTGAAGTAAATAGGTTTTGAATCACAAACTTAGTGCACACTATGTTCTAAATTTAATTTTTTACTTTATCCTCTAGCGGATTCAAACGGATTTTGCACTCAGATACCGAAGAGCAAAAATACTCTTTTCGAGATGGGGGCATGAAAAGAAATTTTAACCACAGTACTTAACTACTTGAGCCTTTAAACTATCAGAAGATTCTCGTGCTGACGCATGGACGTGAGTGGGAACTAATGTATGTATGTAAGAAAATATTTTTTTTAAATATTATTCAAATGCTCGTTGGATGTGGTTGGGAACTAATGTATGAAAGTTTTATTTTCCAAGAACAATGAGTTTGGAGGTGGTGGGACGTAGCCAGTAAAATTTCTTTGCCGCGCCACATCATATATCGCGTAAGCCAACATGAAACACTACAACTTTGTGGTCTATTAAGTCTCAACACCTCAACAGCCTGTATTGGTACACTGCTGGACGCAGGCCTCCCCCTGATAAGCGCCTTATTGGCTTTTATCTCATGGGGGGTAATGCCTATAATCTCCATGATGCACTGCAGTAGGTATCGTTCAAGTCCCAAAAGTTGTCTAAAGATATTGTTATAGGCAACACGTATGCCATTTGATGCTATGAACACTCGGGATAAAATACCTATATAACACAAAAAAAAGTAAACGAAAATCGATTCATCCGTTTGGGTGCTACGATGCCACAGACAGACATGTTAAACTTATAACACCCCTCTTTTTTGCGTCGGGGGTTAAAAAGGAGAAGTCACCACGATCACGTTTCGTTAATAAAGTCAAATAGACTCACCCCTCTTAACTGAATGCATAGACATCTTAGTAATGTTCGTATTATGCCTACTTAATCATAAAGGTGTTTGAATTTTCTTTTTATATAATTTACGGATGCTGGATTCCATAGACTCATTTGTCGTCGTATCATCTTCTGGATAAACCCTAAAGACTCAACCTCAACCTCAACAGCCTGTATTGGTCCACTACTGGACGCAGGCCTCCCCCTGATATTAGCTTTTGTCACATGGGGGGGTAATGTCCATAATCCCCACGCTTGGATTGGGGATCGCAGTTCGGTGGTAGAATTGTTCTGCAGTGGGCGCTGCTGCCCGCCCCCGGTGTATATCCCTTAGTCGCCTCTTACGACACCCGCGGGAAGAGTTGGGGTGGTGCAAATTCCAAGCCGGCACACAGCTAAAAAATTATTGTAGCTTAGTAAGCTCCTATCTGATTTTTCCTTCCAGTAACTTAAAATATTCAGGCAAATCAAAGGTACACTTTGGCAAACGGCATGAACTTATGAGACATCTCGCAATCTCTGCTAGCCCAGTCTGTCTTATATGCCTTGTGTGTATTGAACATAGGAACGGCGGAAAAGAAACACAACTTACACTCTCAATACGCCAATGACATTATTTTTATCGCATTTCACAAAATTCGATAAGTAATACATCGAATTTTCCGATCACGAAGTTACTCAGCAGGTTCTCATGTTTCTTCATAATGTTAGACGCTGCTTTGAACAACATACATTAATATTTATACGTTTGCTTCACGGGGCTCTTCTAAAGATACTTCTAAGCTGTGATTCACTTCGCTGAGAACCAAAGAGTTTAAATTAGTTTTGGTAAGCGAGTTAGGGCGGCACATAGTAATTAAGAAATTTAGTTACTTTGGCATTAGTAGTATTAAATAAAATAAATAATGTTGGACAATTCACACAGCATTATCTAGCCCCAAGCTAAGCAGAGCTTGTGTTATGGGTACTAGATAACTGATAAACTTAATACAATACACTATATAGATAGATATTTTTTATTATACATAGAAAACATACAGAACCGCCTGAACAAATATCTGCAGATCGTACATACATTTGTCCCGAGGCGGGAATTGAACCCGCAACCTTCTGCGTTGCAGGTGGACCTTTGTCCCCCGCGCCACAGAGGTCGTCATAGAGGGACAATAAAGGATGAAGCAAATAAGGTACGTAGCTATAACCTCAAATATTTTCTACATTTCTATGTCACCAAAATAATATGGAATTTCTAGGCCGAATAAAGTTCTTAACATCCTTTGGAACATACATCCAAAGTATGAATACCTTGTCAGTGTCTATGACATAACAAGCTGGCAACATTGTTGCAGGCAACACATATTTCTGTTGTCTGTGGTCAGCCTCTTCTCTTACCCTCTATGGGTCGAACAACAACAATACAAAAAGTTTGCGAGTCTACCAAGTTTTTATTTATTTAGCCAAATCCATCCAACGCAAAACTTACGATAGCCATAAACTTCTACACACAGGTATAGGTAACCTCCGTGTGTTTGAAATTTGCATGATATAAATCCCTGTTACTCAAGCTTGCATTTTGAAGCTGGTAATGCACAGAGTTCCGGCAGCTTCCATAATATTACGGAAAGGAAATGTAGTGAGGCACTGAAGCATTTGAAATGCATTGTATTGAGCTGTCTAACATTTGGGGCACATAGCAACGAACTGTCTATTCAATGCTTGTTAAAAGAGAACAGCTTTCTGTTTAAGGCGCATACCCGACCCAAATCAGCTTTAACACCTATTTTATATCATTGTTATGATAAACGAATAAATTTTCAAAAATAGAATTTGCAGTTTGTGATGACTATAAGCTTTTTAAGCTTTCGCGATTTGTTAAGATAGTTAATGGTTTAATCGGGTATTTATCGTAGGGGAAATAATAACAAAAGGTACGCGATAAATATCCGATTAAACCATGAACTATATAATAAACTTATTAATAATAATTTTGTATAGTGTAGACAGAGACTCACTACACTTACACGACTTGCTCGCCATCGTGGCCAAAAAGAGCAACTTCGCATCTCTTCCTACAGTAGGTAAGTATACAAAATAAAACTTTTACAGAGGCATTAAAAATAAGCTTATGATAGGTATCACAAACTCCAAGTTCGATTTTTGAAAATGCCTTCGTTTGACATAATAATAAGATAAAACAGGTGGTGGCGCTGGTTTGTGTCGGGTGTGCGCCTTAAGTTTTTTCTTTGGACGCGTGCCTGACATGTTCATTTGAAATTTATTTTGCTTACGAAGATTTGGGAGTGAAAAATGCCTAATAACATTTCAAGATTGCGTTTTCTCGCTGTTCTTTACGGTGTTTTTATGCCGCCGTAACAAGGCCCGTCTTAATAAACTGCCGAATGACTTGTAGGCATGGTTCGTTTTCTTTCCAAATAACCCGTTTATTGACTCTAACCTTATTAGGGTTTTTTTCATGGAATGGGAAAACGAAGTGTCCGTTATGGCAGCGTACACATAATTATTTCACGTTTGTTGTATGCCAAAAAATAGTGCATAAATACAGCATAATTAGTGCAAAATTAAATAAATAGTGCCTCTTTGGTTTAAGAAGTAATGACCATTCATTTGATATCCCACTTGGTGAGGTAGCCCACCCCTTTGAAAATTATTCCCCCCCTTTTTGACCATGTTCCAAAAAATGTTCTTTTTACAAACTTCTCTATATTTTTCCTGTAAAATATAGGTTCATATCTATAAACGTTCCATACATTTTACATAAATCGCTCCGAAATCTTCGGAGATACGGGGGGGGGGGGGGATGGGTTTTTTTCGTCTTTTTTCGAAATATTTTAAAAGTATGACACCTACAAAAATTTCAAAAACTATTTTGAATTGTACAAACTGATACCTTTCATTTGATACCCCACATGACCCTGTAGGCTTTTAAAATTTCGGCATCACAATTTGTATGGAAAATATTCATTTTCATTTTTCATTTATTTTTCTTTAAATCTGTACAAGCGCATGAAATGTATTATTATTTTATATTTCAAGTTGATAGCTGCAGTAGTTGCTGAGTTATTAAGGAGGTAAAAAAGGACAGACAAAGCGAGACCATATGGGTTACAAAACCGATCTTCGATCTCGAAACCCTAAAAACGGCTTATTCTTATTATTGAGCAACGAAATTTACAGATAAAAATTGAGCATAAATAGCGCTCGAGCTATCTAAAATTTCATAATGATCGCTGATTGCTGAATGGAGATATTGAACAAGACTTTTGAATAACATTCCGAGCTGGCGTTATAGCAACGTACACATTAAACATTGTATTAGTTCTTATAGAAATGGAGCTTTTTTTATAAATGTTATATGTTAAATAATAGATTCAGGCGTTACTTTGCGGAAATCCATTGTATACTATAAGGAAACTAGTTGACGACTTACTTTTGATGAGTTTTTTCATTGTGTGGTTGGTGTGGTCTTTTCTTTCGTAAATTAAGTTAGGTAGGAGGGTAATTTACTTCATTTAATAAATTTAATTAAATTTAAATCTATTGTTTACTTTCTCTTATTGTAAGTAGGAATAATTTACTTAATTTAATTAATTTTAAGTCTATTGTTTACTATCTCTTATTGTAAGTAGGAACAATTTGTGGGAGGGCGGGCGGTACACACAAATCACATTTTGTTGAATCTTATCGGAAGGGGTTCTGCGCGGAATTGTTACTAAATATTGTTTCATCCTTATAGTAATGTTATATGTATAAATTGAGCGTGAAATAGCACCTCTGTCAGTATACTTTATGCAAATTCTTAATGCAACAATGTCGATGTGAAATCTAGGAACAAATGCATTGTGGTACAGTCGCACATAACAACTAATTTATTAGTGAAATTATACACCAAAAAGCAATAAAGGTAGGTGGTTAGAATAGGTAGTTTTGTTACTCTATGTGAGCATTTATGAGTATTATTACCTATATTTAGCTACTTATAAAGCTAAGCATTCAACAAAACCTTTGTTATTTTCATACACCCAAAGAGTTCTTATTCAATACTTTAAACTAGCCAAACTTGATGTGTAAACAAACCAGGAAACAAAAAAAAAACTATAACTCACTTGCTTGACAGATATGATTGTAAGCAAGATTTAATGAAGAAAGGATCTCCAATAGATAGTTATGTAAATTGCGAATAGAAAGACGCGGCAACAGATATAATTTTAGGTTAAGTAGGGGCGGTTTGTGTAAAAACAGATGTACATCTGTTTTGGCTGGAATTTAGGTAGGTACACTAATTTATTTTAAAACTCGCAAAATCATTAACTTACCTTTTGTATCTTGTACCAAGAAGCTCGTAAATCTGATAGACTTAGGCTGTTGTGCGCTCAACACATAGTACATTCTGTTTCCTGACTTGCTACTAAGGCTCATTACCTAAAAGCGGCTGAGTGTGCGTTCACCAATCAGCAAATGCAGCGTAGTGTTATAAATGACCTGCACTGCGGTTTTCAGCACCCGCCATCTGTTTCCATTTCAACATTTCTGTAAATATGATACCGCATTTTTGCGTCGCATCATATTCGTTCACATGAGTGGAAACTTAATCATCGCTTTGATCTTGTTTGTCTTTTGATCTGTGATCTCCCATTCGACATGTCCAGGGCATTTTTTATATCAAAATAGTGAACGAGTTTCAAAAGTAAGGTTTTTGATGTAAGTAATAAAGATTAACTCTTTATTTACAAGTGATAGTATTTAATTATTGAAGTAACTAGTAATAACCAGTGATTGGTGAAAATTTTGTCGTCGTGTTCCTCGTAACTAATAAAAAGTAACTCGTAATAAAACAATCTACGCTCCAATAAGCTTTTTACTGTACCGTTTCAGAAATATTTTTAATTACAGTTGAAATCACACCAAATAAAAGTTCGCAGAAATATTGTTATATGAATAAGAGTTAAAACCCTGTCAATATTAAAAACGATTTCAGTGTAAAACAATCGAATTGTGCATCAGAGCACGCGCGAGGTATTCGAGATTGCAAAGACTGTATAAATAGCTACCTGCCTTGTATAAATACAGACCGTTTCCGTTGGTACTGCAATATTAAACATTGGAACACATTGTCCTCTATAAAGACTGAAATAAGTAGGTAATTATATTGATGCAAATGTTATTTAAGTCGGCAGGTTATCACATGATCTCTATAATTAAAAAGAACTATACCTATTTCCTTAAAATAAAAGACGCAACGAAAAGGCAGAGTGCTCAGAATGCTGGCAGCATAGCTACGTTGAATGGCAATGCTCGTGGACCTATACGAGCCGACCGACTTACAACATAATAATTTTCTTTCAGCAAACTTTAGTTAGGTATATGAGAGTCGATTTTCTGTTACATTATAAATTGTGCGATCTAAATAAAATAATCAGCAGTCGTCGCCGGTTTTATGTTTTTCTTTTTCAAACTTCTGTCAATATTGTTATACATTACATTTTTGACGGAAGTTTTCGTAGATTAAAGGTTAAAGTTAACCGAAGAAGGTGCTTATTGTACGATTATTTTTTGGTGAATACAAGCCTAGAACACTTTCTTAGTATTAGGTTTCAACCAAAAACAATAGAGTCTGCAAAAACAACATTCATTTGCTGATTTGCTGACAAATCCACCGTCAACAGTCACCTTTCAAACTAACTACAGGACTTCAATTGACTTCAAAGAAATCAATAAGCATATTCATGAAGTTCATTGACTTTTATTTACCTATCTTGATCGTTGAAGAGGAATGTTAGATATTTGATATTGGGCACATAATGGATTTTTTCACAAAGGATTCTCGTGCCAAGCATACCGCGAGTGAGTGCAAGTCATATTTGATGTCTTTGACCTTGTAGTGATAGGGCGACACTTATTTTTAATGCTTTTTTCTAAATTAACTAATATCCGACGCTTCAAAAGGTATCGATTATGCATGGATAGTCAATATGGATTCTTAGTTCCTTTACATAAATAGAAAATTATTCATAATGCCGATTTACATGTCAATAACTTTGAACTTAAGTGTACAAAGCGTACTGATACAAGTTTTTAAATAACTATAAATTACACATAGAGACAATACAGTAATATTTAATTAAATAAACATGAATAAATTATTAAAAGTCCAACAAGAATTTAAGTTAAAAAATAATAGAAATTTATAATCTTAGTCTTTTTATCCTCGGGTAGTTCCCCTACGGGTACATATTATGTAGGTATTTGATATTCACCAAGGCAGCTTTAAGAAGACTTGTGTTTTTAAAGCGTAATCTAATGTAAAAGCTGGAACATAATTATTTTGTTAGCGGAGGAGGGCGCTGACTCTGATACACAGTTTTTAACATTTGCGGTAGTCAGGCCAAAATTTTACTCTATACGATTTGTTTTGTTCCAAATAAAGATGTATCTACGCAAAAACTGTTCGTAGAACAGTCAGGCTGTTAAGTTGACAAGTAATATAAGTTGTAGTACCTAGTACATACCTTGAGGTAGGTAGGTAACTGAAACTTAAAACATTGTCAGGGAGTTCACAAAGTAACTGAGTCCTATTTATTATAGATAATTTAATTTTGATAAATTTTCCATTTTGTTTAAGTATACATGTAACTAGATCTTTTCCATCGTCGAAATCAAATTCCCAATAAATTTACTTAACAGCGTGGCCGCCGCAAGAAAGTACCTTAAAATATACAATGTACATAATGTCACCTTCATTTAATTTTAATTAATTTTCCATTACATCTTTTCCTCCGCTTAAATGTAATTATATTCGACTACCCTGTATATTTAGCTCGTACGCTCTGCCATACCCTTATTTCAGAACAATGCTTTTTGCAATGAACCTCACTTCAGATTCGTGTTCGCGCCCAAGGCTCTCTCATATCATTGAATGATAATTATGACATTTGTTATATCAGTTTGTACGAAGGCTTGTTGAGAAGGGTTGGGGTAAAAATGTCACTGGACCATTTTTTGTACTAGTTGTAAGTTCCATACTTTGAGGGTAAAAATGTCACCGACGAATAAAATTTTAATTTTTATGGGTAAATTCGTCATCGGTTCTTCCATCGTGGATTTTGTACAGTCAGCATGATACTCACGAGATTGTAGATTGCATTAGATTTCAAATATTTATATTTGTATTGCTGATTTCTTCCTTTATTTTGATAAGTTGTTTTATTTTCTTTGATTTTTGACATTACTTGATGGCGGCGTAATGGTGAAGAATGAAAGGGGTTGACAGACGGACTGACGAACAACAATGTGATACTATAAGGGTCTTTTTTTACTTTTCAGGAACCCTAAAAAGGAACAAATGTCCACTTTGAAATATTTTACCCCGAACGGATTTGAATGAGAGTTCTCAGAAAACTAAGGGCTAAGGGTTTTCTCTTTCACTTTTTATTATGATTCAAAAGAGATTGTATCCTTTTGTAAGGGTTGAAAAAAAAACGCAACTTACATAATGTTCCTTTAAAGCACTTTATTTATTTAGTTATTTTTGTTCAATCTTATCTCTGTCAAAGAGCTTTGTAAAATTTTAATTTTGTTCGAAAAAGGGTTATTATTTGAATTTTTACCAGCAAAATGCTGAGCGAAACAGTTTTCTAAAAAGTTTTGCTCGTCTACGCGGTTACTGTGGCTAAGCGCGGTTTACACAAAAGATTGCAAATGTCAGTTCCACGATTATTATAAAAGTTTTTTCATATACGAGTACGAAACTTTTTAGGAAGCCGTGTGAAATAAACTGAGGATGGCCCGCGTGTCTTTTACTGCTTTTGTTGTATAAAAACTACTACAAAAGTTCATTATAGCATAGGTACATCAAGAAATTATTGAGTTTATATAAAACCAGCCAAGTGCGAGTTAGCTCGCATACAGAGGGTATCGTAAAAAAGGTATTTTTTGATGGATCGAAAAAAAGCAAAAAGCCATTATGACGCGTTCACCCATCCAAGTAATGACCGCGCCTGACGTTGCTTAACTTCGGTGATCGGTAGATTTGACCTTGGCCCTCTTAATTAATAATAATAATAATAATGCTGGACAATTCACACAGCATTATCTAGCCCTTTATTTTAATTATTTGTTAATTATATATTTTTTGTTTGTTGATAAAGTGGCCATACACAACCTGTCAAAATTTCAATTGTCTACCTGTTTCGGTTCAAGAGAATCATCCTTGACAAAAGTAGAGCAACTACACCCAAAAAACACGTTTTTTTTGTATGGGAGCCCCATTTATTTTATTTTTAAGGCGGCAAATAAATACGTTGGTATTGTGAAAATTTCAACTGTCTACCTTTTATGGTTCCTGAGATAAAGCCTGCTGACAGAACAGACGGACAGACAACGGAGGCTTAGTAATAAGGTTTAGTTGAAACCCGTGGGGTTTGGAACCCTAAAAAAAGCACTGAGAAACTGAGAAGTAGGTATTTGAAGAGGTCCTAGACTGGTAACATCGGTAAAAATATCCATGTCACAGGTAATAATATAAGTAATGACTAATAAAAATTTGTTTAGAAAAAGTTAGATCTTACATAATGAAAACTATTGGTAATAGGTATATTTTATGACTCAATGCTTATTCAACCATAATAAATATCAAACACCGTAATCGAGTTTTATATTTATTCCTACGCTGCATTGCATGTTATAGAGGTCACATCAAGGAAGATATTATAGGGTAGAGAAATTGGGATAAATACAATTACACGGTACATAGAATTTTATCGAATATATGCCAATCCGTTCCGCATGACTTGGCTACGTCATGTGTGAGCAGAGCACTTGTCCTTTGATATTTTGCGTGACAAGTACTTGAAGGTATCATTTGTTGGGAAAATTAAGTATTACCTATCCACTAATTTCTGTATTGTCCACGTACCTTACAAGGCGGTCAACGCATCGGTCTACAGGGGTATGACACGACGACTTGGAGCAAGTAGCAGGAAAATGTTGGATGCGGCCGGCCAATTTGGCGGTCTTTGCTCCCGAGGCCTAGCCTATGTCCACCAGTGGTCTCATGTCTTTCGGTGTTCAACATTGAAATTTAAAGTAAATCAATCAACATAAAGTCTTCTGTCCGTTTATAGTGACAAAATAAACATCTAGGATCGAATAAAAATCATCATCATCAACCTTAACCGCGCTTCACAATATTCACAACGCCATTGGTTGGTTCTACAATAATGAAGCACTGGTGGCTTCGAACAAGAGAATAAGCACCCATCACTTATCAACATCGTTGCTTAAATAAGTACCTATATCAATTAATGCTAGCTGAAACATAAAAGACAGATAAAAAAAACTGGACGTAAAAAAATTTACTTTTCATAATTGAATAGCAAAATGCTGAACATCAACGAGACAAAACTCTTAGGTCTTCTTTCATCCTTTTTTCTAGGAACCCTTCAAGTACCAAAGTAATATCTTTCCTTAGTAATAAAGTACTACCAGTAGGCAGAACCTAGTAGGTACTTGGTAGACTTCATAATGATATCATGATAAATAACTCACCTGCTCTGTGCTCAAATGAAATTACTTCCAAAACTGGGCAAAACTTTTGAAAATCCTTCGCTAGTACCAAGTACAACCGAAGTACCAACTTTGTTCTACAACAAAAGAAATCAAAAGACTGATAATTATTGTGATTTCTTACTTTTTACCGTTGTTGTAACGATTCATGACTAACCTTTACAAATTTTTGATAAAATTTAATTGAAAAACAAACGCCTATCTACACATCTTCATACAACTTGCTTTTTATAATTTACGACTAATAACGTTGTGTTTATTTATTTATGGATAAAGTATTTCAAACAATAATCTCACTATTTATCTATAGGCTCCGGAATCAGTCGGATCGCACGTACAGTTATCCACAGGTAAATCCATCAAATAGCAAATACAAAGCCCAATGAAACAAGAAAACAAATCCTAACGCTTTATCTCAAACAAATTTTGTGATGACAGTAATTCTTTTACCTTTGACCAAACTTTTTTAAAACGCCTCATCGTCTTCAAAAAAGTGAAAATCCCCTTCGAACTCAAAAGCATAATTACAAATCGTGGATCGAGAAAATCACACTTTTCTGCACGATATCCTACTAATATTATAAAGCTGAAAGTTTATGATATCTGAATTTTTGTTACCTAGGATCTCCAAAAGTACTGAACAGATCAAAATGAAATTTGGCGTACGTTTAGAGCAAAGGTTAAGTTAGATAATAAAATAATTAAAATACGCGTACGAAAGCCGCGGGTAGAAGCTGATATACATCTATACCAAATAGATAATAAACAACGTATTTAGCGGATTTTACGAGTAAAAGGAGTCAAGGTTTACCATGACTCTATCAACATTTAACAGAACCATACAACCTACTTATTTACATGATGATAATGCTCATCAAAAGTTTCACATCCAACCGATCTACAATCCGCCTCTGCCAAAAGAAAAGAAGAAATTAAGTACATTACGCAGAACTAATAAGACAACGCGCGAAGTATTTCCATGGAATAAAATTGTATTACGATCAAATTAAAATTGGCAGTTCCTCTGAAAAAGCTTAACCTACACAATCAGCATCCAAATTAACAGAGATTCAATGAAGAGACGAGCGCGCACCGCTAGTTCAGTTGATCGCGAGCTCTCGATGTGGTAGTACCTCACGCCCCGCGTCAAACCTTATCGAGAATTCATAAACTTGTGTTAGCTTGTGTCAAGTTATCTTCAACAAAACAAGTTTTAAAATTTTAGGGGAATACCTGCTGGGTTGTGAATTTGATAGCCAGTTTTGTTTTTACTAAAGTTTCAAAGTTTTCAATTGAAAAGAACGAGAATGTTTCTTCTGGTTGCAGGGCTCGTATTCGTTGCTAGTAAGTTAAATGTTTTAGTTAAATGGTTACTCTGATAACATAAAAGTAGAAGGAACAAAAAAAACCTTATTGACAATAATATTTCATTGATAAAATATATATTTATGCCTGACTTGGGCCTCAAGTTTTCACTTGTATGTCCTTAGATTTAATTTTTCGCAAACGGCCTGTAAAATGTAGCTAGAAACCTTAAATAAACTCGAACTAGTTTATTGAATCAGGTCAATAATAATATCAAAATTGCTTTAGCATAAATACCTTAAATTGTTGCTTTAATTTAATAAAGAGTCACAGATAACCATATACCTAGAGAAACGCGAAAAACGTTAACCGCCTCGTGGGTTTTAATGAAAACAAAAGAAAACGATTAAGGTTGTTTCGAAAAACCTATTTTTTTTCTTTAGCTATTGTTCGACATGTACCACTTCTTAACATATTACTGAATGCATTACAGGCAATTTTAAAAGTCAGCTATTTGAAATGCCTGTGCACCTTTTCATCTTTCGAAGAAAAGGTGAAAAGTAAAAGCAACTTATTTTTGTAGCATGGTAATTTCATACTGTAAGAAAACATTGTTCTGTTTCAATTCTGTTCCAATTGATTTTCTTTCTGAAGCAAACACTTTTTATTTATCGCCAATCAATTATGGAAATAAATCATTTTTATCATCCTATTTAATGGCATAATATCGTTAAGATGGGACTAAATTGTATCAATGTGATGTGGCAAAAGTAACGATCTCTGGCTTTACTATCAGATTTTTATGTCTTCGTTTATTGATGAGTAATTTTTCTGAGGTCGTAATTTTTTCTAAGTACCTACAAGGATAGCTTTTGCACTCGGCTTTCCACGCACAAAATTGGATAAGGTTAATACAATTCAGTTAAAAAGAAGAAGGAAATACAGGAGAAAATAAGAATTTCTAATTGAAAGGCTTTATGTGATCACTAGCTTCTGTCTGCGCCTTTGCATGCGTTTTTTGGAATAAAAAGAAAAGTAATAATAAATTAATATCATTTTGAATTGAATCGTAATTGAACCTGTGTAACTGTGTAATAAAAATATTATTCCTGTACGAGTATAATAAATAAAAAAATTAGAAAAACAAGTGATATAAAAAAGATATCGACTACTCTGAGGGTTTGCCTACTCTGTTTGAAGCCGATTTCTGAAGGTAGAACCCAGCCTGTCGATGGATGTGGTTCACGTCTACTGCACCTTTTATCGCCCCTTCGATGGTGTTGAAGCTTTGATTGTACTGGTTCCTTGATATTGCCTTTGCTGCCTCAGAGTTCTGATCGTCTGCCAAAGATTATAGTTGCATACGGGCATCTGCATTCTTTGTTCGCTTTGAAGACGTGGCCAAAAATATGAAAACTGAGCACAGGCTACAAATATTGACATAACACAAACTCTGCTTACCTTGGGGCTAGATAATGCTGTGTGAATTGTCCAGCATTATCTATTTACTTTATTTATTGAAAACTAGCTTCTGTCCGCAATTACACTGAAAAAATTTGTTTTTTACATTGATTAAGATCTTGTCTAATATGATCTGATCACGCACATGAATCCATATGAGCCTGATAAGATCTTGTCTTCTGTGACTATGAGAACTTAGTTAAATCGTAATAGCTCCTTCTACCAAGTAATGAAGTGGCCTTTTAAGTGTAGTTATTTAATTTAATTCAGATATTAAATGCAACAAAGGTGTTTGCTTACCCCGTGCAAATAAATGTTTAATATGACAAAGTGAATATTTATTTTGACTTAGAGCTTTGATATGTCAATGATGTGCCTATGTTTTGTTTTAAACAAATTCGATATGTTGCAGCTACCATGCATTCTTGTTGAGATATTGATCATTCCAACTATTTTGACGCCAAGATAATATGCGTCTTAGTTGGACTATATTTTTTTCAGTGTAGCCCCTGTATAATGTCCCAACTACAATGATCATGTATGGATGATGCCGACATGATTTAATTAATTAAAGAAGGGCCTGTTCTGAAGCTATCTCTAGACTCAGACCAAGCAAAGGTAAAGAATAAAGAGTAGTTCGATGTAAGATATATATAGAATATATAGAAAATTCTTTATTGCATACTTATCGATAGAAACAATACAACAAAACAGCATAAGTAGCAGGAAGTACTCATTCTATGCAATCAAACTTATTGAACTTTGCAATATCACTTGGGATATGTCGGTACGTCTATTCAATAACGCTTGAAATTTGTAAGGAATCTGGCGCGACTGGAAAATGGCGCACCAATGCTTGAAGTAAAATACCTACAGGTTGGCAGATTGATCAATAGAAAACACTTTGTACAGAGTATCACACGATAGGTAGAATCAATGAACTAGGTCATAGGCAGATTTACCAATTCAAACATATATTCTTGCACCAATTTGCTTACCTACGTATTATTATACAATTACTTACGAATATTAAATCAGTGCCAACTAGCACTCGGGGGTTTAATTCGTACTTTATTTTCCCTCTAACTATTAGTTAATATTAACTTAACTTATAATTGTAGGAACCCCTACACACTTTATTGTTTCACACGAAAACAGAAAATAATACAATACAAATGCTAAGAGTAGAGGAGGTATAAATAAAGGTATAGATGCATAAAGGGGGCCTTAACGCTTTGAGCGATCTCTTCCAGATATATGCTCTTTCGCGATCAGAATGGGATGGAACCATTTAGACCTGAAAAAAGCGGTAGATCATTTCCTATGGCAAGGTATCGTTATGAGAAATTGCGAATCGTATGAGAAAGTAGCTGCGCCCCGCGTAGTTACCCGCGGTGAATTTGATTGGTTAGTTTCACGTTTTTCTGCGACATTTTTTCCTTCCTCAGACTTCATGGAAGATTAAAAAATAATATTTGTTAAATTGATCCAGTCGTTCTCGAGATTTGCGCGTAACAACACATTTAGCGATTCGTTTTTATTAATATGATGTGAAGTAAAATATATTATACTCGTAATAATTTGACAAGGTTACGTCCCAGTCTCTTCGTGTGCGTATTTTATTTACTTACGTATACGTACGTCCGTCGTACCAGCTATTAAAAGTAAAATAACTTATAATGGTATATTTACCTTGAAATGTGTTTTTTGGTGGCTTTTCACATGTCCTGGGCGCCGGGAAGCCGGTGCCGGGTTCGCGGGGCCGAATTGTATGCAAATTATACCGGTACGTGTGAAAGCTATCATACAAGCCCATACACCGCCGGGTACCCGGTACACGGAAATCGGGACGTATGAAAATGCACTTGATCTTTCCCAATTTTCGTTTTTGAAGGTAGGTAAGTTATAATTAGGTAAAAAAAATATTTATTAATAAATAAATATAGGCATCACATAATAAGCCACATTCTATAGTAAAATCACGGGCTTGTAATAAAATATCAGGAGTCGGTTAAATGTGTTATTGAATAGTTTTCACAACCAAACAATAGGTACCTTAGCTTCTATGAAATGTACGAACAAAAGTGGTAGGTATAACAATGAATACAATATTACCTGCCATTTCACAATACTGCAAATTGCAAGCATCGAACAGGCTTAATTCGATAATGGAAAAACAATGGCCAGATTAATTGAAAACTATAAAAAATCGGACTTGGTTCTCGTTTTATCTTTTTTTCACCAAATGAGAATGCGAAGACCTACAATATGTACTATGTAGCTAAAACATATACGAGATTAGATAAGTATTTAGAAAAATCATTTATCAAATTGCTTTGTCCATTTTGATGCTTGGAAGTAAAGAAGAGTGTGAAATTAAACCTCAAAACAGAAGAAATTTCGCATGTCCATGATAAAACAAATAAAACGTCAAGTACCGGCGTCGTCTGTCAAAATCATTAACCATGTCTGCGTCTTGTGCGTGCGCCGTGCACCCCGTGCATTTGGAACGCAATTGGGTGCCACGAAAAGGGTGTACTATGCCAAATGGGGGTTATTGAGGACCCCGAGGCGATCTACTTGTGAATAACGATTTTTTTTTAATTTCAAATGTTTTTTATTTACTACTTATGCAAAAAATAAAGTTTGTTCCTATTCGTTCTTTTACACGTATTCTTGCATTATTTAACGTTACAAAATTTTTAAGAAATTTTTATTGCTTGTTTTTTCAGCAAAACCTGTAAAGTTCATTAAAATGTTAATCCTTTGAAATTGTAAAATAATGATAACAATGAAACAAAGAATACACGTAAAAGAAAAAGAATGTGAAGAAAAAACGTCTCTAATATTTTTCACAAAATTAAAAAAAAATGTGCGTAATTCTAAAAATCGACCAACAAAAGTTGACCCTCTCGATGTCTATAATCACCCCTTTCGGCTTAATACACCCTTTCCGTGACACCCTGTATATTCTCTGCTCACGCCTCGCAGTCACAGGTAAAACAATGGTATGGTTTGCTTGTCAACATTTACAGTATTTGGAGACTAGAGTCATAGAATTTCACGTCCTTTGTGGCGCAGTCTTGTGTCGGGCTGGCATCGTACGTTTGTGTTGTGTACCTACGCAAGGTTCTATATGGGTATGTGTGCGAGGTCTCTGTGGAATTACAAAGCCGTTGTGTCGTATCGTGTCGGTCAAATAAAGAATGTAGCTGTCGGTGCAGTGTCGTTGGCCGGGCCGGCCAATAACGAAATACCCAATGGCTACGTCCATTTGAACTCAAAGATACAATCTAAATGAAATAAAGCAAGATAGGTTAGTATAGGCCGTGTGGTGCTAGCTTAGAATTTGCACCAACTCTTCCCGCGGGTGTCGTAAGAGGCGACTAAGGGATATCAACCGGGAGCGGTCAGCAGCGTCCCCTGCAGAACAATTTTACCACCAAACTACGATCCCCAACCCGCATGCCCAACGTAGGAATTATGGGCACTATCCCCATGTTACAAACGCCAATAAGGCGAGTTTATCAGGGGAGGCCTGCGTCCAGCATTGGAACTTAGGCTGCAGATGTGATGTGAGGTATACCGTATATACTAATATACGTTACAATCCAAACTGGATATATCTTCCATGCTATTTATTTTTAACGGTTTCCTGGCGTTATATCGTCTGATCCTTGGGTTTCTTTATTCGTGTTTTTAGTATCACGAGGGAAGGTTTTATAGTAAATACCGTTACCATTTGGGACGATTCGTTGGGAGGAATCGTAAAAATGTTTCTAACAATAGCAAAAGCTTTGTCAATTTGTGTCGGCTTTAACTTGTGATCTAGTGAAACATGAGTTCTTTTACGGAATATGATAATCAGGCATCAGAATCAAGTGAGACTTTGCTTTTAATGTTGTTCTTATGATGGCGATGGGTCTACTTCAAAAGTCACTAAGAGAGCTTTTCTTCATTTGCCTTTTGATAATTAATTCATGTGCGAATGAATCGTTCCAAAATGTTTTAAGTGGAGGCAATAGTTTAGCTCAAGTTAGCGTCAAAGGTGTGAAACTACAAAGAATCAATGCATAATGAGTATTTTTGTGAAAACCTGAGTCAATTGATTTATGTTCATCACAAGTGCTACGCCGTAGCAAGAGCTACGAGATTGCGTTTACCGTAGCACCATCGTAGCACTGTGTAGCCGTCACGGCTGGGCGGCGTAGCTGGTATAGCTTATTGACATGGCCAAATTATTAGCCTGTTTTGAGAACATTCCAGTGTTATTTCGAGTACCTACCTACCCAATAAAATGTATACATAAAATTCCTACAAATATAACGAAGAATTATGACGACCTCCGTGGCGCAGCGGGCGAAGGTCCGCCTGCGACGCAGGAGGTTGCGGGTTCGATTCCCGCCTCGGAACAAATTTGTGTACGATCTGCAAAAATTTGTTCCGTTGGTCTGGGTGTTTTCTATGTATAATAAAAATATCTATCTATGTAGTATATTGTATTAAGTATATCAGTTATCTAGTACCCATAACACAAGCTCTGCTTAGCTTGGGGCTAGATAATGCTGTGTGAATTGTCCAGCATTAAAAAAAAAAAAAAAAAAAAAAAAATATGTAAATACTAGTTTGTTTCCGGCTTCGCACGCATTTTTTCTATGGAAACGTTTAAAGGTGATTTCTATCCCATGGGAACTGATTTATGGGATAAAAAGTAGCCTATGTTTGATTCCAGGATTAGAATCACCTGTATGCAATTAATAAATTATAAAATTTCAGCCCGATCCGTTCAGTAGTTTTGGCGTGAAGAGGTAACAAACATCCATCCATCCATCCATCCAGTGTGATAGCGTGATGTGTTATAGTGATATTTATGATTCATAAATAAATTTGCAAAAAGTTTTATTTTGATTAAAAAAAAAAACTAAAAACTGGCTTCCAATTCCTTAATATTTACACTGTTTTGTTAAGTTTTGCGGGACAAATGGTACTATTGCCACGAGAATAATTTATAGGACAATTTTGTGATCATTCTCTATACAATAGCAAAATAAAGATCAAAATCGGTTGATAATTAACAAATTAATCGGCAAACATACCTAAAAAAACATCCATACATCCGAAAATAGAAGCTCCTTCTATTTTAAAGTAGTTATAAAAATATAAAAACCGTTCTTTTTAAACATACTTGAAAAAGGCTCGAACTATGCAATTACTCTGCATCTCAAATATTATTCAAAAGATATTTAAATTAGTTGTAAGGTCTGGCGTTCAAGGAACTGAAATATTTTAATTAGCATCTGCAAGACAGAACCAATAAAAATGCAGACTTCCTATCCTTTAGCGAACAAGGAAGTAAAATAAATCGTGCTGCTTTCTATTATCTGAAGATTCAAGTCTAATTTGGTTCATATATACCTGAATAGACGTGCCGAACCAATAATGTTTGTGTAATCTAACCCAGCCAGTACTAATAGTTCGAAGAGTACTTTGATCTCTGAACCAATAACTCTCCGATAATTGATCCGATTTACAGATGAGGTCTAGTCAGCAGTGGACGTATACCAGCTGATGATAATAATGATGACGATATATTTGATGAAACTTTAAAAATACAGAGCTAACATTTATACGATTAGATTTATAGGTTTTTATTTGTGAATTTAAAGAGATATTTAGGCCATTTTCTGATTAGTCGGTAAGTTTTCGGTGCGACATCAGCTCGGTATACGCGGTACTGAAACCTTCCTGATTAAGCGGTAAGTGCGTTACAGTTTCGGTGCTGCACGTGTTATCCAACATTTTACCGAGCCGGACGAAACAAATGAAAGTATTTTCACCACTCGAACTTAAGGCCCTTTTCACATGCCTATAAGATAAATGTACTTATAATAAAAAAAGTATATAGCCTTTTTCCTATAGGAATGGCATAGGTACCCCGCGCTCGCCATGCCGTGTTGCGCTCGTGTTCATGTAAACGATTTATGTAAAATACAAGTCAATTCATAATTGTATAGACGGTTGCCACGTCAAAAATATATTTATAGTGGATAAACACGGGCGACACACGGTCACGGAACGGTCTTACATGCCGTAAGAATGTGAAAAGGGCCGAAGACGGCCTATTTCATTAAGTCATAAGTGGCTCTGCATAATATTTTGCAGACAAGTGCGAAAGTGCAGGCGGCGCGGTAAGCTTTCGACATCCGAGCATACTGATGTCGTACCAAAACCTTACCTTACCGACTAATCAGAAAACGGCCTTAGTTATGTTGCAATAAGTATTTGTCGTGGATAGCTCTTGTATTTATGATCCAATTTCCCTGAAGTTTATACTCATCATAAAAAAATCTATTTCTGTTAATTCTATTCTATTTTGATGTAAACGATTCAAATTTATATTAGAAATCGTATCAAACGATCGGAAAGTCTCAAACTTGTGATACAATTTCTTTAGTTGTTCCGCGTCGGAAACACCTAAAGAAATTGTATAACGAAAGCTCTTCTGTAATGTGAAAATAAAACTAACGTAGTAATGTAACAGTTCAGATTCGAGCATTATGAGGAAAACCGAGCATTTAGTCGTACGTCAGTGAGGCAGTAATGTAACTTGATGCGGAAATCAAATTTTTCAACCGACGAAAAACGGAAGAGTTTCTCAAGTCGACACGCATTTTTTTTAACGTACATAATGACCACGCATAACTTTTTACAGAGTAGTCCGATTTTCATAATTCTTTTTTAATTGGATAGGGTTTACCTTGATGTGTCAATGAGACTCGAATTTTAACTAGATGTCGCCACTAGAAGAATTTGAAGCCGGTTTATCGTTTTTTAAAACACGCCAAATTATTATTGTTCGTGACAACAGACAAATATTTTCTACTATACGTCGCTGGATCGTTCAACTTGCTACGAGACCGTCGCTTGGTCCATCAAATACCTAGCTAGTGGATAGTATTTCACTCCAATTACGTCTTACTAGATGGGTAATGCAAAGCAAAGCCCTACCTTAACATCTTAATAAAGTAATAAACCAATCTTGAAAGCTTTATTGTTCCCATTGCTAAGCCCTTGTCCATTCCCGCGGGATGATTAAATTCACTGCGGGCACACCGCGGGCGCTCCTAGTATAAATAAATCCTTAAGTATCAGCTTTGCATTTTTATAGAAATCTGGCGCAGTTCTTCAAAGGTAGAGTAAAATAACACCATCAAGTGCTTCCGACATAAAAAGTTTATGGATGGATGAGAGATCACACAGTTCATGAAAAAAACGTACCATTCTAACGAACAGTCAGTGGAAATCCAATTTAAAATCTGAATTGCGGATTCGTAAAATTCCAATAGAACGAGCAGAACTTAAGAGGGCGCATTGCGCGCCATTTTGTGAAAAGGATAGGCATAAGATTTCGCGTTCATAGGAGCGGGACAGAGCATGCGTTTTTGGAACGGCGTAAGCACATAAATATTTTCATTTATTTACAAGAAAACTATACAACTTATGAAGAAACTGTATTATGGAACTAAAGATTTAGTAATAACTTACGAATCAAAACAAAAATCTTTTCTATAGACCGCAGGGTTCCTGAGATCTCGACCAAATTAGGTGCAATATAATGCACTTTGTTGATTGTTTTATCGTAATTTTTTTCACAATCGTGTTTTCAATTTTAGGGAACCAAAGAAACAATGTTGAATTTTATGTAATTTGAGTTTTTTTACTACGGAAATCTAGGCCTAGTTGACAACCAAACTAGGTTCGCCCCTATGCATCAACTCTTTTAACTAGACATAATTAAGAAAAAAATATTAAAAATTATTTATTAATTTATATTGATAAAGCCCCGCACTGCAGTTTTAATGTTAGTTACATATTCTAAAGCAGGCGCGATTGTCGCCAGCACTTGCACTGTCTCTATCTCACTCAGTCATGCTACCTGCGTAAACACCTTGGAACAAACATGACCATGACAAAAAATTCCCGGGACAGAATATAATAGGCTTTTGGCAGAATCATACGGCAACTTTGTCCTTTCAATTACCGCAAGTCCCATCAGTGGAGGCTCTTGGACCAAGTTCCATACAATTTTGCTCATTGTCCTTTAATATAATAATATATTTCCAAAAACCCAAAATATATTCTTAACAAGGTTAGAAGCCTTAATTCACAAAGAAAATTACAATAAAATAATAGAAATAAATTAGAACATTTTTTTAGTATTTATAATTGAAACAATTGAGCTAACTGCAGACTGTTGCAAACAATCTACAGGTAGCTCAACTGATCCATATACCAGTCGGAAACGTCCCCAAGACGTTGGCTGCATTGCTCCGCTGTATATTGTCAATAAAACAAAATAAACAAAATAATTATTAAACAAAATATATTATCAATTCAACCCACACTAAAATTAATACAGCCACAGCATATTATGTCACTCACTGACGTATTATCGTCAAGGCTCAGCTCAACAGCCCGCTTCACATCATATAAACGAACTATTGAGACATAAAATGCTCAGTGGTTCGGTCAATTGGGCTAATACCCGACACAGCGATTCATATGTTACGTTACAGATTCTGTCTGCATTGTTTACTCATATCGCCAATCTTACGTTGAAAATTGATTTATGATTGTACAATTTAATTGTGGTTTGTGGGGCCTCATATAACCAAGCTTCAATTACTCTTAATCTTATCAAATTCCACGAAAATTATGTATATGATCTCAGGTTATTGTCAATTGATTTGTGAAAGGCACGAATAGATCTATTTCAACCCACAAGCAGGGCGATATTTGCTTAAATAATCATTTAAAATTCAGAAGTAGGTACTTTGATATACTGGACGTAAACGATTGGAAATACGGATCATAATATTTGGAAGTGGTAAGTATATTTCAGATGTAGATCATCGTAGGTAAATATGCTGCATGCATATTTACCTACGCTCCTAACGGGCGCCGCCGCCGGGGCGAGACAATATCTACCTACCTACCTAAACAATAAATGTCAATTCTAGGGCTTTGCTTACCTTAGGGCAAGGTGATGCTGTGTGGATATGTCAACTAGCATATTTGCCCAACATTATGATAAAAGCCAAAAAGGTGCGTATCAGGGGGGGCTTGCGTCCATTAATGGACAAGTGTATGTAGTAGATGTATAACATTTTACGATGCATCTTCATCAGCGCTGATTTAATTGTTAGTGTGACCAATGAAATAGCGTAATATGTATGAGAAAATAAGAAGATATGTGCATTATATTAGAAATTACCATATATCTGCGGTATGTGTAAATACATTTTACCAACAAGCGGGATAAAAGTAATATCTAGAACCTCGGATGTGATTAGCTCCAACGTCTAACAATTTGCGGTAATGGTCGCTTACGACCGTCGTTACTTGAGACTAGAGTTTATTGGATAGCTGGCACGAGTGCCGAATATTAGGCACTGGTTCATCTCGTGCTACGTCATCAACAGGTTATTCTTTCATTATGAATGTGAGTGAGTTAATTACCAGCCTTGTTTCTGATGGAAGAACATCGTTATCATCATAGTTTCATTCCGTACCGAGGGATATCATCAGAGCGAGATGCGTTATATTCGAAGTCGTTGGTTGCTAGAAGTATTTTTTTGAATAACTATATCATTGGGTATATAGGCTATAAAGTGAGTCCTCGAGTAAAATCCGAAGACATTTAATGAAATTATTGAAACTGAGCTTAGCTTAGTTTTAAAAGAAATGGAGTTGATTGATGATGTCCTCCTAGCGGAATTTCGACCACGGCGGCCAGTCTCATCGGAGACTAGCCGGATGCGCAGGGAATATTATATTGCACAAGTGTGTGCGCAAACACAGGTGCACTCTCTATTCCCTCATTCTCATAATCCGATGGAACGGCAGACCGACACGACTGGGGAGAGGTGAAGCGCAGAACCAACGGTTTAACGTGCTCTCCGAGGCACGGGGGTGGAACTCCGCCAACTTCCAGACTCAGGGCTGCTATTGTGATTTTTTTTTTGCTAGAAAAACCCCAATAACAACTATTGCCCCGACCCGGGATTTGAACCCTGGATCCTATCATCAGCGGTTGAACAAGCTGACCGTTAGACCAACCAGGCAGTCGGTGAGTGCGGAGTTGATGATATTATATGTTTGAGCGGGACAAGATTATGTAGGTTGTTATCATATCGTCACCTGCGGGTAAGAACTTCGTCCCTTATTGATTTGCAAACATACGAATTTGAATATCCATTCACTTTTTCAATTTGCTAGCTGAATCTCAACATCCGTGATCCAAAAAGTTTTATACGGCGTCAGTTACCGTTTGTACCGTTATAAGGAAAAACCGCGAGTTAACTTACATTTTCGACTTTATTATATTTTTCATGAAATAGGTAGTAATATGGGAATAATAACAGTTTTCAGAGGGTCTCGTAAACCTAATTAACGTCGGGAAGGAAAGGACTGATGAAATAAATTGTTTAAATACTTACTTACATTTCACAAGTAAATGAAATGAGGGGTTCACGTGTTAGTTTACCTGAAAGTAACAGGTAAAACGGATTGCGTAGGGAAAAAACTCTATTAACATAAACAGTTTCTTGAGTAAAAACTCTACGCAATCCTCTTTACCTGTTAATACCTACTGGCGTTTATTCGAGTAGGAAGGTAGGAAATTCTTTATTAACAAAGAAAATTACAATCAATTGAAAAAAATTCACAATTGCAACAAATGAGCTAACTGCAGACAGTTGCAAACAACCTCCAGGTAGCTCAACTGTTTCAGGTAGTATAATATTTAAAGTATCTCATTGCCTTCTTTGTTTCCTTACCAGAGCCGAATAATTAGACCAATCTCTTAGTTTTACCACTTCCCTTCATATACGAAGCGTTTACGAGACGTTTAAAAAAATACGATGTTCGATTTTTGGCGGAGGATAAATAATAATAATAATAATAAATAAATAATGCTGGACAATTCACACAGCATTATCTAGCCCCAAGCTAAGCAGAGCTTGTGTTATGGGTACTAGATAACTGATATATTTAATACAATACACCACATAGATAGATATGTTTTAACATAGAAAACACCCAGAGCAACGGAACACATTTCTGCAGATCGTACACAAATTTGTTCCGAGGCGGGAATCGAACCCGCAACCTCCTGCGTCGCAGGCGGACCTTCGCCCGCTGCGCCACGGAGGTCGTCAATAGAGTGATTTATTAAATAAATACCTAATATAAAGGGCATCGGAGCTTTATATAATAAAAAAAAAACATAAAACTAGCAGCCACAGTGTCCGATCCGGTCCATGGGGAACCGACCCTAAACTTTTTGTTTGAATTGGCTTTGTTGCTCTTAAAACTATAGGTTAATAAACCTATAGGTTAAAGAGCAACAAAGCAAAAGTTGGTATAATAATGATGTAGCCTGACTGGAAATCTGTGCTCTTTTGTACTTTCGGACAAGTTAGCACTGGCAGAGAATATTTAAAAATACTAACGAAACTGTGGCCGAATTCCACTAAAAAAAATCACTTCACCATAAGAACAAGTTATCTTCGCAGAATGACACATTTAACACGTTCCATGTGCAGCCATGATTATGAAGTCGACCCGCTACGTGCAAACGCACTTTTGATGGTGGGATACAGGCTACCCGAAATCCTC
Organism: Eupithecia subumbrata; assembly: GCA_949316285.1. Lineage (NCBI taxonomy): Eukaryota > Metazoa > Arthropoda > Insecta > Lepidoptera > Geometridae > Eupithecia > Eupithecia subumbrata. Next base: position 16,269,626 of record OX438640.1, on the reverse strand, counting down.
CTAATCCGGAGGATTAGGAGGATTTCGGGTAGCGGGTAGTAGGTATTCGGTTTTCTTATTTATTATTTTTTGGCATTTTACCTTTAATGAAAGAAACTACACATCGAGGGACGCGTGTCAAAAGTGTCAAGGTTAAAACCATTCTGTCAAGCTTTCCAAGCAAATAGCACCGCATGCTCTATCTAGAGTTTTTCTCATCTATGGACGATTCTGCGAAGATATCACCGTCGTTTATTTATTTATGGACTCCCAATAGAAAAATCACATCACACACAGAATAACAAAATAAAGTGGTCTTAAGACAAGTGTTTTTCTAAATAATGTGTGCCACAGCGTAAGCAAATTATGGGTCGATTATACAAACATTACAATACAAAGACAAAGGTGAAAAGAATAAGCCGTGGTAAAAATATTTAACTTACACGATAAAAATAAAGATTAAAGTTAGTCATAGTAAATCGATTGGTTAGCGTAATTCGGCTTTAAAAAATACGTATCACCATCCATCAAAAATGAAAAATATACCCATCAATCAAAAATAAATCCACTGTAAATAAACCGGATTTCATTCTTCAATGCAAGAGACTGACCACTCAATACTGCTTCACTTTAAAAAGTTTCGGACACGTTTGTACGTTTGTTTGTGGTCGAGTATGTTTATTAATTTATGTCAAACCTTCACAGCAAATTCAGTTTGCTGTGACTGGATGAAAACCTAGACCGCAATTACTACATTCCTACTTCCCAGTAATGTCTAGACATAAAGCTTAATAGCGCGAAATATTCTCACACCCGAGATCTGATGAAGCAAAATAACCCTATTTCCAAGCATAAGTAGCTACCTACACACTCTTTCACAAGTATTTGCAAGAACAAAACACCATTACACGAGTCAATAAGGTAATAAACACCACAAACAACAAATAAGAAAGGGAATTTCCTTCGCTTGTTTGTCGTGAAATTACGTTCATCAAAAGTGTCAAAGTTTTCGCAGTGTGCGAATCCCAAGACAAGGCTATTAGATAGTATAATTTGTTGATTATATCCTAAGAATTTGTGAATTAGCTAGCAAAATTGGTTACCGACTGATATCATACGAACTTCAATTATAAAGCATGCTTAAAATGGATTTCCATACACTTTTTCTGTAACTCGGTACGTTAGAAAAGGATGGATATCCTTAACTACAATTTACTTTTCCCTTTCCCATTTTGGTAGGTACATCAGATAAACTAAATCTAAATGACAGGAGATTGAAAATGTAATGCTAGCATGACCAATCTTTATTAACACGACTTATGTCTAGTTATAGTTATATATATGAGTATAGTTATATAGTTGAGTTTATCGAAGGTAAGATATTTATTTCCTCATCATATATTTTTCGTCAGCCTTTGTAATTCCGCTCTGGGTAATGTTTCTCACTTTTATTCGAACCTGGGGAGCAATTTAGGATGTTCTTATCCAACGATACCTACCAGGATGCTTGCTCCGTTCTATACAAGATCAAATTAGGTTTGGGTTATCAAATTGCAGAATTATTCCCCATGTAAAATTTATGAGCATTTTAAAATGAAGCTTGTTCTCGTAGAATCCCAATTTTTTAACAAATATTCTATTTAGGGCCGTCACATTTTCAGGATCTGTTTAGTACCTTTCCTATGCTAAATATTGGGATAGCGTCGCCTAGCGATGAGTTAAGTGTATAAAGGTACATTTTGAAGTTATGACGTAAAGTAAATGTACTTACGTACGCTACCTAAGAATCTACCACATAACTTACCCGCTCCTGTGGTTTTCGTTCAACCAACCACAAAAAAGCTACACTGAAAGGGTACCCTGTAATCTAATAAATGTGTCATCGTTTTTATTAACGTTGCGACGTACTTCGTCGGCTGTTATGTCAGGTTCATATCGTATTGACGAAAGTTATAAAACATTCAGACTGAACTGGTCTATAAAACGTCAAGCGCGAGTTGGTCTCAACCCGGGAAAAACCCTTGCTTCTTGGCAACGGGTAGGTACCCTATAGGTTTTGGTCAATGGCAAGAATCATCAATTCTTTTATTGTGAATAATCTACAAATATAAGGTTTTCGGATTATCCCGGATGAACTATTTTATAACACTTTAACGTATATTCATTCTTTTTTCTTTGTGTTGTTTTTAAAATTATCTAGAGTAGGTTTATTTTAGTAGTTAAAACCTTCTTTTGTCATACGATTAAATGCATAGAGCTTATTTCTAACTAAGTTTTGTTACAGTAATGAGCCAACAACATTTTATATCTTTGCTTCAGGTGGTGGCGGTGCTGATATAGGGGAAGTGGACAGCTGTGACTCAGCCCAGCTGAAGGAATGCGTGGCTTTGATACCTCGGACACAATATGTCGGACTTCCACGGACCAAGGAGGAATTGGACGCGCATTGCCAGTTAGTATATTACCGTTTAATTCAGTGTGAGTATTTAAGGGGACTGAACAGTCACCTTAAATTTTTGATTCGGGAGTGAACACTCTTGAATCAGAAATCCAGCTTATGTAAATCTCGAAGCTAATGAGGATTCCGATTTTTATAATTTGCACAGAAGGTAAGGTAAAATACCTACGCATAATCTCCTCCAATTAAAATTATAGAACGTCTAAAGCTCGAATAATAAAAAAAACTTACGAGCGTGCGTCTCTTGTTCCTTTTGATTAAGTTCCTTTTGATTAAGTAATGAATCTGTCAAGTCAACGAGCAAGTTAGCTTTTTGAACTCGCTGTGTCTTATTTATTATTTCACAGAGTTAAAGTCAGATTTGGAAGTAAGCCATAATTTCCTGAAGTGTCACAACTTTGATGCGGGTCTCGAACCTCGTAAGGCAACACCTGCTGACCAGGATTTGAGTTAGCCCGTTTGTATTTGGCTAAGGTTATTGAACATAAAACTATTGTAATCGGTCGTGCGGAAAATTATTAATCGGATTTTTTTGAAGACGGATTTTACCGTTGTTCAATAAAATCGTAGGTGTTCAGAAACCACTTCGTAAAATAATAAAGATCAGAGAAAGCACAAAGGTTAAGAAACTGTCCTCTCCGGCTCTCCTTACATCGCTATAAAAGCAGATTTATCGCACATAATAACAGAGGCTTAAATAACGGCTATATTTTTGACGACGACCCTTCATTATTTTCGTTTAAACAATGAAAATGATAAAAGGTAGTCTACCTACATCATCACTAATATATTCTAATATATTTCCCTCAAAATACTGGTTTCAGGGCAACAATTACCTGTAAATATTTTTGTGGGTTCCATAACTAATGAAATATGAGGATTTCGCAAATTCAGCATTGTGGCTTGGCCACTGATTTCAAATGGCAATCCTTAACAATAAAACAACGTAAATCAAGCTTTATACCTTTTGTTGTCCTTTAAAATGATAGAGCGGCTACGGTTGAGAGATCAAAGGGTAGGTATGCGTGTGAAATTACAGATGTAATGGCAAAAGTTTTCTTTACATGGTCACTAATTTATTATTCTGAGTGCCAAATTAAACTGACCCAGTGGGAGTTGGACTGTTGTACCAGGGTTGGGTTAGGTAGGTAGGGTTCCGTTGAGAAATCTTATAGAATCATCAAACAAAGTAAATGCGTTTAGGAATCCTAGCATTTACTATAGACGGTTACCTTTAGGAGATCGATCGTAGGCAGAAACTTATATACACGGGTCTATACTATTAGAGATTTTATTTGTATTTATATTACAACGTGAACAGTCTGCGTGGTAACTGTTATATACCTATTTCGGGGCCAGTCTTGATAGGGGGCAGTCATGTGCCCTTTGTATTTTAGGTATGATGAACATCGATCAAGGTATTCGCCGCCCGAATAATAATTAAACCAACTTCAATAAATGGGTATTTGTGTTTGATTTTATTGTTGGTATTGGCACTTAAGAACGGTCCCGTTGGAGCAATGCAGTAATAAAATAGACAGTATTTCCTGCAAGTGGGTTTACGGCTTCCTTCCACTCAACACAAATTGTAATAAAATTAAGTGATTTAGCCAGAATGTCGAGGAAAAATAAGGACTGGTGGAGACTTTTTGTAGTGACTAACCTAGTGATCAATTCATTAGGTACTAATTCATTGCAAAAGGTTTACACTATGTCGTGGTCACGGGATGACTGGAGTACTGGAGCTACCGCCTTTGCTAGGTAAATAAACGCAATAAATACCCGTTAATGTTTATAATAATGTGTTCTGATCGCGTAAGTTTCAAAAACTTCATTGCAAAAGAAGTAGAAGCCGAAACATTATTAACGCAAGTGGTCAGTTGTGTTAAAATGATCAGACTTTGCAGCCAATAATGGAAAACCTGTCTCGATCTATTGGACCACAATTAAAAATAACGACTATTAAAAAGCAGCAATCGAGGGCCAAATCTTAGGCTGGGCAGAGAATCTTTAATGATACCTACTGAGAGCCTAGTAAATACTATTTCATCCTTCTAAGAATGGTTGTTTAAAAATTACTTATTCGATTACAACCCCATTTTAACGACCATAGAGCACGAATCACCAAAATCCGTCATTATTTAAATGCACTTTGACCCCCTTAAAATACGAATTTTCAAAAATCCGTTTATAACGGCATGCATACGTCTTAATAACATGCAATTTCAGTTTCGTAGCTCTTGTAATTTCAGAAATCTCTTGATGAGTCAGTTTTCTCTTCTCATTTATGTAGATTATTACGTGATTGGCTGGATAGTATAACTCTACAGTGTTAGAGACCCAAGTATGTTCTTATTGAGGCAAACAAAGCACAAGTTCAACAGCTCAGCGAAAGCCCCAAAGCGATAAACGTCTTGGGGTAAAGTTCGCTGGGTAACACGTAATTGTTTGAAGTTTAAGTTATAGTACCTCTTTATATATGCATGCTAAGTAATCGGCTAGTGTCTTAAAAATTCTAATTAGTCCAACAGTTTGATTATCCATAGGCCTAGCACGACGATTGTTGTCTAGGGTAGAATAGAGATAAATACGTCACATTGTCATCGAATGCGTAATATGTTTGATACTCATTCCTTCAACTTCAATAATTTACGCAATGTATGACAATGCGATGTCATTCTTTTCCATTCTACCCTCGATCACTATTCACTCATGGGGTTTCCTGTTGCCCAGACTCTTACGAGACTGGTGTCCTCAGGAGACCCATCACATAATATACAAATATATCCTTGATTTAACCTTTAAAATTTTACGGTAGCTTGATATTGTTTTATATAAAAAACTTGTATAAAACAATATCATCGTTTTTTTTAACCTGTGTTTATCCTAGTTTGGATCAATGATGTAATAATTTTAAGTCATAAATCTTCTTCAATAAACGTTATTATTATTATTCCCATGGCCTACAGAAGATATTGGACAGGTATTTTATCTATTGTCGATTAAACAAAAAATTATGAAGATATAGCCAGTTAAGGCGCTGCCGTGGAAAACTAAGACTGTCAGATTGCATGTCAATATTACCAAATGTGGTCGGCAGAGGCGCTTATTTTTAACATAGACTTATGCCAAATTTATCTGTTGTAGAAGAGGCAAACTTTTGTTTTATTTTGGTTGATAGCACAATCACAAGGTAATAATGTAATGTTAACTAACATTTGCCCGCGGCTTTGCTATCGTTGTATGTAAAATACCTTAATAAAACCTATGTCGCTCATTGTAGCTTCTCAATTATAATAAAAATTACATTCATCGATAGTTATTTATAGAAATCAGAAACACTTAAAAAAATAATATCATCTTCATGCATGTTAAAGTGCCGACAATATCACCGACCATTATAATAATACTTTATACATTAAAAAAATATACTAATTTAGTCAAAACAACTGAGGTCTAAATGGATTACAAAAGTGTCAATCGTTGAAGATATTTCGATTTGGTTTTGGAGGGCTTTCTCAAAAAAAAATTAAAATATAAATAATGCTGAACAAGCCACACAACATCATCTAACCCCAAAGTAATTAGAGCTTGTGTTATGGTATACTTATTTTGATAAACTTATTAAATACACTACACACTAGATATTTTTTATATACATAAGACATACCTACCTATTAACATATTTTAACTCGACCAATACTTTTCGTGCTGTAAACATGTTGAGTAATACCTACCTATCTAGCTACCAGAGATAAAACCACTATAAACCTATTCTACTTAATTGGTAGGTCTGTCAATGAAAAAATTCCTGCAAATTTCTTTTGGCTTAGCTTCAATCAAATATAGACTTTATTTCAATGACGAATGAACCATTTAACCCGCAAAACAAAAGTTGTCGAAAATCGTAATTCGTCCGTCGAACCCAGCTGTCATCGCGAAAAAAGTTACATAACCTCACGTCCGTCCGAGGAGGCATCCAGCCTCCGAATGAAGCAACTGGAAGCTATTTTGAGCATATATTGAAAGGGATGTTTGAGTAATAAGGTTGAAATTCTATTGGCAAAATATTATCATTTTTGCAATTACTTCGCTAAACGCCTTACAAAAATGTGTTTTTTGGGTTTTATTATGTTAATGGTTTTATTTATTTAAAACTTTTTACATATTTCTTTTGTTGATAAAATTTCCTTTCATATAGTATTAAAATAATTAATGGTTGTCACTCAACTCAACTTTTTTTCTTGTTCTTTCTTGTGATTTTTTTTTTCAAGATCCCAGATCGTTTTATAAAATATTTTTGTATAAGTCTTTTTTCCATACATTTGACTATACACTGTTTTTTTTTTGGGCTTGTAATATGTCGGAGAACGGCTAACGGTGCGACGAAAAAGTGTACTTTCTACGGTGTCGCTGTTTGGGTAGCGTCTTAAAGTTCCGCGTGACGTCACACCTTGTGCAATATTTTTGTCGTTTTTGTTTGATTGACAAAAGAAAAAATATGTATCCAATATCTTCTGATAATGTAACTGACGGACTAAATAGAATAATATTTTTTTTTCCAGGATACTACCCTATTGTTTAAGATCAAATGAGTTTTAGTTATTCACACACCTACCAATTTTATACTCAAAGACTTTTGCCTACGTTAATATAGTTTTGATTAACAGCCTTGGGGAAAACTAGTTTGGCTCATAATTTCAGATGTACCAAAACAAGATCCGTCAGGTGCTAGTGTAACTCGCGCGCCGAGGGTTTCGAACATTTGTCAATTATACAAATATGTTTATAAGGTACCGGTTCGAGTCTTTTCTATTTAATAAATACCTGAAAATTAGGTAGGTATCAAACTACATTTTAGATGGATCGTTTTGCATACTTCGGAGAATAGTTCGACTTTTTTCAAAATATTTCGTAAAATATGAAACCTTCAGAAATTTAAAAAACTGTTTTGAAACGTACAAACCAATACCTTTTACATTATTTCCCTTTCGGTGAGCTAGCTATGAAAATTATTCCTTTTGAAAATTATTCCCCCTCTTCTCGACTATTTTTCAAAAAGTGTTCATTTTACAAACGTCTCTATATTTTTTTTCTGTAAATATAGAACCATATCCACAAACGCTATATCCATTTCAGATCGATCGCTCTGCAATCTTCCGAGACGGGGGGAGGAGGGTAAAATTTCGACTTATTTCAAAATATTTTAAAAAGTATGAATTCTACATCATTTCAAAAACTGTTTTGAAATGTACAAATACCTTTTATTTGATAACCCACATGACCCTAGGTATCTTTTAAAATTTCGACATCACAATTTGTGTGGAAAATGATCAGTTTAATTTTTTCATTAAATCTGTACAGGCGCACGAACTGTGTTATTATTTTAAATTTCGAATTGATAGCTGCGGTAGTTGATAAGATATTAAAGCGTGAAAAAAGCACAGACAAAGCGAGACCATAAGGGTTTCGAAACCGATCTCAAAACCCTAAATAGGAGCAAGTTCAATGTTCGGCTATAGATATGTATGCTTTTTATGTATGTTCGTCGATTTCTCCGTCAATAAATACAAATTAGTTAGTTCTTTCACTATTGTACAGAGAATTATCCTGAAATGGTCCTATAAAAATTGTATTCCCGAGGGATTATTCATGCCACAAAACTTAGAAAACAGTGTACATATGGAATTTAAAGTCGTTTTTTTTTTTCAAAACCACCTACCTTATTATGTACTAGCTGCATTCTTACTACCCGTGGTCTTGTAACCCGTTTTCCCGTAGGAATGAAGCATTTGCCCGGGGTAACAAGTAGCCTATGTTCATCAGGAATAATGTGGGCTTCTAATGGCAAAAGAATTTTTCAAATTGGTCCAGTAGTTTCGGAGCCTATTTAATACAAACAAACAAACAAACAATGAAATCTTTCCCCTTTATAATATTAGTAATGTATGAGAGTATTATTATTATAAACTTATAGGATTGCACTGCACGGCCTCCCTTTCCTCCTTCCACTTTTTTCTAATAATAGCTAGATTTGGCCACTCTTTTCGAGAGTATTTTATGGAGTATAAATGAAAGTCATATAAACGAAATTATTATTTAATTATGGCTGCTATCATAATTAAATGGCAGGTACTAACTGATGTTTTGGGTTAACAGTGTGAACTTCAGTCTATACTTGCTAGCGGCTGCCGCGGCACGCTTGGCTCTATAGCAAATAAATAGGTAGTACTTACATACAACATTAATGGAATAGTGATAAGAACTAGTAGTCGCGAATAATACGTGAATTGAAAATTCATATTTGAGGCGACAGAAAATTGTTACTTCGGACTCGTTTTATTTCACCCGCATTTATAATAAATTGATATTTAAATGTGGTCACGATAGTGCCCGGTGCCAGGTCGATTAAACGGCCGCCACTGGGAACCCTTTTCTCGAAGTATCTCAATGAACTTTTCATCTATTATGATTTCTGATAGATTCATTTCTATGGTCAGGTTGATAAGTACCTAGCCTAACTAAATTTTAGAGGATTAATAAGAGTTGTTTGGCTGTTAGGATTCTTAGCATACTCACTCAATGTCAAAACTGACCTAAAACATTTAGCATGTTTAAAAAAAATCTCAAAAAAAATGTTAAATGGTATTAATAACTAAATAAATAATCCGGAATTATAGGACCACCACGGGATCATTCCACACCTATAATAATATATAAACAATTATAAAATATAATAATACTAAAGTCATTTATAACGGGATATTTACCATGATTTGAGTTTTGAGCTTTCCAATATTTCGGCACAGTTTCATGCGCCATGATCACGGAATAACTGACGGCACTGCGAGTGAGTTGTTATTGGCAGACATATCGATCTACCCTCATTTTTCGTCTTTTGCTACGAACGTTACTACTACCACCGGTTTCATTATCGAACGCAACTCGATCACGACACACAACACTGACGGTATCAGAACGCGGCGCGGTTGGTATATCACTTCTTCGGTTTTTGCACATTCTCACAACAGGATTCCAGGTTCCCGATAATTGGAAACCTTCTTCTCGGTTGAAGTTCCTGTGTTTGGTAATCTCAATGGCCTCCTTTACCAATCTTGGTATGTAATGTCGCTCTGTTGAGATTACTTGTGGATTGTGTAACTCGATCCAGTGGTTTGAACCAGACTCCAGAAGATGCTCCGCTATGGCAGACTTCTCTGTTGCCCGATTCTTTACCGCTCGTATGTGTTCCTTGACTCTGCAGGCAATAGTGCGCTTCGTCTGGCCTATATACGAGCTTCCACAGCTACAGTCAATCTTGTACACCCCTGGTTTCTCTAGTGGGAACGTGTCTTTGGGTGTACGCAGGTAGTGTGTAATCTTTTTGAAAGGCGTGAAAATGGTTTTTATGGAGGATTTTTGCAGGATGTTTGCAACCTTATCCGTCACTCCTTTTATGTAAGGCAAGAATGCTGGTTTGCGCTCCACCGTACTCCTCTGCGGTTTATGGCTGGTGCCGGAACGAGCTGGCAGTGATCGTACCTTATAGCCGTTCTTATCTAAAACATTTCTGACGTGAGCCAACTCACTTTGTAGGCTTCTATTATCACACAGGTCGTAAGCACGGTTCGTTAGAGATGTTACCACCGAGTTAAGTTGCCGAGGGTGGTGATGTGAGTCGGCATGGAGGTACCGGTCCGTATGTGTGGGCTTCCTATACACAGAGTGGCCTACGCTTCCATTATCTCTAACCTGTACCAACACGTCCAGAAATGCTAAACGACGATCGGTCTCCATTTCGTAAGTGAATTTGATCTTAGGATGTACTCCATTGAGGTGTGATAGTAGAAGCTCAATATCCTGTGTCCCTCCTTTCACAATACAATAAACGTCATCTACATACCTCTTCCATAACTTAACTTGTACAGGGGCAGACGAGATGGCCACACTCTCAAAATACTCCATCCAAATGTTGGCTACTACGGGGGCGACTGGACTTCCCATTGCTACTCCGTCAATTTGAAGGTAGTATTGCCCTCTGTATATGAAGAAGTTTGTGGAGAGAATATGATGCAAGAGCTTGGCGTACTCTGCAGGGATACCGTCTTCTTGTATTCTGGACGCGACAACCTTCATACAGTCTTCTAGAGGGACGTTCGTAAAAAGTGATTCTACGTCAAAACTGACCATCACTTCGGTGTCATCTACCTCTATCTGCTCCAATATCTGTATGAAATGTCGTGAGTCTTTTACAAAGGATGTTGTTCGTCCCACAGTTGGTTGCAACACTGCTGCTACATGCTTCGCCAAATCATAAGTGGGGGAGTCTATTTGACTCACAATAGGTCGTAGCGGAGCATTCTGCTTATGCACCTTGGGGAGGCCGTACAGTTTGGGCGGCTGGATGATCTTAGGCCGTAAAAGAAACTTGGTTGCCTCTTCTCCCAGGGCGTGCTGACAATCCTTGATCAACTTCTGGGTACTACGATGTGTTCGTGCAGTTGGGTTGTAGTTGACGGGCTTGTAAGTATTGGTGTCATTAAGTAAGCATCGGATTTTATCCTCGTATTCGGTGACGTCCATCACGACTGTGGCATTCCCTTTGTCAGCTTTAAGTACTAACAGGTCTTCATCCTGGCGTAATTCCTTAAGCGCGACTATTTCTTCTTTAGTGATGTTCGGTTCTGGAGGTTTAGCATGACGAAGCACAATGGCAATGTCTTGTCTCAGACACTCCGCGTCGCTATTCGGTATCCTGTTACTCCGGATAACTTCCTCAACATTCCCGATCACTTTTTCGTAAGGGATGCGTATCGTGGTAGGGGCATAGTTCAAACCCTTTTCCAACACTTTGGCAGCCGTTTCGTTCAAAATCTTGCTTGACAAATTGATAACCGTTCGGTTCGGTGGTTTTGAGTTATCATGGTAGGGGACATCACTCTTATGTTTGTTTTGCAAGAATTCGAACTTACGATTTTGTTTTTCTGCACTGAGTTCTCTCGAGCGTTGGGCTTGAACATATGTGATACGATCACACACGTCAAAATCCGTTGGTGACAACCCCTCACTGCATTCCAAATGCGCACTATATAACTTCACTTGTAACGAATGAAACCGGCTTCTATTGTAGCGTATCATTTTACGTAACATTTTAACACTCGCTTGCTTTAGAATACTCGCGGAGCCCGGAATGTCATTACGCGATTTTATTCGTACACACACAGGTATTAGATTTGCGTCTCGGCACTTCACTAAAAAGTTCAACGATTCGCGTAAACATTCGCACTTTTTCCGCAAGCGTTCTAGGCTGTGCCGAAATATTGGAAAGCTCAAAACTCAAATCATGGTAAATATCCCGTTATAAATGACTTTAGTGTTAATAACCATGATGGATTTAAAAGTTTTAATATAATAATAGTGATAAAAACAGCCCAATCTGTTATCCTTGGCGGAAATTTCAAGTAATATAAGTACATACATACATAAAAAACATTCAGCCGAATTGAGAACCTGCTCCTTTTTTGGCGTCGGTTAATATGAAAATAACCTATGAAAACTCCAAAACTAAAATCAATTTTTTCACAGGGCCTTTCATACCGGTATGGCATGCATGGATAAGTGGATAAAGCGGTGCCTGCCGACCGACGGCCAGAAGGTGCTCAATCAGCAGATAGGGGGTGCACGCGCTATCATGCAGTTCCTCTGCACGAATGAGACGGCTCTACGAAAGGGTTAGTCAATAAAATTCGCCATTTTAGACACATAAGCATAACACACATACACATTGACATTGAAAGTTTCACGGCGCATGAAACTGTGCCGAAATAAATAAATAATAAATAATAATATAGAGTCTAGTCACTCTGAGTTGATGATACTAAAAAAACGCTTTGTCTATTTTTTATCGTACGCACTCCACATTTTAGCATTTTCTCCGATTTCGGACTCATAAAATGGTAAAACAAGATCAACATAAAACCAATCGACAATTTGTTCTCATCATGTTGTCATTTAAATATAGAGCCTTTTAATAAGCTTGCAAATATTTTCAGTGTCAACATTCGATAGCCTAAAATTCTGAGTGTGCTGATACCTACTAGTAGTTTGATAATAAATAAAATAAATGATCTGTGAGATGGTAAAAATACGTTTAGTGTTTATAATGTAACTTGGAAGGTATAATATGAAGATAAGACAACAAGAGAGAGCCGAGCCTTATGACGTCTCGAACTGTTTTTTATGACCAGCAGCAGGCACATATCAAAAACTGGGTGCCTTGTTGCAAGCTCAAGTCTCTCGCGATCTTTTTTCAACTTATAATAAAAACACCAAACTTTAGGGACGCAAAGGTCAGCAATTTCTTTTTACACACAAAACTTCTGTTTCCGGGACTAATTTTGCGAGATTCGTGAACAATTTTAACATCTAGCCAAGGAATTGCGATGGGTTTTTTCGGGTAAGTCCACCAGGATCCCCCTGATGTATCCCCCAGGGGATTTTGGTGAACACAAAGGTCTTCTATCTCTGATATGGCTATTTTTTGTAGTCTTGTTTGAAGGTTGAATCAACGAAATAAACGAAATGGGTAAAAAGTACAAACTAAGATTGTTTTTGATAGGTACCTACCTATCTTATCGGCACAAGTTTGTAAGCCAGCGAATGTCTGGAAGGTATTGTACTGAATTTCGATAGGTCTCGTCTAGCAAGATTAAATCCAGATTAAAGATAAATACCTTTTTTTTAAAGAAAGTTATTTTCTTTGAGGCTTTACCTGAAAACCAATACCGGCTTAGGTATTTAGTGAATCTTATTGAATTTATTCAATCTTCATTTTGACTGAATTTATTCATTTCGCCCTAAATACTTTAGAATATGAATTGTATGGCATTGTCACAACGTCTAACTCACGTAATTATTCAACCAGTGCCGGTTGTGTAGCAAACGTCAGAAGGCACCTACCTACATACTTTGAAACCGTAGAGGTAGGTCTGGGCTAATAACTCAGGTGCTTCTACTCCATGTTTAGATATTATAATAATAATAAATAATGCTGGACAATATAAATAAAAAGATACGTTCATAGTGTTACCTATGTTCGTTTGTATGATGATAAAAGCGTTTTCTAAATAAAATAAAATGTAACTCACTAGTTCGGTAGAGTGTTGCAAAAAAGACCATGTAGTAGACCTACCTATTACATACTACTGTACGGTACTGTCGGTACCTATACCTACAGTACCAGAAAGATGAAAAAAAAAAAATATAATGATATCATCATCATCAGCCTATATTAGTCCACTGTTGAACATAGGCCTTCCCTAATGAGCGCCATAGCGCCCTGTCTTCAGCTTGCCGCATCCAGTAGGTATATTATAATATATAATGATATGCAGACAAGAAATTCTAAGCCACGACTAGTGTTCCTTCTACCCTTACGACTTCGATTCTTTTGATGAATTACATTTAAACCTATGCGTACTTGACCTGTTTGTTTGTATCGTCAATTATTTTGGTGAATTCCAGGTTTTTTTCGTTTGTGTCCGACAGAATTTCTCCGGGAGCCGATGTGCTGGAGCCGCGTGTCCCCCGAATGGACGCAGTGCGTGGACCAGCTGCAGGATGCGGTCAGAGAGATCAGGGATCGGGCTCAGCAGCTCACCTACTTCGATAGGAATGCTGAACTTTGCTGGTAAGCCATTTGATGAACGGATACACTATCGACTCACCGAATTCGAGGCTCAGATCTTGGTTTTTGGCGTCGGGTTTGCTATAAGTAAATAGTAGCTTATTTCATATTTGTTCAAGGCAAAGGCCTGCCCCACAGACTTTCAAACATCACAGGCTTTTGCAGACCACTACAGGTCCAAAGGCATAATCGTCCCGCCACCTATTACGTGGCCGACTCCGTCGTCCCATCCCATCTTCTGGCTGCCAGGGTGTTATGTCACGGGCCTATAAACAAAATAAAACAAAACAAAGATCACAATAAATACCACATCACAACATAATATACGACAGGTATTTTACCTTAGATATATCAATAATAACAAATCGTCTTTGATAGCGGGTTAAATTGTCTAAGCAAATGCAGACGTTTAGTTCCCAGGACAACGCAATGCCCTTATTTGTCCACGAAGCATTCGAAATATTTCTTCTAGTGCTTAACAAAAATAAAGGGGAAGAGGATCTCCCTACTTCACTCCTTTTCTGATTTTTAAAACTGGTCCATTGCGAAATGATTTTAATATATAAACATAATGCAAGTACCATGTCAATATATTTATGAAAACTTGTTGTACACTCATAGAAATATAAATCGGTTCCCTAAAAATAACGATAAACATTGTTTTAATACCAGAAATAAACATAAACACGCGGTGCCCACTACGAGGCTACACAAAATTAATGTATCTTTTAAAGATACATTAATTTGAATAGGAGTTTTGTTGCAAAAAAATTATCAGTAAATATGTAAATTCAAACAAATTGTCAAAACCTTGCTATGCAAAAAGGCTTACTATAAAATATCAGATAATCTAGCAGAGGATAAAAAAACTTGGGACGGGTTTTGCTCCAACTCGAAAAATAACAACTAACAGGCTAAAGGTTTCTTCGTCGCTTCTTTACTTTATTCTACTTATCGAAGCGACAGAAATAAAAAATATCACTTTATTTCCGTTTCAGTTTAGTTTTATATTTTGACCTTTTCTATGTGTACATTTATTGTATTTATGGAAATAAATAGTTTTTGATTTTAATAAGATTTATGTGAACTGCATGTTGGTTTTCTAATGCTTTAATTGATTATGGCTGAAGGTTTTCAACTGTTAAATGCCTTAGTTAAATCAACAAATGCTACGCACTTAGAATTTATTGATTTAACTAAGGCATTTGAGGGTTTAAAACATTCATTTTTTTCATTTGATTACTTATGGGTATGAAGGTGATCGACGGTGTCGACAATAGGCTGATAGGTCGTTAATTGCCAATTATGAATTTGTCCACCTTCTTATGAAGGAGGACTATGTTTAAATGACACATTTGCTTTGGGAATTTAGTCGGCCTCATTTTCGTGAATTGCATCTACCATTTTAACTTTTTAAACTTTGGAGTTTCATTCATTAATAACTTTTTTTAAGCACTTGGCCCAGGGGATGGAATGAAAAGAACTTTCAGATACTGCGCGGAAAATAGCGTATGATGAAAATTTAAATATTTTCAGAAATTCAAGGATTGCAAAAAATTTTCTGCATCTATCAAGATTTCAAAAACTACAATGAATTGTTCATAAATTTTTCTTTCGTTTAAAATTAGAAGGTATTATCTTTATTCCGTATTGAAGACTAGATGTGGAATCTGTGTAGGGAAAATTGATAATCAATTTAACAACAGGGACACAAAAATAACAAAAACGACAACTAACAACTAGTAAGTATTTAGATTTACTTTTATTTTATAATTACTTTTCACCTGTGAGTGTTGTTTGTGAATGAAATGGCCTACTATAACGAACACAGTGAAAAATGCCTTAAGCGGCCCACATACTTTCAATAATATTGCGCAGTAAAACGATTACTCAATATTATTGACGGTGTAGGTCTTGAAAGATTGCACAAGGATCGAACAAAAGTTGCAAAAATTGCGCAATGACATTTCATTGCATAGTGTCGTGCAATATTTTTTTCTTTTGTTAATAAAATAAACAGCACGGCTGCAGCCAAAACTTCGTCGTCATCATGTTGATCGCACGAAAATATGACGCGAATGGCTTTTCAATTTTATTGACTGAATATTATTGAACGTCAGCATTCAATGGGGTATTAAATTTTCTAGCACAATAAAAGTATTGCGCTATATTATTGTGTGGTCTGTGGGCTGTCTTACTTAGCACAGTGTTGCTTACTACCTTACGTAAGTGCTGTTCTTGAATTCGGGAGTTAGTTTCATAGCATCCGCAACCGTAGCGGCGTAGAGCACCAATCTAGTAAGCCTCTGGTTTTAGAACCGAAGTTTATATTAAACTGACTTTGTTTTGAACAAAGCTCGTAATCACCTTTTTCCAAAATTATTTGAATGATTTCCTTGATGTCTTTGTACTAATTATAGGAATTTCGGAAATATAACTGTGGCGTAGGTAGAGTATTGAATAAAAAACATAATTTCTTCTTCTTTCACTCATCTTCCACGCATTTTCTCTGAGGCTTTAATAAATAAAATAAATCTCTTTATTTCGGACTAGCTCCTATCTGCGGCTTCGCACGCGTATTTTCGGTATAACAAGTAGGCTATTGATTTAGTTAGGCTACGTTCTAAGTGTAAGCCAAATTTTTTCTTTATCTGTTCAGTAGTTTTGGACATCCTAGGTAACAAAAATTTCACATTTGACAAACTTTCGCATTTACAATATTTATAATATAATATAGTAGGATAACCATGGATGGATCCATATTGGGTTAGTAACTAGGACTATTTAGGTTAATAAGCACACGGTTAATGAAAGTATTAATATTAATACGTATAAATCACCTTGTTCGATGTTTCACATGCTTTTTCTTATTGTTAAATCCTTTCTCATTTCCTACACTCATTTCATTTCATACCCTACTCCTCACAATATGTACGTTCATATCCATATTCATTTGGATTTAAATCTACAAAAAATACCCTCTGCAGTTGTTTGAGAGGGGTTAGGTAGGAATTTGTATTTGCCTTGATTAGCCAAACGTACGTAATCCTTTCTAATTGGGCCACACGCAACTTGAGACTATAAATACAAGCCACTTTGAAATAATTTCCAAGCGAATAAATTTTCGCTCTAATTATTAAAGAGGAATAAACCCTCTTTATTAATTTATATAAATCTACTCACTTAAGAAACTCAATTTTACATTCGCAGTTAAAAGTTATATAGGGTGCCATGGAAAGTGTACTAAGCCGAAAGGGACATCGATCGAATTCTAGACATCAACAGGGTCAACGTTTATTCTACGATTTTTTTTTCTTAAAAGAATTAGACACCTATTTCTACAATTTCTTTTTTTATTGAATTATTTTTATTATTTAGAAATTTCATAGGAATTTTCCTTTGAAATTTGAAATCATTTTTAGGGTTCCTTACCTAAAAAGTAAACAAGGAACCCTTATAGGATCACTTTGCTGTCCGTCTGTCAGACCCCTTTTCTCAGGAACGCGTGAAGATATCCAGTTGAAGTTATGATCAAATACTCAAGTTTTACCTCTTGAACCCTCTATATAAATTAAACTTCTAGATCAACGCAATCAAAAGTGACGGCCGCTTGTGTTCGTTTATTATTTTAAAATTTCTAAGGGAATCACATGCAGACAAAACCTATAGGATACTTTCCGTTGACTTCCGTTGAATCATAAAATTTGGCAAGAAGCAAGGTCCAACTCGCACTTGACGTTTTATTTTCTAATAATTTCATGACAAAACACTGATTTTGCTCTAAAAACAAAAGAAAACAAAAAAATATTCGAAATTCAAAAAATCGTTATTCATAATATAATGTAGTATCCCTTCGGGGTCCAGAATAACCCATTTTTAGCTTAGTACCTATACTACGCCCTTTCCGTAGCATCCTGTATTGTATAGGTACATAGTAGCATGAACTTGTGTTCTGGCGGTTTCAGGCGGCTACACCTATAGAAGAGTTTGGAGATAAGCATGTACATCTAGTTGGTTTTCCTCACAATTTTTTTTTTTTATATTCTCATCAAAAATGTTTTGTATCCTGCAGTGGGTCGATAAGGGCTGATGATGATGTTCGACATTACATTTCCGCGAAAATTTCTAAAGGACAGTTAAAATTATATTTAGGTAAATGTCTTTCCTTTTCCTTACCTACCTATTTTATTCTATTATCGCAACAATGGACACAATTTATAAAAATGAGTTTATTAATATCAACATCTCGTAATATATTTGGAAGCATTTTCCGTGAGAACTTTTTCATATTTATTTATTACTAGCTTCTGCCAGCGGCTTCGCACTCGATTACTTGTATACTGCCAATAATGTTTTTCTTGGTCAGGGTCTACATTTATGCAATACTAGCTTACCCGCTCGCGATTACATTCGCGTGGACTTCAGGGTAAAAAAACTTTTCGAGATCATCTGAAATCCTGTTGTAAGGGATAGACATTTCTGATACCCGTTTTCAATAAAAAAACATTCTTTAGTAGGTACCTATTCATACTGAGTTTCGAGTAAATCGCTGAGTACACAGATACTGACTGACGCTGACACTGACTAAAAGCTTCATCAAAAAATAGGTATACATTTTGATTTTTCGTATGAAACACAATCCAAGGTCCAATCAGTACTTTTGACAATCAAACATCTTGACAATCTTTCGCATTTATAATATTGTAAGGACGATTCGGGGAAACGAGAAAATGGCCTGTACTGACTACAAAATACTACTAGAGGTATAAAAACACATTCCGAAAGCAATCGTTTTATTTGTATGGCATCTGCAGAGAGTTATTGCTCTAAATGTTTACCTACGAAGAATAGCTGGGAGTATGTAACGTATGCACAACTCATTATTTGTTCCGGGTCTGGGTATTTTCTATATACATTTTTTATTATACATAAAGGTATAATAAAAATGTGTGCCTACCGATACCACAAGCTCTGCTTTTTCTGGGGCTAGATGCTGTGAATTTGATTTTTTATGGGACCACACCGCTGCACCGGGACCATTCATATTTCATTTATATATAATATTTCATTCATTGCATCCACAGTTACATACAGGTACATGAACATTTTACTATTATTTATCACTCTTAGTTAGTAGATCTTATAAACCCGGTCAGGTTATAGCAACTTGAGAAGATAGATTACTAAAGTTTATATTCTTTATACAATAGAAGAAGAATTTTCAATATCAGTCCATAATTGACGGAGAAGTAGACGAACAAACATAAAAAAACTCCTTTATTCCCAGGTCTTCACTTTCCCAATATTATACAGGCCTCATTTTTCACATTCCCAGATGTTCACTTTCTCAATTTTGTACATTTCCAGATCATCAAGTTGCCAAATTTTCACATGCTCAGCTCTACATAGTCTCAATTCTTCTCAGTCTCTTTTCTGTACATGCCCAATTTTTCACATGTCCAATTCTTCACACTGTCAAGTACATAGAACCTCATAGAACCGTTCATAAGTCGACCTGCTACTTCCCTACTTACATTATGAGCATTTTACCCTCAACGTTGGGTAAAAAGGCAACAATGGCGTCACTGCACAGTAACATTCAGAGTGGCTGAAGGCATACAATTGAAAACGAGTTTCCTGCATTGAACACCCGACCTCTAGAATCTAGATAGAGTTTAGCCACGGAGAGAAATTGAGAACCTAACGGGTTTGGTTGTCAAACTAATCCTAGATCTAAGTCACAGGATTCTTTGGTTCCTTGAATGTGAAAAAACGAGTAAGAAAAAAATAACGATAAAAAAACATGAAAGTGCTGTTTCGTATATAATTAGGTCGAGATCTCAGGAACCCTGCGGTCTATTGATTCGTAGGTTATTATTATTACTAATTATTTGGTTCCTTGAACCAGTTTCTTCGTAAGTGTAGTTTTCATGTAAATAAGCAAAAACTTGATTTTTGCGCTTACGCCCGCGCCGTTCCAAAACCGTCTCAATCACGCTCCTATGAACGCGAAATGCTATTCCTATCCTTTTCACAAAGTGCCGCGCATTGCGATCTGCAGATATTTGTTCCGGGTATTTTCTATGTGTATTGAATATTATCTATGTATGTAATTTATTGTATCATGTTTATCAGTTATCTAGTACCTACCCTTAACACAAGCTCTGCTTAGCTTGGGGCTTGATGATGCTGTGTGGATGGTCCAGTATTATTTATTTATTGCGCCTTCATAAACAAGTAATCATAAGAAAATTTCGCGCCTTTCATTTTAAATCGATTTAATTGTTTATTTACATAATTTTACATCACACCATAATTATTTTACATCTTAAAATTTTCCTGCTGCGTTGCAAATCGGGTTGTAGAAGGCTGTTCAAAATTCGAGAGAGTCATGTGCAGGTTCATTGCTTTAAAATTATAATTACGATCTGACTATATCAAGCTGTGTTGTGCCGGCTTAGAATTTGCACCACCCCAACTCTTCCCGCGGGTGTCGCAAGAGGCGACTAAGGGATATACACCGGGGGCGGGCAGCAGCGCCCCGTGCAGAACAATTCTACCACTGAACTGCGACCCCAACCCGCATGCCCAGCGTGGGGATTATGGGCACTACCCCCAATGTGATAAAAGCCAATAAGGCGCTTAACAGGGGGAGGCCTGCGTCCAGCAGTGGACCAATACAGGCTGTATATCCAGCAGGGCTCTTTACCAAATAAAATAAAAAGAGCTTCATTTCCACATCATAAAAATGTTATTAATTATCGCACTAGAATAAATATGAGAGAAAAAAGTATAATGTACGTTTTAAAACAAAATAAAAACATCTTTCAAATTACTTGTTACTTGCAAAAAAGTTTTACAGGACGATCGAAAATGAGCAAAGTTTATTAAAAATAAAGGCGAGTATAGACCAGAGCATTTGCTTGAGCATTACAATTTAATGTTACGTTCTTACGAATGGTCCAATACATAAAAATGCTCAGTTTCCTTAAGCATTTCCATATAATGTAACGTTCTTGCGAATGCCCGACGCTGTGTTTGGCGTAAGGCTCACGGCGAGTGAGCATTTACCTATAACATTTCTTTCTAACTTGGATACATTTTCCCTCGGCCCGCGCTCCTCACTCCCCCATCACCCACGCTCGAGCTCTCTATAAAATGTTAGACCAAAACGCTCGTTGGTTTCTAAAATCAGGTTGTAACAAAACATCGAGCGTCATGTTCTAAGTGTGGTTCGAGTAAATTTAAAAACAGCGAATGCTCGATGTTCTGTTACTAAGTTGTAAATGCTATAGTCTATACTCACCTTTAAGGCTTCCTGTCTTTTTAATAATCACATTGAAAAGAAGCGTTTCCTTTTGCTCATCTTCCTGGTAAAATCCGAAAGAAAGGTAAAATGACAAATTATATTAGACTAGTTTCTGCCCGTGGTTTCGCACGCGTTGTTTCTACGGACACGTTTAATGATTATTTACATGCATAACTGATTTATGGGATAAAAAAATGTATAATCCAGACCTAAAACTACCCGTTCACAAAATTTCAGGCCGATTCGTTTAGTAGTTCTGGCTTGAAGAGGTAACAGACATCCATCCATACATCTAAACATCCAAACTTTCGCATTTATAATATCAGTCTGATCAGAAGCCAGTCTGTCATACCTTATTGAATCGCTACCCGTCACTTTATCTGGCACCATTGCATTCGCATCGCAGTAAAACCTGAGATTCCGTCGACTTTCTTGAGGTATATTTCCTTCCAGTGAACGCCTGCAAGCTGCCTGAAATCCAATCATGTTTGATGTATTTTTAAATCACTAAAAGCTTTTAATATTGTACCCATCATGTAGTAGATAGTTACTATTTAAAGTAAATTTTAACAAAGCCGTACCTACTCTAGTCAACTGCATGCATGTCATATTATACATGTGCTCGATACATACTTCATTTTCTCAACGTTTGCAGGCAAACATGATTGTCTGAGATGAGATGAGTTTTACGATTTTAAAGATAGCAATAAAATAGCCCTTAATGACAAGAGACATGAAAGCGCTTATCAGAGGAGGCCTAGGTCCAGCAGTGGACTGGTTAAGGCTGGTGATGATGATGAGATGAACAAACGGACCTACATAATAGACATGAAAATCTCTACCTTTTTAAAGGCGTTCTCCCATGTTCGCGATACCATTTTAGTATTCGAAACCAAAACACATTCTCACTTACGCGTTTCAAATTGAATCCAATGTCGATTTGCGCTGGGAAGGTATATTTATTTTTAGAATAGCCATTTCCATTTCCGATACACATATAATTTTCTTCACATTGCTGAGCTGGCAAACTGACACGCCACGTCTCGCTTCATCCGTACCGTAATTAAATTTTTTCCGATTTCCCAAGTTATTTTGTTAAAAAAAATATGTGTTTCATAGAACGGGAGAAGAGGTTCATTGAATTTGAAAGGTTCATTGGCTAGCTTTGTTAAGTCGTTAACCCGACCCAAATCAGCGCCACCACCTATTTTATCTTATTCTTATGTTAAACGAAGGATTTTTCAAAAATCGATTGCTTATATCTAACATAAGCTTATTTTTAATGCCTCTGTAAAAGTTTCAATTTGTACCTATAGTGTAGGCAGAGAAGTGTAATTGCTCCTTTTGCTCACGATCGTGGCCAAAAAGAGCAACTTAGTTTAACATAATAATAGGTATTATAGCTGGTGGCGCTGATTTGGGTCGAGTGGATGCTGCAGGCTCAAAATTGAATTTGTTCCGTTGGTCTGGGTGTTTTCTATGTATAATAAAAAAAACTATCTATGTATATAATGTATTAAAATATCAGTTATCTAGTACCCATCACACAAGCTTTGAGTAGCTTACTTTGGGGCTAGATAGTGCTGTGTGGATTGTCCAGAATTATTATTATTATATCTACAAACGCTTTTAAGTCCGGTCAAGTACCTAGATTCCAAGTCGTTATAACAACAATCGATAATAGGTACTACATAAGTAATCTTTTTATTCCTTGTTTCTATGTATACAAATTTGTTTAGATTACTTTTCATTTATGAAACGACTGACTGAATAATTTAAGTCACACACACACAGGGAATAATAAAGAGGTGTGCATGAGAGTTGGAGCATTACCATTAAAAGCAAAAAAGAGAATTTTAAGTTAATCGCGGGGCGGTTTGTTGATAATTTTGATCTTGATCTAAAAGTCAAAGTCTACCTGATTTTGTCCTCCGAATTTCGACCATGGCGGCCAGTCTTAATGGCGAGTAACTTATATATATGTGGGTAGGACATATATATATTATATTATAGTGCACAAACATAGGTGTACTCACTATTCTTGCGGGTTCGATTCCCGCCTCGGGACAAATGCCTGTACGATCTGCTGATATGTTTCGGGTGTTCTGGATGTTTTCAATGTATAATAAAAAATATCTATGTATGTAGTGTACCTATTGTATTAAGTGTACCTATCAGTTATCTAGTCCCCACTACAGAAGCTCTGCTTAGCTTGGTGCTAGACAATGCTGTGTAAATTGTCTATCATTATTATTATTCATTTTATTCTCCCACTCTCATATTCGATGGGACGCCCAAACCAAAGCAGTCCGAGTAACTACCTATTATTCATATCAAACTGTGTTCCCCAGTGCCCGAGATGCCTTCATGATGTGCGTGACTGAGGCAGGGAGGACCTGCACCGCAACAGCCAGCACCCTCCTCAAGCGCATGGCCTGGGTGCTGGCCCAGGACGTGGCGGCTTGCACCCAGCATCCCCGCGCCTACTGCTCCGCACCTGCACCACCACGAGCTGCGTCCATGCTGACTGCTCTTTTTGGCA
Organism: Eupithecia subumbrata; assembly: GCA_949316285.1. Classification (NCBI taxonomy): domain Eukaryota; kingdom Metazoa; phylum Arthropoda; class Insecta; order Lepidoptera; family Geometridae; genus Eupithecia; species Eupithecia subumbrata. Next base: position 16,245,652 of record OX438640.1, on the reverse strand, counting down.
TCTTTTTCTATCCTCCAAATTTCTAAATTGGCTGTTAAGGTTGGCAGATTCATTATGAATATGAGCGGGTTTAGTTAAGAACGCTGTTTGTGTTACAAGAACTCTATTAAGGCTGAACGAGTCGTTCATCTCTCCATACAAACGTAGAAAGGTAACTACGACGCTGTTTGATGTTGAGTATCCAAAACTAAGGATAATATCAATTTATCTCGTCATTATCTATGTCTGTATTCACCCGAAACCGTAAAAAAAGAAACTAAAAAAATACAAGCTTCTAAACTTTCGTATTTTAACACCGATTTTAGCCCAACTTTGGGCGAATAACATACGGAGAAAGAACACTCTAAAATTAAGCCCGTACAGACATAGTTTAGTTATTCAAAAGTTGAAATAAATTTATTTTGAAAAGATACTCTCAATAGTTTTTCTATATAACCCTTTTGCTAAAAGTCTTTTCCCATTTTTTTCCGACTGTTTTACGAATAGGAATAGGGACTACATAATAGTGAGTGCGTGCGGTTCTAGGTCTAACCTGCTTACATTCGTAATGAATTCGTCATATAACGATAGTTATTATAGTAAAATAGGTAAGCAGATATATTTAGCAGCCAACAGATAATTCCTTTTCATGTATGTAGCTCAATGTTATAAATGTGATAAATGTCTAATGTAAGTGAAAGTATTTTCGTCAAATTAGTTTCAAATTTATAGGGTTTAGGTAGGTACGAATCTTGTTCTGTTGAAAGATGTACTTATTTACCTTCTGAGGAAGTACCTCCTTGTGTGTATGTAGGTACCTTCTGAGGAAGTACCTCACTTGTGTGTATGTAGGTAGGTTAAGGTACAAGCAAGAACCTAATTTTATTTAAATAAATAGGTATTATTTTATCCAGCCTTGAACAAAAATGTGCTAGGATTTAATTCCAACAGAGTGTTGGAATTGAAACTATCTAACAGATACCAGATACGTTTTAAATTACATAAATTCATGTTTTATAAAGGTGGCAACCTTTTCCGAAGCTTTTTAGAATCTTTACTGTTCACTGTTGTGTGAAAACAAGTTGTGTTTTCTGCAAGGGATTTATTAGTTTGTTTTGTAGCTTTTAGGGTTTCGAGATCGAAGATCGGTTTCGAAACCTTTTGTCTGTCCTTTTTTCCCTCCTTAATAACTCAGTAACTACCGCAGCTATTAACTTGAAATTTAAAATAATAATACATTACGCGCGCCAGCGCAAATTTAAAGAAAAATAAATGAAAAATGAAAATGAATATTTTCCATACAAATTGTGATGCCGACTTTTTAAAAGATACCTACAGGGTCATGTGGGGTATCAAATGAAAGGTATTAGTTTGTACATTTCAAAATAGTTTTTCAAATTTCTGTAGATTTCATACTTTTTGAAATATTTTGAAAAAAGTCGAAAAATTTACCATTAACCACTTTAACCGAAGCATGCAGAGAGATGCATCTGAAATGTAGGTTGGTATCTACTATTTTTAGGTATTCGTTTAATTGCGAAGTCTTTAACCGGTACTTTTGGTACAAATATGGACATGGGATGCTTTGGACAAACGTCCAAAATCCTAGGCGCGCGCGTTACACTCGCACTTGACGGATCTTGTTTTTTATTGCTGCGAATCCGTAGCGTTGAATGCAATGAAACGATGTTGTGGGGCGTTTTCGTTTTTGGTGGTAATTAAATTAAACAAAAACGTCAGCAACAAAATAAAATTTATTAAAATAAAAAGGTCGTGGGAATTTGTGCCTGTCTGATTTCACTTCGTGGTCCGGTAGATACTATCCTGGCTATCCTGAAGGCTGCTCAGGTGGGTGGACACCAACGGTAGAAAGCTGAAGATTCCCCTGACGTCAGCCGTCGTAGATGGTGGGTCTTAGCCGTGTTAGGCGTACGGAATCAAATATTCCTTAGGAATTAAACCCTAGCGTTGGACCCTGTGAATAAATGTCCACAGTAAGCAGTTTGTTCCGATCGATTTCCGTTGATTGTGAACACCCTGCCGACGTGACGTGCCTATGAGGAGAAGCCGAGAAAGTAGATAGTTGGTTCACTATCAGAACGGAGTTACAAGCAGTGTGGAAAGAACTAAACAAAATGTAAGATCGGCAAAATAAAATGCATTAAGCTGACAATTATTATAAGCGGGTCGATCATAAAGTGATGGAAAGATAGATACTATACTCATATATTTATTCGCCGTAGGAGGCCACAAGGCACACTTGGTTATGTCAACATTTTACATTATAATAGAAATAACTAATATGATAAAATAAATGAATAAAGGAGCCTTTATTCACAAAGAAAATTATAATATAATTTACAATTGAAACAATTGAGCTAACTGCAGACTGTTGCAAACAATCTACAGGTAGCTCAACTGATCTATATCAATACCAGTCGGAAGCGTCCCCAAGACGCTGGCTGCATTGCCCCGCTGTATGGCAATGCTGATGCGCTGTGCCAGATACTGACCAGCTCTCGGGTCACGCGTCGCTTCGACCAGACGCTCAGATAATTTTTTGAAAAGCCGAAGAGCCTCGGTACCCCACGGACCTAGGGTCTCGACTCCAAGAGGAGCAAATGTGTAGGCTCTGTCGAGACCTGCATATTTGCGCCTCTTGAGATCTTCGGCCAAATCTGCCGCCGCGCCTGCCCTCACGGATGTCCTCGGAAGATGGGAAGGCGCAAGTGTGTCGACGCATGTAGCGTCCCACACAATGGGCCTCCCCAACTCCCATGGGACTAGTGTCATACCGTCGGGCCTTTTACCATCGTCACGTAACAGACCATTCGGTTCGAGAATAGCTGGTACGTTAGCGGTGACAAAGGCCCGCCGGATGATGTCGTTAAGGCTGGCGTGGCGAGATATCCGACCGGCTGCCCTAGTACACGATAATCCGTGATGACCAAGCTGTTCGACAGCAGTACCGCACTGGCATTGATGAAGCGCGCAACACCTTGCACCCAACCGAAGACATGTTGCGATACGGAAAGTTACGGGATCCAATAAAGTACCAGTGTTATATGAAGGAAATGCTTGCAACCAATGTCCTGACTCCCATTTAGAAACGGCTATGAATAAAGTAACACAAAACAAAAAAGTAATATTCATAGGTATCTGCTGTAAATGGGCATTGTCAATAATCAAATTAAACAGTATATTTATAAGAATAATTACGAGAGCTGCTGTAAAAGGGCATTAGATAGATTACAAAGTACAAAGAACCCTCTCAGAAAGCAGGATGTTTACAATTAATGTTTGCAGTTTAATGTGGCAAGAAGATAATATTAAAAATAATAAAACACATGATATTATTAGGCGTAATAAATACATAGGTACTTTTTTTATCCAATTTAAAAGTTAACGATTGCTTACCTACATATAGCATAAAACAATGTTCAACAGTTATCGGGGTGCAGATCAATACTTATATTATTTTAGATAGAAACTTCCAATTAAGTCGGAAGAGGTGACAAACTATGTATCACGGAATATTATACGAATGATTTGAACCAGCGCGTAAGAAGACACTAAGCGTACGTGGGTAAGAAGACACTAACGCACTGGACACACGTCCGTCGCGGACAAAGTGAATTCGGGGCTCTGCCCGCGCTTTGAGACCGCACGCGCTGCTCGAATGTTCTTCCCCTAACAAAAGAATGGCCAACGGCTAATCAGTGTAGTTAAAACAGTTGTAGTTAAAACTCTTAACGCTTTACTGCTAGCATTGCAAAAGTAAGTTAGGTAGCTATTCAGGTAGCTAGGCATATTTGGTAGGCGTGATTGTAAATTTATTGTATAATATTGTTTAATTGTATATTTGTTTAATTATATATTTGACCTAATATTGCATTGACACTTTTTCTTTATAATTAAGGTAATGTATTTAATATTGTTAAAATTTAATAGAACGATTATAACAATGACAGAAAATAAATAAACATGACGTTACAGTTGTTTGAGGACTAATCGCTACTTACAGAATTAAGTACTTATATGTGCGTGAGTAAGATTTTAAAACTAATAAAGACAAAAGAACATCTCACCTCCATGCTCGTACTATATCGATACTCTATTTGTGTAGTTGTTGATAATTCCATAGATAGAGCGTCGTTCCTAGAATATCGGCAGTGTAGAACAGTCAGTTGTTCGATGCTAGAATATTATGGTTTCAAGGCCATATTGATTGCCTATGCAGATGAGCGGTACACTTAGTTTGAGCGCTGTTGGACGCTCGCTGTTTAGCGTGAACCTCCAACCAGCATTTCCTGTTGTGGTAGACAGCCGTAGCCATCGGCCTATAGTACACAGTAGACCCATACTGACGTTAACAAGATATTTTATCATGGATAAGAGATAATCAGCGTTCGAACAAACGGCTATGCTCCTTGCATTTGTCGATCTTCCAAGCATGAGGGTCATCTCTATATCTATACTAATCCCGTGCGACCTAGTACTAGTAGGTAATTGGTGACCCATAGTATAAGGGTTCCTGATTTAACATAGCTGGCACCAAGTCATGGTGATAGCTATGTTAAATCACTGCCATGTAAAATCAGTTATTAGGTGGTAATTCCTATGAAATCAGTGTTCTCGCTTCAAAGACATGTAAACTTCGTGTAGCACCTGCGTGTAAGTAAACTTTCCTCGTTACAATTAGTGGTGTCGTAACAGTTATGGTTTAAGTTCTTAATACTTAGTAGATACTCATGCGTTTCTGTGTAGACAGTAGCCCATGTAATTATTACTTAACGTGCATCAATGTTAAATGTACAAGATTTTAATAAATAAATAATATACACGCTTTGTTTGATTCCTTATGCCTACTTACTACCACCTATTTCGTAATTAAGAAGCAATAATGATATCAACCTGTATCTACCATACAAAAGTATTTTAGCATAGATACGTAATTGATCTCCAATTATGGTAAATTATATTTATTGAATAATATATTTATATTTTTTGTTTTTATTGACCGAGCGAAAGAGGTGAGCGAACGAAGCGTCTCTGCATCAAGTCTAGCAAAATTTGCGTTTCTGTCCGTATATCCGTACTCCTCTACAGGTCGTATTTTACAACCGATCCAAAGGTCCGTGGTCTGAGGACACCGAGCCTGGTACAGGTTGCATGTGACACTCTGTATACCTATCTTACCCCCCGGAGTGGCGGGCAGGCGGTGCTTTCTTAGGCAGTCGCGAGTGATTCTTCGAGAGGGCGGTCTCGCTAACAGCGAGCAGAGCATTATTGGCATTATCCTGGCGCATCGACCCCGAAGTGGGTCTTGGCCTCCGACACAATAGATCGCCACCGGGTTCTGTCCTGCGCCGCCTCCGTCCAGTCCGGTTCAAAGATTTGAAGTGAGAGAAGGTCCTTCTCCACTTCATCCTTCTACCTGTATCTGGGCCGACCGACTGGTCGTCGGCCAACCGGCGCTCCAAGAAAAGCCCGTTTTGCAGCCCGATCTTCCTCCATTCGTAGCACGTGGCGAGCCAGCGCAGCCTGTGTGATTTTGTTTCGCCAATGATGTTGGGCTCGGCCACTAGTTCCGAGATCTCCCGGTTCTTCCGTACCCTCCTTACGAATCAGACGCGATCGCAGCCTAAGAATTTGGGGAGGGGTCACACTGGGTTGGGGCCGTAATAGTATAAATATGTATAATAGAATAAAATAGAGTAGAGTAGAGTAAAGTAGAGTAGCGTAGAGTACAGTAGAGAAGAGTTGAATAGAATAGCATACAATAGGCTCACAACCACGTCCATACTCTCGTCCACGCCCACGCCCACGCCCATGTCCATGTCCACGCCCAGTCACGGCCACGGTAACGTCCACAAAATTTTAAATAACAAAAGTGCAGGTATTTAAATAAACAAACTGGGTGGTAGTAGACGATTGATAAAGTAAATCAATCAAAAAAATATCGTTTATTGCATGAAATACATGTACATAGGTACAGGTGTTTTTATGTCTGTTATGCGAGTCAATGTATTCCTATCGGTTTTACGGTGTGCAATGTTTGTGTACAAATAATAACAACTTATTAAGCTTACAATAAAATAAAATTGAATTAAACTGAGCTTGAATTGAATGTTGGATGAGAACAACATAAATATAACGAATGTCACGCAGCAGAAAAAATCTTTGTCAGTTAAGAATTCATTTATAGCATAATAACATTTATTTCAAAGAATCGTTTTGAACTTTTTCTGAAACTCCATATTCGGCTTAAAGATACTCTTACTTGATAGTTGAAAAAAAAAGAAATAAATTTGTACAACTTTTTTTTTTTATATTTAAAACGTAATCTATGGCAGTTATGTTGCCTTGTTGGATAACTGAAGAAACGAAGATATTTTTAGTACATCTGACTAAAAATATCTTCGTTTCTTCAGTTATCCAACAAGGTATAACAGTATTGTCAAAATTCATAGGAAAAATTAAGTCACACTCTCACAGGTAGTAGTCAAATATAACGAAAATGAATAAGAATAATTGTGTACGATAAAAAGGCGAACTTGCGGAACAGAAGTTTTAAGCGTAGACTTTCTTCTAAAAGAGTAATAAATGTCATTATGTACTTTATTTGCATTGTTTTTTTTTTGCTTTCTAAGGCCAAGTGATAAATTTGACGTAAACATTATGGCCATACAAGGACTTTTATGTTTTTGTATCAAATTGCTAATTTATTCTTCATTTTGCTACATTTATGTAAGTCTTGTATCTAAGTTTATTCTTTTAATATTATCAACACCAAAATTGCAGGTAAATAAACAAGCTGGGTCGTTGATAAGAAAGAAATAAATTTGTAGTAAGTATTTTGCTTTGAGGCATATATGGTGCAGATGTACTTAGAAATATCTACATTTCTTGAGCTATCCAACAAGTAATAAATAGAGTATTCTCAGAATTCAAAGGAAAACCTTAGACCAAAAGCTCACAGGTAGTAAAAAATAATGGTGCTTATATGTTTAGGGTGTTTCATAGTCAAATCAGTCAGCAATTATGGAAACTACAACCCCTCAAGGATCTAGATCGACTTAACTTGAGGTTGACTTTGTTCCGTTGGTTTGGGTGTTTTCTATGTATAATAAAAAATATCTATCTATGTAGTGCATTGTATTAAGTATATCAGTTACCTAGTACCCATAACACAAGCTCTGTTTAGCTTGGGCTAGATAATGCTGTGTGAATTGTCTAGCATTATTTATTATTTACACATAATAATGTTCTTGCTAGTAACCAGTATGGGTTTCGAAGTAAGAGGTCAACTGTTGACGCTGTCGAAAGCCTTGTTTATCAAATCACGAATAGTTTAGACAATCGTAAGAAATGCATTAGTGTTTTTCTCGATTTGGCCAAGGCTTTTGACACAGTGTCGGTACCATTGCTCTTGTGCAAGCTGGAGTCCATTGGCATAAGGGGAATCCCTTTGAAACTGATGACGGACTATTTGAGTAATCGCACCCAGACTGTGAAACTCGGGGACAATTATAGTAATAAGTCCACGATCCACTATGGTGTCCCGCAGGGGTCAGTTTTGGGTCCTACACTCTTCTTAATATATATAAACTCCCTCTGTATAAGTCAACTAGACAATGCCTCTATCATAACCTTCGCTGATGATACAGTCTTAACTTTTGTAGGCAAAACGTGGGAAGAAACTAAGCTCTCAGCCGAATCTGGCTTGCGCATAATAAATTCCTGGCTAGATAACAACCTTCTCACGCTAAATTTATCAAAAACAAAGTATATTACCTTTTCTATCTATAACAATAACCAGCCAAATATTGATTTCACTCTAAAAGCTCATACATGCCCCTTGAATAGTACTGTCTGCGACTGCACTCATTTAAATTCAGTTACAAGTATAAAATACCTAGGTATAATAATAGACAAAAATTTAAATTGGAAATCCCATATAGATCACCTAAAATCGAGAGTTCGGAAGCTCATACACGTATTTAAGAAAATCAGGAATCTGCGAGACGATCACACGAACAAGACTGTTTATCAAACCTTATGTCAATCCGTCATTAGTTACGGAATTACCGCATGGGGTTCCGCAGTTAAAACTAACCTCATTAAAATGGAAAGAGCACAGCGCTCTATTCTAAAAGTACTAAACTTTAAGAGCTATAGATACCCCACAGCAGAGCTCTACAGAGAGACTGGGATGTTAACTGTCAGGCAACTATATATTAAAACCACTATATTAAGACAACACTCATTACCATATCGAATGGACAATCGTTGCACCAGAAGGTCTCACGAGACATTCAGAATACCTATGTGTAAAACCCAGTTTGCCCGTCGGAGCTCTAATATTTTGGGACCTTTTCTCTACAATCGCGTATCCAAGGTCACTAAAGAAAATTTAATCGGAAAGACCAGATTTGTATGTAGCAAGATTCTGCATGCATTTCTTCAACCACTAAACTATGAAGATACTGAACAGCTTCTTGCTGTCACTCACTAATAAGCTATTTCACTTAAAACTCTTACAAAGATGACATACTTCATTCCCTCTTATACAGGGATGTTAAATGTTGAATCATAACCAAACTCTACATTTTAAGTTAAATTTTAGGCATAAAGTTGTATGTCATAGGTGTATACTTATCATAACTAGTATAATATGTTTATGTAACAGTCTGTTATCCTTACACAAGCAGACCGTAGATTTAATACTATTTTTAGATTTAATACTATTTTTAGATTTAATACTATCTTAGATAGCCATAAGTTTGCACTGCCTTTATACTTGTTTCTTTCCCTAACTTGCAGTATTTATCAATTGTCCATTGTATATAAAACGTTCTTGTATTGTACCTAAATACTCATCCAAAGCGCCATGCGAGGTACTGAGCTCTAACTTGCCGTAACACAGTAATTGTTACTAACACGGAAGTTATGACTCATGCAACAAATGGAAGCCTTAAGGTAATACGTCTTGCAAGTTCGTATGCCTACTTATACGTAATTACATTATTCTAAGATAACATAAGATTTAAATAAATGGTGTACGTTTAGCTGGCTAATATTAATAGCACATAGTTACCTAAGGCTATCTTGTAAATTTTTGGAAATAAAATATTCTTATTCTTATTCTTATTCTATTTATTTATTTACTATTTATTTAACCACTAACCCTGTATATTTTATTAACTTCGATGCTTCTTACAAGATCTTGACCGTGTTCTATACAAGGTATCTAATTTCTAGCCTATTGACGGGATTGGCAGCCCACTGTCCTCGGACGTTTCATGAATTTGTTACCAACTGTACCTTCCTAAAGGTCACACAGGTCTTTGTGAAGAAGAATAAAATTCTCAATTTTTGTGATATAAGGTAAAGGTTCAACTTTATTAAAATTCCATTTTCCCTCTTTATTCGACACGTGAGGCTTTATAAAGCCTCAAAGCGCGGGCGTGCATAGTTTGAAAATATGTAAAACTGTTCCTAGTGCCTGGTAACATTTTTCATGCAGTATGGGAGACAGTGAGGTGAGAGGTATATAATATAATAGTTCCTTTTCTGGAATATAGATCTCGTTGGAAGTTGTGCGTTTTTTAATAGGGCATATTTGATGAACAGATTGTTGTCCGTCCCGTCCCCATGGCCAAGCAATCGCAAATATCGTTAGCTGTGTTTCAGTAGAACCAAAGCAACGAATTATATACCTACCTAACTACAATAATATACTAGGCGTTACAAATCGTAGATTCTGTAGTTAGCTCAATTGTTCCAATTGTAAATACTAGTTCTAATTTATTTCTGTTATTTGATTGTAATTTTCTTTGTCATATCATTAACGAATTTTATTGGGTTAACAAATCTTAGTTTAGATTTTGTACCCTAATTCCGACGAAATAAAAGAAGCCGAAAATCGGTCATATTATGGCTCGTTGCCCCGCAACAGAGAATTAGAAACCGGCCTCATTATGGCCTATTACCACGTGAGCGGAAAGATATTGTCCAAAACAATTAATCTTTCAAGCTATAAATTAAAGAGAATAATTGGATTAGTCAGGACAGGAAACTATGATACCCACTGTGTCCATTGTGTACCTAGTCTTGTGCCGAAAAAAAATCCAACTGAAAAGTCATGATTCATTAATAAATCTTTGTTCGAATATTCTTTGCGCTTATGATTAATTAGGAATACGAATCTTGAAAGAAAATTACGGCAACTTTTAGTTTTAATTAGTAAAATATGTTTTTGATTTGCAAATTATTTAAATTTGAATAATATTAATAATATTTATTATTTTAATTAGTTCAGATAGTATGTATTTAGGTTCTTTAAGCGGTTATATAATAGGTATATATTTTAGCTTTATTTGTTCTAGTATTATGTATTGTTATACAAGTAGTAGGTATAGGTAAGCTTTTTGTTTCCCAAATAAATAAAATAAAATTACCTCCTAGCCCAATTTCGACCACGGCGGCCAGTCTCATAGGAGACTAGCCAGATGCAAAGGACATATTATAGTGCACAAGTGTGTGCACAAACACAGGTACACTCTCTATTCCTTCACTCTCATAGTCCGAATGGACGGCAGACCGACACGACCGGGGAGAGGTCAAGCGCAGGACCAGGCTTAATGTGCTTTCCGAGGCACGGAACGGTTAAACTTTATCAGTGCAGAGTAGGTCAGTTGTTTCCCAGAAATAGAAGAAAACCAACTTGACTTTAATTTAATTGAAATCCCTAATCGAAAAAGCTTGTTATCTAAACACCAAATACTTTAGCTTAACGAAGAAAACAGCTTTCCCGCAAAGGAATTTCCGGCGCAAAAAACTAAATTAGAATTATCTCGGCCTTATTCCTTGAACCGGGTCAAAGCTTACAATTTAATCTAAAATTATGATAAATGTTTAGAATTACAATTATTTCACAAATGATTACTTTCGTGAATGTTCTATGAAACTTAACTAATCTATTACCTGAGGCTTATCTGCAATGGCACGTTTCTAAAGAACCTACTCTAGTAAAGTCCTGTGTGTGTGTGTTTTGTGTGTTTTTTGTGTTTGTGTTTGTCCAATGAGTTAAGTATCCGACTGATACCTATACTCACAAACACGCGTTAAGAAGTTTCTTTTCATTCGTCTTGGGATTTGATTTCAGTTTAGAGTTTTTAAAACACGCCAAATTTTTTCATACAATTTGGTATAACGCCTCTAGCTCTAGCTCTAACCTCGGGATTGGAGGAACTACGCAAATCCCATACAAAAAGGAGACGTCACGATCACGTCTCGTTATTAACATCAAATAGACTCACCCCTCTGGGTTCTTGTAGAAATAAAAGGTAAAGTTTAAAACTATTTTAAAACTAAGCAAATCAACAACGGCGAAAGAGCCAAAATATATCTATAAAGCTTCGCGCACATTAAAACCCTATTACCTATAGTACCATACCTATTAATACGTACTACACTGCACAAAAATGTGCATTTAAATATGGGACTAAACTCGTTAACTTAAGATACAATTTACACAGACAAAATGTTTTCCCACAAGCTTCAAACGAGATGCCCCAAAGCCGTCTGTCATTTCATGCCGTCAAAATTAAATCATGAAAGTTAAAGCCCATATTTAATGTGCATTTAAATATAGCATATTTGATCGCACATTTATGTGTTGTGTGGTAGAGGTACGCCGCGCACACTACAATTACACTACGAGTACAATTATGTGAACCTGACGTGCGCAACCTGTGACCGCACGATCACGGCAGAAATTGGTTACGTCAGTCACTTATGGGATAAACATCAATATTTTTGAGTTCAAAGTCATTGTAGCCGAAAACGGCTACGTGAATATATTATAGAGGTACGGCTTTGATCTGCGACAACCTTAGCGCCAATGCAGTGAATTTGATCCTGCTCCCTTATGCACAAGTCCAAGTCAGGGCTCAATAGTGCCCAGAGGATAGCTGAGAGCAATTAGGAAGGGCTTCAGTAGAAACATACTGAAAGTTTCCTGGTCCTTTGAGAAGGTAACTTTGGACAAAGCAAGTGTTCTGAGAATAACGACCCAAGGTGAAGGGTCGTCCCTATCCCTTTACTTGCTCAATCCTATCCTACAAATATTATAAATGCGAAAGTTTGTGAAATGTCAAATTTTTGTTACCGAGGATCTCCAAAACTACTGAACAGATCAAATGAAATTTGGCATACACTTAGAACATAGCCTAACTTAAACAATAGGCTACATATTATATACCGAAAATACGCGTGCGAAGCCGTGGGCAAAAACTAGTATTAAATAAGGAAGTAAGGCTGTGTAATCCAAGAATTCATTATTCATATAATTTTCTGTCTCGTTAATTCATTTACTCAAAGTAGTAATAAATGTAGAAAAACTCTTACCTACTACTCGACTCCACAAAACGTCATATACTCGGCGTGCATTTTAAAAATGCTTTATCTCTACATACTTTTTGAAGATTTAGAGCTCTATCTCACCGGGACGCCACGGCGACGTCGTCGCTGGAAACGTATCCAAACTATTGTATCGCAGACGACGTTGCCAAACCGTCGCCAAGTGAGCTAGCTGCCATTCAATACAGAATGAAAAGGTCGGATACGTGCGTTGCCTTGCATCCCGATGCGGTAGGGCCCTAAGTTTATCTATACTAATATTATAAAGAGGAAAGATTTGATTGTATGTTTGTATTGAATAGGCTCCAAAACTACTGGACCGATTTGAAAAATTCTTTTACCATTAGAAGCCCACATTATTCCTGATGAATAGGCTACTTTTTACCGCGGGAAATGCTTAATTCCTACGGGAAACCGGGTAGTTGGACAACGGGTAGTAAGAATGCAGTTAGTTACGTATCAAACTATGGGCAGGCAAGTATGTAAATATTTTCTTGGAAATACCTATGTCGCGGCTTATTCCAATAATCCCCTGCCATGATCCCCTGCGAAGGGGATTTCTGGACTTTTTGTCCAATAATCCCCTGCCGGTTCAAAGAGAAGAGGCGCAGGGGATTTCTGGAACTCTTGTCCACAAATCCCCTGCGCCTCTTCTCTTTGAAACGGCAGGGGATTATTGGACAAAAAGTCCAGAAATCCCCTTCGCAGGGGATCATGGCAGGGGATTATTGGAATAAGCCCTATGTCGCGAGTTCAACCGCTGATAATGAGGTCCCAGGGTCAAATCCCGCCTCAGGCCAGGATTTGTGTTATTTGGGTTTTTCCAGCGAGAAAATATGACAGTAGCAGCCCGGAGTCAGGAAAGTAGGTTACATACCCGTGCCTCGGAAAGCACATTAATATGTTGGTCTTGCGCGTAACCTCTCCCCGGTCGTATATGTCTGCCGTCCCATCGGATTATGCGAGCGAGGGAAAAGAGAGTGCACCTGTGTTTGCGCACACTTGTGTACTATAATATGTCCTGCGCACCTGGCTAGTCTTCGTTGAGACGCCCCCGTGGCCGTGGCTAGGAGGATCTCATCATAATTTTCTTGAAAGTTGAATATTTAATACCGAGCACAATTAAAAAATAATTAGTTACTTACCCACCAATTATATCTGAGATACTTAGACCCTTTTCATCACCCTTTCATTTGTTTTTAAGCGGGCACTCTTGTTCAGCCATTATCCTTTTCTGAAAAATAATTAATCCGGTCACATATTTTTAATGACGTTAATCCAACGCTTTGATCTTTAATCAAAAGAACTTAAGTACTAATGACTAAACCAATAACAATATTGAAAAATTTGTAGGCTTGTCTCTAACTAAAGAGGTAAGTAGATAAGTAAATGCCTATAGGATCAGTACATGAGCCTATAGTACTACGAGTCTAATTAATGGACTAAATGTATACAGACTGCGTGATTCGAAATCAAATGGATCTTCAACAAAAATCTCAAACATTTTTCGTTATGCTACGAACATAAATTATTGTACCTACTCCATCCATGGTAGCAACAACGTGTAGCATTTTTGAACGCTCTTGTTTTGTTTGGTGGAGAATGGACCTACACTCTTGAAACCGGCTGAATATATGACAGGATGCACGTATGCCACGTTATTTAGTGCCTTGTAGAGTAGCTTGCAGATAGCAAATGTAGTGGGAGACTGGGTGAGTCTATTTGACGTTAGTAACGACACAGGATCGTGCGTGACTTCTTTTAGTAGGTATGGGATTTGCATAGTTCCCTGTCCGCACGATAGAGGCGTCTCCGCGTACCAAATTGTATGGAAAAAGAAGTCGCGATCACGACCAACGTCAAACAGACTGCCCTCTGGTGATTTTTTACAGAATGTAGGTATTTCTCTTTGTTCAATTATGGTGCGTCCACACCAAAGTTACTTTTGCGTTGTATTTTGTTTTTGCGTTTTTTTTAATTTAGAAAGGAAGTTTTATTTAAACATCGTTTAACCTCATTTAGACCTTCAATAAAAATGATTCTTTCTTTTGTCCATGGTTCGAAATTCGAAAAGTACAAAACTCTATCATAAAACATTCGTTACCTCCTTGGTAAAGCCAAAACGCCCTTCGGAATCTAAACTCATTTCTTAGATATTCTAGCTCTATGGTTTCAGGTACCTACTCAAAGATTCTAGTAGCCTGCGTGGAATAGACTTGCTGCTAGATTTCACAAGAACGAAATTTATTTTATTAGTGCCTTTTTAAGTCAGCCGCAAGCATATTTAGAGCCACACGCAAATCTTAAATATCGGCGCATTCAACAAAAACAATGATAGGTAGGTACTCTAAGATTGCTCTCTCGTGAACAAATAATTGATAACTAATTTATGATGAATGGACCCATAAAATAATGACACTTTTTGCAGAATTTCCATATTTTCAGTCATGACATGGAATAGGAAATTTCTTATATGAAACCCTTCAACCACAACAAAGGAAAGGTGTTTTGTAAGTTTCAATAGAAAGAAACCCAATCGAAAACCTTTGCGATCGACCATGTGTCAATGTCGTTTTTAGGGATCCGTTGCCCGACCTATATTTTACAATAATACCTAAATATAACAATAAAGTGTCATAAAATCTTAGTTAGGTTGTATATAATTTCCAGAAACTAATAATTAGGTAGGTAGGTTACTTACCAAAATTATTGGGTAAGCACGAATAACTTATATTCATGAACAGAAACAATCGTAGCGTAGGTACTCGTTTAGTGTACCTAGGTAGGTACTAGGTAGGTAGCTTAACTAATTTGGAAAACTCTATGCTTGGCCGATTATTTTCCACCGTAGCGAAAAATGGCATGACATGAATGGTTTTGACAGTTTCAAAAGCATTGGTGTGAACAGAATCTAAGAGAAAAAATTAAGGTACGGGTAAAAGGAGAATGTTCGATAAAAAAGTAATGGATGTGTCTAACGTAATTTTTTTTTTCAATTAACCTGAACCAGAACCTAAGCCTTATAATGGCTCATATTATGTTCAAAATTGTAGTTAGGTAGGTACGTTCCCTGCCCAGCCCATAGTTAAAATATTTGTTGTTATAAATAAATTAGAACTAATATTTACAATTGAAACAATTGAGCTAACTGCAGACTGTTGCAAACAATCTACAGGCAGCTCAACTGATCCATATTAGGTACTATACCAGTCGGAAGCGAGTTTTATTATTTTATTTTATAACCTTACCCTATGGGCAGGGAACGTAGCCACGTTCAAATTTTTAATATATTATGAGGCTTAAACGTAAAGGTAATAAAAAATAATCTCCAAATAATTATCTGGTTATATAGAAAGTATTGACTTTCTACTTACATAAAAAATAATTACTTGGTAGAAGATGTAGAGCCCAAGTAAAGCCTATTCAATATCTCTTATTTGCAAAATAATCTAACATTTTCTTAGCCCATGAGGCACGTGGATATCTTCCCGCGCCTCAGCCTCAGCCGCCGCCCCGCTGCGCTCCTGTGTAGTGCTGGACAGAGAATGCGATGTACGAAATAGGTACCGACCACCTTAACTTACTTATACCGATCTACCTACTTAATAAAATCTAATTAAGTACGGTCTTGTGTTCAACCTTTTTCTTGTGAAAACAAAGGATCCCAATATTATCTAACAAAATATTTGGCAGTAAGAGGTACGAGCACTGAGGTACAAAATCCCAAGTTTTCGCAAAACTTTTCGAAAAAGTATAGGTTTGTGCAAAACCTCCATGGTGCAAACAATCTAGGTATATGAACTCTTTGTGATTCAAGGGGCTCCTACAAGACTCCTCTGGCTATATATGGTAAGTACCTACTACGTTTAAGTTAGTTAGTTGTCAAACCATTTAAATACCTAAGTAAAGAACATAATTATAAGTAGGTAAATAAGATTAACGACTAAATTAGGTAAATGTCATTGCTTGTAAGCAAATTGGCATAGGTACCTCAGCCAAATCAGTTTGCAATTTAATGGTCAGTTTAGCTGTGCAGTAACGTGAGCCAATTTGAATTTGTAAGTTTATGTAGGTACCTACCTTTTGCTTCGAAATGAAATCAACAAGAACTGAAAGATAGTAGGATTCGTAACTAATATTATTCAACAGAGAACCAAAGTTATCGACATAGTTCAAATAATTAGCAAGCTGAAGTGGCGGTGGTCAGGCCATATCTCACGAAGAGCCGACAACCGCGGGGTAAACGTGTTCTTGAGTGGAGACTGCAACTCGGCAAACGTAGTGTAAGAACGCCCTCTGGCCATTTGTGATGACGTGAGGCTGCTGTTACCTTATTCTCGTCATATGTTATGTTATTCGCTACCAAACCATAGATAACTTTGTAACTGTAGAAAATTACAGTATAATAATAGAAATAAATTAGAACTAGTAAGCACCTACAATTGAAACAATTGCGCTTACGCTATCTGCAGACTGTTGCAAAAATAACTTGACCATAGATACCTATTCCTCAACCTCGACATCCTGTATTGGTCCACTACTGGACGCAGGCCTCCCCCTGATAAGATACCATATAGATACCTACTAATATAACAGTTTTTTTATCGTGAAACTTAGGAAATCAAACAGGTTCCAAATCGGTAGCGTAGCTATCATACAGATCAAAAAGCAGTCACAGCTTTATCACAGTTTTATAGGTACCCTATTGTCCCTGCAAAATCGAAATTTAAAAATAAGAGCTTGTTGCTTATTGAAATAAACAAAAGTTTCGAATTTCAAATTGTTTGTAAGTGACCTCGATATGGCAGAATGGGATTTGGTTACTGCTTTGCTTTTAAAAAATAAATATGACATCCATGTCTATTTTGGCGGGAACCTCATTTGCGATTTTTCCGTGTTACATAGTGTTTTTGCAGAAAAACTATTTTGAAAACCAGAGTTAGGTAATTAAGTCAGTAAAAATGTTTTCGACGGAAGACCAGCAAATTGGAATATGTCTGCTGAAATCTAATTTGGAAGAAATTGGAAATGAGTTGGTTTCTCAGGTAAAGTGACAAAATACATTTTTTCGTAAAACCTAACTTAGGTACCTACTATTTATTAACTCATAACATAACTCATCAATAAATTTGGTCAATGATCAGATGACCACTTACATACATAGGTACTTTCCTTCTTACAACGAGAACCTGTGGTGAGGTAGATAGGTAAGTAGGTAAATACCTACTGATCCTATTTAAATCATTCTTTCACTGGGAGGTAGGTAGTATTTGGTACTTTTACTTACTAAGGTAGGTACGTTATCCCCGAGTGCTTTAGGAAACGATTTATTCAGGTACCACGTGAGCGAAGCCGTAAGCGGGAGCTAGTTGTGTGTATACCTGTTTTTCTATTTTATTCTTAACTTTTACTTAAATCCATGGCACGGCTTATGCCTAATTAGCAAAGATGTAAATCTTTGATAATTGGTACCGAAAGGTACCGAATGGGCGAGAATTTCCTTTACAAACCTTTTTTTTTGTAGCGCTCTGCAATACCCACCTTGGAAGCAGAAAATAATAAAAAATCCAAGGAGGCATCGGAAGTGCTTCGTGTAGTTCGGTCCTTGGATGCAGAGATAGAGAAGCTACAACTGGAAAGCGGTACGTTTTAAATGCAATTTCACTGCAAAAACATCATTCCCTTATCGAAATAAGGCTTATAAAAGTAATGCAAATCTAATTTGTGCATATTTTCAACCATCAAGGTATCTTAATGCTTGAAAATATGGACAAATTAGATACAGAACAGGGACTTTTTTCTCAGGGAAAAGTGTTTATAACTTTTCCCAAAGCAACTAATTTAATCAAATCGTAGGTTTTTGAAAAAAAAAAGTTTTCCGTACAATTCTAACTTCATAAGAAAAGGTGCCATGAAATTCGTCGATCATCTTCATCATAACCTCGGCTCATAGCTACCTATTCAATATTTCAATTCAATTCAACTCGTTTATTTCAGGCAACAATAAATTATAATACAAAAACAAGTTAGAGTGTCCATATTCGAGTCATGATAAAAATTAAATATAAAATAAATCTCAATACTAAAATTAAAAATTAAAATCACAATTAAAATTATCACTAAAATCATAATAAAATTCAAAATAAATCAAAGTTCCAATGGAACACTAGTCAAGAGAGCACATTATACGCTCTTGTCTATTTCCTATTGCCTTGCGTGATAATGTTGTGGGAGTCTGGCAAAGTAGGTATGTACGTAATCCACTATGTACTCGCGCGCGGTCTTAACGTCTTTAACAGATTTAACTTTTGTTCTCTTTTAATTTTTGTTATCTTTTATTTTTATTAAAAAAAAAACGCCGAAAATGCTACAAGTAAGTAATTAAACTTGTGTGTAACATAACATATTTATGCTTGTTATTTCCAACGCAGTTATCCCGCGCGCGGGGATTGTAGTGGAAGAATACGTCTATTGTCTGTGTTCCTTACTTATTAGTAGGTACATAACTACAATAATTTCTGCCCTGTTTTTATTTTTATACCTATAAGAGAGTAACGGTGTTGATTGCACTTATAGAATAACACTTAGAATAAGTATATATTTAATTATGCTAAGAGTGTAATTGTTTGTTACCCCGAATAAATAAAAACAAAACCAAAACAATCATCATCAATATTTTCACCATTTCATGACCTACGATGCACATGAGTACGTCGGGGTCCTGCAGGCTGGCAGTGAATGCTATTAAACCACCCTGTAAAGAGTGGTTTGACTTTTCCTGACTTTTCAAGACGGCGTCGTCCGCGCGAAAATTCTTCGAAAATTTCAATAGTCGGGGTGATCACAATATGTAGACGGTCTACGACATAGCCAAAGCGTAGGCGAAGCAGTCTACGACGTAGTCATTTACGTAGAGGGTCTACGGCGAAGTCAAATGTAGACGGTCTACGACGTAGCCGAAGCGTAGGCGAGGCAGTCCACGACGCGGCGTAGTCATTTACGTAGAGGGCTTGTAGAGGGTCTACGGTGAAGTCAAATGTGTCTACATTTGACCACAGCGTAGACCCTCTACATAGTACCGATCGTCTGGTCTACGTCGTAGGTAGTTACTGTGGAGACAGCAACAGCGGCCTACGATGATATTATTTATTTCGCTTAATAAAACAGAATGCTGAAATAGAAACATACTGTAGCACTAATTTACGGTGCCTGTCTTCCACAGATAACATATAAAGTAGAACGGCTCCACACTTCGGCCCCTAACGACCCATGAAACCTTGCTTAAGTCGTTTAGCCAGAACATAGGAAAGTTTAATCATTAGGTGCCTACTCAAACCATGTCAATAATAAACGCTATTGAGCTGGCATACCAAGTGTTTTTGGGGATAGTGTAGATACATCTACTTCATACTCGTCCTTAAATGATAATAGGTGATTATCACTTAATTTTATCTTCTCGTCTTAGTATCAATAAATATGAGATTTCTACAGATATACATACATCGCTTATGCACGCTCATGCATGCATGAAGCAAACAAACCACTGGAAAAGCTTGAAATGCCCGCGTGGGTGTATAATATGTAAGCATGCATGTTCTGGTTACTTTGGGGCTTGATGTATAAAAAAATCCATAAGGTATTAATTATTTATTTATTCTTCTGAAAATTTAAATATAATGAAGAACTAAAGTCTTTATTACAAAGAAAATTATAATCAAATAGAAACAAATAAGAATGTACATTTGATGTACATGTACATTTCATGAATAAATATATAAAAAGGACTAGTATTTACAATTTAAATGATTGAGCTACCTGCAGACTCTAGCAATAATCTACAGGTAGCTTAACTGTTCCATTCCAATACCATTCGTAAGAGTCCCCAAGACGCGCTGGCTGCATTGGCCCGCTGTATGGCATAATTAATTAAATATCCTACTAATATAATAAACGCGAAAGTTTGTAAGTATGGATGGATGGATGTTTGTTACTCTTTCACGTAAAAACTACTGAACGGGTCTGGATGAAATTTGGCACAGAGATAGATAATAGTCTGAAATAACACAGTCTATATTTTATCCCGGAATTCCCAGGGGAACGGGAAATACGCGGGTGAAACCGTGAGGCGCTGCTACGCAAAAACTACTGAACGGGTCTGGATGAAATTTGGCACAGAGATAGATTGTAGTCTGGAAAAGCACATAGGCTATATTTTATCCCGGAATTCCCACGGGAACGGGAATTACGCGGGTGAAACCGCGAGGCGCTGCTAGTAATAAAATAAAGATCACGTTTACAAATAACGTGGAAGTTAAAGTTGCGTTTAATTTCAAACGGAATTCGATTCCAAAACGAGAAGTTGCTAATTAAAATCTTCCGTCTCCATTAAAAGTCATTACGATTAAGAACTATTTATTGAATCAAAGTTACTAATTGAAATTGCGGTCATGATTCGCTAAAAGCGTTCAGACCATAATTGAATAAATGGAATGGAATGGCTTCTCGTTATTTTAGTGTTATTTTCATTCATCTCACACAAGGGAAGGTATAATTGAGTTGGTATCAACATCACTGAGCCAGAACTATCCCATGCTGTCCAAACACTGAAAATTTATTAGTGGAAGGGTCGCGCCAAACATGCTAGTCTTATAATAAATACGCAACACAATACATTTAGCTAGGTTGTAGGTACCTACACCATAGGATTTTCATCGTTGTTTGTTTAAAATACAAGAACAACAAACTGTTGACAGTTTTTTTTTTACTATTAGGTACGCAACTTATTTTGCCCATATTGGTCACCATGTGTGAGACGTTCAGAGTTTCAACCCCTAGGTCAACTCACCTATTAATTTAAATTTAATTATGGCGCTGTGAGTCGCTATTACGCTCATCGCGGCAGAAACAACTATGAGAGTTGACAACAGCACGCGGTGCGCCTATTTTTCGAATAAATTAACGATTTCAATTAAATATGAATCTTTATCAAAAAACTACCTTATAAGCAAGAAACTAGATCAACATGTTACCTATCATAAACAATAAATTCCAAGTTGATCTTCATTTTAGTTATCAAAATATTTCGATTTTAATCTAATTCTAAACTAAAATGTAGTATCATTTTGATTAAATATATATACCGAGAAAAGTTTCTGAAATTATCACCTTAGTCTGGGTATGAACTTGAATAAATATATATAAAAATTGGAGATGTGGCTTGTTCAGAAGTATTATTAGTTTTATTCTTTTTCTGCTTGAAAAAGAGCAATCGTCGACACACTTTATACGTTTCTGTTTGGCTACGTACCTTGTACGCGAGTTTCAACGCTCCACGTATTCTGACGCAGTAATTGACGTAGTATAAGATATTTTATTGTTAGATTGAATTTGGATTACCTATATATGGCTTGACCATGATACCCAGACCGGAAGCACGAAAATTATATTCCCTTTGTGTAACGAGGTAATTGAATGCGGATACTACTTTCATCGGCTACGTGCCTGCTACACCCTTCGTACCTAGGTACTCGAATTATTATAAAGGTCTACTTACCTACATAATTTCTTCGTCCATTTTCTGAACGTGGTACCTACAAAAAGTTTAAGCTGTGTAGCACCTATTGATTGAACATAACACCTATAGATTGAACATAGATATACTGAGTTTTGAATGCCATCACAGTTATCAACCTACCTAGTCTTGGAGTCGGTAAATTGATCAGGTAAATAGCACAATAACGTTGTTATTCCAAGTTAAATAGGTTAGTCGGTAGGTACGAAGGTACTGTGTGCTTATTTTTGAACCAATTCAATCAATTTACTCTTGTCTTATGTTAATATACATTTAATATAAGAGAGAATTACCTAAGTAACAAAATAATTATTTAAGCTCCTTATCTGAATTGAGTCAAACTACTTCAATTTACTATACAACCACTGTCTTTAATTTGATTCGGTCCTTTTCGTTTCGAAGCTTTCATTCAACTCTGAAATAACAGAGCCTTTCGAATAATGAAAAGGTAACCTTTTATTACCTATAGGTAGGGCAGTGAGAAATTATCTTAATTCTAAAGTTTTAATATGTACATTCAGGCTACATGCTCAAAAGCTTAATATAAACTCAAGAAGAATGTAAGTAGGTATTGTTCTTTATTTAATTAAGGAATAGTATAACTTAGATTGATGGTAGTTTCCAAGATTACTGCATGTATGATTAGATTGTATGAAACAGAGCTTGGTAATACTGTTATATTGTTAGTACCTAATAACACGTCTACGACGTAATACGTCAGATGTTGATTGAAGGGGTTGATTGTGCTTTGGCCTCGTATTAATTTCTTCAGTCATATTAAGTTGCACCTCATATTAACACTTATTTGATTTGAAATAAAATATAAAGAAACCTTTGTTTTTTATTCATTGTCATCAAACGTGTTCAAATAAAAACTAAGGGCTCATATACATGGACTGCACGTTGCTGAAGGCAACGTGCAGTCCGTGTGTATGAGCCCTAAATAGACAGATACCTTTAACAGAAATTCATTCGTTTGAAATTCCGCAATAAATTTATGGAAGGACCAAGGTAAGTCTTTATTGCCCAATAAACATTATTGGCCCGTCCTGTTTACCCCTGCTTCCCAGCTGGTAAAACCGTTGATCAGTGAATTAATTTAAATTATTGCATGGCAATTCCCTACATCGAAATTCCCTTTTAACCTAAACAACTGGATTTATGTGATTACCCACTTTTGGCTTGTTTCGTCGTTCAGTCGACGTAGAGATATCCAAGTCCTTTTTGTAGTCTCTAGACAAAACCTTAATCAAACCGAAATAAAAACGTAATAGCTTCGTAGAAATAAGTATCTATTCTTTGGCACACTGCAAGTCTCACTTCACTCTACTAATGCTACAGATAAAATAAAAATGTACTCCTCTACTTTCAGTTTTTCTAACAGCAAAACGTGCCCAACTAAAGCGACAAAGTGACGAATTGTCTGAAAGTCTTGAGGCAGCTCAGAAGAATAGACATGAACTCGCTAATGTACTCAAACAGCAGGACAGCGAAATGGAAGCTCAAATGTATGTATACACTTTTATTTACTACGTTATCAATACTTACCAAGAACTCCCGAAATAAGTTTATGAATTAAAAATAAAAAGATTCAGAGTCAAGCCATTTGCTATTTTGAAAAAGTAAACTTGGGACCGGACTCTGAGATCGAACCGACCACAAGTCCTCGATAAATATAGGTATACCACCGTCCTATTATTTCAACTAGAAAACCACTTACTAAAAGAAATAAGATTCAATAGGTACTTTGTACTGAAAGGCAACAAAAAAATATACATGCGTTGTTACAAAACATAATAAAAAGTATTTAAAGAAATAAGTAAAAAAATAAGTACTTAATAGATAGGTACCACCTTTCACTTGCTAAAATTTGCCTACGCTGCTGAAAATAATATAATACTTATACCGGTATCTGGCTCGCGACAGCCAACCTCTTCCTCGTATCAGTACCTACCCATCACTACACCCAGTACCATCGCAGCTTCCCAGTTTATCGCAAGGCACCTTGGCTGCAAAAACACCCCTCAACGGAAGGACCAACTATCGGATTTCCATATTTCTTTTTTGATCGAGTATGGCACTTTTTGGGTAAACTCACATAAATAAACAAAGGTGAACGTGTCAGAGAGTGTAACTAAGGGCCCTGTGTGTCTCACCGGGACGCCACGGTGAGGTCGATGGCATATTCAAACTATTTTATGGCAGACGACGTTGCCCAACCATTCAAGTGAAGAAGTCACCAGCCAAGTGAGTTAGCTGCCATACTATGCATAGCAGAATGAAAAGTTTAGATAAAACTGATAAACATTTTATTTATAATTTGTCAAATTATACGTCACAATTGTTTAAACATGATAAAGTAATATAAAATCATAATTTTTTTTTTAATTTATTAAATTTAACTAGCAATTCCATGATGAATGATATGTTGTATATGTAAAACAGCCACGCGTCTATTATTATAATTATTTATATATAACTAATTGTTTTTATCGGGACGCCATGGCGACGTCGTGAGGCCGCCGTTTAGTCCTGGTGAGGTAGGATCTTTAGTGACTCCCTACCTAAAGTAAAGAGGTATAATGTAATACATCAGTATCGTATTTCGATACGGTTACCTTTATGATTTATACTATGCAGGTGTTTATAGAATTTTTGGCTTTGCAAGGCTTTAGGTTTGAAACTGCAATTTAATTGATTTACCTACCAAGGACTATTATAGGATTATTAAATATTATATAGAGCCGTAGAGTCCAAAGGTAGAATACGTCTTGGAGTATGAAGGTGTATTCCACTAACTCCGACACTTTGTATGCCAAGCCATTCCATCTGATTTATCTCCAAAGGATTATTGGGTAGATCATAGGGCTGAGTTGTGCGAAGTTTACAAATATGTCTCAATTTTTCCTATTACAGTCGACGTTACGAAGATTCTTTACAAGAAAAGGCTGAACGATTCAGGAAAACCCTTGGATATTATGTGAGTCGGAATAACTTTATTTTGGTGAGAAGAAATTATAATTTAGTGGTTCCATTATCCTTGTGAAAATTGTGCTAAGGCTTCAAGCTGTAAAGTCAACAGAATTATGAGAAAATACGTAGGTAATGGGATTTTCTTAGCTCGATCCATTATTTTGATAGTACAAGTATGTATTTCCAGGCTAATGAATCTTGCAAATCTGTTTCCGGGAAGGTAATGCAGTATTATTTAAAAAAACATTAAAATCCGTATTTGACGTTACGCTCATAAATAAAAAATGTTGACATAGACATAATTTGAGTATTTTATAAATGGATTTGGGCAGAAATTTATATTCTTGCCATGCCGTTGTGCCCGATTAAATTTTAAAATGAAGTTTCAACGAAAAGCCTCCCAAAAGATTGACAGCTTAGCGTGTCGTCCAATATAATGCAAACCCCAAAAGTAAATGGGGTGAAACATAGATTTAAAAGATCGACGAAAATACTTGAAAAAGTGGTCACTATCCACTTTTTCGAATGTGGAAGCCAATGGGTAATTTATTAATAACAAGTAATGGAAAATATGGGGATGATTTTTATATTATGTAATTAAATAAAAACAAATGTCAAACATGACCTTATCAATCTTTCTTTTGTCTTTATTTTGTTCAACTTATTAACAATATTTAAACCATGTTTCCATAACTCAGGATGAAGCAGAAATAAAAAATAAGATGAAAAACAAGAACGTCGTGATAGATGAACTTGAGAAGGAGGTTGGACAGAAACAGAGCTTCTTGGATACACTGAAGAAGCGAGCTGAAAGCATACGCCCGGATGTTACTGGGCAAATTCTGGAGATTTGGTGAGTACAAAATGTATTTTAATTTTAATAATTAGGTAGCTACACAATTATGACTACACGAGAACAGACCATGAAATAACGAATTACCTGAAGGAATTTCCTGGAATCTTTAATACCGCGTGCGCTGTTACCGTTTCCTGAAAATATAGTACCTACATCAATGAGAGATACCAAATACAAATTAATAATTTTCTGTGTGAACGAATTCGGTGGAATCTAATAAGAGTTTTGTATAGGTCTTTTGAATAGCCTACTAATTATTTTACCAATATTTTCAGTAAACATTTCCAATATTAGACCGACATGTAAGAAATCATTATAATTAGACATAGAAATACCTGTACTGTAAGTACTATTTTTTTTTCTGTGCCGTATCAGGGTTGTGTCAAAAAATGTTTCTTTATCACTATCTCTCACTCACACACATATTTAACATATCAATTAATTCTTAGCTAATTATTGTTAAAACATTACAGAATAAAAGTGGTTTTAAATATTAACTTTTATGGACACGTAATATTTCAATCGTTAGTTCCGATCCATTTATCCCATTTTTATTGACATGTGAAAACTACCTAAAAATCATTGTAAAGGAATTCAAATTAAAAAAAAATCTCTACAAAATATCTGAAATCATATTTCACTACATAGAGATAATAGGAGGCTAGATTCGTTTAAAATTTACCGTCGGAATAGATATGAGTTTGCAAGGCCTTCGATTTAATCAGCAACGCCACTATACAATACATCATCCTCGTAGCGCTCATAAATGACACGTTACAAACGAGTAGGTTTATAAATCATTTGTGGACAATTCAATTGTGTGCTTTGTGCAAGTCGATGCAGCTATAACTCATCTGCATACCTACCTATAATCGAACTTTAGAAATAGTACAGAGCAAGAAATTGCCTAAATTTTGTCTATTTATACGTAAATTAAACGATAAGTGCGAGTCGGACTCGCGCACTAAGGGTTCTGTTTAATTGTAAGACCTTGTTTCTTGCCAAATATCATGATTCTAGGTCAACATGGGGTAGGTACCCTGTATATTTTGGTCGAGGGTAAGAATAAAAAAAAATATTTTTTTCAAGAAAACAACAAATTAACGTATTTCAGATTTTTCTCGTTATTTGAACTATATGCCCTTGCTGCTTACCAAATTTCATGATTCTAGGTCTGCGGGAAGTACCCTATAGCTTTTGTATCCCTTGGAAATCTTAAAATATTCGGACATAAACGGCTGTAACTTTTGAGTGCGTTGGCTTAGAAGTTTTATTTATAACGCGGCTCCAAGAGGTTACGGACTTGAGTATTTGACGTATACTTCAACTCGATACGTCCACGCGTTCCTGAGAAAAGAGGGTTGACAGACGGACAGACAGACAGACAGACGGACAACAAATTGATCCTATAAGGGTTCCGTTTTTCCTTTTGAGGTACGGAACCCTAAAAACTAGAATTACCTACAGGTCTTAGCCAGAATAAAAACTGTCGGTTTTTTTTGCAAGCGAAGTAGATACCTTTTGTCGTTGTTAACCTACTACAAAGAAGAATTATTGTTACCTACTTGGTACCCCAATATTTTAATTTTTGATTATTGATGTTATAGTAGTCTGACTAGGTACAGTTCTAGCTTTACCTATCAATCATTCTTGCTTCCTACAAAAAATGCCTACGAAACGAAAAAAAATCTCATTTAATATTCATGAATTCCCTTACGAGTTTGAAAAGTAGGTTGCCCGATTTTTTTCTACCACAACGTCGAGAGCACTGGTCGAGAGCCGGCTCTGAATTTATGGAACGAGTGCAAGCAAAGAGCTTCTGGATACGCCCAGTACAGAGAAGGCTCATGCAATTTTAATCCACGTGTTAGGTGTATATCAATTTATTTATTTATTTTACTATTTAGGTCCTGGCATCGTATTTACTAAACGAATAGACTAATTTCGATTTATTTTTTAATTGTTCCATAGTTACTTACTTGTTAGTAAGCTGTGTGGTGTCGGCAGAATTTGCACAACCCCTACTCTTCCCAAGGGTGTTGTAAGAGGCGACTCAGGGATATCTACAGGAGGTGGGTAGTAGCGCCTCCTGTAAAACAATTTTACCATCTAACTGCGATCCTTAACCCGCATCCAGCGTGGGGATTATGGGCAAAGGGAAGCCTGCGTCCAGCAGTGGACCGGTATAGGCTGTAGATGAAAGTTATTTGATCTTCAGTGTTCTTGGCTACGTTTAATGAAAATCGGTGCAACAGTTCTATTCTAATCTTATCATGCCTTACATCTCTATCAAATAAAAATTGTCAAGTTCGAGTTTCTGTAAAACTTGTTTTGTTTCAGTGGCAAACCAGAGTTGGATGAAAAAGTAAAAGCTCTCACTTCTGAATTCGAAGTGATGTCTAGGAAACGGAAGACAGGAAGCTTATTTTTTTAAACCTTAAATACACCAAATGTTAAACTATGAATAATTATTCGTTTTTGCAAAGCCTCTGAGCCATGATTAAAAGTTCCCTTCATTTACTTCTCGGCTTTTCTTTTTCGTGTTTGTTTTAGAATTAAGCCAACTAAAAACTTGTGCGGAACTTTTGAGTCGGTATTTTCGCAGGGAACATGAAAAATATGTACATAATTTAATTAGGAAGTTTCGACCGATGTATTTTGTTCAATAAACGTAACTTTCCTAATTAGATATGTATGAAAATTAATTATTAAGTAGATTAGAAATGGGCGTAGTTAGATAGTATCTGGGTGGTTGCTAACGCGTAAAAAAAATCGTGATTTTACTGTGTTCTGGGTTCTACAAGTAATTTAGATTTCAAATAAGAAGTTTTGCTAACATTGTAGAAAAAAGATTTTTAAGCAAATGGCTTACAAGCCATTTGTTATGAATCTTTGCTAAAACAAAATTTGAATCAAGTATCGTTTCGAAGTCTATAGACACAATGTAGTTTAGTAACAAATCTCTTAAAAGTAGTCTTGATACTCTTTAGAGTTACAGATAAAAAATTACAGAAACTATTGGGCGCGAGTTTGGCTATTCCTTTATCTTAGATAAAACTTGTATACCTTATACTTATCTTACTTGACTAGACTTTGCTCTGTTCATTAACAAATTAATGAACAGAGCAAAGTAGAAGAACTCTTTTCACCTCTTTCTGATAAAGTAAAATACCTTCGTATTACATCGGCAAAAATGAGCTACATTATTATAAAAGCGCGGCAGAGAGATACGAAGAATAATAATAAAGAGCGAAACATGTCACAATCATTTTACGATTCTCTGATATCTTTTAAAGCTCTCCTAATGATGTTCGAAGTATTTTCTGAGACGATTTGCGTGCAAAAATTGAGGTAAGAATTTAAATGACAGATAAAAACGCGGATAGAGAATGTTGGCATCATAAAATAACTGATTTAGCACGATTTTGAGTGTTTCGATTAGAATACAAATGGAATTACGCAAAAAGGAAATTAATGAAATCCACAACATCCAATATTGGCTGTAAAGTAAACAGAACAAAGCAAATTCATTTCGGGTAGAGGAAAACACGACCACTGATGTATCGATTTCTTGTATCAAATTAGGAAAATCTTGTTTTGCCTTGGCCGTACCTAAATAGACTTTGTGTTGAGCTTTCAAGATTAAGATTAATGTTAATAAACAACATGTACAACTTAGTAGGTAAATCCACCCTCACCTCACTTAAACTCACTATAAAATAAACACATTGCGTGCAATACAAACTCAGTTGCACGGAAGAAATAAAGGTTTTAAGATAGTGGTCGAACATTTGTAAGCTTCTCAGCTTTTGACATAAATAGGTACTAAATGCTTGCCCAATTGATACGGATGACAAATTATTTGTTAATTTGATTAAACAGACTACGATTAAAATGAGACAGATTAAATTAATTCAAGAACTTTGTTGCCAATAGAAGAAAGTAAATATGTACTTTGTTTCGTTTGCTAGTAATTAGAGAGAGTTAGCTAGTCAAAGAACATTAGCAGATTAGGTACATCTAAAAGCTTTGGAAGGTTGACCCTGTGCTGGGAATTTGACTCTACCTGTAGATATAAATAATTCTTAGTACCAACGGTTTATTAAAAATCACACACCAGTCCAAGATTACTGGTAGTATTACATTGATACCACACTGATACAACAACAGCATTGTAATATTTGACATGTATTCTGTGAATAAACGATTCTATTCTATTCAACTTAATTGTAGACTGAATTGTGTTCATGTTTATTCAAGTTTAGGTGGGAGTTCAGATAAGATATAATTCAGTCAGACATTTCTTGAACAAACTCGTAACAAGAAACCCTTATTGGTTGCAGTTGTAGCGATAAATCTAGGCATGTGCAAGAACTTTATACCCCGCACTCACTTCCCGTTGGCTGCGGTCCAGTTGTTAGCAGTCCGTTTCATATTTCACCATCCTTTCATACAGATGTGGCATACGATGTGATAGGTACATCGTTGCAGTTTCTATTGTGAGTCCATATTTTATGTTATGAAAATTTGGACTTTTTGGAGATAAATTTGGGATTTTGATTGCGTCCATTTTGGAAGTGTTGTTTTGCTGGCTATGGCGGTTCCTTGTAACACTTTACCCTGAAATAGTCAACAATTTCAGTGACCACCAAAACAAGTATTATATAAACTTGTTTTGGTGGGACCAAAGCGACGAATCCATCCATACTAAGTAATATTATTATAAAAGTGAAAATCTGTCTGAAACCTTTTCGTGTCTAAACAGCTAAACGGATTTTAATGAAATTTGGAAGGATGGTAGACGGTGTCGCGGGGAAGGACATAGCTAAATTTTATTCCGGAAAAGCGCGTGCGAAACCTACTTCTACTTATCTAAGTAAGTTTGGTAACTTGATACCAAGACGTCGACACTTCGATGACGACGACGTCTGTATACTATCGAGAAACCAAACTCAGGGCCCTGTCAAATGATCGAATCGCATTGAACCAAGTTTAACAGACCCTAAAAGAAATAAAGCTAAATAATGATAGTTTAATAACGCGCTTTTCAGGGGAGGCGTATGTCTAACAGTTGACAAGAATATGCTGGAAGATGATGATTGATGATGATAGATTTGAAGTAGATATGGGTAAAAAAATATTTGAGTTCGACTACAGACACCTAAGCAAGTATTAAAAAGCTTTAAAATTTGCGATTTTTACCTACCAATCCTTCTTTAAATTTCTGTAGCCTATTTTTTTTCTATTTTTCATTTATGTAGTGTTCAAAAAACATTCTCCCAAACACATAAGCGAATACAACAAAACAAACACGGATAAAGTAATTTTCATTGTAATAACTTGCTACGACTAAAACGGATAAACTTTGCGATTCAAATGAAATTGTTATCAAAGAGCCTCGCGTTTATATGGTGTTCTTTGCCTAAAGGAAAACAAAATAATATCTTTACATATGTACCTACCTTCTGTTTTCTTTATATTTTGAACACTGAGTTTTGTGCGATTGCAAAATAATGTAGGTAAAGTGAAAATATTTTACTAGACACGAGTAAACATAGAATAATATTAATGTATCGATAGACTTCCGAACTAGTACATAAACTGTATTTCAGTAAGTAGTCAGTAGCTATTCTCATGTACCTACCACTCATAGAAGAGTAATTCTACATTAATACCTACCGACAGAAGTAGTTCTATAGGCAGTTAGCTAGGGTTTACGACTAAATTAATTAATATAATAATGAGGCAGAGTAAGTAATTTTGAATATCAGAGATAATCCATGATTCAAGAATCAAAGATTTATTTGCGTCAAACATGGTATACAGATGGTATAAATACAATATAATGTGCTCATGACTCGCTATGGTCTACCATGCAATAATACAATAAAAATTAAAGATTAAAAAATTCATTCAAGTCATAAAATTCTTGCCATTAACTGAGGCGTCAACAGTCAAAAGGGGTGCGAGCGCGCCAACCCTAAGCCGAGGGATGAAAGCTATATTAAGTAAGAATCCCTCACAGGTTAAAACAATTTACTTTTAAATTTATAGTTGTTCATTAGTTTAAGTTCTTTTGGTATTTAATTATTAATTTTTATACACACTGACAAGCAGCTTTTATTATACTTGGCAGAATGTGGAGTTTTTTTAGAATCAATCTATTCGGATCATGAAACTTGAGTCAGATAAAAAAATATTTCACTAATAGATAGGTATATAGTCTATCAACCTACCTATCCAGGTGTGAGCGAAGCCGCAGGCAAAGGCTAGTTTTTATTTATTTGACAGCACTGCCTTAACGAATCCCGTCTCTATTCAGTCATCATCATCATCATCATCAGCCTATATAACTCCACAGCTGGACATAGGCCTACGCCTTAGGAGCGCCATAGCGCCCTGTCTTCAGGTTTCCGCATCCAGCATCTAAATGGAGTCTTTCGCAGATCGCCATCACATCTGGCGGGAGGGCCTCCCACATTACGTTTGCAGAGTTACGGTCTCCACTCAAGAACACGTTTACCCCAGCGGTTGTTCTTCGCGAGATATGGCCGGCCCACTGTCACTTCAGCTAGCTGATTCTTTGTATTCAGTAGGTAATAACATTCATAGAAACAGATATGGACGACCAGAATAGGTTGCATTTAAATAGGTTCAACATGCATAGAATAGGTAGAGCATTCACTATGTTGTACCATAGAGAATGCTCTACCTATTGCTTTACCTATCTGCACTGTCAGGCAGGCAATAACAGCTGGTATGGGATGTAGGTTGTATGATGTGTACATAAGCTACCTATAGTATATGTACAATAGTCACGCTCAGTCAGAATTGCAACGCAACGTCAGCTGTCGTAGAATGGGCTACGTACAGCTACATAAGATGGTATAGCTGAGAACAAGGGTGAGTCCATTTATCTGCAAGACCAACTTGCTGACACAGTGATTAGAACACCGCGCACCGCCTTGTCTTACAAGACAGTCGGATTTATGGGAAACCAACTAAGTTAAACGGATTTAGTATATATATATATATATATATATATATAGTATCTAAGTACGTACGTATATGTTTTACTTAGGTACACGCTTTAAAGCGAAATTGTTAGTTGAATTACGACCTCTGACGACCTCTGTGACGCAGTGGGCAAAGGTCTTTCTTTGACGCAGGACGTTGCGGGTTCGATTCCCGCCTCGGGACAAATGTTTGTATGATCTGCAGACATTTGTCCAGGGCGTTCTGGATGATTTCTATGTATAATAAAAAATATATATCTATGTAGTGTATTGTATTAAGTATATCAGTTATCTAGTACCCATAACACAAGCTCTGCTTAGCTTGGGGCTAGATAATGCTGTGTGAATTGTCCAGCATTATTTATTTATTTTATTTATTAATTGCTCACGATTAGGCCCGCATAGTAGGATATGATCAGCTTAATAATTCATAATTTAAATAGATACCCAAAGATGCAAAGAAAATTCACACGTGCGACCTAGAAATTTCATCTTCCTAGGGAAGGTACCGATGAATATTATTTTGATCAATTACATGGAGATAAACGAAATCAGAGGGTGCGAAATATGACAATTAATTTTCGTAAGTTATTATCGCAAGGACCGTTTATCATCTCATTATCAAACCCGTCTCGTTTCATCGCTCTAATGAGAGTGATATTGTTGAACAGTATTAATTAATTTTGAATATTTTCACCCAGCGAGAC
Source organism: Eupithecia subumbrata (assembly GCA_949316285.1). NCBI lineage: Eukaryota > Metazoa > Arthropoda > Insecta > Lepidoptera > Geometridae > Eupithecia > Eupithecia subumbrata. The sequence goes on along the minus strand of OX438640.1, from coordinate 16,212,124 downwards.
CCTTTCAGCATAAGGTACCTACTTAAGGGAAAATTCAACAGATAAATTATTAAAAATAAATCAATTTGAGGACTCTTTTAAATAGGTATGTAAATATAACCGAAATTTAAGTGATTAAAATTAATCTTTTGGCATCTCTACATTTTAAAAAGTTTAGGGACTCTATAATCTTTATTTCTTTGTTGTAGTATAGGAAGTACGTAAGGAAAGGGCGTGTGGAAATCAAAAGTTTTTTAATTGATGAATAATTTATTGAAGACTTGTAAGTAGGAAGATTTCTTATACAAATCCTTTTATTTAGAAGGTTATTTATTAGTTTGCCAAGCCGTTGCTTGCTATAAATGTGTGTTGTTCAATCTTGTACTAGCGTCAAACAATGCGATCAGGATCATTACATCCCCTTTGAATAAAACCGAGCAATTCCTTGGCAAACGTTCAATATGTACGTATTCAATACATATATTGCTAATCAGAATAGGAATTCACAACGACAAGATAATACGAGTAAGGACGTAGTATCTCATATGTATTATGTACATACACATATTATGTGACTTATAGAAACAGAAACATATCCACAGCTCCCAAAGCTTTGCCTAGAACACAACACTGGCGGTATGAAGCAGTAATTACTTATTGTGATTTGAAAGGTTTAATAATAGATGAATAGGTACCTTCTATTTGATCATGAGATTGGCTAGGTATCCTTTGATGATGTCTTCAGAACAATAATTTAGTTAGTTGAACAGAAAGCAATCATTCGAGCGTAGTTTTAAATTAGGAGGCAGTTCAGTTCACACGAGCGGCTTAATATTACATTAAATAAAATAATAAGTACTATTACTAGCTGTTCTCAGGATACGTAGGTACACTATGAGAACAGCGATAGGGTTAGTTGCTGGTTACTGGTACTAGGTCCAATTATAGATAAAATTTATAGAGCTTCTCGCTCGTTTAATTCTTTAGTACATAGAAACAGTGAGGTAGATACATTCAACACCAGTAGAGGTAAGCTTAGACGCTTACTAAGTGATCAATTGTTTTAAAGTGTAGACTTACTATATAATTATGTTACCTACTTAATTAACATTGTTCTTGTTTTTCCAATATTTTTCTATTCATTTTGTTTTTGTTTTTTTCTCTCGTCGTCAACTAATTGTGTTTCATGCTATTTTTAAGTATATCTGCGGAAACTTGTAATTAGCCGTCAACAAACATGCACTAGTCTACCCAGGCATGTTTTATAATGTTCATCTGTAATTTTGTAAACCTAGCTGTAAGTTTCTCCAAAATTGTAAAAATAAAATAAAGAAAATAAAATAATTAGACGTAAAGGCTTTAAAATTCCACCTTCACGAAGACTTAGGTTACAAGGAGCTAGTTAAAACAGGCAACCAACCTACCTGCTTAAACTGTCGGTCGTAGGAAATCTTAAGTTGGATTTATACTTAAACTAACTAGGTCAAACTACGAATTTTATTTTAACCTCTTCCATTCTTCCTCTTTCTTGGTTTCGGTTGAAAAGCTTTTGCGATGTCATGAACGGTGCTCGCTATGTTGATGGCTCGTAGGCCTTTACCCTGAAAATAAAGTGCTATTGTAGAAACACAACAATACCAAGATTTTACATTGTATCTTTTATCTCTTGGTTCAATTTTATTTTTTATCTCTGAGTCCTAACGTAGGGGTAAGTGCTTGCTTATATTATTTTCTTGCAGTTCTTTAGGTAAGCTCAAAGTAAAAGGCACTTCAGAATCCTTAGTTACAATTACAATACTAAGGTTACTGCAACTACTATAGAGCACCTACCTATCTATAAAAAGTGTCACGAAACATGTGTAACATGTGTAACTACACATGTTTCGTGACACCTTGTATAGGGAAACTCGAAAAGAGGTAGTTCTTGGAAAAAAAAATTAATGCTTTTTTTTAAATAAGACCCGTCTTTTCTTCATGTTCATTTTCTTTTACGTGAATTCTTACATCATTATTATTATTTTGAAATAAAGAACAGATTAAAATAAAAATAAAAAAATCACAAGTTGATCCCCTCGGGGTCCATAATCACCCTTTTCGGCTTTAGCTGTTCATAAGCTATGATCTCTTCAAGTGCGTGAGTGAAGACGCGAGCAGAAAAAATACAAAATAAGAAGACAATAATTATTGATAAAAAAAACTTACAACAACTTCCCCGGCTTTTTTGATGGCTTGCACAGGGATTTTCCCGGCAGAGGTCTCAGTTACTAATAAAAGAGTCATAATAAGACCCAGAAAAACCACACTGGTCAACTTCATATCGTAATTTACACTGCAAAGCACGTCTGAACGATTAGTATTCAAGTCCATGCTAGAGTTGAACTGCTCACGGAATACGTTTTTATACTGACTTGTGAGTACGGGACTTTACATTTCATTTGGTTTTTCTGTTTGTTTTGCGAATTCTGACCTGACTTATCTTTGGCTGCATGGCAAACATATTAGCAAGATGAGACATTGTTTACTAGGAATTCTTCTTTGAGTGTTTTATCTCCTTATCTTGTAAATTTTTGAATTTATACTAAAAAGATTGGAAATCTACGCTAAACGCTATCAGGTACACAATTAGTCCTAGTTGCTCCAGTTTCAATCACTAACTCAAAAATTATTTCTCTTCGTATGAAAATAGACATAATAGTGGTATAATCGGAAATGCGTCCAATTTTTAAAAACTAATTGAATAATACTAACTACGTTTAATGATTACATTTTTGACATGAAAACTTTTTTATTGAAATACTAGCTTCGCGTGTTTTCGGGATATTAAGTAGCCTATTGTTTAAGTTAGGCTACGTTCTAAGTATAGGCCAAATTTCATATTGATCTGTTCAGTAGTTTTGAAGATCCTAGGTAACAAAAATTTCACATTTCTCAAACTTTCGCATTTTTAATATTAGTAAGCAGATGCTTAATGTATGTAGGTAGATGCATTTCAAAAAGTACCTACCCAAACTCTAGGTGCTTTGTTTCTTTAGACCTAACGGGACTCTTGGCTTATGTACCGGAATCTGATCGTAAATCAGAAATACATAAATAACTTATATTTGTTCAGGCTTAGGTCTCTTTTGCAAGTCGAATTTGAAACTACAAATAAGAAATTGTTTCAATTGTAAATACTAGTTCTAATTTATTTCTATTATTTGATTGTAATTTTCTTTGTGAATAAAGGCTTTTACTACCTTAAAAAAAAGAAATAAAATGATTTTATTTACTTAAATTTATTGAAGTGAAGATAAAACGGAAGAACAAGTGGAAGAAGTGAAAACCCCACTAATAGGTATTATAAATGCAAAAGTTTGGATGTTTTGATGTATGGATGGATAGATGGATGGATGTTTGTCACGCCAAAACGACTGAACCGATCGGGCTGAAATTTTGCATAGATGTAGCTCTAAGCCTGGAATCAAACATCGGCTACTTTTATCCCATAAAACAGTTCCCATGGTATAGAAATAACCTTTAAACGTTTCCATAGAAACAACGCGTGCGAAGCCGCGGGCATAAACCAGTAAATTATAATTGAGTCTCTGTTAGGGAGGTGGTTGAGTTAATTGACTACCAACATTATTGTACATATGCTTCCTCGTATTCCCTCTTTTGACAATAATTGAACCATGCAAATTGCCAAAACATCCACATTTATTTAATGACAAGCTTCTGTCCGCGGCTTAGCACGCACTTTTCCGGGATAAAAAGTAGACTATGTCCTTCACTGGGATACCGTTCCTGCCAAATTTAATTTAGATCCACTCAGACCCGTTTAGATAGGCGTGAAAAATTAACAGACTAAGTTACTTTCGAATTTCTAATAACATCATAGCCTACCTATTAGTTAGTCCGGTCAATTTAGACACCCAAGGTTACAATAATTCGCAGCCAGCTGAAAATTGGTAAGATTGTTCAAAACACTATTATGAATGAAATGCGAGTCCTCATCAATTCGACACATGAAAAAAATTACTCGGGTTCAAAGGTCACAAAAACGGGTTTCTCGCCATTTACGGTAAGTTTTATCATAAAATTAGCTAAGGCAAAAATTGTAGATCAGATGATTATCTATAAAAAATGTCTTATTACTTTTTTTCCTAAGAGCCACAGTTTTTAGATATAACGATTTAAAAAAAAATTAAAGCTGCAGCCTTTTTTTCGTTTTGACAGGGCAATCGTGCGGGGGGCAATGGACGGGTCGGGGGGTGGGGACGCTCCCGAGTTACGAAGACGATGATGTATGCATCTCGGGAGCTTCCCTCCCTCGTCCCTTGCCCCCCGCACGAGTGCCCTGTCAAAACCAACGTCAAAATGCCTTCGTCGAACGACTATGCATATAGGTAGACTGCGATATTAGTATGGATGGATTGGACACGTACCTATTCATTTTCCTTTTACAAACCTTTTTTACGAACGGGTTTTTCGTACCATCATAATTGGCCCACGCTTCTCGCATAGGTACTGAGCAGACTATTAAGTAGGTACCTATGTATCAGCAGGTAGGTACTAATATGTATTCTATGGTAACAGGAAGTAATTCTTCGATATATAACGCGAAATTTTATATGAAGTTTTATTCTCTATCCAATCTTATAACGTAACGGTTACAATTACAACACAACAATGAAGTTGTTAAGCCTTTTTCTGGTTGTCCTGGCGGTTCTTGGCTTGGTTTTAAATGGGAGTGAAGCTGCCCCGAAAAATAAATTCGTAGCAGGAGCTGTAAGTATTTTCATTCTAACTAGAATGAGGCGCAAACCCGACCCAAAGCAGTGCCACCAACTATTTTATCTTATAATCAAAATCATGATAAACGACGGAATTTTCAAAAATCGATTTTGCTGTTTGTGGTACCTATCGTAAGCTTATTTTTAATGCCTCTTTAAAAGTTTTATTTTGTATAGTCTAGGCAGAGATGCGAAGTTGCTCTTTTTGGCCACGAGGGTGAGCAAAAAGGGCAACTTCGCATCTCGTTGTTTAACTTAATGATAAGATGAAATATGCTGATTTGGGTCGGGTTGGCGCCTTAAGTAGTTATTAAAAAAACAGTGGTAGATAATAAAACAAACAAATTTTGATAAGATTAACAACAATGTTCACAACAATTTAAAGGATTTTTTTTGACAATTGAGTCTCTTTCTGCCAGTTCAACATAGATTCCTATGATAGGTACTATTACTTATCTAGCAAAAAGATGTAGATATAACTTTGTACCTATGTTATTTTATAAAAAATATTATTGTGTGTCCGAATAGGATAATATTGTTGATACTATAATTTCATTATAAGACCTTCATGTGGCTATGATTTACACAATTTTACAATAAAATTATTCTTATTCACACATTTTTATTCACAAACTTTACATATTCGAATTTATAGAAATAGTTCTATGATAGTAGTAGACAACGTGCCAAATAATATTAATTTTTTTTATTTTTCAGCAAGCTGGTTTTCGCGTGGCTGGGGCAGCTTCCGCCGTGCACGACATTTACAAACATGTAAAGGAGAAGAAGAATCAGGGCTAGATTAATTTATTAAGTTACCTATTAAAATAATGTACTTAAACCTTAAATTATCGAATTCTAAGAAATAAATTTATCTTGAGTTAATTTTGTTAAAGCACGTAAGAAAGGGGCTATAAATATAAAGCGCGCAAATTATTTGCATACATACCATTTCTACTTTCAATCTTACACTCCCTATAGGTACAAGCTACACTTATATAGTTATTATCTACCTTTCCACCCATACCTGATTCAAAGTTTAGTTAATCGATTTTTATAACAGTTTTTTTGAAGTTAAAGCATAAAAAATCTAAATAGGTATGCACTGTTTGTTTTCTCATAAATTGAGCCCAGGACTTTTCTCTGACCGTCATGGTTACGGATGTGACCATCCACTCCCATGTCAAAAATCCACCCGAATAATAATATTAACACTAAAGTAAACTCACGGCCATAATGGTTAGGCAGGCACTAAATTAAATTATAAGTGATTCTTCTTCTCCAAATACTTCGACTGAAAAAGTTAGTGCTGGAAGTGGCTAACAACGGGGCGTTTAATTTGATTTAACTCTACTACTTTAGGAAAGTTAATGGAGTTGGCGTTTTGTCAGATGAACTTTTCTTGTGAATAAGAATTTTAAATTTACTTGTGGAAATATTTTTTTTCAAAAACTGTCAAAGTTATCCTTTCTGCTTGATTGGTGTTCGTTTAACTTAGAAACCTACCTAGAAAATAGTATAGGTATGTCGCAGACGGTTTAACACTCATTGCCTCTCGCAGTGAATGCATTAAAAGGTCTTGTACATCCCCCTTACTTATCCTGCAATGTGCCTATTATCTATGCGGATTACCAATGTCTATTGTTTGACGTTAGGTCAATTCTAGGAGATGACAGAAGGAACTGGTAGAATCAGCTAAGTGGAATTCTGGTTCAATCATCGTAGCTGAAAGTACTAGAAAGTCATTAGAAACCATGTAGAAACCGTCTCGCGATTCGTGTAGTCAGAGGCCCTAGCCTTGTGTCTGTGTTTCACAGCTCTATTTTCAACTGACATTACCCAATTATGCCCACAAGTGAGACAGATAAAGTACCTACTCCGTTAGGTATTTATGATGTTTATTTACAACATAATAATATTTCAACCGGTCTTCACTGAGAATGTTACCATCCCTACAGTGGTGTATGTAAGGACGCAGAAAGGGCCCGACGCGAACCGCAATCACCCTGATGAAGTGGTTACGGGATGAAACGTTGGTGTTCTACCAACAAAAACTAGGTTCGTAGTTAACCGGCTTTCATCATCGATCAACGTTTTGGCCGGCCGGCCGCGGAATATTTGATCGAAGGCTAACATTCATAATTAATTCGTCAAACTACGAAAGTTTTTATCTATACTTATAATAAAACTGTAACAGGTCCAATTCTGTACATTGAAGATATTTAGAAAATTTTTTTTGGAGGGCACTCTATTATCGATACTGAAGCCAAAACTGTAATTTTTTTCATTCATGTCTGTCTGTCTGTCTGTCTGTCTGTCTGTCTGTCTGTCTGTCTGTCTGTTTCTTAAACGCGCATCACGTCGAAACTACTGAAGGTATTGAAATGAAACTCGGCACGATTTTAGGTCATACTACGAGGAAGGACATAGGATACTTTTTATCCCGGAATTCAGTCAGGTTTCCCTGGGAGAGGGGATGAAAGTAAAATTTCTTCACCGCGCATGACGCCGAAAGTGCTGAATGAGTTGGAATGAAACCTTGCACGATTTGATTTCATACTACGAGGAAGGACATGGGATACATTTCATCCCGGAATTCAGTCATGTTCCCCTGGGAGAGAGGATGAAAGTAAAATTCTTTAACTGCGCATCACGATGGAACAACTGAATGAATTCGAATGGAACTCGGCATAATTTGATTTCATACTACGAGGAAAGATACATTTTATCCCAGAATTTAGTAAGGTTCCCCTGGGAGAAGGGATGAAAGTAAAATTCCTTCACCGCGCATCACGCCGAAACCACTGAATGAGTTGGACTGAATTGGTACTATTTGAGTTCAAGGAAGGACATGGGATACATTTTATCCTGGAATTCAGTAAGGTTCCCCTGGGAGAGAGGATGAAAGTAAAATTCTTTAACCGCGCATCACGACGGAACTACTTAATGAAATCGAATGCAACTCGGCATGATTTTAGTTCATACTATGAGGAAAGATACATTTTATCCCGGAATTCAGTAAGGTTCCCCTGGCAGAGGGGATGAAAGTCAAATTCCTTCACCGCGCATCACGCCGAAACTACATAGGTAATGAGTTGGAATTAAACTTGGCACGTTTTGAGTTCATACTACAAGGAAGGACATGGAATACATTTTATCCTGGAATTTAGTAAGGTTCCCCTGGGAGAGAGGAAAAAGTAGAATTCTTTAACCGCGCATCACGACGGGTCTACGCGTCGTCCGATTTCATGCATTCTTTTTGTTAGAAACAGTGTTGGAAGATCGAATTTGACTAAATCAGTAGGAAGTCGAGTAGAAAATCAGTAGATTGATGAAATAATCTGCAGTTAGAAGAAAAGAATTAGTAGATAGAGGGTAGGTAAGTTCCTATCTATGTATTTTTCCAAGACGCACCCATTAGTTAGGTTCCTACCTACTAAGGCGTCTTGGAAAAATAAGTTAGGTTCCTACCTTACATGATATATGTATGGTGGTTTAGCTGGTCCAGTTAACTGTACTACCGAAGTTTGGTTGCAGTAAGTGGTCCAATTAAACTAACTAGACCACAGAAAAATATTTTTTACTCTGGTACACAGCAAACTGTACCTACCTACTAACGAAAAAAAAATTACGGTGGTCCAGTCAAATGGATCAGGAGCCCAATTCTGCAATACAATTGCTTCAGTATGACAATGGAATCGTCGCAGAATCATCACGTAGAATCCTTAGATTTATAAAACTCCAGATAGTGCGTGCGAGATAAATTAATAGTTTCAAACTTGACGCACGTCTCTCCATCTGCATTCATCATAATTTCTTTCATCTGAGGTGGAATACCAAAACGTGTCATTCTGTGTCGATACCCCTGTCATAGTAGGGCCCCAGCTGAACGGAACCATCAGTAAGAAGTGAAACGAGTATGAAACTTCTTAACACTGACGCTGGCCGAGTCGTAGATAAAAGTCGTGTGGATAAAGAATGGGATTGAAGATGACAACATGCTATCCCCCGTAGACACTACACAATTTTTTGCACGGCCGCGTTTCATAATATGAGAGACTATGGTTAAATGTGAACTTAATTAGTCGGCAGGTGAGGCAATCGCGAACGAAGTCGCGGGTACAGCTAGTTATAAAATATACCGGTCTAGTAATTCTTTAGGATCAATATTTGCTTAGTAGGTTAAATCGTTATAACGAAGCGAACGAGATTGGCTAGCGTCCAGCTTTTCATGGAAAACTGAGTTTACCTAAATCCTTTGGACCTGATTTTAAAATCTCATTCTAACATCTGCTGGTGATTATGTATAAAAAAAATAGACTTAGGTTTAATTAAATAAATAAATAAATAATGCTGGACAATTAACACAGCATTATCTAGCCCCAAGCTAAGCAGAGCTTGTGTTATGGGTACTAGATAACTGATATACTTAATACAATATACTACATAGATAGATATTGTTATTATACATAGAAAACACCCAGACCAACGGAACAATTTTCTGCAGATCGTACACAAATTTGTTCCGAGGCGGGAATCGAACCCGCAACCTCCTGCGTCGCAGGCGGACCTTCGCCCGCTATGCCACGGAGGTCGTCAAATTAGCGATTACTAATAAAATTAATAACTAATAAATAACAAATAAATAGGCCGAATCCCTCGCACCGGGATCCCTCGCATCTTCACACAAGATTATTTTAGTTAGAGCGAGGATTCAAACTTAAGTTTGTAACAGGGTCATTGATCTGTATAATTATGTTATAATTACATAACAATCGAATTTAAGTTTATATTTATTGGTGTCTCATTTTCCAAAAATAAATACTTATGTTTGTTTGTTTGGTTTGATCTACAGAATTAGATTCTTATGTTTAGGTTAGGTCTCCCCGGTCGTGTATGTCGTGTCCCCATCGGATTATGAGAGTAAGGGAATAGAGAGTGCACCTGTGTTTGCGTACACACTTGTACACTATAATTATGTCCTGCTCATTTGGCTAGTCTTCGATGAGACTAGCCGCCGTGGTCGAAATTCGGCTAGGAGGACATTATTATTATAAGGCCTCCTTTTGAGTTTCGAAATTACAATTTTATAACAACAAAGACAAGTTTGTGTTTCATTCGTTTATTTGGTAGGAATCATTCAAAATCATTTATTCAGTTGTTAAGTACATGTTGTTTACATAGGTCTTAGGTATAAATGGGTGTTAGGGTAAACAGTCTTATCCTTGAAACCAGAAGTTCAGAATCATGAGCAGAGTCCAAAACCGATGAAAAAACTAATCTTTATTTTTAACATAATTTTGAAAAAAATATCCTCATACATCATAAAAGCATTTCACCCTACATTTATACCTACGCCGCCTGCTTTGTCGGTTTCAAACAAAGACCCGTTCGCGCGCCGACTTAAAGGCGCCGCCTACATACCTACGCCGCGCGCGCCGCACAAAGACGCCGCCGCTCGCGCGCTCGTCTCGTCAGTCGCGGCCCGTCTGCTAGGTAGTGAGCACGTCACGACGCGCTCCGTGCTAATTTGTGATGTGCCGATTTGTTCGCGTATTGTGTTAAGTAGAGAAGTGACGATGTCGTTCACAAATGAACAGTGGACTGAAATGGTGCGACTTTATGCCATCGCTGGTGACAACATGAACTTGGCTCGTACGATGTACGCAGAGCGGTTCCCAGAACAACGTGTGCCAAGCCGGGAAACGATCCTAGCGGCTACACAAAGGCTACGTGCCTACGGCCAGTTCAAAACATTTTATGCCTAATGTGAGTAAATCAAACTGTACATAAAGCTGTAAATTTTAATTGAATTGTACATAAAACTTGATTGATGATGAACTTTTTAAATTCCTACGCCAAAAGTACCTACTTACTTTAGCCTACTTACTGGCAAATGTGTTAGAGTAGCTATTTTTGCCTGTCCTAAGCCAGAAAAAGTATGAAGGGAAAGTTCCATCACAAGTAGTAGGTACCTACAATTCGAGTGGTTCGATACATACACCACCGGCCGGCTACAGGCGAGAGCGGGCGGCGCGGCGTGATAAGGTCACTAGGGTGTCCATGAAATCACGTAGGATAGCAGAGAAATGAATTATGAAATTCCTTCGAAACTAATTGACTTTTATTTTAAAAATAACTTGTATCGTCTTAGTTTAGGGGTGTACATACGTGGTTTCAAGGATAAGACTGTTTACCCTAACACCCTGTATACAAAGTATCAAACATGAACCCCGTTAGGGCGCCACAACATAACTTACACAGATCAAAAATTAGCAATTAGGTATAAATAGGTAGATATTACATTTTAGTTCTTGTTCATCTAAGTCTATGGCCCGTATTATAAAAGCTCGCTCAGCCGTCAACCTATCCTTGAGTGACGTTTATGCCATTGAAAAGCTTTACTCAAGCATATATTGATGACAGCAAGCTTTCATAACACGGCCCTAATCCTGAGATCTAATTTTCCTCGTCATCCTTGGTTCTTCGATTGCTGGTAGACTTCGTGACCAGCACCGATCACTCCGATAGCGCTGAGTCCGTGTTTCTGAAAAGATAAGATATTAATATAGACTGTATCTAATATTTATGGATTCATCATGAAAATAACGGTTTTCGAGAAAAAATAAGCCTAATAAGATTGAATGATTGAAATGCGAGGCCAATGAAGAATCTAATTTAATATGTAGGTATCTCATCCATTACTTTGATATGGTTGGTGCTATTTGTATCTGTTTAAAGGTCAATAATATAGGTACCCAATGTAAATATTAATTTAAATTGTAACGCTAAGGTAATTTTGGCTAGAAGTTCACAGGCTATTAATGTCGATCGTCAATTTTTCAGAGGAGATCAAAATATTTCGTATGTAGTGATACTTACAACAACTTTTTCACCTTTCTTTACTGCACCACCGATGCCTTTAGGGCTGGCACTGATTCCACCCAGAAGGGCGAGGGCCACAAACACAACGAAGAATAAACTGAACAGTTTCATTGTGAATTCAATTTAAAATAAAACTCGGTGATAAATGTGGAAGGCAAGTTTATTAACTGAACCGTCAGTTTTGAATGAAGTTCTTAGATCCTCACAAGCTTTTATATGGTAAGTAAAGGGAAAACCATGGGTTTGTGAATGTTTAATGACGTGCAAATTCACACACTAATGTTTTCCTAGAGTATTTACGCGTAACTGTGGAGTACATGCAGAATCCTAATATTTTATGACGGACATAATGGAATTGCCCACGTACAGATATCAAACACGTTGTCACTAAAATCTTAATTAGACGTGACCACAATACAAAATGGCTAACAAAAAAACGCGTAGGCGCCTATCGATGTCACTTTTTGTTTTCTAGAAAACCTTAATCATGACCAATAAATACTTTCATAGAGACGTGGAAGTCCTTAGGTCACATCTCTATGGTGGTATGGTTTCGTCCCACCATACCCCCAGGGGTATGGCCAGGGGTATGGTGGGTCCGCAGTGATGTTGGATGATGATGAACTAGAGAAAATTAGGTGGTTTCAACGCTCGGGTTTTTACTATTTTTTAGGTTCAACAATCAATTATTTCAATTATCCATTTATTGGTATTTGCTATAAATCTTTAATGCCGTGTGGTGCCGGCATAGAATTGCACCACCCCAATTCCTCCCGTGGGTGTCGTAAGAGGCGACTAAGGGACACACGCACCGGGGTTCGGGCAGCAGCGCCCCCTGCAGAACAACTTCACCGAACTGCGATCCCCAACCCGCATGCCCAGCGTGGGGATTATGGGCATTACCCCCCAATGATGAATAAAGCCAAAAAATGGCCCCCAGTTCCCGGCCGCCTCGCTATTCCTGGCCATGGTAGCGGCCATGGTAACGGCGGGGCAGGGGGTGCTAGGAATCACCGGGCTACCTCAGGCTACCATACATTACGCAAACCGACCCTGGCAACGTTCAACGGACGCACTCTGAGGCTTGACCACCATCTAGCGCAGTTGGAAGTGGAGTTAGAGAACATTAAATGGCATGTTCTGGGGTTATGTGAAGTCCGTAGAGAGGGGGAGGACACCATAACCCTAGACTCGGGCCATCTTCTCTACTTTCGCGAGGGTGATAAAACATCCCAGGGTGGCGTAGGTTTCCTCGTCAACAAGGCCCTCTCTAACAACGTCCAAGAAATTTCCAGTGTGTCGACCAGGGTAGCGTACCTGATCCTTCGGTTGTCCAAGCGGTACACCATGAAGGTTATTCAGGTTTACGCACCGACCTCGGCACACTCGGATGATGAAGTGGAGGATATGTACGAAGACATATCCAAAGTCTTACACAACACCACTAAGGCACACTTCAACGTTGTTATGGGGGACTTTAACGGCAAGGTGGGAACCCAGACTGGCAACGAATCCCGAATAGGTCCGCATGGTTATGGAATTAGGAATCACAGGGGGCAAATGCTGGTCAACTTCCTTGAGAAAGAGGGGCTCTTCTTAATGAACTCCTTCTTTAAGAAACAGCCTCAAAGGAAGTGGACATGGCAAAGCCCCGACACTGTGACTAAAAATGAGATCGACTTCATCATGACGGATAGCAAGCACATATTCAGAGATGTCTCAGTGATCAACAGGTTCAATACCGGATCTGATCACCGACTGCTCCGAGGCTCTCTGAATATCAACTTGAAGCTTGAAAGAAACCGTCTGATGAAGTCCACGCTCCGACCTAACCCAATCCAAATCATGGCGGGCACCGAGAAGTTCCAGCAGCTTCTCGGGAATAGATTTGTTGCCTTGGATCCCACTGATGACGCTGACGAGACCCTACACAATCTGGTCGAAACGCTGAGGGATGAGGGCATCAAGTTCTGCAAAAAGCAGCGCACAGGCAAGAAATCCAAACTCTCGGATGAGACTCTCGGGCTGATGACAAAAAGACGGGAAACCACCCAAGCGACTTCGTCAGAAAGGTCAGACCTGAACAAGCGAATTGCGAAGATGGTACGACGCGACCTTCGGAGCTCCAACACACGCCTCATCGAAGAGGCTATAGAGCGAAACCGAGGGTCCAAAGTATTCACTCAGCAGCTTGGCAGGAGCCACCTGACGAAGCTGAAGACGCACGACGGTAGGACCGTATTGTCGAAGCCGGAGATCTCCGCCGAGGTTGAGGATTTCTATGGCCGTTTATACGCTGCACATGCCCCCCATTCCCGACGAGACGACCATGATTCTAGAGCGACTCTGACACGCCACTATACCGACGAACTGCCAGACATCAGTCAAGACGAGATTGTGTTAGCTCTGAGGCAGATTAAGAATGGAAAAGCCCCCGGTGAGGACGGAATAACATCAGAGCTTTTGAAAGCCGGAGGTGCCCCTGTTATACAGGAGCTACAGAACCTCTTCAACACCGTCCTTCACAGTGGGAGAACTCCAAAGGCGTGGAGCGGGAGTTTGGTGGTGCTCTTTTTTAAGAAGGGAGATAAAACCCTTCTTAAAAACTACAGACCCATCACACTCCTGAGCCACGTCTATAAGCTGTTCTCACGAGTGGTCACAAATCGTCTCGCCAGGAGACTCGACGAGTTCCAGCCACCGGAACAGGCCGGGTTCCGCGGAGGATTTGGCACCATAGACCACATTCACACAGTGAGGCAGATTATACAGAAGTCCGAAGAGTATAATCAGCCTCTGTGTCTGGCCTTTGTGGACTATGAAAAGGCCTTTGACTCTGTCGAAACCTGGGCTGTTTTGGAATCCTTACAGCGATGCCAAGTAGACTATCGTTATATCGAGGTGCTGAGATGCCTCTACGAGGCCGCCACCATGAGTGTCCAAGTACAGGGCCAGCAGTCTAAACCCATCCAACTGCGCAGAGGAGTTAGACAGGGGGATGTTATATCCCCGAAACTGTTCACTAGCGCGTTGGAAGATATGTTTAAGACGCTGGACTGGAAAGGTAAGGGCATCAACATAAACGGCGACCACATCTCACACCTGCGATTCGCTGATGACATAGTCTTAATGGCGGAGTCGCTAGAGGAGCTGAACCAAATGCTGGACAGCCTAGCCTCAGCCTCGCGACGCATCGGTCTTGGCATGAATTTGGATAAAACCAAAGTCATGATCAATGGCCTCATTGATCCGGGACCGGTCGTCGTACATGGCCACCTTCTCGAAATTGTTTCCGAGTATACTTACCTTGGGCAAATTCTGCAGTTGGGTAAAAATAATTTTGATAAGGAGGCTAGGAGGAGGATCCAGCTAGGCTGGGCAGCGTTTGGGAAACTACGTCGAGTCTTCTCGTCATCCATACCACAATGCTTGAAAACTAAAGTTTTCAATCAGTGCGTCCTACCCGTCATGACCTACGGAGCTGAGACGTGGACACTCACGGTAGGGCTGGTCCACCAGTTCAAAGTCGCTCAGCGAGCTATGGAAAGAGCTATGCTCGGAGTCTCTCTGAAGGATAAAATTCGTAACGAATACATCCGACAGAGAACCAAAGTTATCGACATAGCTCAAAGAATAAGCAAGCTGAAGTGGCAGTGGGCCGGCCATATCTCGCGAAGAACCGACAACCGCTGGGGTAAACGTGTTCTTGAGTGGAGACCACGACTCGGTAAACGTAGTGTAGGACGCCCTCCGGCCAGGTGGGATGACGATCTGCGAAAGACTGCAGGCAGATGCTGGATGCGGCAAGCTGAAGACAGGGCGCTATGGCGCTCATTAGGGGAGGCCTATGTCCAACAGTGGACTAATATGGGCTGATGATGATGATGATGATGATGATAAATCTTTACTAAAACAAACTTTGAATCTATTGTCGTTTGGAGTCTTTCGCCAGCTTAGAATTTGCATCACCCCAACTCTACCTGCAGCTGTCGTAAGGAACACTGATTGATATCCACCGGGAGCGGGATGTGTGAGCTGTGTGGTGCCGGCTTAGAATTTGCACCACCCTTACTCTTCCCGCGGGTGTCGTAAGAGGCGACTAAGGGATTTCCACTGAGGGCGGGCAGCAGCGCCCCCTGCAGAAGAATTCTACTACCGAACTGCGATCCCCAACCCGCACGCCCAGCGTGGTGATTATGGGCACTACCCCCTAAGAGATAAAAGCCAACAAGGCGCCTATCAGGAGGAGGCCTGCGTCCAACAGTGGACCAATACAGGCGGTTGAGGTTGAGGGGGCGGGCAGCAGCGCCTCCTGCAGAACAATTCTACCACCGACCTGCGATCTATCTCCATCAACTGCCTCCATGAGATAAAAGCCAATAAAGGCGCTTATCAGGAGGGAGGCCCTCCGTCCAGTTGTGGACCAATATAGGCAGTTGAGATGATTTAGCATTTTTATTTAGTTTTTTTTTATATTACTAGTTACTTTTTGTACTTCTAATATAATGCTGAGATATTCTTAATTGCACATAAGACAAAGATCAGCCAACGCTCAGCGTCAAGACGCGCGTTTAATTTTCTTAGCAGTAAAATGGCGATGAATCGAGCCATCTCCTTCCTGTCACTTCTTCTCTAGAAACGCTTGAAACGCAATCTTGTTGAGAAATTGATTCAATTTGCTCAGAAAACGGTACTTAACATTATAGTGTTTTAGGTAAAATGTAGAGTAGAGATAGGAATAAAAACTAGCTAAGGTAGATATCCAGTTCTTATACCTTCTTACGAGTATATGTACAAGTAGTTTGTACTTGCACTTTTATGAATAGGTTCAAATAAAACTCCCGTTATAAGTATATTTATTTAGTTTTTCGTTCCCAAAAGTATAGATGTGTGAGAAGCAGGGTAACCTCTCGTCGTGCCAGTCCGACCGCGGCGGATGTGCGCGTGCGATCATAAAAACATTTTCACATGTTTCTGTTCCCAGTTCCCTGCCTCCCTCTCTCCTTCCCTCAGGAGTGACTGAATAGCACAGGACGAACCTAATTACTTGCTTCAGAACCAAACAGGATAAGATTTCGGAATCGCAAAACAATGTCGACCTCCGTGGCGTAGCGGGCGCCCGCCTGCGACGCAGGAGGTTGCGGGTTCGATTCCCGCCTCGGAACAAATTTGTGTATGATCTGCAGAAATTTGTTCCGTAGGTCTGGGTGTTTTCTATGTATAATAAAAAATATCTATTTATGTAGTGTATTGTATTAAGTATACCAGTTATCTTATCTAGTACCCATAACACAAGCTCTGCTTAGCTTGGGGCTAGACAATGCTGTGTGAATCGTCCAGCATTATTATTATTATTATTAATGTGCGTCTGAAAACAGGCCCGCCTGGGCATGTTAAAAGTTACCTACACTGTTCTGTGCCCGCCCCGCCCGGTTATCCATTCCCTGTGTGAATTAATTACCTTGTTCCTACCTATGCAGCTATGGTGAATGACGCTAGAGCCAAGGGAACCTGGCCGGTTGTCCCAGAGTTTCAAATTCAAAATCGAGGATTAAAGTCTCCACCCCACAGCCGCGATTTTGAAGCGCATCTTGTGTCGCGCGATTCTTGACATCTCGCATGGGAGTGTATTGTGCATTATCCTCTTGCCTAAACAGGCCCTAACCAGCCCTTGAAGTAACGGATCAGGACTTTTGGCGACCCACAGCTTCGTTTGTTTTTCTGTGGGTGTGGATGGGGTTGATTCCTCAATGAGACTCTTCAGCCCCGTCTTGTGTCTGGTTTCCTCTGTGGCCGTGCAGTGTAATACAACGGTACGTGTTCCACAGTCTCTTCTTCTTGGAAGCAGCCACGACACAAGCTGCTGTCTTTGGCTCCAGTCTTGAAAAGATGGTGGTTCAGCTCACAGTGGCCTGTGATGATACCCACCATTTTTAGGTCCTCGCGGCTCATCTTGAGCATCGTGTTTGTGGTTTTCCTGTCTATTGAGGGGAATATTGATTTAGTATGCTTGGAGTCTGTACGACGCTCTCATAGTTTTTGGTGTTCTTTTTCTGAGTTGAGTTTTAGTCTGTTTTTGACCTCTCCTGTGGGCGGGTTAGAAAGACCTATATCTCTTTGTGTTGGAGTTCGTTTCGCTGCTTCTTTTGCTAGTCTGTCAGCATTTATGTTGCCTGGGCAGGATCGACTCTCTGTCCATTCTATGCAGACTTTGCTATGTTGAGCAGCAAGATCTTGTAGAGCGTTGTGGCGTTCTATGATATATCTATCTATGTATGATGGCATGCGTCCTAATACAAAATGTGAACAATTAACCAAAACCGCAGGACGCGGAAACGCGTCGGAAAATTTATATCGCGTCGATAAAGTCGCAGCAGTGTGTGAGATCGTATGCTTCTTAGTACAAAGTGTACTACTGATGCAAATATGGCAACAAATCGCGCGACACAAGACGCGCTTCAAAATCGCGGCTGTGGGGTAGAGGCTTAATTCTCGGCTGAACAGTGAGCACCTACTGATTTTTCTCCTAAGACATCGTGAGAAAGTCCTTAGATCTCAGATCGATCATGTTTAGTTAGCTACTGACTTATTGGATAGGCTTAGGTATAAAAGTGTAGTCACGTAATTCAATTTAAAATAAAGATAAAAGGATTTATACAGATCACTCTTGAAACTTGTTAATGTAGGTACTACCTATTGGTTATACGGTATGTAGAACCCAAAGATTCTAGTAGGTTACGTTCCTTATGTATGAATCTTTGGTAGAACCATGGTAGAATGTGGAAGAACCTGTGGTTGTGCCAAATGTCAATTTAAGTGGTTGTAAGTACTTACCTAAGAAGATGTAGACACCCTACGTGGTATTGGATCTTACATAGGTTCCTACAATTTCCTACTAGCAACAGCTTGCACTCCTAAATTTACCCTGCGGCAATCATCGAAAAAGTTTGAATTATTTTTATCGTTCTCTGACTCTTTTTATAGTCTGTGCTTTGCCTAGTAATTATTATCTGTGATTCTGACAGTTGTCAAATGTCAATTCTACAGTTTTTAGTGTCACTGTCACTTTACTTCACAAAATTGCCAACTCGAATAAAATTGCCGGGAACTTGCGCTATTATTGACCAATTGAAATAAAAAAAGAAGGGATGGAGCTTATTTTGGTAATATTTCAATTTGAATACTTATTACTAAAATTTGCTCCATCCCTGCTAAAATCGCAAATAAAAAAATGCACTTAACGCATTTTCATACGTCCCGGTTGCCGGGTACCCAGTAAGTGTATTCTCAAAAAGGGACTAAGGGAAAAAAGACTGTAAAGAAACTTCGGGTAGCGTTGAAATCTTTTCTATGATATAATTATATATAATTTTTAATAAATATAATTTTTCGTAGCTAGTGCTACGAAAGGCTACGACCATGCTACGACGTTTACCATTTAAGCAAAAGTTTCAAGACTAAATCAGTCTTATTTTCTTTTCCCGTTACCGTCCCGATACCATTTATATCTGTTATTAGTATTATTATCATTCTATATTATATATAGTACTGCTAAAACTTTTAAATTCATCATGGTTATTAACACTAAAGTCATAAATAACGGGATATTTACCATGATTTGAATTTTGAGTTTTCCAATATTTCGGCACAGTTTCATGCGCCATGATCACGGAATAACTGACGGCACTGCGAGTGAGTTGTTATTGGCAGATATATCGATCTACCCTCATTTTTTGTCTTTTGCTACGAACGTTACTACTATATCCCGTTATTTATGACTTTAGTAGTACTGCTAAGTTCGTAACTGCGCAGTCCATTCAAAGAAACTAGGTAAATTTTCAAAAGCTGGCGCAATTGTCTTTGCATTTTACATACAATTATCCACGCCGACGCATGATGTCACAAATCCAGGCCTCCTTAATACGAATAACAAAAAGGGATCGCTCAGCTTTTAAAAAAATACTTTAATATATATATAAACGGAAACTGGCAGAATAATGACAACGCAGACGCAGAATCATATTCCAACCAGTTGAATTTGAGTCCGTCTTAATAATGCTTTACGATTAGTTTCTGAATTAATATTTATGGTTAGGATGCGTTGGAAACTCTTAACTTGCGCATGGCCTTGGTAGCGCCAAACTCCGGCCAATGTTGCCCGAGTGCGAATCTTTTAGGTCTCTTTCGGATCTTTCTCTACCTCTGCGAATCTTTTGCGGACCGTTACGCTCTGTGGATATTTTTGGACCTAAATATCTAAACGGAATTATCACTATAGTACTTATGATAATAGTGTGCACTGTAGTAGCTAGGTATTGTGAATTTTATGCCGTCGTATTAGTTCGAGTATATACATATTAGTTATCCTACTAATATTACGAATGCGAAATTTGTGTGAATGTTTGTCACCTCACACCACATCTCCGTAACTACTAAACCGATTTAGATGACATTTTGTACCTATGTAGATAGTTTAGGTTCTAGAATAACACATAGGCTAATCAAATTAAAAAATTAAACTCCGAGGGGATTAAATAGGATGGTAAATTTTATATACAAAATTATTATTCCTTGGTTCGATTCACTCAAAACTGTATAAATAAACTATAAGGTAAATAAGGAATCACGTATTTTTTATTTTTACAAACTATTCCCAGGGGGTGTGCTATAAATTTCTGAAATTTGTATGATTTTCATGTGGGCGAAGCCGCGGGGCGCAGCTAGTTATTTATATCAGTCGAGTTCTTGAGGGCAACAGAAATTTAATAATTCCTGTATTTTATTGTAAATATTGTACCTATTGTATGGTTAAGATAATGTAACCTATTCATGCCTTAGGGTGGTTCGTTTCACGTTACCACAAGATTATTTTTTGTGGTTTTCAAAATTTTTCCCATTCTACAAGGAATAAAACAAGCGGAATGGCAATTTCTCTTTGTTAACTGCGGCAAAAAAATCTTCAAATGGTCACGGCACCCCCCGCTTGTTTTTGCTTTAGATTTCTTGCCAATTTGGCTCGCTTCGCTCACCTATTATTTATTTTGTATTTTTACCGTTGATTTTTGGGCCATCTACCGCTCTAAAGTCTAAAAACATTCACCACTAATGTTTTGTTTTATTGTCCCATTTTGCGAACTGCTACTGTAAAATCTAAAAAGTTCGCTCCACTCGCCGTTATCTTCTAATTTTTTTACAAAACGGGTCTTATTGTCATAATATCTCGGACCATAGTATTTGCGTTCGGTTCGGAGCTTTTTTACTTTGACTGCCGGCAACACAACACTGACACCGGCTATATTGGGTGCGGTGTGAGGTGGAGCGCTACAGGAGGACGTAATTAATACACGTAATATTTAGTTTCGTGGTTCGGTGTATTGCTTTAGGTTAGTATTATACATATTTTCTCTGTTAGTTATTAGTTAATCGATTTTCGTGTATCACTTCTCTAAATGGTTATGCCTATTATTCCCGGTAAACAATTTTATTCACAAATCAATACTTAAAAAACATATGGTTTGTGCCGGTGTGGACATTTAAAATCATGAAAATATCAATCAATAAATTACTTGTTTCAGTGTAACATGATTACCGTTTGCTTTGAAATAAGAGGAATTTTTTACAGTCTTTTTTTGATTCAAAAAAATATTTTAACCAACATTATACCTACTTACATATAAGTAGTAAGGTATTCTTTGAATTTGGATTCCCTCCCTCCTTAGAATTAGCTACCACTTTAACATCAGAATTAGTTTTATTTTGCCATTTTAAAGATACCTGATTGGTATAAGAGTTAGGTATCTAGCTCAAAAAAATGATGCAATCAGTAGGTATTCAGTGTAAGCCGATGTTGGGTAGCAACGTTAACAATTCTTGGTGAATTTACTACGGCTCTGATAAAAATGTAATTTGCATGCCATATGAACAATAATATTCGTTTTGACTCAACGACTGTGTATCAACGTAATTGATTATTCATCTGTAAGAAGTTCTTAGCTAGATACTTTCCGTTTTTTAACCATTTCTCTTTTATTTTCAGTTTAACAGAATGTGCGGAATTTGGGCTATTTTTGGCGCAGAAGGCGATCTGAGTGCCACTTGCATAAAATGCTTCTCAAGTATACGTCACAGGGGCCCCGACGCTTGGCGACTAGAGAATGATAAGCGAGAACCTAACTCCCTTCTAGGCTTCCAACGACTAACCATCGTCGACTGTCTTCACGGCATGCAGCCCATGAGACTCCACTGCTACCCTCGAACAAACCTCATCTGCAACGGTGAGATCTACAACTGCAAACGTCTCCAAGCGGAACGAAACTACGAATACGAAACAAAGTGCGACGTGGAAGCCATTATTCATACGTACCACCAAATGGGAATCTCAGACGCAGTCAAGAATCTCGACGGCGTTTTCGCTTTCTGCTTAGTTGACGGAGAAAAAAGAAAAGTTTTTATCGCTCGAGACCCTTATGGAGTCCGACCTCTTTATATTCTTCACGATGAAGAGAACGGCATGATGGGTGTCTGCTCTGAGGCGAAAGGTTTGATTGGACTGAAACAACAAGCAAGTAAGACTTCGACTTTAGGACAATTCCCGCCAGGACATTTGCAAGTTTGGAGCTTACTGGATGACGGCAAGGTCAAACTAGATTTTACCGAACAGTATTTTAAACCGGGTTATCCACCAAGATTCATTCCTTTTGTCCCTGAAAAAGTTTTGAGCGAAATGAGCGCTACAGAAAAAATTGCAGCTTTACTAGAAGCTGCGTGTCTTAAAAGACTTATGTCAGACAGGCGTATCGGATGTCTTTTAAGTGGAGGACTAGATTCATCTCTTGTTACGGCCTTAGTGGTAAAATTGGCGAAAGAAATCAAACTTCCGTACAAAATACAGACATTCGCTATAGGCATGGGTGATTCACCCGACCTAGCAGCAGCTCAAATTGTCGCAGACTATCTCGGCACCGATCACCACGCCATCAAATTCGATGAAAACGACGTCAAAGAAGCTTTAGACAACGTTATTTACCATTTGGAATCGTACGATATAACGACTGTCCGCGCAAGCCTACCCATGTATCTGCTATCGAAGTACATCAGGGAGAACACAGACACAACGGTCATTTTCAGTGGCGAAGGTGCGGATGAATTGGCTCAGGGTTATATCTACTTCAGAGATGCTCCATCAGAGACAGCAGCTCATGAAGAAAGCATACGTCTGCTATCTGACATTTATTTATACGATGGGCTGCGAGCCGATCGGACGACGAGCGCTTTTAGCTTAGAGCTTAGAGTTCCCTTCCTAGACATCCAATTCACGCATAACTTCCTCGCTAACGACGTAAAAGACCGTCGCCCTCAAAATGGAGTAGAGAAACACTTGTTGCGTAGCAGTTTCGCAAACAGTGGGTTACTACCAGACTCAATTCTATGGAGGCATAAAGAAGCGTTCAGTGACGGCGTAGCGTCTGTGAAGAAGTCTTTGTTTGAGACGATCGGTGATATTGTCACCGAGAGACTTGATGAGGACAACACGAAGTACCCTGGAGTACAGCCCACCAGCACCGAGGCAAAGTACTACCGACACGTATTCGAGAAGTCTTACCCCGGACAGCATAACTTCACCCCTTACTATTGGATGCCGAAATGGGTCCAGGTGTCCGACCCATCTGCGCGGTTTATAAAACATTACGCGGCGAAATAATTTTCAAATGAGTTTTAGTAACATTAAGGTTTTCCTCGAATACAAAATGTACAGGCTGCACATACTTATTGGTTTACATTATACGTAACTTGCCATACATAAGAGCACCATGGTTGGTTAAAGGTAAGTAGATACCTACTTACATCAATTCATATAATACAATTCCTACAATATTAGGTAATTTAATTCCCGCCGCCTCTACGCTGCAGCCGACTGTTCACCGCGAAAAAAGCGAGATCGTCGTGGAGGGAATTCAAGCGCGGTCGCCTTTACAAGAATCGACCCTAAGGAAATCGACGTAGGGGGAATCAGCGTGAGCGGAACAATTCCTCTTCCCGCGGGAGTCGTAAGGCGACTAAGGGATATCCTCCGGGGGCGGGCAGCAGCGCCCCCTGCAGAACAATTCCACCACAAGGCTATAAGCTGTTGAGGTTGAGGTGAGGTGAGGTGAGGTGTGTATAAGGTACTTTAGTATTTGCTAGATATCTACTATTTATGAAAATACAAGTATAAATGGGTACAAACATCATTTACTTGCCGAAATTATTGGTTTTAAAAAGTAAGTATAATATAAAATAAGCTTGCTAGACTGTCCTCACCTCACCTCAACAGCTTAAAGGTAAGATTTGGGGTGGTGCAAATTCTAAGCCGGCACCACACAGCAAAAATTAACAAACTTGCTTTATGGGGCATTCGTATATTGTTTAAGTTAGACATCAAATCAGTTCATTTATTCCACTTTCATTCAAATAAAGAGTCATGTAAAGGCGGTCTAATTGAATTAATAAACTTATCCAAGCACACACAAGGATCCATTTTTTGCGAATCCTTTTCTGCCTCCATGAATTTTACCTGATGCTGCTTATCTTGAATGAAAGCAGGATTACTGGCTACTTCACTCAATAAATCACACATAGTCGCGTCGTCCGAACATTTGTGTGAGTTGTCCAAGAAACTGGTGCTTTTATTAGTCACCTTTACATTTCGGTCTGTACTTTTATCGGAACTGAACATTTGCCAATTGGTCTCCACCTCTTCGTCCTTCACGACCTTCAGTAATCCCCCTCGCAAGAGGCTCATGGTGACGAAACATGACGGACATAGCACGTCTTTCGTAATCGTGTTCACGAACACATTATGAGCGTCAGTTATGACTTGGGAATTTGCTTGAGTGCACCGATGGACCAACCTTTTTTGTGACTCTTGTACTTGCACTTGTTGGTCTTTTCTGTCTAGCACGAACTCTGTGGTTGATGATTTCGTTTTTTTACACGAGTTACAATTGCAAGCTAAAGCTGCGAGTTTGCGTTTGAGGTTTCGGAGTTCGATCGGTTCTCGACAGCAGAACTTGTGATCCGATGATTCTGTTTTCCGCCACATTCTAGAGACCTTTTGGACATTTCAGATTTCATGTTTCCAGAAATTTGCCCCACGTATACGAAGTAAGGAGTAAGGACCTACATAGTTTTATTCAAAGGTTTCTCCTTTTTTCTTAAATAAAGAATTACTGCATTGTGCTGAAATCTCAAAACTAAAGCATGAAAGCAAACACTTTATGCAGATGTGCAGCGTAGCGATACATTCTCTTTGTGCAGATCAAACAAACGTATTTATACACAAAGAATTAAACTCTATGACATGAAGGATGTATGATAAAGTTTTTTTTGTCGAGTGTTTTTTTCGTCTGTGCTCGTACTGATTTTTTTTATTTTTGTCTCCAGTTTCCAGTATTCTCTTTCAGTCAAAGAGTAAATTAATTAACCGAGCAAGTGCGGCGTCGACTCGCACGCGAAGGGTTCCGTTCAATACTTGATATACCTACTTTCGCAGAAGAACCAAGAGAAACCCTAAAATAGCGGATTGTTTTACTGGGTACTAAGCGACCCCATTATATGCGAGGTTGATATACTCCCGAGCGCAGCGAGGGAGGATGACAAGACCGAGTTATAATGCGTGGTTTTGGCCCGAGTTAAGCACTCTACTTTCACTTCTATTACGAGAAAATAAAACAATCAAAACTAAACTTCAGTAAAATATGCACACTTTATTCAATTTTCTACTTCACGAACTTGTCGTATTTAAGTCTTTAAATATTTTTCACGTGATTTTGACAACTTATTCAGATTAATTAGGTTTTTCTTTGCATTTCTATACCATTTGCATATTATTTGCTTTATTTTCGCTTGATGACCTTCTCAATTAATTCAAATAAGCCACGTTCAATTAGTAGTAAACAAAAGGAGATCGCAATACCTTTTTTATTGTTTATGTTACGTGCAATGTAAAGTACGCATTCTACCATGGAGGAAGAATCACACTACATCCAACAATTACTAAGAAGTTGCCTTCAGTTCCATTTAAATAAAAAAATATGTTCTTTGTTTATGGAACTGAAAAGTCCAGTCTTTATGTTTAACAGGACAATAGTCTTGTAGGTAGACAAAAACTTAAAAGAAAACATACTTTTTAGCCCTAGGACTCGAAATTTAGTCCCGTTAATCTACACTTTAATGACACACTTTTTGAGCAAAAGTGAAAAAAAATTTTATGGTTTGCAAAAAAAGCAAAAAGCCAACATGACGCGGTCACCCATCCGCGCCCAACGTTGCTGATGACCGTTTTTCAACTTGGTATGGACGCTGCCCTCATAATTATTTATTTTTTATTTTATTTTTTGTTATGGCGGCAAGAGAAATACACACTCTGTAAAAATTGTAACTGTCACCCTTTTACGGTTCATGAGACAGTTCGCTGACAGACGGACGCATAGACAGACAGACAGGGTTGTATTTGTAATAGGGTCCCGTTTTCACACTTCGGGTACGGAACCCAAAATCCAAAGAGAATAAAACGATAGCGATAAATCGAGCGAGCGATAAATTAGTAAGTATTCATTTAGGCTCTCGAGAGTTGCTCGGGAGATTTTATTACTACGTACTTCAATATAGGTACCTATATGAAAATTAACCTAGTATTTTGTGGAGTTTATGTCGTTCATAAAATCAGATAGGTACCTCTGATATGAGAGGGTAAAACTTAGAAAATCAGCAAAACACAAAACCAGAAAATGAACCATTGAAAACGAAACAAAACTGATAAAATATGTAAGTTGTATATCTAACCGTAAAGTTCCGAAGGAGACAGAACACCATGTCAAAATACCACCAAAACTGCGCTAAAAAGGATACGGAGCCCCCTTGTAAGCCTGAACCATGTAAGAGATTATCAGCCAAGGTGAGTACTTAGTCTTGACGACCTATCTAGAATCTAATCTTCACGACCTCCGTGGCGCAGCGGGCGAAGGTCCGCCTGCGACGCAGGAAGTTGCGGGTTCGATTCTCGCCTCGGAACAAATTTGTGTACGATCTGCAGAAATTTGTTCCGTTGGTCTGGGTGTTTTCTATGTATAATAAAAATATCTATGTAGTGTATTGTATTAAGTATATCAGTTATCTAGTACCCATAACACAAGCTCTGCTTAGCTTGGGGCTAGATAATGCTGTATGAATTGTCCAGCATTATTTATTTATTTAGTCTTCTTTCGGAGCTGGCCAGTGATCGTGATGTCTGGAGAGAGTGGGGGGAGGCCTTTGCCCAGCAGTGGGATGAACTTGGCTGATAATAATAATAATAATAATTAGTCTTCTTTATACAAACATATCAGGGAATAATGAAGTAGGTACCTACCTATTGTAAAAACTAAAGTAACACATACCTACACGATAACCTTCCTAATTTTTGCAGAAAGATTTATCGAAAAGAATCTTCTCTTCAGCCTACTATTATTGTAAAGGCGAAAGTTTGTTCCGGTTTAAGCCAAGACAACGCCAAAACTGCTGAACGGATCAGGCTGAAATTTAGCCCTCCTCAACTTCAACCTGAACAGCCTGTATTAGTCCACTAATGAACGTAGGACCCCCTGATAAGCGCCTTATTGGCTTTTATCACATGGGGGGGTAGTAACCATAATCCCCACGCGGGGCATGCGGGTTCGGGATCGCAGTTCGGTGGTAGAATTGTTTTGCAAGGGGTGCTGCTGCCCGCCCCCGGTGTATATCTCTTAGTCGCCTCATACGACAAACGCGGGAAGTGTTGGGGTGGGTGATGCAAATTCTAAGCCGGAAGCAAAAGGACTTATCAGGAAAAAACGCATGCGAAGCCGCAGGCAGAAGCTAGTCCTACTAATATTATAAAGCCGAAAATTTGTGAAATTTGATATTGTTGTTACCTATGATCTCCTAAACTACTGAACAGGTCAAGATGAAATTTGGCGTACATAGCATATTTAGAACATAGCCTAACTTAGATAATAGGCTACTTATTATACCGAAAATACGCGTGCGGAGCCGCGGGCAGAAGCTAGTAATTCATAAAAGTATGACCATTTTTGAGAATGATACCGTTGCCATCGCAGTAGGGACAATAAGAATTTAAAAGGTACCAACAAATAGTTATGTTTGTAACTAACCATTTTATAATTAAATCATTCTGTGATTATAACGGATGTATTTGTAAAAATTGCCCAGATATTTTAAAACGATAAAACTTTAAAATCCATCATGGTTATTAACACTAAAGTCATTTACAACACAATATTTAAAAACTCAAATCATGGTAAATATCCCGTTGTAAATGACTTTAGTATTTTAAAACGTCTTGGTAAGTATATAACAGTGACTGTTGACTCGTGTGATTTCGGTTTGAAGGTGGTAACCGCCGACAATGAGGAGAGATGTCCTAAACACAACAATGATTACCTGCAGTTACTAGATGTCATTACAACCGACGCACCATGTACTTGCGTAATCACAGCCCGCGCGGTGCGTTCCGACGTCCATGCCAACTTAGGCCTGACCAAAAATACCATCGCACCAAAGTGCAGCTGTGATAAAACACCCTCCGAAGCATCTGGATCTACAAATCCAAAATAAACACCTACAATAATTTCAGTGTTTTATTTACAAATACCAAATACATGATAGGTAACATAGTAAGTAAACTTCCCGCAGTTTTTCATGATAGCGTTTTTTGGATTCAAAACTGTACTGTAGAGATGTAGCAAATAGAGCAAAGTGTAGCAAGTTAGACTTATATTTTTGTCTTTTATACTATTTTTATCCGCTGTAATTAAAAAGATTTATGATATTGTATAATGAATGACCACGCTTTTATTATTCAAATATTATTCAGGCTTATCCTCAGCGCCGTTAGTGCCGTTTTTATCTAATTCCGATTCGGTTTGATACTTTACGAATTTTGTTGATATATAGTTCCAGTACTTGCATCTTATCTTGTCGTATTTACTTGATAGAGCTTTGCAGAGTGCCATGGCTCTGGCGGCATTGTGTAGGCAGTTGCTTTCCCCCTTGGTGAGCGTTTCATCGCAAATATCTATGAGGAAAGCAAGGAGGAACGGTGAGCGGCATTTGTTTTTGTATAGCTCCTCACAGAAAGATGTAACTACAGCGTTTCCACTAAGGCCTCTTTTATCGTGTATGAGGACCCCTCGTAGGTAATTCCAAGCACTCTCATTGTTCTTGACCATTTTGATTTTTTCAAGGGCGTAGCAGATTTCTCTCTGTACGTTCATATCGGACCAGCCGAGGTGGTTGTTGACTACGAAGTATCTTTGATTCCAAGCAGAGTTGTTGCGGACATCGTCGTTCAGCAGGTTAGCAACGTATGCCATTTCTTTCTCGTACAGTCTGAGAACAAATGAATTGATGTAGTGATAAAATCGTTGCGAAATTTATGAAAAAAAGGTTAAAAAAAATCAAAATCAAAAACTCTTTATTTCCATAAATAGAATAAATGTACACTTAGAAAAGGTCAAATTATAAAACTAAAAACTGACACGGAAATAAAGTGATATTTTTGATTTCTGTCGCTTCGGTATGTTAGACTAAAGTAAAGAAGCGACGAAGAAACTGGCCTGGCAGTTGGCCTGTTAGTTGTTATTTTTAACAGGTAAAAACTGAGAAATTACTCGCTATATATATCGATGGTTTAAAATTAAATATTAATGAAAATTAAGCAGCGAAATGTGAACATACCTGGGTATTGTAAAGCAATAGCATACATGCATCCTATGAGTTAAGGCACATCACATCTTCTACTAGCTACGCTACAAGTTGTCATACTTCTTTTCACTTCTTACACTCCTCTCATAACACAATATTTAGCACTTTCATTGCCCATGAAGCACATGCAAGTTTTGCGCCTGGTGCAGTGCGGCACGGCGCGCCCCTTGGGTTGCGACCCCAGGGGCGCGTCGCATACGCATTCACTGCGCAGACACTGCGTTGAGTCGCAACTCAACGCAGAGTCTGGGCAGTGAATGCATTAAAATAACGATTCCATGTTAGGTACAATGACGTTATTTCATCACACACAGGTGTACCTATATGTATAACATATCTAAGAAATCGAATAATATCCCAAAAATGTTCGACTCGACGGTACTTGAACCCGCATCCTTCCCTCAGTACGGTAATGTGCTAACCAACTACACCATGAGGTCAAGTGACGCAGGAGCCGAAAATCTCTGGGACTTATGGCGCTAGAATCCGTATCTAGCGCCGTTAGCTTTATATGTAATAACATTGTTTTAAACATTCACGTCATATTCAAATAACACACGAGCATAAGCAACAAAAATTCAAACAAGAGTTTTGGGTTAGTATACACAGATGGTTAAAATAAAACACAACATGAAACAATACCCAGTTACCCAAATAAAAATGGGAAAGTATGAGAAATGTGATAGATAATGTTCGCGTCAAGACAACGCCATAGTACCTAGTTTTGGCATTGTCGGTACGAGATGAGATTTTGTATGGATATTATTCTAGACCTAAAATAATGTATGCTTTCTATTATCCTGGTAAAACGCGAGCGAAGCGGTGGTTACAAGCTAGTTCAGCATAATTAAAGGTGCTAGCGGCTACAGCTAACAAGGACCTTGCAAGTCATTGTAAGGGAATCTTATAATCAGTACCGCTACCGTCGTAATTCTTACAGTATTAGTACCAATAAAATCTGCTATGTACCTATACACTAGCCAAACTCGATGTAGAATGTTTTTAAACAAACCACGGCACAAAAACTAAAATTCACTTGCTTGGCGTCGAGCTTCAGATATAATTGTAAGCACAGTTATTGAATGAAAGATCACAAATCAACAAGTAATGTAAATACGACGATAAAAAGGCGCGACAACAAAGTGAATTTTAGGTTTAGTATGGGCAGTTTGTTTACAAACATTCTACATCGAGTTTAGCTAGTGTTGTAGTTCTAAAGTGACAGACATCAAAAAAAAATATAACCCTCCCGACTGCGTAAAGTCGGGTAAACAGGAGACCAGCGCTCTTATGAGTTGGAACGGCGGAGGTTATAACAAAGTCAATGTCAAAAATTCATTGTTTCCGTAAATACAATACGTAGATGGACACTTACCTTAATGGTCTCCTTATTCATAATGGTCCGCTCACTTAAAACAGCTGATAAGCAGTGTTATTTCTCTCTCTGACTTAAGTCATTAAAAGAAGACAGAAAGAGGCCCTGAAATCCCCAGTCCTACCTCCTTCAAAATTAGAGTAACCTTTTCCCCCATGTTAAATTTTTTAAACTGTAAATTTGTAAAAATCAATTATTATTAAGTTATAAACAGAGGGTAATTTGTGTATATTATTTGTTTTGCATTAATCATTGTACTTTTCATGCTGTGCTGTCCTTTTGCTTGTTGTCCGTTTGTTTTAGCAAAATCATTTTGATGCAAAATCATAAAATATTAGTTCGTAAAACTGATCATATTCTGTGTTCGAAATTTATGACACTCCTACAGACACTGGCAGAGTCGTAGCGAAAAGCAAGAGGCGCCATTAAGAAAGAAGTTATTAGTATTTTAAGTTAGCTGACCATTATAAATAAGGGGATTAGAAAATAATTACGTGTGATTTCGCACTACTGTATTATGGCCTGGGTATGGTACCTTTTGTTCTGTAGGATAGTGTATCTGTATCAGTGGCATACAAAAAGCTCATTCCATGACGAAATAGGATATTATGAAAACGCACCCAAAAGCCTTCATCGCCCACTGCCGGTGTTGCCATGCATGATAATTCTTGGGGTCATAAAGCAGCGCATCTCCGGTCAACTCGAGCTCTTTTGATGGATCCTGAAGCCATTCCACCAGCACTCTGCGGTGGTGCCACACCTGGAAATGTTTGATGGTGTCATTAGCTTGTGTCTTGGCGGTGGCGGTCGTGGCGCGGCGTAAGAAACGACCAACTCTGCTCGTGGATGACATAAGAGCCCACTAAGGCATCCCACAGATAATATTGCAAAATAATAAAAGACATTAGGTCGCTTAACAGAGAGAGACCTGTGTCCAGCAGTGGACCAATATAGGCTGTTGAGGTTGAGTGCTTCTCTTAGTTATGAACCAGGTCAAAAATACAAATAACCTGCGAGCCAAATGACAAGTGTTGAGAATAGTTGGGTAACTATTTAAAACAAGATCCGTCAAGTGCGAGTGTAACTCGCGCGCCGAGGTTTTTGAACGTTAGTCAACAAATATGTACCAAAAGTACTGGTTAGAGACTTCGCAATTTAACGAATACCTAAGCATAGTAGGTACCAACCTACATTTCAGATGGATCTCTCTGCATGCTTCGGTTATATTGGTGGTTCGGTTAAGGTGGGTAATGGTAAATTTTTCGACTTTTTTCGAAACATTTCAAAAAGTATGAAAGCTACAGAAATTTGAATAACTGGTTTGAAATGTCCAAACCGATACCTTTCATTTGATACCCCATTCGGCGGGGTAGCCCCCCTTTTGAAAGTTATTCGTTTTTGACCATTTTTCAAAAAGTGTTCTTTTTACAGACTTCTCTATATTTTTCCTGTAAAATATAAATCCATATCTACAAACGCTTCATACATTTTAAATGGATCGCTCGGCAAACTTCGGAGATAGGGGGGGGGGGATGGGTTTTTTTCGACTTTTTCCAAAATATTTCAAAAACCAATATTATAATATTACAAAAAATATTTCAGAAACCTACAGAAATTTAAAAAACTGTTTTGAAATGTCCAAACCGATACCTTTTATTTGATACCCCACTCGGTGAGGTAGCTCCCCCTTTTGAAAATTATTCCCCCCTTTTTGACCATTTTTTAAAACGTGTTCTTTTTTCAAACTTCTCTATATTTTTCGTGCAAAATATAGATCCATATCTACAATCGCTCCATACATTTTACATGGATCGCTCTGCAATCTTCGGAGATAGGGGGGGGGGAATGGGTATTTTTTCGACTTTTTTCGAAATATTTTAAAAAGTATGAAACCTACAAAAATTTCAAAAAATATTTTGAAATGTACAAAATGATACCTTTCATTTGATACCCCATATGACTCTGTAGGTATCTTTTAAAATTTCGGCATCACAATTTGTATGGAAAATATTCATTTTCATTTACATATTTCTCTTTTATAATCTGTACAGGCGCACGAAATGTATTATCATTTTAAATTTCAAGTTGATAGCTGCAGTAGTTTTTGAGTTATTAAGGAGGGAAAAAAGGACAGACAAAGCGAGACCATAAGGGTTTTGAAACCGATCTTCGATCTTCAAAACCCTAAAAATGCGACAACAAAGGAAAATCCGAATTTAACGACGACCTCTGTGGCGCAGCGGACCAAGGTCCGTCTGCTACGCAAGAGGTTGCGGGTTCGATTCCCGCCTCGGGACAAATGTTTGTACGATCTGCAGATATTTGTTCAGGGTGTTCGGTATGTTTTCTATGTATAATAAAAAATATCTATCTATGTAGTGTATTGTATTAAGTTTATCAGTTATCCAGTACCCATAACACAAGCTCTGCTTAGCTTGGGGCTAGATAACGCTGTGTGAATTGTCCAGCATTATTTATTTATTATTTATAAATAATCTTTACTAAATAATTTCATGGCTCGATAAAAATCAGAACATTCGTAAGAGCGATATTTTTCGAGTCAACCAATTCACATCTCTATTTTTGAAAATAAGATGTGTCTGGGAAATATTGTAAATATTCGCATGGCACGTCTATGAAGTTACTTAAGTCGAAGACTGCATGAAAGCATTCAGTCTTCAGGGATCTTCTTAGCCTCGGGGAGCTTCGTGCCTGTGTTAAAAGAATATAAAAGCGTGGATGGAGTATAATATTACATTACATTTACATTATATTAAAACTAAAAGTAGTACTTTTAATTCATTCCATGACCTTATCTAACACTCAGTATGCTACCAATATTTGTACAGGTTTCTACTAAGATAAAGCACCTAGGTCACACAGTGTCGAAATAAGGTCATTGCTCAAGAACTCACACAGGTATTTTATTTTTATGATAATGGTATAAAAAGGTGGATTGTTGTAATTTTACCTGATAATTCTTAGGAGATTGCTTTATTACTGCTTCCATGTAGTCCAATTCAGCTCTTAAATCACTATTTAAAGCTTTCAGGACGTCTCTTCTGAAAAACACAGAATAAAATGTAAATTAATGTTGAGTAAAATTTGAATTTACGTTTTACAAATCTTCAGAAAAGATGAGAGGTGACCATTTGCTTAGAGGAGCTTTCAG
This sequence comes from Eupithecia subumbrata, assembly GCA_949316285.1. Lineage (NCBI taxonomy): Eukaryota > Metazoa > Arthropoda > Insecta > Lepidoptera > Geometridae > Eupithecia > Eupithecia subumbrata. The sequence continues at coordinate 16,178,160 of OX438640.1, read as the reverse complement.
TAATTTAAAGAAGTAATTCGTATTTCGTAGTTGGTAAATTAATCCACAGAATTGCAGTTTTATTGTAGACACATGTATAACACAATGTGCCCTGAACAATCCTCTAGTGATTTTTTAGGTTAAAAAACAGTGTAGTCTACTCCTTCTAGCCATTACCAGTCTATTGCCTACAGTTGAACAATATGTAGTCACATTCACAAAATGTATCCACATTCACAAAATGTAGTCACATTTATCAATACATTTTATCAGTAAACTTATTTAGATTATTACTATAACTTATTTATATATTTGGATTTAGGATTAGAGCTAAATTGAAAGGATATGAACACCTTGCTTAAGCAAAACTATTAACATCAGCGAACCTGTATTGCCAAACGGTATAATTAGCTGGATTCAATTCAACTGCATCTTGGGTAAGCTGCAAGACTCGCTCAGACTTCTCGTTGCTTTGCAGCACAGCACGAAAGTAGTCATATACATCTTCAACTGAAATTTACAAGACAACATAATTATATTGACTGTTATTTAATACTACTACTCTTACTATATTCTTACTTGCACACCAAAATAAAGAAAAACACAAATACAATACAGAAGAAAACAACTTAATATCTATTACTAGTTTCTACCTGCGGCTTCACATGCTTTGTTTCTACGGAAAGTTTTAAAGAGAAGTTTTAAGAGAGGTTTCTATACCATGGGATCTGTTATATGGGATAAAAAGTAGTAACATGTACCTAAAATTTCAGCTTGATTCATTCAGTAGTTTTGGGGTAACAAACATCCATACATATAAACATCCAAACTTTCCCATTTATAATATTAAAGTAATCAAAGCCTTGATTCACACTAGTGGTGATAGTAAGTAGGTACAGTTAAATTTGATCATGTAGTGCATAGGACATCTACAAAGCTTAGTAAGAAGTCTTTATTTCTATACACTTAGGATTAGACGTACATTTTTGGGAGTATGCAATAACAACAACGGGATTATCTCCATCGTCCTCTTTGACCGGTGTAACGTCGCTCCATTCCGGCCGTTCTTTGTAGGGAAGCCAGTCGAAGTCGTTTCCGCTATCATAAGACATTCTTGCTCAACGGTTTAGACCAATGTAACCAGTCAACTACACCAGAATTTTCCAAATCTTTGAACCTCGCTCCCTATCGCAAAGTACACGAACGACACAAGACGTGAATAACACCAGCTACTACACGGCGACAGGGATATTACTGACACAATTTACAACTGCAATCTATAATTAAACACAGGTAAATCTAATTACATTTGTGTTTGATTTAGAATTTATGAGGCACTAATGAGCAAGCAAACAAGGAAAGAACGTGAATTTTGAGATCAAGCAAGAAATTATATTTTTGTTTGAATAGAGTCAGACTGTTTTGACATTGACAGTGACATTACCAGAATAATGGAAATTGACAGTGACATAACACGGAGAGCTAAAGTTTTGCTTGGTTTAGATATCGTTTGGAGCGTTTTGGCTAGTTTTATTGACCTACTTTAGCTCGCAGCTCGCATAAATAGCTTATCTACCACTATATGTTTACCTAGGTACGGTAGGTACCTACTGATACTGGTAGGTACTGCTAGTAGGTACTAATAACGCAGCTTACGTTATAGAGTGCGGTGTGCGGGGTGGGTAGTAAATTATAAAAGGTAGTTGTAATAGCAACACATTTATTGGACAAACTAGAATAATTTATACTAGCCTAGGTTATAAATTAAGAGGAATCTCTGATGCTACTTAAGTCTAAAATAGGTCGCCGTTATCTACCATGCGTAATTCAATCCGAGTCCATTAGAGTAGGTCATGTGAGAGACCGCTGGGGCAGCCGAGTAGGCTACTCCGAGTAGTCCACCTGCTGTTGCTACCTGTAAAAATAGAAAAAAAATATGAGCAAGAAAAATAACGCCGTCTGTAGGTAAGCGGAAACATATACCTATCACTAGTTTTCATTGCAATTATATTCAATGATGCTTAATAGGAGAGTCTGAAAAAGTCATTCGCAAGAAATCGTAGCTTGGTATGGTGAGACTGTATGGGATAGATAGATAGGTAATACCTACTTTATTGTACCACGCAAAAACAGATAACAACAATACAGAAATAAATGGGGGTGTAGAAAATAACCTTGATGAAATTACCACAGCAGAGCTATTAAATATCGATAGAGGATGCTGGCTGCATTTCAGATCCTGGTGAAACTCCGTCAAACAAACACTACTTAGATGTGCATGTCACACACTGAGTGTTGTGTGACCTTAACATGATTAACCAAACCATAATTAATAACATCAGAGACCAGATTTTACCAGGGTCCTCCGCTACCCGCATTGATTGATGTCTCGCGACGTAACAGGCTAAAATATCTACTAGGACATCATATCTCGGTAGGAGTAAGTTTTTACCTTAGCATAAGGCGAGACGCCAACATGTGAAACCAACGGCGAGGCAATGGGGGCTCCAAGACCGACATGTGAGACAAGAGGGGATGCGAGGCCGAGTCCTCCGTAAGTTGCTACGCCAGGGTTGCTCACGCGCACATCGGATTTACGCACGCTAGAGAATGGAGTGTCGATTGCCTTGGAGTAGGTGGAAATCTGGAAGATTTTTAAAAATGTAAATTAGTTTATTAACTAGAAAACTCACACAGCATCATCACATAACATCACCTCAGCAGAGCTTGCGTTATGGTTAGGAAGGTATCAAATGACAGGTATGTACATAATAGACAGATCCTTAAAACAAATACTGCAGATCGTAGATTTTTTTGACCTTCTGCGCAGCAGGCGGACTACTGTACTACTGACACTGTACTACTGAGGTCTTCAGTAGGTATCTTATTATTTTAGATGACGCTCCGCTAGCGTTTGCGCGCTGGGATGACGGATGGACCTACTCCAGAGAATAACCCTACTCGGAGTGAGCATGATGTTGTAACACGGCCGAAACGAACATAATAAAAATTCTTACTGAGCCCGCACTAAATCCTTGCTTTCTTTCAATTAAATTAATAAATAAATAATGCTGGACAATCCACACAGCATCATCTACCGTAGATGACTGATATACATTACATAGATAGATATTTTTACTATACATAGAAAAAATCCAGAACACCCGGAAAAAATATTTGCCGATCGTACAAACATTTGTTCCAAGGCGGGAATCGAACCACAGAAAGGTCGTCCCTATACTTCATATAAATTGCCCTATATGTATGTACCTACCTATTTACATAGAGATGTTCTGGCAACATTATTAAAATGTTTTCTAAACCTTAATTGAACAAGAGTTTTATATTCATCTTAAACGAAAGCATGGTGTGAAAGCAGCATGTATAAGGCCTACTACTAAATAGGTATATTTTTAACGAAGTTCCACTATTCCCCATCTTTATAATGACTAAAATAACGTTTCCACTAGATCGCTGATCGGTTAATCAACTAAAGTTTTCAATCAATCCGTATTTATTTATTTATGAAAGACCTTTGCTCGGAGTCTCTCTGAAGGATAGGATTCGTAACAAATACATCAAACAGAGAACCAAAGTTATTGAAATAGCTCAAAGAATCAGCAAGCTGAAGTGGCAGCGGACTGCTGCTGGGGTAAACGTGTTCTTGAGTGGAGACTGCGACTCGGCAAACGTAGAATAGGACGCCCTCCGGCCAGGTGGGATGACGATCTGCGAAAGACCGCAGGCAGATGCTGGATGCGGCAAGCTGAAGAGAGGGCGCTATGGCTCTCATCAGGGGAGGCCTATGTCCAGCTGTGGTTATATAGGTTGATGATGATGATGATAACATCAGCCTGTTGACACGTCCTACAGGGTATCGGCCCCTCGTGTTGTCACGCCAGCTCAATTCAAAAGCTCCCCTATTTCATGAACATCATCCCTGCCGATAACGACATTATGCATCCCTCAAAGATCGCCACAACACAACACAATGTCCGGTCCTGCGCCGCTAGCTTCTCGCTACCCTCAGCAATTAGTCCTTGAACCAGCTATTTAAGGGTCATTCAAAATCTTACCTGCCCAAGGTTGTAGGGTGATCTAAGGATGTTTGACTGGTGGGACGCTATGGCTGGCTGCGCGGGGTACGAGCTGTAGGGATTGTAGCCACCATACGCGTAGGGGGATAATAATCCACCGGCGTTTACTGCCGCCACGCACGCGAGGAAAAATACCTGGAAAATAGAGAAGGATTAAAAATCATTGCTATGAGAGAAGAGATAATCCAAGTTTACAATCTCACTGAATACGTTAAAAAAGTAGAGATTGCATTTCAAAGTTACCGAGACTACTGGAGATCCTTGAAGGAGACTAAACCACGAAGGCGTTCAATGTCACGGAGAAACATGTTGACTATGAATGATTTATTTTTCTTTTCAGTTATTTAATTCCAGTGTAAATAGTAAGTTAATTTTTTCTTATTTTTAGTTTGTATTTTGTGTGTTATGGAATGAAGCTCTTGTTATTTTATTTTATGTATCCAGGTACCTACTTAACCTTCTTACCAGGTGAAGAAAGCCGCGGGCAGAGTGTTATCAAATAAACATTGATTAAGCAGTGTGAAGATCATCGCATCAAGATGCTACGAAATTGTGCTACGAAGTGCTACGAAAACGAGCGCGTTCAAATCTTTTGTATGAAAATCGTGAAATTAGTTAAAATGTTTAGTTTTCCATGAACGAAAGCTGCGTAGAGTGTAAATATTCCACTTACTTTTATTATCATGATTCTTGTTGTATCTGCAAAGCTCAGCTGAGATATGTTTGGTGTTAGGGCGCGGTCGGGCTTTTATACCGACGTTTGATTGAGGTACCTACCTAAAGTAACCTAGGGCATATGTGATAGCGATATTGTGAGATAATGTATGTGCATTTATTGTATTGCCAACCTCACATAATTAAAGACCATTAGCACTTACAAAATAGACAGAGCGTTAGCATACCAAGGTATTTAATATATTCTTTGCTAAAGCCTTGAGATAGACGAGGGGTTGGTACACAAATCAAACCTCTAAATTTATATCAATTGTAATAATTTTTATTCAGATTATTATGAGACCATTTGGCATAACTTTTAGACATTTTTCTTTGCTTCCAAAAATACCAATCGTATCTCATTCCAGCAATCTTAGTATCGTTTGAAACTAAACTAAATAGGTTAGGTACTTACGTCTGAAAAACTTAGGTTTTTATCTGCATCAAGCGGACGTTTTCGTCAAGAAAGATTGAACTGTATTTTTAATGCAGAAGCTCCGTGTCAGTGTTTATTTTTATAATTTGTCCTTTTCTAATTGTACCTATATTTATTGTATTCATGAAAATAAAGAGATTTGATTTTAAAACCATTATTGGTAGGTTGGTACCTACATACATAAAGCGCATGAAAGTTAAGGGTCCGGCGACGAATGGATTTCCCATACAAACGTAGTACCAAAATGATTTGTTATTTGAGCATATTTTCACCATGGTCTGCTATTATTTGTATTCAAATTGTATTTATCTAGGTTCCCACCACAATTTTTTTTAAATAACTTTCTGAAATGGAATTAAACCGAATCGCATTTTTACATTAAAGAATGAATGTTTTCTTAGTATTTGTGTAGATAAGTATTTTTTTTTAAATTTGTGGCAGGAACCTAAATAATAACTATTCTAATACAAATAATAGCAAACCATGGTGAAAATATTCTCAAATAACAAATCATTTTGCTACTACGTTTGTATGGGAAATTCATCCGTCGCCGGACCCTTAATAATTATCTAAGTCCAAAGTTAGATTAATTTGTGGTTAAATTGTCCTAGATTGCAGTAGGTAGCTATATGGTCAGAGCAAGTTAAAAAATACAATTTCACCAATAAAATGACTATCTGACTACCTGAGTGAACTTTGTACAACATAGTCATTCATACTATACATGACCCAGTACCAAGATCAAGACGTAGATTTATGAAGCTAATAGCCACACATGACATGACACACTTCACTGGATCCTGTTACCTGACCCTTGCGACTTGCTTCCAAGTGGAAAACATAATCAGAATCCATATTAGGATTGAATAATCGGTGCAGAAATTTAAGTTTGATTTACTTGCCTACATTAGGTATATTAGATACATAATGTAGATCTCAATGCGTTAAAAATAAACTACTTATCACACTATTAGGTACCTACATCACATCACCCTATGGAATGAGGCCTTCGTTTTGATGGCCGGTAACATTAATTTTGGTTTTGCTCAAATATTTTACTGAAATAGGGAATCGGATATATTTTTCATCTTATTCTGACATCAGAATTTCCTATGGAAATGAATCCTAGGTTTCATTATTTTGACTCAAAAATAAGTATATTTCTAGCCGTGTATGTCATTGAAGCCTAATTTTCAATATCAAATATCTTATGAGTTATGAATTTAAAGGAAGTACGTACTTACCTACCTACCTAAGTAAAACAGGGTATTATTCATGAATAATCATTTACCTGTTAGTCGATCAATTAGTATAAATTTATGATTACTTTACAAAGCCCTTTATTTTGTAAATAAAGACCTAAAATACGGAACAAGCGAGTTTTTTTGTGACATGACTTAATGACTTTTCCCTATAAAGTTTCGTCATGTTGTGCCGAATTCAGAATATCTATTCTATACTTATAATAAAACTGTAACAGGTCCAATTCTGTACATTGATGATATTTTGAAATTTTTTTTTGGAGGGCACTCTATTATAGATACTGAAGCCAAAACTGCAATTTTTTTCATTCATGTCTGTCTGTCTGTCTGTCTGTCTGTTTGTTAAACGCGCATCACGCCGAAACTACTGAAGGTATTGAAATGAAACTCCGCACGATTTTAGGTCATACTACGTGGAAGGACATAGGATACTTTTTATCCCGGAATTCAGTCAGGTTTCCCTGGGAGAGGGGATGAAAGTAAAATTCTTTAACTGCGCATCACGACGGAACTACTTAAGGTATTGAAATAAAACTAAGTACGATTTTAGGTCATACTACGAGGAAGGACATAGGATACTTTTTATCAGTCAGGTTTCCCTGGAAGAGGGGATGAAAGTAAAATTTCTTCACCGCGCATGACGCCGAAATTGCTGAATGAGTTGGAATGAAACCTAGCACGATTTGATTTCATACTACAAGGAAAGACATGGAATAAATTTCATCCCGGAATTCAGAAATGTTCCCCTGGGAGAGAGGATGAACGTAAAATTCTTTAACCGCGCATTACGACGGAACAACTGAATGAATTCGAATGGAACTCGGCATAATTTGAGTTCATTCTACGAGGAAAGATCCATTTTATCCCAGAATTTAGTAAGGTTCCCCTGGGAGAAGGGATAAAAGTAAAATTCCTTCACCGCGCATCACGCCGAAACTTGGCCGTGTGGTGCCGGCATAGAATTGCACCACCCCAATTCCTCCCGTGGGTGTCGTAAGAGGCGACTAAGGGACACACGCACCGGGGGGCGGGCAGCAGCGCCCCCTGCAGAACAACTTCACCGAACTGCGATCCCCAACCCGCATGCCCAGCGTGGGGATTATGGGCATTACCCCCCAATGATGAATAAAGCCAAAAAATGGCCCCCAGTTCCCGGCCGCCTCGCTATTCCTGGCCATGGTAGCGGCCATGGTAACGGCGGGGCAGGGGCTGCTAGGAATCACCGGGCTACCTCAGGCTACCATACATTACGCAAACCGACCCTGGCAACGTTCAACGGACGCACTCTGAGGCTTGACCACCATCTAGCGCAGTTGGAAGTGGAGTTAGAGAACATTAAATGGCATGTTCTGGGGTTATGTGAAGTCCGTAGAGAGGGGGAGGACACCATAACCCTAGACTCGGGCCATCTTCTCTACTTTCGCGAGGGTGATAAAACATCCCAGGGTGGCGTAGGTTTCCTCGTCAACAAGGCCCTCTCTAACAACGTCCAAGAAATCTCCAGTGTGTCGACCAGGGTAGCGTACCTGATCCTTCGGTTGTCCAAGCGGTACACCATGAAGGTCATTCAGGTTTACGCACCGACCTCGGCACACTCGGATGATGAAGTGGAGGATATGTACGAAGACATATCCAAAGCCTTACACAACACCACTAAGGCACACTTCAACGTTGTTATGGGGGACTTTAACGGCAAGGTGGGAACCCAGACTGGCAACGAATCCCGAATAGGCCCGCATGGATATGGAATTAGGAATCACAGGGGGCAAATGCTGGTCAACTTCCTTGAGAAAGAGGGGCTGTTCTTAATGAACTCCTTCTTTAAGAAACAGCCTCAAAGGAAGTGGACATGGCAAAGCCCCGACACTGTGACTAAAAATGAGATCGACTTCATCATGACGGATAGCAAGCACATATTCAGAGATGTCTCAGTGATCAACAGGTTCAATACCGGATCTGATCACCGACTGCTCCGAGGCTCTCTGAATATCAACTTGAAGCTTGAAAGAAACCGTCTGATGAAGTCCACGCTCCGACCTAACCCAATCCAAATCATGGCGGGCACCGAGAAGTTCCAGCAGCTTCTCGGGAATAGATTTGTTGCCTTGGATCCCACTGATGACGCTGACGAGACCCTACACAATCTGGTCGAAACGCTGAGGGATGAGGGCATCAAGTTCTGCAAAAAGCAGCGCACAGGCAAGAAATCCAAACTCTCGGATGAGACTCTCGGGCTGATGACAAAAAGACGGGAAACCACCCAAGCGACTTCGTCAGAAAGGTCAGACCTGAACAAGCGAATTGCGAAGATGGTACGACGCGACCTTCGGAGCTCCAACACACGCCTCATCGAAGAGGCTATAGAGCGAAACCGAGGGTCCAAAGTATTCACTCAGCAGCTTGGCAGGAGCCACCTGACGAAGCTGAAGACGCACGACGGGAGGACCGTATTGTCGAAGCCGGAGATCTCCGCCGAGGTAGAGGATTTCTATGGCCGTTTATACGCTGCACATGCCCCCCATTCCCGACGAGACGACCATGATTCTAGAGCCACTCTGACACGCCACTATACCGACGAACTGCCAGAAATCAGTCAAGACGAGATTGTGTTAGCTCTGAGGCAGCTTAAGAATGGAAAAGCCCCCGGTGAGGACGGAATAACATCAGAGCTTTTGAAAGCCGGAGGTGCCCCTGTTATACAGGAGCTACAGAACCTCTTCAACACCGTCCTTCACAGTGGGAGAACTCCAAAGGCGTGGAGCGGGAGTTTGGTGGTGCTCTTTTTTAAGAAGGGAGATAAAACCTGAGCACTGAGAAACTGAGCCACGTCTATAAGCTGTTCTCACGAGTGGTCACAAATCGTCTCGCCAGGAGACTCGACGAGTTCCAGCCACCGGAACAGGCCGGGTTCCGCGGAGGATTTGGCACCATAGACCACATTCACACAGTGAGGCAGATTATACAGAAGTCCGAAGAGTATAATCAGCCTCTGTGTCTGGCCTTTGTGGACTATGAAAAGGCCTTTGACTCTGTCGAAACCTGGGCTGTTCTGGAATCCTTACAGCGATGCCAAGTAGACTATCGTTATATCGAGGTGCTGAGATGCCTCTACGAGGCCGCCACCATGAGTGTCCAAGTACAGGGCCAGCAGTCTAAACCCATCCAACTGCGCAGAGGAGTTAGACAGGGGGATGTTATAAATCCGAAACTGTTCACGAGCGCGTTGGAAGATATGTTTAAGACGCTGGACTGGAAAGGTAAGGGCATCAACATAAACGGCGACCACATCTCACACCTGCGATTCGCTGATGACATAGTCTTAATGGCGGAGTCGCTAGAGGAGCTAAACCAAATGCTGGACAGCCTAGCCTCAGCCTCGCGACGCATCGGTCTTGGCATGAATTTGGATAAAACCAAAGTCATGATCAATGGCCTCATTGATCCGGGACCGGTCGTCGTACATGGCCACCTTCTCGAAATTGTTTCCGAGTATACTTACCTTGGGCAAATTCTGCAGTTGGGTAAAAATAATTTTGAGAAGGAGGCTAGGAGGAGGATCCAGCTAGGCTGGGCAGCGTTTGGGAAACTACGTCGAGTCTTCTCGTCATCCATACCACAAAATGCTTGAAAACTAAAGTTTTCAATCAGTGCGTCCTACCCGTCATGACCTACGGAGCTGAGACGTGGACACTCACGGTAGGGCTGGTCCACCAGTTCAAAGTCGCTCAGCGAGCTATGGAAAGAGCTATGCTCGGAGTCTCTCTGAAGGATAAAATTCGTAACGAATACATCCGACAGAGAACCAAAGTTATCGACATAGCTCAAAGAATAAGCAAGCTGAAGTGGCAGTGGGCCGGCCATATCTCGCGAAGAACCGACAACCGCTGGGGTAAACGTGTTCTTGAGTGGAGACCACGACTCGGTAAACGTAGTGTAGGACGCCCTCCGGCCAGGTGGGATGACGATCTGCGAAAGACTGCAGGCAGATGCTGGATGCGGCAAGCTGAAGACAGGGCGCTATGGCGCTCATTAGGGGAGGCCTATGTCCAACAGTGGACTAATATGGGCTGATGATGATGATGATGATGATGCATCACGCCGAAACTACTGAATGAGTTGGACTGAATTGGTACGATTTGAGTTCAAGCAAGGACATGGGATACATTTTATCCTGGAATTCAGTAAGGTTCCCCTGGGAGAGAGGATGAAAGTAAAATTCTTTAACCGCGCATCACGACGGAACTACTTAATGAATTCGAATGCAACTCGGCGTGATTTTAGTTCGTACTATGAGGAAAGATACATTTTACCCCGGAATTCAGTAAGGTTGCCCTGGCAGAGGGGATGAAAGTTAAATTCCTTCACCGCTCATCACGCCGAAACTGCATAGGTAATGAGTTGGAATGTAAATTGGCACGTTTTGAGTTCATACTGCAAGAAAGGACATGGAATACATTTTATCCTGGAATTCAGTAAGGTTCCCCTGGGAGAGAGGAAAAAGTAGAATTCTTTAACCGCGCATCACGACGGGTCTACGGGTCGTCCGATTTCATGCATTCTTTTTGTTAGAAACAGAGATGCAAGATCGAATATGACTAAATCAGTAGAAAGTCGAGTAGAAAATCAGTAGATTGATGAAATAATCTGTAGATTGAAGAAAAAAATTAGTAGATAAAGGGTAGGTAAGTTCCTATCTATTTATTTTTCCAAGACGCACCCATTAGCTTGGGGCTAGATAATGCTGTGTAAATTGTCCAGCAATATTTATTTATTTATTTTATTTTATTTATTAGTTAGGTTCCTACCTACTAAGGTGGTGGGTCTTGGAAAAATAAGTTAGGTTCCTGCCTTACATGATATATAGTGGTTTAGCTGGTCCAGCGAAGTTTGGTTGGAGTCTTACTCCAACCAAACTTCGTGTACCTACAATTAAATTAATTAATTATTGTGGTCCACTTAAACTAACTGGACCGCAGAAAAATATTTTTTATTGTGGTACACAGCCAACTGTACCTACCTACTAACGAAAAAAAATTACGGTGGTCCAGTCAAATGGATCAGGAGCCCAATTCTGCAAAACAATTGCTTCAGTATGACAATGGAATCGTCGCAGAATCATCACGTAGAATCCTTAGATTAATAAAATTCCAGATAGTGCGCGCGAGATAAATTAATATGTAGTTTCAAACTTGACGCGCGTCTCTCCATCTGCATTCATCATAATTTCTTTCATCCAAGGTGGAATACCAAAAAGTGTCATTCTGTGACGATAGCCCTGTCATAGTGAAGCGATTAGTATAGCAGAATAGGGCCCCAGCTGTAAGTAAGTCAAACGAGTAGGACACTTCTTAACACTGACGCTGGCCGAGTCGTAGCTAAAAGTCGTGTGGATAAAGAATGGGATTGAAGATGACAATATGCTATCCCCCGTAGACCCTACACGATTTTTTGGACGGCGGCGTTTCATAATATGAGAGACTATGGTTAAATGTGAACTTAATTAGTCGGCAGGTAAGGCAATCGCGAACGAAGTCGCGGGTACAGCTAGTACAGAATATACACGATAGAAGAAAATTTTTAGTGGAATCCAATCCAGTTCTTCAGATCTTGTTAGATGCAGTACCTAATTTTCTTGTTAGGTATCGTGGATTTTCTGCAGGACCATCTTTCGGGTGCCATTTTGTGGACGGGATAAGGGGAAAAATTGGTGAGTTTTTCCCCAGCCAGAGGGGTGAACCCACCTTCTTAATGAACGTGATTAAAATGATCACATAAAGGTACATTTGCCTATATTAGCCGTGTGGACACTGAGCCCGCGGCTGTCGTTAGAGGCGACTAAGGGACATCCACCGGGGGCAGGCAGCAGCGCCTCCTGGAAAAAAAACTAGGTACCACAGTACTCTGATCCCAAAATCGCAATGGCCAGTTTGGGATTATGGCATGCCTTCTTAAGATAGAGCCAGTAAGGCGCCTAACAGCAGAGGGCTTCATCCAGGACTGGTAAAGGCTGTAGATGCTACTGTCGATGTACCTAATAAAACCACATGCTAGATGTAGTTACTGTACGGATTCCGATGACCGATAGTATACACGTTATGGAACATATCAGCTCGCCACAGCCAAGGCATTCCACCTTTGCATTCCACAGTGTCTCCAGTAGCCTTATTACACTAATAAACGCACGCGCGCAAACGCACGCAAAACGCACGCGCGTGCGTTTAAAAATTACTTTATTCTTTGGACGAACAAAATCTCCCGTTTGTTGACATGATGCTAATGTGTCATGCATGTTGCAAAGACACTGACGTATCGCCGTAGATGGGTGAGACAGATCGCCATCTCTTATCTTCTCAGGCTATATGCATAATAATAATAATAAGGTTGTGCTGTTAACAGCACAACCATATGCATATAGCCTCACTTATTCATTTTCTCACCTATGTGAATACTTAAGTATTTTAGATAACCAAATTAATAAGCGCGCTTAAATTAGCCTAAACGCACGCGCGTGCGTTTGGGCGCGTGTGTTTAATTAATAATAAGGCTACAGGTTAAGTAGTATGTGAAATTTCCCCAGATGAGGATTAAATTTTACCCAAAAAGATACTTTTTTCCTGTCATTTTCCCCAAAATTATATTGTATTTCTTATTATAAAGGAGAGACCTGACTCAACGCACAGCCCGAACCACTGGTTCTATAGGCTTCAAATTTGGAGTGTTTGTTCCTTTTAGGTTGTAGGGGTGTACTATGAAAGGAATTTTGAAAATTCGCGCTCTAAGAGTTTCAAAATAGGAGTCTAAAGTTTAAATAAAAATTCTCTATATTTCAGTTACCGTAACCGATAGAACTACAAAATTTTACATAAAGATTCACCTTTCATAGCGATGACACGTTTCAATTTATTGTTTTCTGAAATTCTGATGGTGCTCTCCTATATCCAAGTTTTAACGAAATAACTAAAGTTTAAACGCAGATGTTCCATATCTCGCAACCGATATAAATACAAAATTTTACACGTAGATTCCCCTTTGATAAAGATTATACATTTGATTCATCGTTCTCCGAAATTATGACGGTGTTTTCCTTTATCTAAGTTTAAACGAAAATGCTCTGCAACCATTTGCAATATAACTACAAAAATTTACATTTAGACTTCCCTTACAAAAAGAACACACTTAACATTCATCGTTTTCTGAAATTCGGAAGTTGTTTTCCTCATAATATTTTATAGGAGTACCTGACTCCCTGACAGACAACACACAGCCCAAACCACTGGTTCTACGATTTCAATAACGACAATGAGAACAAGTCTTAGATTTTTTTTTATTTGTTTAGTTACTGAATTAGAAATGTGTAGTGTAGTACCTTTTATTTCTCCCCAAACTTTCGCCAAAATTAAATACGGTCCCCAAAATCTTCCCCACAGCTTTCATTTCCCCAAAACTTCTTAAAAAAAAATAATTTTCCCCAAAATGGGGAAAAAACTCCCAATCTGGAGACACTGGCATTCCATGAGCTTCACCTCACTGTCCATAGGCCTACATTCTACTGTCAACCCAGATTCCCGCCCTCTCGGCTATGTCCGTCTGACAAGTGACAGTGACAGCTCATTAGCAACACCTCGACCTACGAGATGACGTAGTTAGACCATGGTTTTTAATATACTAGTTTATGCCCGCGGCTTCGCACGCGTTGCTTCTATGGAAACGTTTAGAGGTGATTTCTATCCCATGGGAGTTCCCATGGGATAGAAATCACCTTTCATCACGATTTATGGGATAAAAACCTATGTTTGATTCCAGGATTAGGTACAATTACCTTTGTGCAAAATTTCAGCCCGAACCGTTCAGTAGTTTTGGCGTGAAGAGGTAACAAACATCCATCCATCCATCCAAACTTTCGCATTTATAATATTAGAGTGTGATTACCTAGACACAGTGAGAGTAATAGTAGTTCAATGCCTGGACATAATATGTACTCTACAGTATAATAAACTAATAAACCTAGGTACCTACTTCTCTACCTACCTACATTATACCAAAGAAAAAATGTTTTAGTTAAGTACCTACATATAAATTAACCAAACTGTGATAACTACGGGCGGGTATGAAACTGTCAATTACAATTAATTGCAGGCAGGTGCAGTAATAGTTAACACGCGTTGAAATTTGTACCTAGTAGAAATTCATTTCATTCCTTTTTAATGGCACATGTGAACAATATGAATATAGGTACTTACGAAAAGTAAAAGTGGTAGGTATATTATATACCTACTATGTAGGTTTTTAAAACTGGTGCGATTATCTTTTGTTTTTTCATACAAATATTCACGCTGACGACAAGCGACGTCACAAATTAATTTATTTTTAGTCGTCCATTACCACTGAAAATGTTAACTATAATCATTTTTGCAACCAGTGGAAACTTCATAAATAGCCCTTAGTTAAGTACATGTAATTTTCATGTATTTCATGTATTAATATTTCATATTTTGTAATTTTTCTAGCTTTAAGTTTTCCTAAAATTTGAAAAAAAATAAAATAAATAGAATTAAAACCTCAAGCGCGAGTCAGACTCGCGCATTAAGGGTTCCGTATAATTGTAAGACCTTGTGTCTTGCCAAATATCATGAGTCTAGGTCTACTGCCCTGTAGGGTCCATGGCGAGATAATACGCTACAAATTACAGTTTCCGGATTTCTTCCTTTACTTGTGCTATAAGACCTTACTTCTTGCCAAATTTTATGATTCTAGGTCAACGGGAAGTAAGTAGTACCTTATAGGTTTTGGTCCATGGCGAGAATCAAAAGTACTATAGGATTTGTGTGCATGTGATTACTTTGGAAATTTCTAAATATTCGGACATAAACGGCTGTAACTTTTGATGGATCAAGGCGCCAAGAGTTTACGGACTTGAGTATTTGATGTTAATTTCAATTCGATACGTCCGTCCACGCGTTCCTGAGAAAACGATGTTGACAGACGGACAACAAAGTGATCCTATAAGGGTTCCTTTTTTTCCTTTTGAGGTATGTAACCCTAAAAATAAAAGGGGTTCGCGCCAGCTTTTAAGAATTTACCCAGGTTGTAGCTCGTAGGTTACCTAGGTTAAATTAAGTAGGTACCTACCTACCTAGGTACTTATTCGTTCCATAAAAGGAACCGCAAAACGTTAAGTATCTAAGATTATTACCTATGTTTTGTATCCAATTTAAATCTGTAAGTTCACATGCCTTTCGTATGTACGTAATTGGATGCCATTCACATTCATTGGAATAAATAGGTACCCACTGAACCGCTTGAATAACTTTGGTACCTATCTATCTGATACCAAACTTTTAGTAATTGACGAGCGAACGAAGTGAGCGAAGCGTCTCTGCATTAAGTCTACCAAAATTAGCGTTTCTGTCAATATGTTCATACTCCTCTACAGGTCGTACTTTACAACTGTTCGGTACGAAACTTTGTGAACAGATTTTACGATTTTATAGATTGGAAGAAGGCGTACTTTCTCCGAAAAAAGGCAAAAATGGCGCTTAGGAATATTTCCGCTTTGAGAGATCTGATTTCGAGGATTATATTTTTAATTTAAAGGAAAACTTCAAATTGTTCTCATAAAGATTTGGTAAAGATCTGACGAGAATTTTCGGCATGACGAGCAGAATAGCTCCGCAAAATGCATGTTACAGACATTACAGTACAGCACCAGCTATTAAAACATCTTTGTAACACTTCGAGAGTACTATGTCGTCGTCGATGCAAGATTGAACATGAAATGAAGGTACTAACTACCTTACCTAGGGTCTATTGAAGTCGTTTGACCCCACCCAATCCGTCATTCCAACTGCTTGGTAGGTTAGGTAGGTACCTCCTAGGTACCTACTTGTTGGCCTTAGGCATTAAATGCCGTTTATTTAGTTAGTACCTACCTACTGTTTCTGTCTTGTATCATACCTATCCTATATAACATTAACATAACACAAGACAATGGACCAAAAACATTCTAGCCATTTAACACTAACGACATAATTATTAGAAGTTTAACTGCGTTGCATAAGCACCCTGTATAATCCATACCATACCTTTACCTACTATAGACTGCATTTTTCGGATATTTGTTAGGTCTAGGTAGGTAGGCAAGTTAGTTTAGTAGGTCGGCAGATACTTAGGTAACTTACCTAAATAGTTGAAGACTATTCCTTTTATGGTTTCTTTCAAACGTTCTACTTTAGCTGACGTTCTTCCGTTGGTTCCGGTTACTTCCACCTTGCTTCAACCTCTCTATTAAAACGATAGGTACCTACTTAACATTAGAAAACCACTTTATCTCACTACTTACGTAGCTAATTAGATGAGTTAATAGGGCGAATGGTCATGGTGCCATCACAAAGTAACCTAGGTATAGCTAGCTGCTAATGCCAAGGTTCCATCATTGGTCTCTAAGCTCTTTAGCAGCACTAACGTTAACCATGAAATCAATAAACCTATTGGTGCTCCTCGGTATATTCCAAGTAGACAGTGAGCGATGGTATTCAGCAACTGTCATAGAATCTCAGGAACCTTCTAAATTAATCAAGGAAAGCGTCACAAATTACGTTCAGGAGACACTGCTACCATTAACACGAAGCGATATTTTACCTCCAAGTGAAACCAGCTTTAACGATCCATGGCATTTTAAGAAACGGAAGCTTATAAGAAACGGATGGAAACCGTTACTGAAAAAGAAAGAAAATAACGTAGAGACTAAAATCAGAAAGATCAGGAGGAAACTCTCGAAAGTTCCCAAACACGCGAGAGTTAACAAGACTAGGACGAGGTTCTTGGAAGTTTTTGAAGTGGTAGAGTTTGATCATGTGTCATGTACTTCTAGCAGTGGACTGGAGGGGTCGTGTCTTCATGAGATCGAGTGTCAGAGTTCTGGAGGGATCGCTATGGGGTCTTGTGCTGATGGTTATGGGACTTGCTGTGTTAGTAAGTTGAATTATCTTCACCTTCCATAAAGAAAGCAAAGACAATCAAGCCGGCTGGATCCCAGTGCTGCGCAAAGGTCTCTTTCCAATCATTCCATACACTTTTGGAAATAAATATTACGAACAGGTTATGATACGTGATGCAGTAGGTGTGGTGTAAGGTTGCAGGTTCGATTCTAGCTGAGACGCAAAAAGTTTCGAATTTGAAAGCGGATTCAATTTATTTTTAAAGCGGCGCTTTTCAGATCTCCTAGCATGTGACAGCATGTCCTCAGCAGCAGTTGGATGGTTCACGAACCCTGATTTTCCCCTGCCCAGCACAGAGAGATTATCCTGTGCAGTCACCCTAAGCAAATATTCTGAAGATGTTACCCAAATACGCTTGGATTTTACTAGTTTTGAGGTGAGTTATGTTGTGATGTTGTGAAATCTGGTCTGAAGGGGCAGTCCATTTTGTTCTCACAACCTGAGTTCTTACGACTTTTACTTTATATATAATATAGGTATAGATTTTAATCAAATGAAATGATATTTATTCAGATAGGTAGGTACACGTACAAAAAGACCACGGCACAAAAAGACCTAAAAAAATGTAGCTACCTAAGGTCGATTACTTAGGTAAACTAAAATGCCTAAGTTAATATTGTTTTGATCACCCGAGTGTGATGGTCAGTGCCGTGTGCCTGCGCTATCAGAAAAAGTTCATGCTCAGCTGAATGTTGCGTGCGAGTAACCCTAGGACAATTTACCTATGTCTTTGAAGTAACCCCACAACGCTGATTTTCAGCATACGTCATCATCATTATGGTAGGTATAGGTACTTCCTACCATAATGATGATGGCGTACGAAACTGTAAAAGCTGAAATGATAGGACTTCAAAGTGCCTTACTAACTTATTATATTAAAGATCATGATTAATTCGCACTAGGCCAAAAAAAGTAGAGTTCAAAACCTAGGCCAAAAGCTCAGGTTACCTATCACCTACCCAGTCATTTAATTGCAGCCCACCCAGGTCCCAAGTTTTATTACATCACACGATGCAGGCATAATTTATTTGACTGGTAGGTTGCTGAGCTCAATCTAGAAATAAGTAGGTCAAAGCCTTTGAATTATTATCTGCTTGCCTAGAACGTTTACTGTGTTTTATTGAGACATATGTATATTGATACCTACCTACCTTAATCTATAACTTATTTTAGTTGCTACCACCGACTGAAGGGAATTGCCAGCTAGACCAATTCGTGGTTTCCGGACAAAATATCAATAATGTCGTACCGATTTTGTGCGGCATTAATACTGGACAACATTGTAAGTATTATTTTACTAGTTGCGGCAGTTAAATTATTTAGGTTAGTTTTTGACATAGGTAATTAGTTTTAAGTAGGTAGTTAGTTCGTTAAATTACGGGACTGACATAGTCAGCAATGCAATGACTCAAAGTCCAAAACATAAATATGAATTTAAAAATATATAAGTAGGTATATTATTTGAGTCGTCGTAAAAACACATAAAGGCTGGCCATCGCAGCCGCACCGTGGCGTACGAGGTGGCTAAGGGTCGACTTCAACTTCAACTCAGTCCATGGATGTCGTCAAAGACGTCAAAGGGAACCTCCTACCAGCGAGCGTAAGGGCAACAGCTTTAATCTGTGTCATTTTAACACTTCCACCACGATCGCCAATACGCCAGCCAAGCGTGGTGATAAAGGTTAACCCCTGCTTGTTTCGGAGAAGCATGTTCAGCAGTGGACTTAGGAAAGGGTAGTATTTGTGCTGGAAGTATTTGTGCTGATGTAGAGTTCTGGGGAATAAACTAAGTGATGTCGTTTATGTACAGGGTTATTAGTAGGTAATTTACTGACTCAGCGTGAACTGCAGGTTCTGTTTTCACCACGAACATGTTTGGAAAGACACCTGGTCTAATTTCTTTTATTTTTATTCAATAAAATGTTATTTAGAGAGGCTTCATTTGAAACTCAACCTAAAAATGGCTCAACCCTGAATTGAAATGAAACAGTGGGTGTGGGAGTAGAAAATCAGTCAAAAGAACTTCATTAGTTGAGGGTAAAACGTGTTTTTTTGATTTTGTATCAGTGGTGATTAATATTTTTTAAAGAATTAAGATATGGCGTCTTCACGAACGTATTCGTGATGATGGGCAGAACCGCAGTTCAACCAGTGCAGCAGTGTCAGCGAATTGCCAATAACCATAAATATAAAAATAATACAGGGTGTATAACATTATTGGTGACAACCTCATTGATGGACTTGTATTTTTTTACAGTGTACATTGAAGTTGGTGAGACTCAAGGCCCTATTTATTTTTCTATCCAGACTGAAACCGCTGAAAACAGGCTCTTTTCCATAAAGGTGAGAGATGATTTTAGGAAATCAAAGAAACCTCTACAAACTTTTATTGTGATATTATAATTATTTAATAGATACTACTCAGTATTTCAAGAGGTGTTTTCGCTACCAAGTCTAGAGACCGAAAAAAAACCTTACGCTAACCTACGTAGAAGTGAAATTATGAAAAAGTAGAAACTCACTGGGACCATCGCCCACCCCCTTAAAATTTCTGCACCTTATTGGCGCCCTACATTGAACTACTATTACTACTATTACAACTCACTGGCGCCCTATAATAAAGTTTTTACGTTCTTTGGTACGTTTAAGTCGAGATAAGATAATAGAATTGAGAACAGTGGGACAGCATGCTGTCCAGCTTAGATTATGTTTGATCAAATGTGATCTAAACGAATAGCAAAGACGTTATGGTCTATGACTATAACGTTAGGTGACCATTAAGTTCTCCTAGCCGAATTTTGATCACGGTGGCAATGGAGATAAGCCAAATGCGCAGGACAAATTATACTTAGGCGTAGGCTGCTACGTTAGTGCACATAGTTACCTAGATGTAATGCAGGGCAATCCACACATCATCATCTAGCCCCAAGCTAAGTCAGAGCTTGTGATATGGGTACTAGATGACTGATATAAATAATATACTTAGGTAGATTGATATTTTTTATTATAGGTAGGTACATGTATAGAAAATACCATACACTGGTATAGATGTGTGTATGCAAACACATTTGCCATAATCATATATTCTTTATAGAACTAGCGACCCGCCCGCCGCCGCCGCCGCCGCCGCGCCGCCCCGGCTTCGCACGGGTGCAATGCTGATACTAAATATATTACAGAATCGCCCCCCGGCCATTACCGCCGCAACCGCTATGTCTCTGCATTTTAAATCTGTAATATCTTCAAATATATTCATTTAAATTACATGCTGTACCTAAAGGGCCTTAATGATCTATATTAAATGCACAATATATTTATGGTACTTAAATGAATAAGAATTAATGCTGTATTGCTTAAAATTGCTTCGTAGCTAAGTCATTATTTTTAGTAAAAAGTAAAGGATAAAAATGGTTATTGTGGGTTATCCCTAAAAGATAGACATATACCATTGCGGACTTTTTTGTAGACCTTTTTAAGGTGTGCAATACATGTAGTACCTACATTATTTTTATCTATCTCGTATAGGGTTCAGCCAGCGTTCGCAATGTAAGCGCAAAAAAATGTATATATTTACGACATCACATTAGAAACCTCTAAAATTAGCAGTGTTTCTCTACTACATTATGCATATATTAGGTAGGTATACATACATATAAAACTTCCTCAAAAAACCGCATCAAAATCCGTTGCGTAGTTTTAAAGATCTAAGCATACATAGGGACAGACAGACAGGAAGCGACTTTGTTTTATACTTATCTACTAGGTAGGTAGGTAAGGTAGGTATGTAGAGATGTATGAAGGGAAAAGTCCCTCACTCTTTTAAACTACTTATTTATTAGGTAGGTAGGTAGGTAGGTAGGTATGTCTGTTCTATTCAAGCCTTTTTACTATATTCTTATTTTTCTCAAATGAATACTTACTTAAGACCTCTGCCTCCTCAGGTGACCCAGTTGACTCCATCAGACGAACTGACTGCACCACCCGGCTGCTTACAGTATCTTACAGGACCTGAGGGTTCATTGGAGTCCTTCAACTTTCGGGACCAATCTGATATCGCTATCACGAGGTCTGCTAGCTACTTGGTAAATTGCTTTGTTTTTGTTTTTATGTCTTCGACCTTCGATCTTTTGTTTTTATGCATTCGTCCTTTCGAATCTTACCTGGTCATGTTTACGTTAAGAATTAAATAACACTAAAGCATTTTCTCCGTGGCTGAAAGGGGTGTGTTTACTTATGTATAATTGCACCCAGAGTCACTCGCTTGCAGTATGACATTACCATAACCAGCAATGTACCTACCTATTGTGAAAATGCAACCAGGGGTATCTTTAAGGGGTGCCATGGGTCCGGAATGATGAGGACATACCTACTCTAGAAACTACTCAAAATGTGTATGTGTATTCGGCTATCGTCATTGAACTCTTTTGACAACGCCATCTAGTCTAATCCCTAATAACAAAAAAATTTTGCTTCAGAACAATCTCAACTACGCCATGTGCATAAAGCGAGCGCCTGGGTCCTGCAGCGTCACCTACACTGCTGGGTACTTGCAGATAGTAAATTACGACTCTGGTATGATGTTAGAACTACGGATGGAGCTGTTGTACCTATAGGTACAGGTGTTCCAGGCAAACATGACCAAACAAAGTAGGAAGGGACTTTTCTTTGAAAAGACTCGAAAATCGTGAAAAAAAAAATTTGAACACGGTTTAAATCGATGCAGATTGATAAGCGATGACCCACGCTCATTTGTTTGATCTTATATCCATGGAACACGCTGTATATGGACCTTACAATTTACCACCAAATAAAATATGAACATACAAAAACTCTTTCTAGGATTGTTTATGGCATAAATGATGAAAATCTAATAAACTAACTTGTATATTTCTAAACGAAGTACATAGGTTCTAAACGAAGTACCTTTGCACGACAAAACAGCAAACCAGATCTATAAGTTAGGCCAAGAAATTGTATCAAACCGTCATCCGCCAACGGTGGGCAGCCGCAGCCGGTGGGGTCGGCCGGCACAACATGTACAATAGGTATTTTTCTTCCACTCTTCTGTCAGCCGTCATCTCTGTACCTACTTAGGTTTTTATTATCCAGAAAGAATGCATGCTAGTAAATATTCTCTATGGTACGTTCTCTTCAGATGGTCTACCCGTGATACCGCCTGGGCAGGCTGGAGTGGAGATATTCAACTGTCCTAGCGACTGGTTGCTCATTTCCGCCGTGAGGCTATGCGGAGATCGACTGAACGACGGATCAGTTATTCAGGACTTTTCGCTTAACGCTCCTGTAACAGGTGACTATTACTTTTCTGCTTACCTACCCTAAATGGTTATAAAGCCTAAGTACGTTGAAACCAATAATAATAATATTAATAATCATAATAATAATGCTGGACAATTCACACAGCATTATCTAGCTAGACCAATCAACTAAAGATATACACAATTAACTTCCCGTACCCGCTGCTGCGCCAGAGATCTCTGTGGCGCAGAGGCCGAAGGTCCGCCTGCGACGCAGGAGGTTGTGGGTTCCATCCCGCCTCGGGACAAAATGTTTGTACGATCTGCAGACATTTGTTCAGGGTGTTCTGGATGTTTCCTATGTATTATAGAAAATATCTATTTAAGTAGTGTATTGTATTGAGTATATCAGTTAGATATCTAGTACCCATAACACATGCTCTGCTTAGCTTGGGGCTAGATAACGCTTTATTTATTTATCTATACTAATATTATAAAGAGGAAATATTTCATTGATTGTTTGTTTGTTTGTTTGTATTGAATAGGCTCCGAAACTACTGGACCGATTTGAAAAATTCTTTCACCATTAGAAGCCCACGTTATTCCTGATGAACATAGGCTACTTTTTACCGCGGGAAAATGCTTCATTCTTACGGGAAAACGGGTAATAGGACAACGGGTTGTAAGAATGCATCTAGTTTAATTATATCTTTAGTTGCAACCTCGACACTAGACTGGCGCGCGTCCCGCCATGCGCCATCTGTAGCTTCTTTCATCTAAGGTGGATTACAATACCACAACTTAGTCTATGATGGCAATTTTGCGACGATACCACTGTCATGGTAGTGCGATTAGTTTAGCAGAATAGGGCCCCTGTTCTGAGAGTGCGCCATAACCCATATTTTCCAAGATGAAGCGGTGCGACCATAATTAAATAGCTAGAAAGAAATACGAAAAATATAGGTACCTGGAATACAAACAAGGACAAAGGTTCATTACGGATGTAAGCGGGTTAACTACGAACTTTATTTGTGTTGGAAGAACGCAGGGGGTGGGGGTGGTGGGGGGTGCGCTACTTTTACATGCTGCAGGGCGTGAGAGGTAGGATCTTTACGAGAAGATGACTCTCACGCCCTGCAGCATCTACAAGCAGCGCACCCCCCACCACCCCCACCCCCGGCGCTCACGTGGCGGGCTCAACGCGCGCTCGTGCGTTGTGCTCGGAGAGATGCGTAACGCGCGCGTCTAAAACCGCACTCACCCTGATGATGTCCCTCGTTAAGGGATGAAACGTTGGTGTTCTTCCAACACAAATAAGGTTCGTAGTTAACCCGCTTACATCCGTAATGAATTCGTCAAACTAAGATAGTTTTTACAGTACAAAAGGACAATGGTTTTTTTGTCAATGCCTACAAATTAATTCCGCGTTTAATATTGTCGCTAGACCGTACCATCGCTCGTGGTACCGGCGCAAAACAACGCCATTTCCTACCGGTTTGAAAATGAAAATGAGATCTTTATTAATAACATTTATTTGACTATAAATTAATACAAAAATACATAATTTTATATGACATGCTATATTTTTTCAACAGAATATTGTGCCTTTGGAATGTGTAAAATAAGTTTTAAAATACCAAGTGTTATGAAATGATACTTAAATAAAAATATCTCGTCTCCTTTTCAGATAACAATGCTGGACCAATAGTGGTGTGGTTCAGATCAGATGAAGGCTATGTTGCAAGAGGGTTTAGACTTCAATATGAACAGAAGCAATGTGCTGGTCCTATTTAATATTATGAATACTGATATTATTGATTGTGATAAGTACCTCCCTTGACTTAGTAGTTCTTTAAATAACATAAAATTAATTTGGATAATAATGGTGTCTATTCAGATTTCACCAAAACTAAAATAATCGAATTTGAATTTGTATTAAAATGATGCCATCCATTTAATTTCGATCACTATGAAATTACTATGAGTGACACTATGAGTTTAGTTGGCGACATCTGAATCTACACCAATATTAATAATTCTAGTATATAATAATTCTAGTACTGGCTATAATTTCTTACATACCTCCTAGCATTTATTAGTTTAAATTAAAATTGTACTTATTTTACAAATAAGTACTTCTTACCTACCCCGAAATAGACCTTATAAATGCAATTTTTAAAATAGCTTATTTCTCTTATATTTATGAAAACAGTTTTCTCTATAGTACTGCTAGAAACATTCTTATGTTAAATAGTTATTTATTCAACAAGTGGGCAAAATGATTTTTTGTGGAGTGTGCCGATATTAAATCCCGATTTAGTGAAGCTATTTCTATGAAGGTTGCATCGTTCTGAAGTTGAATAATATTCTTTATTCCACATGTGAGCAAAACCCGGTTTTGCTCACTGTTTGTGAACAGCAAAGACACTATTTTCGAGCGAGAGTAGTGATAAATAAATTATTGCATTCATAAACAACAAGTAACACACTTTCGAGTTTAAAAAAATACTTACTCCATACAAAAGAGTTAACTAATACTTTGTGCTTGCTTAGCCTGGACTTTAGAACTCTTTAACTTTAGCTGGTCCTTAACAATTTTATGGAATGAGTACATGACTCCCACAACCACCACTCTGAGAACTCCCATGAACAAGAACTGAGTAACAACTTGGACAGTGCTTTCCACAGACACTCCATACAAAGTATTCATTAAAGCTCCACTGGTGCTGTATGTTGAGTAGATTTTGCCATCCTGAAATAAAATTATATATATATATATATAGAGATACCATTACGGTAAATGTTGATCAGGCGCGACTCACGGCGAGTACTTTGTTGATCCAAAAACACATGTTGATCCGAGCCTCTTTTGTTGATCTATTATGCATTTCCAGGAACAAGTGTGGCTCCGACCAGATCAACATTTGACCTCCCATAGCCTTAGGCATTATGATACCATTTGTTGATCCAATATACAAATCCATTTTGCACAAGTTGATCCGATTCAAATGAACCAATCAGAACGCAGCATTGGTCGAAAATGGCTGCGACGTTGCCGCTCCGTCTGGGGGAGGGGTCGACTCGTGTAGAATCGTACTGACTAGGTAACGCCATGTTCCATGACATTTATTATTTATTGTGACATCGCGTTCCCTAGTCATTATTTAATTATTCAAAATCCATTGCGTACAATTTTCTACGGTCAAATGTTGATCCGTCAATACTTTTTAGCGATGATTATGTAACTATTTTGTTATTTTAGGGTTTCGAGATCGGTTTCGAAACCCTCATGGTCTCGTTTTGTCTATCCTTTTCTCCCTTTAATACATCAGCAACTACCGCAGCTATTAACTTGAAATTTAAAATAATATTACATTTGTGCACCTTAACAGATATAAAGAAAAATAAACGAAAATAAAAGAAAATATAATGAAATTTTTAAAGATATCGTTTTGTAGAGTATTAAAATTTCTGCAGGTTTTATACTTCTTAAAATATGTAAAAGGGGGAAATATTTTTTTAAAGGGGGATTACCTCACCGAGTGGGGTATCAAATGAAAGGTATCGGTTTGTACATTTTAGAACCGTTCTGGAAATTTCTGTAGGTAACATTTTTTTTTAAATATTTTGATAAAAGTCGATAAATTGAACATAGCTCCCTAATCTCCGAAGTATGCACAGCGATCCATCTTAAATGTAGGTCGGTCGGTAGCTACTACTTTTAGGTAGAACCGGTACCTTAAGTACCCACATATTTGTATAATTAACAAACGTTCAAAACCCTCGGCGCGCAAATTACGTTTGCACTTGACGAATCTTGTTTGTTTGTGTTACTAACTGAAACCTATAACCAAATAAACAGTTTTTTTTTGTGATTTATTTCTTGGTATTTCGTACCTTGTTTAGTTTTTAGGGTTCCGTACCTCAAAAGGTAAAAATGAACCCCTATAGGATCACTTTGTTGTCCATCTGTCTGTCTGTCGGTCTGTCCGTCTGTCAACCCTCTTTTCTCAGGAACGCGTGGACGTATCGAGTTGAAATTTTCGTCAAATACTCAAATCCGTAACTCCTTGAAGCCGTGATATAAATAAAACTCCTAAGTCAATGCATTCAAAAGTTGCAGCCGTTTATGTCCGAATATTTTCAGATTTCCAAGTAAAGATGGGCGTTGTCGTTGAATTTCCACAACGATGCGCATCGTTTTTGTCAGAATGGCATCCGTTGTGAACAACGATGTTGCCGCCAACGATGTCGGCCGGGTTGCTAACACAACACTGACACTCACTAGGGTGTCGATGTTGCCGCCAACGATGTCGGCCGGGTTGCTAACACAACATTGACACTAGGGTGTCGATGTTGCCGCCAACGATGTCGGCCGCGTTGCGGTGCGCACATCATCGTAATTTGCGTAGGTAATGAAAAAATCCAAACAAACGACAAGAATAACGAGCATATGAAACTTACTGGAAGTGACATGAGCGTTTTAGACGGGTAGGTCCTAAATTACGGAATTTGAACAAATAAAAATAATTCAATATCTAACTTGGTTCCTAGTAGTAGGGTAAATCTAAAAACCATAATACTTATATTAAAACGAGACATTTGATAAAAAATTAGATATCGTATTTTTTCAAATAATAAATAACATTGGTACCTACATGGTTCATGCCATACCTAGTTAGTTATAATAAAACGTTCAGTTCTATGTTCTAGCATCCTCTCCTCTCGCTCACACACACGCAGGCATGCGGGCGGTGAGGTATGGATGGATGTTCGTTGCTTAGGTTTGGCAATCGGCATTACTCGGCTGACTTCGTTGTTCGCCATCCGATGCCGCGCCACTAACCTCCCCGCTCTTCCGATGTCGGTGTTGTCGGTGGCGATCGGCATTACTCGGTTCGGCATCTCGTTGTCGCAGGCATCCGTTGTTCACCTATTCGCCATCCGATGGGAACATCGTACACTGACATCGTTGGTCAACAACGATGTTAGTAAAAACGACCACCTCTATTTCCAAGGGAATCACAAGCACACAAAACCTATACCTGCGGGAAGTACTCACTTCCCGCAGACCTAGAATCATGAAATTTGGTGAGGAGCACGGTCTTATAGCACAAGTAATGAAAAAAATCCGAAAACCATAAATTTGTAATTTATTCACTTTAAAAAAT
Organism: Eupithecia subumbrata; assembly: GCA_949316285.1. Classification (NCBI taxonomy): domain Eukaryota; kingdom Metazoa; phylum Arthropoda; class Insecta; order Lepidoptera; family Geometridae; genus Eupithecia; species Eupithecia subumbrata. The sequence continues at coordinate 16,150,249 of OX438640.1, read as the reverse complement.
TATTTTTAATGCTCGCCATGCACTAAAACCTATAGTGTACTTCCCGTAGACCTAGAATTATGAAATTTGGCAAGATGTAGCCCAAATAAAGGAAAAAATCCGAAAAAAGGAAATTTGTAATTAATTCACAAAAAAACTTGATTCTAGCTATAGACCAAAACCTATAGGGTACTTCCTGCTTATCTAGAATCATAATATTTGGTAAGATGCAAGGTCATATAGCACAAATAACGAGAAAAATCTGAAAACCGTAAGTTTGTAGTTTATTATTTAAAAAATTATAATTTTTGATTCTCTCCCTCTCGGCCAAAAAATACAGGGTAGGTACCTGCTTCATGTTGACCTAGAATCATGATATTTGGCAAGAAACAAGGTCTTACAATTAAACGGAACCCTTAGTGCGCGAGTTCGACTCGCACGTATCGTTTTATTTCTTTATAGCTTTTGTAATTGTTATGTATCAAATAAATTATTTAATTTCATTTTATTTTCGCCTAATTATCTACGTTACACCTATCAGGGCCCACAGAAGTGGACCGTGTGGAGTACACAACCTCCACCAGGAACCCTTTTCTCGAACCACCTCGAGGCGGATCTTGTTTAAGAAGGGAGAGATACCCATCTTAAAGAACAGACTGAGAAAACTCTCCTGAATAACTACAGACCATCACCTTATCGAAATTGTTTGTGAGTGTACTTATCTTGGGCAAATTCTGCAATCAGGGGAAATTCAGGCCTCCAGTCATGTAAAAATAGTTTTGAGAAGGAGGCCAAGGAGATGATCCAGCTAGGGTGGGCAGTGTATGGAAAACTATGTCGAAACTTCTCGTCATCCATACCACAATGTTTGAATGATAAAGCTTTCAATCAGTGCCTCCTATAACCGTCATGACCTACGGAGCTGAGCCGTGGATACTCACGGTAGGGCTGGTCCACCAGTTCAAAGCCGCTCAGCGAGCTATGGAAAGATCTATGCTGGGAGTCTTTCTGAAGGATAGGATTCGTAACGAAAACATCTGAGGGCGAACCAAAGGTAACTACCATATCTCGCGAAGAACCGACAACCACTGGGGTAACAAATTCTGCAATCAGGGGAAATTCAGGCCTCCAGTCATGTAAAAATAGTTTTGAGAAGGAGGCCAAGGAGATGATCCAGCTAGGGTGGGCAGTGTATGGAAAACTATGTCGAAACTTCTCGTCATCCATACCACAATGTTTGAATGATAAAGCTTTCAATCAGTGCCTCCTATAACCGTCATGACCTACGGAGCTGAGCCGTGGATACTCACGGTAGGGCTGGTCCACCAGTTCAAAGCCGCTCAGCGAGCTATGGAAAGATCTATGCTGGGAGTCTTTCTGAAGGATAGGATTCGTAACGAAAACATCTGAGGGCGAACCAAAGGTAACTACCATATCTCGCGAAGAACCGACAACCACTGGGGTAAACGTGTCCTTGAGTGGAGACTGTGACTCGGCAAACGTAGTGTAGGATGCTCTCCAGCCAGGTGGGATGACGATCTGCGAAAGACTGCAAGTAGATGCTGGATGCGGCAAGCTGAAGACAGGCGCTATGGCGTTCACTAGGGGTGGCCTATGTGCAGCAGTGGACTGTAGATGATGATGATGATGAACCTACCTTAAGTTGGGGTATGATCAGTGAAGATCGTATGTAATTTATTTTAGCCGAATTATTAGCAAATATGTCTTAATTCAGCCGAAGTTAATTTCATACGGTTCATTCACCTCACGTCCGCTCTCATAACCAATAACTATAGGTACCTACATGTTCTACTCAAAAGTGGTCGGAACTACTTAAACATGTAATTTGTCAGTTTCACAGTCGCGGCGTTGCGGCGTTGCCGCTTTGAAAACAGACGAAGTAGTCATTTGTGGCTCCAAAGTCTGCGGATCAACATTGTCTAAGCTAATGTTACGCGTAGTTAAATATGTAACGGATGTGAAAAAGACGTTTTAGTGTAAAATTTGTGACCGTTAGTGGATCAACAAAATTTTGATATTTTGGGATATTTTGAATGCGAGTATCTCGATAACCAGTTAATGTAGATCTAGCGTTGCCATGTGCTCTTCAAATGTGGATCAAAGTATTTCTGTTTACTAGGTTTAGAGTCGAATGTACACTTGAAATAGGTGGATCAACATTTCTTAAGAAATCGTACTGGATCAACAATTACCGTGAAAGGTTCATTATATATATATATATATATATATATATATGTAACACTAAGTATTGAAAAGAACTTAATCAATGAATAAATTAATTAATAAATAATGCTGAATGTGGGTAGTGTCAACTGAATGTTTGACATTATGTAATTTTCGAGAAATCCAATATTAAAAAGAATCACAATTACATCTTGTTACTAACATGAAATAGACTGGCCCCTCTGTTTCTTGTGTGCAATAAAGAATATTTGTATTGAAATGTAGTAGGCACATACTTTATTTTATGACATTTTTAATAAGATTTTTTTAGATCAACTACTTGTAGTTTCATTGCATGCATGATTTATACAAACAAATTCAAAATATTTTATCAATACAATTTACAAACATTACCATCTGCTGTCTGTCTTAATGCTACCATTTCATTCAACTTTAGCTTTGAACAGTTACAGACTGAATGGCAGTTTGTTTCCGGCACAGAGAGGGGCCTCGAGGCTTGGCCTCATTACCCCGGCTTCATCTAAAGCTAAGCTAAGCTCTCTGTTACAGCTAAGCTCTCTGTTACAGACTGATGAAGACTGTGTATGCTTACCATAGCATCATGAATCAACTTCTTGCCAACGGATTCCGGAGTATGCAACCCCCCAGTACCAGATATAATCTTGGTCTCCTCAGGTTTAGTGGTATTCTCCTGTTGCAACCCTGGTGTGTCAGTGTCAGGGGGGTAGGACAGCATGATTCTAACATTGGTTCCGACGAGCTCCATGCTGACGGCTTCTGCTAAGCCTCGAACTGCCCATTTACCAGCACTGTAGGCACTGTAGCCATATATTCCTGGAAATTTTTATTTTAAGGTATATTATAATTAAAAATAATAAGTGAGCAAGCTTTTATCTGTTAGATTGTACAATAGGATGGAGCTTTATACAGTGATGTTAGTCTTTTAAACAGGAGTAAACAATGTAGTAAAACTTCTGTAGTAATCCGTGGATAATGTGATTGGTTGTACAATTATTCTGTGAGGGATTCTTACTCTTAATAGCTCTCATCCCTCCAAGCTTAAGGGTGGCGCGCACCCCTTTTTGACTGTTAATGCATCAGTTTTATTTCATATTTACTCTAATTCCATGGATGGTACACATGTTTTTATTGCATAACTGTCGAAAAAACACTTTAAACAAGGTATTGTTCACTCTGAATCAAACGAAACAGACTTCAAGTCTGTCCTGATGGTATAAAAAATGTTTTGGCCCGCTCCGGGCCTCATAATCATCACATTATACATCTACCAAGTCTGCATTGTAAAATTATTTTTTGTCTTGAATAAAAAAGGATTACAAAATCAATTTTCTTACCAATCAAAGCTGCTTCAGAAGACACAAAGACAACAATGCCTTCATCCCTCTCCCTCATTTTAGAGAGCACTGCACGAGTTGGTAATGCTGTCCCAAAGTAGTTCAAGTCAACCATTGCTTTGATATCTTCTACTTTCATATTTTCAAACAGACCACAGATACATGCTCCTGCACAATTTACAAGCATAAAAATTGGCCCAACTTTAGTTTCTAAGTCAGCAAAACATTTCTGAATGATATCATAGTCTGATGTCACATCGAGAGAGGCATACTGAATTACTTGGTCCTTTTTCCCTACATTTTTAAGATTCTCCACTATTTCTTTTACAGTCTTTTCCAGCTTGCTCACATCTCTTCCAATAACTGTGACATGGGCACCTAATCTAGCCGCTTCAAATGCCGCTGCCTTGCCAATGCCGCTAGAGCCTCCAGTTATGACCACATGTTTACCCCACAGATCCTGGATTACTTTTGCATCTCTGGTGGTGAGGACGTAAAAGATACAATAAGTTATGAGAACACATAAGCCGACGAATAAAATCCACATCATGGTAATTTGTTAAGAGCAGATCCACCCAACATAAAGTCAGTGCAATAAAAATGCGGAAACGCCGCTGCTCCGGGTGTTGGTTGTCTGAAAGAATAAAACTCTTTTATTTTAAAGCAACCCAAACGGATTGGATGGATGGAGATGGACTGCTGGTATATAATTTGTACTAATCTATGATGGACTGGACGAGTTTCAAAGAGATCACTCACTTGAATGAGTTTCTTGAAATCGTATAGTATCCCTGTATAGTTTGTGCTTGAAATACACGTGAAATCACTTCGAGTGAAAATCGTGAAATTCTGTATGAAATTCATAAAGTAAATTTAATCAACTTCAACTTCTTGTCAAATGGCTTCTACATCTGACTGATCTGGTTTGACACAATTTAGCCAAGCAAGACCTCTAAGTACAGCTCGTTACACTTTACGGTTCACCATCAACGGTAAGAGTTAGGAAGCTTAAAACGGAAGGTGTAATCGCTATTAGGAAGAAAGGATGCCAATACCCGAAGACCGTGCGCTCCCGGCCGTCCTAACTTCCTAATTGCCGGTGCACCGGCAAATGTAATCGCTGACAGAGAGACCGGCCGCGGCCGCTCAGTCGCGCGAGGCGTTTATTGTGAGCGGACGTGCATCAGCGAACCTTGCGTGCAAAAATGACTTCCCAAAAGGAAAAGGATGTATTGTCCAATGTTCTAGAACTGTATAAAGACATGCCTTACTTATGGAACAAACAAAATCCTCTGACTCTAACGAATGCAAGATAAATAAAAATATTAAATAAATAATGCTGGACAATTCACACAGCATTATCTAGCCCCAAGCTAAGCAGAGCTTGTGTTATGGGTACTAGATAACTGATATACTTAATACAATACACTAACTACATAGATAGATATTTTTTATTATAAATAGAAAACACCCAGATCAAGGCGAGGCGGGAATCGAACCCGCAACCTCCAGCGTCGCAGGCGGACCTTCGCCCGCTGCGCCACGGAGGTCGTCAAAGATGTTCCTAATACACATTTTGTTTCTTAAAAGGAGATATTGCTTGATCCAACATTTTCTTTTTTTCATCATTCTCACATTTACAGCCGCAGTTGCGGCAAGGGCGATTCCAATTTTTGGAAATTTTGAGAGCACAGGCGCCATACTCCTACTACGTTCGACTGGCAACTGAGTTAGGAAGGCGGCGACCGTGCCGTCCTTTCCGCCGCCACGGCGCACCGTTCCGGTAAATCGTGACATGTAATGTAATAGACCTTTACTGAAACTAAACTCAGAGAGCAAGACAGATGGACGAAGATGAAGTGTTGCCGGCAGTTACAATGAAATAACTCTGAACCGAACGCAATGAGGGTCCGAAAGTCCAAAACGATCTGTTTTGTAAAAATATCAGAATAAAACAAAACCTGAAAATAGAAAGAGGAAGCACCTAAAAAACTTAGCAAAATATTTTAGGGTATGTGTGTATTTGTTAGGTCATCACACTCAAAAGGCTAAGCGGATTTAGATGAAATTTGGGATCAGGATAGGATCGGAGGATACATGCGACCGACGGTATCGACCGCACCATTTTGACACTTGTCAGGGCTGTGAATATAATTGCCAATGTCCCAAAGGAATTCCTGGGGGGGGGGGGGTAAGTCTGCACTGCAGACCCCCACAGGAAACCACAGAAAACGTTATCGGTGAGTGGAGTGAGCTGCGAAAAAATTGGGTTTTTGTAAATTTGCTGCGGTGGTTGGCAAACTTGTCTTAACGCATCCACTGCCCAGCCTCGGCGGTGCGACCCGCATAAGTCTTGGGCCACGTAAGTGTTAGACAGGTGTCGAGCACTGTACCAAATACAGGAAAAAACAAAATAATTTCAGCGAGTGCAACGAGCCTCGAAATGTCGTGGTTCCGTTAATTTGGCAGTGTTTTTCATATTGACCGCAAACACGACATCCCGCCCGAACCTCAACTCCTTACCTAGTAAGTATAAGGAATGGCGAGCGAAGCGAGCCTTGAAGTTTTTGTTTGGGGAAAAGTAAGCAAGAAAGAACCTACCTATGACAAAAAATTATAACGAGCGTAGCGATCCCCGAAAACTTGTGGTAGACACAAGGCGAGCAAAGCGATCGAGACTAACAAATGTACTAGCCACATGAAAAGATGAAACGGCGAGCGGAGCTAGCCGCGAAAAATTTGGATTTTTGTAATTCTTTCGCGGTTGCGGGCAAAATGATCTAAACGGGTGTTGAGCACTTGACCAAATACAGTGAAAGACAAAATACCATGGGCGAGCGGAGCGAGCTGCGAAATTTCGTGGTTCCGTTACATCTTTTGCAGTGTTTTGCGTATGGACCGCAAACTCGACCCTTAACTTCTAATAAGCACGGATTTTTTTTGAGATTTTTCTGATGTTTGGGGTAAATTAAGCAAGAGAGAACCTGCCTCTAACAAAAAAATACAGCTAGCCAAAAAACCCCTGAAAACCTTAGACTTTGCGGTGATAAATATAGGAAGAGCGAAGCGAGCGAAATAACAAATAATTAGGAATACAAAAAGACGAAGTGGCGAGCGGAGCTAGCCTTCTCAATTTTTGTAACTTTTCGGGTGGTCACAAACTGGTCCAGAAGAGTATGAGAAAATAAATAACAGCGATCCCTGAAAATTTTGGAAATTTTGCGATGCTTAGAAAATTTATAACAGCAAATGGAATGAGCTGCAGCCTTTTTTTAAATTGTTAAGGCATGCGTAGCAAGACAAATAGCTAAATAATGAGCTAAGAACAATGTATAACAAAAACTATCGCAGTTTGTCGAATTCATCAAGTCTCTCGTTAACGTTGGTGTTCTTCCAACACAAAGAAGGTTCGCAGTTCGCTACATCCTTAATGAACAATTTATGAGTTTGTCGAATATCAACAAAATACGAAGACAATAGACCAAATAAAAGAAAAATAGACTATAACCTAAATAATCCACGGCAAGCGAATCGAGTCTTGAAATTTTTATGATCTGGCGGCTGTACTGTACGTGTGAGTTGTTGGGCGTTAGATTTTCGCAGTTGCAGACTAGAGCAAGCCAGAACCTATATGGAACAGCAAAATGTTGTCATCGATCGGCGAGCACAGCATGCCGCGAAAATTTGCTTGACTTTTGGAGTATTTTGCAAACAGGTCAGTTTGCAAAATACTCCGAAAGTCAAACGAGGGATGAGCCCATGACCAGAGGCAGACAATAAAGTTGCCGGTGAGCCGCGACAATTTTCGGTTTTTGTTGCATTTTTGGCTATTTTTTTTATCAATTTTGGCAAAGTGACCTAAAGCGGGGGGGTCGAGCTCTGGACCGTAGTCAGAAGGAACAAAGTTATTAGCTCGAAAATATTGGTGCGCAGTTTGACAAAGTGATCTCGCAGATTATTTGTTACATTTTTGTGGTGGTTGGATGGATACAAGCTGACTATAGCGGACCAGGAAGAACACTTAAGTTCAGTTCTAGTCATAGGTAACGTTGGTTGCCTCTGCGATCTGCCTCTGCCAAAACATAAATCAAAATACCAGTAACATCGGCGAGCAGAGCGAGCCGCGATTTTATTGGTCTAGTGGTTATCAAAGTGACAGCAGTAAACAGGAAAAAATAATCATCAAGCTGTGTATTGCAATATTTTTATACCTAAACTAAGATTTTGGGGGGTCACGACTCCCGTGACCGTGTGATCGTGTTTTCTTGGATCATGTGCATATCACAAATTGTGATATGCACATATAAAACAGATTTTAAAACAAACTATTACAATATTGTAATTCACAATATGGACCATTTTTTCATGGTATGTTTTAAAATATGGTAATTAAAATATGTTTAAAATATTTTTTCATGGTATGTTTTAATTGCATCAAAAGGGTAGATCTGACAGAATTTGTAAGCTGGCAGCATTATTTGTGTTCCGTGAGTGCACACGTGAGTGAGTGTCACTGTGCAAACTGTGTAACACACTGTGTAATGTCAGAAAATTCCTCTGAAAATTCAAATGACTCTGTCATAGTGACGCTGACAGTTTGTCAAAGACGTCGACGTTGACCGTAGAAAGAGTATGCTATAGAACACGCGCAAATGCTATCGCATTCACACATAAAGAGAGAACGACTTATGCCTAAAACCTAAGAAGAAATGAGATAGAGCGAATGGCTTGCTATCACTTTCTCGCGTGCCGGTTTTTTCATTGAAAAGCAACTCTAGTTGCTAAACAAATTTCCTACACATCGACGGAGCTCGACACGAGAATCATAGAATTTGTTGTAAAATTTTGATTTCTAAGTATAAATGTGAATAAAGTGTTCCTGTGGACATTCCCGCACCTAAAAACAATTAAAACTAAAGGCAACAATGGTGCGGCGCTGTGTTTTCTAATGTACAAGTGACAGTGAAGCAAAAGTGTCGAATTTATCATTCCACTCGTAAGTACAAGTTCTTTTGACTACAAAAAGGTTCAAAATTTACAGATCCATAGATTTACATGAACAATTAAGAGGTACAAGGCTCAAAAGTTATGTTATAAGAAAATTTTAATTAATATAACCTAACATTGCGAAAATTTAGGGTTGCCTGCACTCGACAATAAAATTCCCCAAATGGCGCGTTGAAATATTTTTGAATACGTACATAACGAGAAACATTATCTTAAAACTAGTTTATGCCCGCGGCTTCGCACGCATTGTTTCTATGGAAACGTTTAAGGGTGTGATTTCTGTCCCATAGGAACTGATTTATGGAATATAAAGTATTTTAGAATTAGATACCTGTATGCAAAATTTCAGCCGATCCTTTCAGTAGTAAGTAGCGTGAAGAGGTAAACATCCATTCATCCATCCATCCAAACTTACGCATTTATTATTTAAGTGTCATGTTTTTATTTGTTACAGATTTCCTGCAGATAAAAATCTACGTTTGCGTTGGAAAGAAGCAACGGGTTGCAAAGATTGGGGACCCAAAATATAGTCCAAAATTTGTAGTAAACATTTCTATGCAAATTTATTAATAAAAATGAAACAGCGAACTTATCTTTTCCCTCATGCTGTTTCAATGCTGGTACGTAGGTAATATATATAAAAAGAATGAAAGTATGTTTAAGACTCGGAGAAAGTTTGTCATACCTACTTTGTATTATAATCTACCTTCCAAACAAATATAGAAATAACCAATCAAAATATTTAAATATTGGGTAGTATTACTTTTATATAGGGTGTAACAAAGAGTAAGGACCAAACTTTAGTTTCGATCAAAGAACACAGGAAAATATGAAAATTTAAAATCAAATAAATAAAAACGAAATTATCACTACTGGGTAATGAATGAATGACTGTTGTCATTTGCTTATTATCATAGAACCGAGGAAAAATGCATTTGTAAGACCTACCTATCACATCTAAGAGGCGTTGTCCGCTGCGATGACGTCGCGGGTCGTTGAACTCCACGGTCAACGACCCACGACGAAGGTGTTTTGTGTTTTAAAGGAGTTGTAAAGAGGTACGTAGGCCTTTTTAGTTTATTTTACCTGAAAACAAGTACAACATTTAGTTTACTTTTTTTTCGAAACTATTCGGGAATTTTTCTTCGGTTCTATAATCAAGTCGGAACCCACCCATTGCTTACTTTTTGTTACAACCTGTATATTATTCATAATTAATAATTATGATTCAATATTCTTACATACCATAATATAGATTTAATTTGAGAAAATTAAATCTGAGAATGTAAAAGAAATGCAATCCAGTATAAAAAATAATACATTTTATTTAACTAAAGACTATGTGATTTGATTAAGAACATATTGAAATAATCGTCTTAAAGACTGATCATACATACTTATTAATTATAAATGAATATAAATATTTGGATTAGTAGGCAGGAATGTTGGTAATATTGTGGTGTAAAAGTGTCATTTAATTTTGTTGTATTTGCACTTTTTTCTTTTTAGCTGCATAATAATTTTAAAAGTGCCATTAAATTTCGTATTAAAGGTTACCTTAGCAATATCTAAACCGTAAGATTTAATTTATTAGGAGAAATGTGATTTCGAAGTCTGTTGGCTAAGCCTGGTTAACGTGTAAGAATTTAATTCCCTTATAAAAATTTGTTTAATTACTAATAACATAAAACTATTGATATTATTTTTCTATATTCTAGTGTTTAAAATTATTTCTACTCGTATCGTAATAAGTGCCTATACGTACATAACAAAAGAAAATTGATAGGCACCTAACTAAACGTTGTTTCCTTTCTAGGCTTAGTTAAATTAAATGTTTACCTATTCCCACATTCGTACCTAATTTAAGTACCTACTTATATATTTATTTACTAGAAAACTAATAACTTTACTGGAACTGGAACGATTAAACTTAACCAAATACACAATAAAGTTAAAAGTTTCCTTTAAATCCTAACAGAACAGGATCAATAGGTTGTAAGTGCGCAAGTAATAAAATAAGACCTACCGGACCGAGGAATACCTGCAGGCTGTAACAAAAAGTAAGGACCTAAACACACCAGTACTTAAAACATTCACTACAAAAGGTCAACCAAGGTTTGGTGGGATTTCCTGTTCTGAATTTGAACACCCAAATTTATGAACTGGAAAATCGCAAATCCAATCCACCAACAGAGACATGAAATAAGAAACCTAAAATCGGGGTAATAAAATTGCATGGCAACACTTTCCCCCCACCACCTTGCAATCTTTGGTCTTGCTCATCGGCACGCTTGCCAACCATCTGGTTTTATTTAATCTGTGACGTTGACAGTCGTAAGGATTTGTATCTTGCTTCACTCACCTTGTCCCCCCTCGCACATTTTTCTTTTCGTCTCCGTCTCGGATGGCGAAATCTATCTTGATTTTCCCTTTTTCCTCGTTTATTTGAAAAACAAACGACGTCTAATTTTCTTAGGGTCTTGGTTGTGTGCCAGTGAAATAAATCGTGAAATAAATCAATAAGTTCGTGGTCCAGCTGAATAATCCGAACAACTCAAAGAGTTTAGAAAAAAAAAACAATAACTTGTGTATATTTTACCCTTTTTGTTGTTTTCTTGCAAAGAAAACAGTCGCAACACTGTTCTTGTACCTCTGCTTGCTGTACGTGAAGAGATGAATGCGGAAATCAATAGGCTGCACACTTTTGTGCTGGCCGACATCAGCGCCAGTGGATCCTGCAACTCTTGCGAGAGGAGGATTTTTCTACACAGGAGAAGGCACTGAGGTCGAATGCTTCAGTTGTAATTCTAAGATATCAAATTGGAATTATGGTGACCAGGTGATGGCGAGGCATCGACTGGTGGACCCACAGTGTACTTATGTGGCACATCCATCATTATCGGGGAATGTTACTCTAGGTAATGTTCCAAGATCTCCAAGTTGGAATGAAGAAGTACAAGATCATCCAAGTGAAGAACCTGATGCTGCTGTTACCAGGTCTACCTCAGATTACGGGCTGACAGAGGATGATGAGATGTACAGAAGTGATGCATTGAGACTTCTCTCATTCATCAGTTGGGAGGTAAGATCTCACCTTCAAAACAGACATTTTGGTCGCAGTGGAGTTTACAGGACGCAAAGAAATATCTCCTTTTTTTCAAGGTCATTGACCTTTGACCTTAAGATCAGGAACTCGCCCTTCGCGGGGGTGGGACACCTGTGTTAACATTATGGCTTTGGGTGCAATTATACTAATACACACCCTTTCAGTCACAGAGTCGCCACGAATACACAAATTATCAACATTCTACATTGAGTTTGGCTAGTGTATAGGTGTTTCAATTAGATTATCAATTTAAATTATACTAGTAAGTATGTCAATCAATAGGTGACTCATACTAACAGACAAGAACCTACTTTGCCATTATGTTATACAAGAAAGAATGTTCTTTTTTATTGAACATTGACAGTAAATAATAATACCATTGATCATCATCTCAAGAAACGCTTTTCTAATACTAATAAACTTTAATCTAGTTTCTTGATTGCATCATTTTTGGTTCCGATCCAACAATATTATACGAGATAAGCAGCAAAAATAATAATAGCTAAACAAAGCACTCCCAGCAAGATGCGAATGCAGATCACAATTATACCACTGAGAATGAGAATTCAGAAATCAGTACGTAAGAATATAGTTTTATTCACCACTATCACACATTTTAAAGGAATTAATTAAAAATTAAGAAATTAATTGTTTCTTCTTTTCTCTTCCTACTTATTAACCACATGCGTCATACACAACATGTATGTGTGTATTTTTTGTTTATGACTTACAACTTTAAATTTAGTTTTTAAGTTTACTTTGTTATTCCGCAGGTTAAATAATCTGAAAATCATTACTTACATACTCCTTTGCTACCAGGTGAGGAAAACTGATTATGAAATATTTCAGGATGCTTCAGTATCTCGAGAAGCGCTGGTGAATGCTGGGTTCTACCATGCAGGAGGGGGCAGACTGCGCTGTGCATGGTGCGGAGGGGAGCTCGCTCCTTACAATAATCTGGGATCTTTGGGATCGCCTCTCGAAATTCATAGGATGTTAGTACAAAAGCTAGTATTTAAATCTTCTTTATGTATATGCAACAAATGCATGATAACAGGAATCAATGGGTGCCTGAGCTGACAGTGGGCTTGACTAAAGACCTTCATCAGACTGTCTGTGTGAATGAATTTTCAGACAGTATGTTAATTCTGTAACAATCTCTTTGTTGTGGGTTTGATTCCTGCCTTGGCACAAATCTTTGTAAGACCTACAAATATTTATTTTTGGGTGTTCTGGATATTTTCTATGTATAATAAAAAAATATCTACTTGTGTAATGTATTGTAATAAGTATATCTGTAATCTAGTACCCATGACACAAGCTCTGCTTAGCATGGTGTTAGATGATGCTGTGTGAATTGTTCAGCATTTTTTATATTTTGAAATAATTGACATATCTCAATGTTTGGAAGGGTCTGTCAGTGTTTCAAGTCTCCTTTATTGTCAGGTACTTCCCTCGATGCGACCATGCTGCTACAATAATGGCGTCTCTCCAATCTGTAAACTTGCCGCTGTCATCTTCGCCTTTCGACACTCCGCCGTTACGATCGCCTATGGCCAGTGATACTGAACCACAATCGTAAGTATTATGATAAACAGATATACATAATTATTAAAACGTATAGGTACATACTGAACCGTCACGCTCGGGTTGGTGACGCTGAATCGGGAATACTCGGCTCCAGTGGTTGGTGACGCTGAATTACGTTGGAAACTCTACGTAAGTTAAGTATAACCTGTTGTGTGGTCATAAGCCTACAATACAATACACCCTACTTTTTTCGTTCTTTACTAACCCAATGCTGGGCAAAGCAGAGGGTAAGGTAACCTGTGCCACGCTTTTCTGTGTTGGGTTCATCACATAGCAATACAGTACAAGTACTACATGTAGGTAAAACAGCCAAATTTCATATGCAAGTACTGCTTTACATTCAAAGCTGTTTAATTCAACCGCAATGGCACAATTATATTGACCTCAATTCACTAGTTTAGCCATTCGAGTACTTTATTAGGCACCGCTTTTCCACGCATCTTACCAACGAGACGACGATAAATACGGGGCATTTAAAGCCAAAATTACTTTCATAACATCAATTCTCAAACAAAATCTATAACTTAAGGCGGAAATAAATCTTAATAAGTTTTGTGAACCATACCACTTCACACTTCCTCTATATTAAGGCCTATTTATGCAGAAGGCCAGCGCTTAGGCTGCTTATACACATTACGGCGTAAAAAGCTATGTAGGCTGAGCGGCATGTAAAAAAAATTCCAAAATTTACTTTTTTTGTTCCTTACTTGGATCACCACATTACCGCAGGCTTGATGTTTTTAACTTTTTATCTATTATTATGATACGTATCAAAACTTATTTTTACAAAAAATAACTAACACGTAGGTACTTATTAAAATACAAACAGCTCAGAAGATGTGTTATTTATTACTATTATTAGGTAAGACATAGGTACAATGCGCCAATGAGTTTGTCTAAGTAAGTTCATAAGTGAAAACTAAAAAAAACGACGACCGATGTGGCGCGGTAGGCGAAGGTCCGCTTGCGATGCAGGAGGTTGTGCGTTCGATTCCCGCCTTGGACAAATGTTTGTACGATCTTCAAATATTTGTTCCGGGTGTTCTGAGTATTTGTAAGTATGTCTATTAAAAGTATATCTGTGTAATATATTGTATTAAGGATATCAGTCATCTAGTACCCATAATAAGCTCTGCTCCGTTTGGGGCTAGATGATGCTGTGTGGATTTCCCAGTATTATTTATTTATTTATAAAAAGCTAAGCATGGTCAATTTTCCAAAAGCAGTTAAATATCCAACGACCTACCAAAACAGACAATTTTCAATAACGGGTAAGGTAATTTGTAACTTTTCCGTCGATCAAGGTTACGGTAATACTGTAAGTACCACTTAGAGTTGATATACATATGTAGCTTAGATTGATGATGATATCGCTTAGATTAATTCAAAGAGAAATAAAGTTATACGCCTGTCAGTGTAAAATCATCCTTATATTTTCTGCTGTTGCTCCGTATCTAACAACCATGTTTCGTCGCCTCACCTTGACTTTGCCGGTAAATAAAGAAGTTGCTTATTCAGTGTAACGTAACTGTTGCGTGGATAAAACGTTACTGGAGTCGATTTTAAAGAACTGCTTTGTCTACCAAATTAGTTCCTTATTCATTATGTGTTAACATTTTTACTTCTAATTTGTTCAATAGTATCAAAAAGTAGGGGCAGCGATTACCTTGATAGATGTAGTAACACTTATTTGAAAGTTCTGGGGCAAAAAAAAGGAATGGAAACCCTACAATGGTATGTTTTATTACAGATAAGTCTAATCCTAATCCATGAAACTGTTCTTGTTGTTATTTTTAGAACATATAGCAGACATTGTTTTGTGTATAGTATTTTATCGGTGAGTTTATTGTAATTGTAACCTGTCTGTGTCCAAGAAAATGTCACGCCACACAAACCCACGCAGGAATATAAATACTTAAATAAAAATCCACAATCGGCACCATTTTTAGTGCTGTCAAATTACTTTGATTTTATAGTGAACGAATACATTACTTACCTATCTGGTTTGGTTGGTAGTAATCCATCTAGCCTAAGAAAATGTCAGGCCTCACACAGAAGTTAACTTAATTGTAAAATAAACATAACCAATCTCAGGCCACCGTTTTTAACTCTCTTTTCTATTCTAGGTCCGGTGCCGCCCACAACTCCCGCATACTAAACGCAGGAACCACCTGGCGAGCGCTAGGCGTCGTCGGCGGAGGCGCAAAACACACCATTTTCTCCTCCGTAGCATCTAGACTGGCCACGTTCCACACCTGGCCTGTAGACAGAACCCAGACACCACTGGCACTGGCCGAGGCTGGCTTCTTCCATACGGGCACTGACGATCAGGTAGACGAGGTAGGCAGGTGCGTTAACAGCGTAACAATCCAAATGCGCACTGCCTTGCATGACATGACAAGCGTGGATGTAAGGCCCATGGCTTTCCATAACATCTGATTGTTCCCATTACCCGTAATATGGCATTATGCTTGTCTTAGGCCCATGGCTTTCCGTAATATTGTAGCGGTTTGTTCACATTAGCCAATGGCTTCATTCATTACTCATACCTATTATGAGTATTTACTCGTACCTATTATACACATCTGCTTGTAGTAGTCTGACTGATGTCACTTCATTCAAGCATTCCAGAGATATTGAATTTTAGCTACCTACATCCATAGATTTATATCGTTAGATAGGCCCCGACACCAAAAACTGTGGCATTGTTTTTGAATGTGTGGGTTAACAAAATGCCGACGCACGCACACTAACGGTTAACGCACACATTCAAAAAAGTAGTTAAAAAATCGTGTTTCTGCCATTGTAATTATCTGTTGTTATTACCATTTCGTGTGCAATCGTATTGCACACACTTTCCTGAAAAAAGTATACCCTTAGATGCCCTGAAATCGAAAATGTTTGAATGTGTGCGTCAACATAGTGTCAAAAACCTGTGCAATTTGTGTAGAACAAATAATAGTTAGAAGTTAGAAATAGTGTTTTTGCCAATAAACCTAATCATTATTATTATTATTTCGTGTGCAATCGTATTGCACATACTTCTATGAAAAAAAACGGCCTAATAAGCCCTGAAATCGAAAATGTGACTATCTAAACAAACCTGTGCAATTTGTAAAACGGTGCAGTCTACGCTGAAGCGTAGGTACCGAGAAAATAGTGTCATCTCTTTTTCTCCCAGATTAGTTGCCAACACGACTTTCTCTTTCGTGCACTCGCCATTTAGATTTGTTATTTTCGGACAGTGCGGAAGAAAAACAAAAGTTTTTCAATGAAATCGCAATACTTACGAGTGAAATGTTACACCTCTGGCTTTATTTGTGTTTCTAGAATTGTTGTTGCACTTTAGAAAGGCACACGATGGCATTTTGTGACAGTAAACTGCTCGCAAAGTTCGCAAACGTCCTTTACAACACGTCCGGCTCACACTGTGTTAGGATGTGCACTAACTCCAGGTTAGTGAGCCTCACTCACTTCGACTGTGGAACAACACGGCGCGGTCTCACTGCGGTAAGGGCCTATCTAACGATTTATATCTATGCCTACATCAACTGCTCTGATTTAGAACACTATTTACTCTTCACACACCATAACTACAGGCAGAACTTGTTCATCTTAAGGCGTATATATACCCCGATACTAGCGCCACTACATGTTTTATTTATCATTTATACAAAGGAATTATCAAAACTTCGGACCGCGCGTAGACGATACCTATCACAAGCTTTTTTTTCATGTATCTGTTATAGTTTTGTTTTGTGTTATTCAGTCAGATACCTTGTTTGGAGAGCTTGGTGGCCACCAATAGAAACTAAACTCTTGAAACAAGTATCTGCCTAAATAATACAATACAAAAATATTACATATACATTAAAAAAAAGCTTGTGATAGGTATCGTCTACGCGCGGTCCGATTTTTTTGATAATTCCTTTGTTTAACGTATTGATCGAATAAAATATGTAGTGGCGCTAGTATCGGGGTATATATACGCCTTAAGGGCATGCAAATCCCTTATTGATTTATTAGCAAATACTGTGTGTAATAATAGGAACAACGAAGTATAAAACTTTTAAATCCATCATAATTATTTAATCACACTAAAGTCATTAACAACGGGATATTTCCCATGATTTGAGTTCTGAGCTTTCCAATATTTCGGCACAGTTTCATGCGCCATGATCACGGAATAACTGAGGTCACTGCGAGTGAGTTGTTATTGGCAGATATATCGATCTACTCTCAAGACAATAAAGACAAAAAATGAGGGTAGATCGTTGAGGTTGAGGGTATTGATCTCTATCTCCACAATCAATTTGCTTTCAGTGTGCCTTGACCTAAGTGGGAACACTTACATTTTACCAAATTGTCTTATAAAATTCCCAGGTTCGCTGTTTCTACTGCGACGGTGGCCTCGGTAAATGGGAGAGCGGTGACGCGCCGTGGTCGGAACACGCCCGTTGGTTCCCGAGCTGTGGCTACGTGCTATTGGTCAAAGGACAGGATTTCGTGGATTCCTGTGACCGGCATGCTGTCCAGCGCACTGTGAGTTGTAACGTACTTGAATAGAGTTCATTTCAGCTTGGCCAAGAGACGACCGGTTCGTGCTTTATGCGAGTTAAGAGGGCGCCATTTTGTGAAAAGGATAATCATATCATTTTGCGTTCATAGGAGTGGGACATGGAGCATACGTTTTTGAAACCGTGTAAGCGCAATAATCACGTTTTCGCTTATAATTACAAGAAAACTACACAACTTACGAAGAAACTGGTTCAAGTAATTAGTAATAACCTACGAATAAAAATATAAGTCATTTCAATAAATAAAATAAATAAATAAATAAATAAATAAATAATGCTGGACAATTCACACAGCATTATCTAGCCCCAAGCTAAGCAGAGCTTGTGTTATGGGTACTAGATAACTGATATACTTAATACAATACACTACATAGATAGATATTTTTATTATACATAGAAAACTCGCAGACCAACGGAACAAATTTCTGCAGATCGTGCACAAATTTGTTCCGAGGCGGGAATCGAACCCGCAACCTCCTGCGTCGCAGGCGGACCTTCGCCCGCTGCGCCACGGAGGTCGTCTATATAATAGACCGCGGGGTTCCTGAGATCTGAGTTAATTATGTGCGAAACATTGCACTTTCATGATAATTTTATCGTATTTTTTTCACAATAGTATTTTCACATTCAAGGAACCAAAGAAAAAAACTTGAATTTAATGTAATTCGAGTTTTGACCCCGGGGAGCCCGTGAGTACTGAGATCTAGACCTTGTTTGACAAGCAAACCCGTTAGGTGCGTCTCTTAATTACGCTCTAGTACACCGCTAAGTATAGTATAATTTAGGATTCTTTAAGATTTCAGAGAGCGCGATTGAGTAGCGAAGTTCCATCCAGATTGGAAAATTATTACAACCAAATTGATTTCTTTCAGGTTTCCACAGAAAGTCGTGTGCCTCGACGCAACCCTGACATGCCAGTGACGGAAGACCAGGTATTTAAAAAAATATATATCTCACCATCCTGACACTTTTCTCGTAAATTTTAGTCCTATAGTAGCTGAAATAAAGAGTCCGTAGACTAGCTTCTGAAGGACTTGCCACTCGTTTTTCCTGGATAAAATGTTGCCTATTGCCATTCCTAGGGCGGGATGCCATATTTGTCTCCTAGCTTTTCATTAAAATCTATTCAGCCGTTTAGTCTTGAAAACGAAACAGACAGACATAGAGACAGGCAGAATTATTATGGATATGAAACTCTTTGTACAAATACATCATAGATTTCTAAAGAATATGTACATGCCAATGATATTTATGGCTTTCCGTATAACTTTCCGTATCGGAAGAAACACGAATGTTTGGATGTCTGTTAGACCAAAACTTCTGAACGTAGTATTGGGCTGAAATTTATAGAGGATATTCTAGGCCTCAATTAACTTTATAGGCTTTTATGCCGAAAGAACGCGTGCGCAGCCGCGGGCAGAAGCTACCCTACCTATAATTATGTAATTGGTTTTCTTTTGCAGATAAACATATGCTTAGAGAGCAGTGTGGGTATGGGTGCGTTGTCAGCTGGGTTGGACGCCGCGCGGGTCAAGCGTGCGATAGCGAGGCGGCTAAGAGCTTGCGGTTAGTATAAATACACTTAAGTACAGGCTTTATTTTTTTTTGACCGAGCATAAAAGTAGTGTAGGACGCCTTCCGGCCAAGTGGGATGATGACCGACCTGCGGAAGACTACAGGCAGATGCTGGTTGCTGCAAGCTGAAGACAAGACGCTTTCGCGCTTATCAGGGGATTTTTTCGAATGGCATAATATGCTGTTGACCGCAGCTGGCCATGACAGCGTTACAGGACTCTTGGCGGGCGCAGAGGGCGCCTCGCCGGTGAAGTTAGTTTGGAGCAACACTTAAGTGGTGGTCCTTGTGCGCATGCGGGTTGGGGATCAGAGTTCGGTGGTCGTATAGACATCGTTATTTGTATCGTGGCGTGCTAACTAACATTCCATATGAAGTTTGACTAGTGTTTAGGCTCGAAAAATGAAAACTGAAGTTTCTGATTCCTTTTCGTACTAAACATACTCTTATTGTCACCTACATCTACATAAGATGTAACTAGGTTAACTACGAATGCTGCATTTGCACGAACCACCTCGATTTTAAGAAGAAGAATGAAGAAAGAAAATGGATTTATTAGTTCACTAGTACAACTTGCAACTATTACAATTATACTTATATAAAAATATTACAAAAAAATTACCTAGTTACTAATAATAATAGCAGCAAGTGCACGCAGTGAACCAAAAGGTCCCGTCTCAGCATAATGTTGCTCCACAAAAAGTAGCGCTGGTTTTCTGACAGGACCTTTGGCGCGTGTCAACACGGGTGGCAGACCACAGACAAAAAATAATTACAACCTACAGCTTGACAGCGGGTTTAATTGTTTAAGATTACAGCTTACAATTATTAATATTATTTATTATACACAATACAAAAAAGGGGACTACCTACTTGTTATAACATGTTATGTAAGTAGTGTATGTATAAATATTTTCGTTATTACGAGTACGGGCCCTACCATGAGGCAGATATTCAGTTTTCTCATGTTCTCTCTTAACTTTCAGGCACTCCATTCCTAACGCCGGAAGCCCTAATAGACGCAGTGCTGGATGAACAACTAAACGAAGAGGCGTGGAGTGTTACATCAAACAGCCAACGTTTTGCGCGCGATATCCTCGCTGAGACTCTACAGGAGTTTGTGCCTAGATATTTCAGAAGGTAACAGTGATATTATAACTTCTTCGGCTTCAAATATCAAATATCAAAGTGCTTTATTTCCTTTAGACCTTAAAGGACTCTTGTACACGAAATTATTTATTATTTCACAAAATTCAAATTACCTAAGCAAAACTAGGAAATAAAGTCGTCACTTTGATTTTTTGTTTACTTCAATCTTTTTAAGGTAAAGTAAAGAAGCGAACAAGAAACCTTTACCTCGTTAGGGTGTTAGTTTTCGAGCTGGAGCAAAACGCATCCCAACTTTTTTTAACTTCTAGATAATCTGAAATTTTGTAGTAAGCCTTTTTACAAAGCTTCAGCGCAGACAGTGTGATGAAATATGCTAGACGAGACAAAGGTAACAGTGGCCAATCAGCCCATGGTGTACGTAAGCAGTAGGTGCATCTTACGCATGGCACACGTAACTTAACCGTGGCGATCGTGACGTAAGAATCGAACCCTCCAATCCAGCCCGTAGATGTCGTAAAAGGCGAATAAGGAAACCTACTAGAGGAAGGGCGGCAGCTTCTGTGTATTTTTAACACGTTAGCTGCGATCACCTATTCGCGTGGAGATTAAACATAATATTCAAATATGATTATTTATAAAACACGCAAGATTTTTGAGAGGCGAGGATACAAAGTAAGGGATTGTGTGCAAAAAAAGAGCGAAGAAATAAAACAGACTGACAGTGATTCTTAGATAAACACATTATTATAAAATAACAAATGGTTGGCTGTAAAAGGGCCTAAAATTAATAAAATAATGTCAGAAATCTTACATGTCAACAAATGTCAATAAAAATCGGACTACTCTGTAAAAAGTTATGCGTGGTCATACATAAAAAAAGTTTAAAAAAACTTTATTACAGACATAATCTTGTTACTTACTTTATTACAGAGGTGCGCATTCAGATAACTCTCAGTCGGACAGTACGCGATCCCCATCACCCACAATAATCGATAGAATCCACCCAAATCAACGACAGAACAGATCTAGTCAGAATAGATCGCCTATCCGCGGCTCACCCAGCTACAGGACCAGTCGGAACAATTCACCTCGCCAGAGATCCTCCAGTCAAAACCGATCACCCAATCACAGATCGACAAGCCAAAACCGGACTTCGAGCCAAAACAGGGCTGCGAGCCAAAATAGACCGTCGAGGCAGAACAGGTCATCGAGCCCGAACAGGTCGTCGAGCCAAAACAGGTCATCGAGCCAAGATAGGTCGCAGAACCGACCTGAATTAGACGGTCCAAGAAAGGATAATGATGTTGTGGTGGTAAATGAAGTTGATCTTGACATTCCTAAGCTGTCTCTTGAAGAGGAAAATAGGCAGCTGAAAGAATCCAGGATCTGCAAAGTCTGCATGGATAACGAGGTAAGTGACATTTTATAAAGCTACCTACTGGATAAGTTAGATTACAGTTGGACCATTAACAACCTGCCTGTCAACCTCAAGAGCCTTCTTTAAGTTGATAAGATCTAAGACTACCTTTCCACCAATAATGTGCTACGTTGCTAAGCGGCGGAATGGTGTCAATTCAGATGTCGCCAAAACTAAACTAAACTAATATGACAGCACTAAAATATTGGTGTCTCCAGATCACAGACCTGCGCTGGTACAGGTTGCATGGGACACCCTGTATAATCATCACCACCAAGGTGATAGCGATTAACTAGATTATAAATGTATTATTTATTAAAATATAATGTATCTCTCATTTATTCTATTTGTCTGTTTTGTTTTATGTAAACCGTTGTTTGTAGGCTTTCAGCTCTCAGCAGTGTACTCAGCTCGTTTACATTTTAATGGAACTATTTTTTAACTGTGAAAATCTCTTAATAGCTTCCTGCTTCGACTTCTATTATATTATTTACTAGCTGCATTCTTACTACCCGTTGTCCTATTACCCGTAGGAATGAAGCATTTTCCCGCGGTAAAAATTAGCCAGGAATCAGGAATAATGTGGGCTTCTAATGGTAAAAGAATTTTTCAAATCGGTCCAGTAGTTTCGGAGCCTATTCAATACAAACAAACCAACAATGAAACAATCAAATCTTTCCTCTTTATAATATTAGTATAGAATGTATGTGCTGCTGGTTTTCCTTGCAATAATAAATAAATAAGTAAAGAGCATCGAAAGAGTGGATGAGATGACTAATAAGACGATTAATTAAGAATTGCTTGTTTTCAGGTCAGCGTTGTATTCCTGCCTTGCGGTCACCTAGTGTCTTGCGCGCGGTGTGGCGCAGCCTTATCCGCCTGCCCGCTTTGTCGAGCCTCCGTCAAAGCGCTGGTGCGAGCTTATCTAGCCTGATGTGTGCCTGGTTAGTGCTGGTTATACCGTTATTGTATTATGCTACGGCTCCACCTGCGTCCTAACGCGCTAATTAACGCGTTAATTTGGGCGTTACGCAATGTGGCCCAGTGTTCATTATTAACAGCATTACTAATGGCATTAGACGCTTATCCTACTTCACTAGGAATTACCTCTTGACGGCGTTGTTACGTAAATGTAGCCAAGAAGCATTATTAGCGCCTTAATTAACGCGTTAATGGACATATTATATAGGAGTAGGTTCGGTTTCATAGGAGCGGGATAAAGCAATCCTTTTTGGATCTGCTAAAATTCATATTAATGTTTATTACAAGAAAACTACACAACTAATTCAGAAATTGACTTCCAGAGGAACTATATAATTAGTTATAACATACGAATCAAAACATAAGTTATTTAAACAGTAAAAGTTCTACATATGTATAAATATAGGAATAATTGTGAATTTTACGTGTTTCGTGTCAAATGCAACAAATAGGATTGCGTGAGCCATAACCGCATTGCAAGCGCCTGGTATGTCGCCAAGGATAACCTCAGGCTGCTAGCGACACGCCAATGGAAAACAAACGTATGAAAATATATCGGACCAGTCACACTGCAAGCGTTTAGCTTACTTAGACGCCTGATGGGTTACGAGACGATATCTGTTTATTCGTCACGAACCTCCGTAGGCGAAGCATGGGGATGGTTCTCTAGGGTAGAATATACAATAATGACATTGCATCGTCATACATTGCGTACATTATTGAAGTTGAAGTAATACATTTCAAATAATTTACGCATTCGATGACAAAGTGACGTAGTTTTTCTCTACCCTAAACAACAAATTCCGTGCCTGGCCTAAAATAGACGTAAGCGGCTTATTCATTTGTAAGCTGAAGCGGCAGTGGCCAGAAACTTGCAGATCCGATAACCGCTGGGGGTAAACGTTCTGATGGACCGACGAAATTGTAACTGTCGCAGAAAGTCGAAGGATGGAACCGGATCAGGACCGCTGTTCGTGGCTTCATATTTGTGGCTTATGCCCAGCCGTGGATGTTTGTGGACTGATATGGCGATCTTAAGACTTAGGCGTCTATCTGACGTACACGCTAGGCAACTAGAACGCAACAGAAAAAAAATGTTCGGGATGCGTCGGTCTAGTGTAGTCTTTTATACGTCTTTGGTATGCTATGTGAATTGACCAGCATAATTTATTTATTTATATATAAGCGTTATGTAGTACATAGAAGAAGAATACATAAGAAACATTAATAGCTCTAGCTAATATGCAAACCAAAGTCATGAGACGAGCTTCGAAGACGTCTACGAAAAAATATGTAAGACACATTTTTTTATTTTCAGATGACTGACAAACCACTCGGGGATTCGTTGATTCATTATACATGTAAGCGGGTTAACTATGAACCTAGGTTGGAAGAACAACAAAGTTTAAGTCCTTAACGGGGGACTTCATCAGGGTGAGTGCGGTTCGCGTCGCGCCCGTTCTGCATCCTTGCGGGCATTGTTCTTCCAACACAAACTAGCTTCGTAGCTAACCTGCTTACATTCATAATGTATTCGTCAAAGCACGAAAGATTTTATAGATTCGTTGATTGTTAAACACTAAAAACAGTACATTAATATAATATGTAACAACTCATTCAATATAATAGACTTAAAAACCTGTATATATTCATATCTTGGCTTACATAAAATGTACGCGATCCCTTAACATGTCTTGTGATAGTATTTATTAGTGTTATTATTAGTAATTGTATTTATAATGATAAAGTTGTTCTCCAGTAGTGATCGTAGTGCCTAAAATAAATCAACAACGATTGAGATCAAAGGCCTTGTAGTAAATTTTTCATTGTCAAAGTAGAAATTAACTCGGATTTCGATATTTTGAAAGTAGAAGTTTTATGTAGCTTGTGGTTATTTGGATTAATGGATTTGCTCAGACAATAATTCAAATGGCTTAGATTATGTATCAAATGTTCATTATCAATAAAATGGCTATTTATATGCCTTTAAATAAATAAAATTATTAGAAATCGTGGTGTTCATAGAATAGTAGCTGTAGCTATTAAAAAAATTGTCGTAGATAGTTAAAATTCCAGTAATCTTTGTAAAATTATTTTAATAAAAGAACAAGTAAATATATTAATTATCTATTTGCCTGAGGTCAAAATAGCAATCATGTTGACAATTCACTTTGTAATGGAAAATACATCACACCGAAATAAAAAAAAAATAGGTTAAAGTCAGAAAGAAGAAAAGGGTACGTTATAAGGCCCTCTGCATAGATTTTACCGCAAATTGTTTTAGAATGATCTGATAATATAATTATAACTGTAGCTATAAATTAAACAACAATACGTAAAATACTCTACTCGTACATACGAAAAAAAATTAGAAACTTTATATTTGATACATTTATGTTAATTATGCTTTTAAAACTTGTTAAAGTTATATTTTGGTTAACTTATATTCTTGTAACGGAAGCTTCATGATCCGATTCCAAAAACTTTTGCGATAACTTCGACTGTTTTCAAATATCAATTTGTTGAGGTTCCAAAAACTTTTGCGAAATCTTCGACTGATTTCAAAATTCAAATTGTTGATTGGTATTTGCTGTTTAATATATAAAGTCTTTGTTCTTTATAAAAATTGTGAAACATTCATGTGAGTTTCAGTAGGTACTCATTAGCTACTGATAATTACTGATTATTTTTGATGTGATGCTAAATATAACTTATCGTTTTATCTTTATTGTAAGTATATTATATATAATGTAAGTATCTACATATATGTAGTCAATACACGGGTTTAAAAACAGTTGCCTTTTATTGCATGAAAACATACAATTAAATAATATTCGTCTACATAACCAAACAGGTTGATAAAGAATTAATAATTACAATTATTAAATACCGTTCTATTTTTACCCACTTCGAAAAGGAGGAGGTCTCAGTTCGATTGTATTTTTGTGTAATATAAATGATATTTCCAAATACGCACGATTGTGCAATGTACCAAATCTCATACATAAATGAAAAGACCACTCAATCGAATCAAAATAGATCTTTCCGACTCACCCTAAACTATTTTATTACATTTCGTATGAAATCATTAACAATGTCAAACAAAACAGTAATAATATATATGAGTCCATTCTAAGCTACTCTTTATGAATCAACCAAAGCAGTCATACGTAAAACGACAGCTGAAACTTCATAAACAAAGATATGTGTAGCCCTGAAAATCGTTTCGTTTCATACAGCTTGATTTCGTATGCACCCGTTATGTCGGATCAAAGGCTTTCTGGCGCGAGGTGAAGTGTTTAGAAGTGAGCTATGCGTCGGCGCCGCCCGTCTGGCCTTAGGAATGCAGATAAGATATAGAAACTGCTAAGAACTGAATATTTAAATGCCTACAGTTGTGCGCTTTCAGTGAGAAAATTTTGGATAACGCCAGCTAGTAAGGGTAGTTAAAAAGCGTTTAATAAAACTCTGAAATCAAAAATATACCATAATATCATGGTCTTTTTTTGCTACTGACTTTGTACGAGGCAAATTGGAGAAATACGATAGTGGCGCCACTAATATTCAAGGAAATATCATATCTTTTGAGGAAAATAAACAAAACGATCAAATCATTTGTTTTTAATAGGTTGGGTTTTTCCCATACTAGATTACCTTTAGGTATTCTATGGCCAATCAAGTAGTGTTATGATGACAAATGATAGATTGCTGTAATAGGCATACAATTATAAAATTACCCAGTGCATCACATGTCAAAGTTCAGTACTGTATTTATTTGTGGTGATGGTTGCCGCACTTTCCGGCGTCTGACTTTGATAAAGTACCTAACCTCTTCCATTTATAGTTTATTTTTAGTTGACCACCAATGCGCTTTATATGGTAGTTGGTTAGGCTAAACTTTTGAAATAAATATAAAATTAAATTGTTAGTAAAATTATGTTATAAAATATAAAATTCATTTACGTACCTAGGTATTTATTTTTCATCACTACAGAGTATACCAAAAATAGCATAGTTGCCTTATTAAAATCAGCTTATCATTATGGGAAAACCTGCTTTATCTGCCATAGATTTGAAATAAAGTTCAGTTGTTTTGGCCATTATATTAAATTATTTTTTTTTTATATTTTTGTATTTTGTATTTGGATACCAAAAAAACTTTTTTTTTTATAATTTACCTATGTGCATGCAGCACCTGCGCCATTTAGCTATAATTGGTCTTTCAAACTCCGGTATCAAATTATAACACTGATTTCTTGAACAGGCAAGTCTTTCCCCAATATAATGTAGGTCACTCACAGAGTGTGGCTTCTGCTCGTTATTTAGTGCATAAACTCATCCGGGAATAGAATGTGCGTCTGTATATACTGAAATAGCGCAGACGGGCGACGCCTGTGTCGACGCGACGCTTTTGGACTAATATTAATATAACGAAGCATATCCGAATCGAAATGCTAGACGGATGATTCACGGCTTTTGAGCTTTGAGCTGTCAGCAGGGACTTCTGTTATTTTTTGCTGCATAAAGTCGTTCTTAGAACTTGCATAAAACCATGTCTTAGTTGGCAACACTTGGTTCTCTTCTACGAAATTGATTTCAAAAAATAGGGCTATATTTGACCCCTGGTACAAGGGGCGTTTTAAGTTAGTGTCTGTGGCATTTTAGCTTGAAAACCGATGAAATAAGATTTGAAGAAATAAGATCCAGCCATTCTAATGGTATTGTACAAAGAAAATTCTTACAGGGTTCAACGAATTCCTTTAAACTTGCTTCTTAAAAATATGTTGCTGTAACTGATTTTATAAACCACAAAAGAATAAATAGAAATATGTAAATTTACTTTTGAGTTATAGTATTATTATATCTGTGTTTTGAGGAACAATTATAATTCTTATCATTTATCAGTACATATACAGAAATATAAATATATCGTATGCGTTACCTAATTAATTTGTTCGATAACACATGACGTACATAACAATTGACTTAGTTTTACCTTATCAGTAATTTTGTTAGAATAGAACCATACGGTTGCGCTTACCTTATAGGTACATGATTTTCAAAACAATTCTAAAGACATATAGGTATGTAGGCGCTAAGGTATAGAAAACAAGCTGATTCTTGCGGCTTCGCACGCTGTCTTCCAAGGTAGAAAGTAGCCTTAGTCGGTCTCCGGGACACCATGTGTCTTCATGACAAATTTCATTAAGATCCGTTCAGCCTTTCGGCGTGAAAACGTACCAGACAGAGTTACGTTCGAATTTATAATATTAGTATGCATATCACTCTGATTTTGCGTTTATTTGCTGTATTTCGCGTTCAGAAAATGATCTGTGATATATCTTTTCTTTGACTTTTCTGAATAACCCTGAACCGTTAATTCACTACATCCTCACAAGATGGTGTTATCAGTCCCGTATGCCATGGTCTTGTTATGATAAATTTAACATAATGTTTCGTTTTTTTTTTCATCAATATTGCTCCTTGGCGTTCGCGCTTAGTGTATAATCATCCAGGTTTATTTGATTGGTGGAATTTTCTTGTAATTTCGAGAACTGACAGTTCAAAGTCCTAATGATCACCGGCAAGGCGGTGCAAGGCATTCGTCAATGAACGGGTTGGGAAACCGGTTGGATGCCATATGCTTGTGTTTTTTAAGGATGAGGATAAAACCTTATGACTCGACGGATTTTTGAGAATTCTCGGGAACAAGTACTAAATGTTTATTCATCAAAATATTTGAACCTGCCATAACTATGTTTTTTTTTTAAATGTGTTGGTTTAGTAATACCGAATCGTAACACTGTTCGTCTTAAAATTATGTTAATTTCAAAAATGTTTTTTTATTTCGCATTATTATTTTGCAATAATGTGTTTTATTTCTATTCTTTTTTTATATTCCACAGGAATATCTAAGCACTCTAACATTATAAAGACGAAAGATTAGAATTTTTGTATGTTTGTAATAAACTCAAAAACTACTGGACCGATTTCAAAAATTCTTTCACCATAAGAATGCTACGTTATGCCTGGGTAATCTAGGCTATAATTATTTATTTAAAAAACAATATCTACCCGTGCGAAGCCGGGACGGGCCGCTACGCTAGTAAAAAAATAAATACAATAAAATAACATAAAATAGTGACAACAAGTAGTTGAAGCATTATTTATTTGACGACCGATGTCCAGGGCTGCAGAAACAGGAAACTCCTGGCTATGCGAGCAGATTATTATTAAACTATTATTATTATTTTAGTCTGACTCAACCCACTGCGGGAAACTTTGAAAATTATGTCATGATTATACACTACAACATTATATTCATATTTTATGTACTACCTACCTAGTGACATAGGTTGATTTTTATCTTAGAAATACCTACGTAGGTATAATATATTGGTTGAGTCATAATTCCGAAGAATCAAACCTTAAGGCATTACACATTTTCTTTGAAACGAAACTAATAACGCCGACTGAATTACAAGTGCACAAATGCTTGGAGCACCTCTGTAATTTAAATTTAAACAATGTAACCTCTTTCGTACGGTCCGGTTAGTCCGGCCCCACTCAGATTGTTAGAACAAGTACACAATATTAGGTGTTGCGTTTTGATGCGCGCGCTTTGGTAACCATAGGGTCCAGGATCCCCTGCATCCATACACACCTAATGCGCGTTCTAGGATATTTTTTTTTTTAAAAGCGCGCTTCAAAACTCCTAGTTTGTACCTACTCGAATGAGAATGATTTGGGGCATTTCCCACATAAAACAGTTGAGACAGCAATAAATAAAGTGCGGTTACATTCTATACGTTTTGTCGACGTTTCCAATCATGCAGGAATTTGTTGAAGGTGCACAAACGATCAACGAACTCATAACTCCTTGGCTCATATTCAAAGGTCTACCTAAAACGGCTAGCGGTTTCCACTTCGCATGTTTGCTTGTAGAGGTCGCTAGTGTGACAAAATTGAGTGAGCAAATTGCAGGGTTTCGTGGATGCATTTACTTGCATTTAGCTGGTGAGTCAGCGCGAAGGTGGAATTAATTAACTAGTTACATAGACGTGACGTCCTTGCAAGGCTGCTGTGATCACGTGCCGTTTGCACCGCCTTCGCGCCGCTTTGAGGCTTCACAATCAATCGCAACTCTATCTCGTTAAACTAAGATTCAATTTTGTCTTCTAGGTATAACATTGGCTTAAAAATTCAAAGCTAAAAAGCGTTATGTTGGCAAACAATAATGAACTGAAATATATGAACTTAGGTTTCATTATTGTTTGTAGCCTCGGACACCTTGTGTATGGTCTGTGTGAAAATTCCGACACTGATTTCTTTTCTCAGATTATGTTTAGGTTAGTTATCTGTCTTACTCGAGTGCTCAGGGATATAGGGATGAATGAAAAGTTGGATGGAAATTCTTGTGGAGACAATTGGTCGTAAGATGCAATGATACCTTACCCACCTGTCTAAACAAAGTATTAACATTTTTTTGTAAATATACGCAATTTTCATTTGAAAGACTTAGTAAGTTGGTTGTTATTCAAATGTATTTCTTCTAGTAAGATCTAGTAAGTTTTATTGTAATGGATAGGGTAATATGTCGGCATAAACATAAGGCGATTGCATGACCATTGACCAATATAGACTCTAATGTTGCAGTTTTACTTCGGCTTTTCCTTTTATATTTATCAGCAATAACCTTAATAGCTTATTTATTATAATAACTCTGCTTAGTGCATGTAAATACCACTTATAACTACTCGTTAAATTAAATGGAATTAGGTAATCGTCTTGCAAGCATTTGCTTTTTAAATTCAAGAAAAGAAGAACCTAGGTTTTATGTTCGGCTGTTTGTATGTTTTTTTATGTAGATAATTCTGTCAGTCAATTATGGACCGATTTTGAATTTTCGTTTCGCATTTCGCTATTTTATTGAAATTGATACGAAGTGGTCCTATAAAAATTGTATTCCTGAGGGATGAGTATTTTTGTCACAAAACTTGAAAAACAGCGGAAAAACTGGAAACCGACTTCTTTATTTATACTAAATTGAAGTCGGTTTCCAGTTTTAACAAAACAATCTAAATCTAAATACTTATAACTTGAATTAATAAATAAATAAATAATGCTGGACAATTCACACACCATTATCTAGCCCCAAGCTAAGCAGAGCTTGTGTTATGGGTACTAGATAAATAAATAAATAAATAAATAATGCTGGACAATTCACACAGCATTATCTAGCCCCAAGCTAAGCAGAGCTTGTATTATGAGTACTAGATAACTGATATACTTAATACAATACACTACATAGGTATATAGATATTTTTATTATACATAGAAAATAAATAATATAGATAACTGATATAGGTACTTAATACAATATACTACATAGATAGATATTTTTATTATACATAGAAAACACCCAGACCAACGGAACAACGGAACAAATTTCTGCAGATCGTACACAAATTTGTTCCGAGGCGGGAATCATTACATTTATTTAGAGAAAATTAGAATAATAGAATAAAACAATTACATTTAGAAATAACTAGAAAACAATTATAACTAGATATTATTCTACAAAGTGGTAATGTAGGTACTGTACTGTGGCTGTAGAATCGTGTTTATTTAAATTTTTTGTCTTTTACGTTCTAATAAGCCATGAATCATCGCATTTATGTACAGGCCCTTTGAGAAGGTTTAATACGAAGGGATGTCCACCCACGACGTCTCAACAATCAAGTGGGAGTGTAGCGAATGGATGGCGCCGGCGCATCCTACGTTGGATTAGAATACTGCTTATTATGGGAGTCAATGGGACACATACCTAAATTGAATGTGTTGTATTGTTTGACTGATCTTTGGATAGTTTAGATCTCACTGATGAAGTCACGGTTATTATATAGGCATCATCTTGTTTATTTACTTTCTTAGTTCTAATATTCTGTTATTTTTAGTAACAAGTAGCTTTTACTGTTGTTATCTTCCCTATATTATCCTGTCCTGATGACCCGTACCACAGGTTTTATAAACCCTATGGGCACCAGTCTCTTGCGAAACAAGATAACCAGATATAAATTAAACAATTATCTTTAGAATGAGAAAATAATATAATTTATTTATTTTATCTTTGTTTGCATGTACATACATTCTTAGGTCTAAGTGAATGGTTAGTTAGGTTGTCTCTAGCTAGGTAGTACATGCACCCTGGAAGGGCACTGCAAAACTGGGTAATGAGTAATATTCAATTCTCTCCCAGCCTCTGAGGCTGGTTGAAAAGATAACCATTTAAATCATAACCTCAAGACACCTACGTTCATAAATATACATTCAACAAACTCGAGGAACCTAAAGCCTCCAGGAACCTGAGTAGCCTAGCAACCTAGCTGTCTTCAAACCATCCCTGCTAGTCGTCTGGCAGAAATGAAATCAAAACCAGAGATAAGAACAAGGATATCAGGCTACCTACTTAGTCGTGCACATCTCTGTTTAAAGTCATTTAAGCCCCAGACTAGATATCTACGGCCCAGCCATAGTCTAAAGTCTAAGCAATGGCATCGCTTTACAAGGCTCAAGGCGTGGGCGCCGCTGCTGAGTCACACAAACTATGGCAGGCTACGTTTCATTCCGAGCCTTATGTCAAGCCTACGAGAAACGGTAAATATTCCTTTGATAATACTCCTACTTATTATGGTTTGGTTATGATAAAACTTGCTGACAAAAGTTATTCGGTAATGTAATGTTACAAAAGAGCAACATGTAACGTCAACAACAAAAGAGGCTGATAAAATTTTCGAGATCTGAGCCTTGAGTTTGGTTTCTCGACAGTATCGAGACGTCCCATTTTTGTATGGGATTTGGTACAGCGCCTTTTCCATGCGCACATGGAAGTTCCATGTGTGATGGAATTATTCGTAAAGGCGATACAAAATGATGGAACTTCTGGATAGGTACTACCGAGAAACCAAACTCAAGGCTCTCAAATCCTCTTCGTATTACATAGCTTCTGAAAAGAAGAGCGATTTTTGTCATGCCTTCACTTCTGTGTCACTGTTTTTCGACACCTTCGTTCATGTGGAATCTATTTAAAGCAGTCGTTTAAAGCAAAAATTAATACCTATCTGTTCAGTACATAATTCAGTAAATGAAAGAAATCGTGAAAAAGTGTACAGAATGCGATCAAATATCACCTTACAAAATGAAGATTAATGTAACTAAATTTGCAGGAGCACTCTCACCAATACCTGATTTAATCTACGAAGTTCCGATTTCTAAAACTCCTAAAACCACCAAACCAAATCGTTGAAACTGTTGTCCGGATAAAGTTCCTTCCATCGTCGATCAGAGAGCCTGCAATCTCCAGTGTTCTACCACCATACTTCTCGACATCCCGTCGTCCATTTTGGTAAGTGCTAGTAGGTACTTATTTTCCAGAGTCCCCCACTTTCTGGTTTTGGCAAGGTCCCCGTTGTGCGACAAAGAGGTTCGTACGATAGGATAGAAAGAGATACAAAACCTTAAACTTTTCCAAAACTCGACGTTGTGGTTCAAGGATTTTTACACGCTTACTCACACCTGTGGTTACGATTCAAAGTACGAGTAATAGGGAAATCATGGCAGGTAATTCGGAAAATTTCAGTTGACTTAGTAGACTCTAGTGCGGTGTGGACCTGTAAATTGGTGGTTTTCCATGTTATTCTATAAAATGCGGCTTTAGGTTTTTTTGGTGTAAGCTCAACTAGCTTATTCGCTTTGAACTAACAAGTATCAAAGTGATTTATTTCCTTTAGACCTTACAGAACTCTTGGACACGTCACAAAATTACATATGTAACCGTAAAACTAGGGAATAAAGTTATCTCTTTGATTTTTTGTTCATTTCAATCTTTTTCAGGTAAAGTAAAGAAGCAAACAAGAAACCTTTACCTTGTTAGGGTGTTAGTTTTCGAACTGGAGCAAAACTCGTCGCAGGCTTTTTTATCCTCTAGATTCTAGATAATCTGATATATTATTGTAGTAAGCCTTTTTACAAATGATTTTTTTGAAAATTTGTTTGAAATTTTGAATTTACATTTATAGAAAATTTTTGCAACTCATTTGGATTTTTGTTGTAGAAGTTTATACATTGCTCTTTAAAAGATACATTCATCTTGTGTAGCCTAGTTGTGGGCACAGCGAGATTTATATGAGCAAACATTTTGATACATTTAACCACATCGTCTCAATAACTTAAATTAAAACCACTCAACCAATTAATGATCTTCTCACTATAATCATAATCCCATCCTTTGATTGGCTAGATACTTATTGCGATATTTTGTTTACAATGTATCCAAGTACCTAATCGGCAATGTTAAATACAGGGTAACCTGTTTTTTATTGACGCTACTAAATGTTTATGCGTTTAAAGTAGAGCGCGGAGAAACAGCGCTGATAATATCAGATATAAATTAGCTCTTGGTATCTTTCCACAAATTATTATTTATAAGTGTCGGTTGATAACACACTAGAATACTTTGTAGGACTTCTACAACGAATAAGGGGGTTCCTAGATGACGAAGACATGGCTGAACGGAATACGGAATTGGGATAGGTTTCAATCAGGGAATCCATTCCCGGAAACGCACGATCTATTTTGCTATAACCTGATACATGCTTGCTATACTATTATTTTAATGGCCGATAAAATAATTCGACTGTAAAATAGTATATTTTTTACTTTTCGGTTTGCAGTTTTTAATGTCTTTGAGCATTAAAATCACCAGTTATAAGAACTCGGACTAAGTAGAAAAGTACAGGAATTTTAGTTGAATCAATTTGTTTTTAGATTTTTGCATTATTTGAGTTTTTATGGGCTCACTCGAAAGTGATCAATGTCAAGTTACTCCTAGACACGGGGATCCCCACGAGTCGCCCCACGCAATTGAACGTAGTAAGTAAATTATAAAAAAGTACGATTTTTGCAGATTATGATCCCTAATGCTTGCGGGTTTGAGATTTTGATGAGGCATTAAATTCCTTAGTATTGATAACTGTTTAAACAAAACATTAGGTAACAGTTTCTGTAATAGGAATGTCAAAACAACATGATGCCATCAGTCAGTCATCATCAGGCTAGGCATGCAGTAACGTGTGTATAATGAATTTGTCATACAGAAACCGTTGTGAATGCTATGTTATGATGGTCATTTGCATTCCCGTGCTATCGGGTGACCCAGTGTCATTTGATATAGAATGAGCTCATGCCGTATCGCTGAGTTCATTTTATAATGAATAATATGAAATATCTGGAAATTCCGGTTATAAAAACTAGTAAAATACTTACTTTGTTAACACAGAAAATTACATCTTGATACTTATTGCAACTAGTATTTTCAATTGAAACAGTGGGACTAACTGCAGACTGTCGGTGTTGCAAACAGTATAGATTGAGGATGCCGGGCTAGTTCAAATCATAACCAATCCGAAGTGTCGCTTCCCAAAGACGCTACTCTGCCCTCATTGCTGCTCACTGTATGGCAATGCTGATGCGTTGCGCCAGATACTCACCAGCTCTCGGGTCTCGCTCTGATAAAATTTATAAAATTCTGAGACCTTGGTTCTCTTCCGTGGAGTACCTAGGGTTTGACTCCAAGGGGAGCTAACATATACTTACTGCATTGTATGAAAATAATCTATTCACTTGAGTAAAAACACTACCTAGAAAACAGGAAATACTTTGATGATGGGCAAGGCATTTAATCAAGTGAAATGACACCTCGAATTTACATCGGGTTGATGTTGAACTAATAATACATTGGAAATTTGGTAGGCATAATCTATTTAAACTCTCGAAGGTGGAGTCTTGTAGATTAAAGATTTTTATTTGGCAGAATATACAGGGTGGACCAAATAGTGACGTCATAAAAAAATGAATGCCTCACCCCCGGGGGTACCCGAACATACCACATGTACATACCTGTGTTCCCCGATTTTTTGTAGTTATGATTTTTTTAAGTTTTCTGAAAAAAAAACTTCGTAAAAGTCACGACCTGGGCTAGAAAGAGCTTAAAAGTTAAAAATTATTCTAACTTTTAAGCTGTTTCTAGCCCAGGTCGTGACTTTTACGAAGTTTTTTTTTCAGAATACTTAAAAAAATCATAACTACAAAAAATCGGGGAACATATGTATGTACATGTGGTATTTTCGGGTACCCCCGGGGGTGAGGCATTCATTTTTTTATGACGTCACTTGAATAGTGAGTCTATATGTACCGGTATGTTTCGATGAAGGTCTCTAAATTATAATAAGTATGTCCAGTTATATTCTACCCAACTTAGGCATGCAAATATTAATTTTATACCATCTTATAGGTACCTACCATCTATCTATCCATCCATTATTTATTTGGTACCATTAAAAAAAACCATTGTGTTGGTATCAACTTTGTGAATCATGCTGAGAAATACACAGAAAATGTGGTTATTGTTAAGTAAAGTTGGTAACTAAGTACTGGTAGTACTCCGACCGAGCGCCCTAATCGATGCACGCACACATAAGCGTCATTTACATGGCCGCTTACCAATCTTCGCAAGACAAATCTATCCAGTGTCACGCCGCGCGCCGCCGAGACCGGTCGCTGCGCTGGACGAGTTTGTTGTGCCGCGACGCCTGCGCTGTCCGCCCCTGTTTCGATACCTCAACGTTGCAAGGGCGCGACAAATAATAAATCAAATAATGGCGGCATCACGACAACGAGTATACTGCAGTGTTTACGGGTGCCTTAATTCAACGGTGGTTAAACCAACACTGTCATTTTTTCAACTTCCTGCTAATGATGAAAGGTAAAATAAATATTGCTTTTTTATTAGTCTTTACCACGTTTAAGGGTTCCGTCACATGAGTGGATAAACGGAATAGAGACGAAGCTTCCTAAGAACGTGCAAAATTGTTACCTATTTTGGTAGGGTTGTCACAATAGGTGAAGACAAATTAAACAAAATATTTGTTAAAAAGTTTTATCATTCAGTATGATAGAATACTTAACAAATTACCTACTCTAATTCATTTCTTTTTATAATATTTGTTTTTTAATAATAAATCGTTTCTTTTAATGGCGTGGTAATTTCTGAATCTAATAAATCTTACTTGCAATATTTGAACTTAACACACATATACATACAGTAGGTAGGTACTACATACCAACCCACCATATACCTACCTTCAAATATTTAGTAAATAAAAGCTTGCTATATAATAACAATAAAAAGGTAAAAACACACCTCTTCTTATTAAAATAGGATCATAAAGGTACTTACTTTGAAAAGGTACCTAATAAATAAATAATCAAATATTTACCTATTGAATTTTATATTAAAATTTTATACTACCTATTGAACTCATTGGGATAGTTAAAGTATGATATATTTTAGTTTTTTCAACAACCATTATTAATTGGTAATAAAATAGGTACCACGTTTTCACAACACAATATTCAAACTTGCAGCTTACAAAACAAACAACGTGTGTCGCACGCATCGCACTGCCACCCCTGAGTTTGTCCACTGGCTGTGCCCGCGTAAATTGGAGGGCGGTTACGGTGTAGTAAGGCACGGCATTACGGCTCAAACGTTAGCAGTTGAAACGTTCGGGTGCGCGTTCATAGGCCGGCATCGGACAATCCGCACTAGCCCCAGCAAAATGGATTGACATAAAAGATCCGTACCGCACGGAGCGGACTGTCTGCAAGGCGTAGGGTAATAAACGTCCCAAAGTAAAGATGTCAATGGATAAATAATATGCAATGTGGCGAGGATTCTTGAAGGCAACTTTTCCGTTTAATGCGAATGACGTCATTCGGATTGCCGATCAGTGGACGCACTTGTCAGCGGATTGTCCGATGCTGGCCTGGTGATAGATGAGGCCTGTAAACGTGCACCCTAACGTTTCAACGGCTAACGTTTGAGTCGTAATGCCGTGCCTTACACACCGTAATCGCGGCCCTGGTTTTTACCTGTCTCACCGCGTACGCGACAAGCGGCCAGTGGTCACGCACACATACCCCGCGTGCTTGTAGTAGTGCAACCGATCCGTTTATCTACTCATGTCGTTCCGTACCCGCATTATAAGTAATGTTACTAACAAATATTAAATATTGGTGTATTTATCACCAATGATCGGAAATTCGGGCGCTCATTTATCTGAAGTTGACGAGAAGACATAACAAGGAGCGGTTGAAACCACCTCTTTCTCAGGAATTCTCGGGAATTCCGAAATTTTCTAAAATGTTGTTTTTTTACCGGAATCTTATTTATAAACGAAATATAAGACACTTTTATTCGGACACGTTTTTCACTAAAGTCGATATTTCCGGAGATAAATATATATTTATAAAGTTATATTAAAATTAAATATAATATATATTTCGTTTATAAATAAGATTCCGGTGAGTAAAAAACAATATTTTAGAAAATTCCAGAATCCCCGGGAATTCGGAGGAATTCCTAAAAAGAGGTGGTTTTATCCGCTGCATGTTGTGTCTTGACGCCAACTTTAGGTAAATAAGCGCCCGAATTTCCGATCACTGATTATCACTAAATATTTTTTTCTCTGAAATTCCCTTATTTTTTCCTACCAACTTATTTTGCGGTCAAAATGTATTATACATTAAATATAGAAGATCTAATTTTGGTACGGAACCCTAAATGTGCGAACTGTGCGAAGTCGACACGCACTTGGCCTTCGCTTTCTTGTTTGTCTCTTTGGAGGTGGGTACTATCATTAAAAATGTATGGGAAATTCTGCTATGTATTTAATGTAATATGTATGTAGGTATATATTAGCTTTTAGGGCCCTTTTCCTGTCATGCGTTTTTGCGCCCGCGTGCGGTTCTCGACCGCGTGCGTGTCAAAATACGCTCCGGGCCACACGCATCACAGATTTCGTTTGCTGCTGCAGTGTCGTGCGTTTCGCCAGTGAGTAGCGATTGTATGCATATGCATACTATGACCACAGCCTACCTTTATGCATACAGTTGTTCCGTACCAAAAAGCATAAAGAAAAAAAAACACGCTACTAGTACGGGAGCCACCTTTAGTTTATTTGTTTGCTTTTATTGTTTTGTTGTTATAGCGTCAACAGAAATATATAACGAGGTAAAAAATTTCAACTGTCTACCTATTAGTAAGGTCCGTTGTCACACTTGTCACCCTTTGGGTACGGATCCCTAAAAACTAACTCCCCGACTACGTTTAGTTTTTATAGCTACTATAGCATAATCATACCTATCAGAATACTTAAAAAATATTGGAAACACTTTTAGGATTCCGTTAAAACTAGGACCACCATACCCGAAAACACTAACACCAAATGATAATTTTATGTGTACCAAAAAATGCTTGCGTCTATTGCGTTGCGATTAATTCCTAAGACCCTGTTGTTTAATTTTAGTAGGTATATATAAAAATATCTCATTCTGATGAAGAGCTGTATTAAAAATATTTAAAAAAAGCAGGGACAAGGTAGTGGCGACAGGTCCATATTTCCGTACGCTAAATTTGAACGATGTTCACTTCCTAGTCGCCTGTTACTGAAGCTAAGAACGGGCGTGGGTCTGTTATTTGCACCCCATAAATGTGTTTAAAATATTTTTAAATATTCTTGATTAGATTATGGTTAAGTTATAAAAACTAAACGTAGTTTTCATAGCTATAGCATAATCTAAACAGAGTTAGATTTTATCAGTGTAAAGCTACGTATTCCATTACTCATACATAATGGAGAAAATATGAATTTGTGACAAAATTTATTTTTTCCAGGCGGTCCGAGTGGCTTCGTTTGATATCCCGGGAAGATTTATCACAGAAGAAACCTAAATGCTACAGAGTGTGTGAAGAACATTTTAAAGAAGACGATATTCTACCGGGCCCTCTACGCAAGAAATTGAAAACTATAGCATTACCTTCTCTTAATTTACCTAATTTTCAGAAAAAGGATGTGGCATCGCTATTCATAGATGTAACACAAACATGCAAATGTGTACAAAAGGAAGAAATATTATCAGACACAACCCATAACACTACTCAGACTCCTGAATCTCTTTCAGTTAATACTCCACGTAAGAGAAAGCTTAAATCTGATCTCTCAGAATGCAGAAAAAAAATCAAATTAAACGAAATTAGCGTTCAAAGTGAGCAGGTCCAAAAAGACACGTTCCATAAGTTATGCGATAAATTCTTAACAAAAGAACTAGCTATGATAGTAAAAGGACAAACTGATTTGAAATTTCATGGTACAGGAAATAGATGTGAACAAGATTATATTATATTTTGCTTAAATTTATACTTTATCAGTCCACAAGCGTATCGTTTGCTACAAAGTGCATTATGTATGCCATGTCCAAGCACACTAAGTAGGCATTATATTCCGATCACAACCGAAATTAATGAAAGAGTAATGTTAGCACTTAAGACGAAAGTTGAAAGCATGTCGGAACAGGAAAAAAACTGCTCAATACTCGTTGACGCAATGAGTCTAAAAGCAAATCTATTTTATGACATTACAGCAGACAAAATAATTGGATTTCATGAAATTGATGGGGTGCAAACAACTGACCCAGCAAAAAATGCTTTAGTTGTGATACTCCGCGGCATATTTACCAACTGGAAGCAACCCATAGCATTTGCATTACTCTCTGAATGTCGGAACTACGACGAGATTGCCAAATGGGTTGACAGACTTCTGGAAAAATTGTTTGAGACTGGACTTAACATCAGAACGTTTGTGTCTAAAATGGCAGAAAACAGATCGGTCACCATTGAAAAGCCATATTTTTTTGTAAATCAGAGAAAGATATACTATATTTTTGATGCGCCACATCTTATTAAATCAGTGCGCAATAACTTGATGCTCTACGATTTTCATTTTAATAACAGGATAGCTAAATATGAGCATATTCTTAAATTTTATGATCAGGATAAACAAAAGAATTTCAAACTTGCACGCAAATTGACGCAGAGTCACATAAATCCAACAAACTTTGAAAAAATGAAAGTCTGTTATGCCACGCAGCTGTTGAGCAACTCTGTCGCCACTGGAATAGCTACTCATATTGATTTTAAAGTGATTGATGAAACTGCGAGAGATACTGTCGAGTTGGTCAAATTAATGAATAATTTATTCGATGCCTTGAACTCTTCCAACCTAAAAGATGACGACTACGAATACAGAAGAGCATTTTGTGGCGAGGAATCACAAATGTCCTTTTTCAATGAAATGTTAAGTTTTTTTCAGTGTCTGAAATTAATAAATCCCAGAAACGGCCGTGATGTTACGTCGAAGATGAAGTTTATACAAGGCTTCCAAATCACAATAAAATCTATCATATTGCTGTTTGAAGACCTTAAGTTGGAAGGTTATAATTTTTTGCTTACAAGGCAACTAAACCAAGATGCGATTGAAAATCTTTTTGGCCAGTTATGGACTAGAAATGGAATTTCTACGGAACCAACAGGTAGACAATTCGTGTCGGCTTTTCGAAAATTATTCTTCTCTAACATCATAAAACGTCCAAAAGGAGCAAACTGTGCGGATGATTTAGGAAAAGTTCTCATTCAAAGTGATCATATGCGACCACGAAATACTGAAAATTTATGTAACGAACTGAATGAGACCAGTCTAGCTTCAGTAACAGACGACGAGGAAATGAACAGCGTTCAAATTTCGATTACTGACTATAAAGAAATGAATATGCCTGAGAAACATTCTTTTGTTTATGTTTGTGGTTATTTATTGAGAAAATGTGGTAGCATTCACAAGGACTGTCATATTTTTAAATCGTACATGAAGCCGTCGTCAAACGAAGCAATCCATAATTTCAGCGCCGATACTCGTTACCTCCGATATAAAGATTACAGCAAAGATACGTGCTCAAATCTCCTGATCGTACCTCCCGACGATTTCGTGAATTATGTTGAAAAAATGGAGGAAAAACTCCAGTCGACGTTCAAAAAGAAACACATGAATAACAAAATTTTAGCGTCAATTTTCAAAGAAATCAAGGACATTGACCTTTCACCACTACCTTGTCCCTGTTTTCCCAATTTTTTTTTAATAAAGCTCTTCATCAGAATGAGAATTTTTTATATCATAAAATTCAACAACAGGTCCTTTAGAACTGATCGCAATAGACGCGATTTTACTGTAACTAACTTGTAATTAATAATTTACCGACTAATAATTTACTAATAAATAAATCATTAAATTAACATAATATGTTTCATTTCTAAACTCAAACCACACACATTCAATAAAAATACACACCCCTGTTTTACTTTTTGTAGGTACCAACCCTAGCGCAGTTCATGTACTGTACTACGTAATGTAAACAGAACTCCAGTTTTCCCCCTTCAAAGTCCGGGAAGTCCCAGTATCAAAATGGAACAGCAAGCAGAAGCTACCTAGCTACTTAACTAGCACAATGCCAACTTTGCCCTAAGGTCCAAGTCTACTTGTCATCCGCATCACGATGTTGTATGACATCAACCATTGTCGCTAGAACAATGTGCGTTCGCGCACGCGTTGCTCAGTCACGCACTGATTCACGCTTACACCCTTACACGTCGATCTTAGTCAAATTCGGGAGATTGGGTACAAGCTTTTCGAAAGTGGAAGGCTCAAATTAGGCGCAATTAGGTCCACCCAGATTAATTCGGACTGTGGCGGCGGCGCGTTCGTGTTTCGCGTGCATCTTCGTTGTTCATTAGGCGCGCTAACTCTATATCAAAATGACATGTGTTGTGTTACAAAGACATGCTTTGCGTTTAGTTGTAACACAATATATTGCAAAAGATTGGAAATAACATGTCGCGTTTAGTTGTAATACAATACAACACATTTGTTGAGTTAGCGCCTGGGAGAACATATCATATCTACCGAATTTTACTTATTAGATCGATGCCCTTACATATACCTACCTTATGCACCTTTTACATAAATTATGTAGGGTTGAAGATGCTCAGCTTATTATGATCGCGCCTTTATTACTCGTCACGACTGTATTCATTAACATCACTAATGCTAAGGGACAACAGCTTTTGCTCACTCTGTTTACGCTTACAGTGAATTTCGACGAATGCATAATAAATTTTATTATACTCGGTGCCAATGATTCTTTCTCGAAGACGCTTTGAATGCTTTCAACATGTCTTTCAGTTGCCACTGCCGTCTATAAGTTACCAGTTTATGCAGGTAGCATTTCTGAAACTTACCTATTCTCTTATCGCCTTATCGGTCGTTTGAAAATTATTCTCGTATGTTATTATTAAAAATATCTTTCTACTAGCTGCATTGTTATGAAAATGTTCCCGCGGTAAAAAGTAGCCTATGTTCATCAGGAATAATGTGGGCTTCTCATGGTAAAAGAATTTTTCAAATAGGTCCAGTAGTTTCGGAGCCTATTCTATACAAACAAACAATCAAATATTTCCTCTTTATAATATTAGTATAGATGTACCTAATGTATTGTATTGTCTATGTATCTCAGTTAAGTATCTAGTACCCATAACACATGCTCTGCTAGCTAGCTTGGGGCAAGATGATGTTGTGTGGATTTTCCAACATTGTTATTTATCTTTCTTCGTCGTTTCTACGCCCGCGTTGCGAGGGTATGTGTTTCGTGCATATCTATGTATGGGGTGGCTGTGGCTGGGACTCTTTATTACA
Organism: Eupithecia subumbrata; assembly: GCA_949316285.1. Lineage (NCBI taxonomy): Eukaryota > Metazoa > Arthropoda > Insecta > Lepidoptera > Geometridae > Eupithecia > Eupithecia subumbrata. The sequence continues at coordinate 16,106,650 of OX438640.1, read as the reverse complement.
TCAAAGTAGGTAAAAAACGGCATTTTGCTAAACGAGGCTAACGCCAATTTGGTAAACGAGGTAACAAAAAACTCGTCTGAATTTCGAGAGAGTTCTAAGGTACATTTTAAAACACTTTTCCCACATTTTGCGAGTCGGTTTTTAATAATTTTCCCATAATATTTTCTTGTTGAAGCATGCAGGATATTTTATTTCCATACATTTCGTATCGCATTTCTAATGATAGATAATGCAGGACAGAGCTGTTTTGTTGAATGTATCAATATCAATGGACTCATGACTGCAAGCAAACTGTTTGCGTCATTCGGCTGCGGTTATGAAACTTGATTAGATGTATGTAAGCTCGGTACATAGGATCAATTGGGGCTTTGGCATGAGGCAATGGCGCTGACTGTACTGACTATTACATAGGAAGGAGAAAATTCTCGGGCAGAAGTGTAACTGCTGTAGTTAATTTAATATTGGTGTACCTATACTGATTGCGACCACGACTCGACCACAACTTGAATTGAATTCGTTATCACCTATTCTTTCGAATTCAATTTTTCATTGGCTGTACGCGATGCGACCAGCATTTGGTGCCGGGTTTTTGTCGCAATAAGTGCGCATCTATGCGAAAAACCGTTTTTTCTATTTTCAGATCGCTCGATAATGATAACTATTATTACCGTGTGAGAGTTTCGCTTCTATGCTTCTTGTCATGATTATTCATTCTCGTTCTTACAAGTTATTATGTAAGTTGTACCACTCCTGCCATTGGTGTTGCAATGTTATTCGACGGCACACGGCACAATACCCCGCTTTCACTGCGGAATTGCTAACGAGATGGAATTAAGCCTCTGCCAGACAGACGCGGACTATAGCGGCTAGTGCAATTTACTAGCGAATAAACTGACCGTCACAGCAGGCCGCGTCTGTCTGGGAGACGCTTTATCTTTCAACCCCGGGATTGCTCGTTGCTAGAGTTGCTATTGTTGAATTGTACAGTCACGGACAAAATAGCTGAGCAATGTCCATTTTGTATGGCTTTCTACGAGCTGACTTACATATGTACAACTAAAATCGCACACGGGAGTTTTTCCTGTTCATGGTTGAAAATTTATATAAATTAAGTTTCTTTACTAATTCTCCAGGATGTGAAATACTTTTACACGGAAGACGAAATTTCACCTTTTACATAGTTATATGTGGTTATTTTACTAAAATATCCTGTCATTACTGCAAAAATATTATGATCTAGTAAACTCCATAACGTTTATCCTCTCTCCTTTTACAAACCACTCGCGTATCTAAAACAATTATGTCTCGTCCTCTCAGACTGCTGGATTCTTTTCAAAGAATACTTTCCAAGGTTTGATAAGAAAGTCCAACGCTACATTCAAGTACTCACTTCAATGGCAAGCGACAATCTAACAAACCTTCAGTCTGGAGTCTGGAGGTCAAACTAATAAAGGACTCGAACTGCGATGTAGACGGACCTTGTTCGGGACGCGTCCTTTGCTTAAAGACTCTTTTCTTGTAGGTACTGTACCTATTAATGATTCGAATTTCTATACCTATAGAACGTCTATACTGTAGTACTTTGCTCCTGAACTATTTTTGAGAGAAAAACGTTGATTACCACCATGTTTCTCGTTTAACATTAGAGCTAAGTTCGGTTTAACGATGTTATCGAGATACCATTGTCACGTTTCATTTTTGCATGGAATTAGCGTAGTTCCATGTCCATGAAAATGATTTCAGTGTTTAATGAAAATCTGTCAAAAATTGTCAATTTAGACGAGCTTTTGTCGGTAGATGTCCTTTTGGCCGCATAAGAGGCAAGCATCGCATGCCCATCCAAACGAATGTTTTTCTAAATTGCACTTGTTTTCTAAATTACGCTAATTTTTCTAATTGTTTTTGTAATTTGCTTGTTCATACTTAGGTACTTCTGTTACTAACTTTCGTTCCGAAACCTCGTTTCAGTCCAAATCTTAGTAGATTCTATAAGTAGGTGATCAGGTGAACAGCCAGACACCCAGAAATAGGAACCGAGTAGACCTAGCCATGCTAAATTAGATCCGCGCTACCGGTCCGTAAATAAATACCTTTAAGCCATAATGTTTCCTGTGCTTAAATAATTCTACTTAGCGATAACTTGCTCTATGGCAAAGTTGTCGTTGATGTGGGAAATCTAGGCGTTCGTGGTTATTATCTGACGACCAAAGCCAAAAACCAAGAAAGTTTTAGTTTTCTCATTATTTGACCCATGTCAACCCCAGAGTCCTTGTAAGTCTTCTTGGAATCGTTTTTACGAATAAAATGACTTACATTTGTATGATTCTCACTCTGATCATCTTGTTTCTACTTCATTTGATCAATCGAACTTCGTAAATGCTATTGTTTCACCCATCTGTTTTGCAACTAATCGGTACGATGCTCTCGGGACTTCTCGTAATTGTTGACAGTCACTTTGATCTCTTAGAGGCATCCATCTTCGTACATTTACAACAGCATATTCATTGCAACGTGCCTTATCCGCACGTTCGATGACTAACACCGTTGGAATCCAAACCTATCCAGTGTTGTCTATGAATTCGACTTAGTTGGTCCTGTTTACTCGAGCCTGGCGCCATTTAATACGTCATTTTGCTATTCTGATTGCGAATGCTTTAAAAGGATACTTAAATCAGGAATGCGACATGCCGATAACCTTACATCCTTGCATGACGATGTTAAACTCTTTGTTTGTTGGTATTTTTTCCACAAAAGCCTTATAAATCTATCGCAAAAGTCTCCTTGCGGAATATTACTACATTCTTTTTACATATTTCTAGGGTTTGATTTGCAATGGATATTCTTTTAAAGAAGTATGTACTTGTAATATGTTCAATACTGCAAGACTTTACACAAGTAAGAATAGCACTTACCTACCTGCTATAAAGATAATGGCTTTAACGAGGCCCTTCGCAACAAGAATGCCTTGAGACAGATCACGGAAATACAGGGAGATAAAATCTACTATTGACTGTTGACCTTTGTGGTGAAGTAGCTCAGGTAACTTGTTTTCAGTTCTGTTGATAACAGAATCTTCAGAAAATACTCGTTCATTTTATTTTTGTCGTAAAATAAGGCTTCAAACGAACACATCGTGCGCGCTTTACAAGTTTAAACACCCTAGATACAATTACCTGGGACGAAATAGGAAAATTAATTTGGTTTTCGTTTCTTTCTAATTCTAGAAATAGTTTTGTGTTGGTTCTTTTAATCGGTAACGGTAACAATAATAATATGAAAATAAACGACTCCAAAGTAATACCTACGCAAAGAGCTTATGATTTTTATTTTTCTCAGTCCTTGCCGGTCATTTTGTTAGTAAATCTTTACTTTCACAGTTCATACATGGTTTCAATCACAATGACTAGAGTAAAACAGAAAGGTAACGTCTTAGAATACTCTTATGAATACTACGTGTGTGATCCTTTTCAATTAGCCGGAGCAAGCTAACAAACACGTAAGGGATGGCCACCTGGCAAAGGATATACCGAACAAAGGGGTCACACAAAGCTCTAGACATGTGACGGGAATGAATGGTTCCCGTGAACACAGCATACATATAGATAACACTGCGAACAGTTATTTTATCTTGCCCAAAGGTCGTAGTAGGTTCGAACAGTTGGTAGCCTTTAAAAACTCCCTGTATTAGGTATATATCATATCATCGCAATAGACCACGACTTTGTTTTTGCGTCTGTTTTTCTACGGATTTCTGAACTGCGTTGTTTGTACTGATTTTAGGTTTGGACATCGTCATTATGGTTTCCTGCCTGCTCTTTGCTGTGGGGATAGTATTTCTTCATATAGCTTATCCTTAATCCTTACAAAATCCAGACACGCCTTTTATCTGTGCCAATAATCGCTCATGGTCTTGTGCCTCTCCCGTTTCGCTTGCATCTTAGCATGAAAGATTGTTTCAACAGTCGCGTATGTTCAAAACCAGACAGTTTTCCTACTGTTAGTAGACCACATTTCTGTGTCGACATAGTGAACACAGCATACATATAGATAACACTGCGAACAGTTATTTTATCTTGCCCAAAGGTCGTAGTAGGTTCGAACAGTTGGTAGCCTTTAAAAACTCCCTGTATTAGGTATATATCATATCATCGCAATAGACCACGACTTTGTTTTTGCGTCTGTTTTTCTACGGATTTCTGAACTGCGTTGTTTGTACTGATTTTAGGTTTGGACATCGTCATTATGGTTTCCTGCCTGCTCTTTGCTGTGGGGATAGTATTTCTTCATATAGCTTATCCTTAATCCTTACAAAATCCAGACACGCCTTTTATCTGTGCCAATAATCGCTCATGGTCTTGTGCCTCTCCCGTTTCGCTTGCATCTTAGCATGAAAGATTGTTTCAACAGTCGCGTATGTTCAAAACCAGACAGTTTTCCTACTGTTAGTAGACCACATTTCTGTGTCGACATAGTGAATGGCGGCATGTCAATGGTGGAGGCCTAATTGAGATGTCTCGGTTGCCCGTCCGGCAATTAACACTCGGTCTAAGCGGTGGTTTAGTGCACGTGGGACATTTCTAGAGTACCCATGGGCTCTGTTACGCACAGTTACTGGCAGACATGTTGGAAATTCTAGGGTTTCCTTGTGTTAGTCCTCAATGAGTTACAGTTTGAAGATGTGAGAAGAGACGCTTGTCTTCTCGTGAATGTTAGTGCTTGGTGCTTAGAACAAATACTACAATTCAACAATCATGACATGATGCAACTGTCCTATGGTTTTATGTGGTTTTTGACTTAAAGCTTAAGTCGAATGGGGTTGCTGTTGATTTATTGATGAAGTTTCAGATTTCAGCCTGTAAACCAATGTTCTATAGGCTTTGGTAGAGTAGATGAAGTAACTCGAAATAATCATGCCAATTCGCGGAATTTAGTAAAAATAACGGATAATATTATAGATATAGATTTTCCATGAAAACAATAATAACTTAAGTTATCATAAAATAAACAACGCTGTACCTCCTTTATCAAACATCCTCGAGTAATATTGAGTTAAGTGTGTTTGTAGCTGTGGGTGGCTGGTACAGAGAGATCCTAGATCGTTCGACTTCTAGAGACGTCTTTTGTTATCATTTATAATAAACAGTCACGGTGCAGCGGTGGTGGTGTGATAAACAGATTACCAAACATTTTCGTAATCTGAATATTTAATATTATGATTCATAATATGATTAGGTATTATCGGTGGGCATTTATTATGTAACATCATATGGTTCACCTCCACGTATTAAACTTAAAAATTTGTCTTAGTCTCAGTTGAGCTACCTGCAGATTGTCTGCAGTTAGCTCAATTTTTTCAAATGTAAATACTGGTTCTAATTTGTTTCTATATTTTTCATTTTAATTTTCTTGGTTAATAAAGTCCACTCAGTCTCATCTCTACCATCGTAGTTTCCTTGCTCTTTGGACTCTCTGCTAATCTCTCCCTCAGGTGCGTCTACAATTAAAACAGCTACTTCAAATATACCTTCGTCCATAAACAATTTTAATGTTTGTACATTGTTAAGAAGTACTTTAGAACCTCGTCAAAAATAAGGTTCACTAAGTTCGTATATTTACATACCATTTTGTTCTCAAGCTCAGTATTTTAGAATCATCGCCCACGTTGACTTCGGACGATGATGCTATGCAGCATTTCGTGTACGCCATAATTTGTTGCGGCTACATCGAAGTTGTTATTTACGGATAGGGTTGTTTAACCCTTGATTAAGAAACATCACATCAGCCATCCTTAGGTCCTAGCATTTTTCTCTATATTATTTCTTACAATTACAACTATACACGGCTTGTTTCAAAGTTATATATACGTTCACTTACCCACATTGGCGGCATAGTTATCTGTTATCGTTGTCAGTGGAGTGGCTTGTTTTGTTTGCGTATGTTAATACCCAGAGGTCGATATTTAGGTCGCTGCGAACAAACGCTGCTGGTATATGAATACGCTTTGCTAGGGCTGCCATACTCCTGGCAGCCTAAATTTTTATTTCACTTTGTTACAGGCATTACCAATCAGATATTTACTTTTTGTTTTGTTATTCTTTAGAAAAACTGTAAAAGCTATCTGCAGTCTTTGTTGTTTAAAGCACTAGCTTCTGCCCGCAGCTTCGCTCGCGTATTTTTGGTAAAATAAGCAGCCCATTGTTTAAGTTAGGTTTCGTTCTAAGTGTATGCCAAATTTCATCTTGATCTGTTCAGTAGTTTTGGATATCCTAGGTAACAAAAATTTCATATTTCACAAACTTACGCATTTATAATATTAGTAGAATTAGTAGGATCAAATATTATCTTAGGTCAAGAAATTTTATTTTCCCATCTGTGAGTGGCAAAATCATTGCTACGTTCACAAGATTTGTATTTAAGAGTCCATAACATTTATGTACTTTTAAATGTCTTCGTTAGTTTCCTTACATGCTTCCTTATTTATCTCGCAATGTGCTGATACTTTGTATCTTGCGTATTACTTGTATCAACAGAAACATGAATTTCAAGTTAGGTGTGATGTGCCGAAGTCACTGAACTGGAAAAGCATGTCACAATCATTCCCAGGCCGGTTGATATCGACTAATAAAGGACTAATTATGGTAGGTAAGTTGATAACCTGATTGCAAGAGATAATTGCAAGGACTGCTTATCTGTAATATCTGCTTGGTAGTTCAGTCTGCTAAGAAACTTGCAGAACTTGGTGTGCCTGTACGTTGTACTTACACCATGTTGCTATCAGAGTTTTTCATCTCATTTTGAAAGTACCATTAAACAAACCGTACATAACTTTATAGCGGAACTTGGTGGGGTCTGAAATGGCAGCTATAAGATAAAACAGCCTTCATGGAGAGCAAAGCATGCTTGCAACTCATCATTTTGCGCCTCAAACTGTTCGCATGCCTCATTCTAGCCATCAATAACCACAATAACCGTTGGATGTTAATGTCACTCGCTAACGTCCTCACCACATACCATCATCGCAATGCAGGTAAAAACCTACACAAGTATTACGTAGGTAAAACCCTAGTAGATCATAGTTTACCGTCACTCAGAAGGATTGGCAATTATTGATGGAGTGCAAAGTTCACTACCTATAGGAGATTGTACCTAATGGTTTACTTCCGTCCTGGGTATTACAATTAGTTTTATGATTATCCCCGGTCTTAGTCATGGTTTATCAGCCCTATAAAATAGAAGGCATTATCTGCTTGTAGAAAAAACTGAATGAGACTTTAGTGGGAAAAAACTACTTAGGTACCACCGGTTTCTGTTCGATCTTACTCGCCTCCTCCGTAACTGCCCTGTGAATACTATTAAGTACCTATAAATAATCTATACTTATAATAAAACTGTAACAGGTCCAATTCTGTACATTGAAGATATTTTGAATTTTTTTTTTGGAGGGCACTCTATTATCGATACTGAAGCCAAAAATTTAATTTTTTTCATTCATGTCTGTCTGTCTGTCTGTCTGTCTGTCTGTTTCTTAAACGCGCATCACGTCGAAACTACTGAAGGTATCGAAATGAAACTCGGCACGATTTTAGGTCATACTACGAGGAAGGACATAGGATACTTTTTATCACGGAATTCAGTCAGGTTACCCTGGGAGAGGGGATGAAAGTAAAATTTCTTCACCGCGCATGACGCCGAAAGTGCTGAATGAATTGGAATGAAACCTAGCACGATTTGATTGAAGAATCATACTACAAGGAAGGACATGGGATACATTCATCCCGGAATCCAGTAAGGTTCCCCTGGGAGAGAGGATGAAAGTAAAATTCTTTAACCGCACATCACGACGGAACTACTTAATGAATTCGAATGCAACTCGGCATGATTTTAGTTCGTACTATGAGGAAACATACATTTTATCCTGGAATTCATTAAGGTTCCCCGGGCAGAGGGGATGAAAGTCAAATTCCTTCACCGCGCATCACGCCGAAACTACATAGGTAATGAGTTGGAATGAAACTTGGCACGTGTTGAGTTCATACTACTAGGAAGGACATGGAATTCATTTTATCCTGGAGTTCAGTAAGGTTCCCCTGGGAGAGAGGAAAAAGTAGAATTCTTAAACCGCGCATCACGACGGGTCTACGCGTCGTCCGATTTCATGCATTCTTTTTGTTAGAAACAGTGTTGCAAGATCGAATTTGGTTAAATCAGTAGATAGTCGAGTAGAAAATCAGTAGATTGATGAAATAATCTCTAGATTGAAGCAAAAAAATTGTAGATATAGGGTAGGTAAGTTCCTATCTATTTTTTTTTCAAGACGCACCCATTAGTTAGGTTCCTACCTACTAAGGTGGTGCGTCTTGGAAAAATAATAATAAATAAATAAATAATGCTGGAATATATAAATGTTATAATAATATAAATGGTGGTTTAACTGGTCCAGTTAACTGTACTACTGAAGTTTGGTTGCAGTAAGTGGTCCAATTAAACTAACTGGACCACAGAAAAATATTTTTTACTGTGGTACACAGCCAACTGTACCTACCTACTAACGAAATAAAATTACGGTGGTCCAGTCAAATGGATCAGGAGCCCAATTCTGCAATACAATTGCTTCAGTATGACAATGGAATCGTCGCAGAATCATCACGTAGAATCCTTAGATTAATAAAACTCCAGATAGTGTGTGCGAGATAAAGTAATAGTTTCAAACTTGACGCGCGTCTCTCCATCTGCATTCATCATAATTTCTTTCATCTGAGGTGGAATACCAAAACGTGTCATTCTGTATCAATACCCCTGTCATAGTGAAGCGATTAGTAAGAAAACTGCAGATCTCTGGGGCATTTCCGTTACAATTATTAAACCTTAGATTGATACCATTGCCACAGATCTAGCTTTTATATTTAATGAATCTATTGATTGCGGCGTATTTCCTGATCTAATGAAATGTAGTAAAATAATCCCACTGTATAAATCGGGTAGTAGGTCTGACCCCACTAACTTTAGACCAATATCAGTACTGCCTACATTCAGCAAAGTTTTTGAAAAACTTATTTTACATCAATTGCTTAGGCATTTCAATGGCAATGACCTGCTGCATTGTAAGCAATTCGGGTTTACTCGCGGCAGATCAACTACTGATGCCGGTGTAGAGTTAGTATCGCATATTTTTGATGCTTGGGAGAAGTCGCAAGATGCTTTAGGCGTTTTTTGCGACTTGTCAAAAGCGTTCGATTGCGTACACCATGAAACATTAATCAGGAAATTACATCACTATGGAATAAGAAACACCTTTTTGGATCTTCTTACTTCTTATTTGAGTGATAGGATACAAAGAGTTGACATTAATGGGAAACGGTCTTCGGGGTCTGTAGTTTCAATGGGTGTACCGCAGGGCTCTATCCTCGGTCCTTTCCTATTTTTAGTTTATATTAACGACCTGCCTCATCTAGTAAAGAATAATCACGAGATTGTATTGTTTGCTGATGATACTTCATTAATTTTTAAAATGAAACGACAAAACACAAATTTCGACGATGTGAATAATGCAATCTCAAAAGTAGTCCATTGGTTTAGTGTCAATAATCTTTTGCTAAACGAAAGCAAAACAAAATGTATTAGATTTATTCTCCCTAATGTTAAACAAGTGAAGGCTGATGTAAACGTTAAAGGAGAAACGTTAGAAATAGTAGAAAGTACCGTATTCTTAGGAATCACCTTAGATCATAAACTTCAATGGGGCCCACACATAGATAAGCTATCGAAGAGACTTAGTTCTGCAGCGTATGCAGTCAAAAAAATCCGTCATCTTACAGACGTGGATACATCTAGACTTGTTTATTTCAGCTACTTCCATAGTATTATGTCTTATGGCATACTGCTGTGGGGGAACGCTGCAGATATTAACACCGTATTTGTGCTGCAGAAGAGGGCTGTTCGTGCAATCTATAATATGGGTCCCAGAGAATCCCTACGTGATAAATTCAAAGAAATAAATATAATGACAGTACCATGTCAATATATTTATGAAAACTTGTTGTACACTCATAAAAATAAAAATCTGTTCCCTAAAAATTGTGATAAACATAAGTTTAATACCAGAAATAAACATAAACTCGCTGTGCCCACAACTAGGCTACACAAAATTAATGTATCTTTTAAAGGGCAATGTATACGCTTCTACAACAAAACTCCTAGTGAGTTGCAAAAATTATCAGTAAATAAATTCAAACAAATTGTCAAAACCTTGCTGTGCAAAAAGGCTTACTATAAAATATCAGATTATCTAGAAGATAAAAAAGCTTGGAACGGGTTTTGCTCCAACTCGAAGAATAACAACTAACAGGCTAAAGGTTTCTTCGTCGCTTCTTTACTTTGGTCTACATACCGAAGCGACAGAAATCAAAAATATCACTTTATTTCCGTGTCAGTGTATAGTTTTATAATTTGACCTTTTCTAAGTGTACATTTATTGTATTTATGGAAATAAGGAGTTTTTAATTTGATTTTGATTTTTGAGTATAGCAGAATAGGGCCCCAGCTGAATGGAACCATGAGTAAGAACACTTTTTAACATTGACGCTGGCCGAGTTGTAGCTAAAAGTCGTGTGGATAAAGAATGGGATTGAAGATGACAACATGCTATCCCCCGTAGACCCTACACGATTTTTTGCACGGCGGCGTTTCATAATATGAGAGACTATGGTTAAATGTGAACTTAATTAGTCGGCAGGTAAGGCAATCGCGAACTAGTATCCACTTAAATTCCTATTTCACTTAAATTTTTACTAACATGTAAACATTTCTAAACTCATGGCTCATGCGTGATTTGATATAACTTATAAATCCTCCGATCCTGGAATTATATTATGACAACTCAAATTTTCAAATCATCATAAATTTTCACTTTTTACTAATTTGTAAACTTTGGTAAATAAATGTTTTTCTTTCCCTCATAGCCTCATCTGCATGCAAGATGCTGTAGTTTTCCTTATACAAAAGTTTTGACAACCCTACCAAGACTTCATTGATGCATGTTGACTATGCATTTCCGTCAGCAACAGCGACATAGCATATCCGTTCACACACATTCCGCTGCATAAGTAAATAGTGTTCGATGTCATTATATGGCAAAATCTACAAAAAGCTTCCTAAGCACGACTGTTTCACAAACCCGAAGCGAACGTTAACAAACGCTGTAATTGTACCTATTTGTGCACATATTCTATTTTATCAATTTGGTGGACGCACCTTATAGAAAAGTTAAATCTTCAGAGTAGACATATTGTTTAACGTTACTTTTTATGTCTGCTTTTGATTTTTTCTCAATGTTTTTCTCTTATCTTTGAATCATCTGGAACCTTTGAAGTTTTATTCGGAGGTGGCAACCCTGTTTTAAATAAGCCATTGATGTGAGTTGACGACGCATTTCCGTCGACGCGGCATATCCGGCGACTTGAACTAAACAAAAGGTCAAAAGCACTTCCGCTGGGTTCCTATTAGTAGTCACTCCTCTGTTCTTAATTCGAAGATACGTGTAAGCAAGGAAATCGATTTCCTATGCACGTGTACTCTAATCGATGTGCTATCGATTCTTCATTTGATGATTGAAAGACCGGTGTAGGTACCAAACCACCAAAGCTATTGATGGAATAGGCACCTAACCTACACTATTAGCGTCGACAGGCCGGCAGTGCATTGGACAAAAATCCGCAACTGACGAGATTTTTTGAGCGTAACGCCGGGTGGTGCGTCCACTGTAACCGCAGCAACCGGTTTGCCGACCATTTGCAAACGATAACGTCAACCGCACTAGGTAAACGGTTCGCGTGCATTGCCGACAGTCCGATGCGTTCGCTCCGTGCGGTGCAGATGACACTTCTATAGCAAGGCAAACCATACAAAGAATACCTTCGAAAATCCGTCTGATGCGGTCAATTTGTACAACAGTTAACAAATATATATCTGATTCTGATATTTCTGCTTCTGTCCAATGCTAGCCTGCCGGCTCAAGCCTCAAATCATTTCTGTTAAATTTGAGAAGTAGAATTGGTCTATGGCATTGTCAGCACTCGATTTTACAACACTGCTCCCTTGTTCCGATAGCATTCAATATTTTAGAAGTAGTCTTAGGAGACCACTGCGGATAGTTCCCTATATCCGATTCTAGTTGAAATAAATAAAACCCAACAAGAACCAATACCAAGGCTACAAAAGTCAGACGTTCCCACATCACTCAGCCATTGTCAACTCTTCAAAAAAGCCATGAAAAGACCAATTTGTTGCCTTCAATAAGAGTGACTTCATTCAAGGTTGACCTCTTTGATAGCGCCGCCTTTGTTGGTCGAAACTGAGGCTTGGACTGACAATGGGATCAGTCGGTAATCGTTCTTGTCCTGGGGTCATCAGTCAGCGTGAGATGAAAGCTGGCCGCGATACAGTGCAATTGGGAACAACTAGATCATTCCTACCTACCTAGCACAGCTAATGTTGGACTGCCCTAGATAGCGTGTTAGCATAATTGAGTCATCGTGTTGTTTTGACCTCGCTTAGAGCGAGATAAACACAAAGAGAGGTCATCTAGGTAAACCCACCTCCATTATCTTTCAGGATCACCTATCAGACCTTTTGTGTACCTAACCTACAAAAATGAGTACTTACCTAATAATTAGATACCTACGTGTGTGTTAAATACTTTATCAAAATCGACGACTCGAATTTTCTTTTGGAATTTGACACAAATTAATACAGAACGGGGAGCCCCCGGCGGCAGCGCAGATTCGGCCATTGCTGCATTGTGGCGATCTCTAGAGGTGCATCCATATTATGTCCAATATGAAACTAAACTAAAGCACATAAAAACAAATAATATGTTCGTATAGGTACAATATCTACCTAAAGGTATAAGTGGAACTGATTATAACAAACACAAATTACCTATCTATCTATACTTATAATAAAACTGTAACAGGTCCAATTCTGTACATTGAAGATATTTTGAAAATTTTTTTTGGAGGGCACTCTATTATCGATACTGAAGCCAAAACTGCATTTTTTTTCATTCATGTCTGTCTGTCTGTCTGTCTGTCTGTCTGTCTGTCTGTTTGTTAAACGCGCATCACGCCGAAACTACTGAAGGTATTGAAATGAAACTCTGCACGATTTTAGGTCGTACTACGAAGAAGGACATAGGATACTTTTTATCCCGGAATTCAGTCAGGTTTCCCTGGGAGAGGGGATGAAAGTAAAATTCTTTAACTGCGTATCACGCCGAAACTACTGAAGGTATTGAACTGAAACTCGGCACGATTTTAGGTCATACTACGAGAAAGGAAATAGGATACTTTTTATCCCGGAATTCTGTCAGGTTCCCCTGGGAGAGGGGATGAAAGTAAAATTTCTTCACCGCGTATGACGCCGAAAGTGCTGAATGAGTTGGAATGAAACCTAGCACGATTTGATTTCATACTACAAGGAAGGACATGGGATATTTATCATCCCGGAATTCAGTAAGGTTCCCCTGGGAGAGAGGATGAAAGTAAAATTCTTTAACCGCGCATCACGACGGCACAATTGAATGAATTCGAATGGTACTCGGCATAATTTGAGTTCATACTACGAGGAAAGATACAGTTTATCCCAGAATTTAGTAAGGTTCCCCTGGGAGAAGGGATGATAGTAAAATTCCTTCACCGCGCATCACGCCGAAACTACTGAATGAGTTGGACTGAATTGGTACGATTTGTCTTCAAGGAAGTACATGGGATACATTTTATCCTGGAATTCAGAAAGGTTCCCCTGGGAGAGAGGATGAAAGTAAAATTCTTTAACCGCGCATCACGACGGAACTACTTAATGAATTCGAATGCAACTCGGTATGATTTTAGTTCGTACTATGAGGAAAGATACATTTTGTCCCGGAATTCAGTAAGGTTCCCCTGGCAGAGGGGATGAAAGTCAAATTCCTTCACCGCGCATAACGCCGAAACTACATTACATTACAGTAATGAGTTGAAATGAAACTTGGCACGTTTTGAGTTCATACTACAAGGAAGGATAAGGGATGGTCTACGCGTCGTCCGATTTCATGTATTATTTTTGTTAGAAACAGTGTTGCAAGATCGAATTTGACTAAATCAGTAGAAAGTCGAGTAGAAAATCAGTAGATTGATGAAATAATCTGTAGATTGAAGAAAAAAAATTAGTAGATAAAGGGTAGGTAAGTTCCTATCTATTTATTTTTCCAAGACGCACCCATTAGTTAATAGGTACCTTTAAGGTCTTGGAAAAATAAGTAAGGTTCCTACCTTACATGATATTATGGTGGTTTAGCTGGTCCGGTTATCTGTACTACCGATGTTTGGTTGGAGTAAGTGGTCCAATCAAACTAACTGGACCACAGAAAAATATTTTTTACTGTGTTACACAGCCAACTGTACCTACCTACTTACTAAAAAAAAAATACGGAGGTCCAGTCAAATGGATCAGGAGCCCAATTCTGCAATACATTGGGAGCCCAATTCTGCAATACAATTGCTTCAGTATGACAATGGAATCTTCGCAGAATTATCGGCATCACGTAGAATCCTTAGATTAATAAAACTCCAGATAGTGCGTTTGAGATAAATTAATAGTTTCAAAGTTGACGCGCGTCTCTCCATCTGCATTCATCATAATTTATTTCATCTGAGGTGGAATACCAATATGTGTCATTCTGTGTCGATACCCCTGTCATAGTGAAGCGATTAGTATAACAGAATAGGGCCCCAGCTGAACGGAACCATGAGTAAGAATTGAAACGAGTATGAAACTTCTTAACACTGACGCTGCCCGAGTCGTAACTAAAAGTCGTGTGGATAAAGAATGACAACATGCTATCCCCCGTAGACCATACACGATTTTTTGCACGGCGGCGTTTAATAATATGAGTGACTATGGTTAAATGTGAACTTAATTAGTCGGCAGGTAAGGCAATCGCGAACGAAGTCGCGGGTACAGCTAGTACTTATAATAAAACTGTAACAGGTCCAATTCTGTACATTGATGATATTTTGAAAAAAAATTTTGGAGGGCACTCTGTTATCGATACTGAAGCCAAAACTGTAATTTTTTTCATTCATGTCTGTCTGTCTGTCTGTTTCTTAAACGCGCATCACGTCGAAACTACTGAAGGTACTGAAATGAAACTCGGCACGATTTTAGGTCATACTACGAGAAAGGACATAGGATACTTTTTATCCCGGAATTCAGTCAGGTTCCCCTGGGAGAGGGGATGAAAGTAAAATTTCTTCACCGCGCATGACGCCGAAAGTGCTGAATGAGTTGGAATGAAACCTAGCACGATTTGATTTCATACTACTAGGAAGGGCATGGGATACATTTCATCCCGGAATTCAGTAATGTTCCCCTGGGAGAGAGGATGAAAGTAAATTTCTTTAACCGCGCATCACGACGGAACAACTGAATGAATTCGAATGGAAATCGGCATAATTTGAGTTCATACTACGAGAAAAGATACATATTATCCCAGAATTTAGTAAGGTTCCCCTGGGAGAAGAGATGCAAGTAAAATTCCTTCACCGCGCATCACGCCGAAACTACTGAATAAGTTGGACTGAATTGGTAAGATTTGAGTTCAAAGAAGGACATGGGATACATTTCATCCTGGAATTCAGTAATGTTCCCCTGGGAGAGAGGATGAAAGTAAAATTCTTTAACCGCGCATCACTACGACGGAACTACTTAATGAATTCGAATGCAACTCGGCATGATTTTAGTTCGTACTATGAGGAAAGATACATTTTGTCCCGGAATTCAGTAAGGTTCCCCTGGCAGAGGGGATGAAAGTCAAATTCCTTCACCGCGCATAACGCCGAAACTACATTACATTACAGTAATGAGTTGAAATGAAACTTGGCACGTTTTGAGTTCATACTACAAGGAAGGATAAGGGATGGTCTACGCGTCGTCCGATTTCATGTATTCTTTTTGTTAGAAACAGTGTTGCAAGATCGAATTTGACTAAATCAGTAGAAAGTCGAGTACAAAATCAGTACCTAGATTGATGAAATAATCTGTAGATTGAAGAAAAAAATTAGTAGATAAAGGGTAGGTAAGTTCCTATCAATTTATTTTTCCAAGACGCACCCATTAGTTAGGTTCCTACCTACTAAGGTGGTGCGTCTTGCAAAAATAAGTTAGGTTCCTACCTTACATGATATATGGTGGTTTAGCTGGTCTGGTTATCTGTACTACCGATGTTTGGTTGGAGTAAGTGGTCCAATTAAACTAACCGGACCACAGAATAATATTTTTTACTGTGGTACACAGCCAACGTACCTACCTACTAGCGAAAAAAAAATTACGGTTGTCCAGTCAAATGAATCAGGACCCTAATTCTGCAATACAATTGCTTCAGTATGACAGTGGAATCGTCGCAGAATCATCACGTAGAATCCTTAGATTAATAAAACTCCAGATAGTGCGTGCGAGATAAATTAATAGTTTCAAACTTGACGCGCGTCTCTCCATCTGCATTCATCATAATTTCTTTCATCTGAGGTGGAATACCAAAACGTGTCATTCTGTGTCGATACCCCTGTCATAGTCAAGCGATTAGTAGGCATAGCAGAGTAGGGCCCCAGCTGAACGGAACCATGAGTAAGAAGTAAAACGAGTATGACACTTCTTAACACTGACGCTGGCCGAGTCGTAGCTAAAAGTCGTGTGAATAAAGAATGGGATTGAAGATGACAACATGCTATCAACCGTAGACCCTACACGATTTTTTTTGCACGGCTGCGTTTCATTATATGAGAGACTATGGATAATGTGAACTTAATTAGTCGGCAGGTAAGGCAATCGCGAACGAAGTCGTGGGTACAGCTAGTACTTATAATAAAACTGTAACAGATCCAATTCTGTACATTGAAGATATTTTGAAAATTTTTTTTGGAGGGCACTCTATTATCGATACTGAAGCCAAAACTGCAATTTTTTTCATTCATGTCTGTCTGTCTGTCTGTCTGTCTGTCTGTCTGTCTGTCTGTCTGTCTGTCTGTCTGTCTGTCTGTCTGTCTGTTTGTTAAACGCGCATCATGCCGAAACTACTGAAGGTATTGAAATGAAACTCCGCACGATTTTAGGTCATACTACGAGGAAGGACATAGGATACTTTTTATCCCGGAATTCAGTCAGGTTTCCCTGGGAGAGGGGATGAAAGTAAAATTCTTTAACTGCACATCACGACGGAACTACTAAAGGTATTGAAATAAAACTCGGTACGATTTTAGGTCATACCACGAGAAAGGACATAGGATACTTTTTATCCCGGAATTCAGTCAGGTTCCCCTGGGAGAGGGGATAAAAGTAAAATTTCTTCACCGCGCATGACGCCGAAAGTGCTAAATGAGTTGGAATTAAACCTAGCACGATTTGATTTCATACTACAAGGAAGGACATGGGATACATTTCATCCCGGAATTCAGTAATTTTTCCCTGGGAGAGAGGATGGAAGTAAAATTCTTTAACCGCCCGTCACGACGGAACAACTTAATGAATTCGAATGGAACTCGGCATAATTTGAGTTCATACTACGAGGAAAGATACATTTTATCCCAGAATTTAGTAAGGTTCCCCTGGGAGAAGGGATGAAAGTAAAATTCCTTCACTGCGCATCACGCCGAAACTACTGAATGAGTTGGACTGAATTGGTACGAATTGAGTTCAAGGAAGGACATGGGATACATTTTATCCTGGAATTCAGTAAGGTTCCCCTGGGAGAGAGGATGAAAGTGAAATTCTTTAACCGCGCATCACGACGGAACGACTTAATGAATTCGAATGCAACTCGGCGTGATTTTAGTTCGTACTATGAGGAAAGATACATTTTATCCCGGAATTCAGTAAGGTTGCCCTGGCAGAGGGGATGAAAGTTAAATTCCTTCACCGCTCATCACGCCTCAACTCATAGGTAATGAGTTGGAATGTAACTTGGCACGTTTTGAGTTCATACTACAAGAAAGGACATGGAATACATTTTATCCTGGAATTCAGTAAGGTTCCCCTGGGAGAGAGGAAAAAGTAGAATTCTTTAACCACGCATCACGACGGGTCTACGCGTCGTCCGATTTCATGCATTCTTTTTGTTAGAAACAGTGTTGCAAGATCGAATATGACTAAATCAGTAGAAAGTCGAGTAGAAGATCAGTAGATTGATAAAATAATCTGTAGATTGAAGAAAAAAAATTGTAGATAAAGAGTAGGTAAGTTCCTATCTATTTATTTTTCCAAGACGCACCCATTAGTTAGGTTCCTACCTACTAAGGTGGTGGGTCTTGGAAAAATAAGTTAGGTTCCTGCCTTACATGATATATGGTGGTTTAGCTGGTCCAGTTAACAGTACAATTAAATTAATTAATTATTGTGGTCCATTTAAACTAACTGGACCGCAGAAAAATATTTTTTATTGTGGTACACAGCCAACTGTACCTACCTACTAACGAAAAACAATTACGGTGGTCCAGTCAAATGGATCAGGAGCCCAATTCTGCAAAACAATTGCTTCAGTATGACAATGGAATCGTCGCAGAATCATCACGTAGAATCCTTAGATTAATAAAACTCCAGATAGTGCGCGCGAGATAAATTAATATGTAGTTTCAAACTTGACGCGCGTCTCTCCATCTGCATTCATCATAATTTCTTTCATCCAAGGTGGAATACCAAAACGTGTCATTCTGTGACGATAGCCCTGTCATAGTGAAGCGATTAGTATAGCAGAATAGGGCCCCAGCTGTGAGTAAGTCAAACGAGTAGGACACTTCTTAACGCTGGCCGAGTCGTAGCTAAAAGTCGTGTGGATAAAGAATGGGATTGAAGATGACAATATGCTATCCCCCGTAGACCCTACACGATTTGTTGCACGGTGGCGTTTCATAATATGAGAGACTATGGTTAAATGTGAACTTAATTAGTCGGCAGGTAAGGCAATCGCGAACGAAGTCGCGGGTACAGCTAGTTATTAAATAATGCTGTTCATATTAGTCTGTGACATCTCAGCGTGAGAAGAAAACTGGCCAAAGAACAAGGAACCATAAGACAAATGAACATCCAGCATTGTTGTTAATGTAGATACATTTATTTTTAAGTCAACGGATTCCTGAAACTATGGTCGCAAGAAACAAGTAATTTCAAGTTACACGTGGCCTCACGTGGGTTATTTAAGATTTCATATTCTCTTATTAAAAAAACTACGATCGATAATCGTAACTTTTAATAAGCTAAAATTAACTGCAGTTGAAGTATGATTAAGAATAACGGGTCAGGCAATGATACCTAATGTTGAAAGATTCGTAATATAGGTACAGTTATAGAAAGTGATAATTTGATAGTTATCTATTGAAATTGTTGCTCATAAAGGCACTTTGCACCTCGGTGCTCCTATTATGTGATACGCTCATTGACCCTGATAACGGGTCTCAAAACCTTGAATTTTAATTGCCTCTAACAGGAAATGTATACATTTGGCAGTTGTTATCAGCAGAATTTGAGGTTAATTTTGTAGCGTTAATAGTCGACGAACGCATAGAAAATGAAAAACTATCGTATATTGTGAGAACTATATTTATCTACTTACGGATTTTTTTTAAATGATGTCGAATGTCATACTATTTTTCAGTTATCTTTGTTTTGTATGTGACGAGCCATTGTGGAGGGAGAATTTCATTTAATAGATAATTAGGTAGGTACCTAAGCGATTAAAATTCAATTCGAAATATCGACTTCATTTAGCGAATGTCTAAAACGTTAAAGCTATCTCTTCTACTTTAATTGGCCTAAAGTTCATGAGAAAATCTAGGATTGCTTGAAAACATGAGATCGAAGATAGCTTAGAAATCTCTGGACAAGTTGATCTTATCTAGCCGAAGGCTGTCCGTTTATGGTGAACGTGCATTGAACATTACCCTATATGTAAGCCGTTTTATCCACATGAGTCATTACAATATAGCACCGATTTCAAAAAATTGGGAACATACCTTGAGAAATAAGTTTGTTTTTGGGTTTTCTGCGATCTTAAGGTAGAACTAACAAAATACTCCATGTTGGTAATGGGAAAATATATAATTAAATTTTTTCTCTAGAACTGTAGGTGAGCTATGATATATAGCTATGTTTCTTCATTGGCCAACACGATGCAATACCGACACCGGCAACGATATACACTACGCATAGTTCTTTGAAACACATACAATATGGTACAATAGAATTCAGCGCCCACTGATGTCGTTATCGAGTCGGGTCGGCTGTGAAGAAACGTACCTACATACTTTGCAGAAATTGCATGGTAGGAAACTTATCAAAAAAACTTCGTGTAGGTAAACCTTGCCATTTGAATGGCCCCACTCCAATTGACAGGTTGTTAAAATGAGAATAAATCTAGGTGTGCAAACGCTTAACATGGACAGGTAATGGCTTTAGCTAGTTATAGCCACATGTGACCTAGATCAGAAAAGCTATTTCATATACACAGTCAACCAGGCACTTTATCTTAAGTTGTTTCTTTTCAAGTGTGTCATGGTAAGCAAACTCATTTAAAATGTTTATTAATCGTAAACATTTACAAAATACCTATTTCACTGAGTATATTTTGTAAACAGAGGATGAAAGCGACTTCAGTAGGTAGGTAAAAGTAGCCAGTCTTCAGTAGATAGGTCACACGAGCCGCCTTTCATCAGAACTCCATCGTGACCACGATTACTCAAGAGTGTCTAGTTACAAAACAGAACAACGTGCGTATTTTCGAGAGGGTACCGAAAATTAGCACGTCTTTTTGTTTTCTTTCTTTCCATTCCTCTATAGAGATGTATGCAAAAAACATCTTATAGCGGCTATAGTATGTTCCCGTAGTATTTTCTTTGTTTCGTAGGTAGCTGGTATTGTCTAAGATCTATGGATAATGAATTCGACGTGATTGGCGCCACGAAACCCTATCTTACTTATTTACCTTGGATTTCTCTTATCAACACGAACTGCAAAACAATCTGAAAAATTGATAAAAAATCGACTTTGAAATGGCGAACTTCTACATTCACCTAGTTTCCCGATATTTCAACAGGATTACATTACACACCCTGCGACTGGTGGTAGGTAATCCAGTGACCGCGACAGCGTGTTAAACCTATTGAAACTTCGGGGAAAAAATTGGTAAATAAACGCAATAATAATTACCATGAATAGTCATAATAACTTCGTAAAGTCTTCATGTACGCCCACCTGAGAAATAGGATAGGCGCCGCAAGATGTCCTTGTCGAACGCTGTGCCAACCGGACCTTGCCAAGTCCTAAAACGCCTGTACATTATTCTGTGGCCTAGTATTTACACCTGACTAATCACTGACTTCACAACTGTTTTTAGTCCAGTCTAAGTAATTGCAGAGATCTTTAAAGGTCGAAATTTGATGTAGGTGTGTAATTTTATTTCAAAGGTACCTTACCTTCCAAGGTTGTATTGTGAGTTTAATTTATTTCATAAATATAATTTTTAGTTTTGAGCCTATTTCGCCCCTCTGCTTGGCAAAGCTCTCTCCAAAAGATATCCGTCATCGCGATCTTGTGCGGGATCTTGTTCTCTTTAACGTTTCAGGATATAACAATAAATGTCAAGTTAGGCAATATCTGCACAAATTTATGTTTACTGTATAAACGACTTGTGGTTTTATCTTCTGCTACTTTTAAAACTCTTATTGTAGGTACTCTTATAAATACTTACATATCAAATGTTATGATAGGTAAGTTCTTACCAAATCTCTTAAAATATCCACTAACAACGTAACATAAGCAACCACCTGCTTATCAAGAGTGCCCAAAAGCAAAGCACATGGCGCCCTAAATTTAGTTAATCGCTTCCTGTTTAATCCCAGCAGTAAACTCGGAACTTTGTAGAGCTAAATGATTAGCGAGATGTTTACATCTAAAAATATCTAAACATAAAAGCGGCGTCGTCGTCTCACCAGGTTGTAACAGAGAGTAGATGAAGACAAGAATTCAAATAGTGCACTTGACAGTTGTTATTTGCTTAGTAAGACTCATACTTACTGGGAAACGGCCCACCCAGACGCACCCAATATTTGTGTTTGTGTCATCTTTCTAACACAACCTTAGAACATAAAGGGAAGAAAGCGATTTACAAACTCGCTTCCCCTCATCACGTTCTGCACAGTGACGTGTTCGTTCGGGGCAATTTTTATATACCTAGCTTTTCCCTCCAACCTTGTTTTAGTTTATAATTGTATTCAGTACTGCGCCCACTTAATTCATATCTAATCAGCTCCTTGTTGTTATGTAAAAAATGAAAAATATTTCAGAGAAACTGCGTCAATTAGTAGGAAGTATAGACAGTTGATTGACACAGTTTCCTGAAAATTGCTGATATGGTAGGCCTTATTTAGTAGGCTAGTTGTGTACTACTTTGTTATTTTCCATGTTATTGAGACTGACTGTACGTTATCGACGTTTTTAACGCCACTATATCTTATCATTAGATTAACAGTCGTATCAATAAACACGTCAGCCACTCGCGATACGTCGATACTTTTATGATATTTTGAAGTGCACTCGTGCTACATTATGTTTTACTTTAACATCTTATACAGCCTTTTTATTTTATACTATTTAATATTGCAACTGAACAATTCAAAATAACAACAAGTTCTTTCCTACATGATTTAATTGTAATAAGTTCATTCACTGCACAGTAATTTGATGGCACAAAATTTATATTTATTGGCGTCCAACGTGGTACAAAACATGGTTCATAAATTTATTCGCTGTTTATTGTTCACATTAGAGCGATAGTAAATTAATATAATTTAAAACTTTTAGCTAGTAATTTATTATCTTATCTAGAAATACGTAGGTTAAGTACCTACCTACTATGTACCTAATTTGCATCATCTTGAAACACCTTTTCTTATTGACGTCAGACTCCAGATAAACAATTTCAGTAAGTACTTTCTTGAAATAGGTACGAAATGTTATGAAAAAGTTTTTAATATTTCTAGATTCGAAGTAGGTAGACCGAATAATAATATCGGATTAGTTGCTTCGCTGTCGTGTTCGTAGAAACTCGTAAAAATTACCAGTCGCGCAATTAAGGCTTTTAGCAGGTATGTTAATAACTCGATAACCTAAGGATACTGTCATCTCAATGTTCATGGTTAGAAAACGAGCTCGTCTATAAATAGTCGATGACTGTGCTCGGCAAACAGGACAATCTTATTGGCCGTACAAACAAGCGACTTAACACAGTTACCACTGACCACCACCATCCAAAGAATCATCGAAGTCATTATAACGGTCTGACTAGCTATCGCTTTTTGAACCACTTCTTTCATAAAGGGACAGGGTCGATGTTAAGTTGCTCGTTTGTACCGTCAACGTTTTAAGGTGTGGCAGTCACAGACAGATCGATTCTGCATTTATCATCTGTCATCTTGTCAGCTTATCTGGACATCGGAGTACTCACTGCCACTATCATGGATCTCCATGGAGATTCTGAATTCTCAGAATCGTATTGAATAATATATGCGTACGTAAGATAGGAATGAGACTTATGTTGGTCTAATTTTTGTTGTTGAAAAAGGTTACTGAGTTACACCAGTAGTTACCTATTTAATTACCTCTTAACTTAGAATATAATACCGGACACAGGACTGTCGTTTGGGTTGAATATATTCTGTCTTAAAGAGTCCTCTTTCGTCACAACGCCACCGCGCCGCCCTTAAATCGGCCATTTCATTCTGATCTTTTTCTTGGATCTAATCTCTTATAGAGATTAGATTCAGAATTCTTAGTGATTTTTCAGCACTTGGAACACAAACTCTCAGCTTCTGAGATCATGCATTTCAAATCGATTCTGCAAAATATTTACATCGATCTTTTCATCACCACGCAGACGCCAGAACACTGTATGTAAATAATTCAGACATTATAATTGTCGGGAATTCGCTCGTGAGCTATGCGGCTTCAATTAAGATTCATGTTCATTGAGCAGGCTCTGAGTCAGTCATTGAGAGAAGTAGAAGGGCTATGTGGCATTCACAGCCGAACCCATGCCATGGCAACTGGCAGCCGTTTTCTTAATTAAAGGCGAGGCCATAGCGCACATTCTAGGGAACTTTAACGCTATTTAATGTAGTTTCTCACAAAATAAAAGTTGTCTGACTTGCAGACTCTTCTGAAACAGATTAAGCCTTTTGTTTAGCTTTGGGCTTTTTGCGTTAGGTATAAGTGTGTGTCTGATTTTAAAAGCTCCTTACTGAATAAATCATAATACCTGACAGAAAATATTTCATACCTGCTTTGTTTCTTCAACATTATCTTCTTTTGGATACAACCATCCTTTTTCTCAGCTTAATCATCCTTTAGTAATACTTTCATCCGAACAAAGCTCTTGTTGAGTCAGTCGGCAGGCTCATTCAACACACATTGTCGTTATTTCATTAGACTAATGCATCACGTCCGGCGGGGATGTGTCGCCTTCACGTGCTTGTTGTTTATAGCAAACAGGCGACGCTTGCGCATGATCTGTTGTTAATGTCTTAATCAACTGAAGTGGACGACTCTAGGTACTACATCTGATCTTGTGATGATCTGCTAAAAATTACTGGCCACACCGCCAACTAATAGCTGAAATTTTGGACGCCAGTCATTCTGAACTCTGGTAATTGAACCTGGCGGAAGAGTGGGTAGCTAATTTGTATAGAGCCAAGGTTCCAATTTTCTTGCAGGCAAATCAATGTCAGTATTAGTGACGGACGGCAGCCATAGGTACATGTATTGGTACTGCGTGGGCAGTACTTTGCATATAATCAATGCTTGGGTGGACAGTGGACCTTGTACTTTATTGCACCAATTATGCACCGGGAAATGATGCTCGCGTAATCGACTGCGGTTTTACACCCAATTACGTATTTAACGTTTATTGATGGCTTTCGACATCTTCATGTCTTCTTTGTTGGTTATCTATGGCTTAACAGTACCTATAATAACAGTTATTTATATGTTAACCGTAGTGTGAATTTTGAAATTCAACATCATCATCAGTATTATATCGTCTCGGCTCAGCACCAACTGCTGGATATAGACCACTTCTTTTACACTTCAGCGCAATCAATCCTGCCTGACTTATTCCCATTCTACCGGCCACTAATTAAGAACTTAGGTACCTAATACTGGTACTAAGAAAATTGAAAATTGTTATACGATTTGTTATAATAATCGTACTTATGTACCTAATTACTTTTTTTTTACAATGGCAGAAGCCTTTATTCACAAAGAAAATTATAATATAATTATTATTTACAATTGAAACAATTGAGCTAACTGCAGACTGTTTTAAA
Organism: Eupithecia subumbrata; assembly: GCA_949316285.1. NCBI lineage: Eukaryota > Metazoa > Arthropoda > Insecta > Lepidoptera > Geometridae > Eupithecia > Eupithecia subumbrata. The sequence goes on along the minus strand of OX438640.1, from coordinate 16,081,250 downwards.
CAGGTAACTCAACTGATCCATATCAATACCAGTCGGAAGCGTCCTAATTACTTACTCAGCTCAGAGAATATTTTTGAACGTTCTTCAAGTATAAGCAAGTAGGTTCGGTTTCCTGTTAAGTATTTGACATCAATTTATGTTCCTGCAAAAGGGTTTATTCCTCCGTCCAATCCAAACAAAGCCGTGAGTCAGTGGCTGCGTAAATATTTTTATTTCGACTGCACTCAGCATTGTTTTGCAAATGACTTGCCATACTTCCAGTGTTTACAAGGTTCTGACTTGAGTTGGTCCATATGCTTCTTCTTACAAGTGTCACGACCAAGAATCCCACGCCTCACAAAGACTGATTGATAACTGAAAAATGAATGTAAAACCAAAATACAACCGTATAAAATAGAAATGAAAACTTTAATATAGTATAAATACAAAAATGGTGAATAAAGTGGCTTGGAGGCAGCTAGTCAACTTTTGACATCTCCAAGAAGAAGACTTTATAGGTACACGAAAATTTAGATAGATGTAAATACATATTTAAAAAATTATTGTGAATAGGTAGTAATACTACCTTATTTATTACAATTGATAGAATCATAAAACATCTACTATAATCTTGCAAGTTGTAAGTGACGTCTAGTCTAATTATACCAAAACTTTAAACGTAATATCCTTCGAATCATGTTTTTAGAGTTAACTCACATTATTTTTAAGCATGCGGTATGTCTTCTTCATTGTAAGTATTAAATATTTAATCACGTTACGGAAATAACATCAGCAGAAAAGAGAATCGTCATTATTATACCTACAGCGCGGGAGCCCTTAAAATATATGCCTTCACATATTGTGATATGGATCGGCGGGATGTAAGGAAGGACCATATGTTAATATTATTTATTTGTAGATGTGAGACCACTGGGGATGAATCACGGGTGTTTACCACCGGGGAGATCAGAAATAAAGTATCGCAGGCCAAGCCGGGTTATCGAGAAAAGTGCGTGTGTGATTGTGTTGTGACACGAAGCTTTGCGCATAACAAAGGACTAATGAATCAAAAGTATATATTTTTTAATGATACTAGATTCGTTTTATCAATTTGGAAAAAATAGACAGCAACAGTGACAAGCAGTCCAATCTTATAGGTACAGCTTTTTGACAAAAGACTATCTATATGGCAACTATTTAACTGGACACAAAATAAAATAGCGCATTGCTTTTTGGGAATAAGTATATTTTTTAGGGGACACTAACAAATCAAAAGTATGCATTTTTGAATGATACTAGATTCGTTTATCAATTTGGAAATAAGAGACAGCAACAGTGACAAGTAGTCCAACTCCGAAATAGCTATTTTGACAAAAGACTGACAAATAACTAACTGGACACAAAATAAAATTGCGCATTGCTTTTTAGGAACATGTATCTTTTTATTTATTTTCATGATTTTATACTATTCCAGTCTTCAGTTAAGTTATGTTCCGTTCGTTGGAACAGCTGAGTGTTGCGAGTGATTCACAACTTGTACCTTGTACTTGTACAGTGGCGGTCAGAAGTGGTGACCTAGACTCTAAAGACATTGTCTTGCAGGCATTCGTGGTGATTACGACCTTTTTAAAATTTATTAATATTTGGTATTTCGCTTATGCATACTTTGTAGTTTATAGTAATAATGTTGAGCCCAAATTTGGAATGATTAAATTTACTATTTTAAATCGTAGTAACCTTCAAGCGAGTATGATCTTTAAGTCAGTCTCCAATTATGACCGCAACTGTACCTACACATCCAATGACCACCAAATATAAAGTTTTTGTTTTATACACATTATACGCCGCACCAACGTATTAAAATGTTACCCGGGCGTCTTAATACTTTTAGGGCTTCATTATTTTTTGCAAGCAAAGGTGTCATTTTGCCATTGGTGTCATTTTCGGTTATCGACTCGAGTAATCGTCGTTTTTTTCATTTCTGATGGTTGCTCAAGCCGCAAGTTCCTTTTGTGGGTATTTTCTGATAACATTTTAATTGTTTGTGGCGACTGTTAAAGTGAATTGTTTGGAATATCGTCAGATATTCGTAATAACATTCGATACTGTCGGTTTGAGTATACTTTGCAGACGTAGGTGAAGATGCGCCACAGTCATAAAAATCCCGTAAGCGTAATGATTGCAACCGATGTTAGATATTTTTTGAAGCAGTCATCTTCAGAAAAAAGAAATCGCAGACGAAGCTTGTCTGTGACTTCATTTTTCTGATTTTCTGATGAGCTTGAAGTCCTAGCTTGTTAGAGTATGGTTACACCTTTACTTTCTAAGTCGGTTCGACCTACTCCTTCAAGCCTGCATCTGAAAAAGATAGTCAATAATCAAAATATCATCATGTTACTAATTATTTTTAAAATTTGCATAAAAATCAGTTTTTTTATTATAATTTTAGGACCTACCTACTTTTAGACCTTGAACTTCATAACGGCCTCGACATTTAGCTACCTACCTCAACACGTCTTAACTCATATTAATTTCAATTGCATAAATAGTTAGGCATAAAGTCCATGATGCCTACCTAAGTTTGCGCTTAGGTACCTTAGCTCATCGGAAAATAAACGAAAAAATCTCCTTCTCTTATTTCCTTTAGTATTTTCTAACCAGCCATTTGCAGCACAGTAACGGACTATCTTGTATTATCATCATATCACTGTTCCTGATAAATTTTACTTAACTTAAAGGTATCGCATGCAAAATGACCACGTGGATCAAATAGAACGCACGTTTTGCCAAAAGGGGAAGGGGTTAAGGATATCGCTCACAACCGAGTGGTACCCTGTTTTGGCAGTAAGTTCTTGGCAACTGCTACATTTCCGGCGTTACGCGGTCGGTCGATAAATAGGCGGGGTGGAATGAATGCCTCTTCTTTACGCTACCAGTAGTTGTATTCTTTGAGTGAGCGGTCAACGCACGCCCCGACATTTCACTCAGCAATACTTGATAACGTTCCTATTGTTCATGCATTTGTTATCGTGCGGAAACATGTATTGTTTGATTGGCAATGTTTAAACAATAAGCAATTCTCATAACTGTAACGCGATAAGATTTTCAGCGATTATGACATAGGGCTATAAGGAAACAATAGTTTTTTAATAGCCAGTGACTATGTCCGTGTGAATTATGATTGTTATCGCCTCGGGCGTTCTAGTTATTTCTAAGGAAGACCAATAGAATTCCATACTGGATGCTTTCTCAACAACAACAATTATGTAGAGATTAGCAATAATCTTCTTACAATGTTTACGAAAACATTCGTCAAGACTTTCAAACAAAAATCAAACTTATCATTAAACGCATAAAGTTTATTTTAAACGTGACCGTGCCAAGCCCAATCTGAAGTGGAAAGTCTAACCAGAAGGCTAACCAAAACAAAGATGATGTCAAAGTGACGTCATCAAAATTTACAACAGCGTTAGAAGCATCAACCAATAGTTACAGATTTAGGTTAGTAGAGTTCGTTAACATCGTTTTCAGATTCAGGGCTGTAGCAATTAAAACTCTACCTACAGTCACGAAACGCTGAAACTAGCAAAACAAATGTGACCTCCACAGTTTGCTGGCATCTGTTACGACAGGAATTAACAATGAGATTAGTATTGATATATCAAAACGACTGAGTACAAAATTAAAAAAATATATATACTGCTTTGTGACTGCATTAGTAATAGGTACTCTTAAAATAATGTCTAAGAATAGACGTTGGTCATGGCTACACAGAAATAACCACTTTGCACTTTGATTGCAATGACGTCATCATTCCACTTTGTTATTATCTCAGACAACGCGAGTGGTCCGTGATGGGTTGATGAAAGCTTCTTGAAAATTACTCCAGTCTATCATCTCAATTGCGAACTAAGGAACTTACTGCCTATAGGTAAGACAACGGCTAGAGTGTACCACCAGCATAACATTTTATCGGAAAGACCTATGATATGACCACTATGTGTATTAAAAAAATGTTGTGATGTGATTTTTCTGTAGGGCGTCCTTAAATAAATAGACGGCATCGTCTAGCCCTGCATTTAAGACAGAGTTTTCTATCTGAATCATCAAATGCCATTGTGCCTACTTACTTACTATACTAAGATAGGTACCGTTTTGTTCTTTAGCCAAATTTGGTATCTCACCTCTAGAGATTTCTATATATTTTTGAACTAGATGAAACTAAAGAAGGACCGAAGAAATGGGTTTCCACCGCGAGTGGAGCGGACCCATTCAGGACTCTGTTTAGCTACGAAAAAGTAAACTGTATAGTTACTTGTATTTCCATCAACAAAATATAGAGCGGAAAAGACTGAGCGAGCAGAAAGCTGGTCGAGCGCAAAAGACTAAGCTTAGAAATGAACTTCGCTCACTCATCTCTCATTTCCCGCTCATTACCCTTTCGCGGTGGAAACCTGGCTTAACTTCGACACCTGAGAATAAATAGACGAAACTTCTCCCACTCGCAGGCACATGCGCGGAAAATAGCCACGGAAAATAGCCTGACCAAGAAGAGTGGAGTGGCAAAAGAGTTTTAAGACCAACAGCCGAATAGTGAAGTCGAGTTGTGGATGATGATGATGATGTAGAAACAAACGGGCGTACCTTGGCAACAAAACAATCTAATTTGAATACCCACAGCAATGATTTCTATTCGAGATTGCCAGAGTTTGTTTACTCAATCTAAATTCGCCCTGAATCGACTGGCCGCATTTTCGCACGCACCGCTCAATCTAAAACCGTTACTATTTAACACAATGAGTAAACATCAGCATAACCCTGTTTATGGTTAGAAACGCTAGTTCTTGTTAGGTACTGCTAAAATTGAAATTTGCTGTCAGTTTTTTCGTTTTTTTTTTAACGTACTAGCTTTAATTTAATTAAAAACTAGCCTATATGTTATTCTAGGTCCAAATTTTTTTGTATGCAAAATTTCAGCCCGGTCCATATAAGTAGTTTTAGCGTTGTCTTCTGCCAAACATCTTCACAACGGCATAAACTTTCGCGTTTATTATATTAGTAGGATAGTAGGATAACCGTTTTACCCTAAAAAAGACTGTTATCGTAGAGTAAAAGTGTGTCTCTATAATAAGCTCTGATTTGTATGTTCAAAAACATTTGGTGAGTTCAAGACTTTTGTTTACTTGCAGTAACTTGAGTGGATTCAGCTTTTTATAGCTTGTTCAACTTTTTTACAGCATAGGTAATTTATTAAAGGTTTAAATAAACTAGGTAAGTACCAAAACAAATCCAAACGGAATCCCCATCTCACAGAAACCGCAAACTTTGATGAGTGGTTTACAGAGGCGGGTCTTCAACTCTTCAAGTCGTATCTACATGTCAATCTTCAGGATCCTGTTCGCATCTGTCCTCGGCATCTTTGAATGACCCTAAATGAACAACATGGATGCAATCGGGCGTACCAACACACATCACGACACATGTGTGTACATTTACCAAGAAAACCTTCGTATCACCATTCTGGTTTCGTACTTCGGCATATAATCACGTGTGGGCCGCTTGTCACGTGTTGTTTTGTGCATTCAAATTCATTGGAGGATCTGCTGAATGTGCCATCTTTACATTAATTTTTTTTTGTCCAAGGAAGCATTTGTAACATCTGCTAATTCAAAGCCATCTGTTGAATGAATAGACTCTTCGTACTGACTAGGCTGATTTGGGGTGTCATAATCCTATAAAGCGTATTTAAATGTTTAGATTGTATGTTATATTGATTTAATAATCATCAACAAAACAAACATCCACTAGGTAGACTACATTATAGTATCCAAAGTACCTAATAAAATGATGACACTTACGACTCTTAAGTTGTGTGTGGTCGATCTTTAAAGGCTAAAGACGAGCCCGTACGCACGTGGGCCCTAACTATATACAAGAAAAAACGGAGCATCATCTTGATCGATTTTCCTAAGCCGTTAAATAACTCTGCCACCCTAGACGCTCACCGAGTATCAAGTATCACAGTTATCACGGGATCGTGCTAAAATATTTGAACGTGAGACCGTTAGGCCGCGTGGCTTAGTTAGAGACTGCAATCTCTAGACTCGATAGTGTTTTCAATTGTCTCGAACAAACACTTCCTACGCAATTATTATTTCGTATTTTGTAATTTTTTAGTTAATTTCAGGAGCTCGTTAGTAGGTATTTCGGTTCAAAAATTTTGTGGCCAATGGCGATGATGGATTTTTATCATACAAACTCCACCTAATAATTAGTTTTCTTTCGTTTTCTCGTAGACTTCATGACGCGTATGGCTAGATTTCTGTAGGTACCTTATGTCTTCGGGTCGCACCGCCGAGGCTAGGCAGTGCATGCATTGAAAGAAAAAAAAATCTAACTGGCCTTACAAACAACCTATCCGTGGAATTGCGCTATTTGATTATTTGGGATAAAGATTTTCTTCGAAGTTTCTTATTCGTTCATATCTTATTCAAGGGACATAAGAATTGTTTGTGCACGAAAACGAATCAGAAACTCAGAGTTTCCTTTTCCGGATTGGCACATGCGCGACTGTGAATGATTTCATTCGAATTATTCGACTTCACAAATCATTCGAACCATTCAAATGACTAGGGCAAATTAGTAACTAATTTGGTTAGTAATGGCGACTGCCCGAGTCGGGCAGTCGAACTCAATTCTTTATTCGACACCTCGATCAATTCGTAGAGACATTAGTAATTACTAATTAGTAGTTTTTATTCGACTTTGAAGATTAGTTTATTACTAATATTCAAGTCGAATGAGTAAATTAGTAGTTGTAGATCATTCGACTACCCAGATCATTCGCAGTCGCGCATCTTTAATTGGCACCCTAGTTCGATACTTTTCTGTCGAATCGTTATCAATATGTTTGCTCCAAAGTCAAGGCCCAGTTACATCAAACCCGCGATTTAGCACTCCATCCGTGATTCAACGTCCAGAGGCGATATTCCGAGTCGTGGCTCTACCGATCGGTTCAGACTTCAGACAGACTCTCGGGCGGTCCTGCGGCACCTTTGTGCATTGATCTAAACATGGTAACACCATGGGACTTCCTAGTCTGCTGACTTGTTACCGATAAATTACACCACGACCACGTTTGAACTCTAAAGGTCTATCTATAGATCCAGTCTACCCAGTCGTGTCGGTTTTAGAAAAGGAAAAATTCAGCGCTATATTAATGTAAACAATCCTTCAAAACCAATCTTCCAAATGGCTCGTTTTGGTTTTGACGTCTGTGATATAGGTTTTGACGAGTCTTTCATTTTAAACCCCCGAAGCAAAAAGAGAGGGGTGGTATAAGTTTAACTTATCTGTCTGTGTATCTGTGTATTTGTCTGTGGTATCGTACCTCCCAAAGGATGAACCGATTTTCGTTTAGTTTTTTTTGTGTCATAGATAATTTTATCTCGAGTTTAACCATGTTTCATAAAAATCTGTCAGGGGTTTTTTAAATTTTTAATTTGGTTCTTGTGTTGTTTACTTTATGTAGAGTCGGTTGCCACCAAATACACCGATCGAATGCGCGCGCTACCATCCCGGCTTACCATGTATATCAGATCTTTGATTTTGGACCCTAACAGCATATAAAACTTAACGCGTGCTTCACACGTAAATAAATAATAAATAAATAATGCTTTACAATCCACACAGCACCATCTAGCCCCAAAGTAAGCTACTCATAGCTTGTGTTATGGGTACTAGATAACTGATATATTTAATACATTATATACATAGATAGATTTTATTATACATAGAAAACACCCAGACCAACGGAACAAATTTCTGCAGATCGTACACAAATTTGTTCCGAGGCGGGAATCGAACCCGCAACCTCTTGCGTCGCAGGCGGACTCTCGCCCGCTGCGCCACTGAGGTCGTCTACACGTTCCTATTCCTTTTTTATGCCCTAAGACCTAGGTAGTAAAAAGCCCGTATCATCAACTAAGTCTGTTTATGATACTTAGTGCGCAATCTTCAGAGATATTTGCAATTCGAGGTGATTTACAACATTCACTACCGACGTTTCGTAAGCGCTTGAGCATTGAGATTGAGTGTCGTTTAAGTAGGTATCTAAAAGTACCTACCTATCTATATGCTCTGCAAAGATGTACCGTACCTACCCTCTGTCGCCGCTGTCGAGTCATGCTGGCCGATGGTTCAAGTCACAGGAATTTAAAAACAAAAACTACATACCGAGATCGAAATCAAAATACATAGGGTTCAAATTCCAATAAGATTTGTACTATTGACTCGCTTGCCATGCACCTGTATTTTATTTTTCTCTTGCATATGGAACATTGCTTATGTTCGAAGGTAGGAAGGTACTTGCTATTCGCCATTTTCGTTACATTGTTGTGTCCTGTTAAAATCACAAAAATCATGAAATCATACTTAATGTAAACCCTCTAACATTTTATAGTGATTGGTTTTAAAGACTTCATATATTATATAACTATCGTTATCGTATATCGGGTTCCTAGTGTTTGTTTAATGTACGCTCGTTCTCGTTATAACGAGTATGAGCGTATTAAACATAATAATTATAATTGAAACAATTGTTTTCACTAGTACTTACAATACAATTGAAACAATTGAGCTAGCTGACTGTTGCAAACAATCTACAGGCAGCTCAACTGATCCATACCAATACCAGTCGGAAGCGTCCCCAAGACGCTGGCTGCATTGCCCCGCTGTATGGCAATGCTGATGCGCTGTGCCAGATACTGACCTAGGTACTAAATTTTACGAAAAGTATTAAAGATCCTGTTTCAATCTATTTGGATTGGAATCAAATGGATGGAACGTTAGCTGTTCTTTACCATTGTGATTAAATTATAGGAACCTAGGTACTTACATATTTATTTTGTCAAACAAATCATGCTAAATCTTAAAACAAGAAAAATTAAGTAACTTGGGACGAACTTTATTTATTACCAGGAGTAGGTTACTTACAACAGTTCAACAGTGACAAAAACGGCCAAAATTCATAAAAATGTGAATATTGCATAGGTAGAGCCATCGAGAGCAGATCTGCCGTGCCGCCGCGGCAGCACAAGAATTGACCCCTCCAACTCAGCCGTAAGTCGTAAGATCCGACTAAGCTAAGGCAACCTACCAGGGCATCGGTTTTTCTGCGATCATCAATCCGCCTGCTAAACGTCGCGATTGATGGCAAAACCCCGTTCAACAGCGGGCGTATGTGTGCTGATGATGAGGTAGAGCAGCAGTATTTTAATTCATTCGATTCGTTTTCGAATCGAAAATGTCGGATTCAAATTCGATTCCGACGGATCTATAAAACGCTATTTTGATTTCGCCTCGGGTTGATGGTCGAAAAAAGGAGCTCCTCCTCATTGACATGGCCGTTAGTCAACAGATTAGCATCGGATTACATCCGTCGGAACCGAATTCGAATCCGACGTTTTCGATTCGGAAACGAATCGAATGAATTGAAATACCCCTGCAGATCTTGCTATAGCGCAGGTCTTCCTTACCATTTTACCCAAATAACGTATTTTGCGACCTCTGTGGCGCGGCGTGCGAAGGTCTTCGACGAGGTTAGATTCCCGCTTCGGGACAAATGTTTGTACGGTCTGCAGATATTTGTTCCGAGTGGTTCTGGATATTCCCTATGTTTAATTAAAATTAAGTAATTATTAAGTACCTATATCACTTATCTAGTACTTACAACACAACCTCTGCTTAGCTTTGGGCTAGAAGCTGTGTGAATATCTAGCATTATTTATTCCTTATTTGTTTTCCCGCTCGTCTCTTGACTCCTGGTTCCTCCAAAGTGCGGTTGGCATTCCAGCGCGATCGTCCTCGCCATACCGGGCATCTGTCGCTCGCTGAGTCGTCTGCCTCAAGAGGCAGGACACAACCGAGCAGTGCCGGAGTCAGTCCGAAACTGAGCTCCGAACGAACAGGGGGCTCCCTGTTCGTTCGGAGCCCGATCTCCTCAAACACAACGTAGTAAATAAGTTCTTTTATGCAAAGCTTTGTATCATGATAAATTAAACGTTCGATGCCCAAGAAGTTACTTTACCTACATAATTGGGTGATCAGAGCAGCATAGCCAAGAGAATTGCTGGCATTTTTCATTATCGATTTCTATATATACCAACTGCAGCGTAGTCGGTGAAATGTGTTAAAATTGGAAAAGTTTTCTTTGGCTCTGCTTAGCTTTTGGCTAGATGGTGCTGCGCGAATTGATTGTCCAGCATTATTTATTTATTTACATTGACAACTTTTTGCTTCCAACTTACTGTCCAACGAGGGCATTAAAGCTCTTCACCGAATTGGTCGCTGAATTCCGCCACATTACAACTCCCTATTTCATGCCCTGATAAAACTGCCCTGAATACATCCCTCTAGTGGGAATGTTGCGGTCGCGCGATTCGCACACGCCACATATGGTCCCAACGGCTTTTTTGACTTCTATTAACTTCAGCTGTTAGGCTTAGATGACAATTAGGTACCGAGCTGAACGACAGCAGAAATGCTGATTCCATGGGAACCGCCAAGATCTGATCCGAGAAGTGGTTTGGACATGTAATCCTAACAGGAAAATAATGTAAGAATTCCTTTACTTTCGTCCTCACAAGGACAACTGAGTGTTGAGTCCGGTTGACGATAATATCGAGACGTGGTCGTGTCGTGTCCATTTTATCGTACTAATATTATAAACGCAAAAGTTTGTAAGTATGGATGGATATGTTTGTTACTCATTCACGTTAAATCTACTCAACGGATCTGGATGAAATTTGGCACAGAGATAGATTAAAGTCTGGAATAACACATAGGCTATATTTTATCCCGGAACTCCCACGGGAACGGGAATTACGCGGGTGAAACCGCGAGGCGCTGTTAGTATCTATATACTATAGAATTTGGTACAGCGCATCTATCGTGCGATCAGGGAACTACGCAAATCACATACAAAAATTAGACGTAACAATCACGTCTCGATATTATCGTCAACTGGACTAGGGGCTCTGTTGTGCTGATTCATCCAAAATGACTCTTTACCAACAGATCTCACTGGTTTCTTAGTAAAGTTTTTGACTTCAGATAGGCAGTTTCTTGAGCAGCCATGAGTCATTGGTCATTTCATTTAGTATCATTGGGTCGTTCACCGGCACCGATATTGTTAGTAGCTACCACAGTAGTCGTAGGTTCTGTTCTACCTAATTAGAATGAAGGAAGTAACTATCACCGGAAGTTGGCGTCCTACTGTTAGCGATTATATTTTTTTCGGCTTTAGAATATTCATATTAATATTCCATTTATGGCATTCATAATTATAGGTAGGAATATTTTACTAATCTAACACTCTAAATCTTATAATTATGTACCCGGTCAGGGTGAAGCAACTTGAGAAGATGGGTAAGGTTTAAGGTTTAAAGAACTTTATTCTCATAAAGACAATTACGTCACTTACATGAGAACTAAATTTATAAGTAGGTACTTAATTATAATGTAACAGTCGTTCTTAATAAATACTGAGTAATAAACTACGAATATAACAAACAGCTAATTATAAAATATCCACACTTGGGTACTAAAGTTAATATTAAATTATTTACTGTCACATTACTGTCATGTACTACTGTCTTACTATCAAAAATTTCATTATGTGTATAGTATATTTTTTTAAGTACTTGGCATGTTCTTTAGTAGTTTCTTAAAATAAATGTCGGATGTATCTTTAAAAGATCAGGTATCTTATTGTGATTTTTTGCCGCCATTTTATTTGGTACTATATACTCTGTTTTGAGTCAGGTATTACAAATTTATTATGATTATGTCTGTTTACATATCGTCTAGGTATATCAATTTTCTTAATAAAATATTCTGGGTATTTTTACGACTTTACAAGCTTCTAGAATAAACACGAATATTAATGTTTGAATTTCCAGTTCACAAAGATGTGGCCTACAGCTTTCGGCTTCATCGTCACGCGGTTCTTTTATGTTTTGCTAAAATACGTACACACTTCTTTATTTATTTTTATTACCCATCCACAGTTTTGTTTTATCGTCTGTTGTGATTGATGTATTGTTGTGTCTTGCCAATATCCTAGTTGTTTTGCACATTATAAGTTATTAGCAAACAAGACAGTTGCCAAACTATTTGCATGCCTAATAATAAGACGACATTTTTGTCTCATAAGACAGCCAAATTGACTAACAAGAATCTGAATATTTACTTTGTATTTATATCACTTTGCTTCTGCCTGCGGCTTCGTTCACCGTTACCCACCTAAATAAAACCTTGCCTAAAAATATTGAAACTTCCTATTTCACGAAATATTTTTAGCTGTGCTTTTAGATTGAAGTAAAGTAAAGTAATCATTTATTGCTTGAAATACATGTAAATATAGTACACAGTTGTTATATTATGTCGTCTCAAGAACCAATGTATTTCTACCAGCGTGGTGCAATTTCTGGTTCAGAAATGTCACATAATAAATAGTTAACAAAAAAAAATAAATTAATGAATTAAATTAAAATTACAGTTAGTATATCGGTTTTGCAAATAGTTTTTAACCATACGAATATTCTCAATCCTTGACGTATTTTTCCTGTTTCAATATCATTACTACTTTTTTCTTCTCTCGCTAGCACTAGGACAGTACCCTTATTATTTGCAAGCACGGCTGCGGTACCGTTATCGCTCGGAATGGAACCATCCGTTCTATCGGTACACTGCCTACCTGCCAACCATGGCAACCATAAGCGACATATTCGGACATCACACTATCATAAATGCGAAAGATTGTATGTTTGTTAGGTACTTCTTCATGCCAAAACGAATACTTAACGGATCTGGCTAAAATTTTGCATAGATGTAAGTCTGGAATAATGCATGCTACTTTAATTCCATAAATCAGTCCCAATGGGAATGTATGGGAATATATTTAAAACTTTTCCCACAAAATAAAGCTTCGATCCATGTTGACTTGTAATATCTGATGGATACGCTAGTTTTTATCCCAGAATCAGAATAGCTCGGAATGTTAAGCTGCGGGCAGATAATAGATAATACTTTATTGTACCACACAAATAACGATAACAACACAGAAATAAATGCTAAGAGTAGACGAAGTACAAAGGCGGCCTTATCGCTATAAGTGATCGCTTCCAGGCAACCTTGGGATGGACTGGACATGTAAGAATAAAATAGACGGCGGCACTCAAAAAAAAATAAAAAAATACTTAAACTACATACCTACCATAATACCTACATAATGCCCACATATAACCTACTAACAATATAAACTTACATAAAAATAAAGTTATCTAACTTTGCAAGGATAGATAATGCTGATGAAGCAGTTTTTTAAAGATAAGGAGTGATTTGGCATATCTGATGTCCAGGGGGAGAGCATTCCATAAACGGGTAGCTATAATAGTGCATCATATATTATGACAGCCATTAACTGTCATGGTATGCATGTCTGTTGATGCATACATGCATCTATGTTGATGCATGCATGCATGTCCGAATGTGGTAAATGTGGACCCTCAGCTTGATGTCAAGTGAAGTGGGTTATTTGATTGATTAGATATTACTTCGGTTTTATTAGATACGTGAATGTTCAAGTATGGATTTATCTGCTGGTGTGAGTTCACAGAAATATTGGATTTGATACCCATTTTAATGAGGTCATTATCATCAATGCCAAAAAACTTTTAAATCCATCATGGTTATTAATACTTAAGTCATTTACAACTCAAATCATGGCATATATCCCGTTGTAAATTTCTTTAGTATCATTAATGCTCTCTACATCCAACAAAGAATCCCCAATTCACTATGGTAGATTTGTACAGGACGGTGGTACGCGGAGATCTACGAAATTATATACTTATTTTTTATTTATTTTTATTTTCTAAATTAACATTTATCTATATGGAATGTAGGTAAAGTTTGTACATTGATAGTCAATAGATTGCTTTTTAATATCAATGTACAAACTTTACCTCACTTTACCTATCGTTAGGTAGGTGTATTAGTTTCGTAGTTATGAGCAATTTAATGTGTAACAAGAACAAAATTAAAATATTAAATACCCTCCGACAGATTTTCATGAAACATGGCTAAGAACACTCGGGATAAAATTATCTATGACTTAAAAAAACTAAACGCAAATCGGTTCATCCGTTTGGAAGCTACGATACCACAGACAGATACACAGAGACACAGACAGACACGTTAAACTTTTAACACCCCTCTCTTTTTGCGTCGGGGGGGTTAAAAAGTGAGTGAGCTTTGAATTCTTTTGTATGTTACGCCGGTCTACCGTAGCACGTGCTACGAAGATCTGCGTTAAAATATATATTGTTATGGGGAATGCAGAGGGAGGATTAGGGGAGAGTCAGATATATCAGAGAATGGAGAGCAAAATTCCCTGCCCAATGGTGAAATCCGCAATTCTCTGCGACGTCTACTTCGAAAGATATTAGGAGTTTTGTGATTTTTTGCGCAAGTGTCATTCATTAGCACAAGTGCTTACGTGCGCATTGCGCAAGTGTCTAGTTGCACAAATGTCTACTCGCGCAAACGTCCACTCGCACATTCATGTCCTTCGCGCAATTGTCACTCGCGCAAATGTGATACCATAGAATCTATGCGTAACACCACATTTTATACCTAGTTCGTCTTAAAAAATTGACCTTCTAAATCTATTTCGTATTGTAGAAAGTTTCGAAAGTGTACGAATTCCACAAGAGCTAGTCGGGAAGAATATGTCAGTAAAACACTTCAGAACATTAACTCGGTTTATTCAACCGTACACACAACTACGTCATACAAAAAGTCACTGCACTGCTCTTTACAATTTACTTCCGTATTTTTCCTCGGATATTCGAGAAAATTCCATAACCTTCCAGAGCTTTTTACACATTTCTTGAAGGCTCTCGAAAGCTCTAGAAAGTTCGACAAGGCGTAGAAAATCAACTCTATACAAATAAAAAGGAGGTAGTAGGTTCATAAATCGATTGCCTACAAGTATTTGACGACCTCTGTGGCGCAGCGGGCAAAGGACGCTTGAGGTTGCGGGTTCGATTCCCCCCCCCCCCCCCCCGGACCACTGTTTGTACGATCTGCAGATATTTTTTCATGGTGTTCTGGGTGTTTTCTATTTAAAAAATATCTATGTATCATGTACTGAATATATCGATTTTCAAGTACCCATAACACAAGCTCTGCCTAACTTGGGGCTAAATGATGCATACCTAATCCATAGCATATTGTGGTCGGAGACGAAAATACTATTGTCTATACAATTTGTTCGGTTTTGAAATTTATATCTATATAAACCAAATTAAATGAAACTTAAGCTATCCTATTAAAACTACATAACATACCTAACATGTAGAGTGTCCTGCTAATTTTGAGTCTTATTTTCATGGACATAAATCTTGGTCGTTATCAAGCATGTTGTTTCTTCATCTGTTCTTTCAATATACACACCATTATGCGCACATTGTCATCCTCACAATCATATTTTTATTCACGACAGGTCTTCCTATGTGTACATACATACGCATCTGTCTCCACAGGTGTCGCATTACATTTAATTGGCTCAAGGAAAATATATCGAGTGCTACGCTTCAAGTAGTTTTGGTACTTGGTTACTAGTAGTTTTGGTACTTAATTACGAGTAGTTTCGATACTTGACAGCTAATTAATATTTTATCTTGCTATCGATTCAGTCACGCATCACTAACAATAGGGAATAATGATCGACAATAGACGAAACGTGCTCACGCGCTCACCATTGGCCCCAACTCTGAACAACGATTTCGATAAAGGTAACTTGAAGTCCCGTCAATAATATGTGCTCAAAAAAGGAGGTTGGGAGGAAAAGGCGAAAACAGAAAGTTGGACTTCGGAACTTTGGACTGGTTACGAGACAAACATACTAAAAGTCCCCAACGCTGTGAGGTGAGCCCTAGGAGTAAGCGAGGGCTCAAAAAAGGTCCCGTTTTTTTGCATAGATCTCGTAAACGATGCGTGATATGAAATTTTGTTATACTACATATTGAAAGCTGATTTAATGTTCTACAACTTTGGTTCTGTTCGCTTTGGAACTATTCCCAATCGTTGTGTAGATATGAGCTCCGAAAAATGACTCGTTAACCGGAATTATAATTCCAAACCTTACTACAAGATTCGTCCGCGGTGCTTTTTGTTTTGGATATTTGAAATCGTAAATAAAACAAGGGCCCCAAGTATAAATAACCAATAAGTATAATATACTTATTTTAACTAACTTATTTCAGCTAACGTTCAAAAAGACAAACTCCTAGACTCGTCTGTCATATGGTTCCTATACCTATCGAAATCGTTGCGCGCGTGGGTGTTGGGAGTCGGGGCCCTTGCTCTACCTAACCAAAGAAGATTTAATTATGCTCTGCAATCATGCAATGCTATAGAATAGAAAATCTCAAACGTGTATTGAAATAAAACAAAAGAATAGAACGGGCCTATTAAAACCCTGTTTTATTTAGCAAATGAATATTATACACGCATGGGATTTTTTCCCTCCGACATGTTATCTATCGATGTTTAATTTAAAATTTGATCCTGCCTTGGTAGTTCCTGTCCTGTAGATACATCGCTGAAGTCGAGTTTAATCAAAAAAATGTAGCTGTAAATCACAGCCATCACATTTGTATTCATTTTATAGATCTAAGCGCATCATTGAACACTTTCAACGAAAGTTGCATTATTATGTAGATCATGAAAAGAACAAGGTCAAAATTTTCAACAGTTTTTAACTGGAGTTCGCATGATCTTATTATTAAAATTTCTCAATTCAACACCCAGATACGGCCCAGTTCTATTAAAAAACTTGTAACAAAACACCGAATTACATATGAATGGAAACTGGATTGCATATATAAATACTTAATTTGGGTGCGGGCCCTACATTAGGGAGAGAAGAATAGGTAGCGAAAAGTAGAAATAAAAATATAATAAAGATGACTTGTAAAGGCCCCCTTCTAATTGCACGTGTGTCAAACAAGTTCCAACTTGACAAAATGGCCAGCTGCTCAAAGCCCCCAACCAAACCGATTTATAAAATTAAAAATAGCTTGGAATCCAAACCAGTTTGCTGATTTCATCTCAGCTAAATTAAAGCTTATCAAAATCACCTTCGTAAGTTCCATTCCTCACGAAGTTCAACTTAGTAGGTATGCAATGTATCGTTTCTTATGATTACGATTTCTCACTTTGGTCGGACGAGCGACTCAATTCTTCGTATCCGTTTGGCTGCGCCAATAATTTTGCCTTCTCGCTGGGGTTTCTAAAACAATGCATGTATTTTATTTTGCTATTGCCATTGAATCAATAAATTGTGATTCGCACAATGCTAAGAACTAAGAGTACATAAAATGTTAAGCTTCAGAACATAAAATTCAGGGTATTAAACTTATATCAAATTAAAAAACAATTAACAGAAGACATAAAGTGTAACAAAACATCTTTACGCGTGTGGTAGCAACTTTTTATGG
Source organism: Eupithecia subumbrata (assembly GCA_949316285.1). Taxonomy (NCBI): domain Eukaryota; kingdom Metazoa; phylum Arthropoda; class Insecta; order Lepidoptera; family Geometridae; genus Eupithecia; species Eupithecia subumbrata. Next base: position 16,063,704 of record OX438640.1, on the reverse strand, counting down.
TCTGTGGGGGACCACAGACATAGACCATTAAAATATGGAAGGAGCATTTTTATGGAATATGGATGGTCTATAAAAGTTGCACGTGAACAAAGGAGAAAGTTATTACCAACGCCCGCCCTAGTGTAGCAACGTGTCAAAAAAGAAATTATTTATTCATTTTTCTTCTGAAGAGAGAGTTAAATTACTTTAAACTCGCATACATTGGCCGGCCTCTTCGTATAGCAAATTATAAAATCCTTTTATCTACAGAATATAAATATAAACAAATTAGAACTATAGTATTTACAATTGAAACAATTGCGCACACTATTGCAAACAATCTACAGGTGGCTCAACTGATCCATATCAATACCAGATTTATTTAGATACTCGGCAGTATGTCAGCCATGTCCGGAAATAATTCCTGCCAAAACACATGTTTGAACTATGTATGTTGTTTTGTTGGGTGAGTCCTACTCTACCTACTGCAGTAGATAGAGTAGGATTCACTCAAATGATGTCATTATTTTCTCACGAGCAGTCAAGCATGCTGCAAAAAATCTATACATAGGCACGCTGTTTTCTCACGTAAGTTTTTACTTGTGAGGTTCTAAACAATGGATTTCACATAAGCTATGAGTATTTGTTCCCACAGAAGTTCTTAGCATCCCTGTTTCACTCTATTTCATCACCATGTTCTTATTTAGGTATACAAAACTATTGCGTCACGTGATTATTTTTCATGAAAATGATATCGCTGGAGATTAATCTGTGACGATCTTTAGATACCTAGCTACTTATCTCCATAAGATTGATTTTTTTCGTCTGTGTTTAATGAACTGATTCATAAGATTAAGGTATTTTTGTATTGATATTAGCAAGCTGAGCTTCAGCTGATCGTAGTTTTACCTATAAGAACCTACTTCCGCGGTTGGTGAATGAATTGTTAGCATGATGTTTTAACCCTGTAATTTCCTTCTTTTCCTAAAAGTTTAGCTATGCTGACGTTTGAAAATGTTTAATTTAAAGTACTTTTTGCATTCGTTATGTAAATCAGCAACCATTTTCAGTCAATGTAATAATTCTAGTATTTATGAGCGCGCAGTGTATTCGTATTGCATCTACACAACGCATTGAGAACCCTAAACATCTCGCTGTGTGGCACCAAGGGGCCTAATCTGAACACTACAGGCATTGAACCCACGATCCCCATATAAAGCAACGCTGACCTTTTTATCAATTTGAGGCATGCTGGTGATCTCATGCCGCCTCACCCTCGACTCACCGACAGAAATAACCATCTGGTGTAGTACTCCCGATTCGGACCTGTCGAATCGACCGATGTGTAGGCGTAATTGAGACCATCCATTTGTTTGCGGATAATTAGTCAATGTGGCCAGAAAATAAAAGATTGAGCGCTGTTTTAATAAAAGGGCTGTGCTCGACTTGCGCTATCGATTTTAAACTTATAGTAGCAGAATGATTGACCATAGTATTTCTCATACTCTACACTTTTAAAACTTTCGTGATTTGTAAACATAGTTAATGGTTTAATCGGGTATTTATCACGTACTTTTTGTTATTATATCCCCTTCGTTTCTACCGCGTTACATCGATCGTGGCCACGGGGCGATTGATAATAACAAAAGATACGCGATAAATACCCGATTAAACCATTAACTATCTCTACAATTATTGACAGATCTGCTTCTGGTCCTCAGCTCTAGTCTATCAATAAAATTGCAGAGAATATAATATGAAAAATACTCTGGTCGATCATTCTGCTACTAAGTTTAAAATCGATATCGCAATCGCAAGTCAAGCAAAGCTCTCGAATTAAAATTGCGTTCAAGCTTTTATTTTATAGAGTCAGTGTGAATGAAGTCAAACATCCTTTATATTTTTAAAAATAACAGAAGAATTTTAACCAAATAAAAGGAACAAATTTAGTACTAGTACAAAATTTTTTGCCAACTGCAGACAATCTAAGGGTATGTACCTAGCTCAACGACTTCTTAACAAATCATTTGCTTAGTTTAAGGCCTTTCAAAAGTAGAACATAGAGAACTGACTTTTACCTCTTAAGAAGTAAAAGTTTAATGTCGTGGGGATGAATCAGTTTCTAGCCGTAGTTTGCAATAAATGGGCACAACTTTCGAGGTTAACGACCGCTGCAGCATGGCCCGCTAGTTTTTGGCACTACAGAGGCCGAACGCCGCCATTACGACTCACGATCTCACAATCTGTATTGTAAACTGTTTCCTCATCAAAATTGAAATGGGGAACTACGAGGTCGATAAACCGCAGGATGAGAATTTCAAGTCTTTTGGAGATAGCCTTGTGGAATTCTTGGAAGGAGAGTGGCTGTTCTACATTATTTTGTGGATAACGTACTCTCTCTGCACATGCATAACCAACAAACAAAATGAATTTAGAAGAACACACGTGAAGCACTGTTTTGTTTTTAACGGACTCCGAAAAAAGGAGGAGGTCCTATGTTCGGCTGTCCGGATGTTTTTATGTATAGGTGTCCGTCGATTTCGCCGTCCATTATGGACCGATTGTGAAAATTCTCTTGCTCTTGTATAGAGAATGAACCCGAGGCACAGTCAAATTATTTTGTAGAAACTTAATACTTTACTATATACATATAGTACAAATAATTTCCTATTGAAAATATGTATGTATGTATTTCTATAAGTTTTGTTATTTACTGTCTGTTTCGCCATCCCAAGGTTGCCTGGGAGAAACACTTTCAGCATAAGGCCGCCTTTTGTACTATGTTTATTTCTCATTTAGATATAAGACTTTCATTTATGTTAATTACTAGAACAATAAAGTGTTCATTCATTCATTCATTCATACCTACTCGAAGTAGGTACCTATTACAACTAAAAAGGTACCGAACCGACCTTTTAAAATACCTAAGTACATACTTACATAATAAGAAACGCTTCTTGCGTTGAACCTAAGAAAATGAGAGTGTTAGGTAGGTATTATTTTCACATACATTTTTCTAGCAAACCAAACCCAACCCATGCTGAATCATTTCATTGCAAAGTGGAACAGTCAGGTTCTAATCAAAGTAATTTTCGCTGTTATTTCAAATATCGAGGGAGTGGGTGATAAAGTACAATTAGGCAACCTTCTCTATCGCTATTTCGTGATATCGGCTACGTGCTCGGAGTAAAAAGCACGTAGAGTCGACGAGTTAACGAAGGTTGCTGCATCAAGAATTATTGTATTTATCAACAACAGCCAGGGTTTATTTCCCACTGCTGCAAAAGTCCTTCTTATAAAAGATTGGAGACTGCACACATTGTGAACACCTGTTGTTTAGATAATTGCCAATCGCTTGTGATTCTATCCCGGATTTCACGCACTTGCGAAAATGTCGAACATTGCACTGCTTTAGAGCATAGTTAAAGGTTAGACACAGACCTCTATGTTTATAGATTTGGAACAATCAGTGTATCCTTTTACGAGGACATTTGCTTTGGAAGGTTACCTATTAGAAAATGCTTAAAGAAAATACTTTACAACAGGTCAACTTAGTTGCAAGTTTTACAATTGCCTCCCCCAAAATTGCTCTACAAAGGTAATAGATTTACATAATTATCGTCGTTTGGCAATCAATATCGCGATTCGCGAACGCAAGCGCAACATTTTTGACGTTTTTTTTTGTCTCCTGTAAATTTTGTTGAAAATCTCTTTCGCGGTATTGACTGCCGAACAACGTTTATGCATCTTTGTAAATTACAAAAGGTGCTGATTATGAAGGTTAAATCCATCTGAACATTACGATTTGTATTATTAATTTGATTACGTTAATTAAACCTTTTTATTCAGCACCTTTACCACCTTTCCGGTAAGGAGTCTTTTGTTAACCAACGTATAAAAACACTAGCTTCTGCCCGCGGCTTCGAACGCGTATTTTCGGTATAATAAGTAGCCTATTACCTAAGTTAAGCTATGTTCTAAACCTTCACCAAATTTCATCATGACCTGTTCAGTAGTTTTGGTAAGAAAAATTCACATTTCACAAACTTTCTGCTTTATAATATTTAGTAGGATTCTGAAAAATACAAATGTTGAAAGAATCAAGAATCAAAAACTCTTAATTTCTATAAATAAATGTATACTAAGAAAAGGTCCAATTCCCAAAACTTTACACTGAGACGGAAATAAAGATGTATTATGATATTTTTGATATCTGTCGGATCGGTATGAAGCAAAACGTGAAAGGAAATCAGTTCCTAGCCTGATAATCCATCTTGCTGTTTATTACTCTGTAACCACATGCCTAAATTAACACAACTATTGATAAAACTAAGTGGGTCGTCAGTATTTGATACCATTCGTAAAATACGTCACACTTATCATATAACACACTAATAATTATAAACGCGAAAGTTTATATGTTTAGATGTTTGTATGGATGTTTGTTATCTCTTCACGCCGCTCTGTAGCTCTGTAGCTCTAAGGCGGGAATCAAACACAGCCTACTTTTTATCCCATAAATAGTTCCCATGGGATAGAAATAACCTTTAAACGTTTCCATAGAAAAGTCCAGGCACCACAGCACCTAGCAGTTTTGCTGATAACCAATCTTTGTGTGCATAGGAACAGGAAACACATGGTTAGATAACAAAACCGTTATGCTGTTAGTGTAGTTAATTGGCAGAAAGAAACGGTAAAACACATACAATATCATTTTTTTTTAATTGAACAGAGGAAGCAAAGAGTGACCTAGTTATTGTTCGGCTGATCATTTATTTTGTATCCTGATTTATATGTTTGTTTGTATAAAATAATTGAGTTACAATCCTAGGATTGTAACTCAATTATTTTTGACATTTTACTTATTTTATTTTCATTTTGAATGTAAGCGGGTTAACTACGGACCCAGTTTGTGTTGGAAAAACACCAACGTTATTTTTTTTTAATGTGATCTGAAAGTCTACAACTGTTTAGATACCTTTAACTATTAACTATAAATATCGATTGATTGAGCTCATATACCGTAAATAGGAGTACCTACTCATTAGATAATACCTATATTCCAGCCAAATTCTTCCAAATTCAACTTTAACTTAAATTCACTTTGTTGCAGCGTCTTTATACGGAATTTACATTACTAGTCGATTATATATAATCATAATTATATATTCGATTAAATATATATAATAGATTCAATAAATATGCTCACAATTAAATTTGAACTCAACGCCGAGTAACTCAGTTTTAGTTTTTGTGTCTTGGTTTGTTAACAAAAATCTCACATCGAATTTGGCGAGTGTATATGTATAATTAATTTCGTAATGATATTTCCGTTTTGAATTTGACATTTTGTTGCATTTTTTGTTAAAATTAGAATTTTTATTTGTAGAAATTAGTAATTTTTATGAATTTATTGAATCCAGTCTGTAGATATTGCTACTTTTTATGTGAAATGTGGATTGTTATTGTACTATTTAATAGTGTAAGTGGTTTTAAATGACCGTTCTAATTGAATAAAATCAAAGACATGTGGTTGAAATGTCTTTGAATAAAATAAATAAATAGGAACAGTAGCATGTCTTCAAATATTGCACTTCCCCAACCCAAGTGACACTTCGGCTCTTCGTGGACGACGCCTGACTCACGCGCATTTACTCCATTGCCCTCATGATCATTGTACCCAATTAACTTATTGCGTATCAAACTGACATTCTTGAGATATTAATTAATTTGTGTTTACTTGAGAATAACATAGAGCACCAGTATTGCTTTGACAGAATCAACAATCGTGAGGCATCAACTACCTATTTGTCCCTAGCTCCTTCATATTTATGCTACCCTAGTCAGTAAGTAAATATTGTGGTATGTTGATACATAGTTTAGCTTCTAGAATAACACATTAGGTTAATCTTATTTACAAAAATGTACCTCTGAGGGAGTTAAAAAGGCGGATAAAGTTTCTATGGAAATTTATTATTCCTTGGTTCGATTCATTCAAAACTCGGTATAAATCCGACGACATCTGTGGCGCAACGGGCGAAGGTCAGCCTGCGACGCAAGAGGATGCGGTTTCGATTCCCGCCTCGGGACAAATATTTCGTTCCGAGTGTTCTGGATGTTTACTATGTATAATAAAAAATATCTATCTATGTAGTGTATTGTATTAAGCATATCTTTTATCTAGTACCCATAACACAAGCTCTGCTTAGCTTGGGGCTAGATGATGTTGTGTGAATTGTCCAGCATTATTTATTTATTATTTATTAAAATTAAGTATATATAAATATTGAATTATATATTTTTATTTTTACAAAACTAATCCCCTAGCCCCCTAGTGCAATAAACTTCTGAAATGTTTTCTGAAATGTTTCTGAAATGGTTTCCACGCGGGCGAAGCCGCGGGGCGCAGCTAGTAGAAAATGAAGGGAATAAAACAATAGTATTAACATCTTTAAATAAATAAATAAATATCCTGCACTATGATAACGAGCTAATGACAGATAGGGGTAGGCAGCCAGGACACTGAACTGATAAGGGGTTACGTTGAACCACTGGAGTTGCGGTGTTCCTTCAGTCAGATAATTAAGCACGTAGAATTTTTTTTCTTGAATCATTGGGCGCTTAAGGCATTTAAATACCTACCTGCCAATAGTTTCTAATTCTAATTCAAGAATGCTGATTGCCAAGACTGACTGTGGCATTACCTCCGCACTTTGGAATCCAAGTAATTGGAAACTACTTTTAAATTATAGCTGCTTATCTCTATTCCAGCAACTTTTAGCTGTCAACCTGATTTATAAACCGGGACACTCCCGGGACCATGTCTCCATACAAAAGTTGCGTCTCGGCACATATTATACTCATCTAGATGGGTTAGTCCCCGAGGGCCCGGAGGTACCCGATTTCTTATAAAGTACCTTGACTCTTAAAAGTCAATCTTGCAAAAAAGTACTATCAACGGAAAAAGTGTTGAACCATTTTTGAAAATACTTATTATACTTGACTTATCAATATCATTGAGGATCAGGAATAAATGATACTGGCTTTGTAACTGCCCTGGAAGCCGGCGTAGTCTTCAAAATCATTACCCATGCCATCTGCGCCCCGCGCTTGCGACGTATATCTCTTGCATTTGGACCGCGATAAAATTCGAATAGGGGCCGACGGCGGGGTGAGGAAGCCCCGGCAGGTGGGAGGCGAAGACTGTCCATTCTATACGTCAGTACTATTAAATATTCTCTGACCGGTGTTATCAAGATCAAAAATGCAATCGCGCGGAAACTGGCCAGGCAGAAGTCTGCGGTGATTAGAGGTGAACACCCAGATAAAAATTCTCGTTAAATAACTGTTAAGGTAATCCAAGGTCCCTGTTTCCAATTGAGTTAAGCAAGTATCATCAGCGCAAAAAGTGGCTCTTCCCGGCGTGGTACAGTCGGACCAAAAAGTAGTTGCATTCCATTGTTGATTGGAACGACTCCCACAAGTGCTCGGGAAAAGTCGCTTGCGCTGAATTCAAGAAGCAATAAGAATTATTATGGATCTGGTATATTCTGTAATTCTTTATTGTACATATAGCATGAACTTATATAATAGGATATGTAAATAGGCGAGCTTAACCCTGAAAAAGAGTTTTCTTTCAGCAAACCTTAGAGTTATAGGAGAGACGATGGAATAGGTAGAGGAAGTGTACAAATAATTAATGTAAGTACAATACATATACTTATAATAAACATACATCTAAATAAACCTTATAAATACCTTTAATGAAATATATAAATAAATGTTTATAATTATATACTATTTTTATTTTATATTGAAACTAATTTTAGTGATTTTTGATCAGTTTCCAAAGTTAGCTAAATACCTTTAATGAAATATATAAATAAATGTTTATAATTATATACTATTTTTATTTTATATTGAAACTAATTTTAGTGATTTTTGATCAGTTTCCAAAGTTAGCTAGGCGTGATTTTTCAAAAGTATTTTAAGCTTAACGGGATAAATACTTATCCCTCGGGGAACATTTATTATTATTATTATTATTATTATTAATAATATTTTATGACACCTTAGAATCATTCTCTATACAATAGTGAAATAATCAGCAAAATCGGTTTACCATTGGCAGAGATATCAATTAACATACACAATAAAAAACACACAGCCGAAATAAGAATCTCCTTTTAATTTAAAGTCGGTTAAAAAGGAAAAATCATGTTTTGAACTAAGTAACGGAAACACTAATAACATGATCAACTTTTTCAGCAGTCAATAATTAAATTCTACCGAATATTTCGTTTACCTTACTAACATTTTAACGGCCAGTCAGGTCCTATATTACTTTTAAATTATACTATATTACGTCAGTTCTTCTTTTCGTGCGGCCTTTCGATCTTTAAGTATAATTGGATGGACATTGAGTGCTATCAGACCACCAACCCTCTACCTTTTCTCTACATTTAAATATATAAATAATAAACAATACTGAACAGTCCATTCAGTATCATCTAGCTCCAAGCTAAGCAGAGCTTGTGTTATGTGTACTAGATGACTGATATAATACTTAATACATTACATAGATAGATATTTTTATACACCAGAACACCCGGAAAAAATATCTGCAGATCGTACTAACATTGGCTTTGAGGCGGGAATCGAACTCGCAACCTTATGCGTCGAAGGCGGACCTTTGCCCGCTGCGCCACATCGGTCGTCAATTTCCAAGCACATCTATATATATAAAAGAAAGTCGTGTTAGTTACACTATTTATAACTCAAGAACGGCTGTACCGATATGGCTGAAAATTGGTGGGTAGGTAGCTTAGAGCCAGGAGACGGACATAGGATAATGTTTATCAAAAAAAAGTAAAAAAAATGGCGTACTTTTAAGGCAAAGCCTAACTTAGATAATAGTCTACTTAATATACGGAAAATACGCGTGCGAAGCCGCGGTCGGAAGCTAGTTTTCCATAAAAACTCCTTATCTCCGCAGTTATGGTTGTATGTGGTTGCGACCCAGTGCAGCGTAATGCAGTGCAATCACCGCGCGTTCCCGTGAGAAGCGACCCTGCCCCGCGCGCCTCGCCTCCGCATGCTTACCTACCTCGGTAAGGTCATGTTAGTTCCTCCGAAATCTACATCAGCTAAAATGCAATGTTTTGAAGCCTAATGCAGATGTGTTTTGTTTTGTTGATTCTCTGTCTTATTTTTAATCAGTAGTTTGTATGGCAAACACCAACACACATATTCAGATCTGCACAAACTTTCGGCTTGAAATTATAGTAGGATGGGTATTCAATAAGTACCGTGATCTGCTAAAACTGTAGGTACTCAAATAAGTAGACTATTTCTTGAAAAAGTTTCCAAACGCGATTTTCGGTATAATAAGGAGTCTATTTTCTAAAATAAGCTTTGCTCTTAACGTACTTATTTTATTCGTTTCATCTTGATCTGTTCAGTAGTTTTGGAGATCCTAGGTAACAAGTTCAGATTTCACAAACTTTCGGCTTTATAATATTGGTAGGAAGTAGGATAAAAATACAGTGGTCTTAAAATGATTACGAGATGGGAGAGTCCTTAATGCAAGCCAAAAATCCTAGCAGCCTACGTTTTGTTGCGTTTTAAGTTACGTTTTATGCGCATTTTCTTACCTACTACGTTTAGGTACCAGGAATTGATTTTTAACATTTTAGGGATTACCGCAGCAAACATGGACGAAATAAAACTTTATTTAATAAATGTGTAAGGTCTTCATTAACAAAAATAATTACAATGAAAGAATAGAACCAAATTAAAACTAGTACATATTTATAATTGAAAACTGATGCATATCAATACCAGTCGGAAGTGTCTCCAAGACGCTGGCTGCATTGCCCCGCGGTATGGCAACGCTGATGCGCTGCGCCAGATACTCTCCAGCTCTCGGGTCAGGCGTCGCTTCGACCAGACGCTCAGATATTTTTTTAAAAACCCTGTGAGCTCGGGTACCCCATGGATAGTGTCTATAGGATCTCGCCTGCATGGGAAGCAAATGATGCTCTGTCGAGACCTGCATATTTGCGCCTCTCGAGATCTTCGGCCAAATCTGCCGCCGCCGGCCCTCACGGATGTCCTCGGAAGAAGGGAAGGCACAAGTGTGTCGACGCATATAGCGACCCTCATGCGTATAATAAATTAAATTTTATTTCGTCTATATTCGCATAGCAAGCAACATATATTTTGACGACCTCATTGGCTCAGCGGGTGAAGTTCCACCTGCGACGCAGGAGGTTACGGTATGATGGTGGGTGGTTTGTCCAGCATTATGTATCTAATTTATTTATTGGAACTACACACGAAATATCATATTTCTGTGAAAGTACCTAGGTACCTACTAACAAACACAATCAATATACATAATTATTTATTTTTTCCTAACTGAATTTATGAGTTGTTTGCAGTTTGAAATTACCCTGACAATGGGAGTATAGAATATGAATAAGAAACATTTTATTGTTCAAACTGTGTACATTTTTGTTGGTTGGTCTTATGTACTACTTATAAATTGTTCAATCGTTTGTCCTTTCGGACAGACAATGATAAATTATTAATAACATTAGATAATACACTTAAAATTATAGAAATTGCACTTTATCTTTATACTTAATACTTAGGTATTTACTTTAAACATGAGTTAAATATCAATAATTACTATCTAAATTTGGGGGTCGTGTCAAAATATTCTTTGATATTAGGTACTTGTTTGTTTTTGATACCAAATAATTTCTTAATTTTATTTTGAATTTATTATCTACTATTTCTTTTATTTCTAACGGTAAATTGTTGTATATTTTAATGGCAGAAATATATATAAATATTCTTAGATAAAATTAAAAACGGGCCTATTACAAAGTTTAGTGAGTGAACTTCTGTGGTTATGTATGGCATAATACTCTAAAACTAATTCGTCATATCTACCTACTTCATGTTAATGCGCTGTGTAGTTCTGCGTCAATGAAACCCAACCACATTTCTTATAGGTTAACCGGGTTCTTTGTAATTAACAAATGTAACTTTAATGATGAACGTGTTAGGGTAATTTAGGCCGCGTCATTGTACGCTGATCGGTTGAAGGACGGTAGGTCTGACATTCCTTTGGATGGAAAGGGTATGCTTCAAAACCAAGTCATCGATACAGTTCGTTTACGTAAGGTATACAGGGTATACAAGGATATACAGGGTGGATTTTTCGAATGGGCAGTGAGGATTACAATAAAAAAAAGAAACTGTGTAAAATGCCCTTTTGCTTGCTAACTGTACATTTTTTTAAAATATGTGTATAGAGGGATCATTTGAAAAAAATATGGAGATCCCCCTAAGACTATTTTCTTGTAGCTGCACCTACATTATACTGTATAAGATACCTCTCCTTACTGCCCAAAAAATCCACCTGTATTGGAACCTGAGTTTATTATGGTCCATTATTTTCTTACCACTCACAAAGTCTTATGTCCTGAAGTTTCATCATATTCATAACATTCATAAGTTCATAACCTATGTAGTATAAGTACTCAGCACCTACCACCAAACTCTGTTTCCGCATCTCAGTCTAAACTATCCAAAATAAAACTACTACAAAGGCATTAAAAAGATTATGATAGGTATCTAAACGGATTTTTGTTTGATTTGTTTGACGAAAAAAATTAAAATAAAATTGTTGGAAAAAAATTGTGTAAGTTTGGCTTGCGCCTTAAAGGTATATATTACTTTCAGAATCATTAGAAACTAATATTATAAGATTTTAAGAAACAATTCCTAAATGATTCCCATCCCAGTAACAGCGTCGTGAGAAAACACTGAACAAGATCTTGTGAAAGAAGCCGTTCTCAAATAAACATCTCATTGACGACGGCAATCGCACCACCAGCTAAGAAAGATCCACCGCACCCCTCTCAGACCATCCAATCCTCTACCGACAAAGAATTGCTATAGCAAAAGCAAGGATCGTCAAATAATGGTTGGGTCATGCACATGCTGCATCCATTGAGGGGACCTCAACCCGGTCAAAGGAGACAAAAAATAATACAAAAACCGTTACGCACCCGAAAAAATATTCCCATAACTCATGAATGTCATTGATAAACATGTGGAGCAGTTAGGTACCTAGAAGCGGTTTGATAAAACGCGATGTTGAATGAATATGTATACAGAGCAATGGAATCATTCGGGCTTCTGAATATGGAAATGATAAGGCTAAAAGTGTGTTTGAATTGAACTACCTATATAATAAATAGTAGGTCCTCCTAAGTACTTTTTCTTTAGTTTACGTCCTAAGAAGTCTGATTTACTCTACAGATTTGATATTCGCTTCAGTAAATTCAATTTATTCACCATTACATTATTACTACTTAGTATTGGCATGTCAAATAATAAATACTAGTAATGTAGATTGTTTGCAACAGACTGTAGTTAGCTCAATTGTTTCAATTGTAAATACTAGTTCTAATTTATATTATATAATTTTTTTCTCTTTTTATAAATTTTTATTTTATTGTAATTTTCTATGTGAATAAAGGCTTCTGCCCTGTTAAAAAAAACTACAGTTTAAATAATAATCTAAAACATAACACTCATTATAATAATTGGGGCTAGATAATGCTGTGTCAATTGTCCAGCATTATTAGCTCAACTGATTTACCTATGAAGTTATACCAATAGATAAACTGTAAGGGCCCACATGACATACATAGGTACCTAGATGTGGGTTATTTGTATTCCATTTCGTTCCAAATAACTTCAGCTCCATTATTTATCTTATTAGATTATTGATAATTCGTTATTTAATACAAAACTCATCAAGCCTAGCCAAGGAAGATTCGTTTACCATCTGCACCACAAATGTGCGTGGGACCGACATTCCATGAATGGAACAAGACATGAGACCGGGGACCATAGGCTTTCTCACGGTCCACAAAAATAGATAAAATAATTGTAAAGCTACTTTGCTTTTCAAAATGATAGATTTACTAAGATGGCTTCGTTCAAGTTAAAAAAAAAACTCTCTTATTCGTTTTCTTTCAGCAAGAAGAAAAACTGGAAAATACTATGAGTAGAGAAGGTTCTTTCAGATCCATTTGATTTATTTTTTCATTAGTATGTTCCTATTTATCGAGAGATAATCAATAAGTAAGGTAAACATTAATGAGTGCTTTTATCAAGGTTACAATTTTTACAAGCTTTTATTTTAACTTGCAATGTATGTAGGTATATTTTGTAGATGTTGTTGTTGTTTGTGAATTATCTTGATAAGTGTGGAATAAAGAACTTTCTATCTTCTATCTATTCTATGTTTTTTGTACGGGTGGAATCTCGCAACTCAATTTTGAAGCAGTTATCTACAACCGATTGAGCTGAAATTTTGTACCTATACCTACACGTTTAGTTTGGATGACAATGCAATAAAAGTTTGTTTTAAAAAGGTTTTTCAAAAAATCTAAACGTATTAAAGTTAAAAACGTTTTTGTCCCAACATTATAATGTGTTTTAGTCGCTTCGGAGAAACTGATAATGCTTTTACAGATAAACTGTCCATAACACATTGATCAGTTATGTTATGAATGAAACTAAAGTTCAACATGATAAGATAATGTTTATGAGTGGAAGGGCATTCATCTAATTCAATGAACAAAAAGTTTCACCATAATATCAGACAATAAAGTCACAAATTACGTCTGAGAACAAAATAATTACAGTAGCCAAGGAAAAATATAATAATGGAGGGGCTGAATATCAACGCATCCGTGGTATTTTCGCTGAATACAATTTATCTAATGTGTTGGTTGTTCCCAAGCTTGTTCCAAGTCCTGTGGTGTCCTAGCAGCCTTGGTAAGGAATTCCTGAGGTCGGAGAGTACATTAAGCTATCATAGCATCAGCGTCCAGTCTGACCAGCATTCCTGAGCGGGTTCCAATGTCCGCCCGAGGAATGTCTGCAGCCAGCAACCCGAGACGGAAGGAGCGGCGGAAGCGGTTCATGGAACTAAACCACGATAAGCGAAACAGCTCCAGAATATGCACCACACAACGGGAATAACGACCTTCTGATAAAGGTCTTACGATACAGTTTTGTTGTGGTGGCTGCTGGAACTTACTGGAAAGTTGTGGACGGGACGTTTTATGCCATGTCAGAATCGAAATGTCGGAAGTTGGTTATGAGCTTTAAGGTATTTTCAGATTTCGTTGCTGCCTGTAGGGTTTGTTTTTGCTGCTGTGCCCTGTGAGAGCGTTACGTGCCACAGCGCGCAACCGTTGCGCTCCACTGTGCCGTGCATCCTGCTCGGAAATTTACATGTAGTTTACTTTAGCGAAACTCTTAATTTTTGAGTCTTATCGAACAAAGATCAAGAGAAGAAAACACACAAATTACTATTCGAGTTGGAAGCGAAACACCGTGTTTACTTTTCTTTGCCGCTACGCAAATTCAATAGAACTTTTTGTGATTCGCCGATGCATAAAACATCGAAAAGTGAATGGAAGTATTACTTATCCATCAGAAATACATATGGGCGGGTGGTTCTGTCAAATTACGTTATAGCGTCGGTACAGTCAGCAACACAATTAGATTACCTAATGTATGAATGAACTCAAAGGTTTAACTGCAAACTTCTTCAATTTTTTTTTGATGCGAGAGGAACGTATAACATTTTATGAGACGTAGTGTCAATGATTCAAAAATATCAGTAGGAAATTATTTTAAAAATGTAATTTATTAGTTAGGTCTACGGTTTCGTATTTCAGAACAAAAAATGAGAGCTCGCTTTCCGTGCATAGTGTGCAATGCGTGAAATGAACTACGAAGTCATAGATTCTCTGCCAAAAGAGCCACTATGAGATCTTCGTTCCCTTCGCTGACTCCAATCAATAAATAGTAGGTAGGTACGTAAATAGTACAAACCATGGGCATTTTAGTTTTTATGTTTATGAACCTATTTTATTTTAAAAAAACTTGAAGATGCATGGTTTAGTTTCCCTAGCCAGATAGTAAAAAAAAACAAAAACATAGTATAAATCGTTTATAATCTGTTAAAATATCAATCAATACCAGACATATCTTCAGTTTCGTCATCGCCATCGCTTTCTTCTCCAAATTCGCTTTGTTGACTTTCATACAACCTATCATTTTGCCAAAATTTATCTCTTAGCATTTCTACATGTTTGCATTCTCTTTTCCAGTCTTCAGGCGATATGCTTTGTATGGCTTCCTTTATCAACCTCTCTGTCTCTTTCTTTGATTTACCCATAGCTTTGTCTGCCAACCTTTGGTTCATTAGATTCCATATATATTGTAAAGGGTTTAATTCCCAATGGCATGGTGGCAGACGTAGAACTTCCTGCCCATGTGATGTGAATAATTGGTCGATCACATATTCTTTTCTTATGGGCTTGTTTTTTGTTATTAAAACGAACAATTCTTTTTTTGAAAAATTTTCATCAAATTCAATGTTATTTTTTGAAAGCCATTTTTGCATTGTTTCTTTCGGTTCACCAAAGTATGGTGGCTTATTTGCTACCTGGCAATGATACGGTGCATTGTCTACTACCACTATTCCATTTGGTGGAAGGTTTGGCAGTAGCATTTTCTTAATCCAGCGTTTAAAAACAGTAGCATCCATTAGTCGATAGTTTTTCGACTTTGACGCTTTAGACTTAAATACATATTCAGCTCCTTGAATAAAACCATTTTCACCCCCTGCGTGTACCACGGTCCAACGCTGCCCGGGATTGTGGTTCTTCTTGATGCTGGAATCGCTTTCGTTTTGCGGGCATTTAGAAGCCGTGTCAGGTAAAACTATCCAGGTTTCGTCTATAAACGTCACTGGTTTCTTTTCGGCACCAAGTTGGTCATTTTCCTTCAATCTCATAAGGTATTTTGCTCCCGCAGATATTTGTGGCTTCAGTAGTAAGAAGTCTGTTTTATTTTTAATTGGTTTTAAATCGCAACCCAAAGAGTTTTCTAATATATACCTCAAGTCGTCTTTTTGTCCAGGGAAATTTAAATCTTCTTTGGCGACTCGAAAGATTTTTTTTAGTGTGGGTTTTTCTTTTCTTGTCAAGAAGAAACTTTCCACCATTTGACGAATAGCGCAAATATCATATTTTATTTTATTTTTATTTTTTGGTGTCGAGAGTTTATCCGGGGCGGAGGCTACTGATGTGCTAGGTGCCTCTTCTCCTGCTGATGTACTAGGATTCTCTTCTCCGACAGAGCGATTTTCGTCACTTACCCTCGCCGATTCACCCATTCTGTGCATTTTGGTTTTCCTTTTTATCTTCTTAATGGTCTTCTTTCTTTGGTTCTTAATCGACCATTACCAGCGGCACAAGATTTTTCAGTGGCTTATCCGTTTTACAAAAAAGTATATCAAAAATGAAACAGTTGAAAAATCAACAAGAATATCAAATATACTTTAACATCTTCTTCAACAACTTCAAAACGAATGTTCAAACTTCAAAACGTGTGTACTCTATACACGTGCGTTAATTCTTGCGTTGATGGCGGTACTAAAGAAAGGATGTGCGCAGGACAAGCTGCGCCGAGGGGAAGGGGAGCGCGCACCCCATCGATCGAGGTCCACAGACATTTCCGACGGGCTTAGAAATTAAACAGGAACTTTTGATGAAAGGTATATTCAATAGGTACCTTGATTTCCTTACAAGCCATGCCTTATTAGTATTTTTTTTATTTTAAGACGCATAAAACATAGAAAGGTATCACAATCACAAAAAATAACAATGCTAAAATAATGTAAGTCTAAAACTTGATTGACAACCGATGTACATACAGAAATCATATTAATATTACGAGCAAAATATGTAGAGCTAATGATAAACCATAAAAATATATAAAACAACGGTAAAGGAATATTAATAATTACGCTTAGAGTCGTAGTAATATAGGTAGCTATAGGTACCTAAACTCTCAATAATGAAAGCACAGAATCAGGGACTGAATTGAATTGATTTTAGAGTTCTGATAAATTGGCTCAATCTGGGAACAAAATGGACAAGAACGACGTTGTTCTTAGCTAGACCTAGAGGAGAGTTGTAAGCCATCCCAAACTAGGCGACCTCTTTCAGGAACGCCTCCCCCTCTCGCCCCACAGGACGGCAACACAAGACGACCGCAGTCAACGACCGCGCCGCCAAAATGAAATAATGTTTGCAATAAAAAAAATCTGTAAAAAAAATTAATGTTTGCAGCTTGGTTTGTTCACTGAATCTGTAGTAGCTGTTTAATAATCTCCTTCAGTATTGTGCACTACTTTTCATTTTTTTTTGGCAAGATTTGGGGCGATTTACGAAAAAACTTTAAAAAATTGTATTACAGCAACCGTGACACTTAAGACATTGAGTTGAGTCGACCGGTGAAATGTAGCCCATGACCCCCGACCACCCAAAAATTATGATGGTCCCAATACCAAACACCCTGTATAAATATTGTCGTAAATATTTATCGCCTCTTACCTTCATGGTTATTAACAGCATTGGTTATGGGATATTACTTGCCTTTGTGATACATACTTTATTTTGACTCTGGCGTCAAGAACTGCAACCTACCTACCAAGCTTTGATTATTAACATGTCTGGATAGAGCTTCGTCGTGCTGCAAAACAACCATAAAAACAGGCCAATTTTCGTGTTCTGGCGGGCGCGACAGCTAGATTTAAACTCTATTTACATAGTATAGTACCTACTAAAGGATATATATTTATTATCAGAAATCATAGAAAATTACAGTAACAGAATAAAACAATTACAACTAATATATATACACTTACATCTATTTCTTAAAAATCTAAGCTGTCACCAGAAGGCAGAGTGCCCAAAATGCTGGCAGCATTGCCACGATGAATGGCAATGCTAATTCGTTGACCGAAATAGAAGCCAGCATTCCGATCACCTGTGGACTCTATAAGAAGTTTTGGTAAGATCTTTATAAATTCCGTGTGCCCCAGGACCCCAAGGACCAAGGGTTTCAACCCTAAACGGCTCAAATAGGTAACTTCGGTCAAAGTTAGCGTATTTTCGCCGTTTAAGGGACTCCGCTGCTGTTGCTGCAGTAGCAACCCTTACCGATGCCCTAAAAAGGCCTAGAAAGGCTAACCCATCTTCCAGGGAATCAGAGTCATACCGTCAGGCCTTTTACCATCATCTCGCATAAGGCCACGTGGTTCGAGTGTAGCTGCCACACTGACGCTGGTAAAAGCCCGACGGATAATGTCATTAATTGAACCATGATGGGACACACGTCCTGCACTAGAGACACACTGATGACAAAAAAGCTGGGAGTGAAACACTAGAAATTTCGCGGACACCTAGACCTT
The DNA here is from genome assembly GCA_949316285.1 of Eupithecia subumbrata. Taxonomy (NCBI): domain Eukaryota; kingdom Metazoa; phylum Arthropoda; class Insecta; order Lepidoptera; family Geometridae; genus Eupithecia; species Eupithecia subumbrata. The sequence goes on along the minus strand of OX438640.1, from coordinate 16,045,361 downwards.
CCATCCTGATAAGAAGAGTGTCCTAGTGCCACGCTCTATCATCCAAAGGTCTATTAAAAATTTTGATTAAAGTGTCACGTATGATGCTGTCCAACTGCTGTGTAAGATGTGGAAATTTCCAGAGCTGGGAGCATCGTAAACAATATGTAAATTTAGGAACAAAAAGGCAGAAACGTAGAATAACAAAAGCAACGTTCTTAGGATCTCCGATTATGGATGAGTCTTTGCCCATTTTTATAAATGAAAAAAATCTAAATTTTCTAACTTTTGCCGATAAATTGCGAACGTTGATGTTTTGCAATTTATCGGCAAAAGTTAGAAAATTTAGATTTTTTTCATTTATAAAAATGGGCAAAGACTCATCCATAATCGGAGATCCTAACTAAGAGGCAAAGATCTTAAAGTTTGGAGCTAAACTTTCGAAACGATTCTTAATTTTTAATACGTTATAAGTAATAAGCTGTTTCGGTTGCCGGGATATAAAGTTCGCATTTCGCAAAATTTAGCTCCAAGCCTATAAGCTTGAATTCTTCAACCAAAAAACTTAAATCCTTCAATACCGTGTCTACTTCGCCTCCTAGAGTGTCATCATCTAAGTACCAAACATTAAATTTTGATTCCAAAAGTTTTATAATTGGATGTATAGCGAGGCTGAAAATAGCCGGTCCTAACGGATCACCCTGCTGACAACCAACCTCAGAAGACAATAAATTATCTTTATATGTACTAATTTTTAAGGTGTGCCATAACATTGCCAAAGAAAGGGATAAACATAACACCAAGTTTTCTGTGAACTTGAGCTGGTGTCGATCTTATGGCATTTCATTTTAAAAATGTGTAAAGTCCATCGATGAAAATAAAATTCGGGAGATCGGGTAGGTAAGTACTAGCTTCTCGAAAGTAGAAGGCTCAAATTAGGTGCAATTAGGTCCACCCACCTCAGTCATAGGTTCAAGCGGTGTTCGTGTTTAGCGTACGCATTGTTGTATCAGTCGCACTTCGGTGATGGAAATATGGATGGTAATCCATATTTCCATCTTTGTTTTTCATTAGGTATTATTATAGTATTGCAAAATATTGGAAAAAGCGTCTCTCTGCGTTTAGTTGTAAGGAAACACACTTGTCATTTGTTGAATTAGCGCTGGGAGAACGTACCTACCATGTCTACCTACCAAATTTCACCAAGATTGTGGTTGAAGATATTTATTTCTCAAAAGAATTACTATTCACTTACAGAGAAATACATAGAATTAAAGTAAAATTAGTGTGCCTTATAAGTAATAATTATCACATTTATAGTAGGTACGTATTACAATAAATAACATAAGTTACACAAATAGTGTTACAATTTGTTATACATTTACTTTATAGCGGTAATTTTCTTAAATACAGAAAGCAAACCAAAATCTAGTTGGGGTAGTTTTATGCTGAGGCAAACCGTGGCGACCGTAACGCTTGCATTGTTTTGTTGGTGTTGTGTTGTTGTTTAAGGCTTACGCCATAGTGAGAAGAAGAGCCGTCATTTTTGAGGTTCATTCAGGTCATTGAAGAGTCGTCTAAAATATGTATTTTTAGTAATCTTTTGAATGTGTTATATGATTTTACTTCTTTGATGTCCTTGGGTAGTTTATTATACATCTGTCCGCCCTCGTACATAATACTTTTTTTGCCGTAATTAGTTCTAGGTGCTCGAAGAAAAATATTATTAGCTTGTCTTGTTAATCGGTTGTGTATTGTTTTTTTCATTGTGAATATCATTTGCACGTTTATATCTTTTGTTAATATTTTTCTTATTAATAGGCATGTGTTATATTTATAAATTTGTTTTAAGTTCATTAATTTTGTTTGTTTATATATATTAAAAGTAGGTTCTAGGTAATCATATCTAAATAAGGTTTTAATTATTTTATTTTGTGTTATTTGTAAGGTGTTAAGGTTGGTTTTTGCAGCGGCGCCCCAGACTTCAATCAGATAATCTATGTGTGGTTTTACCATTGAGTTATAAATTGTGTATCGGGTTTGTATTGGGAGGCATCCAACAATACCACGTATAGCAGCTAAGGTAGCTGTCATTTTATTTTTAATGGTTTCAATGTGTGGTTTCCACGTGAGTTGATAATCAATGGTAATACCTAAGTACTTTTCTTTGTTGACCTTCTGTAGTGTTTCATTGTTTATTGTTAATAGATTATGGTTTCCAATTTTCTTGTTCTTTGCCGCAAATATGATGTAGCTTGATTTAGATGCATTAATAGTCAATAAATTAGATTGCAGCCAAATATGTAACAAGTCTAAATCATGCTGTGCCTGTTCTATTAATGAGTCTATTGAATGTCCTGAATAAAATAAACTAGTATCATCAGCGTACAGAGTAATGTCTCCATGTAGACCTATTTCGCAGATGTTATTTATGTAGACTAAGAAGAGAAGCGGTCCAAGAATCGATCCCTGTGGCACTCCATAAGTGATTTCCTGAGAATCACTCTGGTAATCACCGATTTTTACAATTTGGCGTCTGTGATTTAAGTAAGATCGAAAAATTTCAAGTGCGGGTCCATCAATACCTGCATTTTTTAATTTAGTTAAGAGTATGGGGTGGCTCACTGTGTCAAAGGCCTTTTTTAGATCTATGAAAACACCTAGTACTATTTTCTTTTGATCTATGTTGACTTTGATCATTGTAATTAAGTCTGCAGTTGCACCAAGTGTGTTTGATTTGGGACGGAATCCATACTGTTTTTTTGAAAGATTCTAGATCTATGCCAAAGTCAGGGTTGGTTCCATGGATTGTTGATTAAACAATGAGCGAGCCCGTATGCCTCGTCCGTCACAATTGTAAACTGTTATTGGAAATCAATTGACACGCTAAATTGACTCAACGAGTTCGATGAATGATGCTCTTAGAATATCATAATAGATATTTCATCATCAGTTAAGAACGGTAATAAAATAAATATTGATACAGCCATCGTCCCCCAATCAACATTGAAGAGGCTGTGAAAAAACTTGGTAAGTGTTTTTATTTTACAATTTTAGGGAAACGAACAGCTGGGTAACTATATATAAAGAAATGGTGGGTAACTAACGGCTAAATAAATGTTTCTACAAAAAATAACTAAATTAAATTTTAGTGTCAGTCGAATAAATCAAACATAGTTAAACAAACAAATTCTATGGCGTAATTCCTATTGGTTGGGAGTTTTACCCCTCAAATAATTTAAAAGCAACTGAGTCTAGTGCTTACTTTACTTACCTGTTTCGATCAAAAACCTACATGGGTTGACATGACACAATATCGTTATCCTGTTTGAGGTTGACCAAACAGATTTGCCAGACTTATTTAGGCTGAGCCGATGAGTAGGAGACCTACCTACACTGCTGACTGATCGTCCTGAAACCACAAACAGTTCGTTTATAATAACATTTTCCATTCAAAACCTACTAAGTCTATGTTCCTGACACTTAGTTAGGTTATGTTTAGTTTTCCGCAATCAAAAGAAGAATCAGAAGAAGCTGTGGGGTGCTTAGAATTTGTACCACCCCAACTCTTCCCGCGGGTGTCGTAAGAGGCAACTAAGGGATATCCACCGGGAGCGGACAGCAGCGCCCCCTGTAGAACAATTCCACCACCAAACTGCGATCCCCAACCCGCATGTCCAGCGTGGGGTTTATGGGCACTACCCCCCATGAAAAAAAGCCAATAAGGCGCTTATCAGCGGGAGGCCAGCGTCCAGCAGTGGACCAATATACAGTGTGAGTCTGTCTAAAGTGCACATACTAAAATGGGGGAAACTACCCCCTATCGACGGAATATGAGTTTTTTTTTTATTATTATTTTTAATATTTTTTTTATAGCATATTTAAACTTTTTTTTCGCTACGACGACCCCCATGTATACAAAACTATGTAACTTTTAAACGAAACGATAAATTACTATGAAAAGAACTCTGCCAATACTGGAAATAACAGGACCTCCTTATTAAACTCAAATTGTGAAAAAAAAAAACAAACAACAAAGTTATGATGTTTTTTTTATGCAGAGTTAGCCTTTTTTTTCATAGATTTTTGTAATAATTTTAAAATAACTCATTATTGAGAAAAAATCACTACTTTTTTGATTCTTTTTATCACTTTACGTTATTCTACATTGTATTATCTAATTTGTGGTAAAAATTTACAAAATTAAACAGCCTATATAGGCTGTTGACGTGACGTGACGACGAATCAAAGGAACTAGGATTGGATTGGACAGTTCACGCCAAAACTGAACGAACCGGGCTGATAAGGGTTTGAAGATTTTGGCCCTAACATCGGCCATTAATTAATTTTTTTTCTTAATCGCGGCGCATGAATTAAAGTTATTAATTCGGATAAGAAGACACTTGTACAAAAAAAATCTTTAACATAATGTCCTAAAGGTTTCTGAGAATATAGATTCACATATGAAAATAAAAAATAATGTTGGACAATTCATACAGCGTTATCTAGCCCCAAGCTAATTTTTTTGTAGTTTTAGACCTAGAATAACAATAGACTACTTAGGTACATTTATCACAAAAACCACGCGTACAAAGTCGCGCTCAATCACCAGTTTTTTAACCCCCAACGCAAAAAGAGAGGGGTGTTATAAGTTTAGCGTGTCTGTCTGTATATCTGTATAACTGTCTGTGGTATCGTAGCTACCAAATCGGTTCATCCGAACCGATTTTCATTTAGTTTTTTTTGTGTCATAGATAATTTTATCCCGAGTATTCTTAGCCATGTTTCATGAAAATCTGTAGGGGGGTTTTTTAAAATTTTTATTTTGTGATTGTTAAATGTGCCGTTGTTTCAGAAAGGACTGAGTTCATTCAAGTCAATAATGAGGTAAGCAGGCATCGCATGGTAGTGTTATTCACTGGCATAGTGAAAGTGAGGTCGTGACGCTTTCTATCCGCGACGGAGAACTTGCGAAAGCCTGCGTCTTGCCATCGGCTTGCCTAGCTGGTTCGCGTTTCTAAAGGAAAGCGGGAAACTGCACTTTTACAAGCTGATGCAATTTTACAAGATGCTAAGGGAATGGCTACCTATGCTATATAAACTTAGAAAAGCATGGGACCTTCCTACGATCCTTCTTAAGATCCTACTAATATTATAAAGCCGAAAGTTTGTGAAATCTGAATTTTTATTACCTAGAATCTCCAAAACTACTGAACAGGTCTCGATGAAATTTGGCGTACATTTAGAGCAAAGCCAAACTTAGATAATAGGCTACTTATTACATCTAAAATAGGCGTGCGAAGCCGCGGGTAGAAGCTAGTAGTTTATATAAACAGCGCTACATCTCTAGGAACTCTGAAAATTACCTATTCAAATGTTACCTGAGTACTTTCTTTTCTATTGTCAATAGTCCTTCGTTCCTTTGACCACAATCTCATCTGATGTAAGGTGAGGATGTGACCGACAGTGTATCACGAAGGTCTTGAAGAGACCCAGGTTGTCATTGGACGGAAAAACTGGAGCAAGCAGCGAGTTCCATTTCTTAGCGGTGCGTATGATAAAGATGGAGGAAAACCGCTTAATGCTTAACTTGCAGGGGTATTTTAATTCATTCGACTCGTTTCCGAATCGAAAACGTCGGATTCGAATTCGATTCTGACGGATTTATAAAACGCTATTTTGATTTCGCCTCGGGTTGATGATCAAAAATCCGAAGCGAATCTGTTGACTAATGGCCATGTCAATGAAAAGGAACACCTTTTACCGATCATCATTCCGAGGCGAAATCAAAATAGCGTTTTATAGATCCGTCGGAATCGAATTCGCATTCGATTCGGAAACGAATCGAATGAATTAAAATACCTACCCCTGCTGGTTCTACTTGCCTTTATTGTTTTTAGGTAGGCATGGTAGGAACCTATTGGTAAAATGTTTAGTTTTTTCGGTAATCTAGAAGGCTAAGAAAGAACAATCTTGACTTCATCATTACGTAGTAATGACTCGCGTGAACAAATTTTTCCACTCGAACGACCGCGGGAAAATTGTTTATGTAATATTTTTCATTTTGCTATCTTTCGTGTCTTTAGCACCCCCGATCTATATGACCATCTTTGACATGGGTACTTGCGATGAAAACACTCTAGCGCACTTCTACAGGATGTATGGGAATGCATCCCATAGGCTGGTGAAACCTTTAGCTTCGGCCGTGGATTTTCCCAACAACTAGAAAGTGATCGACAAATACACAACAGGTACAGAATCTATAATTTACTTCTGAGGTAAATGCGAGCTAAGCTAACTTAGCTTATAACCAACTTAAATTAACCGTAGCGTGAAAAACTGCGTCAGGTAGGTATGTTTACGAGTACGGTACTTTTACCTGACGCAGTTTTTCTTACCATACCTAAGAATGCAGTTTGCAAACTATGCAAATTAATCAAAATGATTTTAAGCTGTTTAGCTTTCGGTCTGCCATCCAGAAAATGGTTAGAACTATACGGGCCAACCTTTTGCCTTAGTTGTCCGTGTCCAGCCTTTCCCATGTCATGTCTTGAACTAACTGGTAGTGTCATAATAGGGCAGTGAATGTATTTACTCACATAGCCTAAACACTGGCGATTTGCGAGCGATTTCAAAACAAGGCGATTGCGCAGCGAGCACGCCGTCGCAACGACGCGGGCACGCAGCAGGCTTGTCGCGATAAGCGCCGTCTACGACACCAGTGTTCAAAACGCGGAACGCAAGCTGCGAGCTCACTGCACGCCCCCGGCGCGGCGTCGTCACGGGCTCGCTTTGAAAAGGCTCGCAAATCGCTAGTATGTTAAGGCTCTCAAGTAGAGCATAGAGCAATATGTTGGTACGGTATATCTAAATAATATCTAATTACACAGTGTTGCGTCGGTGTTGATGCTGCTAGATAACAATGATTCACCTATGCCCATAAAACGGCTGGGTGTAAGCAAATACCCCGTACAAGATTTCAGTGTGCAATGTGTACATCTGTGTTTGCGTTTTTGCAGGCACAATGGGTTTTGTATCGTAATTTATCTACACAGAGGCCGTATGAAGCCATTCTTCTCTGAATGCGATGAACAGACAATGTGCATTGTCCCCGTAAGACGAAAACCCTTCTGCACCAAACCCACTGTAAACAACCTTTCAGTAAGAACAAAGGTTTATCAACATCAGAATAATAAAACTGATAGATAAAGAACAAGGCAATTTTAAATGTTCATTAAGCAGAGTATCAGATAAATTACAAGTTAATTTTAAATGTAATGTAGAGTTGTAGAAAGTAGGTAGTTGGACCTAATATAATTATTTGGCTGTTTACTTTTATTTGATTGGGAGACAACCGAACACTTTCGTGCGTGGCTGAAAATTCTCTTCACACTCGTAGAACAACCACAGTCGATGTTTTGTGTCCTTAGTAGAGTTGGACATAATAGACATAGATATGTACAAAAATTAAATAATCGCAGAAGACAATCGTCTCGCCTAGTAGATATTTACATAACTAGTAAATAAACTAATTAAAGACTATTATTGCTTGTAAAAAATAAACTAATTAGGTACCTCCTTAGTGAAGGGTAACATGAGAGGTTCTTTGTCTGAAGACATCGAACTGATGCGAAGTAAACAAGACGTGAATGTTTTTGTCGTTGACATGATTTAATGATTCAACACAACAATATTAATGAATTTGTTTATCAATAAGTCTCCAGTAGTAGTTCTCATAAGTAGTTCTGATTCTTAGTAGAGTATGCTATACAAATAAGTACTACCTTACTTATTTGTATAGCGAACTCAATCGTTTGATTCATTTGTTCGATTTATCTGAGAGAAAAAATAATTCTATTCGCCGGGTAACTATATATGTAACTCTGTACGATTTTTATGGCTTTGGGTGCTGTAAACTGCCAGACGGAGAGAGGCGGTATGTAATGTTCTGTGAAACAGACCAATAAAAGACTGAGAAACTAGAGCTCTGAAATGATCCATCATGGATCAAGTCGATGTATCTATCGAGATTCATCCTTTAATTCCTACATCGGCCGTGCATATGGAACCCAAAATCGCAAGAAACCAGGTGTACACTTTAAATTAGAGCTTATGATGTCATCTATTCTGTTTTGGCAATGAGCAGACGGTGACCTCGTGACGCAGTGTTGTTTGGTGCTTTACATTACTGCGCAGTCAAACTCGAAACACGAGTTCGTGTTTTGAGCAAAAAATGCAAATATGTATGTAGAATACCAGAATGACCTATAGCTATAACATGGTAGGTATCATCGACGCAAATTCAGCTTTGATGCCAAAACAAACCACCTTTGGTTTGAAGCTATGCTTAGGTAGCTACACTTAGATATCTTTATTCACAAAGAAAATTACAATCAAATATTAGAAATAAATTACAACTTGTATTTTTACAATTGAATTAATTGAGCTAACTGCAGACTGTTGCAAACAGTCTACAGGTAGTAGCAGGCTGATCCATATCAATACCAGTCGGAAGCGTCCCCAAGACGCTGGCTGCATTGCCCCGCTGTATGGCAATGCTGATGCGCTGTGCCAGATACTGAACAGCTCTAAGAATGACCTATAGCTAATATAGCTACCTATAACATGGTAGATATCATCGACTCAAATACAGCTTTGATGCCAAAACAAACCATCTTTGGTTTGAAGCTATACTTAGGCACTTACAGACACTGGATTTCTGTCCACATGAATGGAAATAGAAAATAGAGAACCTACCCAACAAACATTTCAGTCATATAAGTACAAGTTACGCGACTCAAAATGGTATAAACATCGCATTGAAGTAATTTTTGCGTGTTATATAACTAAGTGCCTCTTATCTTTATACAACTTCGAGTCGTTTAAAGACATCATTATAAACTTCTATACGACTGTTTATACGACAATTATACAACTTTCAGTAGTAAAACCACTGCTGAAATATTAGTAACGTCTATACTACTTTTACATCGGCAATAATCGTGTTAGAGTTGCGAGAACTACTTTTACGTGACGTTCGTGTAAAAGTGATAAATTGTACTCATATACGACTTTATATCATGTTAGATTAATCGTGTTAGAATCGCAAGATCCACTTTTACGTGACGATTGTACATAAGAGTGGTAATTTTTACTCTTATACTATTTTAAGTAAATTTGAACCCTTTTATCCTACTATTTAACGACTAGATGTACCTACTACCATTTTTTTGTAATACAGAAAAACAGTTGTAAGTCATTAAAATTAACAGACAAAGCTGGTCAAAGGTAAAAAAAGTTGTGCTTTTAAAAGAAAAGTAAAAAAAAAAACTATATTGCGCTTCTTAGTTCCAACTATAATGCACCGAATATTTCTACACGACAAGTGAACTGTAAAGAGACTGCAATGGGTTCCGTACAAAGTTTAATTTTGAACTCAGGAGATTTGACTTTGGTGCAAAGTGGGTCTAAAAGTTGTGATGTTGTTCAAAGCACAGAAATGAGTTCCTGTGGTTCTATAATAGTAGAGTCAGAAGAAGATGTAGTAGATGAAGCCTATCGTTAAAACATATATATATAAAAAAACTGCTATAAAAGTTATTCGTCTGGAATCATTTATTCTCTCCACAGCTAACCAAAATAAGTGGGTTTTGACTAACAATTGTGATGTTTTCGAACGAATATCTATTGAAGATAATGAAACGTGTATAAGTTTAATTGGGAATATTATTCAAAATGTTAAGGATGTTTCTGATACGCCGATTATGTCGTCATTTTTAAATATTTTTAAGATGAATTGTAATAATATTAGAAGACTGGAATCTTCGTCAGTTAATATTAGTGACATAAAATGTAAGTTAGTAACTACAGAATATGGTTCAAATATTTATTTTGTACCACTCATTCATACTTTGAAATAAAAAAAAAATCATTATGATTGGTTTATGGTTTTATTATTTATTATTAGTTAACCAAATTTTTATCTGAAATGTACCTATATTTACTTATTTAAATACATTATCTCGGTAACATGGGTTTAATCTAATCAAAGTACTACAAGTAGTTTGATTTCATTCACATATTCTTCTTTTCTAGTTTAGTGTTTACCAAAGCAAGACTCTTAAGTATATTAATATTATGTTGATTTTCAAAAAGAATTTTTTGGTTTTCTTGAATATTTGACATTATTTCTATTAAATATCCAATTTGTTGAGGGACCTGTATAGATTCGGTAGTGGTGGCAGTTTGGGGATCTGGAAATTGTATATCATACTCTTGATCCAAATCCTGAAAGAAAAAAAATTGGTAAGATCAAAGCTATACAAACCAACGCAACGCCATGTGCCATGTAGCAGTGATAATATTATGAATACATTATGTATAAATGAAGACTATTGTGCAGATAAAAATAAGAAGATACAATGTCTACCAAAGAATGTGTTGCCCGCTTTTGACATTGAAACCTTAGAAACAGTAAATTCTAAGTCATATTACTGATCTAAGTGTAGTATACACCAAAATGGTTTTTCTCATAGGATTTATTTGACTGAACCCTAATTTCATTAATATGGCAGACAACAAAAGAAGCTCACATAGTAAAAAGTCGTTAAGAAATTGTATTACGGTCGTGTCTAAAACTCTAAGTCATATTAAGGTAGCCTTTATGACATTCGTCAAAGTAAAGTAAAATAATTGTTTAAAATTAAATAATTTGTAAGGCGCGTTAATTATATTGAGATTACTAGCGCATATTACCCGATAACATTAATTTCCCAATTGAATTATTTATTTGAAAACGAATTTCAATGATAAACTTATGAAATATAAAATAAAATGGCTGTACTTACCTTACAAGATAAAAATGATATCACATTAAAAATAAACTGTCTGATTTAATTTTACACGATATCTTTGAGATCACTTCAGAATAAAATCCCGTGAAAAAGTCGTCATTAACACTACATAATTGACAAAATGTCGTAAAGCAGCGGTAATAAACACCATAACTCGATTAAAAGGGAATAACTCGACGTCTATACGGCCACTACACGACCATGTTAGTGATTAATACGACTGCTACACGACTCTATTACGACTTTAATTCGTATAAAATGGGCCTTTTCTGGGTTGTTTTAACGTGATAGCGACGTCTTTACTACCAGGCTTGAAACCAAAAGTTAGAATCGGCACGTTGCGGCGACTTATGAAATGTTTGTTGGGTATCGTACTATGTAAATTTTAATATTTTATGTTATTATATTGTGTGCACTGTATTTATTTTATTTTTGTGTGGTATGAGTCTTTTTGTGCCTGCAATAATCTGCTTTATTTTACTTTTATTTATTTTATTTAGGTGGCCTACAACTTTGATCGCCGATAGAGTAGATGCCAGTAGGTAGGTACTTCTACGTTTTGTAGTAAATGAGAACCACAGAAGACAGAACAGAAAGGGGGAACATATATATAGGTACGTATAAACAAAAGTAAAAAAAAAGTACCAACTTCAAAAAATACCTACCTACAACAACAATACAACCAGATAAAACATGTAGCGCGTTGAAATCGTTTGTAGAGAACCAACACTGCTACAAAGGTCTACGAAATAAGTCATTTTTTCGTAGCGCTTTCTTTTCTAAACTTTATAATTTTTAACCCCCGACGCAAAAAGAGAGGGGTGTTATAAGTTTAACGTGTCTGTCTGTGTATCTGTTTGTGGTATCGTAGCTTCCAAACGCATGAACCGATTATCGTTTAGTTTTTTTTTGTGTCATAGATAATTTTTATCCCGAGTGTTCTTAGCCATGTTTCATGAAAACCTGTCGGGGGGTTTTTTAATTTTTTATTTTTTTTCTTGTTTAAAACTAGGTTAGCCTATGACTTCACACACGCTTTTCCTAAATAAAAGGTAGGCTATTATTTAATTCGGATTATGTTCTTCCTGTAGCTACCTTCCCTACGAAAAATTATGTTTTTTTTTTTTGCTCACTAGGTTAAAAGATCTAAGGGAACGAGCATGTTCTCATCTTCAATTTTTCGCCTTTATACCTAAAACATATGGGTATAGGTAGGATACTGGATATTCCAAACAGCATCTAGGTATGTGATCTTCCTTATCTCCCTTGGTACTTATGCTTCAAGCGTGATTCAATGCCAGTTTCACAATGATTACAGTCAATGCATGCATGTTCCCTACGTTTCTTAATGGGCTCAATTTAATCTGATGATGAAATAGTCCAAGGTCACTCTATTGTCCACGTGCTTGGGCCTAGTAACTGTTATCTTTACTGTGGTTTAGACCTTACTAGCTGTTATCTAAGCTGTGGTCTCCATTATTGAAATGACTCCACCCACTCGGTTCATAGAATATTAAGTAGTAGGTAAGAAGGGACTGAGGTGTCACGGCTAACGTGGGAAATCATTGTTATGGTGTTTGAGCAACAAGGTCATAGGAAACACAAAGTACTTTTGAATAGAAAACAACAGTTTTGCTAGCCTAGTAGACAGAAGTTTCGTTGAAATCTATTAACTAGCTTCTGCCCGCGGCGTCGCATGCTTTTTCCCTGGAAAATAGCCTCTATTTTAATCTACCTACGGAACGCCTTTTCATCATCATTATCTGCAATCCCGACTTCACCCACTGCTGGGTATGGGCCTCCAATGTTTTGTGCCACTCTACACGTTCCTGTGTCCTCGCTGTGTGGTGCCGGCTTAGAATTTGCACCACCCTAACTCTTCCCGCGGGTGTCGTAAGAGGCGACTAAGGACTACTAACCTACACCGGGGGCGGGCAGCAGCGCCCCCAGCAAAACAATTCTAGCACCGAACTGCGATTGTCAACCCGCATGCTCAACGTGGGGATTATGGGTATTACCCCCCATGTGATACAAGCCAATAATTCGCTTATCAGGGGAGTCCTAGTAGTGGACTAATACAGGCTGTTGAGAACACTTTCCTGCGCCAATAGTATCCAAGTTCGCCCGGGACGTTTAGTGATATCGTCTCCAAGTTCGCCCCGGGACGTTTACTGATATCGTCTCCAAGTTCGGCCCGGGACGTTTAATGATATCGTCTCCAAGTTCGCCCCGAGACGTTTAGTGATATCGTCTCCAAGTTCGGCCCGGGACGTTTAGTGATATCGTCTCCAAGTTCGCCCGGGACGTTTAGTGATATCGTCTCCAAGTTCGCCCCGGGACGTTTGGTGATATCGTCTCCAAGTTCGCCCCGGGACGTTTAGTGATATCGTCTCCAAGTTCGCCCCGGGACGTTTAGTGATATCGTCTCCAAGTTCGCCCTGGACGTTTAGTGATATCTTCTCCAAGTTCGCCCGGGACGTTTAGTGATATCGTCTCCAAGTTCGCCCCGGGACGTTTAGTGATATCGTCTCCAAGTTCGCCCGGGACGTTTAGTGATATCGTCTCCAAGTTCGCCCCGGGACGTTTAGTGATATCGTCTCCAAGTTCGCCCCGGGATGTTTAGTGAAATCGTCTGCCCATCTCGCCGCTGCGCTGGACCTAAATGGAACATCTATCAGAACAAAATTTCATTGCAGACGGATTCGTTTAATAGGAAGTATTTTTGGTAACAATCATCTAAACATCCAGGCTTTCGCATCACACTATTATCTATTATAAATTCGAAAGTTTGGATGTATGGATGTTTGTTTCCACCTCACGTCACTACTAAACGGATCGAGCTGAAATTACTTACATAGGTACCTACTTTTCTTCTCATAAATCAGTTCTCATGGCATAAATATCACCTTTAAACAGGCAGAAAGTAGTTTATAATAGAATAGTGTGATGATCATTGAGTAAAAAGACGCTTCTGTGTGATGCACACCATTGTTTGTAACTTAAATAAACCCAGGAATGTTATCAAAAACCAGCTGAGCAGCTTCACATGTCTAATCCTATGAGACGTAGATTAAAATTCCATAGTTCTGTTACATTATATTCGCCTGACATTCCACTGATTCCCCACAAAAAGTGCCCCAACCAACGTTTTCTAATAAAAAGGCAGGTAGGCACTTATTTAATAAAATCCACTTAGAAATTCTACTTTGGACTACCTACTATCAATACTTACACAATTTTCTAGGTGGATTTACTTAGGTAATTATTAATTTAAAATCTATGTAAACTTAGGTTACATCAATTGTTCGGAGTAATAAAATAGTCTGAAACAATTGAAGTCGTTTACATTAACAATAACAAAGGACGAGGATTTCTACATTACAAAAGAAACCTGACCAGTTCTCCGGGCTCGAGATGCGGGCTTGTGGTGAGAATACCATGAGCTTTAAATAGAATGAGATGATAAAAATAAATACACCAATATAGTTAGATTATGTATAGCTTGGATAAATTCCTAAAACTATAAAGGGTACCGGTGTAAAACAAACGGGTTTATGGGCATTTCCCCCATGAGATTTTCAGGGGGAGGCCTGCGTTCAGCAGTGGACCAATATAATATAGGCTCCCTTTACGTGGCACCCTGTATACTGCTCATATTGTGTACCTCCACGGGAATAGTGATCATACGTAGAAAATACTTGACATATGCACATATTTTATTCATGTTTGGGAGATAAACATTCCGCGGTGCTAAAGTCAGCTAAACTCCTATGTTTCTTAGCTAAAACAGTTCGAAAATCTTGCGGTTTTCCTAAAGCACTTGCAAGATAGAAGATTACTTTAAATCTAACACAAGGAAGGGACTAGATCAGCGTTGAGTCAGCTCCGTTGCCCCAAATTCCTGAGCACACCATCCGCCACGTCGACTGCAGACAGATAATACCAACTCTATCCCAATGACGATACAACTGAAAGTCATCTGGTGATACCGTTCTAAAGAGCCGTTGTCTCATGGTGCACGGCTAGAGCATTAATGGTGGATGCTTTACGATTACAATCCTCGTTACAAATCAAACGTTAGTGTCATTTAAATGGAAGTGAAATGCATGCAGCCCGGCCGCTGAACAACGCAACAGGACCATTTAAATCGAACAAGCCAAGTTCTCATGCAAAATCGTGATAAAAGTCAGCATCTTTTCCAAATGAGGAGAAACAATACTCGCGGCTGCGTACGAGGCGAGTTGAGTCGACAATTCTCTATTAATTGGACCGACCTTCAGCGTGAGCGGTCTCGGGAATTCAGAATTTCTTTGGGACGTAGAGTGCTATCTTCCAAGAATCGTGCTACACGAGTGTTACCACGCACATTTTTTTATTCGTTGATAGAGCGTGGCTCTGAAGCTTATAAATAACAGATTTGATACTTACTAGAAATCAGATTGAAAACGCAATCGGTTAATAAACCCCAACCAACACTGTTGTTCGCTAGCAATTGCATTACGATTGATAGGTACCGTGCTCAGTTCCAAAGTTAAGTTCTGAAGCTCTGATTAAAGATTTTTGTAAAGTTCACCCAAACTGTAAATTACCAGTCTCTACGGAAAACAACTTTTTACAGCCCGTTCATTTGCGGTATAATCTTTGACTGGACGGATTTAACGCTCTTTCTACGAGTTTACCTACTGTAGCCTTCAGCAGATAGAGCAGACACAGTACCTACCTATTATGGAAAAATTCTTGTAGCGCTGCACAAAAATTACTTAGAACTCAAGATGGGTCTCAGCGCTGCACTCAACAAATGTCTTATATATAGGTAGACCTCAAGACGGGTCTCAACGAGATGCAGCTCAAATATTAGGTAAGTACCTACCTAATTGTAAAAGCCTTTAATTCATTGATCTACCAACTGCAGGTCTTTGGTTTGGTTAGATTAGAAGGCCTATGACCATCTATCTACGATATAAAGTCACCGAGTATCAAACCCTCAGGCGCGAAGTATAAATTCCTTCGCCTTCTTAGCGCCAGTCAGCCTACCTGTGGTGTAAAAAAAGAATTCTGGCTGCAGGGCCCGCGTCGGCGCTTTTGACTTTTGAGATAATTTATAAGGCTCTGCCTTTCTTGGAATTTCGAAATGCTCTCGAGCGGCCGCGGCCGTGCTGAGCGACTTGGACGGTAATGGAATGCTAACGGATTTCCATAGGAAAAAATAGTGCATTGTGGAACCTCTATTGTGACTGATGTTGCGTTGTCGTAACTTCTAATTTCGGATTAAATTGATCGGAATTGTTGTAAGAACCGTGACGTTATTTTATTGGCTAGGATAATTGGGTAGATAGAGCTACACATACCATGTTGTACCTTACCTACCTATGGAAAAGTAGGTATTTATTGTGGAGGTAAGAAGGCAAAGTTTGCTTTAAAATCTAAGTTGGAACTCTTATCTTAATTGGCAAGTCTAAGAAGTAGATCTACCGTTAGATTAACAAAATTACCTACTTACGTAGACTTTACCTAGGCAGTACAGTACCTAATCAAACGACTACAATTTGACTAGTAGGTATGAGTCTAATCTAATGAATGACAAACAGCTTGCAGTAATTTTGAGTAATTTTTGAAAACTCATGGTCAAAGTAAAAAAATCTTTATTTCCGTAATTATAAAAGATCCTACACTTAGGTGGTAACTAGTTACTCGGACTTCATAATAGAAGAGGTCAAGAAAACATGGAACAAAAGTAACTGAGCAGCCGACTTGCGAGCATCTTTTTTAATCAAGAATGGAACTTTTGAACACCCTACCACCTATCTCCTACGCCCTATACTGAAATGCTAATGATTCTTATTCCCAAGCCTCCACATCTTGCGAGACAATTGATCGCTGCCCGCGGGTTGCAGCCAGGAACGTAGAAACTGCTGCACTATCCATGGCAGAGTTCTGGGAAAGCAGGCCGCATTCCTCGCCTCGAGCTGCCATTGGACAACCGCCTTAACTTGTGTAGAGCCCGTCCCACCAAAGAGAATCGTTTCAGAGCGTCCAAAAAGGTTGTGCCTATTCAGGTTTTTCAATCGATTGATGTTTTTCATCTGCTCTTTCCAAAGAACTTTTAGGTACGGGCTACGGCTGTACGTAGTACTTTTTATTTTTTTCTTATTTTAAGAAATAGTGAGTACAATTGTTGTGTATACAACAGTCAGATTGCACCAATAGAAAAACTCGTCTGCTTCCCGCACTAGGACTTTGCAGCCTGTATAGCAGGATAACTTACTTAACTTGGCTTTTTCATTTCCTCAAACCTCAAAAGAGGAATACCTAGAGTTGCCATTGAAAAAACCTTGCCCCAAAATAAACTTGGTACTATGCCCTATGGGGCAATCTGTGGCATAGGGTAGGTTTCAATAAAATTTCACTGAAAAAAATACGAAAGTAAGTTCCTAGCTAGTGCAGCTCTAGACTTGACTCTACCGGATATCCTTTATATTTGAATTTACAGTCCTATAAGTACATACTGTCTGCTTGATTTATTTTGTATGTTTTCCAGAAGGTTAATAAGTAAATAATTCAAAGAAAATTTAAATTCCAATGCACACTTACTTAGCCAACCTACTCTTTGGCCATTGCAGAGTCACGAAGCAAACATTGCTCTAGGCACCGGTCGAGCCAAGTTCATTCATTAAAAATATGCTTTATGTTTTGTTAAAGGGTAGTTGGATGCTGCGACTGCGGCAAACCACGATCTGAGTAAGCGCCTACATAGGCAGAATACATAATTACCTTCTTGAGCCCCATCCTTAGTTTACCTAACTAACTAGATGATGACTTTAGAAAAGCACTATTTTACTACTTTTATCTGGACTTAATTTGTTTATAAGTCTGTACAGGTATAATATAAAGAGCCAAGCAAAGCAACCAGTTTCTTTTCAAACTACATGCTAAAAAGGTACCTCTCACACTCCATGCTCGAATAGGTACCTATACCTACCTAGGTAGAAGGAAACAAAATCTATTTCAGGTAACCGTATAGGTAACCATAAGCAAGCCTCTGTGCAAAGACTATTAGCCCTTATTCGCTGAAAAATCACCTCTTTGTTCTTTGATTATGATAATAATAAGAATATGAGATTACTTTTGCGTAAATTAATTTAATCTACTGCCAGTTTACAGTAAATTTTCGTTCCTTGATAATTAATTTCTACTAATAATGGTCGGATTTGTACCTATTGACATCCACGTTTTCAACAAAATTTTATTGCTAAACACAAAGATCAAGACCGTTTGCGTCGTAGTATTCGTGTTGCCATCTAAACGACAGCAGCGCCCTCATTTATTTTCTACTCTTATCGGTCGAAATTTTCGAATGAAATTTTTTACCAAGGAGTTCCATACAATGAGATCTTCGAAATTGGAACTAACCTCTGCAGGGGTATTTTAATAGGTACACCGATTCGTTTCCGAATCGAATCCGACGTATCTCTAAAACGCTATTTTGTTTTCGCCTCGGGTTGATGATCGAAAATTCGAATCGAATCTGTTGACTAATGGCCATGTCAATGAGGAGGAGCTCTTTATTTCGATCATCAACACGAGGCGAAAACAAAATAGCGTTATAAAGATCTGATCAAAGTCGAAAAAAAAAACGAATGTTGCGAATTTGCCTACACTTTTTAATTTTTAATTTTCTCGTATTGAGAACAGTAGAGTACCTAGGTATTCTGCTCGTGGATAAAGTGGTATTCGTCTTAAGTGAGGATACTAGTAACTCCCTCGCTTGGCCCGTGACGTAAGACACTGCTTTATCCCCACGTTACATAATCTACTATTGTTCCTTGCCAAAAAGTAAATTGGGGCAGGGATGAACCGCGGGGAGGGATGCCAGCTGCGGGGCACGTGGAATGGCAGCTGACGCCCGCGCAAGCTGATGCCACACCTGCCGTATCATCAAAGGTTTTTTTCAACATCCAATGAAATGTTGAAGACATCTGTCTTAAAGAACCTTGTATAGATAGCAATGTTTAAAATCGCGGCTGTAGGTACCTAAGAAGGCATGCCCAGGAAATGCAACAAATAAATAGGAACCTACCTAATATAATAAAAGCATCCATTGCAAAACCTTGGAAGGCGCTATGTGAAGCACTTATTTAACGTCTAACCACTTAGGTAGGTAGGTATACCTAATAGGTATGACTAGGTCCACCTACACTGCGTTTTGTTTACGTAACGATGTTTATCGTTTACATACCTAGTACCTATCGACCTAGCTCGCCAGCCAGCGCCGCCGCCGTCATTGAAGCGACAACTGCAGTCGCAGAGTCGCTCGCGAGTTTCACACGAACTCAGTTATTTTTTAAAAATTTATTAGAATATGCCAAAAGGTTTTTAAAAATGTGACGTGTAAAATGTAATGTCAAAGTCATTTTGATCATTAATTTTTTGATAGGTTTAGGTACTTTATTTATTTACAAAAAATCGTGATAAAAATTTCAAAAACGAAGTAGAAAAATGACCTGAGCGCGCCAAAAATCCAAAGAAATGGACAAGACATTTAAATCTGAACAGGATTTAGTGTCTCAAACTTCGATGTCTCAAACATCAACAGAGGATGCTACAGCTGAACCGGCTGAAGGTAGTTATTATTTTTTTTGTTAAAATAGAAATTATTTTTATTTCTACAATATTATTTAGGTAGGTATGATAGAAAGTCCTTTCTTTAATATGTACCTAATAATCTAACTTCCTATAATAATTATTATGGTTTGTCTCTAGCTTGGACAATCATTGTGAAATTGTAAGGAATGAAAATGTCGTAGTATTTGATTCCTTAGAAAATGTAACCTTCAAGCCAGTTTAAAATTTCCCGGTAGTTGATAACTTGGACGATGATAGTGTTGTGCCAATATTTTTTTCTGGAGGCAGGTGTGCTCGCACTCGATTCCTTCTGCGGACCAAAAAAATCGGATGGGTGGGTACTATGGAAAGTGATGACCACCACGATATACAACGAGAAAACAAGAAACATTTTGACGCCCACTTTGGCGCGGCGGGCGAAGGTCCGCCTGCGACGCAGGAGGTTGTGGGTTCGATTCCCTCCTCGGAACAAATGTTTGTACGATCTGCAGATATTTGTTCAGGGTGTTCTAGATGTTTTCTATTTATAATAATAAATCCATTTAGTGTTTTGTATTAAGTACCTATATCAGTTATCTAATACCCATAGCACAAGTTCTGCTTAGCTTGGGGCTAGATAATGCGCTGTGAGTGAATTGTCCAGCACTATTTATTTTATTATTATTTACATGCATGACCTTGTTCTGGGTGTTCATTATAGTGTTCCAAACCCACTGTTTCTGGTTTGGTAGTAGGTGGTATAGTACCTAACGCTAATCGATTAGGTAGGGAGGTACATGATGATGGGGGTACAATACAATCGGGAATCGATTTTTTTGCCGTTTGGCATCCGAACCCAAAACAGATGGTAACATTTTCTTATTTTGTCCCTCCTTTATCAATTTTATCATCTACTATCTATGACTCTATGTAGATTGGGTCTTGGTTGTCGGCGTTCCATTGGCTTCGTCTCGCAACGTTCAACCTTAAGGTAAAACTAACGGATAAGTAATTTGCCGCAAATTTTGATTCTGTTTCTTGATTCTTTGAGGGTCTTGGCACCTTGGGATTTTGGCACCCCTTGGGGTGATAAAGAAAGGTCACGCGTGCAGCCAGATCATAAACAATTTCGTGGTTCGCTTCGCTCGCCGTTGATTCTTTAAAGTGTTGTCTTTAAATGTAAGTAGTCCTCCTATTTTGTTTTTAATCGCAAAATATAACCTTTTAAAACGTTCTTAGCGCATTATCTTAGCTACCTTGTCTTGCTTAGCATGCCTCACTAATTAAAAAAAAAACATTTTTTTGCTGCCGCTAACTGTTAAAAATTTTTGTAACTCGCTCTCGCTGTTTTTTTATACTCTTCTTAAATAATTAGACCACATTACGAAAAATTAACAAAAACGCAAGGTAATTATTTACTTTCATCGATTTTTATATACTACCGCAATCTGAATATATTTTGGGGCTCGTAGATACCTACTCTTACTTATTTGTTCCCAAACATCAGAAAAAATCTCGAAAAATTTTGCTCAGTTACCTACTTAAACTATTGTTATGAGTTGAGGGTCGGAATTGACAACCCCCAAGACAGTATTTTTGTTTCGGTTTTTTTGGGTGCTTGGTAGAAAACCGCTCCGGGTACCTATACCAACCCACGCTACACCGCCCCGCCGTTTGATAAAACCAAGTTCGATTTAATTTTATTTTGGGAGCATTTGAGAATTTATTGATATTTAGGCCAAATTTTTCCAAAATGCTCCAAAGATACTGGTAGGTAAATCAAAGTATGTTTCTTAAATTAATAAAAAATGTTTTACGATTTGCGGCAAATCACATATCCGTTTCTTTTATTCATTGTAAAACGCAGAAAAAATTTAAAAAAAATCACAAAAAAAATATAACACAAAACGTTCCACCTTCGGTACCGGTGTTGGTTGGGTTGTTCGCCTGCTCTCACAAAGTATAATAGATTCATGGCTCTGACTCACTCAACTCGATAGTCGATCCCGGACAATACGTCACTAGCTCGCTGCTCGCTCAGTCGCTCGTGCGCTCGCTCGGTTCATTTCGTTAGTTGCGAGTTTCGCGCTCATGACGGTGGGCTGTTTGATGCGATATCTGTCTTCCTTCGTTTGATATAGTGAGAGTGTAAAACAGAGTGGATTTTGAAGACTTTTTGATGTGCCTAATTTTGCACTGGATACCATATTGAGACTTGGATTACCAATGGAGTTTAGACCAGGTAATATTTGTAAAATAATAGCTAACCTTTCCTCGACCATATGTTTTGCATGAACGAGCGCCGCCAACGTCACCGATTTATAAATACTCTGAGGATTTTTTGGGAATATAATTTAGGCACGAATTGCTTTAGTTTCAATACCAACAAGCCGAAAATTCTTGGTGTTCCTATAATTCTTGGCCTCCTGTCAATTGCAGTTTTAGGTTAGAAATTAGGCTTTGATAATCTCTGAAAGCTTATCTTACGTAAAGCTTTGTAGTTAAAGCTCTATTATCAACTTAGATCAAATATCTTGCCATCATTTTAGAGATATAACTTTTATCTGGGAAAATTCTAGGTACTATCTGTTCTTGAAAATCATCCCTTGTTTACCCTCAATCCCCTAGAAAAAGAAGATTATTAATTTCTTTATTTTACCATGACTAATCAAAGCTAGGTAGCACTTGAGGAAATAAATTGGGAAAACCCTTTTTTAAAGTTGCTTTAATTCTACTTGGCTCTGTATTTCTCTGAACATTAAATACCTTGATTATATTTTCATTCTCTGTAATCTATAAATTACAAAGTAATTGTGTTTCGTAGAAGATATCACTATGAGCTAGTATATTTCCAAGAATATTAAAAGTAGGTAGGTAACTACTTCAGTCTATGATATCTTTCTGTATTATGATACCTTATCTGTTTAACTTTCCTTATAAAGTCGGACATAATGTTGTTTAATACAATAACTTCTTTGCCGTGGTGGTTTGCACTGTAAGTTTTAGTTACTAGTGGCCAGTTTTTTGTTAGCAAATAGTGTGAGTGGCCTTGTGAATACCCGAAAAGGCCCCATCATGATTTCAACAGACATAAATATTCCTACGAGTAAGTTGTATAGAACCAAGGTTTTATTTCAAATTGGAGATTTACTCGCCAATTTGAAGTAAAACCTTAGCTCTATGCGTTAAATACAGTTTACAAACCTTGTTATATTTATTGAAAGTCATTTTTCTTTGTATGATTCCACTGTGTTGATTCAACAAGGCAGAATAGTTCTTTATCATTTTACCAGCCATAAGCAACCACTAGCGCCATCTGTTGAGTATGCTATGCAATTAAATAAAACCGCCTGCAAATGCCTGTTCTCACTTCTCTCTGATATAAATAAATCCACTTTAATATTCTGTGTAATTTTTTGATGGTTCTTATTCATAATGCACACGCAGACACTAAAGATTATGAACCCTGCCCCTGTTCAGATAATAATAGGTACATAAATTAGTTCAATTATTGCATTACCAATAAAATTGTACTCTCACTTTACCTCATTTTTATTGGTTTTTTTTACTTCAATCAAGTAGGTACAGTCAACTTAAAAATTAATAAGCAGATTTTTAAATTTCTGTTTATAAAATTAAGATAAAAACAGTGTTTACCAACATGCTCTAAAGTACAGTCATCTACACAAAATTCTCACATTTTTCCTAGTGTCGGCGTCGGGCGGCGCCATGCCACTGATGCATGCATAGATTAGATAGAAGTTACCACCGCGCATTCCTAAGTAACGATGACGGCGTACAAATTGACACTTGCGCACAAAATACTTACGTCACGATTTTTTTTTAGATTTATTTAATCATGATAATGTTTACTTGAAATGATGCATCGACGGCATTGTCAAGGACGTAGAGTAGGTAGGTATAGATTTATTTACAGCCATCTAACATGTTTTGTTGACAAAACAAAAACCTAATTTGAACTAGTTTTTGTAACGTAAACTAATCTTGTATTTCTATCCATAATCTCCTGGTTTTATCCGCACCCTATACACTAGCCAACCTCGATGTAGAATGTTTGGTAAACAAACCACGACACAAAAACTAAAACTCACTTGCTTGGCGTCACGTTTCAGATACACATACTTAACTGTAAGCAATATTTATTGAAGGGTCACAAATCTACAAGTAATGTAAATTCACTTTAAAAAGACGTGGCAACAGAGTGAATTTTAGGTTAAGTATGGGCGGTTTGTTTTCAAACATTCCACATCGAGTTTGGCTAGTCTATTGAGTTTGTTTTTATTTAACCCAATGCTCCATCTGGCGGACGTCCACTTCCGCTGACACTGTTTCCGGGCTGTTATCCTATATAGTTTATTTTTTCAAGCTTTATGAATGAGAGAAGCCATAGTTTGTTTATAGTACTTTGGTGGAGCATTAAACTCATTCATAAAAAGTCTGAAAACTGAGCTCTACAAAGAAAGGGAGAAAGATCTTTGAAGAATCTTTTCCATGTTCGTTTTAGTTATAAAGTGTAATGTCACAGCGGGTTGAATGTAGCTAAGTAGATCGTAGTCTAGCGCGTAGGCGCTGCAGGCGAGGCATTGGAATTCGAAAGCCGAGCGCCGACCACCCATAGGCATGAGAACTCGGCCCCGTCCCCTTCCCCACGCCTGCTCTGCGGCGCCGCCTCTCGCCGCTCTCTTAAAGGCACAATGCTGAATTTCATTTGCTCTTTGCGGATAACGCAATGAACCTTGGACTCGCGGTCGTCATTGTCTTATTTCTTACACATTTTTTGCTCTCGTTAAACCATTTTGCTGCTGGCTTGTGAACTTCGTTTTCAGACTCTTTACAATTTAAGGTTTTTGTTATTATAGTGCGTAAGCCCTCATAGGTACTCTGGGTAATTTCTAAGAAATCAAATAATATCCCAAAAATTTTCGACTTCGACGGGACTTGAACCCGCATCCTTCCGTCAGTATCTTTACAATTTGGCCCGAGAAATCTCTAGCGAATCTACAGTTATTTAACAATTACTGCATCAATAATTTAACTTAGTATTTGTTTGTGTGAGATACACATCATTACATTACAGTTAGGGCATCGAGAATCGGCCATATTTTAAGAACCGGTTCTTTCGATTCCAGTTCCAACACAGAACCGGGTACCCGGTTCTTTCGGTTCTTTCGGTTCTTGTGGAGCTTTTATTAATTTATTAGAATTTTGTTAGTAAAATCTTACAATATTCTACAATAGGGTCAAAAATCGAACAGGGAATTTGTAATCACAGCAATAATTTTTATTTCTTAAACAATCAGTCTTGTAACAATCAATTTTTTATATGTTATACTTACAGTAATATTTTAAGCTACAGCTAGTGAACTCTAACTCAAGATATAGCAAACAGAAAAAAAATCAAACATTAGCAGGTTTATGTACTCGTAGTTGGTCTATTATGCGCTAAAATTAGCTAGAATAGTCAGCCTAACTCCGTCCAAAAGCGCAGAATCTTCCTAGGATCTTCACAGGCTTCGTGGAGTGACCTCGGCAAGTTGAGGATTTCTGTTCGTTGAGCTGTTATTCCCTCGCATTCCAGGACTACGTGGGCAGCTGATTCGTTGTCGCTGATGCATCCTCTGCAGAGAGGGCTATCCGTCGCTCCAATGGTTGTTTAGTGGGCAGTGTCATGTTAGTGTTCCTACCAGGATACGCAGGTCCATTCTGTTTAGGTTGAATAGGCGTTTTGTCAGCCTCGGTGATGTTGATGGAAGCGCCGTTCTGGCTTGTCTGCACTCTGGAAGGCGTGTCCATCGTTCGTTATGCATATCTCTGGTTTTGAGCCTGGTCCATGTCTGGGGTATCGAGAATGGTAGCGGGAGGAAAGGTGATGGACCTTCTGTGGTAGTATCCGATCCCCTCCGTGCCAATTTATCGGCGGTGTCGTTATCTAGCGATCCGCTATGTCCCTTGATCCATTGAAGAATGATCCTGTTCTTGGTGGATATCCTCTCTAATGCCAAGTGACATTCGTACACGAGCTTGGAATAACAGCTGTTTCCTTTCAGAGCCCTGAGTATGGCAGCGTTGTCGGAGAGAATACATTGGTCGCTCATTTCTCTCTTCTGCACGGCTGTGACTGCCTGGGTTATTGCTACGCATTCATATTGGAATATGGAGCTGTGTTAGCCTAGTGCTATTGATATATTTATGTTGAGGTCCATTGAGTGAACCCCAGCACCCGTGCCCGTATTTGTTTTAGAGCCGTCTGTGTATATTCTGACTTCGTGGGCGCCTGATTCATCTTTTCATTTTGGTCTTCATAAAGCTGTATCTGGTAGTGTTTATCTGGTATTGGTTTGCTGGGCATTTTGTCACAGGGGGTGGCTATGAGAGGTTCGTGTAATATGGCCCTGTCAAAGTTCCCATGTTTTCCCTAGCATTCTGCTGCATTGGTAGAAGGTAGCGGTGGTTCGCTGTAGTTTGTACTCAAGATGTTTGTTCCACACAAGTTTCCTATCTAGTATGACCCCTAGATACTTGACTTCTGTTGTTAACTTTATCTCTATGTTGAACAGTTTTGGGACTTTCAGATTTCCTAGATGTCGCTTATTTGTGAACATTATTAGTTCCGTTTTTGTAGGGTTTACAGAGAGTTCATGGTCGTTGCACCATGCTTCGATGGTTTTGAAGGCGAGTTTGATCAGGTCACATAGTGTATTCTCGAAAAAAACATTAGCACTACAATTAGGAGATTTTTACACACATTTTATCAAATAAAATAATCACTATTATAATTTTTTTTATAAGAATTTTACGCTAGAATTTAAATCTCTTAAGCAATCAGTTTTTATATCTATAGTAATCTTTTTAGCTACCGGTAGTCAACTTAAAAACTTAAAATATCGATGGCCAAATTATGATGTCATTTGTCGTTACAGGATAAAATTACCCGTTGGTAAAAAATCGCAATAACACACGGAATATTTGATTTTATGCACCCGAAGTAACGGTTCGCCGAAATTTCTAGTTTTGAAAGTGTTGTTTTATCGTGAATTAATTGTTTGTGATATCGTTGTGCCACTCCACCACCACCCACCACTCTGCAACACCTTGATGCGTGGCTTGTGAGTGTCACAATCTGCGATATTCATAATTTAATAAAAGAATCGAAAGAACCGAGAACCCGGTTCCTAATATTTTGGGAACCGGTTCTTTTCACAGCCCCAAGAACCGGGAATTCCCGGTTCTTGCGGAACCGGGAAAAACCGGTTCCGATGCCCTAATTACAGTAATGTCTCTCAAAATCCTAATTGAGGCCTATCCTTAAATAACGCTTATCAAAATCTTCTATTCCCATGATTAAGCAATGTCCACATTCCGAACGTTGTTGTCTAAGTACGTCTATTTGGTTAAGTACGTAGACCCACCCGCCCAACAGTAAACTACTGCCACATTCCATAGGCTGCTTTTTACGTTGTGTGGTCGCGGTTTCCGCTGAAGACGGCAACGTCGCGTCTCAAATATGAATGAAATCCGGTCGGCTGTGAACGGCGGCATGGCAACGCCGCACCAGACGCTCGCTTGATTGAGAACTAGGCACTCTCCCGCGTCGAACCTCCTCGCTCCTTGCTTAAAGATACGCTTTAGTTTTGTAGACTCACAGACAGATACCTACAACATACATTATGACGCGGTGGTCTACCAACGCTGTGCTTTATTTCAGAAATAAAAAGTTGTTGATATTAATACCAGTAGCGGTTGATATAAATTAAGGTTTTGAGGTTTAAAATGTTGCATATTGCAATCAGTAAATTAACCATTTAAATAAAATTGATACAGACCAAAATCATGGTCAGAGCTTTTTTGACTCAGAAGAATAATACCAAAGTTGACTTGCACAGCTGTGGCACACCCCAGCCGGCAAATTCGACCCCTCTTTAAAAATACGCACGCATGCGCGGTGGGGCAATTATTACAGAGCTCTATCGACGTCAGTCAGACGACACAACAACTGTGTCCCGTGTCCCGTTGAGCGCCATTGCCTAATTCTAAAGTTAAAGTATCCATTTTGACCAGTAACTCGCGATTTTAATGAAATGTGCGATAGTAGTGTTACCTAACGTTCTAGTGTCTGATCAGTCTTAAAAATGCCGATCTTAGTCGACCGAGCTTTCAGAAATGGTAATTATCGATCCAAAGCTATACTACAACAGTAGCCATTGTTGATTTCGTGTAGGCCTAATGTTTTGCAAATTTTGTGTTTTGTATTTTTCTGTAGCTGATAGATCTTAACGTTATCTTTATCTATTGGAAATTTTGCTGTACTACCAATACCTACCTACTGCCGAATATTAGAACACCTCATAAACAAGATTAATGATGTACTAATTAGGATGACACAACAAATTGTTTTTCCCTGGAATTGAAACCTTCAACAAAATAAACAACATAACAAATAGGTACCTCTAGGAGGTATGTGACAATGAAATAAATAATCTGGAACAAAGTTTTCCTTCATCAAATAAATTCTGTACCTATGTAATGTACTTATAATAAACGTTCCTATGATTTAAAATTTGCGTTCGAAATTGGAATTTCCTGAAAACCTTACCTATTTAGAATTACACGACAGCTAGAAATACCGCATTGGCTTATCTTTTTCGACAATGACGTCGTACAAATCCCGCATAGTAACGTATGTGTAAAAAAATTGATTGTAGCCAGAGTGCATGCGCACTGCTCGACCGGGGAGGGGTAGGGCCGCGGGAGGGGGAGGCTGGGAATGGAATGTCGGAGAGGCAGCCGGCCAGCCGCGAACTTGTTGTTATGTGAAACTGTTTTTGAACGCACACTAGCACGGCACGATCTTGTGCTGCTTACCAGCACACCTGTATCTTATAATCTTACTTATCATTTTGTTACTTCGCTAGTACCTAAACTGGGACGGAATGAGATTCCATAATGATTGTTACAATTTCTTCCGTTTTTTTTTTCGGTATACCTAGCTTGGAACTAGATTGTGTAGTTGACTGTACTTTAAAATTACGTCATTAAGTTAGCAATTAGTGTGAATAATGTTTACTACTAAAATAGGAACTATTGTGGTAGTTGACTGTACTTTAAAATAACGTCATTCATATTAGCAAACTAGTTTCTGCTCGCGGCTTCGCGCGCGTTATTTCTGTGAAAACGTTCGAAGGTTATTTCTATGCCATGGGAACTGATTATTTTATGGGAGAATAATTAGTTTTTTTTTTAAACTAAAAACCGACTTTGATGCCCTTAATTCCCCTCGGGATCATCCTCTGTACAATTGAAAAAGAATCATCTAAATCTGTTCATATTTGATGCACTTATATAAATAAATAAATAATAAATAATGCTGGACAATTCACACAACATTATCTAGCCCCAAGCTAAGCAGAGCTTGTGTTATGGGTACTAGATAACTGATATACCTAATACAATACACTACATAGATTGATATTTTTTATAATACATAGAAAACACCCAGACCAACGGAACAAATTTCTGCATATCGTACACAAATTTGTTCCGAGGCGGGAATCGAACCCGCAACCACCTACGTCGCAGGCGGACCTTCGCCCGCTGCGCCACGGAGGTCGTCACATAAAGCCTAACATAGAATCTCCTCGCGTGAATAAGTAGGTTACAAACATACATCCATCTGACCAAATTTACGCACTGATAATGAGTGTGATAATGTGGACCATTTAAATAAATATTTTCTCATAACTAATACACGGATAAATCCTTGAGGTTGTAACTAAACCGGCCTTGCCATCAATAAAGCTGGGAATTACAAAATATTTTAGTTTTCCTTAAGTTGCAAGGTTAAATTTCAATTAATGTTATACCAAGCGCCATGCGATTCAGTGTATTTAAAATTAGGGTGCCCTTACAATATTTAAGAAATCTAAGAACATTATCTCGAGTTCGGGCTATCAGTCCATAAACAAAATGACTAAACGTTTTTCTCGTTGTATTTCAGTACCAAATGGAGCTCACGTGGCTTCCCTGTTCAAGAATGCTCCACGCGAGGCAAGAATACGACCGCTGGTGGAATCTCTGATGCTGCCGGCGGTGGGGTGCGAGGCGGCGGCGCTGTCTCCAGCCAGCACGCCCTCGCCGTCCGCCGACAAGACCGACAACCGCGACTCATTCGGCTTCCTCCCCGACAAACCGGACATGCGCCGCGAGGAAGAACGAATCAAAACTTTCGACAAATGGCCCGTTACATTCCTTACCCCGAGCCAGCTCGCCCGAAACGGATTCTACTACCTTGGCCGCGGCGACGAAGTCAGGTGCGCTTTCTGTAAAGTCGAAATCATGAGATGGGAGGAGGGCGACGACCCCGCGGTGGATCATCAGCGCTGGGCGCCCCAGTGCCCCTTCCTGCGCAAGACCGGCGCGGGCAACGTTCCTACCGACGGGACTCCCGCCGCCGGGACGTCCGGACGCGACGAGTGCGGCGTCCGCGCCGCCGCCGCGCCCGTACGCATGCCTGGACCGGTCCACGGTCGCTACGCCTCCGAGGCTTCCCGCCTTAAGAGCTTCATCGACTGGCCTCGCTCCATGCGCCAAAAACCAGAGGAGCTCGCGGAAGCCGGCTTCTTCTACACCGGACAAGGGGACAAAACGAAATGCTTCTACTGCGACGGAGGATTGAAAGACTGGGAGGAAGATGATGTGCCGTGGGAGCAGCACGCGCGCTGGTTCGACCGATGCGCGTACGTTCAGCTGGTTAAAGGGCGCGAGTATATACAGAAGGTGTTATCAGAGGCGAGCGTAACTTCGACCCCCGCAGCAGCGGCCGCACCCGCGCCGGCGGCCGCCGCCCCGCCCGCGGCCGAGACCAAGCCGGTCGCCGACAGCGAGAAAGAGGACCCGCCGGTAGACGACTCTCGGCTGTGCAAGATCTGCTATGTGGAAGAGCGCAACGTGTGTTTCGTGCCGTGCGGGCACGTGGTGGCGTGCGCCAAGTGCGCGCTGTCCACGGACAAGTGCCCGATGTGCCGCAGGACGTTCCAAAACGCAGTGCGTCTGTATTTTTCGTGAGCGGCCCCGCGCCGGCCCGATGCTAGTCACATGTGCGTCCGCCCCGAGTGCGTGCTGAAACACCGCTCCGTTCGCTATCCGCTTACTCCTGTGATCTAACTCTAATGATACATTTATAAACTGAGCGGACGATTCACAGCCGGCCCCGGCCTGCGCCGACGCCGACGGGAGAGACTAACTGATCGTAATGTAGACTGATGTTGAAATGATTTTAAATTATTTATGCTATGGTTTGAATTTAATGACATGTAAATAATTTATTGTAAATAACTTCTCATTTGGTCCCACCAACAAAAATTCAAGTGTAAAATAGTTGATAAACACTTGAAAAATATTACGTTAATGCAATATGCAAAGTATGCCGTACATTACAATACCTTTCCTTTAAATGTTGCAGAAAAGAAAATATGTTCCACTGACAAAATGCAGCAGATTTATGAAGACTATTTTATATTAGTTTACACTGTGTATTTTGTCTATTGCATTACATTGAACTACCTATTACAATCCAAAAAAACTGTTTGTGGCTGGACAATGCCTGAGTAGTAGTTGCATTTCAAACTTAAAACCATTGGCTAAATTCACATTCAGCAGTTATTGGGAAACGTAGTAGATATTATGACGTGATGTTTTTTGTTCCTGTAAATATGGTAAATTTTAGTTTTGACATGGTGTACAATTATGAAACAAGTAACGTATTATTTGGACATGACTGCAGATGAATCTTAACGACTTGTATTTGGAACACAGATGGCGAGTTTATCTCTGTGTAAACCTAAGTTTTTGCCAAGTGTTCTGTAAAATATTTAAGATACAAATAGTCGACTAATCACGTCCGCTAATACAAATTTAGCTTTGTTCAAATTATTAAATATCAATCACATTAATTATTTCTGATCACTATTAGCGATTCATTAGACATTTAATATTATTTCAAGCACTATGACCCTATTTTGTGATAATTTGGGTAAAAGTGATAATTAGGGCATTTAAATTTCATTGCATGATAATTCGTATAAAACCAGCATAATAATTATGTACTTACCTGTATTCATTCATAATAACTTCACTCCAACCAACCATATCATTGTAACAAAAGTATTTTTTTCATTGTAATGAATGTAGTAATTTTAACATAGATGTTAGCTTTGGTCATGCACTAAATATTAAGAGAATTTATTTAAAGTCAAGTCTTGTAATTTTGTTGTAACATAGGTACCTAATTATTATGTCACCCTGTTGAATGTTAATAAAAAAGAACGTTAAATCATAAACCTATGTTTTATTTACCCAGTCAGAAGGTCATTTAGTTGGCCAGTTCAGTTTCACAATCACACTACTATTATAAATTTAAGTTTGGACGTTTAGATGGATAGATGGATGTTTGTTACTTCACGACGCCAAACTTCAGAACGGATCGGGCTGCTGCCTCGTCAATTTACTTTGACCTATAATGTAGGTATGAAAGCTCGCTTACTCCCAGCTGTTCTGTTGAGTAGTTCTGTTGACAGAACTACTGGGATTCTTTTCCCATTAGTTCTATCCACAAAACACTGGTCAAAAAGTCAATCATTTAATTGTCCCATTCTTCCAAAGAACACTTATTATACCGCTGCTGGCCAAGGTTTATTAAAAAAAAAATAGTTTTGGAAATACAGTTTATTACAACATAATACACAAATCAGGCCATAAGTGATTCGACGTATTTATTGTTCTGCTGACGAAGCTCCACCTTCAGTTTGTTGATTTCATTCATCATGTTTTGGTCCGACGTTGCAGATTCTTGTATTTGTTTACACTTACGAAGGAAATTCAGTATCAGCTCTTGGCCTTCTGCAGTTTCTTGGGACTTGAGGGTGGTTTCCACTTCAAACAGGTTTGTTTCGAGCTGCGCTTGCTTTTCTTCTGCGTACTGGAAAAATTTAAACAATTTTTTTTAAACATCATGGGCTGGTATATTAGTTTCGTACTACTAATCTATTATAGCTATAAGCATGGGTACACCCATAACCAGGAGGTACAGGAAAAGTTTTTTCGGACCCATCAGCGCTTTTTTGGCACAAAAATTATATTTAGTCAAGCGTGAGCGCCTAAAAATGACTCAAATTGATAAAAAACTTTTTAGGTGCCTTTTGTTAGACGTAGGCCTCCCCTAATGAGCATAGCGCTCATCGTCCTGTCTTCAGCTTGTAGCATCCAGCATGTGCCAGCATTTCGCAGGTCGCCACCCCACCTGGCCGGACGGCGTCCTACACTACGTTTGCCGAGTCGCGCTCTCCACTCAAGAATATGTTTACCCCAGCGGCTGTTGGTTCTTCGCGATAAACCTATGGCCGGTAAATGCCCCTTTCACCGAGAGGTGCGGAACGCGCGCGTCTAGAACAGCACTCTAAGATGTCCCTCGCAAGGGTGTGTTCTTCCAACACAAATAAGGTTCGTAGTTAATCCGCTTACATCCGTAATGAACTTTAGTTATTAATAATCTATCTATCTTATCAGCTTGTGAGCACGCACCTCTAACGTCCCTCAATCCAATCCTGTACCACCCTAATCAACTTCTTTCCGGCTATCCTAACAATGTCGTCTGCCTGGTCTGCCGCTTCGTTTTTGAGCGTCTCTTGGCCACCATTATGTAATGGCTATAGTCCATATTCCGTCTAGTTAATTAAGTATTGGATAATCCTTTTTTTTTTTTTTTTTTTGGAGGGGGGAAATGCCCTCGCACTTCCCTTCCGCCATGGGGGTGACGGAAGGGGGTATGTGGGACTCGAACCCACTAAAACCCCCCCGTGAAACGTCCACCGCAGTCATGGGGCGAGATGGGGTCGCGTTGGCATTCACCATCTCGCTCCGGCGGGTGGCCCGGGAACCGGTCCGGGCCTCGGCCTCAAGGAGGAGCAACCCTTTCACACAGGTCACCCCTCAGACGCGTGGAGCCGTGCTAGCCGGCAGAGAGTCCCCCGACTCTCCACCAGTGGCCTCACTACGGGGGACGAAGGAGGCGGGCGAACCGCCCCCTTCGTCTCCCTGGACGTCTGCGCCGGAGCGGGTCAGATTGGGCGTCATCCTCCCTGACCCGCTCAGCGGCCTCCTTCTGCGACATAACCTCTTCGCAGAAGGAGACCATGGCCTGCCACTCCCTTTCGCCGTCGAGCATGGCGCTCAACACGCTCGGCAGCGAAAGGTCCCGGCCCAGGAACGCTGAAAGCGTGTGCCGCATGGGACCCTACGCAGCACACGCCTCCAGCGTGTGGAGCGCCGTATCCTCCGGCGCCCCACATTCGTGGCAGACCGGGGTCGCCTCCCGTCTCGCGATCTGGTGCAGATACTTTCCAAAGCATCCATGCCCGGAAAGTACCTGCACCAATCGGAAGGTCAGCGACCCGAACCGCCGCCGCACCCACCTTCGGAGGACCGGCCTGATGGCGTCCACCGTCCACTGACCAGGGACCGGTGGTGCCAGGTCCTCCGCCCACCGCCGCAACAAGGCGTCCCGCGCCAGCCGCCGCATGCGCGTGACCTCCTCCCACACTGGGCGCTCCCCGGCAGATCTCCTCGCCGCCACGAAGTGATACACTTCGGCGAGGATCTCCGCCTGAAGAGCCCAGGGGGGATCACCGGCCAGCACGCATGCTGCTGTCCAGGACACCGTCCGGTAACCGCGTATCGCCCTCGTCGCGATGACCCGCTGCGGACGTCGCAGCAGGGTCAGGTTCGCGCGACTGAGGGCGTCCACCCAGACCGGTGCCCCGTACAGGGCCATACTCCGGATGACCCCGGAGTACAGCCGGCGACATGTGGCGCTCGGGCCGCCCACGTTGGGCAGCAGCCTCCCTAAAGCGGCCGCGGCTCCCAGGACTCTTGGGGCCAGTTGGGCGAAATGGGCCCCAAAAGTCCACCTCCCATCCAGGATGAGACCCAAATATTTCATCTGGGTCCCAACCCGGACCTGAACCCCGTCCAGAACCACCCTGGTTCCTGGACGAGGCCCTCCCCGAGGCCCGTGGAACAACAGGGCCTCGGTCTTGGAGAGGGCCACCTCCAATCCCAGGGAGCGAATGCGGTCGACCACTAGGGTAGTGGCCATCGTGGCCAACCGCATCGCCTCTCCGAGGTCCCTCCCCTTGACCACGACCAGGGTATCGTCCGCGTAGCACGCCACTCGCATACTTGCGGGGAACGTGCCCCGGAGCACCCAGTCGTAGCCAATGTTCCACAGGAGCGGTCCCAGCACCGACCCCTGTGGAACCCCGCGGACGACGCGACGGTGTCTCAAGCCGTCGCGTCCCTCAACCAGGACCTCCCTGTCCTGGAGGTAGTCCGCCAACAGCCTCCGCAGGTACAGGGGCACTCCGTGATAACGGAGCGCCTCCCGTATGGTTCCGTGCGGCAGGCTGTTGAAGGCGTTGGCAATGTCGAGCGAAACAGCCAACGCCTTTTCCCCCTGGCTGACAACATCTTGGGTCCAGCCCTTGAGCCAGAGTAGGGCGTCTATCGTCGAACGCCCCGCTCTGAACCCATACTGGGCCTGGGACAGGTCAGGCCCAGTCCCCGCCAGGTGCCGGATGACACGGGAAGCCAATACTCTCTCCAGCAGCTTCCCCGTGTCATCTAGCAGCACTATTGGCCTGTATGCGGAAGGCGAGTCTGCGTCTCGACCTTCCTTCCGCAACAGGCACAACCGCCCGTCCTTCCAAAGCTTCGGGAACCGTCCAGACGTGAGACACGCGTCGAACAGTTCCCGAAGCCGCTCGCCCATCTCCCCCAAGGCGATCCGCAGGACCCGCTTTGGGATCCCATCCGGACCCGGGGCCGTCCTTTTGCCACGCAGGCGTCCAACGGCCACCTCCATCTCCACCTCTGACACAGGTGGGATGGAGGCCGGGTCAATCTCCTCGGGGAGGACAGGCGGCGCCGCCATCACGGGCGGGGTGTGGAGGGGGTCGATGTCGGGGAAGAGCCCCTCCATCACCCTGCCCAGAAGCTCCGGCTCTAGAGACTCCGCAATCGGGGACGTCTGGCCCCGGAACTTTTTCCGGGCAGCCCTATACGGACGTCCCCACGGGTCCCTGTCGAGGCCCTCTAGAGCCTCTTCCCAGGCCCGCGTCTTGGCCCGACCGACGGCCAGCTGCAGCTCCCTTTTTGCTTCGCGGTAGGAGCTGTACAGCTGGTTCTCGGCTGCCAGCTCCTCCGCTGACAGCTCCCCGTCAGTGCGGCCGTGACGCCGCCTCCGGCAGCGGGCGTAGGACCGCCGCGCCGCCGAGCAGGCGTCTCGGAGATCCCCGATCTCCGAGCTCCACCAGTACACCTCTCGGCGACCGGGGAGGCGCCGGGCCCTGGGCATGGCGGCGTCACACACCGCCGTCACCGCATCCCGGAAGTGGCTCGCCTCTACGTCCACCTCCGGGTGCGTGGGCGCGGCAAACCACGACTGGACGATCGCCGCCTCAACCGCCAGATCGCGGTCGAGGCGACTGACCGTCCAGCGCGGAAAGTCCGCCCGCGCCCCATGACGGCTCCCCCTTTGGACGTCGGAAGTGGATATCTCGAACCTTATATATTTGTGGTCCGAGAGAGTCTCCACTTCCGACATCACCCTCCAGGCCCGGGCACGTGCCGCAACAGCGGGGGTGGCGAACGTTATGTCCACCACGGACCCCCCTCGCTGTCGCACGCACGTGTGGGCCGACCCTCTATTAAGAAGGGTTAGCCCGGTGGCAAGCGCCCACTCCCTGACGATCTCCCCTCGAGCGTCAGTAGTGGGGCTGCCCCAGTCCCGGGCCTTGGCGTTCAGGTCCCCCATGATGAGGACCTGACGTGGCGCCTGCCTACGCACCGCCGCGGCCAGGAGGTCCATAAAGACCTCCAGCTCTGCAGCGGTTCTATTGGGGGAGAAGTATGCGCCGACTACTGCATACTCCCCCCACTTGGCCACCACGTACCCCGAACCCCTCTCCTCAACTGAGAGGGGAGGGATGCCACTTCCCTTCCCAATAATGACCACGGAGCCGTCCAGGTCACCAGTCCAACATTGGTTTTGGGGAGGGACGTAGTACGGCTCCGCGGCAACCGACAAATCAATTTCCCACTGCGCCAGGGACTGCATGAGCAGATCCTGAGCCCTGGCGCAGTGGTTGAGGTTCGTCTGGAGGAAGTTGAGATGGCCGACCTGATCCATCAGTCAGCCATCTCAACCTCCTCGCTCAACGCCGCGTGAGCTTCGGCAGAGGGGGCGGGGGCGGTCCGGATCCCGGCGGTTTTCCCTTTCGTCTTCGGGGGAACGCAGCTGCGTCCCCCCATTACATGCCCAGAGGGCCTGCCAGACTCTGCGCATATAGCGCAGTGTGGCTGGGCCCTCCCGCAGGTGGCCGCCTTGTGACCTTCGCCTCCACACCGGAAGCACAGGTCACCTCTGTCCGCCGCCGCGGGGCACTGGGGGCGCGTGTACCCTAGCCCCATGCACCGGTAGCAGCGCATGGGACGCTCCCCCAGCCCCACCACTCGTGCCGAGCTCCACCCCACCAGCAGTCTGCCCTTTTCCAGCAGCACTTTGGCTGCCGGGATCGGGCAGGAAACTAGGGTGGACCCGGTGCCACCAAAGCCGGAGCGGATCTCCCCGGCCTTGACGAGCCGCACATCACAGCGGCCCGCCTCGGCGACCGCTGCGGCCACCTTCTCCTTGGTGGCCGTGTCGTCCAGGCCCGTGACACGGATATCCGTGGACTTCACGGGCCTGGTGACGTTAGCCACTTCCGACAGGACCTCGCGGAGCTTCGGCCCCAAAGCCCAAGCCGGCGCTGAGGTCCCCGAAGTCCGCGGCTGTCGTGCTGTCGCTACAGCCCGGGGCTGCGGAAAAAGGGGTGACCTACTCCTCCGTCCTCCAGTTGGCGCAGGAAAAAGTGAGCCTCCAGGAGATGGAGATAGGACGGGTCGGGTTCCGGCAGACTGCCACGGGAGCCAGGATGCTGGAGATCACTGGCTCCCAAAACGGACAAAAGGCCGACAGGCTAGTCCCTTCTTCGTCACCGTCGCCCAGGTCTCCCCAGACCGGGGAACGGCGACAGCGACCGGAGCAGCCTCCCTCGAGGGACCCGCGACTGGCACAGGTGCCACGGCGGGTGCCGCCCTCTTGCCCGCTTCGGAAGCAGGGCCACGAGCCTGCTGAGGTGGCGTTGGCCTCAGCGGCGCGGCCACCTCTTTTGTGTCCGCCCTCAGTGGCGGACGAACGACCGGAGCCGGCAGGAGGCGCTCCTCAATCCCCGCGATTCGGGCGTTCAGCATTGTCCCGAACGTTGAGGTCAAGGAGCGCTTCAGCTCCTCTATCAATTCCGCCCCCACCTGCAACATGGTGGGGGCCCCCTGGGTCCCTGCAGCGGCGGATGCAGCAGCGGCAGTAGAGGCGGCGGCGGCCTCCGTCTTCGCCTCGGTGAAGGCGCGACGAAGTGACTTCACCTCGGCCTTCAGGGCCTCCGTCTCCAGCCGTAGACGGCCGTTCATTGCCCTCAGGCGCCGCGTCTCCTCCGCTTCACTCCGGTCTGCGAGGGCATCGACCACCTCCCGCAGACTGGACGCCGACCCCTTCAGGCGGCCGACAAACTCGCCCTTGAGGTTGCCGGACTTCCTGGCAACCTCCAGGATACAGGCGAGCTTCTCGCCAGCGTGGGCCCTCAACTCTTGAGCGCTCAGCGCGCTGATGTCCCCGACCCGCACGGCGGCATCGGTATCGCTACCGGTCGTCGTGAGATCGGGGACAGCAGCGGCGCGCTCCTTCCCATACTTCCTGCTGAGCAGGACCTCCGTCAAGGCCTCGTCGACCGGGAGAGGCCTCAAAAAGGCCCCCCTGGCCGACGAAGCCTTCCCCGACTTCTTCCTCCCTCTAGAGGCCGTGTTGACCTTAGCGGCCACTGTCCCCTCGGTCTCCGTGTCCGAGTCTAAATACCCGGGCACGAAGAACGAGGAAGACGGCCGCTTCCGGGCCACCACGTCCTCCAGCATATCCTCCGCCGTGTCGGGCTCCGCCCTTACCTCCGAAGAGGGGCCCTGAGAAGGGCCTTGTTTGGGCGGAGAACCGACGCACACCTCCTTATCACCTCCCTCGTCCGACTCCCGCGGGGAGGGGCCCTGAGAAGGGCCTTTCGAAAACCTCCCCGTCACGTCGCGCAAAGGCCTCGGCATGCCTTGGTCCAAATCCAAAACTCAATATGTAGGCGTAGTACAAGGCTACTTATTCTCTCCCGTGAAACCGTCCAACCTCAAGTAGTTTGTGAACCTACGAGTATTGGATAATCCTATGCTAACTTACCTCAATAATCGAAGCAGGCATCTATTTCAGTTCAATGTCCAGTTCAGTCTAGTGTCTAATTCGGTCCTGTGTCTGTTGTGGCGATCAGGCGACGTCTTTCGGCAGAAATGATGATGATGGGAACAACCAACTAACCTCAATAATAGAAGCAGGCAGGTCCGCCAACTTGGCCACATGGAGGCCTAGAGACTGCGTGGCCGCCCCGGGGGCTATCTTGTGCAGCAGTAGCAACTGGTCGCGGACCACGGCCGCTTGCGCGTGAGAGTTGACGATAACGTTCGGGTGGAGGCTCGCAATGCGGGTCAGCTCGTGGTAATGGGTCGCAAAATGGCAAAAATATAGACCTCCCAGTTATCCAGTACAACGTTTAGTCTGGGGCCTGGTCCAATAAAGTGTCTATTGCAGTCCAATATCCAATCCAGTGTCTAATTCAGTCAACTGTCTAATTTAGTCTTGTGTCTACTGTCTAGTTCAGTCCAGTGTCTATTGTAGAGATCTTTGGGGAAGGCCTGTGTCCCGCTGTGAGCGTATTCGGCAGAAATGATGACGATGAGAACAACCAACTAACCTCAATAATAGAAGCAGGCAGGTCCGCCAACTTGGCCACATGGAGGCCTAGAGATTGCGTGGCCGCCCCGGGGGCTATCCTGTGCAGCAGTAGCAACTGGTCGCGCACCACGGCCGCTTGCGCGTGAGAGTTGACGATCACGTTCGGGTGGAGGCTCGCGAGGCGGGTCAGCTCGTGATAGTGGGTTGCGAACAGGCAGAAACATTTTGCTTTAGTTGCTAGTTCCCTGAAAAGGAAAACGACAGTCATTTACTCGGCACATTAAATATGTCAATTTTTTCTTCATATCTTTGTAGAAATTTCCAATTCCAAAACGTGTATTTACAAGCTTGTATCTTAAAGCTGTAGTGGCAGTGGGCCAGCCATATCACGCGAAGAAACGACAACCGCTGGGGTAAGCGTGTTCTTGAGTGGAGACCGCGACTCGGAAAACGTAATGTAGGACGCCCTCCGGCCAGGTCGGATAACGACCTGCAAAAGACTGCAGGCAGCTGCTGGATGCGGCAAGCTGAAGATAGCGCGCTATGTGCTCATTAATGAAGGCCTATGTCCAGCTGTGTTGTGTTGTATGTGAGAGTAGCTTTAAAATCATCATCATCATCGTTGATGATGATTTTAAAGCTACTCTCACATACGAATAAATGATTTGATTTAACTTATACACACACGTACGTAAAATTATTAACACCCCTCTTTTTTGTCGTGTCTTTAGAAAAGGCAGAGGCCCTACGTCCCCGGCATAGTATTTTTCCGGGACAGATTTAGAGGTATTTGTATAGATAAGTATTTTGAAAAAAGCTTGTGGCAGGAACCTACACAAATACTATTCTAACACAAATAATAGCAAACCATGGTGTAAACATTCTCAATTTACAAATCATTTTGGTACTACGTTTGTATGGGAAATTCACCCATCGCCGGATCCTTAAGGAACCAAAGAAACAATGTGGAATTTTATGTAATTATAGTTTTTTACCACTGGGATCCTGTGGGTACTGAGATCTATACTTTATCCAACGAGCTTGTAGATTTTTCGTAAACAAACGTAATCAGCTGATTTTTAGGGTTATCACCATGAAATGACACAGGCCTAACGTAATTCCAATGATTTCACCCATAGATTCCGTTAGATTTGTTACTTTTTTCAATCTTTACTTCATATCTATGCAATATCTAGTTGTAGCAATTTACAAATCGTCATTATTTGGTCAAAAACGAAGATTCAAATGACCAGATATTTTTATCTTTTGTTAAACTGCCAACCCTAACGAATCTTAGTTTTGACGTCATGGGATGCAAACAATTGGTATCTTTTGAACTATGCTTCCCAATTTAGGATAGCACTATGACCATACTTATTTCCTATACAGAGCAGTATTTTATTTTTAGCCGGATTATTGAAGAACGAATGGAACGTAAACTCAACACTGAGCGAGTGCTGCCAGCTGGTCTTAGCTACCCTATTGAGTGTAGTTTTAGGGCGCTTTAGGGTGTGTTCCCATTTTTTTTAGTGACGATAGATAGTCGTGCAGTTTAGACGTGGGTCGTTACGTCATTTTCAAGAAACGTAACGAAACCAGTGACTTGATCGGCGTCACCTGTTTTAAAACTAGTGATTTTTGTAACCAGTTTCTTTTATTCTGCTACTGTGATTGTTTGTATAAATAACTCAACCACCAATACAGTTACTCGCGAAACGAAAATTATTGAAATCACATAACTGTTTGTTTGTAAACAGTTTAATCAATAACGTAGGACAAACAAATTAACTTTCCTTCATACTTTATTCAGGCTTAGGACTGACTGCATTAAATGTTATTGCTTTTTATAGTAATTATGATTAGTGCTAACTATAAAACTATGATTTTAATAAAATTTTGTTTACTTTAATTATAGATAAAAATTACAGTTTATTTAGGTACATTATTTGGCTATTTACATTTTTTAACATTTTTCAGTTTCATAACTGTCATTTGTTTATTTCACTTATTTTACACTATACAATAGTTTTGTTTGGAAATATACAATTTTTTAATGTTATACAGTTTTTCAGTTTTTTTGCGGTAGCGCGGTGCGAAAGAAATGAAACGCACAGGGCAGAGTACAGTAACGCATTCCAAAAATCACTACTTTGTCATTTGATTCGAAACTAGTTATTCGGTTACATGCTGCGTAGCTAGTTACTGTAACTAGTGACGTGAAATAACGCCCACGTCTAGTGCAGTTTAAAGCATCGTGGCTTGTAAACACGATGTCCCAAAACTCCACGTCAAGACGGAAACAAGTGACAGGCCAAGTCAGGGTATTTACCACAAGAAATTTAAAAAAATCTAAGTGACCTATTTGTAAAGAAAAGGTAAATATAAAAAAAAATCGAGATCGTCTACAACCTGTGATGGTCTTTTAACCTTGTTTACTGCATTTTTTTTTCAATTTTTTTTTTAATCTGAATCCTGAGTAAATTGTTGCAATGAGAGAAAAAATATGAAGTACTTTTAGTTTTTTATTATTAAATATAAAATAATATGATATATAAATATAATTGAAATCCTTAAAATGGCTAAACAAAAAAATCTAAATATTATCATAGACCCAGGAAAAATCTAAGAAATCAATGATGCTTAGAAAATATGGTCAATGTAAAGACATAAAATTAAGAACGTCTATTTACTAATGGGCCTGGGCCTGAAACGCCTTCCTTCCAATGGAACCTCATTGACAAATAATAATCTAGCTAATCTAAATCTTCCACACTATTGATTTATGAATTGAACTCTACCAGTAAAAATCGTTTCATTTTTACATTTACAAGATAATTTCTTGGATTATGTTTTTTTTATTTAACAATGATTTGAACAATGCTTTCTTCAAGACCGAAGGGTGAGACTTGAGAATTTTCAGCAAAACCAGTGTAAAATTACAAAAATATGTAAATCTACGTACGTAAAATTATGTGTGTAAAAGTATGAGGATAAAAATGTAGCCACTGCTGTCACTGCACCCTGCTTGGGCATCATTGTGTCATATACTTTACCTAGATACTAATGCCACAGTATAAATAATAATATACAGTAGGCCTTTGATATCGCGGAACCTGCCGACAAGTGACGCGACCAGGTAATCAGGCCAGGGTTGTCACCATGCTAGCACAATGCTAGTGTTAAATGAAAACTTTTAATTATTTATTATAAGGAAACATCATCATAAATAAAACATTATGATTTTATTTTTGGTGATTTTTCAAATGCCTCGCCCCTTGCCCCCCGCACGATTGCCCTGTCTAAATGCCTTCGTCGAACAACTGTATGCAAAAGTTGGCTGTGCTAATACTTACAAATCTACAGAATTATTACAATAAAATTTGAATGAATGAACGAATGATAACATAACTTTATTTTCCCCGTTTTTCTGACAGAGTGGGTAACACTACCCACGATCGCCATTTTATTTCCTCACTT
Organism: Eupithecia subumbrata; assembly: GCA_949316285.1. Classification (NCBI taxonomy): domain Eukaryota; kingdom Metazoa; phylum Arthropoda; class Insecta; order Lepidoptera; family Geometridae; genus Eupithecia; species Eupithecia subumbrata. The sequence goes on along the minus strand of OX438640.1, from coordinate 16,002,518 downwards.
GACTTTCTTGCTTTGTTGTGGTTAGTTCAAGTAATTCTCTCCTTTTGTGCTCTCTGCTTACGTTACGTTGTTTTCGTTGAGTTTATCGTTGTTTCTTGAGTTTTTGTTATTGTTGAGTGTTACTGTTGAGTTTTTGTTGTTTGTTACGTTTGTTGTTTTGATACAATGAGCAATGAACCTGGCCCGAGTTCGTTGAAGCTCTTTGCTTCGCCCAAGAAGAAGCGTCAAAAGAAAACGCCTCTCAGTTCTGCAGAGAAGCTCACGATTATTAATATTTATAAACTGGTGGAAGAAACTTGGCCTCGAGACCAATTTCCCTATAAGCAGGAGATGGTGAAAAGGACTGCCGATACCGCTGGAGTTGGCGTCAGTACGGTGTGGAAAGTCCTGAAAGGCTATTCTACTGAGCATCGCGTTCAGTCACCAGCACCTCTACCTCCAAGAGTAGCCAAAATTGACAAACTCTTGGACTTTGAACTAAGTGCCATACGAAGAAAAGTGCATGAATTCTTCTTCAGAAATGAAATCCCCACACTAAACAAAGTGTTAAATTCGGTTAACGAAGATGATGACCTACCAAATTTCAAAAGGAGTACATTTGCAAAGCTTTTAGCAAAGCTAAAAATAAAACACCTGAAAAGATCACGTAACAGCAGTCTCATTGAAAAACATGAAATAGTAAGGTGGAGGCGCAATTATTTGCTAAAAATTGCCAAAATGAGAGAAGAAGGGCGCAAGATATATTATACAGATGAAACATGGTTAAACGAAGGTAATTTACTCTTTGTTTATTATCCTTTTTAGTAAATAATTATATTAAATATCAAACATGTAGTCGTTAAACTGAACTGAACTGAACTTTTGTATGTTATGTTTACATATGATAACATTGTTTCTTGTTTTTGTAGGTCATACGAAAACGAAGGTGTGGCAAGACATGACAATACAGTCAACAAGGCAGGCACACCTGGAAGGCCTTTCTACAGGACTCAAAGGGCCTTCTGGAAAAGGAAAACGCCTAATAATAGTACATATTGGTATGTTATCTGTTGTATTTTCATGAATCAGGATAATTTATTTAAACAATAGCATCAACATATCAAAGAAGTAGCACCATGGTCAAGTATGAATATGTATAGATTGAGTATTATTATTGCATCTTGTAATATCATTGATATTTTTATGGGTGGTGATGCAACAAGGTCGGTTTTCACCAATAGATAATCGGACAATTAGGCAGCTTTCAGTTAAATGTATCAAAACTTGTGTCAATAACATCAAATCAACTGTTTAAAGTTTAATATTTGTTTTTTTTTTTCTAGGAAACGAAGATGGATTTTTGAATGGTGGAAAATTAATATTCGAAAGCAAAAGTGGTGATGGAGATTATCTCAAAGAAATGAACGCAGAAGTATTTGAAAAGTGGTTCAAAAAAATTATAGATTTAATTGAGAGAATCAATTATAGTAATGGACAATGCAATATCACTCTCGTCGCCTGGAACGAGTACCAAACATGCAATGGAAAAAAGCTGACATCCAAGATTGGTTAAATAGCAAGGGTATGTCGTTCCAGGACACTATGATAAAAAGGGAGCTTATCGATTTGATACAACCAATAAAACATAATTACATGGCCTATGCCACTGACACATTCGCAAAAGAAAAAAATATTGAAGTCTTGCGATTGCCCCCCTATCACTGTGAATTAAACCCAATAGAAATGATATGGGGGCAAGTCAAAGGCCATGTTGCAGATAAAAATAAAACATTTAAAATGCATGAATTGAAGATTTTATTAGAAGAATCTATGAATTTGATAACACCTGCAGCATGGCAAAAATGCATAGACCATGTTATACAAGAAGAGAAAAAAATGAGGGAACTGGATGGTATTACAGATAATGTAATTGATCAATTTATCATCCAGGTGTCCGGAGATACATCAAGTAGCTCAGATTCTGACAGTTATGATGATAATTGATTGTTGTCTATCAATAATGTCCCAGAAGAGAGACACATGTATACTAAAGATTGAAAATATAAAATGATGATAATTAAATTAACTAATGATAATGTCCCAGAAGAGAGACACATGTATACTAAAGAGTAAAGACATAAAATGATGATAACTAAATTAACTAATGATGCAACAATAAATTATTCCTATAATTTGCATTTATAGTCTTATTTCATCTCCTTTACCTTGTATTTCCTTTTTAAGGATAGGTAACAATAAAAAGTAGTACTGATTTCACAAGACTACCTTATTTACTTATGCCAACTATTATTCACATTAAATATCACTACCCAGAGACATCTATCAAAGCTCAAAATAGCCGCCATATGAGTATAGCTTGGTAGGTTATGTACTAATTTGTTCAATTTTAGTTAGGTATGTCATAGGTTTTATAATTATTTCTTTCTTTGCGTCAGTTAGAAATCAAATAAGACCTAAATTATGTATATCCTAAATACGCAAACGAAGCCGCAGGCAAGAGCCAACCACATTATTAAAAATGTTTTTCACCCCTGCATCAGCTGATTGAACTGTCAGTGGCTTTGTTATTGAAAATTCTACAAGCTCGATGGATAGAGTATAGGCCTAATTTGACAAACAAACCCGCTAGGTTCACCCCTTAAGGCCAGGTATTCCCGCAGCAGTAAACGTAAGGGAAATCGCGCGCCAGCCAAGCCGCCGCGCTCATGTTTTTTGTAGTTTTTTAAACATGGTGATTAAGAAAATCATTTTATCAAGTCAAACTCTGCGAATTTGTTTAGAAATATTAAGTGTCGTTAGTAGAGTACAAAAAAAAGTGTGATATCAGTAGTTCGCTAGTCATAGTATTGAAAAAACATTAGAAAAAGGGGTAACTTTGGGATGTTTTTCTTGCGAGTGAAGTTCATTAGATCTTGTAACTGACGGCGACTTTGACTAGACTAGATCCTTAAGTAATATATATATATATCTTTTTTTCAGAATTGTAAAAATTTTCAATTTCACAACGTGTATTTACAAGCTTGTATTTTAAAGCTGTAGTGGCAGTGGGCCAGCCATATCACGCCAAACACTATTTTCTAAGTCTCGGATGGTTTTGATAATTACAAAAATGCGGCCTCTGCTGGCCTACCAAGCCTTAAGTTAAATAAGTACAAAAGCTTTGTTAATGAACTTACTCAGCAATGGCCCAGGCTATGCCACACCCCTCATAAGTTGAAGTTCCTCGACCAAGCTCGTCGATCAATACTAAAGAGTCAGGCGTAGCTGTCTGAAAAGAGAATTTACACATTATTTGTCGCTGTCGAATAATTTATTTTATATTTACCTCTTAGGGATAGGAAACAATAACACCAAAATATTAACCGTTAATCTGAAATAAAACTAAATACTAAAAGACGATATCCATTATCCGCAATAGTTTCCGCATTCCTGATGGGGAAGATAGTCAATAAAGCAGGAGGTCCTTAGTTCCAACCATCATTATTCTTTATCATTTCTCATACAATTATCAATTAAAATTACCCTTAAAATAGCAGCGGATTCAATCATCTCCCTCATAAAAGTGCTCTGTCCTTTATCCTCGCAATCAGCGGCGCCGATCCTGGCACTGAGCGCCCGCAGTCTCGGCAGGACTGCAGTCTCGCAGGGGACCATGCAGCCCGCGTGTGCCATCACAACGGCCGCGCCGCAGGACCGCATCCATGTTGATTTGCCTCCCATATTGGCGCCGGTAACGACGTGCATTAGGCATGAACCTGAAAAATATAAGACTTTTTTACCTTTTGAACGCCACAATCACCTACATGACCAGCCTTTGCGGGTCCTCAGCGCATAGGTATTTTTGTTCACTTGTACCTTGGCTAGGACACGGGAATGCGTTTGTGCCGTGGCGCTCAAAAGTTTAATAGTATAGAACTATTTTAACTTGTTTGAATTAGTTTTCAGAGCACCGAGTTCGGTTTCTCGATAGTAGACGCAAACTACGACGCAAGCTGTGTGGTGCCGGCTTAATTTTTTTTTATAAAACGTAGCCTATGTTTGATTCCAGGATTAGAATTACCTGTATGCAAAATTTCAGCCCGATCCGTTCAGTAGTTCAGGCGTGAAGAGGTAACAAACATCCATCCACCCATCTATCCATCCATCCATCCATCCAAACTTTCGCATTTATTATATTAGTGTGATTAAACTACTGCCGCCAACTTATGGTATAAATGGTAAAATTGGTTTGAACCCGCGACGAGGGCGGTCAATCGCGAACTGAGTAAATTTAGGTAATCGCGAGCATCGAAGCACACCAGTGACTTTCCTTGACCACATACCAAACACCACACCAAATACAATACAATACAATACAATACAGTACTCTTTATTGCACACCAAATAGAAACACAGGACAGGAAAAGACAAATACAAATAACGTTGCACAATGGGCGGCCTTATCGCTGAGCGATCTCTTCCAGGCAACCTTTGGATGGACCGGAAGTAAAAAAATACCAAATACCAAATAAAAAAAATACAAATACCAATCTCAAAGGGCAGTTTGGGGATCAACCAGCACCATCTACCACAACCCCCAACCATAAACCCTTTTCACGAAGGCTGGTGTTTTTTGAAAGATATATTGGAAAGAGACGGTATGAACACGGTTTTTACTATTTTCTAGTAGGTACTACAAGTAATTTAAATAAGAAATTTGGCGCACATTGTAAGCCATTTGTTATGAAAACACTACTAAACTGAACTACGAATCAATTATCGTCTTGGAGTCTATTGACCTTAAAGCCCATCACAGATGTCGCTATAATATACAGCAATATACCGTGCTATACTGTGCTAGAATCTATATTATAGCAAGCTGACACGATGTAATAATATATAGTTTGCCTTCATTTCACGATGGTCGGCCTAGTTTTCTTGTATATTACATTTACCATGCTATACTATGCTATGCAATAATATTAATTACAGTATAACTTGGTGACGTCATAGAAATTTAAATTATAGCTGCGTGTGTAGTCACTCGAAAATTTGTACAGAAGATATATCGCGCTATGCCCTGCTATGATTCATATTGCTATAATATATGTGAAGTTGAGAATCAAAGACAGCTAAATCCGTATTGACCCAATACGGATTTAGCTGTCTTTGATTCTCAACTTCACATATAGCAATATGAATAGCTACGTCTGTGATGGGCTTATGAGATGCATGATTTAAATCAACATTATTACGATAGAATTCAAATAATACAACACCAACTACCTTAAAGTATAATCGTACGGCTATCGTTTGAACATGCCTCTCTCAAACAAAGGCGGGGGGGGGGAGGGGTTTCTAATAGTGGACTTACCTCTTTCAAATTTAACATCATTAGGTATATAAGACACTCCATCTTGCACCTCCAGACAAGGATGCCTCAACTCAGTCATTTCCAACCTATCCAGGCTCTCAGTTAGAACGGGACGGCAATACGGCGCGGGCGCCGTGGAAGCTGCGACAGCGAATGATACCAGAACGTCCAAACGGGCTAGGATGTGCGATAGGCAGAATAGGCATTCTGAGTAGCCGGCTGAAAAGAAGTTATATTGATGTTGCTTTAGTCGATGCTATAATGACGACCTCTATGGCGCGGCGGGCGAAGGTCCGCCTGCGATGCAGGAGGTTGCGGGTTCGATACCTGCGTCGGGACAAATGTTTGTACGATCTGCAAATATTTGTTCAGGGTGTTCTGGATGTTTTCTAGGTAAATAAATCTTATATGTAAATAATTCATAAGTCTTATTATCCTCTGTTTTAGCACATTACCCACTTTTCCAAATTTGCCTCTCTCTCCTAACAAGGTTTGCTGGAAGAGAACTCTTTTTAGGGTTGAGCTCGCCTTTGCCTTTATTTTTCCTGCGATGTGTTTTACTTGAACTACCTATTTTGTGCAAAAAATAATTATTATTAAAATTAAAAACATCTATCTATTTAGTGTATTGTATTAAGAATATCAGGTATCTAGTACCCATAACACAAGCACTGCTTAACTTGGGGCTAGATAATGAAAGACAGAAAGAAATAAAATGCGTAGGCTCTGTCGAGATCTGCATATTTGCGACTCTTGAGATCCTCAGCCAAATCTGCTGCCACACCAGCCCTCACGGATGTCCTCGGGGGATAGGAATGCGCAAGTGGGTCGACGCACGTAGCGTCCCATGGGACTAGTGTCATACCGTCGGGCCTCTTACCAATGACGATGGTAAGAGGCCCGACGCAACAGACCATTCGGTTCGAGAATAGCTGGTAATGAAGGGATATATGTGTACGGTTTGCATATTCTCGCGGGTAGGCACTTTACGTTATGACGTGTTTTAACGGCTAATTAAAGCCAGTCGCTAACAACTGTTCTTAGGGAAACATGTCACGGCGTACTCTCGCGACCATTAACTTTACTTAAAACTTACGTACGATTAAACCGTGAAACTTAACAAACTCTTTTAACTTACAACTCTACCAACAACTTATACATGATTGTGGGGGCACACTACGCACCCTACAATATGAATATATTACCAGCAATGTTCACAATTTCAGCCACAACTTTGTCCTGTTCCCTCTCATAGCTGGCCTTGGTTTGAATGTAGTCTTCAGAGATGCTCTCCAAAGCGTTACTTCTGAAACGAACGCCGCCTTTCACTGCATCTATTATTGTGTATTTCTTCATACCGCGGAGCGCTGGTTCTTCTTTCAATGTTACCCTATAGGGACATATTAATAAATGTTAATAAAATTATACTCTCACTTCACAAAAAATGCAGCGTCCCAGCCACGGTATTGCGACCCGCTGGGGAACTGAAAGCGTTAAGCCAGGTAAGCCCAGATTTTTTCATTTAGATTTTTTGAAAGTGGGCGTAGTGACGCTTCGCGTCGCTTTTGTGATTAACCAAGGACTGCATGTTGCCTAATGTTGAATCCACTCTATGGGTTACTCTCCAACCGTCTCCCCAGAGTCCAAGTTGAGATCTCTGGCGGCTCTGTTGAGCTCCTTAGCAGAGGCTTGCACCGTCGAAATGCTTTCTCCGTGACAGATATTACTCGTCGAACAATGTCTCAACTATTATTACGTTTTAACTAAGTACTACGTGAGGGAATCCGCTGGCATATGCTAGTCGCACACACCTTACGCCATCCAGATGGTTCATTAGTGTAGCCAAATCATACTAATATTATAAATGCGAAAGTTTGGATGGATGGATGGATGTTTGTTACCTCTTCACGCCAAAACTACTGAACAGATCAGGCTGAAGTTTTGCATACAGGTAAGTCTAACCCTAAAATCAAACATAGGCGACTTTTTATCCCATAAATCAGTTCCCGTGAAACGTTTCCAGAGAAACAACGCGTGCGAAGCCGCGGGCAGAAGCTAGTTTTTCATATTTTAAAGCTTTTAGAGTTTTTTCCCTTGAATTTCTCGCCAGTCAAGACAAACCATCTTGAAGTTAAATTGCTTACCTAAAGTTGAATCCGTTCTGTGGGTTACTCTCCAATTTGACGGTCTTCCCAGCTTCCAAGTTGAGATCTCTGGCGGCTCTGCTGAGCTCCTTCTCAGCAGAGGCTTGCAGCGTCTCGAGCTGCTCTCTCAGAGATTGTAGTTGCTCGTCGAACGATGGCTTTACTAGGTAGTCGCCTGGGGAGTAAATCATTATGATGAACTGTTTCTGCCGACAGCTTCACATGGGAACTGCAGGGGTATTTTGATTCGTCGGAAATGCCGTCGGATTCGATATCGGAAACGTTTTTCTTCGTAAAAAGCTTCCGATATCGAATTCGACGGCCTTTCCGACGAATTAAAATACCCCCGCTGATTTATGGGTAAAAAGTTGCCTGATGATTTATTCCAGACCTAGAGCTACATCTTTATTTCAGCCCAATCCTGTTCTGTAGTATTGGTGTGAAGAAGTAACCAACATCCATCTATCCATCCATTCTTCCATCCATTCATACAAAATTTCGAATTGGTTATAAAATTAAAAACGATGTCATCTGCAGAATTTTAAAAACTGTGTCGCACGCAGATGACAACGCCCTCCTCCGAAATTAATGTGGATAGAGTTCCAAAAAATAACAAAAACAAATTTAGTTTTAAGAAAATTTATATATAAAAAACAAAAAATGAAACAAACAACCATAAAAATTACAAGCAAATTAGATATCATTTGAAGAAATCAACCTCAGCCAGGGATTTTAGGAGGGAGGGAGTTTGTTTAACAGTACCTCTGTCCACCGCGTCCATGTCCACTGTGGCCTCGATCATCTCCGTGTACTTGTGCAAGTCGTCCCGCAGCTCTGCTACCGGCTCCGTCAGAGAGGAGTGCGCCGTCGCGCTATCAGCCTCCGCCAGGCATTGCAGGAGGGAGGGGAGTTTATTTATCGCCTGAAAAAAAGAGCACGTGAAATAACCTATAAAGATTATATTACAATATATATGGTCTAATTCTTATTCGATATGGGGAAATTGCGATCTGTATTCTACCTATACCTCGCATGGTAGTTAAATTAGTTAATTCTAAATAACAACTGAATCAAAACTAATAGAGCAAGTATATTGCTCGACTAATAAACGCGACGTGGTCAAAATAAAAAAGACTGCATAATTTTTAGTGCTGTTCAATTGATTCAGTAAATTGACCTAAAAATAGATTCACTTATTCATCATCAGCATCACCCACAACCTGACTACACCCACTACTGATTTTATAGGTCTCCAAACTATAGCCACATTTCTTACGTTGATGCGCTAGCCGGTTGGTAGGTTGCCCTGCGACGTTCGCGATATTGTTGCCCCATTTCATACGTTGTTGATGCGCTAGCCGGTTGGTAGGTTGCCCTGCGACGTTCGCGATATTGTTGCCCCATTTCTTACGTTGTTGATGCGCTAGCCGGTTGGTAGGTTGCCCTGCGACGTTCGCGATATTGTTGCCCCATTTCTTACGTTGTTGATGCGCTAGCCGGTTGGTAGGTTGCCCTGCGACGTTCGCGATATCGTTGTCAATTCAGATGTCACAAAATCTAAACAAACTAATTTGACAACACTTAAATAATGCCATCCTTATTATTTCGATCTGTAAGAAAAGGGACTACTGCTTTTTTCCTACTATAGTTTTGTTACATCTGAATTGAAATCATTGTATGCCTTCTTACCTGATAAATCCTATAGCAGTCATGTAAATTAGCCTTCTTCCTTGACAGACGCCTAGCCAACGCTTGCAAGTCTGGTATCTTCCGTAGATGCTCTTCATACAACTGCAGTCGCAGCTGTGATTGGTTGACCAGTAGCTCTACGATGTCCAAACGCTCGTTGATCAGGTTTATGTCGCGGAGTGGTTGGCGCAGCCATTGGGCTAGCAGGCTGGAAGCAAATAGTTTCAATATGTAAATAATATGCTACTGCAGTCGCAGCTGTGATTGGTTGACCAGTAGCTCTAATAGATACTATATCGTCATCCCTACACTGACGTATCCTTTGAGTACTGAACCCTTATTGAGGAACATACAATTCCTCATTAGGACACATATTATGTCCACTGCTGGGTATGCCTCCCCCAAACAGCGTGTTGATATGTGTGTCGTGAGCAAAGTTACCCTGGGTTTGCTATGATCACCACGCTTGGCAGGTACGGTGGAAAAACCGAACCCTTGTATGTGAGTGTTTAATTACCGTTTTCCCTGTGGAGTGCGACACCGGTCCAGCAGTCCGTAGAGACTCCTAGAGGGCGCGCGGCTCGCGTCTCCTAACTCCGGTAGCACGTTCAGAGCTGACAGGGCCGCGGCGTCTAAGTGGAGGAAACAATCTGGTTGTATTGTTGATAGGCGAAATCTGTAAACAAATTGATAAAAATTCACTTCTTTTTCCCCGTAGTTTAAGGGGTCGACCCCACGTGTATTTCTTGACTGTGTATTATCCACATTAATAACAATTTGTTTATGAAAATTGTTAAATGATTTATGTTTTAGTGAATATGATTTTGTTCAAAATCTACAAATTCTGAAATGTCTTGTACGATCTTTGTTTTTAAACGGTAAAAAAATAAATAAATACATACAATATGCAGGTATTTCTACTTATTACCTAGGACCAGTTAAGACCTCAGATTGCAATAGATTGGCGGCCTTTGTAGCGTAACCTTCGACGTCTCAGGCAAACGTACGAACGTTTGCCTGAGACGTCGAAGGTTCCGGGTTCAATTACCGCCGCTCTACAAATGTTTTTACGATCAGGGTGTTCGTTGATCGTAGGTAAGCGAACATAAGATCGAAACTTGCTATATTCATCCACCGTGATGTGCCACGGAGGTCAAATACTTACTGCCTGCTATCAAAATTTACCATGTAATAACTATGTCAGTCAGCAATGCAAGATACTGCACAGCAGCAGCCAAACTGCTCATTGCTATCTCGATTGAAACTAATTTCAGGGAACGCGTCTTTTTAATGGCTGTCTTTGAAAAATCTACTACTACCAAGACTTACCGTCCAAAATTAGTATTCTCAGTCAGCAATGCAAGATACTTGAAAGCAGCAGCCAAACTGCTCATTGCTATCTTGCTTTTCGTTTCAAGGAATGCGTCTTGTAGTTAAGCTTTGAAGAATCTGCCTTATTACCAAGACTTACCGTCCTAAATTGGTATTCTCAGTCAGCAATGCAAGATAGTTGACCGCAGCAGTCAAATTGATCATTGCTGTCTTGATTTTAGTTTCAAGGAATGTGTCTTGCATCTATGCTTTAAAAAATCCTCCTTTGAAGAATCTGCCTTATTACCAAGACTTACCGTCCAAAATTAGTATTCTCAGTCAGCAATGCAAGATACTTGACAGCAGCAGCCAAACTTCTCATTGCTATCTCGCTCTTAGTTTCAAGGAATGCGTTGGCGTCTTGTTGCTGGTTGTCTTTAAACTTAAGCAGTCGGTTTAAGTCTTGAATCAGGCCGTCCGTCGAGAAATCCGACTTCTTCTGCTTTGTTACTGTTACGTTTGTACGTTCCATTACTTTCTTCAGGGCTTTGTACTGAAAAATGTTGTATTAAATTGGTGAACTTTATAAAATAGGGGGATTTGTATTTAGTGCCTGAAAATATTGGTAGGCATGACAGAGAGCATTGACTTATACATATAGAGTGTTAGTCAAATTAGTGCACCATACTGAAGGTCATTCACCTCATACCACAGATAAATATTCAGTGAAAAAACCAAGCCCGACACGATTCTTTTTATTGTATTTATACAAAACTTTGTAGAACTGCTCCCTCTATTTTAAAACTTATTTCACTGAAAGGCTACACTATCCTTGAGTGCAGTCCACGTTCGACCTGGATCAAAAGTGCCTACTTTTGATCCAGGTCGAACGTGGACGAAGCCGAAGACATAAGCTAGTAAGTACTTAATTGTATAAATTCTGGAACTACGACTATACTAAATACGTATATATATATAAATAAAATACTAAATACGACCATACGACGATGTAGCACGGCGGGGGAAGGTCCGCCTGCGATGCACGAGGTTGCGTTTTCGAAATATGTATAATAGAAAATATTTATCTTTGTTATGTATTGTATTAAGTTTATCAATCATCTAGTACCCATAACACAAGCTCTGCTTTGCTCGGGGCTAGATGTTGTTGTATGAATTATCCAGCAATATTTATTTATATTTATACCCGGAAAAAATGCCTGACCTGCAGATCGTGCTGGCATGAAATGCGGCGTGATCGAACGCGCCGGGAATCGAACCCTTAACTTAGTCGCAGGAGAACCTTCGCCCACTGAGCCACTAAGGTCGCCTTAACTCGAGTATTCCAGATACAAACTCATTTACTTTATCACTACTCTGGTCGAAGCGACGCATGACGCATCAGCATTGCCATACAGCGGGGCAATGCAGCCAACGTCATGGGGACGCTTTCGACTGGTAGTATTAATATAGATCAGTTGAGCTACCAGATTGTTTGCAAGTCTTCAGTTACTCAATTGTTTAAATCGTAAATACTAGTTCTAATTTGCTTCTATTCTTTGACTGCAAATTTCTCTCACATCAGGATCAGAAGCGCAGTTAGCTCAATTGTTTGAATTGTTAATACTAGTTTTAATTTTACTATAAAAACTATCGTAGTTTCAGGAATTCATAACAGATGTAAACGGGTTAACTACGAACCTTATTTGTGTTGGAAGAACACCAACGTTTCATCCCTTAACGAGGTACATCTTCAGGGTGAGTGCGGTTCTAGAGTTCTTCTAACTACTTCTTCTAACGTTCGTCGGTGTTCTACCAACTCAAATAAGGTTCGTAGTTAACCCGCTTACATCCGTTATAGTTCTAAATTGTTTCTATTCTTTGTTTGCAAATTTCTTTATTTACTTTATTAGGTCGTATGAAACTCACATCATCATGATCAGAAGCCGGAACAAGGCACTCCGTAGGCGCCATCTGTACGGTGATAGTTTCCAACTCGGTCAGCAGATCGTCGTCCGTGAACTCAGCGACACTCATCTGATAGTCGGCCGCGGTCACACATGCTATGCCGAGGAGGCGGCCCTGAAATGTAAACAGGATTTAAGATAAGAAAAAGTCGTCGAATAGGCTAATGTCTTAAAAATTCTTATTAGTCCGTCAGTTATATTATTAGACGATATTGGACAAGCATTTTTCTTGTGTCGATTGAACATAAAATGTTGAAGATATAGCCAGGTAAAGTTCCTCGTGACGTCACACCTTAGAAATACTTTATTATGCCATCTTATCTTTTTTAGGCACTACGGCGGAACATACATCCTTACAATAAGCTGCTATAAGGAACCCTTCTTGTTGGCTTTGCATGGGTAAAAAGAACTTGCTTTCTAAAACAGATGTTCAGTATAACGCAAATTTCACATTTTTTCATTCTGTTCATAACATTTTAGTGGTCGTGTAACTTACTTTGCTAACCGGATCAGTTTTAATATGCACAGCCATCAGACAAGGGGAGTTATCATCAGAGCCCCCAAGGCTTTCTCCCAGCACTTCCTCTAATTGGGACAGACATCCTGGGGAGCCTTTGTACTGGAGCGACCAGTCGTTGTTCTTCACTGAACCTTCCGAGACGTATATCTCAACTCGGTAACGCCTTACCTGAAAAAAATAGAGATGACGAATGATATATAACTTGAGTTTTGTGTACTATATGTTTTATTAGGAAGCTAGGACCTGCTCGAAAAGATCCCATCTACTAGTTGCATAGGCATAATGTTTGTGTGTTTGTGAAGGCTGAAGTGGCGATGGGCTGGTCATATAGCTCGCAGAGCCGGTAACCATTGGGGCAGTGGCGTAGCGTGTCTTGGCGGGGCCCCGTATAAAAATTTGTTTGGGGGCCCTTATTAAGGGTAAAGTTTTCTCATAAAAGAAATAAATGTTTGCCTAAAATTAAAAGAAATATTTATTCATCTTAATTATTTAATTATTATACCTGTAGATTGTTTGCAACAGTCTGCAGTTAGCTCAATTGTTTCAATTGTAAATACTAATTATATTATAATTTTCTTTGTGAATAAAAGCTTCTGCCATTATTATATATATATATATATATACAGGGTGTTTGGTGGAGGGTTAGACAAACTCGGTGGGTGTGTAGGTGGACGAAATTTAACGATTACAAATATTGATTTCAATTCGAAATTCTGATTTCGAATTTCGAATCTTCGAATTAGTCGGATACCTAGGTATGATAAAAAAGGTGTTTTTGAAATTAATTTAGCGTTCCTACCTTTGTATCAGAAATAGGGAAGTGATATTTGAACCAAAATTGTTTTAATACAATGTTTTGTTCTTAGCGTTTTTACTCCCATTTTACCTATAAGTGCTAATTTTTGACAAGCTTAGACTGTTCGGCTACATGTTGTATACCGTTGTAATAAACGATGTTTGGAGAAGTTTTTAAAAGTATTTGAATTTCTCGATCGCTATTAATTTTTTTTTTAAACGATGCAAAGTTGTCCTTCTTGCTTATTTTTTTTACTTTTTTTTACTTTGAGAGCTTATAACTAATTATTTACACGTTCTTTCAAATAAATAATGCCTTCAAAAGACGAAGGATACATCTGAGACCAAAAGAAATTAAAAAATTTACTAGAAAACACGTTCCAAAAAAAAGTTCTAGGGGTAGAGAGGTAAAATTTCGGAAAATCTAAAAAAAATACAAAAAACAGGATTAAAAAAAATTGAAAACAGTGAGGGTCTTTTCCTTCAATTTGTATTTCACAAATAGGTCCCCCTACACACCCACCGAGTTTGTCTAACCCTCCACCAAACACCCTGTATATATATCTATCTGTCACTTTTTCCAAAATTTTTACAAACAATTCAAATATAGTTACACTTTGCCTTTTTTTCGGCAAACTGATTTATTAAATCAATAATAGCTGATGATGACTTTAGTTTTTATAAAGTGCCTTCAAGGACAATGATATATACAACATATGACCGACAACGATAAGACAATAATAGTGACAGGTCTGACAGGCGTTCATGTCCCATCGAACAAAAAGTTATTTATAAAACTGATAATTTTTTTACTTTTGTCATTTCTGAAATAAATAAAAAATTGAGAAGTTTTTATTAATTTTTGCTTACGCACATCGGGGGCCCCCGTGGCCCGGGGGCCCCGTATAATTGATACGGCAGCTACGGCGGTAGCTACGCCCCTGCATTGGGGAGTAAAGGTTCTCGAGTGCGACCGCGATGCAATGCGAAACGGAGTGTGGTAAGACCTCCCACTCGATGGACCAACGACATTGTAGCGGTCACAGGAAGTCGATGGATGGAGGCGGCTCAGGACTATGGCCAATGTTCAGCAGTGGACGTATACGGGCTGATGATGATAATAATAATAATAATGCTGGACAATCCACACAGCACCATCTAGCCCCATAGTTAGCTACTCAAAGCTTGTGTTAAGGGTACTAGATAACTGATATATTTAATACATTATATGTATACGTAGATAGATATATTTTTTTATTATACATAGAAAACACCCAGAAAAACGGAACAAATTTCTGCAAATCGTACACAAATTTGTTACGAGGCGGGAATCGAACCCGCAACCTCTTGCGTCGCAGGCGGACTCTCGCCCGCTGCGGCACTGAGGTCGAAAAACGATAATGATGAATGTTTTCGAAACTGTGAGATGTTTGGTCAAAGACAACGCCAAACGAATCATCATCGGATCTGCCTTAAAGCATAGATGCATTTGCATAGATGTAGACCCAGACCTCTAAAAACATTAAGGCTACTTTTTATCACCAAAACACGCGTGCAAAGCCGCGTGTAAAAGCTAGTTCCTTCTTGCGCAGTCGGTTAATTTTCTAATAAAAATTCAAAGTTCTTAAAACATCTTGCTTGTGATGTGAATTGACTTTTAAGGATCCGGCGACGGATGAATTTCCCATACAAACGTAGTACCAAAATGATTTGTTAATTGAGAATGTTTTCACCATGGTTTGCTATTATTTGTATTAGAATAGTATTTGTGTAGGTTTCTGCCACAACCTTTTTTCAAAATACTTATCTACAGAAATAATAAGAAAACATATCTTCTTTGATGTAAAAATGCGAATAAGTTTAATTTCATTTCAGAAAAGTATTTAGAAAAAGTTTGTGGCAGTAACCCATAGATATAAATAAATCTATGCAGTAACCTAGATAAAAACTATAATAATACAAATAATAGCAGAACATTGTGAAAATATGCTCAAATTACAAATCATTTTGGTACTACGTTTGTATGGGAAGTTCATCCGCCGTCGCCGGATCCTTAAGTAGGAGATTTGCACTACTGTAGGCCTAGCACGGGGATTGTTGTCTAGGGTAGAATAGAGAAAAATTACGTCACATCGCCATCGAATGCGTAATATTTTTGAAAGTCGTTCCTTCAACTTCAATAATTTACGCTATGTATGACAATGCGATGTCATTCTTCTCTATTCTACCCTAGACAACTATTCCCGTGCTAAGCCTACTGGTTGTAACCAGTAGTGCAAGGAAATCTCGTAGCATTATCACAAACATGGTTTTAGATCGATTTTTTGATAAACCTACATGGAAAGCTGTCGCTTTTTTTGCCTTGTCAAAAAGTAATGTTTTCTTTGCAAGAATGAGTCGTAAAAATGACTACTTATCGATAAGTACCTAGGTACAACTCTTCCCGCGGGTGTCGTAAGAGGCGGCTAAGGGATATCAACGGGGAGCGGGCAGCAGCGCCTCTTCCAGAACAATTCTACCACCTAACTGCGATCCCCAAACCGCATGCCAGCGTTGGGATTATAGGCATTACCCCCCATAAGATAAAAGCCAATAAGGGGGGGGGGGAGGTCTGCGTCCAGCAGTGGACCAATACATGCTGTTGAGGTTGAGGAAGTACCTACCTCGTAGCAATTCAGAACATATTACAATAATCGTTCATATAATAATAAAATAAGAAGAATAAATAATAGAGGAACTGAATATATAATAAATCTTTATTTCAGACAAATCCATAGTTTTATAATAAATATAGGTAAGTACCTACATACAGTTTAAGAAATTGTATGACGTACTTTGTATAAACATACTTACTTCAAAACATTATAGGACTTAGATATTAACAAGAAATCAAAGCGGAAATAGCATTATCTATTCTATTGGATAGCTTTGAAGTTCAATGTGTTTACAAGCACATACCGTTGATTAAGACGAGGTCACGTGCGCTGTCGCGTTTAGTTCGATAACTAATTATAATAATCGAGACTTGATTATAGATTGCGTTGTTGCGAGGTACCGCTTCATCATCATCATCATCATCATGCCTATGTTAGTCCACTGCTCGACATAAGCATACCTTTATGAGCGGAGCGCCAAAGCGCCCTGTTTTTGGCTTCCAGCATCTGAGAGTAGGCTTTCGCAGATTGTCATCCTGCAGGGCACCGGGCCAAGCGTTCTATGCTACGCTTCACGTACTATCGTTCTACTAACAATAATATTTATTTATTTTGAAAGGGAACGCTTACAACAAATGCGAAACTTTGCATAGATAGATGGATGGATGGATAGATAGATGGTTGTTATTTCTTCACGAAACTACTGAACAGATTAAGTTGAAATTAATTGCATATTATGTACCTATGCAAAAATTAACCAAAGTCATTATTAACGGGATATTTATATTTACCATGATTTGTATTTTTTTTATTTTCCAATTTCGGTCTTTTAAAAGAACAGCCGTGATAGTTTACTACTAATAATAATTGCGTATTTTAAGGCGCCACCTATTTTATCTTATTATTCTGTTAAACGAAAGAATTAAAAAAAAATCGATTGGCCAATTTGTGAATACTATAAGCTTTTTTTAAAGCCTCTTTATATGTTTTAGTATGTATAGTGTACGCAGAGATGCGAAGTTGCTCTTTTTTGCCACCATGGTGGCCAAAACGAGTAACTTCGCATCTCTGCTTAAAGTATAAAATCTAAATAAAACTTTTACTGCCTCTGGCATTAAAAAAAGATTATGATAGGATTCACAAACTGGCCAATCAATTTTTGAAAATTCCTTCGTTTAACAGAATAATAAGAAGGAACAAGTGCTGGCGCTGTTTTGGGTCGGGGGTAGCGTCTTAAGGCAACTTGTCTTGTTTTCAAAAATTCACAATAAATATTATTATTATTACGCAAAACAAGAAACATATTTATAAATAATCATCCGGCTGCAAACCCCTAAGGGGCAGAGTTCAATGTTCTTTTGTATCAGTGCTAGGCTATCGGCTCGCTTTGAATATCGGCTCAGCAAAAACTTTGAGGAAAACGGCGAAACTTAAAAAAATGTAGTGTCCTTATAAAGTTTTAGGAAATAGAGTCAGAAATTTCCATATTGCTACAAATGACCTACATTCATCAGTATGAAGGTGTATGACCCTTTTTTTAAACTAAAAGTTTGTGCTAATCTTAGCAATCCAGGATTGAGATAAAAAGAAACATTATTCATTTTAGTCCAGTCAACGAAAGATTGGATGGAAAGGTCGAAAGCAGAAAGTTTGACTTCGAAACTTTAGTTAAGAGACAAATATAGGTATTAAAAGTCCCCACAACTGTGAGGTACCCTACGAGTGGGGGCACAAAGAAGGTCCCGTTTTTGAGCTTTTAGCTTACATCTCGTAATTTTGTAGTTCCTATGACGCTTCGTTAGCTACAAAATGAATGCTGAAAAAATTATCAACAATTTTGGTTTTATTATTTATACACTTTTTACCTATTCGCAATCCCAGTGTATAGATATGATTCCCTCGTCTGTCGAATCGTGATCCATCTGATCACGATTCGACAGACGAGGGACATTGTTTTTTTCATTTCCAGTTCCGAAATCAACATTCAGCTTTCGATATTTCCACCCAACCAACCCTCTCTTTTGAGCACCCATTGACTGGACTATGCGGACCTTAATATAACATGAGTAAACTAACTACAATATTATATTTATATCTTGTGGTTCAAGTGGTTAAATCGTCCTAGTTCAAATGGCATGTTTCTGCATAATGTGAGACTAAGGAATAGCAAATGATGTACTTAAACAGGGTTATTGGTAATTCACTGACACTATGTTAACTGCAGGTTCTGCCCACCATCATGGACACGTCCGTGAAGACGCCAGGTCTCAATTCTTAAAATTGGTGGAAAGGGAATGATATGAGTATGTACCCCCTTTTATTCAAAAATCATTAATTTTAATTTTTGGGTTTTTTTTAAACTAAACCTAAAAACGGCTCAGCCCAGAATTATCAGTGGGTGTGTGTGTGTGTTCGGCTGTCTCCCAGCCAGGCTAATGCCACTTAAATCATCTTGTGTAGATGTAAAATAAGATGATGATGATGTGGATTTGAATGGGAGTGAGATATTGGTATTTAGAGATTAATTAGGTTAAGGACATTTTTTGTACGTGAGGTGATTTACAAAAAAAAAATAAGAGGATCTGGCGTCTTCACTAGCATGTTCGTGATACTGGGCAGAACCTGCAGTTTACGCAGTGTCAGTGAATTACCAATAACCCTGTATATGTATGTACAGATTTTACATACAAGGTATTCCAGGGCGATTATGCACAGGCTGCTGGCGAGATCCCATATACCTAATAACTAGATAACTCTTATTTTTAATATGAGGAATTTTAATAAAGGTCTTACCAATAAAAGCTTCTTGATCAGAATCTCAAAGTTGCCCTTCGAAAGCACTAGATATTCGAGTTTGTTGGGTTCTAACCCCATCTTCTTGATGTTCGAGATAGAATTGAACACTTCTCGTGCCGCCGTAGTTGCGTCAACCCCGTGGACGCTGTAGTAGTCATTGCGGTCGAAAATACGCACTGTCGTTGGTGGTTTCTGGGAAATAAGGAAGATATGGTAATTTATATTTGTTACAAATACAAATATCTATTTCTTAAAGACACACTTAATAAAAGAAGAATAACAGGGAAACAGGCGCCAGATTCTGCTAAAAACTAATTGCTTTACTTTTATGTTTATGTCCGCATTATTTTGACACTCGCAAGGAAATCCATGAAACCTATAAGGTATTTCTCGTTTACCTAGAATAAGTAACGAAATTTGGCAAGATGACTTTAAGCAAAAAATCAGAAAACTGTAAAGTTGTAAGTACACACTAATAATCTTTGATTCTCGCAAAGGACCAAAGCCCACACGGGACTTCCCGTTGTTATACTAGAATATTACAATCTGGCAACGTCTTATAGCACAAATAAAGGAATAATCAGTAAACTTTTTTTATTTAACCTTTATTCACAAAGAAAATTACAATTAAAACAAGATCCGTCAAGTGCGAGTGTAACTCGCGCGCCGAGGGTTTTGAACGTTTGTCAACAAATATGTACCAAAAGTACCGGTTAGAGACTTCGCAATTTAACGAATACCTAAGAATAGTAGGTTACATTTCAGATGGATCTCTCTGCATGCTTCGGTTAAATGGGTGGTTCGGTTAAGGTGGGTATTGGTAAATTTTTCGACTTTTTTCGAAATATTTCAAAAAGTATGAAAGTTACAGAAATTTGAAAAACTGGTTTGAAATGTCCAAACCGGTACCTTTCATTTGATACCCCATGTTCTTTTTTCAAACTTCTCTATATTTTTCCTGTAAAATATAGATCCATGTCTATTAGGGATTCCAAAATCGGGTCGTTTTCGAGGAACCGGGAATCCCGGGAAGTTTCAAAGTCGGAACCGGGAATTCCCGGGAATTCCCGGGAAATTTCGAAAAAATATTTTTTCTTTTATACCACTTCCGAAATAAGATGATTTAATATACTTCACGTCCTTTTTAGGCATTTCGGTGATATCAGGTACCTATGCGGTATTAGGTATGTTACTTAAAGCTGTATTTCTTTTGAGATGTTAATAAAATGAATAAAAAGTTCTTAGGTCCATGTCTTTAGTCCCCTCGTTCGACAATAAGCCTGAAGGCTTTTCGTTCTATAGAGTCGTGACTGAACCCAGCATAACACATTCATTTGCTGTCATGTTGCGCAGCAAAGTGCTTTGCTGATAATCCATGAGGCCGGACTTGAGCTATCCTTGAGTGAAATATCGCCTTATCTCGTATTGTATTTGTCTGAGACGCTTATCTTCGTGGCCACCGTTTTAGCTTTGATTCGTTTCTTCATTTTAATCCAATGAAAGTACAGAAGTTCAGAGTTGTTGTAAGAGTGACACCGAGGAGCTCCCGTTGTTTTTCGAGACCTCAAAGCGAAAACATCAATCTAAAAATACCTTATTACGTACCCACATAATAAACAATAATGTTCTTCTATCCAAATACTAGGCCACGGTGGCCAGGCTCAACGGATACAAATATAAAATTGGACTAAGTGTTCTTTGTTAGCCCGCGGTATTAAAAAAATAAATTAAATTGGATTGTGACATCCATTCGTGTCGGTCGTCATTGATGACTGTTCGTCTAATGAATTGGCGATCAACGTCGTCGGGGTACTTCAGAGGTCTCTTCCTACTATGCATTTATTTCTGCCAGCCGTAAACGGTCGATTCGTTGTGTTCGAAGAAGTGTACGAATATATTTGATTTCTCTACCTGATACCAGATGCTGGTATCTGGTATTTTACCTAATAATACCCACGCAGGCGATATCATCGCACTTTACAGGTTCAGAAGTCAGAGCCGATCAGAATAACATGCACAAAGAGGATAATAAATTGCAGCAATGCTCTTGACTCTGGTACTTTCTCTTTGGCAAGCTCAAGTCCAGCTTCATGGAGTATTGCTGTCATGTTGCTCAGCAAGGTACTTTGCTGAGCAAGATGGCAGCAATCGACTATGTAGAGCTGGCTTCAGTCACGGCTCTATAGCAAGAAAAGCCTTAAGGCTTGTTGTCGAACGTAGGGACACATGGGCCTAAAAATTTATATTAATTACAGATCAAAAGTAATATAGCAATAGCTAACATTTCTTATACCAGGTTTGATAAAAATCATGGTTAAAAAAGAAAATACGATTAATTTGATTTAAATCGGAATAATTTAATTTTATATTTTTTTTCTATCATAATTGCTTTGGTCTATCCAGTTTTAAGGTTTTTATAGGTTGGTAGGAAAGGTAGGTTCAAAGGTTTAATCACACGAAGTACTAGCAGAAAGGAAAGACACCAAGATTGAAACATTTTCATTTCTGTCTTACATGTTTGGTTAAAGTTTTTTTTTTCGGTGTCTAAGTCCGTTTATCACACTTCCTACTAATATTATAAATGCATGAGTTTGTGTAAATGTTTGTTACCACGTATCTCAGTAACTAGTTAACCGACTTGGTTGAAATTTGGTGTGTAGATAGTTTAAGTTCTGAAATAACACATAGGCTAATCTAATTTGCAAAAAATAATCTCAGGTGGTTAAAAAGGGTGGTTAAGTTTATACGGATAATATAATTCCTTGGTTAGATTCACTCAAAACTCGGTAAAAATAAACTATAAAGTATATAATTACGTCTTAATTAATGAATTACGTCCTGTTGTGCAATAAATAACTGAAACTTAGAAAGCCGCGGGGCGCAGCTAATAATATTTAAAATACCTATATTATAAATATGAAAGTTTGTACCGTTCCTTCTTCACGCCAAACCTACTCAACGGATCGGGCTGAAATTTTGCACGTTTCCAAAAATAAATTTTAAACGTTTCCAATAGCGCGTGCGAAGGTGCGGGCAGAACGTTACCGGAGTACTAGTTCTTTATACAAATTGTAAAACAGATATGACTTGCCGCAAATGCGTTGCTAAGCATTTTTTTTTTCGACAACTCTCATTATTTGAACTTTATGGAATTATTAATTTCGGAGAATTTCCTGAATCCTCAACCAATAAAGCAGGTATAGGTACATTGTGCATGTGTACACGGAAGCTCAATTTTGGGCACTCTCATACATTTTTGACTGCTCTCTGTTTTCATTGCAGGGAAAATAACAATTGATTTATATCAAGTGATACAAATCATGTCAATCCTGCCTAATACAACATAGGTTAGGTACCTGATAATGTGAAATGCTATAAGAGGAAGTGAAATATGTTGAGTTGCGTTATTTCGGTAATGCTATAAAAGTTAAAATATTTTTCCCGAAATTCCCGAAATTTCCCGGGAAATGATTTTGGATTTCCCGGTTCTTAAATCAGCCAAAAATTTCGGGAATTCCCGGGAATTTCGGGAACGGGAATTCCCGGGACTAATCCCTAATGTCTATAAACGCTCCATACATTTTACATGGATCGCTCTGCAATCTTCGGAGATAGGGGGGGGGGGGGGGGGGGGGAATGGGTATTTTTTCGACTTTTTTCGAAATATTTTAAAAAGTATGAAACCTACAAAAATTTCAAAATATATTTTGAAATGTACAAAATGGTACCTTTCATTTGATACCCCATATGACTCTGTAGGTATCTTTTAAAATTTCGGCATCACAATTTGTATGGAAAATATTCATTTTCATTTTTCATTTATTTTCATTTATTTTTCTCAAAATCTGTACAGGCGCACGAAATGTATTATTGTTTTAAATTTCAAGTTGATAGCTGTAGTAGTTTTTGAGTTATTAAGGATTGAAAAAAGGACAGACAAAGCGAGACCATAAGGGTTTTGAAACCGATCTTCGATCATCAAAACCCTAAAAATAGAAAACCGAAACACTCAAGTTTGTACGGAACCTTACGAGCAGTATTTTGCTTAGGCTCCTGTTTACTACTGACTAAGAGCCTTTTCACACTAGCGGTTTGCGTGCGGCTGCGGGGCGAAGCGGGCGCACAGCGAATACGCCGCGTATGCGCAGGTAATACGCCGCGGATGCGCAGCGAATACGCCGCGGAGGCGCAACGAATTCGTTGCGGACAGTAGCGTGGACGCCATTTTGTACTGTCTCGTACAAACGTTTTAGTATGTACATATTTTTTATTCATTTGCAAAACAACATCAAGTTATTTCATCAAGTCATTCAATTAATTGATAATGGATCCTCCTAAATTCGTCGATGCTTTCGTTTTCGTCTCCGACGTCTTCGAAGTAACAAAGGCAACAGCAGTGTCTCCTTGTCAGAATCCATTTTGTTACTGAGTGTATTGTACGAACGTCAAATGTTGCGAATTCGCCGCACGTCCGCGACGTCTTCGCTGCGCAGTAGGGATTAGTCCCGGGAATTCCCGTTCCCGAAATTCCCGGGAATTCCCGAAATTTTTGGCTGATTTAAGAACCGGGAAATCCAAAATCATTTCCCGGGAAATTTCGTTAATTTCGGGAAAAATATTTTAAATTTTATAGCATTGCCGAAATAACGCAACTCAAAATATTTCACTTCGTCTTATAGCATTTCACATTATCAGGTACCTAACCTACGTTGTATTAGGCAGGGTTGACATGATTTGTATCACTTGATATAAATCAATTGTTATTTTCCCTGCTATAAAAACAGAGAGCAGTCAAAAATGTATAAGAGTACCCAAAATTGAGCTTCCGTGTACACACACATGCACAATGTACCTGCTTTATTGGTTGAGGATTCAGGAAATTCTCCGAAATTAATAGTTCCATAAAGTTCAAATTATGCGAGTTGTCGAAAAAAAAAATGCTTAGCCAACGTATTTGCGGCAAGTCATATTTGTTTTACAATTTGTATAAAGAACTAGTACTCCGGTAACGTTCTGCCCGCACCTTCGCACGCGCTATTGGAAACGTTTAAAATTTATTTTTGGAAACGTGCAAAATTTCAGCCCGATCCGTTGAGTAGTTTTCGTGAAGAAGGAACGGTACAAACTTTCATATTTATAATATATGTATTTTAATATTATTAGCTGCGCCCCGCGGCTTCGCCCGCGTCTAAATTTCAGTTATTTATTGCACAACAGGGGGTGTGCAATAAATAACTTAAGGGGTCGTTTTGTAAAAATAAGAAATACGTAATTCATTATATACTTTATAGTTTATTTATACCGAGTTTTGAGTGAATCTAACCAAGGAATAATATTATCCATAAATACTTTACCACCCTTTTTAACCACCTGAGATGATTTTTTGCAAATTAGATTAGCCTATGTGTTATTTCAGAACTTAAACTATCTACACACCAAATTTCAACCAAGTCGGTTAACTAGTTACTGAGATACGTGGTAACAAACATTTACACAAACTCATGCATTTATAATATTAGTAGGAAGTGTGATAAACGGACTTAGACACCGAAAAAAAAACTTGAACCAAACATGTAAGACAGAAATGAAAATGTTTCAATCTTGGTGTCTTTCCTTTCTGCTAGTACTTCGTGTGATTAAACCTTTGAACCTACCTTTCCTACCAAACCAACCTATACAAACCTTAAAAATGGATAGACCAAAGCGATTATGATAGAAAAAAAATATTAAATTAAATAATTCTGATTTAAATCAAATTAATCGTATTTTCTTTTTTAACCATGATTTTTATCAAACCTGGTATAAGAAATGTTAGTTATTGCTATATTACTTTTGATCTGTAATTAATATAAATTTTTAGGTCCATGTCTATTGTCCCCTCGTTCGACAACAAGCCTTAAGGCTTTTCTTGCTATAGAGCCGTGACGGAAGCCAGCTCTACATAGTCGATTGCTGCCATCTTGCTCAGCAAATTACCTTGCTGAGCAACATGACAGCAATACTCCATGAAGCTGGACTTGAGCTTGGCAAAGAGAAAGTACCAGAGTCAAGTGCATTGCTGCAATTTATTATCCTCTTTGTGCATGTTATTCTGATCGGCTCTGACTTCTGAACCTGTACAGCGCGATGATATCGCCTGCGTGGGTATTATTAGGTAAAAATACCAGATACCATCTGGTATCAGGTAGAGAATTCAAATGTATTCGTACACTTCTTCGAACACAACGAATCGACCGTTTACGGCTAGCAGAAATAAATGCATAGTAGGAAGAGACCTCTGAAGTACCCCGACGACGTTAATCGTCAATTGATTAGACGAACAGTCATCAATGACGACCGACACGAATGGAAGTCACAATCCAATTTAATACCGTTGGCTAACAAAGAACACTTAGTCCAATTTTATATTTGTCTCCGTTGAGCCTGGCTACCGTGGTCTAGTATTTGGATAGAAGAACATTAAATTGTTTATTATGTGGGTACGTAATAAATAAGGTATTTTTAGATTGATGATTTCGCTTAGAGGACTCGAAAAACAACGGGAGCTCCTCGGTTTCACTCTTACAACAACTCTGAACAATGGATTAAAATGAAGAAACGAATCAAAGCTAAAACGGTGGCCACGAAGCTAAGCGTCTCATACTATACGAGATCAGGCGATATTTCACACAAGGATAGCTCAAGTCCGGCCTCATGGAGTATCAGCAAAGCACTTTGCTGCGCAACATGACAGCAAATGAATGTGTTATGCTGGGTTCAGTCACGACTCTATAGAACGAAAAGCCTTCAGGCAACTTTCAACAAAAGACATGGACTTAGAATTTTTTATTAATTTTATTAACAACTCAAAAGAAATACAGCTTTAAGTAACATACCTAATACCGCATAGGTACCTGATATCAGCGAAATGCCTAAAAAGGACGTGAAGTATATTAAATCATCTTCTTTATTCTATTTTGCTCTCTTTAGTTCAGTTTTTATTTTTATTTTGTGTTAGTTTAAATTTCCATAGTAGTATTTTCTTGTATTGCAAACTGGTCACTTAATGTTTGTTGTATTTAATAGGTACCTAATTAAGAGTTCGCTTAAACTTGTAACTTTAATATGCACTTGTTACGCCCGCGGAGTGGGGGCTCTGGTGTCTTGTAATACAGGCTTTTTAAGCCTATCTCAAGCTCCAGCTCCTCACAAAACAGGTTAAATACTTTAGGCCTAATCTGTACACAATTATTATTAAGAAAACCTTTTGTGAGTGGAAATAAATATCTTATTATTATTATTATTATTATTATTATTATTATTTCGGTAGTGGTATAACAGTAAAAATATTTTTTCGAAATTTCCCGGGAATTCCCGGTTCCGACTTTGAAACTTCCGGGGATTCCCGGTTCCTCGAAAACTACCCGATTTTGGAATCCCTACTGCGCAGCCGCGGCGTATCCGCGACGCATCTACTGCGCGCCCGCTCCGCCCCGCAGCCGCTCGCA
This sequence comes from Eupithecia subumbrata, assembly GCA_949316285.1. Taxonomy (NCBI): domain Eukaryota; kingdom Metazoa; phylum Arthropoda; class Insecta; order Lepidoptera; family Geometridae; genus Eupithecia; species Eupithecia subumbrata. Next base: position 15,975,805 of record OX438640.1, on the reverse strand, counting down.
AACCGCTAGTGTGATATGATATAAGGCTCTAAGAATTAAGACTCAGTAACACGGTTAAAGTATCTACTAATTAATAAAATTAGAAGGTACAATAACCGCAGCTTACAATTTACAAGCAGATGGTTAATCTTAGTCAATAACTAGTTCGTTCTTAGAACTACTTAAGTAGGCACCTACCTAATTGTTTTGTTTTGACTGTTATCGATCATTAAAATGTTTTATTTCAAGAATACGTAGATAAGAGCTTTTCTTAATGATATAACCGGCCACGTGCAAGTCGACTCGCACATGGAGGGTTCCGTACCATCTCTTACAAAACTATTTTGCAAAAGGACTAATAAACGAATTTCTTAAAAGTAGAAATAAAGCAAAAAGCCAGCATGACGCGGTCACCCATCCAAGTATTGACCGCGCCCGACGTTGCTTAACATCGGTGATCGGTACTCAACTTGGTGTGGACGTAGGACCCCTTAATTATTTATTTTATGTTTATTCTATGTTGTTATAGCGGCAATAGTTATACAAGCCCTGTCAAAATTTCAAATGTCTACCTTTTACGGTTGAATTAAAGCTGCAAAAGTAGAACAAAATTAGCTAAAAAATCATCCAGATTTTTGTATGAGAACCCACATAAGTTTTAATATCAATTTTATTTTTTGTTGTTATAGCAGCCAGAGAAACACACATTCGGACGGACAGACAGCAGAGGCTTAGTAAGGCCCCGTTTTCACCTTGGGTACGGAACCCTAAAATTATTGTTTTATGATAATTATTCAACGAATTAAAGTTGATATAGGTATTTGTTTATTGGAAGATACTGAGGAAGATACCTATTTATAATTGAGAACGAGTACAAAAGCTTTATTAATAACCTGATTCAGACATCGTTATTATGTTAATGTTATACTGTAAAATTGGTATCTTTGTACCTATGTAGGTACCTGTTTGGAAATGAAATAGGTACTTAATTTTAAACAATCATTGATTAGGTAGGTAGTAAATTAAACAAGCTAATCTTGTAGACCAGCAGACATCTAATAGTGTTTAGATGAATTATAATGTAATTAATATTATGTATTTTTTTTTACACCTACACACGGGTGTTTACATCATCGAGTGAAGTCATTGAATCAGTTCTAAGTATACAAACTTGTTATAATCGTCATTTAAGTTGGTGTCATTCGGCTCTCAAGGTTCAAATTCGCGTTACCGAGTATCAGTAGATGTCATATTTTGCTTGGTAGTTCTCGGAATAAAGATCACTCACTGACCAGGAGGTTATCGCAAGGAGAGATAATAACTAAAGCACAATAAATTGACGTGTATTGAAGACGCAAAATCAGTTTGCAGCTGGATATAGTGGGAAGGCGTTGTGATATTGTGGCAGGTGGTTGCACCTTTTTTTCAACTCAGGTAAATTTCTAGGAAAGCTTTTGAATACGTGCTCTTTTGTAGACTTTTCAAGACTTCTCAGTGTATTTTTACAATTTATTATTTTGTCCGCGGCTTCGCGTAGTATACGGAGCCTATAGTTTTCAGGAATAGGTACCTACCTAATGCACAGTTATTTATTTTTGGATTGGGCAAGAAGGTCCCTTACCTACTGATTGCCTATAAAAATAGCAAACTTAACACAACATTAACTTTTAACTTGTATGAACAAGTTAAAAGTTAACGTTGTTAAGTTAATGAACTTTCTTATTTTTATTCACAAAAACACCATCCCTTTTAAAACCACAAAACGTTTAGGGTTTATCGTGTGGGGTCTTAATTTAATCTCATTAATTTGTTGTATGTGTCACATGGATTTCATATTTTATACGGAACTCTCGGAGTCAGGTCAGATTCGCAATTGTCGGGTCATTTTATGATACATATGGAGACGATAGCGTTAACTATGAATTTATCATTTTACAGATAAGAGCAGTGTCATTATGCGGCAACTGCTAGTGTTAGCCGCGATCGCAGGCCTAGCCGTGGCTAAGCCTGAGACGTATCGCGAGAAGGAAGACTTCCAGTTCTCAAGAAGCTCCTCAGACGAAGGTACCAAGGCTGGATACTATGGAGCACAGAGAGGAAACATGGGAGGGAATTACGAGAGGGCCCACAACATGGACGCCTTAGCTCAGAATCAGATGAGCGGTCTAGTACGAACGGTAGAGGGCGAATTAGGAGATGGGGCCAAACAACACACAGGTAGTGTTTATACAGCGGCAAAATCAACAGGTGTTTATGGCTCAGGGCTGTATGACCTTAGTAACTTAGAAGGGAGAAACTTCCAAGAAGGTTCGTCGCATGGTGACTCGCACTCACTTTCTTCGTCGGCTTCCCAGCACAGTTCTGAATACAGGAACCAGCACTCAGCGTCCAACACTGGACGATATAGTAATGCCCAGATCTTAAATGCAGGTTTTGATAGTACCCGAGCCCATGACGGTGGCTATGCCAGCATCCTGTCTCGAAACGCAGGCTATAATGACTATGGTACCAGCCATTCTCATGGTTCTGGATACGGCAGGTACAATACTGCGGCTAATTCAGACCAAGGCCTATACTCTACCAGCCATCAAGGTTCAAACTTGGAGTCGGCAAGTCAATACGAGGATAGAGCTTCACAGAATTCTGGACACTATTCTCAAGTAGCGGGCTATCAAAGTCAAGTCTACGACCAGGGAAGCGCTCTGAGTCATGGATCAAATATTCACAGCAGGGTGTATCCAAGCGGAACTCCGGTTAAAATTGTGATAAGACCAGGAACTCGAGTCACGGTTCCAGTCGCTGCTCAGACTTACGACGCCTCACAAAGCAGCTCTTCCTTTGATCAGAACGCGATCAACAGTGATACTGAAGTTCTAAATAGCAACGATCGAGAGATATTATCAAAACCAAACGTCAAAAATTACGAGTCGAGTTACAGTTATCGCAAAGAATGGGAAAAACATGACACTAAGCCATATAAGCCCATAAGTGACGCGGGGGTTATGCCGCTCGCAATACCTACAATAAATCCCTATCCCCCGAATAGCGAGCTTTACGAAGATGCTCAAACATCAATATTACAACAACAACAGCAAAACAGCGGAATGTCCTCCCAGAGTCACCACTCCAGCCACAGAGGATACAACTCGGCATCGTCAAATCAATACAATACTCAACACCATACAGGAGCAAATTCTGGGATTAAGTCTTACCAAGGTGCCTACAATGGAGGTGCTACTGGCGCCTCCAACGCATACAATCACGGAGCGTCCGGTTCTTACATTGGAGCAACTAACGGCGCGTCAAGTTTGAACTTAGTTGACGATGCGAGCACGAAACCGAAAAGTTATCAATCTTCTTACTCATACCATAAGTCATGGGAACGCCAAGGTGATCCGTACGTTATTGTACCCACGACAAATGGTGATTATGAACAAATATCTGGGAAATTAACAGCAGGATCTCTGAACCAAGGGGCGTACGGATCCCATTCTCAACAGCACTCACATCAAGGTTACAATAGCCACAGCGGTGACGATTGTGATGAAAATGGTCATATTCGAAGAGTACGTTCACCGAACACGGAAAAATTTGAAGATTTAGGACAACAGACACAAAATGCATGGCAACAGTTTGGACAAAATACTCAGAAACAAAGAGATGAATTAGGACAACAGACAAGAGATGCATGGCAACAGTTCGGACAACGAACCCAGAAACAAAGAGAGGAATTGGGACAACATACACATGATGCATGGCAACAATTCGGTCACGATTCTCAGAAGCAAAAGGACAAATTAGAAGATTTTGGACACCAGACACAAAATACATGGGACCTATTTGGTCAACAAACCCAGAAGCAAAGAGAAGAATTAGGACAACAGACTCATGATAGATGGCAACAATTCGGACAACAAACTCAGAACCACAGAGAAGGATTAGAACAAGAAATACATGATACATGGCAAAGATTCGGACAACAAACCCAGAACCAAAGAGAAGGATTAGGACAAGAGATACATGATACATGGCAACAATTTGGACAACAAACTCAGGCACAAAAGGACAAATTAGAAGATTTTGGACATCATACACAAAATACATGGGGCCAACTTAGTCAACAAACCCAGAAACAAGGAGAGGAATTTGGACAACAGACAGATAATGCATGGCATGGTCATGAAACAGGGAACAAATGGGACAAGGTGGTGGAAAACGGACAACAGACGCTCAGGAAGTGGGGTAACCAATTGGACGACGTAGGACGGCAAACCCAGAACCAGTGGAGTCAGATTGGGCAGCAACTGCGTGAAACTCGTTCGACTAACTGGGACAAATTAGAAGATTTAGGACAGCAAACCCAAAATACGTGGGGAGAATTTGATCAAGAATCCCAAAAGCAAAAGAGCCAATTAGAAGACTTAGGACAAGAGACACAAAATGTAGGGGAACAATTTGGTCAACAAGCGGAGACCAAATGGCACAAGTTGCAGAACGAAGGACAGCAGGCGCAAAGGCAGTGGGGTCAAGATTTTGAAGATTTAGGACAGCATGCACACAGCACTTGGGACCAGTTTGGACAGCAAACACAAAATACTTGGGATGAACTAGAACCTCAAAGCCCAAGTAAGTTCCGTCCCGTTTAAGTTTAATTTGGTGTTGGTTCATTGCTATATTAATCTTCTCGTATTTTATCTGAATACTTATTTTCTATCTTCTACTCAAATAAATAACAAGTTATCAAGTGTGTTCTGTAAATAACGTGTAAGAGCTCATTAATTGTCATTTATTATTATTATAAACATAAACTCATCATCACTCACTAACGACTACAAAGACTTTCTTAAATATATTAAGTAGGTGATATTAAAATGTTGTTCGTATTCTTCAAAATACAATCATAAACAAACCGAAGTATTTTCATTTAACCTTACAACTAAGCTTCAGAACCGACATAAAAATCTTCGCTTCTGCAAAATCTTGGCAGTAACTGATTTTCGTCTCATTCATTAAAGATCGTTAACATTTTTGTTTGTTTAGTTATTTTATCCGAATCAGTAAGATAATAACTAGGTACATCCTACGCAAAATAATATTGACAAGATAACTTTGACATAATACGTAAATGATTACTTCATTTACGTATTATGTCAAAGTTCTAGCTCCTAATTCTTCATTTCTTAAGTATCTTCGGAACTTAATTAATGTACAAACTTTCGTACTAATTAAAACTTTCAATTTAGCTGATCTGGGGCAGCAAGCTCAAGACTCCTGGACAGGACAGGAGATCTACTCAAGTGGCAACAATGACAGACTAACGGAACAAAAACCAAGTGGTCACGACGCTTCAAGTCACCATTATCATGGTATGAACTTTGACCACCAGTCAAGCGATAATACATTTGAAATCATCAACTCAAATAATGATGAAAGACACATGACACAATCACACACTTTGGAAAAAGATAATAGAAACAAAACTCATCACGTTCACACAATTTGGGATGAAATAAAAAAAGAAGAAATAGGACAGGAAAACGAGGATACTGTAGAAGATCTCCCACAAACTGTAGACTTAGGCCAACAAACACAGGTTACGTGGGACAACATAAATCAAAAGGAAAACCGACCATGGTATCAAGATACAGTAGAAACAGCATACAAAGCACACCATGATCTGACAAATTCGGAGTCAAAGAATCAGGATAACATTTTCGTCACGCCCAATCCTCATCCTTGGATGTACAACCAGGTATATCATAATCACGTACATCGCAACGACAGCGCCAGTTCTAACCAATTTTTTGCGCACCACTCTTCTAGTTCTTCCCAATCACATAGATGGGAAGGACATTCGACTAATACGAATGCAGGTTCTAATGCGCAAATGCATTCCACTGGTTCAGCGTTTGGATCGTCGATAACGAGTTTATGGGATAAGTTAGGTGATATTGAAAAACATTCGATCCCTCCGCAAGAAAACGACCAACATAAAAGCATTGCTGACGTTTTTGATGCACAAACTCAGCAAAATGAAAATACAGACAAATTTAATTCCTCTAAAAGTCAAACTACCCACAATGTATTTGATATTCAAACCCGTCCAGTACAGAATAACGCAGTTTTCATTAAATCCACGACTTCAGTACCCAATATACAACCAATCAACAAAATTATACCATCTGACGTAGAGCGCGGAGATATCACAGAGGTAATTAACGAAAACAAACCCTCTGACGTGGGGCGCGGAGATATTGGACCAGAAAATTCAAACGAACAAAGTAAACCAGACCAATCCAAGCCTTACAAAACTCCTGAAGTGATCGATGACTATAGTCTTACAAACAAAATGAATAAAACTTCCCACACAAATGTCGAGCAAAGTAAAAGCATTGAAGATGACAGAGATTTGAGAGTTATGAGTTTAGATCAGCAGCGGCCGGCAAAAGAACAAAGTGATTCGAAATTAAAGATTACCAGCACAACACAGAGAAATAATAATATCAATCACAAGCCACATAATGCGGGAGAAAATCACCGTCAGGAACAACCATTTGAAAACCAAGGTCAGCAAAACTTTGACCAGCAAGCTTTCAACAGTCAATTTACCTTTGGCCAAGAAACTGAACAACAAAACACAGACCAACAAGCTTTCAGCAATCAATTTTCATTTGGCCAAGAAACTGAACCACAACAAAATACGGACCAACAAGTTGTTGACTTTGGACAACAGAGTGAAAACTTTGGATTTAACCAGATGGAATCTCAGGCCACTGGTAGTTTCCACCGGGCAAAAGCAGAAGACCTTAGTCAACAAAATGAACAATTTGACCAAGTGTCACTCTTTGGTTGGAAACCTGAAGAAAGTTTAAGTCAAAAGGAAAAGAGAGATAATGAAAACTTAGAGCAACAAAGCCAAACCGGATGGACAGAAAATATAGAAGATCAGCAAGCTGCATGGCAACCAGAGACAGAGAATTTACAGCAAGAAAGTCAACTGACTGAGACATTTTCACAGCCAATGGAAGATCTTAGTCAGCAAGTTCAGAACATTGGACATGGAGTAACTTTCCATCAAGGAAACAATGAACACGAAACAGAAGTCCATAACCAACAAAAGAAACAGTTTGACCAAGTCTCTGGTTTTAAGCCAGATGAGGACCAAAAGGTACACCAGGTTAATTGGGGCCACAGTAGTGCTGACTTTGGGCAACAAAGTCAATCTGGATGGACAGAAATTATGGAAGATCAACAAGTACAAACTGCCTTGAAACCAGACGACTTACAGAAACAGACCCAGTTCACTCATAAATCTACTGAGTCAATGGAAAATCTTGACCAGCAAGTACAGACAGCTTGGAAGCCAACTGAGGACCTACAGCAACAGAGCCAGATGACTCATAAATTTACTGAGTCAATGGAAAATCTTGACCAGCAAGTACAGACAGCTTGGAAGCCAACTGAGGACCTACAGCAACAGAGCCAGCTAACTCATAAATTTACTGAGTCAATGGAAAATCTTGACCAGCAAGTACAGACTGCTTGGAAGCCAACAGAGGACATTCAGCAACAGAGCCAGTTGACTCATAAATTTACTGAATCAATGGAAAATCTTGACCAGCAAGTACAGACTGCTTGGAAGCCAACAGAGGACCTACAACAACAAAGTCAACTTACTGATACCTTCTCCCAGATGGAACAGAATATACCTCCCACTTCAAACCATAAACAAGAGATTACTGAAGAATTAATAGTACCAAAGAAAGTAGGTACTGTTGACGCCCCACCAGAAGCAGACGTTACAGAAAAATCTGGTTTCTGGGCATCCATAGGAAACAAATTTACAAATGCCAAAGATAAAGTATCTTCATGGTTCTCAAGAACTTAAAGCTTTTAACATTTCAACGTCTACTAGGTATACCAACTAAGTTAAAAATGAATATGTACAAGTATCAATTAATTTGTAAATTAAGAATTATTTATAGTATTTATTACCATAGTGATAAATAAAGTATTGATAAATGATTTATGGTTTAAATTTTAATAATTCTTGTAATATTAATACTAATGGAATTGTAGGTATTCTCTTACCTGTAAGCCTAAGAGAAAAATGATATCACATTGTCATGCATTGTGTAAATTAGTGTAGTTGAAGGAATGAGTTTCAAATATTTTACACATTCAAAGACAATGAATACTTATGAAATTGTAGGTATTCTCTTACCTGTTAGCCTAGCACGGGGATTGTTGTCTAGAGTGTAGATTAATGACATTACATTGTCATACATTGCGTAAATTATTTAAGTTGAAGGAATGAGTTTCAAACATTTTACACATTCAAAGACTATGGGACATTATTTTTCTGTATTCTATTCTATACAACAATCCCCATGCTAGGACTATGCTGACTATATCCTGATCAATAACACACATAATCATATAACCTATCAGTTTCCACAGATACAATAGACAGAAGACAGTTATGTATTATACCTACCACAACCATGCTGTGTGGTGTGAACCAATTACCACCAACTACAATTTGTCTGAGCATTGGAAGCAACACAACAGTTACAACGTTTTGTGCAAAATCTAAACAATATACCCTTATTATATGTAGCAAGTTATTTTACATAATGAAATTAACTGCAACAATACAAATAATTGTAACATTTAAAAAGGGTACCTAATTTATGGTAAAAGTCAGTAAAATATTATAACTTACATATGATGTGAGGATTTTCACATCATGTGGTAACTGGTCCTTAGAGTCCATAAATAGGTAGCCCTTAAGTTAGGTAGACAGAATTATTTCACTTAGCATCAACGAAACAAAACTTGGTGATTTGTAATACAGGTTTTATTAACCTACCTCAAGAACCAGCCCCTCAAAAAAACAGGACAATAATTTTTTAAATCATAAGAAATATTTCCATATGCTACACCTGGCCCAGATTAGCACAGGACTGAGGCGAATGGCATAAACATAGAGAGGCCTATGTCCAGCAGTGGGTCAACAAGAGCTAGTGATGATGAATAAATATTAAGTACACAAATATTAGTAAGGCCTTTAGTGAGTGGAAAATAAATGTCTTATTTATTTGTAGGTATTCTATTCTACCTACCGTACATTGATGACATGATGTGTGTGAATTTATAAATTAGTGCACAATATTTTTTTTTTCTTTTAATAAGTTATGTAAAAATCAAGACCGGATAGAATGGCGTGAAAGAGAAGAGCTCACGGCCGAAGTAGTTATAGAAATAGAATAAGTAGGTATAAAATAAGCATCAAAATGTTGTGAGTAGACATACCTCAGGTAATGAATTGAAGAACTTTATGAACGCTTGCTGCTGCACCGAATCTGAAAAATACAGTGCTTATTAGATCTTGTGTTGAGACATTGTGAATACAACGTTTTCATTGCCCAGTGTCTGGTGAGCTGCAGGTTGTAGGTCTGCAAGATCCAGATGTGTGTCGTGGGACAAGAAAGTGTTATGCGGTCCACTTGGACCGCATAATATAATCTCTAAATGTTTTACTTTTCTTACCCAAGCTGAGAGCATGAATAGGTTGAAGTGAGGACATATTAAAATTTTCTTGTGTAAATAGACTTAGAGACTTCACTATTCCTATCAATCACAATATGTCTAGATTCAGGATCCAAGTCCAGCTGCTGCAGCTGCAGACACAGATTACTGTAACTGCCGAAGATTTTACCAAAATCTGCGTTTCCTTTCGGTTCGCAAACTTTTATTTTATTTATTGTTTTGTTTATTTTATTTTTGGACTTCACTTCACACACCGGGTGGGTTGGTTGGCTGGTGCTCAGAATAGTAAACTCTAACTAATTGGCTTAAGATTGATTATAGCATAACATATACGGAAAAAACCGCCAAAAACAGTCTGAGATTTGACAGCCCTTGAAATTGACAGTAACGGATTTTAGATTTGGCATGACTTTGACAAGTTGAAGTTGAAACGTGCATGAGCGTAAATAATGCTGCCTACTCAGTAGGTGTAACGCTAGTTGCAACGGTTTTTATGCACCAAATGGCACAAATAGTTTTTTCCTCGACGTTGTACTTTATAGCTAGTTTCGCATTTATTTCGGCTTCACTAGAAAGCATGATTTATGAACCGTTTACTTAATAATATCACATTTCGGTATTCAGTATTTTTATTGCAAGACATAAATATTACAGAGTTTTGTATGTAGGTACTTACAAACCTAGTCATGCACCACGTCAGGTAGGATAGTGGCAAATAGATCTTAATCTAGGACTCAAGATAAGGACCTAAGTATTTTGTATTTTATACAAAATTGCAGAGATTTTTAGGTAAGATAATTAATGATTATTTATCGGGTTTATCGGATATTTATCGCGTAACTTTTGTTATAATTTCCCGTGTGTTTCTACCGCGTTACAGCGACTACAGCGTTAAAAACTTTTATCTCAATATGAAGTTTGCGTAAACGTACGTACCTACTAACATAGGTCGACCCCTTGAGGTGACATTTGAAAACTCAAAAAAATCAACATTTCAATTTTCGTGGCTGGCTTCGCTCGCCGTTGATTTTATAGGCTGTGGTCTTTTGTCCTCTTAGTTTGTTCAACTACCAAAAAATTTATAAATTTATTAATGGTTTTGTGTCTCTTGAACTTTGATCTTCGCGTTAGACATGGTATGACAATAATTATTATTTTAGATTAAAAAAAAAAACTTCTTACCTTCTATTTATTTGATGACTTATTTTTTATTATGAATTTGCAACTTGTATGCAAAATTTCAGCCCGATCCGTTCAGTAGTTTTGGCGCGAAGAGTTAACAAACATCCATCCATTCATCCAAACTTTCGCATGTTTAAATAAAATAATAATAATATTTTTTTATTGCAGAAACAAAATCCATTTTTGAGGTCATGAAAAGAGCAAATAAAAATAATAATATTAAATAGATTGACATAAAATTTAAAATTTAAGGTACTAGGTTGAGTACTCAGTATCAGTACGTCAGGTGGCAATATTCACCCACCGTCTGTAAATGTCTAATAACATCAGACGGTCAGACAGGCTTACAATAATGTCGTTTTTACACCATTACAACTCTGAACATGAATGACGCAATTCTATTTCTTTGGATGGCATTGAAAGAGTCTACACTGGCTTCTGTGAACATTTCTAAAGCACTACAGTAGCGCTTCAAGCCCATAAGATGCCTTATGAGGTTATTATATGTCACTCTTATACCATCATGCGATCTTCTGCAAGCTTATTACACTAATAAACGCACGTACGTGCGTTTGCGTGCGTTTGCGCGCGTAAATAAGCGCAAACGCGCACTAACGCGCGCAAACGCACGCAAACGCACGCAAACGTACGTACGTGCGTTTACGTATGTTTGCGTGCGTTTAGGCACGTGCGTTTATTAGTGTAATAAGCTTGCTACTAGATACTCTTCTTTTGAAAATCCCGTCGCACACAACCCAGTTCTATGGTGATTCCTTCACCCTGCAAGCTACCAGACTCTGGAACGCCCTTCCTGTTTCCATTCGGCATGCCAAATCCCTTCCTATCTTTAAAGGTTTGGTTCATCAGCACTATCTGTCCACTCATAATATGTCCTCCTAATAGTTATAATCAAATAATTCTATAGTCCTTGTTTTTTTATTTTTTAGCTTTAGTATTGGTTTTCTTAGTATAGTTTCCAATCATAATTATGTCATTCCAATTATATTTTCTTTGTTGTTCTAATTTCTAATTCTAGTCAAAATATTTATTTAGGTATTTTGTAGTATCATATACGCCACCGTCAAGTTCTACACTAACCGATCCTGTCCATCCAAAGGTTGCCTGGAAGAGATCGCTTTTAGCGATAAGGCCGCCGATTGTGCCACATAGATTTAATTAGTAGTTTGTAATATAATTTCATAAGCATTGATGGTACAATAAAGCTATTATCTATCTATCTATCTATCTATCTTGCTGGTATAGTTTATGAAGAGTTGACACGTGTAAAACGACTGACAAAACGACTTCAATAAGGTTATTTTCATCAGGCGAACCTTTAAAAAACTTCCTAGCAATCATGTTTCCAATAATGCAGACTGACCTTCGCTGTCTTTCCATATCATCATCGTCTCTCAAGGTGGAAGTGATGATATGACCTAGATATTTAAAATTCTCCACAATTTTAACAGGTTGTCCGCTAAGACAAACCTCGGGTACATAGTCGGGACCTTTTCCTGTCATCTAAAAATGACCATCTCAGTCTTTTTAACGTTGTAAATCAAGTCGTGTTCCTTGGCGTATTGTTCACAAATACTTATCAGTTTCCTTAAACCTTTGATCGATGGGCTGAGCAGAACCATGTCATCGGCTAACTCAGTCAGGTTGTTGACATATCTGCCATTCAGCCGGAGCCCTACCGGGGTTCTGCTCAGCTCATCGATTAGTTCGTTGACGTATACGTTAAAAAGGTCCAGCGAGCTGAGCCCCCCCTGTCTAACACCGCATGACAGCTGATAGCTGTCTGAGAGCTCCATACCCCACCTGACATTGTTGATGTGATTGCTGTACCAGTACTCAAGCAGGTCAACAAGGTCAGGCGGCACATCTGTGCCCTCTCGCAGCTTATCCCACAGAAGAGAATGGTTGTCAAAGGCGCGGCTAAGGTCCAGGAATACAGCGTAGACAGTAGTCCCGTCTTGCTTTATAGTAGTTGACAATCTGTTTCAGTGAAAAAATGGCCATGTCCGTTGACACTTTGTGAACGAAAACCAAACTGGCCGTCATTAAACCGCACGTTACCAAGATGAGCCTGAATAACACGATCCAGTACCTTAGCTAGAATCGTAGCCAAGGAGATTGGTCTATAGTTGGCCATGCTCGAGATATCACCTGTTTTGTTTTTCGTTATAGGAACCACTATAGTGCGTATAAGGTCCTGTGGGAAGTAGCAGGCAGTGCTTCACACAGAGAGAGAAGTGCTACCGCGCTAGTACTACACAGATCAGTAGGCCCATACAACAAATCTAAGCTTAGGCCGTCGTGTCCAGGGGATCGAAAATGTTTCATTTTCATTAGTAAAAGCTATATCTGTTTCCAAGAGACAACGGTCTCTACTGAAGTAGTTATTATCATTATTCATAAAATTTGGACAGCTAACACTAAAATGTTTAATAAACGAATTTGCTATATTTTTCTGATCATTTATTCCGTCTACATTTTCTGGTGCCCATACGATTCTTTTTTTCAATTTTTTTACTTCTTTCCAAAATTCAGGAAAATTCAATTATATATGTATATATTATAAAAATTCAATTATATATTAGTGTGATTCACATGGTTTTCGATTTGACCATCCATTCCCATCTCAAAAAGCCACCCTGTTTACCTCAAACCTGTTTACACAAACAGTTTCAGAATAAAACAACTTCTGTCTCCAGTGGAGTCTCCATGATGACAAGCGGGCGCTCAATTATACATTTGGGGAAAAGTACATGCTTAGGATCGTTCTTCTGAGATTTGGCAGCACTCAAAGATCCTATGACTACGTTCCGTTCCTACAATATCTTTGGCAGCACAGCAGACTCATTCTGTAAAAGTACGAATTCGAACTCGAACTCACTCAAGTGACCGAGCTCACTTCGAACGCAAATTCACTTCACCTTGAAATGGTATTCTGTTTATGTTTTTAAGCACAAGTGAAGTGAAGTGAGTATCGAAATGAGCTAGTGATTGAACCTCTGTGTTAAAGCTCTAATCGACAAATCGAATTATCTTTGTTTTGAGTTTTATTGTAAAAAACGAATGAAAATAATTATTTTCGAAATATTATGTCACTAAAAGGTCGAAGTCTACATTATAATTGCGTAAAATGAATAAAATTATTAAAAATAAAAAGTTGAACATTTGTTTGGTGGAATGGAATAGACGTCTTTGCGTTATTCGTTATCTATGGGTCATAGTGTCATTCTCATGTAAACAAAAATAATACGACGCTGGCCGGTTGTCTGGCTCAAGTGGTTTTATGCTCGCTCTTTGGTCTGGCTTTTCAAGACGAATTTGTTTTTTTTGATACCTACACTCCAACTGAATAATAAAGAGATAATGAAGTAAGTAACTATTTACAAAAGTTGCCTTAACAATTTAGTACTAAGTAGCTAAAGCATTCTACTGATAAACATTCTTCACCATTGCAGTGTCAACGAACGATCGTCGCTCGTGAGATTCTTTTAATAAACTAATAAAAACGAATAACCGAGACATAACAACCAAATTCGATCGCTCCTTTGTAACTTTTTATTTGACAAGTGAGTTCGAGTTTCAAGTATCGAGGTGAGTTGGGAATTCCCTTACGGAATACCAACTATACGTCATTCTATAGCGTAAATGTCAAAATCTCACTCAAGTTAGTTCATTTCGTTACCACGCTCGTCACTGAGGCGCTACAAGCATGATCGAGTTTTAAAGAATACAAAACTTGAAACTCACTGCGGATTCAGCTAAGTGAGGTTCGAAATGAGTTTATAGAATGAGCCTACAGCAGACTCATTCTGTAAAAGTACGAATTCGAACTCGAACTCACTCAAGTGACCGAGCTCACTTCGAACGCAAATTCACTTCACCTTGAAATGGTATTCTGTTTATGTTTATAAGCACAAGTGAAGTGAAGTGAGTATCGAAATGAGCTAGTGATTGAACCTCTGTGTTAAAGCTCTAATCGACAAATCGAATTATCTTTGTTTTGAGTTTTATTGTAAAAAACGAAAGAAAATAATTATTTTCGAAATATTATGTCAATAAAAGGTCGAAGTCTACATTATAATGTTAGCAATTTATATTGGCTAACGGTTTTCACCTCAAAATTACGTCAGTTTTTAGTGGCAAAAGGTTTTTAGAGCTAAAATAATAACAAGGTAATACTCACAGTTCTATAATCAGTACGGTGTATATACAGTTTCACAACACTTGGTTAAGTTGTCTTCACACTTAGAGTGTCGAGACTCGACTGAGCTCCTCGCCTCGCTCAGCCACTCCCATTCCCCGGCCAAGATCGGCAACGGTCGGTGACTGTCGGCAGTAGACGTGCCGGTCCCTGATCGGTTGTGGCAAAACGAGTGGCGAGCGAGTCAAAACACTGCTTCCGTACAAAATTGCGAAACAGTGTTTTGAATAATTTTACAACAATAATTTTACTAAAATAATACTTACTTAAAATGTTACAAAATAGATTTAACTGACAACATTCGGCCATCCTTTATGTAGGCACGGCCTCGTGCTGTCAACTTTACAAACGTTACTAATATTATTATTTTTCAATTAACCTGATGCTACATACTGAAAACAATAATAAATAAAGTACTGGACATGGTAATCCAGAAAGTACTCATTCGTATATTTATGAATAAATTCGCACATAATTTGATTGAATAACTTTTCAAATAAATACATTAAGCGGTTTCTATAAATGTAACCTAAAAAAAGCAAATCTAACGACAAAATAATTTAATAACCTCAAAATTATTTCACAAAAAATGGTTATAATCAATTAATACAAATCAATGGAAATTTGGACATAGTAATAGTGTATTTTACCAAGGTGTTGACCTTACGACAGCTCGAGCAAAAGTGGACGAGAGACATCGAGTGCGCTGCTTTTATAGAATTGCGACCGTTATAAATTTAAAAATAATGTTCCCATCTGATTATAATGTTTCCCGCTGATTCGGCTTCTACTGACAGTGGTTGCCTTCAACCACATCATAATTCTGGCATACTTCATGCTTCTTGACGAAGGTGAAGCTCTCGAGGCTCGGCAAGTAGACTCTGGTAGAGCTCGGGTATGCCTCGTGGTGCAGTGGTTTGGAGGTCCATTCTCTTCGCCAAGCCACCATGGCGTGCATGGCGGCGACGCTGGTCGTCTTACCATACAAACCACTAACCAACTGCAGTTCGCATCTGCCATGAGGCAGAATAGTTGTTTTTATTTGATGCACCCTCGCATCCAGCTCATCACCAAGCAGCATCGCATCGTTGCTTGCCTGTAACTTTAGAAATTTGTTACAAAAACCATTTTGTTATGTGTGAACATTTTGACTGTCTTTCTATTTCTGTTCAAACAAACTCATCTGACTTTTGTCTATGTTGTTCAATCAGTCGACTAATGCGTTAACCTCGATAACGACACATCTATAGCTATACTGGCTAACTCACAACACAAAAATATAAAATTCTCGTTTTGGCATCGAGTTAAAATATTATTGTCAGTACTAAACATTTTAGGATCTAAACATATAGATCTACTGTCAAATCGACACAAAAAATAGTGCATCACGAATAAGTGACCTCATTACCGATGTTGCTGCCTCGAGTCGGCGATAATGCAGTCTATGACTGGCTGCATTCTCCACAAAGACTCTGGACCAAGTATTACCTGCTTTTATTGCCTAAATTCACAGCATGTCCACTAAAGTCCTGCAGTAGAACTCGACCTGCCAATATTCATTGTGTATCTACGATGAAATAAAGTGAATTTGGCTACACAGACCACCAACACAACTTTGAAAACTCGCGCTCTAAAATATGCGACCACGGTCACACCACAAGCGGACAGGATCCCAAATAAGGACACAGTGTAACACAATAACGTTTAAGTTTTTTTTAGGGTCTTATTCTCTCATTACACTAAACGGACAGTTCCTGCTGCTAAGTAGGCATCTACAATGAGCAGAACATACCAAAATATGTTCGCTAACAAGAGGCAATGAACCTAGTAAGCGGAAATTACTATCAAAGGAAGACTTGCCACATAAACTTTGCATTTGCAAAACTACGTGAATTAACTGGCAGAAAATAACTTCAACCATCAGTGGATTTACTGAAAGGTACACAATGTGGTACTATACAACTTGTGGTACATAACAACAACTACATCTCCAATATCACTTCCATATTATGGATTCTTTTTAGAAAGGTTTTTAGAAAGGTACCCTAGACCACAGAAACAAGAAACAAGAATTGATTTTACAGCACAGATATTTATGCTCTTATTGATCATGAAAAATCCTCGGTAAGCTTAGACGGGATCAGGGATGTAACATAGAAGTTTCAGAGGTTCCACACCTCTAGTACCTTTACCGAAATGCTTGTAGTAAAGCAACTACCAACGCACGATACGTAACAGAAGATCCTTTTTGCGCTTAGTCAAGCACAAACCGTTGCAATCAGTTGCGATCGTGAAGGGTATACAGAACAAGTACGATGCCTACGTACCTACAGACGGCAAAAGTTTTTAACTCGTAAGAGTTATACGTCGTCGTATATCGACGTCCTGCATGGTCTTACAATAATACGCTACTACTAGCTTTATTACACTCGTGCACCTGGATCAGAACCTGCACCGTACCCGATGGAGCTGGCGTCCGTGTGCAGCTGTAGGCAGCTAAAGATCGAAAGATAACGAGCACTAGCTCACTCGTGAGGCACATGATAAAATACTTACGCGCACTCTTCGTGCGAGTTCAGCCTAGGATAAAATGTATTTGGGAGGCGCCCAATGTAACTCCACATTGCTGTGCGTTAGGCTGGATATAAGGGCAGTCTTCAGGCAGGGCCCGAACCAATAATCCCCCTACCTTTCAGTCAAGTCCGCTCATGGATCCGTCAACATACAACTAAACAACACCAAGACTACTGGGCAAGTATTCCAGATTGTAGACAGTCGAAGGAGGCCTTCCCGGCTCTTAACCCGAGATTCTCCCGAAAACTCCTCAATCTGAAGCGTGACAAACTCCGGCAAATCGTCGGCATTGTCACTGGACACTGCATGCTTAACAAACACCTATTTAACCTGGGTATCACGGACAGCCCCCCTATGCAGAGGGTGCATGAACACAGAGGAGACGGCCGCGCATGTGCTTGTAGCGTGCGATAGCGTTGCTTCCCAACGACTACAATACCTTGGAACACCAAGGACGCCTAGGGAGGCATGCACCGGCGTCAGCGAGCTGCTGGCCTTCCTGGAGGACATCGGGTGGTTAGTTTAGCAGCCCCCCATCCGACACGCAAAAAGGGCCCACCTGTGGCCTAGTTGCGGAAACGAGTCCGGAAATAAGAATACGAGGGCAATCTTTGACTTGAAATCAGGTATGTAATGTGCCTACGAAAATATTCCGCAAAACAAAACAATTGCCAGACCTGTTTGACATTCGTGGGCACAGAAGAATTGATCAGAACTTATTTTACTTTCACTCGGTCTGACCTGACCATATGACAAAGTGCGACCAATCACGACCTAAATACCTTACTTCTGTGGCCACGAAGGTTTATCGGGACTCCGACTCGCGGACCTTTGTCAGACACTGTTATATATTTTAAGGTAAGTAAAACAAAACAACATTGAGGGATTCATTACGGATGTAAGTGGGTCAACAACGAGCCTTATTTGTGTTGGAAGAACACCAACGTCTCATCCTTTAACGAGGTCAAACCACGATAGTTTCCACAGTAAAATCTCGATGGAAATGTTACTAAACTCGGTCACCAAATTGTACCTGTGCGTCAGTTATTCGGCGTATCACAAAAACAACGGTAAGGTCATCGCTTAACTCTTTCACAACAATAGGGCGCAAAAGAGAACACTAGGCATACTTGCCCGGCATACGTGGAATAACTTAATTGAACACAAAACCTCAAACAAAATATTTGCGACATCGATTCTTCGCGAGCACAAGGAATTAAATTGGGCTTTCAAATAAGACCACTTGCGGTCATTGGTAATCCTTGGGCCAACTGCGAGCATCTCCCTTCAAGCAGCTCGCTATCGAGGATAATCACTCACTGTCTTCCCAACAATTTAAATTACGCGCTCTCGCACTAAGAATCGATATCATGGAAACTTGAATCGAAATTCGAAATAATAATGGTTGGATCTCACCTTGCTCAACGCGCTCAATGCTCCGATGAGGCGTTCAGTGGCACCTGGTGACGACGAGACGTTCGTCGTGGACTCGCCAGTGGTGCTGGCAATAGATGCCGGCACAGAGAACTCTCCCCCTGGGAGCTGCAGCACGAAACCGCGGACTGCGAGTGCGTGGCAGCGGGACTGGGCAGCACCATGGCGCGCTGACGTGCGCCCGGACATGCCGGCTAGAGTGCAACGTGCTGCCGGACTGACGTACCGGCTGGTGAGCTGACGTGCACCCGGACTGAGATGCCGGCTAGTGAGCTAACGTGCACCCGGTCTGAGATGCCGGCTAGTGTGCAACGTGCTCCCGGACTATCATGCCGGCTTGTGTGCAACGTGCTCCCGGATTGTCGTCGTGCCGGCTGGTGAGCTGACGTGCACCCGGACCGACATGCCGGCTAGTGCGCTGACTGGTGTCTGGTCTGCTGCCTGGTCTGCTGCCTGGACTGCTGCCTGGTCTGCTGCCTGGTCTGCTGCCTGGACTGCTGCCTGGTCTGCTGCCTGGACTGCTGCCTGGTCTGCTGCCTGGACTGCTGCCTGGTCTGCTGCCTGGACTGGCGCGGTGGCTGGCGTCTGGTCTGCTGCCTGGTCTGCTGCCCGGACTGGCGCGTTGGCTGGCGCGGTGGCTGGCGTCTGGTCTGCTGCCTGGTCTGCTGCCTGGACTGCTGCCTGGACTGGCGCGTTGGCTGGCGCGGTGGCTGGCGTCTGGTCTGCTGCCTGGTCTGCTGCCTCGAGTGCTGCCTGGGCTGACTCGCTGGCTTGCGCGTAGTCTGGACCGGCTGCGAGCAAGTGAGATAACGCGCTGGCTGGCACGCTGACTGGCGCGCTGGCTGGCGCCTGCACTGGCGCGCTGACTGGCGCGCTGACTGGCGCGCTGACTGGCGCCTGCACTGGCGCGCTGACAGGCGCCTGCACTGGCGCGCTGACTGGCGCCTGCACTGGCGCGCTGACTGGCGCCTGCACTGGCGCGCTGACTGGCGCCTGCACTGGCGTGCTGGCTGGCGCCTGCACTGGCGCGCTGACTGGCGCCTGCACTGGCGCGCTGACTGGCGCCTGCACTGGCGCGCTGACTGGCGCCTACACTGGCGCGCTGACTGGCGCCTGCACTGGCGCGCTGACTGGCGCGCTGACTGGCGCCTGCACTGGCGCGCTGACTGGCGCCCGCACTGGTGCGCTGACTGGCGCCTGCACTGGCGCGCTGACTGGCGCCTGCACTGGCGCGCTGACTGGCGCCCGCACTGGTGCGCTGACTGGCGCCTGCACTGGCGCGCTGACTGGCGCCTGCACTGGCGCGCTGACTGGCGCCTGCACTGGCGCGCTGACTGGCGCCCGCACTGGTGCGCTGACTGGCACCTGGACTGGCGCGCTGACTGGCGCGCTGACTGGCGCCTGCACTGGCGCGCTGACTGGCGCCTGCACTGGCGCGCTGACTGGCGCCTGCACTGGCGCGCTGACTGGCGCCTGCACTGGCGCGCTGACTGGCGCCTGCACTGGCGCGCTGACTGGCGCCCGCACTGGTGCGCTGACTGGCACCTGGACTGGCTTGCTGGCTGGCGGCCAGATTGGCACGGCTGCGAGCACGAGAGTTCGCGCGTTGCCTGGCTCGCCTCGTTGTGCTACGTGATGGTCGACCACCAGGCAGGGTTGGGCTAGCTGGTGGCGTACGAACTACGCGTCCCGTTCTTTCCATGAAGAAGCACTGGAACAAAAACGTCAACGAGTATCTTTGTTCTTATTGTTTGACCTCTGTATTTCAGATTGAGGAGAATAATGTTAATCCGCTTTTCTTAAATTATGCTACTATCCAGTCTTGGGGAATACTAATGTAGTGACGGTAGGCTAGCAATAGTTTGTAATATCTAATGGTAGTAACAGTAATTGCTACAGGCATGTATACGTAACTTTTATTATACGTACACAAAATATGTATTCATTAGTGGATACCGTAGGGATAAAGGGCATCATCATCATCATCATCATCATCATCATCATCATCATCATCATCATCATCAGCATCATCATCATCATCATCATCATCATCATCATGGTTCAATTATCCAATAAGCCCCTTAAAAATGCTACCAATAGCTATTGGCATGTATTCATTAGTGGATACCGTAGGGATAAAGGGCATCATCATCATCATCATCATCATCATCATCATCATCATCATCATCATCATCATCATCATCATCATCATCATCATCATCATCATCATCATCATCATCAACTTTCATTGTACACTTTATTTTAACTCGTTAGTGAACACCGCAGGCTAAAATAATCCGTTAACCTCATTTAACAGTACAAGTTTTTAAATTTTCCAACAATGTAGAATATAATACAATAATTTTTGAACTGTCTATTTTTCTACTAGCAAAAGCTTTGATTCTGCCAATTTCATCATTATGTAAACATAATTGCAATTTATTTTAAAGCAAGCAACTGGTTTATAAAATAATATCATCGACCCTTTATTTGCCATTATAAATTTTGGCGTATTTATTAAGTTTTAAATCGTTCCTCTGTTCGGTAATCGATTATTCTTGTACTCGTAATGAATACACCTTGTATTCGTTAACTAATGATCGAATGATAGAAATGACGGTTAGGTGAAAAATAGAATTTAAAAAAAATATGACATTCGTAATATTTTGTTCGAATCCCACTTCTGAAATGTTAGCAATTTATATTGGCTAACGGTTTTCACCTCAAAATTACGTCAGTTTTTAGTGGCAAAAGGTTTTTAGAGCTAAAATAATAACAAGGTAATACTCACAGTTCTATAATCAGTACGGTGTATATACAGTTTCACAACACTTGGTTAAGTTGTCTTCACACTTAGAGTGTCGAGACTCGACTGAGCTCCTCGCCTCGCTCAGCCACTCCCATTCCCCGGCCAAGATCGGCAACGGTCGGTGACTGTCGGCAGTAGACGTGCCGGTCCCTGATCGGTTGTGGCAAAACGAGTGGCGAGCGAGTCAAAACACTGCTTCCGTACAAAATTGCGAAACAGTGTTTTGAATAATTTTACAACAATAATTTTACTAAAATAATACTTAATTAAAATGTTACAAAATAGATTTAACTGACAACAATAATTACGTAAAATGAATAAAATTATTAAAAATAAAAAGTTGAACATTTGTTTGGTGGAATGGAATAGACGTCTTTGCGTTATTCGTTATCTATGGGTCACAGTGTCATTCTCATGTAAACAAAAATATTACGACGCTGGCCGGTTGTCTGGCTCAAGTGGTTTTCAAGTGGTTTTATGCTCGCTCTTTGGTCTGGCTTTTCAAGACGAATTTGTTTTTTTTTTATACACTCCAACTGAATAATAAAGAGAAAATGAAGTACCTAAGTAACTATTAACAAAAGTTGCCTTAACAATTTAGTACTAAGTAGCTAAAGCATTCTACTGATAAACATTCTTCACCATTGCAGTGTCAACGAACGATCGTCGCTCGTGAGATTCTTTTAAAGTTTTAATAAACTAATAAAAACGAATAACCGAGACATAACAACCAAATTCGATCGCTCCTTTGTAACTTTTTATTTGACAAGTGAGTTCGAGTTTCAAGTATCGAGGTGAGTTGGGATTTCCCTTACGGAATACCAACTATACGTCATTCTATAGCGTAAATGTCAAAATCTCACTCAAGTTAGTTCATTTCGTTACCACGCTCGTCACTGAGGCGCTACAAGCATGATCGAGTTTTAGAATACAAAACTTGAAACTCACTGCGGATTCAGCTAAGTGAGGTTCGAAATGAGTTTATAGAATGAGCCTACTGATGTAGTTGACTTTGACTGTTGAGCCGAGCGTGAGTGTGAGTGAGTGAGTGAGTGAGCGAGCCATGCATTGCTTGCATGAAATGAAATGAAACCTTGACCAAAACAAAAAAGCAAAGAAAAATAAAATAAATGTATTCTTGTATTCTTTCTCTTCCATAAACTAAGGTTTCTGTGTCTGTGAACTTATATTGTGTCGTATCGTTTGTTTATTTACTGATTAAAAATGTGGATATTTAGGTGCGCTCTAATAATATTAGCATCAACATACATTTTCTCGTAAGTATAAATCTCAAACTGATTTATCGACCCAATTTATAGAACAATTTGCCATCAATCAGACATCTATATTATTTTATAAATTGAAAATAGAGTGTCTATTTATTTAGCCATCAATTACTTAATAATATTAGTCAGAAGAAAAGTAAAAACTTACAAAAAAACAATCTCTGAAATATGTACCTTTCACTTTATTTCTTTGAAGGTACATAGCTAAATGCCTACTTTATTTTCTTTTCAGTGCCTGCTTCCAAATTACAAGTAAAAATTATTTGAGCACTGGCCTTGCTTTTATGCTCACACTCAGTGGTGCAATAGGTAAGATCTTTTGATTGTATTTTTCTAATGACTGTCTCATTTGACTGAACTTATGAAGTTATAACTACCTATTTCATATAAATATTTATCTCTCACAATTGGGTATACTTATGGAGGTACTAATCAGTTGATATCAGAGATGAGTCATTCATTCACACAGCATTTTATTGATTCATCCTGTGGGGGATTTGGCTAGGTATATGCTTTTATTAATATTTTAATACATGTTTGTCAACAATAGGTAATTTACATTAATACTAAAATTATATTCATTTTATCATTTTTGTGTAAGATTGGAAGTATGAGATTATCATTTATTGTTAATATCTAGATTATCTTTCATTAGGTTCCATAATTTTAACATCAAAATAATTTCATACGTCCAATAAACTAACTTGTTAAAAATACTTTTTGCAGCTGGCAAAATCATATATGACAGATACCAGCAAATCCATATACTGGGCTCACTAACACCAAACCCGAATGTAACCTCCTTTGCCAATAAGATAGCTTCCTTCTCAGCCTCATTCCTGTCTCTGGGCTTCCTCGTTTACTTCTTCCTATTCCTGTTTAAGGTGAGTTCAAAGTATTATTCTTCATCCACAGATATCTTTCTTTGACCTTATGAAAGACAATTTTTCATGCACACAATTTGTCAGCTCAATAAATATTGAAGCACTTGTTAGTCTCGATATGTGTGTACTAGATTTGGTACTTTTGGTTTTTGAGCCAATAGTAGCAAATCTATTGGCTCGAAGTATGAACGAAAGGAATTAACTATTTTTAAAAAGAAACAGAGTTTGTGATATTGTGTTCTCTAATCCAGTCAAAGAAATTAAATGTGTGGATGGAGCATACAGCACATTGTTTGACAATTTTAATGTCAATAATTGAGATAATCAGCTGCATGAATCTGAATACTTACACTTAGGCTTGTATTATGAAAGTTTGCTCTGTCATTTTATACTGAGTAATGCTGTCTTTCCACCAGATATGTGCTATGTTGCTAAGTTTCCAGTGTGCCAATAGGATCGCTTCTTTATTGCGTCATTTTGTCAGCTATGACAATGACGTGATAATGGAGCGATCCTATTGTTTGACTGGAAACATAGCAACGTAGCACATCTCTGGTCTAACACTTCCATAAACGTCAGTCAAGCATAAATCTATGACTCAGCAATCGGTCATTATATGGACATTAAACTCTATGGTAGGAAACTAATATGCAAGCCTAAAGGCTAATAAATAACACAAAATCAAACAAACCATGTAACAAAGTCATTTTATTTTATCTTAGGCACAACCATATTATTGTATCTACTTCTTTGCTAATTAGTCATTAAACCAACCAAGGACTTCTTAAGGCGGTTAACACACTGCCACGCATCACGCTGCGTCTTGCGTGTCGACTGCGCGTTTTCTATACAAACGGAGCTCTGTTTGTATAGAAAACGCGTAGTGGACTCAATTTTTTTATTCCTTTGTTTGTAAGCTAAAATTTACATTATTAACAG
Organism: Eupithecia subumbrata; assembly: GCA_949316285.1. Lineage (NCBI taxonomy): Eukaryota > Metazoa > Arthropoda > Insecta > Lepidoptera > Geometridae > Eupithecia > Eupithecia subumbrata. The sequence goes on along the minus strand of OX438640.1, from coordinate 15,950,947 downwards.
CAACCCTAAACAATAACTTGTATTATTTTTTATTTGCAGTCTGATTACCAATACATCACAGCATTGAATATTTTTGTGTGCGGTTTTGGCACTTTATACATATGGGTGCAAGTGAGTATCTATGTTAAAATTATCGATAACTAGTAAATGCCGGCGGCTTCGCACGTCTTGTTTGTGGGATCCATCCAAACATACGTGTGAATGATCTCAGGCTGCAGCTTCATTTACATGATACCTGGATATAACGATCAAAAAGTGCTAGTTTGACGAGCTCTGTGGTTCTGTGGGTCCGCCTGCGACGCAGGAGGTCGCGGGTTCAATTCCCGCCTCGGGACAAATGTTTGTACGATCTGCAGATACATGTTAAGGGTGTTCTGGGGGTTTTCTATTTATAGTATAATAATAATAATAATAATAATAATAATATTTATTTACAGAAAGGTTTACAATATTCGTACTAGTCTAATTATTAATAGTAATATACATTTCAACTGTTCACTATCTAGCACAAACATGCTTAATATAAACCTATTAGGGTCAAAGAAAATGACTCCTCGCTCTAACTAAGTTAAAATAACTTGTATTGAGACACGAGGGCTCTTCCCTCCGGCTACAAAATAAGCTCAACCAGCACCAAGTGCGACTATGATTTTATGCCCATAGAAATACGAGTTTGGTATCCGTGTAAATACTTTATACAATACAACTAAATAGAAGGAATTTAACATTACTAAGATATACATTTAACATCGCGTAAAAAAATAAAAGTAAAAGATAAAAGAATAAGAAGCTGAAAAACACAACCACACACCAAGATGCAGCCCAAAACTAAGATTGATACATAGATACCTCCAACAAGTGCTCTACCTGCGCGTATTCAAGGTCTTGCAAGTACCGTGTGACGAGAAGTTTACAGTCGAGGCTCAATTTTTGTTGTAGGTCATTAGTTTTATTCAGTTTATTATAGATGTGAGGCCCTAAGAACTGTGCGTGGCGATGTGCAAACGATGTTTTGCATGATTTTGAACGGAACACTTTAAATTTACGGGGTTTATGGGAAACGTTCAATTGAGGTGAAACTCTATGTTGCTTAATGATAAGTTGCTGTACGAATACTTTCCTAACTGAGAGTACTTGCAGTTCTTTATAGAGTTCAGTAGTAGGATACTTGTAAGGCTTGTTAAAAGCCACCTTCAATACCGCTCTTTGCGCTCTTTCCAGTGGCAAAAGGTGTGTTTTTGCAGCACCGCCCCATGATCTAATACAGTAGAGTATCAGCGATTGACATAGAGCAAGGAAAGTGGACTTAAGTTGGCTTTTATTTGCCGCGTGTCTAATAAGCTTGAAAACAGCGATTAACTTACGTAGGTACTCTAGTAGTGACGGCCCTTATGTGATTTTCATATGTCATGTGTTGGTCGATAGTAACTCCAAGGTATTTAATATTAGAGACTCTTTCTAATGTTTTACAATTGCAATTGTGACTTGATGAGTAGAGACATTGATTAGAATGAGCTTTTAGGCTAAGATCCACGTGTGGTTGTCCAGGTTTGCGGAGAGAGAAGGTAACAAGTTTAGTTTTTGTCGCATTTAGAGTCAGGATATTACTGTAGAGCTGTTTTGATACTTGATTAAATCCATCCTGAGCTCGTTTAAAAAGCCTTTGCCATGTATCATCTCTGAATAAGAGCACTGTATCGTCAGCAAACGATATAACTTTACAATTATCGATCTTGATATTACAGATTTGATTTATGTAGAGCAAGAATAGAGTTGGACCAATTATAGAGCCTTGGGGTATTCCGAAAGTCACAGGTAGAGCCGTACTGATGTAATTTCCTATCTTCACACTTTGAGTTCTACCTGTGAGGTAGCTTTCAAATAATTTTAGTTGCTTCCCCCGTATTCCTAGACCTTCCATTTTCTTCAGTAGTAGAGGGATAGAGACTGTATCAAATGCTTTGGCAAGGTCCAGGAATACGCCCATACATTTGACTCTATTATCCAAGCAATCCACGATAAACTCGTTTAGTTCCGAAACTGCGTCAGCCGTAGAGCGCCCTTTCCGGAAACCGAACTGATTACCTGAGATAAGGTTGTAATTCTCGAGGTATTTGACCAACCTGTTATGTAGAGCTTTTTCGAGAATTTTCGATAAGGCTGGGAGTATAGATATTGGCCTATAATTACTCACGACCTTCTTATCACCTGCTTTAAAAATGGGCAGTATAATAGATTTTTTAAATGAATTTGGAAAAACAGCTGTCGAAAAATTAAGATTGCATATATGCGTCAGGGGTAAAATTAGATACTCTTTACATTCTTTAATAATTTGGGTAGAGATGTTGTCCCAACCAGTGCTGCAATTGTTTTTAAGTGCAATAATGATAGATTCTATTTCAGTTGGTTCAGTTTCTATCAATCCAAAGGAGTGTACAACTTTGTTTTCCGATATATCTATCTGACTACATAAATTTGTGCATATATTATTAGCTAGGTCTTGACCAACACTGGCAAAGAAATTGTTAATTACGTTTAATGTTTTATATGGGTCTTCTACTTGCAAAAGCTCCTGCGGTAGAGATTTTTTCACTTTAAAATTAGCAACGTCGTTAATAACCCTCCAAAGTTTTTTCGGATCTCTACCCGCTTCCTCAAATTGTGCTCGTTCAAATTTACGTTTTAGATTGCGCATAAGGTTGTTGAAAAAGTTTCGATATCTCATAAACACGGTATAAATAACTATGTTTATTGTAGGTAGGTATTAATTTGGTATATCAGTTAGGTATCTAGTACCCATAACACAAGCTCTGCTTACTTTTCACACAACATCATCTAGCCCCAAGCTAAGCAGAGCTTGTGTTATAGGTACAAGATGACTACCTTTAATAAGTACTACCTACCTAACTCTTGAGGTGAAATGTGACGTTCATGTAGGAAATAAATTAAAAAAAATAAAAAGATTTATAAAATGCGCAAAACTACAGATGCAGTTAGGTATTTCCTGAAGAAAACGAAAATAAACAAAAACCAGAAAGAAAAAAAATTTCCCGCCGTAGCGTCGTCTTCACGTCACTTTCAACCTTTATCAACAGTAGTATTGTAGGTATAGATAACAATTTATATTAATTAACTAACGCGCTATTCATTAGTTTAAGTTGTTTTCCATGTTGCTAAATTGATACCTACATAACATCATTACCTACATATTAAATAAAGTTGGAAGCGCCATACTCTATGGTATATTGTTGTCCATTACCTTTATTAAGATCAATTGAATAGCACAAATAGAACGCAACGCGACAGGGTGCCGCGCTCTTAATCAGATAATAATAAAGTGTGAAGTAATGCGACCTCCTTTCTAGATTCTGGTAGTATGATTACCTAACTTCATGCCTACAGCAGCGAGTTTTTACTCTATGATGCCTACCTTACCTACACCTACTAGTATAGTATTATAATATCTGTGCCTACACTACGTGGGTTTTTAGGGTTTCGAGGTTGAAGATCGGTTTCGAAACCCTTATGGTCTCGCTTTATCTGGCCTTTTTTCCCTCCGTACTAATAACTCAGCAACTACAGCAGCTATCAACTTGAAATTTAAAATAATAATAATAATATTTCTTGCGCCTGTAGGTACAGATTTAAAGAAAAAAAATTAAAACAAATGAAAAATGAAAGAGAACATTTTCCATGCAAATTGTGATGTCGAAATTTTAAACGATCAAGACAGGGTCATGTGTGTTGAAATATTTAGAAAAAAGTCGAAATTTTACCCATTCCCCCCCCTAAATCTGAAGATTGCAGCGCGATCCATTTGAAGCGTTTGTAGATTTGGATCTATATTTTTTACAGGAAAATATAGAGAAGTTTGTAAAAAGAACACTTTTTGAATAATGGTCAAAAAGGGGGGGGAATAACTTTCAAAAGAGGGGGCTACCTCACCGAGTGGAGTATCAAATGAAAGGTATCGGGAGCGACCCATGTGAAGCGTTTGTAGATATGGATCTATATTTTTTACAGGAAAATATAGAGAAGTTTGTAAAAAGAACACTTTTTGAAAAATGGTCATAAAGGGGGGGAATAACTTTCAAAAGAGGGGGCTACCTCACCGAGTGGGGTATCAAATGAAAGGTATCGGTTTGTACATTTCAAAACAGTTTTTGAAACTTCTGTAAAGTATAGACACTTTTGAAATATTTTGAATAAAGTCAATAAATTGACTTAATCTCCAAAAGTACCTTTGCAGACCGATCCCTCTAAAATGTAGTTTAGTATTTTAGGTAGGTATTCATCAAATAGCGATATCTCCAACCGATACCTTTAGTATGCATGTATTAATATTATTTATTTATGTATGTATTAATATTATTTATTTATTTTATTTATTAATCGACAAACGTCCGAAACCCTCGGCGCGCGAGTTACACTCGCACTTGACGTTCTTGTTTTTTGTTATAATGGTTTTGTAAGGCATATCGTTTTCTTGACGTACATAGGTCTATACCTACTCTGCAATGGCTTTAGTAGTAGGTATTTAATTGAGGACCTTAGGAGGTCTAACCTTAAATGTGTAGTTGTGTGTATTTTTTATACCGGAGATTCCCTTTATACTAGTTTCTACCCGTGGCTTCGAACGTGTTGTTTCGATAAAAAGTACCTACCTAGCGTCTTCGTCCAGGCTTACATAGATCTAGATCTATGCAATTTCAGCCCGATCGGTTCAGTTGATATGGCGTGAAGAGTTGGGTAACAAACATCCATCCATCCAAACATGTAAACATCCAAACTTTCCCGTTTATAATATTACTGTGATTGTGTAAAAAAAGAATAATGGCAGAATAAATAGTTTTCGGAACGTTTTAGGTACCTACTTAACAAAATCTCCTTCCCTTCTTTTGACGAAATGCATTGCTGCCTGCTTCATAACGTTTTTTCTTTCTTTTTCAGTGCATTATAACGACATACCTCTCGACCCTGTTTTACAATAGGAATTTATTGTGGTTCAGGCAATGCCTTGCAAACGTGAGCTTCCCTATACTTTTAATATTGACAATATTTGGAACTGTGGCCTCATTTTTACCACAAAGTAAGTAAGAATAAGAAATCTTTGCAGTAGCAATTTAGTATTGTAGGTTTTAGTACTTCAATTCACTAACACCATAAGAACTACACTCACAACAACTAACAAATTATGCTACAAAATGGTGTCTAACTCAGCATTTTGTAGAATGGAAGTAAATAAGTGTTATGCACACATCATCATCTAGTCCCAAACCAGCTATCTTAGATATTTACTTAATACAATACCATAGGTATACCTATACATCAATATTTTTTTACTAAACCTAAATAGAAAACACTCTAGCAAGCTATGTGGTGCCGGCTTAGAATTTACACCACTCCAACTCTTCCCGCGGGTGTCGTAAGAGGCGACTAAGGGATTTCCACCGAGGGTGGGCAGCAACGCCCCTGCAGAACAATTCTACCACCAAACTGCGATCCCCAATCCGCATGTCCAGCGTAGGGATTATGGGCACTACCCCCATAAGATAAAAGCCAATAAGGCGCTAATTAGGGGAGGCCTGCGTCCAGCAGTGGACCAATACAGGCTGTTGCGGTTGAGGTTGAGGAGAAAATACTCAGAACACCCCATAAATGTTGAATTATAACTGTTTTAAATTTTAACGAAATAAGACGATAATATCATTGATATTAAAATCTAAAATAAAAAAAACTGACCGAATCCCGTTTTAAACGGTTTTTAAGTTTTGCGGTATAAATACCAATCCCTCAAGAATAAATTTAACCACCTCGGGATAATCCTCTACAAATAATCATCCAAATTAATCCATAAATGACGGAGAAATCGACGGACATACATTGTATAAAAAACCAAACATACAGCCGAACTTAGGACTTCCTCCTTTATTGACGGCCTCCGTGGCGCGGCGGGCGAAGGTCCGCCTGCGACGCAGGAGGTTGCGGGTTCGATTCCCGCATCGTGACAAATGTTTGTACAATCTGCAGATATTTGTTCAGGGTGTTCTGGACGTTTTCTATGTATAGTAAAAAAAAATATCTATCTATTATCACTCAGTTATCTAGTACCCATAACACAAGCTCTGCTTAGCTTGGGGCTAGATAATGCTGTGTGAATTGTCCAGTATTATTTATTTATTTATTTATTCTTGTTCCAGGTGGTTCCAGCGGCGTCTACTTTTGTTACGTAGTAACAAGTCTTTGCACTAACGCACTGGTGGCTATATTTTGTGTGTTCTTAATGACTTTCTGGAAGGAATACGAATATTTTGCGACGGTAAGTTTCATTTATTCTATGTACAGCTTAAATTCGAACCTATACTCAAGCTTTTCTCGTGAAATAATGTTTGTAAACAACTCTGAACTTAAAATTAATTTCTTCATGTCATTTTCTCGTTACCGCCACTACTTCCCGATGCTTGCTTACAAATTATAAGTATGTATTATATATTTTGGATTTTATAGTTTGATTATGGGAGCCGTGTTTACAAACATACCATAGCACAGCCTACCTATATGCATACAGTCGTTCGACGAAGGCGTTTAGACAGGGCAATCGTGCGGGGGCTAAGGGGGGGCGGTCGCTCCCGAGTTACTAAGGCGGTGATGTAACTCGGGAGAGTCCCTCCCCGTCCCGTCCCTTGCCCTTCGCACCAATGCCCCGTCAAAACCACGTCAAAATGCCTTCGTCGAACGACTGTATGCTTAAATGTACTAGGTAGGCTGTGTCTATAGTATGTTTGTCCGGAGGCTATAAACGACTTGTACTTAGGTTTGTGAAGGGATCAAACATTCTACAGTATCTACAGATGAATTTCCAGCATGGAATAGTATTATAGTAATAGAACGATTATATAAATAAATAAATAAATAAATAAATAATGCTGGACAATTCACACAGCATTATCTAGCCCCAAGCTAAGCAGAGCTTGTGTTATGGGTACTAGATAACTGATAATGACTGATATACTTAATACAATATACTACATAGATACTTATATATTTTTATTATACCTACATAGAAAACACCCAGACCAACGGAACAAATTTCTGCAGATCGTACACAAATTTGTTCCGAGGCGGGAATCGAACCCGCAACCTCCTGCGTCGCAGGTGGACCTTCGCCCGCTGCGCCACTGAGGTCGTCAAATGCGAGATGACCATAGTAATCTCGGCGTAAGAATCTCCCCCTCCAACTCAGCTGGTGGATGTCGTAAGGGTCGACTAAGGGAACTTACCAGAAGAAAGGAAGCAGCTTACTACCGTGTATTCCTCAACACCTTCCCTGCCATCACCAATCCTCCTGCCAAGCATGGTCATTATGGCATGCCCCTTCTCTTTTTTTGGCATGTTCAGCAGTGAACGTAGGTATATATTATGTGTGATGAGGAAATGGTATCAGAATCCGCATGTATTATTTCTTTGATACGACCATCTCATATAGTTAAAATATCCGTGAAAGATGCCTTCCATCATTTCTCTGTAGGTAAAAATAAAATATAATCATAAAAAAAAATCTAATCTCTATTTTATTTTTATTTAATAAAATCTCTATTTTGCCTTGTTACTACTTTATTGCCTAATTGTTAAAATCGATACAACTTCATTATAAAAAATCGATTGTCATAAGAAATCTAATCGGTAAAGCATTGGGACATGCATGACACATGACTAATTGATCGTCACTCGAGCTGTCAAAAGTACAATAAACCAGTGGTCGGAGTTTAGTGGTTTATTTAATCTAAGCCTCCAATAAAGTCTGTAACGGCCCCACTGCTGAATGAAGCCCTCTCTTTTCTATTTCAACACCTCAACCACATAACAGTTACCAACCAACCATGTGAAAATTGTTCCCCTCGACTTACCTACTTATTTCTTTTGTTCCAGGGATTGCGCTCTGAACTACTACTAGACGATAGCTGCTCGCTTAGTAATGGCTCTTTGGATGACGTGGACAGTATATTTGGAACCCAGGATCTGCCTTCCAGTGCGAGGGTCATAAAAGGCACCGTGAGCTACGCCGGCGTCTCATGACCTGAGGCCGTGCCCACTTTGGGCACACCATCCACCGGAGCACCCAATTCTCTAACTTACGGTAGCTTCGGTAATACTAAACAAAACGTCATCAATATAAAAGTCGTAAACGATGACGACAATGACGCCACTGATGTAGACAGTGGCATGTCATCCGAGGAAAACGAAGAGTCTCTAAAAACAACCTCCAACGTAAGTAATGAAGTTGTAGGTAAAAGTGTAAGTTCTTTAGATAAGCCGGAAGTAATAAAGTGCCTAAACAAACCTCAAGTAAATAGGAATGTGATTCCGTGTTGTTCGAACGATGCCAATGCATACGACAAAACGCTTACTCCTGTAGTTGCTGATGAAGTTTCATGTGTTGTGATAGATCTGACATGTAATGTCGATAACGAAAGCGATCTGACTAGATCTGACGTAAACGATTGTAGAATTCATTGTGATTCCAGCGAGCCTAGTGTAGAAACTAACTTAACTTATAGTGATTCAAGTGATAGCATAGAAACGAGTTTAGTTCCTGTAGGAAACAACGAAATTGTCAGGCGAGAGAATCAGAAGCTGCTAAGCCTGTCTTTGTCGATTCTTCTCGCGGCCTTGCTGCAAGCGATGCGTTGTTTCGCCCAGTTCTTAGAGGACATTATTGTTATCCCTCATCGGTAATCGTTTCGACGTGTTTGAATGAGAAAAAGTCAGGCCCAGAGTCAATTTATGTTTGGACAACTATATTAGTACGGTCTCTGACTTTGTTCTTATCTGAACACGTCTTGTACGCGAATGTATTTTGGTGCATTATTTAGTTATATCTTTGTGTACTATGATAACAGCATTATATTTAATGACTATATTCTAAACTTAACCTTGTTTCATTGCAATAAAACTTCAGTCAAATTAATTTATAATAATTTAATAATAAATTACGTTGAATATGAGGGCATTTCTTTTTAATCTTGACTATAAATACCGTATCTCGAAACATACAATATTAAGATCGTTGCTACGTTATCGATTGGTATTTTTAGCAACGCCATCTAGTCATTATCATCGAACTAAATTCAGCCAAAGATTAAAAAGAAATCTTCTCATTAGAAATACTGCTATTCACACACAATAAATTAATGAGGTTATAGGTCGTACACATTATAAAAGTACACTATTCTATTTATTGTCTGCTTTATAATTTCCACTAGTATTACAATGACTGCTCTTTGATCACTGTGATCAGTCTGTTATTGGGTGCAGGGCTGGGTTCCTTCCACTTTATGGAGTTTTTGTGGATTTCCGGTGATGTCGTGGGCTCTGGAGTTTGTGAATTGGAGTTGGCCACGACGATTGACCAGCGTCTATTGCGGCGCTCGTTCAGATTGGGCAGTTCTGCTATCAAGTTGTTCTCGTATTCGCTGAGCATAAGGTAGTTTTCGACCTGAAAACAGATGAAAATTGTTCAACCGCGTCCAAAATGTCCCTACGTAAAATTAATGAGTTGTAAAAAATAAAGTGTCGCTTCTATCAGATAACTCTAGGAACACAAAACAACTCGTTATGTCCAGTTATTTCTAGGTGCTGCAATACGCTATTCTGAATTTCTTACGCTAATCTGTTGCTTTTGGGCCTCAAATTGGAAAATAATAGATGTCTGTGTATGTAAATTGAACCCTGCATCTTTTGAAAATTCAATATCAACTAATAATACGCTAAGATAAGCTACAGAACACCAGCGTTGTATTTTATTACCCGAGGAGATTCTTGTAAGTACTGTTTTAAATCATTTCAATTGAGAATAGAAAATTCACACGGTAAAATCTTTTTTAATGTTCTATTTTAATATTTTCTATTTGTCAACTATACAGTTGACGAAAAGAAAAAATAATATAGAATCGTTTTATAACCAATTAAAGAACTGTTCAGACCTACGCGGCCTCAGCTAACAGCCCAGACCGGCAGCAAAAATTCGTTCGGTTTCGCGTCATTCCGCCGCCGTCATTTTGTATGGATCGCACTCGGCTTCCGCTGCCGCTCTGCGTATCGAATACCGCGCAGGCCTTACCTACTGTCTGAAAGAAAGTTACCTTGTTACAGCTAGTGATGCAATCTCCCCCGCAATCCAAATCCTCCAAGTCTTCCAGTAAATGCTCCGGTATATCCAGGTCCAGGTCTAGGTCCAACCCCCCCTCCTCGCTAATACAGGTCAGCTCGGGTGGTATGTTTGGAGGGGGGGACCCCAGGGTGCCTGGACCGATGCTGTCGAGTAGGAAGTCGCGGCCAGCTCGGTCTGGTGCTACTAATTCTGCTCCTAGAACTGATGTTGGTTATTGTTTCGAGGTTTTTAAAAGGGGGAAAAGTGTGAAGGTCCAGCTTTAATTATTTTCTCCGTAGTCAGGTTTTTTACTTAATTCTGAATCTGTAAGTACATCCCTACATCGTCGGCGTCGGTCGAACTACCTATGCATGCATAGGTACTTTTAAATTTTAGATTGGGTTGGCGATTTGGTCGGCTTTGAGCATAGCTTTGAGTCAGATAAGGAGTAACTTAGAACAGAGTAGATAAGACTGATTTGGATCACTGAGTTTAAATTCTCGATAGTCAAGACGAAAAATGGATTTCGTATGGGATTTGCGGAGTTCCATGTACGCACGGTAGAGGCGCTGTACCGAACAAAAATGGGCCGTCTCGATGACATCTCGAAACTATCGAGAAAACAAACTTAGGGCTCTGAACTGGTGGTCTATTCGTTTCTGATGATACATAAGTCTTCAATCAATGATGAAGGAATATGGATTTAATACGGTGCTCTACCGCCGTTGTCTCTGCAAGGAAGGTATCTTACCTAATGCGGTGGCAGCGCCCATAGCAGTCCGGGGCTCCCGGTCGTGGCTGCGGCTGCGGCGGGACGTGCCGCATGCTGACTCGCATGCTCTACCGCCGTTTTCTCTGCAAGGAGGTTCAGAAGTTATGAGGACTCTTTCATAGCAAGGAGGATTGAGAGGTATGCGAACTCTCGCAAGGGTGTGCCCATAAAACAAGCTCTAGTGTTCTATTCTCATCAGCGATCAGGGGGGTGAGTTTATTTGATGTTAGTAACGTGATTGTGATGTCTCCTTTTTGTATAGAATTTGCGTTCCCTGTCCGCACGCTGTTCCAAATTATATGGAAAAGGAGACGTCTCGATCACGTCTCGTTGCTAACGTCAAATAGATACGCCCCTCAGTCTTCTTACTATGAGCAAAGGGGTTTGAAGATTTCAGTATGGAGGGTGGCCCTAACATCGGCTTGCACACTGTTTTTTCAATGTTTCAATGTCAATTAAAACAGAAATCGACTTCGAGAGGTATGAGGAATTTTTTAATAAGGATTTTACATACCTACCTACCTAAATAATAGATTCAGGCGTTACTTTGCGGAAATCCATTGTATAATATTAGGATGAACAATATTTAGTAACAAAATGAAAAAACTCATCAAAAATAAGTCGTCAACGACTTGATGAGTTTTTCAATTCAAATTTTTCAGTAATTGGTGTGGTTTTTTCTTTTACAGGACGGGCGGTACACACGGATTACATTTTGTTGGATCTTATCAGAGTTAAGGTTTTGTGCGGAATTGTTACTAAATATTGTTCATCATAATATTATTTTACATACCTACCTAATCTATTAAAGAAAGCATGCTTAGATATAATGGACATTTTATTGGTCTCGTCTAAACAAAAATTTACATTAAAAGGGCTTTCTAAAGTTTCAGATTGTTCAGACTTTTACTGATTTTCCTGTAGGTATCTAGGCTGGGTAGGGGTACTCACTTGGTGTGTTTTTGCGCGACACTGCGCTTATGTAGGTCTATGCAGAAGAGAGAGAGCGAACCAATGAGAGAGCAAGTCGAACTGAAGTAGTAACCGGCTTTGCCTCCGCAACCCTCGTTTATGTAGCCTGAAACAAACAAATCCGTTTATTGATAAGATAAGATAAGATAAGATAAGATAAGATAAGATAAATTATTAATATTATTGGTGCTCATTGTGCACATTACTTTGATAAGATAACCCAAAGCATTAAGGCGTTACCCCGACTTACACTGGCGCTGCTGCCACCTATTTCATTTTATTACTAGCATTTTATGTTTCCAACTTTCTTATTTTTTTCTTTCATAAAAAGAGATCCTTCTTACAATAACAACCTACAAAAAAGAAGCGAGATAGCGAAATTGGTCCAGCCGTTCACGCGTGATGCCGTGACCAAGGGAAATTGGGATTCATTTTTAGGTAGGTATATACAGGCCTTTTCTTTTGTAGTTAGACGGTTCTTCAGAACAAAACCTTCTAACTACAAAAGAAAAGCCATAAAAGAAAAGAAAAAAAGAATTACCCCATCCTGTATAGATAGATTACACAATAAACAAAGGAACTTTCAAAAATCCTTAGCGCAGTTTGTGATACTTATCATATGCTTTTTGTAATAACTCTGTAATTTTTTTTGTATAGTTTAAGCAGAACTGCGAAAACAGTGTTTGGTAGCCACCGAGAGCAACTTCGAGTGTCTATATTGTTAGTAGGTATAACGCATTATACCAAAGGACCCCAAGTAGTTGCGGCAAGGGTCATACTGACCCCCGAAACCTTAAACGCAAATCAGATTTGAACTCATCTCTAGTCGCGATTTATTGTCAGTGCTCATTGATGATCTATTAACGCATTAACTGCCCAGCCTCGGCAGTGCCTCACCACTAGGCGCTCCAGATAGACATCTGCGTCTTGGGCCATGAAAGTGTTGAAAAATTGAAAAGGTAGACCGGTTGAAATCTGTTTCGGGGTTTAGCAGAGCAAGAACTTCAGAAGACAAATACTTTGTGATCAATATTGACAGCGGCAATTGAAATCTAAGAAAAAAGGGCAAGTACTTAACCTACTGACTTCTTGTTTTGAAAATTTCTTTTAAAAAAACTAAGGTACCTGACAAAGGAACCCCAATGGCGATGGGAACAGCCTGCGAACACTGCACGAAACCCCAGGTACGTGCGAAATTTCTGGACCTGACACGCTCGTAGGTGTACATCTTCAGCGAGTAGTGGTATCCTCCGCAGAATATTCCTGGAATCATGATGAGAAAAACTTGGTAAATCTTCTATCGAAAGTACAAAGTTCTTATTTAATAATTTAGTTCTTTTTTATTTCGGACTCTTGTGTAGACAAAAACAATATCATTAGAAAATTCAATAGTTTGGCCCCCAACATTACAGTTGTAGATAAATGTTCACTTCGACTCCTTGGTTAGCCAATTCTTGAAGAGTCTTTTCAGTCATTTGTAGATGAGATAATTCAAAATTTTAACAAAACTTCGGACAGATCGCTCAAAATTAATAGTCATATTATGGCTTTTACAATTATTCGGTTATGTTTATTTATATTTAAATTTAGGTACGTATTCTTTGAGATGTAGTCGACTGTGGAAACACAGCGAGCTCTTGGAAGGCTTAGACAACATAATAAAGAATACTTTATCATCGGTTTTGAATATCGATTTAGATGATTAGGCATGGTCCAATTAATTTAGTTTTAGGCGGCAGATTCTCATTCTCAGATCTCAAGAGGCGCAAATATGCAGGTCTCGACAGAGCCTACAGATTTGCTCCCCTTGGAGTCGTGACCCTAGGTCCGTGGGGTACCGAGGCTCCTCGGGTTTTACATAATATATCTGAGCGTCGAAGCGACGCGTAACCCGAGGAGAGCTGGTGAGTATCTGGCGCAGCGCATCAGCATTGCCATAAAGCGGGGCAATGCAGCCAGCGTCTTGGGGACGCTTCTTGGTTTTGATATCGATCAGTTGAGCTACCTGTAGATTGTTTGCAACAGTCAATCGTTTCAATTTTAAATACTAGTTGTAATTTAAGTATTTGTAAACAACAGAAATATTTTAAAACTAAAATCATTCGGTAAAACGAAGATATCAAAAAATTCTATTTAAAAACAACTATTGAAAAAAAAAAAACAATCTCGTAATTACATTAATCCCCCTGACGGGTTCAAAGTCGAGACTAGGTACCTAATTACGAGTATTTAACCTATCGGTGCAGCTCACGCTGTACGCCTATGTGTAACATACCTACCTTTTGTTCTCTTGTTCATATTGAACAGATTTTCTAAGTGATCAAAGGACTTACCGTAAACCCAAGTGAACATAACATAGCCTCTATAAGACCCCTCAACAGCTGTCAACGCCATGATGGCAAGAGCGCAGACAAACACGGCCGCTTGCGTCAGATACTGCCTGGCTATGCGGCACTCTGCTGAGTTCTGCCGGACTAGCAGACCGAAGGCAGCGCAGCCTAGCGCCCAAGCCATGCCGAGATACGCTTGGAGCAATTCTGCAGTGTCGCCCAGGCCTGAAAACCAAAATGTACCCAAGTTTAGCAGATGCACCCTTTCACAAAAAATCATTATGTCTGAGACTACCAATAACACATTTTTCGTTGGCTATTTTTATGAGGTTCATGATTCTTTGAAAAAACATTCTTGCTAGTTTCTGCTGGTTGCTAGATTCTGCGGGAGAACTCTTGGTTAGGTATAAACAAATTGTTTATTTCTAATTCAACATAGGTAGGTACAAACAAGTGGCAGGAACATGTCCCTGGTTTCCGTTTTAGTTTTACTAAAACTTTTACAGATAACCAGACTTTCCTTCTAACCTTATAAAGATAATTTAGAAGTTCAAAATAAGAAGGTATAGGTACCTTCTTCCTCAGCGTGATAAGCCAAGTAAAATATCGGTGTGTTGATCCCAAACGCCGATATTCCCGTGGAAATGAGCAGAATTCTCACTGTCCTTGACTTCAGCATGGAGAAATCAAAAAACGGCTGCCTGTCATCGTATTTGTTCCTGTCTTTCATCTTTCGTTTGATCTTGTTCTGGTTCTTAAGGTGCAGAATCGCTCGTCTCTGAGGGTGGTATAGGGAAGCTGATCGGTAGAAGGTTCCCAGTATGAACGTAACGAAAACCACCCCCGTTACTGCCTGAAGGCCTAGTCGCCAGCCGATTGCTCTGAAACAGGAGTTAGGAGATTAAATTCTCATTCAACTTCTTAGGCTGAGGCCACGCGGTCGTATTTTTTTAGTTGATAATGACCACTCTTCGTTTAGCATAAACAGGACCTAAACCACAACTCAAAATATAACTTTTGTTTATCATCAGCCTTATTGTTCCTCGTATGGCAAAAGAAGTCAGTATGAAGTTGGATCATCCTTATATGCTGATGCTGCATCATTATCATTATATGTATTCCAGTCTATGGTACAGGTTTAAGCTCCCTCTACTGACGTCTATTTTCTCGGTTCTCGACTTTAAATCCAGTATCTTATTTATGAGATCCCTCTTTATTAACTACCGTTGCAGTGCTGTACAAATGACTTCCCATATCTTGCCACTATCGCAAACATTTACCACCGATCTCTTCAATCTGCCGTCAAGTAGGAAACTACTTAACTTAGCCTGGTCTTATAAGTTTCATTCTCTCCTTCAAAGATATAATTACCGTATAGCACTCTTGATGAAAGTCGACATGATGGCGATGCCAAGCCCACTGCCGCTCACGATAAAGATCTCCACGAGCTCCCGTCTCCGTTTGAAGTATTGCGCCACCATCAGGGTCGAGCAGTCCCTGGTGAGCCCCACTCCCACACCTACCACTGCCCCTGGAAATTACAATTGAGATTTCGAAAATCAATTTTAATTATTATACCAAGGCGGTCCCACTCGTCTGTAATGTAACAATCAAAGATTCGATTTGAGCACTAAGTTACAATCCTGCCTACCTAATATCTCCTAAACTACTGAACAGCATGGCTATTCAGAATCTGACACAGATTCGCGCAAAATTCAAATAGTTTAGTGGATTTTAATATTTTCTGCGTTGAGCAAGGAATTAAACTACCAGAGAAGTTAGTAGGTATTCCATTTACAATAAAAAAAAATATAAACCCATATTTTAACTAATTTCTATTTAGAAAATTAAATTTTGATGTTTTATTACTAAAAATCAATATTTCAAAAGCTACATTATATCATACTAATTAATTGTAACATGAGTTACAAAATGGTCTACAATAAGTGAAAAACAAATTTTCTGGTACTTTAGTTCCTTGCAGAACACACAAAATATTAAAAACCGCTAAAATATTTGATTTTCACGCGAATCCGTGTCAGATTCCGTGTCGATGACTCGGTAGCGGAGAGTCTGAATAGCCCAGCAGATCAAGATTAAATTTGGCGAACGTTTTGAATATAGCCTAACTTAGATAATATAGCGAAGCGGGGCGGTGTGCAGAAGCTAGTATTATAGATGTTATACCTACCTTGTTTTGCTCGAATCTGAACTACATAATACATTACAGACGAATGCTCCCGGTGAGAGATCGCCTTAGGGCATATCTTAGGTGTCTGTCTGTATCTGAAAGTCGATGTCTTCCTATTCTTCAATTGTCTGCCTCATATATATAATTTATCTGTTAGCATGAGTGTGCTCCTCACAATCATTTTGTTTCCCAGTGGACTTTTTACTATTTATTTGTGGGTACGTAACTTTTTCTTATCGTATGAGATAGAAAATTATCCGGATCGTTGAATTGGCTCTTTTAGAAAATCTGAAGTGATCAAACTTATCCTAACTGAGAGCGAACGATGCGTTACATTGCAATTATAGATTAGACACTTTTACAGCCATTCACTTCTTAACTCCAAATGGAAAATGTTTTCACGGTCTGCAGACCTCATTTGCCATTAGAAAAGTTCTTGGAGTTGCAAAGGTCTTTACTTTATTAGTTCCAACGCTGCAGTGTTCTCATTAAAGACAACTACTGATTCGTCTAAACGACCGGATAAACGGAGATGTCCATTGTCTATACCGACTTTAATCAACAGAACATCGCACGAATACCAAACAGAAATTGCAAAAAATAAAGTTCTTTTATTTAGTAGGTGTCGGGTGGTATTGGTTTCTGCAATCATGTTTATTCAGCGGTATATTACTGGGATAAACTGTATCGGATTGCTGTCTAGATGCTTGTGCTTCTTATTTTATTTGCTGAAAGTCTATTCCGAGCATTGGGTAAGCTGCTTGGATTTGAAAATACTTTACCCGAAATCTTTTTGATAAAACGCCTGACGTTTGCAAGAATCGGGACATCTTTCGAATAGATAGGTAAACCGTGATTTGTGTTCTCATCGTAAATCTAAGCCCTCTAATTTGTAACAAATTTCAACAATACAAGAAATTAATGGCTGTGTATTAATTAAGACGGTGACACGAAAAATGTAAATATTTTGCTATGTTCGAATAAATCAATGTGCTCTACTGATTTGGTGCCAAGTATTTTTGGTTAATGTTGGAGGGCCTTAGATAAAATTAATTAAAAACTGCCGTGACTTATTTCCATGAATATTTATTCATAGAGTCAGAGTTCTAGGCAGTCAAGCTTCGAGCTCCCGAGCTTTTCCAATAAATTAAGTAGTGATTTAATTAATTCCTACTGGCTAGCTTAAATCTAGAATCCGCAGAGCTACGTTTATACCTACTTTGCTTTCAAAAGTTACGGCGCTTTCATTCTTTATGAGACTGATTTAATTTCGCTGAGGGACTTGGTCCACAATCTTTCGCTTTCGTGTTTTTTTCATTGATTTATTAATTGGTCAACGTTGCAGAGTGTCCTGAACATGATTTATACTGCATGGGAAAACAGCACAAGCTTAGGTCAATTCTTCGTTTTTTAGGGTTCGCTTCATAAACATTTCAGAACACAATCGAAGCAAGTTAACCCACTTTAAATAGTGAGTTGAATAGCTAGCGATGAGCAGAATTGCCGCTTAAGGAGAATATAAACGGATCTCGTTAGTGTTCATTGCGGCTCTCATTCGGAGAGTCACGCTTCCGATCCGCTATTCAAAAGCAATGAAACGAAGCTAGCAATAGTAGAAAATTGTATTATTGGCGTAGAAAATTCAATAGTATCTTACCACTTTAATAGCTAGCCAGAACATCAACGAGTATTTCTTTTGACCACCGGTCCAAAGCTCCAAAAATCATAAAAAGGAAAGCTCAGAAATTATCCCACCAGATAAAAGATGTTTTTTTTATCTTAAGTAACTAGTGTAATTGGTTTATAAAAATCGTGTTAGTTACTAAACAAAATAAATAAATAAATAAATCCCCTCAAGTTCTCATAAGAAAGTAAATAGAATAATGCAGTTTTGTGCTCAAACTTTGAAAATTCCCAAGATGCATTTATGTAAAATTGTTTGACGCTGACGGGGTTGTTCCGAAAAACAAACTATCGCTAGCTTCGGTTATAGGGGTTAGTTGGGACCACAGTGCCAACACTACGCCAATTTAGATGCAAATACCACTTTCTGCTGGGCACCAACGCATTATCCTCGAAGATAGGAAGCTTTCCGTGCATTATGCAGTGCGCGAACTCAGTTATTTTTCTGTATGACGCGATGCTAGACTGTTGCAGAAATGACTTCTGTAATCGAATGTATTGTAATGGGACATTGAGCTTCATTATTACATTTCCAACCGGTGATGTAGGTCATGTACAGCGGAAACCAAAATACTGATACAAAATTAACGCTACGTGTTTATTTAACGCCTGATTATGTAGATATCCTTATTTACACGGGCAGCCAATTAACGGATACCTTTGATGTGCGAAACGGGTTTCGGATGTGGGAATCTGATGAAATAAATTGACTTGTCAGAATTGCATTGCGTTTTCAGGTGCATTACGGTTCCAATTATTTATTTAGTGATGTGGATGTGTCGAGTGGTTTTAATTGAAATCACATTGACAGGAATTTCCTTTTTACGGGGACTCAGAAAATTTTCTTATTGGGCATCGTTGTTTTTGGGTCTGGTAATTTACTGTGTTCATGATTGTTTGGGCCTAAAAGTTTGTGCGGTATCTTTGATTAATGAATTTTTTTGTGTCCATAGATTTAACTACGTAGTAAAGGTATTGTAAATAATTAATTGAATAACTTTGGTGCAGAAACAAGGGTCATCATCATTCGCCTCCACGTTAATGGAAGCCAGTCACAGTAGTAAATGACTTCCATAAAAAAATACCACGTCAAATTATGATTGCTCTTACCATAACTGAAAAAGATTTGGTGAAACTGCGTCGCGAAGGATGTGAACAAACACCCGAGAGCCATCACAAGTCCTCCCATCACCGCAGTGACGCGCGTTGACTTCCGGACGCATAGCGCTACTGTCACCGGTGACAGCGCCAACGCAACTCCAGCTGATAATGCTCCTAGGCAGCCTGGAACAAGGAAATTAGACTATAAAATAAAATTTGATAGATCTCTGGACCGAGATATACCTATGAAAGAAGAGAATGGGGGCACATTTGATAGTCTCGGCCAAGAGAAGGACCCCTCAGTCCGTGGTGGTCAACAACGACCAAAGGCTTTCTCCAGAAATTAGAAAGAAGAAATAATTAGAATTAAATGAAATTTTCCAGAAATTAACCTTACTTCTTTAAAATGCTGCTTGCATTTTAAAGATGTTAGGTTTCCGCCCTAGACCTTTAGATGATATTGATAAGAGATGATAAGTGTAGTGATAGGTAGAGAGATTCAACTGATAACTTGATTTTACTATAAAAACTTTCGTAGTTAACCCGCTTACTTTCATAATATACAGGGTGTAACAAAAATAAGTAACCAAACTTTCAGGTGGGGTGTAGAATCGAACACTGAATTCAGGAAAAATATTGAAAAAAAATCCCGCCCTTTAGTTTTCGAAAAATTTAATAAATAGGTACGAAATTTTCACAACATTAGGCAATAGACTATAATACATGTGTCTATTTGGAATTAAAAAAAAATGGCCTAAGTACCTGTATTCATCTCTTTTATAAGCCCATAACACCTAAACGGTGCCCTAATGAGCGGCCACCGCGGTCATCGACCCGCGACATCATTGCAGCGGAAGCGAACAGGCTGCACGGCGTGCTTAGATATGGAGCCTACGTACAACAAATACATTCCAATTTTCCTTTAGGAATTAAAAAATAAATAAATTATTTTAAGTCTTTACACACGTTCTATCGCGAAAATGCATAGTTAGTAGGTACATTCATTAAGCATGCACCTTCCTACTAAAAGATATTCACTACTAGCTTTTATTTTTTCATATCGTTGACTACCTAAGTACCTACCTTCACATTGACCTTTAAAAACACGGTTAGTAACTTACAATGAACTCCATAAAAGGTTGTTACAATTTGCATTTCCGAAGCACCAGATTGAGACAAGAAAAGGCACAAACTTTTAGCGCGCGAGAGCGAGATAGTTATACAAACTTAGTTCATCCGAATGTTCACCCAATGCTAGGCTTATTGTTAGTTTTGTCAAACTGTCATACCACAGAAATGTTATCATAGGGTCAATGGCCGTTTAGTTGCATCATTGCAAGCGCAAGGTGAAGGTCGCGGCGGCGCTTATCGGTTTTTTGTGCGTAAAAATGGCTCGTATGCGTTATTCAGATATTGAATACCACGAGATGAAAATTGAAATGGGAAAATTGGAATGCATTGGATAGCTTCCTACATAACTACAACACGTGCAGCCCGCCGCCGCGCGCGCTGCTGCGATATCGCGTGTCCGGTCGTGGGTGCCCCCCGTAAAAAGATGTTTATCTGCTAAAAAGGTGTACACAAGGTACGTAGACCTTTTAATCATATTTTAATGTCAAATAAACACGTGCATCAGTCGTTTGCGTAATGTAGTGAAAATTCCGTATTTATTTTATTTTTCGAAAACTAATGGGCGGGATTTTTTTTTTAATATTTTTCCTGAATTCAGTGTTCGATTCTACACCCCACCTGAAAGTTTGGTTACTTATTTTTGTTACACCCTGTATAACTTGATTTATTGCTAATTGAATGATAATGATATGAATAGGTACACGGGACTGCAGTCGGATGCGTAGTTACTGAATGCTTTTGCTTAGGAAAGTACCTATAAATGCAGCGCTTGAAAATTGCAAATGTGCGTTTTAAACAAAAATCGTACCTACATACAAGTTCCAACAAATACATTCTAAAGATAAACTTTACGTTGAAAAACATTTGTCCCTCTATTCATCTCGATCAGCTAGACTTAATCTGAAGATCTTACGCGGAAAAGATTCTCCATTTGTCAAGACTTATAAAATTAAACCCACCTTACCTACTTAATCCAGACAGATATATCGAAATATTTGAAAGGGAGTTAATTTAATCCACTGATCAAGAGCTTAACGAGAAAAGCATTTCCGGGAAAGCGGAAATGACTGGAGTTGGAAACATCGTAAGATTCCGCTGAAAATAAATAATAACTTTGAAAGTTGAGAAAATTCTGCAAATCTCTCAGATCCAGTTAGTTTTATAAAGTTCAGATTTAATATCGTGAAGGTAGGTAAGGTTACCTACTGATTATTAACCAACTTCGGAAAAAGGAGGTATGTTTTTTTATGTTTGTTTCTGGATTTCTTCGTCTTAGTTATTGTTGAGGATTTTGATGATTCTTTTGGTTTTGTTTAAGATAAATTTGACAGAGTTGTGAAATGGCTTCCTACAAGCTTCAAACGCGAGCCGTCTGGCATCTGATGACGTCAATATAAAATGCATCTAAATGTTACGAGTTAAAGCCCATATTCGAATACACTTTTTTGTGCTGTGCGGTAACGGTGCGGCCCTGATCTGCACCAACCAACCTAAATAGTTATTATCTCTACGACGTAGGTAACTAGGTTACGTCGTCAGTGCTTTCCTCTGTAATCAATTTTAAAAGTGACTTGCCAGGTAATGACGTACTACCTACGCCTCATATGTAACTACACCTGCAAAGTTTTGTTTAATAGACCCACATATTTGATAAATTCATTTATCTAACTAAAGCTATGTGGGTGGTTATCAACCATGCAATTAATTACTTTGATAGAAAGATGCGGGTGATTTCGTTTAATTAAAATAAGTAGGTACCTACGTTTGTCATTAAAGTAACACTTTCTTAGCACAAGACGCACTTGGTCCAACTGCAGCGCCTGGAGGCTGGGCAGTGAATGCGTTAACATTTTTAACAGCTGGCACGAATGTTTTTTTTTCATACAATTATATCTCCACGTTGTTTTCACAAATCGAGGATTCCAGTAGGTATACGAAAAATAAAAGGGAATCGCGCCAGTTTTTAAAACAATATTTTATACTTATTTACCTATTGTTGTAAACAGAAAAACCTATTTATAGTAGTTGCTTGGAAGATATCGCTTTGACAATAAGGCCGCCAAGTCAATTGCTTTTATCTAGGATTCAGTTAAATAAAGGAAATGTTTTATGTTTTGCTAGTTACTAGGTATACGTATACCTACTGGAATTATCACACTAATATTATAAATGCGAAGTTTGGATGGATGGATGGATGGATGTTTGTTACCTACCTCTTCACGTCAAAACTACTGAACGGATCGGGTGGAAATTTGAATACAAAAAAATCTAATTCTGGAATCAAACAAAGGCTACTTTTTATCCCATAAATCAGTTCCCATGGGATAGAAATCATCGTTATACGTTTCCATAGAAAAATGCGTGCGAAGCCGCGGGCATAAACTAGTCTTTAATAAATGTCCAATTATAATAAACTTTAGATAGATAACTCTTTATTGTATCACACCCTCAGTTTATATATAATACCCTTAAAAAACAATACAGAAGGAAATAGTTAATGGTTTATTCGGGTACTTATCGCGTACCTTTTGTTATTATTTGCGGTCAGTTTTTATTATTTGAGATTACTGTAACGCGGTAGAAACGTAGGGGAAATAATAACAAAAGGTACGCGATAAAAACCCGATTAAACAATTAACTAGGTATGTTAACATATCGCGAAAGTTTAAAAAGTCCCGCCCCCGCCCTTACCGCGTTGAGCGATTTCTTTCAGACAATCTTGGGATCTATATCAATCTCGCCACCGTCCATATAGTTCTCTTATATCCAGTCCAGATATAAGAGAACTATATAGACGGTGGCGTTTGAAAAACATAATATAATAATAATAAGCCTTTATTCGGACAAGACACTTTCACTTTGTGGTTCATATATATCTCTTTTCCTCCATCTCTGTGTGTCCGTTTGCCAGGTGGCAAAGGCCTCCTCCAGTCTTCTCCATTCTGGCCTTTCTATGGCCACTCTACCCCATGTAGTTCCTGCAACTTGTTTTATATCGTCATCCCATCTTCTCTGTGGTCTGCCTCTCTTTCTTTTCCCATCCCTTGGGTACCATTGTGTGGTGATTTTACTCCATTTGTCTTTTCCTCTGATCATGTGGCCTGTCCATTTCCACTTTTGTCTTCTTATTTTCTGAGTTATATCCTGTACCTTAGTCTTGTTTCTTATGTTGCTATTTCTTACTTTGTCTATTCTTTTGAACCCTACCATACTTCTTTCCATGGCATGTTGGCATGTGGAGAGTTTGTTTGATGCGTTTCTTGTTAAGGCCCATGTTTCGCTCCCATATGCCAATACAGGTAAGATGCATGTATTAAATAGTTTGCTTTTTGTTGAAATGTGTAGGTTCTTGTCTTTCATTACTTCTTTTAGGCTCCAGTATTTTTTCCAGCTGTTCGCAATTCTTCTTTCGAGTTCTTTGTTTATATTGTCTTCTGGAGACATCAGTTGACCGAGATATATATATTCTTCAGCATAGGAGATTTGAGTCTGTTCCACTGTTATAGGATCTTTGTTGCCATTGGTCATTATTTTTGTTTTCTCTGGGTTTAACTTCAATCCGGCCTTTGCACTTTCTGTTGCTAGATTATTAATCATCTTACTTAGATCATCTGGTGTTTTTGCAAATAATACAATTTCGTCCGCGAATCGTAGGTGTGTTAGCCTGCGGCCATTGATAGTTATACCCATGTCTCTCCATTCAAGATTTCTGAAGATCATCTCTAGTACAGCCAGAAAGAGTGTTGGCGAGAGAGGGTCCCCCTGTCTAACGCCTTTTTGTATTTGAAACCTATTTCCCTTCTTTTCTAGTTGTATACATGCCGAAGTGTGTCTGTAAATATTTTTTATAATTCTTATATATTTCTGTTCTATACCCTGTTTCTTTAAGGCTTCCCAGATTTTTGAGTGTATCAGAGAATCGAACGCTTTACTATAATCAATAAAAGCAATGTAATATGTAAGCTGATATTCAGCGTATTTTTCTATAATTTGCCTTACAGTGTGGATGTGGTCTAGTACCGAAAAGTCCTTGCGGAATCCTGCCTGTTCTATTGGTTGTTGCTCGTCTAATTTATATTCTATTCGTTTTAAAATTATCTTTGCAAAGGTCTTATAAATATTGGACATAAGACTGATGGGCCGGTAGTTTCCAATATTGCAATGATTCCCTTTCTTGAACAGGAGGATTATATTGGGATGATTTCTGTGTTGATCACGTTGTTGAAAATTTCTGTGAGTATAGGAACTCACTTGAAAAACATAAGGAAATAAAAACAATTTAATTATACCCACCAACACTAGGTACAAACTAAAATATCTAATATGCCATAATACTACCTACATAATGATAAACCTTATTACCGCCGCAAGATATTATTTAGCAATACACAGACTACGATTCCTAAATTGGCAAATAGTTATGTACGTCATAGCTTCAAATGTTATTACGACATTAATGAACCGATAGTGTGTGATTTAGTTTGAGAGCGTGTGAATGTGAACAAAATGAAATGGATTTGATTTTAAATTAGCAATCCTTGATAATCCATGTGACTAGTTTTATTTGTTCGCAAACAAATAGATTTGGGTCGGAATATTTACCTACAAATAAAAAATTAAAATAAAATCAAATAGGTAATCACTTTGATCAAAATACAAAAAGTTAAAATGATATCACAACAAAAATAATTGATATCAGCATGTCATACAGCGGGCCAATGCAGCCAGCGTCTTGGGGACGCTTCCGACTGGTATTGATATGGACCAGTTGAGCTACCTGTAGATTGTTTGCAACAGTCGGCAGTTAGCTCAATTGTTTCAATTGTAAATACTAGTTCTAATTTATTTCCAGTATTTTATTGTAATTTTCTTTGTGAATAAAGGCTTATGTCCGTTAAAAGAAAATATATTGACACAATCTAATGATAAAATAACTGAAAGCCACATCTATGTCCAGTTGTGGACTAAATATAGGTTGACGATGATGATGATGACGTACACAGGAGTAATCCTCCGTTCTGTTTTTCATTCCGACGTACCTACGGAGCCCTAAAAACATATTTTGAAAACTGACAAAATCCTTTCCAGATTTTAAGGTTGGACTCATATAACCGGAATTCAATACCAATGAATCGAAGTTATATTGTTAATAAGTTATTAGAAAATGGTTTACGATTTGCGAATTGCCGCATTTGCGAACGCGAAAAAATTAAGACTTCAAAAAAAAAAAAACTCGCGCCGACGAGAACGATCTGACAAATTCAGAATCTGAAAAAACCTGCTGGGAGGCCTGCGTCCAGCAGTGGACCAATATAGGCTGTTGAGGTGAGGTTGAGGAAACAATAAAGATATACTAACTAAATAAACAAATAAAATAATGTTGGACAATTCACACAGCTTTATCTAGCCCCACGCTAAGCAGAGCTTGTGTTATGGGTACTAGATAATTGATATACATAATACAAAACACTACATACTATATTTTTTATTATACATAGAAAACATCCACAACACCCTGGACAAATATCTGTAGATCTTACAAGCATTTGTCCCGAGGCGGGAATCGAGCCCGCAACCTCCTGCGTCGCAAATAATAGATACTAACGATGACATTTCTACCCTAGCCTATTAGTCGTCCGACGAAATTGAGAAAAACGTACTCGTACAAGAACTACGTGCCGTCCTCGGTCGACTGAACTGAAACGGCAAGGGCCCGGGACAACTGGCAATCTCTGCTTTCGTAGGCCATCTACTTCAGGACACTGCGCCTCGCCAGTAGTAAGTAACAATTACTTATCCATAGCTGTAGGTATTTTTTTTATTCGCCGAGGAAATTCGTTTATGAATAAACTGGTCTAGGGGGACCAGAATTATGTGAGAGTCGACGCCCTGAGGACTTAACGGTGTACCTCTCGCTATCTACTGCCGCCCGACTGGCGTCCCCTCTTCCTCCTATACATGGCCGGCGAGTCCACCACTCCATGCACTCGCCGACCCCATTCTTCCGTTACCTTTCCTCCTCCAGCTATTGGTACCTTAATCATCATCTGGCTTCAAAGTAGCAGATAAATGATACACATAGGTACCTAAAGGTTCTATTTATTCATTTAAACTTACCACACAAACAAAACTAATGGAGCTTGAATTTAGAAAAATGCTTAACCCTTTCCACCCAAGAATTCACGGAATCGTTTGAAAAATTTATGAAGTTCGCTCTCTCGGGTCCGTCAACACGATGCACGAGTTTCCGATAACTTGGATGCGGACTGCATCGTTATAACAACTCTTTGGAGTCTTATTTCTGGCACAGTTTCCAAGTTCCGGGTTGAAATCGGTGAACGGAAGGTCTTGGATCTGTGAGATTATGAGCTTTCTGTTGTAAGTTTTTTAAATTTCTTTAACTAGAAGTCAAAAAACTTGAATCAGAGGTTCGTTCAGTTCAACAGAACACATTATCTTTATATGTTACTACGTAGATATTCAGGGGATGGTATTTATTGTGTTTCGATATTTAGCTAAGAAGGTACAGTTGCGGTCATAATTGGAGACACATTAAAGATCATACTCGCTTGAAGGTAACTACGATATAAAATAGTAAATTTCAGCTAATTCCAAATTTCAGCTCAACATTATTGTATATGCTACACGGTATGCGTAAGCGAAATAATATAGAATACTTATGACAAATATAATAGTTTTAATATATAATTTATAATCGCGTTAAAAAAAATTACGTTATTTATTTTTACTGTTTTATTTCCTAAGGAGATAATAATATTAAGCCTCAATAAGTGTAATGACTTTGTCGGTTTGAACCTAGGACCCAAATGAAATAAATTAAAAAAAGGTCGTAAACACCACGAATGGCTGCAAGACAATCTTCTGACCGCCATTGTACCTATCTTTGATTTCCCCCTCGATTCTTCCAAGCAAGTTTAATACCCCTGAACTGTTAAATTATAAAAGAGTGGTTGTGGTTATCTATTTAAGGAATAACAAAACAGTAACAAAACTCTTACAAACTGATTCCAACTATTAATTTGAACAAAACATCTGACGTTGCTTCGTACACTCAAAGACAGCCATCAAGAGCTTTCCCTCATCCCTGAAGACCAGACAAATTTGATGTTCCTGACATGTCCCAAGCTTACAAGACAGTGTTTTAGAACTTTGAAATTGTTTTATACGTACCCCTAAATTTTCTATAGTTGAGTGATTCTTGAAATACGTCATTTATTCAAGTGGCGACTGGCGACGGAAAAACAATTCTATTCAAAAACTTTAAGCCCTCAAATCAAGTGGATGTATTCAGAACTTTTTAAAGGTGTTTGGGCCATTTAAAGTATTTTGTAGGGTGCTCACCTTATAATTACTAATAGGACAAAGAGATTAAAAGCTTACCTACATACTTTTAACACGTCTGTATAATAGATATATATAAGTAGATAATATCTTTATTGTACCATCACAAGATTCACAAACATATAAAATAACTAACAGGAAATTCCTTACCCCCATACTAATGAAATCTAGTATGGCCATCGGCGGCCTTATCGCATCTCCTCCAGGCAACTATTATAATATGTACACTTACACGATACTATAATAATTACTTACCTTCCCTAATAGACTTAGCAAAATAGTGATAGAGGTATCTACTACATTTTTTACAAAACAACTTCTTTGAATCCTGAATACGTCCACTTTTTGGGGGTTCGTCGACATTTTAACAAGGACCGCCACCCATTAGCCACACATCAGAGGAATAAATCTAGAGACACTGTTTATTCTAGATCTGCAGATTGATGAGTGATCTGAGAGCTCGTCTGTCTGCGTCTCTTATTGTTTAGTTCCATGAATTACGACGAAAGTTTTCTTCAAAGCTCGGCCAAAAATAACCGAGATTTTTTAGTAAATTTTGCGGTCGGAGACGGCAATAAAAACAAATCAATACTTGGTTCTTTTGTAAACTTTTTCCATTAAAGGTTTTTGTAAAAAGTTTTCAAGTTTTCTTAAAAAATGTGACTTTTATTAGTATATAGCAGTAAACGCGAAATAAAACGATATAAATAAGTTAGTCTTTCTGTGACAATAAGCGGTGGGCCATCCTAAGGGGATCGTTTCAATCGAGAATGAAGAAATGGTGCTGCCTCATCGTCTTGTAAATAACTGGTAAAATGTCTGTCTCTTAACTTTATATGGCCTCATATCGGGCACTTTAAACTAACATTGTGAACCCACATTCAATAAAACGAAATCGAAAACGTGTCTCGATTTTGTAAATTATCTGCATTATTACATTGAACTCCGATAACTTCGGCGTTTAGAGCAAAATTCTATGATACCTACAGCTTTCATACAAGTTTATGGATGATCTTGATAATAAGATCCTATGGTTAAAGCTTAGCGAAAGTTTATTTCGCATTTATTTTTCTTGCGACTTAAAACGAGCTTTACCGAAATCTCATTTCACATACCGAGCCCTTACATTGTAAATGTCATGTCCAATCGCCCGTAATTGAATTCTGCAAAAACCCAAGGTGTAAAGAATCACGAGCCAAAAAAGCTGTGGAAATAATCGCAAGCGGTGTAACGTCCCGTCGTTATCACGTTAGCTGTCACCGAACCGAAACATATTAAACGTCCTTTGAGATGATAAATGTGCGATGAGGTCGGGCGAATGCGTATCAGGGCCGTAATCAGAGGTCCTAGCTGAGATAGACGGGGCCGTAATCAGAGAGGACTGGAACCGAGATAGGTGGGCTGTAATCAACCAGCTGACATTAGCTATAAGCACCCTGGACAAAATATAGAAGCGAATGTGCCGATAAATTAAAGTAGTCTTAATGTTTCTTAACAAACTTAACTTTTTCTCCACTGCATGTTAAATGAGACAAGTACAAGAACGTTTCATTTGTTTTATGTTTGATATAATATCCATAGTCTATACTCCACCACCATAGTCATCCATTTTTACATGACAACTTTCAAACTTTTCTTGGTAAAAACAATATTTTTAAGAGATGATAGTCTCATATCTAGGGTCATAATTGATGCATTGTGGTGGTGTATATATGTATAAATGGCCATTTAAATGTAATATTTTTTTGAAGTGAAAACTTCTTTAGCGGCGTTGAGCACTTTTTCTGTAATGGATATAAAATCTTAAACTCGCGTCAGGACACGTGACCTGATCGAAAAAGCGTAAGACGGATGGAGCAACGACGACATTATGCCGAAGGAATAAAGCTCAAAATTGTGCAGGATCTTCATTATAGCTAGGAAATTTTTGAAGTTTTGTTTTGAGATAGAGTTCAAAATCGAACATTATTTTTAGGTAAACAGAATAGATAATAGTACTAGTTTCCGACAACAACAATAGGCCCTAGCTTACGTAATAGTTGCTAGCGTCCGGCTCGCTTATACCTACCTACTTATGTATCTATAGATAATTAATTTCTCGAACGAATCGAAAAGAAAGACAAGGACAAAAATTTTCATTTATTCATTAATATAATTTTATAATTAAGGTTAGGTTTCGATCGAGTCTATCGTACTGCTTAACGGGTGTAAACAGACCCTTCACGAAGCCGTCAACCAAGCATTCTGTACATGAAACTAAGTAACACTGCGCAAAAATATTTGCTGGGAAACGGAATTTATTTTTGGACTTTAAAAATAATCAGATTTTTGTAGCGGGTAATGGTTTGCGCGCAACCGGCTGTAAATAATTGTAATATTATTTAATATTGTAAAATAATTGTAATAGTTTTAAAGTGTTAAATTTTTAATGTAATATAAATTGTCATGTTTGTGTACGATAGCGCAATAAATGAATATTGTATTCTACCACATAAATGATAGTACTTTTATACTGATAAAGCAATTGGTGCAAAATTATTCCCTAACCATTCCAAAATATCAAACATGCTCAACGTTAATAATCAAGTTTTCACTTCTGCCGGCACTCCCGGAGTGCAACCCGTCTTTTTTTTATGTAGTGTATTCTAAACGACGACATTACCTCGCTAATAAAGTTCCGACAATGTTCGCCAATTGCCACTGTGTCTTGCCACTGTGTCCTTGCACCGCCCCCTGGTATTGCCGTCTCGTTTTGATCCTAATAAACGATTTGAGATGATTGACGCGAGGGCGTCAACACAGTTCTAAATCGGTAAATCATTTGCAGTGTTCTAGCCAGCAGGATCAGGTTCTAGATTGATCGGTTCACTTGGCCCTGTGCCTGTCTTCCTCCCGGCTTCGCACGCGTATTTTCGGTATAATAAGACCATAGGCTTATGGTTTAAGTTAGGCAACGTTCTAAGTGGATGCTAAATTTCATCTTGATCTATTCAGTAGTTTTGGAGATCTTAGGTATCAAAAATTTCGCTTTTCATAAACTTTCGTTGTTATAATATTAGTGGGATTAGTAAGATATTAGTAGGACCAATAAATCCTAAAAAGGTAAAATTAATAAATTATGTAGGTTTTGTTATAATTTTAACACTACATACAAAAGATTTCAACGCGCATATTTTCGTAGCACCTCTACGAAAAATTAACATAAACTTTTATTCCGTGCAATGTTTAAAACGCAGTACATGCCTAAATTAAATGAAGGGCCTTCATTCAATACATATAATATACCTGAGTAAAATTCTGTAGTGTAATGGCCTGTGTTGTGTTACAACTAAACGCAAAGACACGCTATTTCCAATCTTTTGCAATATACCTACCTACCTACCTACATGGAAAGTCGTACCTAGACCGAAGTGCGACCGAGACATCAATACGCACGCGAAATACGAACGCCGACGGCGGCGCCGGTTTGACTATGACTGAGGTGGGTGGACCTAATTGAACCTAATTTGAGCCTTCCACTTTCGAGAAGCTAGTGCCCAATCTCCCGAATTTTACATACATCGATTGCCATCGTTTTAGAAACCTGCGAGCATAGGGCAGGATAAAATTCTCAATAAAATATTTACGACTGATTTCAAGGTCTCTAGGTCGTAGTCCTCAAGCCAGTTAGCACCGATCTTTACAACTTCAACACCTGTGAGAAACACTTTGAATTTTATTTTAGACCTTTATGGAAGACTTACTGACTAAGTTACCTCTTAGCCCGGGGATTTACCTGCATTTTACGTACCTACTTCAATTGAAAAGATAGAAATCAGAAATAATATTTATTTCTTTAGTCTTAGGTTACAAATTAAGATATTAGACGTGTCAAATTCTAATCAATCAATTATTATCAAATAAGAAATAAAGTGTTTATTGAATTCTTTTCACTAAAATTTATCTTCACCTACTATTTTCTCTTTATTTACTAGTCGACAAAGAATTATCTCTCAATTGTGTTATTGGGTGGTTTTAACTCAACTTTTTGTGCAAAAGTTTGCAGAAGGACGATTTCTTTATATATTTGAGATTTCTATCTTGTGTTGGTAAATAAAAATAAAGTACCTAGTACCTACCTGTATCTTCACCTACTATTCTTTACTAGTGACCAAAAAACATCTCTCAATGTGTGTGGAATTAACCCAACTTTTTGGCAAAGGTTTTCAGAAGGACGATTTCTTTAAATATTTGTGTTTTCTTTCTTGTGTTGGCAAATAAAAATAAAGTAGCCATAACACGATAGGTTGGATAAGGGGCTAAGGGAGTTAAAGCCAACTTTGTATTCCGCCCTAAACAAAGTCCAGTTTGTTTTGTGTCCGAACTTCTCAGACGCATAATGTTACGTGACATTATCTCAAGTTAGGACTGAAACTTCTGATTGCTTATAAAAGTTGGAAAAATGCGAATTTGTTACTCAAATTATTCGAGCTTGAAGTTTTGAAGCTGGGGTCTTTTTCAATACTTATCGGCTGTTCTAAAAATGTCGGGTCATCGGGTGTTTTAAGAATTATCTGAACGCTTACTGTTCATTTTTAAAACACCGGCCATCTTTGAATTTGTTTGAGAAAGGTTTGATTGGAGCGTTTTGTTCAAGTACCATAATTTGTTAAATAATTAATCCAAGTAGGTAGGTATTTTAGTATAAAAACTATCGTAGTTCTACGAACCTTGTTTGTGTTGGAAAAACACCAACGTTTCATCCCTTAACGAGGGACATCTTCAGGGTGAGTTCGTGTTCTTCCAACACAAATAAGGTTCGTAGATAACCCGCTTATATCCGTAATTAAGTAGCTACCTACTTAATTACGTGTACCTACGTACGTAATCTCTTAATAAGAATATTTTTTATTCTAGTTAAGAACCTGGTGCGTACAAGGACATGCTTTCTGTTTGAAGTGAATACAGGTCACCAAATACGAGTTAAATGCGATCAATGGGTCGAATGCACCGATAAAAGCTTCCTTTCATGAAAGTATTGAAGAGTCACCGCTCTTAAGAAAACGGTAAGAAGACTAGGTTGATACGTCGACAATAGGTGTCGATTCAGATGTCACCAAAACTACTGCACTTTTTTGACTGCACTTAAACTGTTACCGGCTCTTTCATAACTATCGAAATAAAAAGTATAGCATAATTTTTAGTGTTATCAAATTAGTTTTGTTTAGTTTTGGCGAAATCTGAATCAACACCATTAGGCTACTTGACTCATATCAAATTTGGCGCAATAAATAAATATTTTCAGTAGTAATTGACTGATATTAAAAGTGTAAGATGACTACAATTTTCAATTTTCAAGTTTGCGGTTCTAGATCCTAAAAAAATATGGTGATATTTTTTCCCTCTAATTGGACAATAATTAATAATTAAAGACCTACTTTAAAAAAGAGTCAACTAGCCTATTGAGTTGTAGAATCTTAATTAAATCTTACTTTGTATTCAAATGTTACTTTGTATTCAAGTGGAAAGGTCAACGGCAAAAGCTGCAGAACAGTTCCAATTTTCAAAAAAGCTTTCAACGCCTGAAATCTAAAATGCGTTTGGAAAATATACCATGTTTATACGGGGTGTAAATTAACGAATATGCTGACGTCAAATAGAAATAAAGGTTAATAAAATAAAATTTTACCTGCTTGCATCCGAACACCTGGACCAAAGCGCCTGGTAGCCTCGACGGCGAGTATAGCACTGGCCTGATGCAGACCATGGGCCAGCAATTGCACCAGAGTGGCAGCCAGCGCCACTCCCCATCCCCAGCCTCCCTCCGGGTAGTAATGGCGCGTGAGGGTCAAGAGCTGGCGAGGGTCGAGCTTGGCCTGGCGAGTGGGCGCTGCCCCGCTGGCCTCCAGCACCAGAGGTAAGGACCTGGTGCGCAGCAGCGGCGCGCCACCGCCCGACGACCATGACTCTTCCATCAATGCCCGCGCGCATCGTGCGCTGCAAGCATCACCGCACACCGCACACGCGCCCTCGCTTCCTCATGTCCGTCTCTCTCTGTCACTCATCACCTGCTCCACCACCGACGCGCTTGCACTCGACAGCTTGACGATATTGATGCTTGTTCCAAATAATCGGGGTCCTCAATGCTCGATTGCCGTAAAATATCCTATCGATAGTGACATATGTGAGATACGGCCCAGGGTTAGGAGCCGTGGATAGAAACGTTGAAGAGCTCGTGTCTGGCGCCGTGCACATAAATCTGTCCCTTCAGTCTCAAGTGTCAGTGTCCGAAAGTCCGAACGCACTAAATCTCTGAAAGCTATCCCCGCATTAGCGAAAATATCGAAGCTGAATAAGTCAGCATTAGATATTTTTGATTCTCGAAATTGCAAAAGACTTTGTTTGTTCGCTATTCTAGCTAAAATCTATAAATTAAATTATTGTAAAGTGTAGGTTTTGAGTTCTATGAGTCATAAGCGCAGCGTATCATTCTATAACTTGAGATTAATGAAGCAATCTCGTGCAAAATCCATAAAGTATGTAATTTAAAGGGCTTGAAGCTAATTTTAATAAAAGGTTCACTAAGAAGCAGATTAAAGAATCGAATAATGTAGTCAAAATTTTCGTTATTAAGTTGTCACGCAAGCAGTAAACATGCCCATCTGCCCGAAGCAATGATATTCAAGCCTCCTTATTGGAAACTTATTCAAATTCGACGTCTCTAAATACATTATTGAATAACCGACTACAGAAAAAACCGCTACTTTATCCTTTGCGAACTTTGGGCGTTTCAGCTTAATGTATGTTGGTACAATTTAATAACCCGATGATACGTTACGTTTATGGGTTGGCTAATGGTTCGGAAACAGTGAAAAGATTGTTGGTATCGAGTTGCTGAGATTTGCCAACTGCGGTGCGAGATTAGATAAGGTTGTTTGTTGCAGGATATTTATTGCCCAACATTATGTAGACTTCGATGTAAGCAACAACGCGTCTGTTGTTTTCTTATTGACACATTACCTACAGCATTTGCCTTACCTACCTTCCTTGCCATATCTATAATCATCATCTCAATGTTGGGTAAAGCTTTTCACCACTCATGATCTAATCGGGAAGTAAGGAAGAATAAAAAGTTATTACCTAAAATACGCAAGATGTCTTCCTCGAACAGTCATTGACCTTTGCTAGAATGTAATGCTGGGTACTTACAACGGGGTTTACTATAAGGGATTCAGATAAACAAGCTCGTAAAAGTTGTAAGATTGACTCGTTATATTTCCTGAGAAGGGTGCGACAGACTCTAAAGCCCATATTTCATTCATTGGTGATTTGCATGACATCCTCTTATACATTTAGGTAGGTAGGTAAGGATAGAAATTATGGAAAACGAGTCGAGTACAAATTATTTAGCTAGGTATTTCAAATATTTGATTTTCGATTTTTTATTTTTTATTAGGTTTGCAATTATGTAATTTAAAGTTATTATTTGTTCAATTTTATATTTTATTGTGTAATATTAATTTTTTATTCATGTTTATATTATCTAGGTCTGACAAATACTATTTAAACATGATTGTTGTTATTGATTTTTTACTCTATTGCATTAGGTGTCCCTGTTCGTATTATTATGAGAAATCTAGTGTCTAGATAAACCTTTATTAGGATTTAAGACGCTATTAACGTTAAATTGTAACAACTATGCAATACTAATAAATACTATGAATAAATAATAAATAAATATCTTTCAAATCAAATCAAATCAAAAAATCTTTATTTCCATAAATACAATACATGTAAGTACACTAAGAAAAGGAATTATCTATCTGTTAAAATAGTATAAGTACTTTTAATAAATAAATAAATATTTTTTATCTCGTTTACATTTATTTACATGTAAGACTGTGCAAAATAGAGAAATGTGGTGTTGGAAAATACCTAAGCACTACCTAAGTAATAGATGCTGGAACTGATGATGATGTTCATGACTTTTATGTAATTCAATTCCCTTTGCTAGTTTTGCAGACAGTACCAATATAAATTACGAAAAACAATTTCATTGAGCTTCTGAACTTTTTTATTGCAGACCTTTATAAAATATTTAATTACAAATTGGTTATTTATGGAAGTGGATAAACGTAAGCTGTTATTAATCCGAACGGATAAATGCTTGATTTTTTTGAAGTACCGACCTACTTAATTGAAAATTTAAAGCCGTATGCAGAAACCAGACCAAAATGCAAAAGCTTTTTATATTCCGACGGTTTCTTTACGAATCCAATCCTTATTCATAAATAAGATTATGTGCCGTAAAATGAAACAGTTATTATTCTTTACAATGTTTTAACTTATGAAATTCGTTCTCTCAAAATGGAAGCAATTTTGTTTTTTCTTAGCTTTGAAAGACTCTAGATTAAGAAGTCTTGGGCAGTTAAGCACGGTAAAAGGACGTTTTTATTGGACCATGTTTCGTTACGGGTCCTTATTGAGAGATTGGCTTAAAATACCGCAATGGTTTTTGGGTTTGGCAATGGCCTTAGGACAAACGTTTGTACGGTCTGCAGATTTTTTGTTCCGGGTGTTTTGGACGTTTCTATATTATGAAAAAAAAAAAAATTTAATGTAAATGTAAGTAAATCAGTTCGTAGGGTACCAAGGCTCTCCGGGTTTTAAAAAAAATATCTGATCGTCTGGTGGAAGCGACGCGTGACACGAGAGCTGGTGAGTATCTGGTGCAGCGCATCAGTATTGTCATACAGCGGGGCAATGCAGCCAACGTCTTGGGGACGCTTCCAACTGGTATTGATAGGGATCAACTGATACTATACTATATCAATACCAGTCGGAAGCACGTCTGAGCTACCTGTAAATTGCATGCAACAGTGTACAGTTAGCTCAGTTGTTTCAACTGTAAATATACTAGTTCTAAGTTGTTTCTATAATTTGATTGTAATTTTCTGAGTATATCAGATATCTAGTATTTATCACTAACTCTGCCTGCTGGCTGGGCTGCAGAGCTGTGTGAGCATAGCAAAGATTGAGTTCATGTAAAGGTTTTTGATTGGTTTTTTCAGCATAATTATTAATAAGTAACTTCGATAGCTATCTTCCGGATCTGTTTTAAAAGACTAAAGCTTTGATTTATAAGTAACTAATAAATTAAGTCAGGTTTAAAAAAAAATGTAAAACTTTATCACAGTTTTAGTATTATGTCAAAATATTCAACTGTTATTTGTTATTGGTAAACTTTGTTTGTTATGATACAACCAATAACAAATAGCAGCCTTGCTAGATATCGAAGTGAAACATAAAAATATTTCTTTCACATCCAATTAATAGGTCATTTATAACGTTAATGTGATGGGAATTAGCACATAATAAATCTCCTTTTATTAATTACTTTTCTGGCTACATAACTGTCACTTTAACATGATCATAATTCTTTTTGGATCATTTCTAATAATTTATGTGTCCTATTTGCTACAAAGGAAACTTTATGTCCGTGTTGATTCGATGAGTTATTTTTGCTTTTACTTCTAGTTTTCTGATTTAACATTATATTGTATTAGGTACTTTAAATATTTATATTTTCATTTAATCATTTATAATGTATCCAGCGATTCTTCTATTGTTTTATTAGGTACTTATTGATTGAAATAGAGTTATTAATCTCCGTCGCTCGTTCATATTCAAATTATTTATTTACATAAGAACAGAAAATTACAGATGCCTTCAAATCGTTATGCCTAGAACATTGAACAATACAATCTTAAAACTACAATTTTTTTTTTCAATAGGCAAAACATTTAAAAAAATTACAACAATAAAATCTGCATCTTAGGCACAGGCACGGTAATAAAATTACAGTAGAAGAACTATTTGTCAAATTATTTTGAAGACATAGACTCTTTCTTTCGAGATCAGGGTAAAATCATGGAAAAATCTTATTTTTATGCGCATAAACCCTATTTTGGTAGGACGGTATTTATCTAAATTTCTCAATGTTTTAATTTAGAGCACGCTCTGTAACGTAACGTTTGAGCAGTTTAAAGCTGTACGTGCCGGCCCATGAAAGCTCTGCCTTTGGGGAAATTTATTATGGCTTTGAATTAAGTGGTCGGTATGTATCATTTTTCACTAATAACCGCCTGAAAAAACTTTGCCCGTTCATTAAATCTTATAGCCAAATACATCAGGAATTCGTTATGATCCTCACATGATTCCTGCTTAAAATTAACTGGCACGTAGAGAAGACGTTTTATACCAACGAGGAATTTAGTTTGCTGGAAGAAAACTCTTTCCTATATCTATATTATCCTATTATATAAATAAATGAATAATAAATAATGCTGGACAATTCACACAGCATTATCTAGCCCCAAGCTAAGTAGAGCTTGTGTTATGGGTACTAGATAACTG
Source organism: Eupithecia subumbrata (assembly GCA_949316285.1). Lineage (NCBI taxonomy): Eukaryota > Metazoa > Arthropoda > Insecta > Lepidoptera > Geometridae > Eupithecia > Eupithecia subumbrata. Next base: position 15,912,860 of record OX438640.1, on the reverse strand, counting down.
ATATACTTAATACAATACACTACATACATAGATAGATATTTTTATTATACATAGAAAACACCCAGACCAACGGAACAAATTTCTGCATCGTACACAAATTTGTTCCGAGGCGGGAATCGAACCCGCAACCTCCTGCGTCGCCACGGAGGCCGTCATATAAGTTCATGCTTTGTATTAACTGTATACAATAAAGAATAACAGTATTTTTGATTGTGGATATTGTGTTTGTTATTATTATTGTAACAAAAAAAAATTGTGACTAATTAAAATCAATATAATAGTAACGATAGTAAGTAACATGTTTATCTTTTGATAGTAAGATATCGCAACAATTAAATATCGTTAAACTTGCCCCGAATCACTTATATTTACTGAGATATTTATTAACTTGCCGTTATTTGTTTTGTTTTTTATTTTCATTTACTATTTTTATGTGATTTATTTCAAAAGATTTCTTTCCCTTGAATAGTGAAACGCAGCACAGCTCTCAAATCATAATATTTAAACAGTTTGAATATTAAGGTTTCTAGTTAATTCGGCCTCAAGTAGTTAATATTGTGTTTTCTATTGGAAAAGTTACAGTTTACAAGTTAATTCTACCGGCAACAGATGCCCACCGTCCCCTCGCATTTACTGACCACTTAGAAACAGCGCAGTCATTTGTTTCCTTCCCCTAAGCTTCCCTTGTTTTGTTTCAGTTGTTAGATGCAGGTTGGCAGTAAAGTGCAAACGCAGTAGGTACTTACTCGTATTTATTTGGGACACCTAGTAAACATATGTAATAACCACGCAAAAAATGTTATACTTAGGCTTACCTACCTACTAGTTTTTAATTTTGTACAAAATATAATTCAGTTATTAAACAATTTTTTATAATAATTTATGATCGACCCCATAGATCAGTGCAAATTATGTCAACAAATACCAACAACAATAACTGAAATTCACGTGTTTGGAGTCCAGATTAATATATATGTACCTACCGTTCCCGATATATTTATAAAAGAACTAGCATTCGTACTACCTGTCGTCCTATTACCCGTTTTCCCGTAGGAATGAAGCATTTCCCGTGGTAAAAAGTAGGCTACTTTTTACCGCGGGAAAATGCTTCATGTTCATCAGGAATAATGTGGGCTTCTTATCTATACTTATAATAAAACTGTAACAGGTCCAATTCTGTACATTGAAGATATTTTGAAATTTTTTTTTGGAGGGCTCTCTATTATCGATACTGAAGCCAAAACTGTAATTTTTTTCATTCATGTCTGTCTGTCTGTCTGTCTGTCTGTCTGTCTGTTTCTTAAACGCGCATCACGTCGAAACTACTGAAGGTATTGAAATGAAACTCGGCACGATTTTAGGTCATACTACGAGGAAGGACATAGGATACTTTTTATCCCGGAATTCAGTCAGGTTTCCCTGGGAGAGGGGATGAAAGTAAAATTTCTTCACCGCGCATGACGCCGAAAGTGCTGAATGAGTTGGAATGAAACCTTGCACGATTTAATTTCATACTAAGAGGAAGGACATGGGATACATTTCATCCCGGAATTCAGTCATGTTCCCCTGGGAGAGAGGATGAAAGTAAAATTCTTTAACTGCGCATCACGATGGAACAACTGAATGAATTCGAATGGAACTCGGCATAATTTGATTTCATACTACGAGGAAAGATACATTTTATCCCAGAATTTAGTAAGGTTCCCCTGGGAGAAGGGATGAAAGTAAAATTCCTTCACCGCGCATCACGCCGAAACTACTGAATGAGTTGGACTGAATTGGTACTATTTGAGTTCAAGGAAGGACATGGGATACATTTTATCCTGGAATTCAGTAAGGTTCCCCAGGGAGAGAGGATGAAAGTAAAATTCTTTAACCGCGCATCACGACGGAACTACTTAATGAAATCGAATGCAACTCGGCATGATTTTAGTTCATACTATGAGGAAAGATACATTTTATCCCGGAATTCAGTAAGGTTCCCCTGGCAGAGGGGATGAAAGTCAAATTCCTTCACCGCGCATCACGCCGAAACTACATAGGTAATGAGTTGGAATTAAACTTGGCACGTTTTGAGTTCATACTACAAGGAAGGACATGGAATACATTTTATCCTGGAATTCAGTAAGGTTAAACTTTTTGTTACAAACAGTGTTGCAAGATCGAATTTGACTAAATCAGTAGAAAGTCGAGTAGAAAATCAGTAGATTCATGAAATAATCTGGAGTTAGAAGAAAAAAATTAGTAGATAGAGGGTAGGTAAGTTCCTATCTATGTATTTTTCCAAGACGCACCCATTAGTTAGGTTCCTACCTACTAAGGCGTCTTGGAAAAATAAGTTAGGTTCCTACCTTACATGATATATGGTGGTTTAGCTGGTCCAGTTAACTGTACTACGGAAGTTTGGTTGCAGTAAGTGGTCCAATTAAACTAACTAGACCACAGAAAAATATTTTTTACTGTGGTACACAGCCAAGCCAACTGTACCTACTTACTAACGAAAAAAAAATTACGGTGGTCCAGTCAAATGGATCAGGAGCCCAATTCTGCAATACAATTGCTTCAGTATGACAATGGAATCGTCGCAGAATCATCACATAGAATCATTAGATTAATAAAACTCCAGATAGTGCGTGCGAGATAAATTAATAGTTTCAAACTTGACGCACGTCTCTCCATCTGCATTCATCATAATTTCTTTCATCTGAGGTGGAATACCCAAACGTGTCATTCTGTGTCGATACCCCTGTCATAGTGAAGCGATTAGTATAGCAGAATAGGGCCCCAGCTGAACGGAACCATCAGTAAGAAGTGAAACGAGTATGACACTTCTTAACACTGACGCTGGCCGAGTCGTAGCTAAAAGTCGTGTGGATAAAGAATGGGATTAGCCCCCGTAGACACTACACGATTTTTTGCACGGCGGCGTTTCATAATATGAGAGACTATGGTTAAATGTGAACTTAATTAGTCGGCAGGTGAGGCAATCGCGAACGAAGTCGCGGGTACAGCTAGTGGTAAAATAATTTTTCAAATCGGTCCAGCAGTTTCGGAGCCTATTCAATACAAACAAACAAACTAACAATCAAATATTTCCTTCTGGATATTGGTATAGAATAATCTCAAATCGACGAGGATGTGTAGGTAGGTAGATTGTGAATAAAAACATTAAAACCAACAACAAGGAAGTAAATTTTCTTAAAATTCCTAAATTCTTTATTGCACACACAAGTTAATTCATACATAAAAGTTAACAAATGCTGGACATGTACAAAGGCGAGCTTAACCCTAAAAGAGTTTTCTTACAGCAAACCTATGGATATAAAGCGAATTTATGAAACGAGTGTGGATGTGAGATAATGTGTAGGTACATACAAGACAGAAATACATTATTTAAACTTGAATATTTTAAAACCATCATACATACAACTCTAAATTCTTCTTTATCTTTTTTGCAGCGATTTATAAAATTGAGTAAACTAAGTATAAGCATAAAATACTTTACATCTGTTAAAAAACCGTCGCCTGACTTGCTAAATTCTGATTTGCGTTTGAGTACCTTTTTAAGGAATAACAAAGGTATACTTTAGTGACCATACTAGCCCTGGTACTTGCGTTAATTACTTTCGGATACCATTAGGCACCTACTGTTTACCACATTATCCTAGAAGTCTGTGATCGTGTTCAGTTTAATTACCGTCGAAGGTTTACGGCCCTTGTGGCAGCCCACAGTGATAAACTTTACGAGCTTTTGAACGATGCTATTAAGTGCTCCAGTGGTCATATAAAATCAAGTCATATTTGTCTAGTGTTGCTAATAGATTTGAAGCTTTTGGGATTAAGTACCATTTAACTTTTAATCGGATTTGTGCCCTCCTCTACTCGAAATGAGCTTTTATTTTATCATGTCATTTGGAGGTTTGACAATTTGGCGTGTTTTAAAAAACGATAAACCGACTTCAAATTTTAGTGGTGATATCTTGTTAAAATTCGAGTCTGATTTAGTTTGATGACACATCGAGGATACCCTATCCAATAAAAAAAGAATTATTAAAATCGGATAACTCTGTAAAAAGTTATGCGAGGTTAAACATTACAATCAGTGAGTGAACAATCAATCATCTCCTGTTTTCCTACCCTTAGGATTGTTTTTTTCAAATTTAAATGGACTACCTTCGGGGTATACCCTTTCCTATAACAAAAAATATCGAAATCGGACTACTCTGTGAAAAGTTACTATACGAGGACAAACATAAAAAAAAATTGAGTACATATCTCCTCCGTTTTTCGTCGGTTGAAAAATAAATAAATATTGGAAATTTATCACAGCATCTGGCCTTAAGGTAAGCAGAGTTTGTGTTGACCCGATGACCAGATGACTGATATACATAATACAATACATGCAGACCGCTTAAGTTTGAACCTAAGTTAACTAAGTGGTCACAAAATGACCACTAACTTAAAGTGCCGAAATATTGGAAAGCTCAAATCTCAAACCATGGTAAATATCCCGTTGTGAATGACTTTAGTCTCAATATTTGTATTTAAAAGTCTTTATTTTATTCAGAATACAAAAGGTAATTTTCTTTATTCTATAAACAAAACGCATTCGAAAAACGAATTGCAAAACTTCATTTGCGCCATTTTCAGCCTGGCCGTGTTGCCAACAATGCGCTGATGAAGTCTATAAATTGCAAAAAAGGCAACAAGACAGATCCTGATAGAATGTGCGTCAAATGTGACTCGGATGCTTATTGCAGCCGACACGGGATGGGAGTTAGTTAATACGGGATGTGCTAACACATGCATCTGGGTCGATGGTACAGTCCTTGTGTAATGGACCAATTACAGTATTTAAAATTTAGATGAGTCTCCTTTCCGCTAACCAGAAATAGAATTAAGTTTTGCCAAGAATACTTATTTAAATATTAAATAGGACTCCTAGCGAAAGAATCACAAAACATTTTACAAACTAAAACTGATAATTACTAACTACTAACTTAAAATCTATGTATCCTCTCAGTTACAGGGGGTCACAATCACAACATGGAAAAAATATCCGAACGTCTGTTGTTGGCGAAATTTGGGTACTTACCTGACTGTAATTTATCTGGAGGAGTAGTTAAAATCTAATGATTCCATAGATCCAGGACATTTGGTAAATATTCAAAATTATTAAACTTGATAACACTTACAAATAAAGTGGTCGTAGTTCTCCTCAAAAAATAACTACCATGTCAAAAGCTCCGCGAGAGTTGATCAGCCTTCCTCAATATTTAGGCAGATACAGCCATAGAATACCATAGACAACATAAAAATCAAACAAATGCCAAAGGAAACAGTTTGAAAGCGAATCGGAAGTTGATGCTGACGAAAGCGTATATAAATTCGACAAGACAAAACGGAAAAATACGCTACCCTATAAATTAACGTATCAGTTCAAATGTAGCGTTACACTATCATTCGAGGAATAACAACACGAAACCCAATTGATAGGTTTATTTAGATTTAGTTTTATACAGACACATGAAAGGAAAATAGTATTAAATATATATGCATAGTGACAATGAAAGAATCCTATCCTACAAATATTACAAAGGCGAAAGTTTGTGACGATTTTCGGCCGAAGATTACGCCAAAAATACTGAATGGATCGGGCGAAAATTTTGCATACATAGGTAAAGATACTTGGTAAAATCCTTGGAAGAACATATATACTTGGAATAACGTATAGGCTACTTTAAAGTAATTCCCAGAAACGCGTGCGAAGCCGCGCGCCTGGTAGAAGTATATATGTAGGTTTTTAATTATAAACTATGGCTTATTCCCAGAGGTCCACGATTCCATTGTTTTCATCATCATACACTGATTCCCAACGCATCCACGACATTTTAAAATTAATAGTATTTCCTTTCCCAAAGAGTCCATGGAATCGTTTGGTACAGTCAGCAATAAAAGCTTCGATATGATAGGACTAACCATTTGTTTCGTCTTTAAATAAAAGACAATGTGTAGATAAATCAGGGCTCTTTCCTGGATCACAAAAATTTATAAAAAACGTCGAATAAATCAATGTTAATAGACATAAGCATTAATAATCACAGTTTCGGTATAATCACAATAAATCACCTGAGGCACTAAATAATATCAATCTTATACTAAGTAATTTGTAGCGAAAGCTATAAACTTTTATTTCATGTATCTACGATAAGTACGTAATTCTAGCTAGGTGTGTGAAAAGTCTGAGTCACGGGTAACTAGACAAGTTTTGAACAATAGTCGAAGTCCATCAATCAAAAAGCTCATACGTCCGACCGAACTTCGAAAGTACAGCATTATTCATGGCTAAATTATTGACCCTGATTACCAACCGTCGATAATATACATCAAGAATTAAACGTCTGTCCGTACAACTCTGAGAATTGTTTTCATCATCTCAGTCTCGTATAAATGCTACTTTACAATCTGTTGAATAAAAATGCATCGATGTTCAATTTATTGGGGGATTCAACCAATAACGGAGATCCGGCCAAACAACGAGGCGTCCTACGGTGCAACAAATCGAAAAACGATACGATCATACATATTTTATTATGATGTTTTTATGCCAATCCGACATTGATAAAGGCAGGAATAAAATCATAAAAATATTGCAAGTTGTTACGGAGGGAAACCAAAGTTATGACGAAACTCAAATAATATTTGTGATATACCAGATAAAGGAGTAAAGAATGGGGTCTGTTAGAACACTAAATTTCAACTCTAAAGTTTGCCAAGCCAAGTTGTGTGTCTTCCTTTACGGTTGCTAAATGAAAGAATTAACTACCAGAGAAAATTGAATTTTGGTGTACGTTTCAAAGCACAATGCAATTTAATTTCGTTTAGAGCGGCGAATACTGAATTGGAATTAAATTGCTTTTATTTAGGACATTGAGAGTTATTTTACAACTAAGAAAGAAGCAGTCAATTAAGTTGAATTTGCATAAGACCGTAAAATTGTCAACGGCATTGTGTGAATAAAGCCTCGAATTACGACTTTTGGGTACTCGATCAATAAAACTTTGTTGAGTTGTTATTCATAACTACCTATAAAAATAAAATAAATTCACTAACAAAATTAGTACAGTAGGTAGGTATACAAGCTGCCACAAAGCATGTGTACTAAGCCGAAAGAGGGTGATTCAGGACCCCGAGATGATAAACTTTTGTACTATGATTTTTGAATTTAGAGTATTTTTTGAAAAAAGTCAGCTGGAAAAAGTAGTTCGTAGACACGTAAAAGAACACTTACGTGTATTCTTACATTTTTATTGTTGTTTTGTAATTTCAAAAAATTTATAATTTTTTTGTAATAATTTCATGACAAAATACAACCAGTATTTTGTTGAAAAAAATAGAGAAAAACATTTGTAAAATATTAAATAATGTAAAAGTGCGTGTTAAAACACGGGATTAAAAAGTAAAAAGTACTCGAAATTCAAAAAAATATTATTCACGTGTTAAACCCCTCGGGGTAAGTTTATTTTCTTGCGGAGTACACATGTTACGTGGCACCCTGTATAATGTTACTTACTGAACGCTTTCAAAAAGCTTTTTGGTTTAACATTACAGAAGGAAAAAGTGAGAACTTGGGGACAGGGAAGAGCTAACATTCTGTAAAAAACTGTACAAGGTAGATGTTTTTGAAATTTGTGGTGTACGAGATACCGGGACCAATACTTACATCTGTTGTTGTTATCGTATTCCCGATCTCAAAAATTTTGACGAATTTATGGAACGACTAGAAAGATTTATGGAGCACTTTTTTGATAAGAAATGTTTGCTAGCGGGTGATTTTAATATTAACGTGTTAGGAAATAGTAAACAAAAGCATGATTTCGAACAACTGTTGACTTGCTACAATTTCAGGTACTTAATTACAGATGCAACATTCATTAGAAACGACGTTCGGTCAGGTATTGATAATTTTTTGACTAACCTGGCAGAAAGTAGTGTACTAGATTGCCGTGTTGATCACAACGGACTAGGGGACGGGCATGCTGCAATATACTGCTCGTGTCAGTTAGATGACATCGGTAATAAAAATAAAATAGATAGGATACAGATACGGCGCCGTAAGTTCAGTGATAAAAACCAATTAATTTTCAAAGAATATGTAATGAAGACAGACTGGTACAATATGGGCATAAACACATTTCTCAAGACATTACTTCAAATATTTACAAATAGTTTTAAAAAAGTAAAAAAGATGATAAATGTAAACGGTAAACAAAAGATAAATTGGTTGACTAGAGGAATTAAGGTGGCTAGTAAAATGAAGAGATTCTTAGTTGTTAATATTAAAAAAGATTGTAATCAATATGCTTTAACATATAAGAAAACCTACTTACAAACGTATAAAAAAGTTATTAGACACGCAAAACAGATAGCAGTACAAAAAGAAGTCTTTAACGCCAAAAATTCGGCAAAAGCCATCTGGAACGTAGTAAATAGGCACAGAGATCAGAAAGACACAAAGGCTACAATTAATAATATAAAGTTGAAGATAGATAATAAACTACTGACACAGCCCCAAGATATAGTGAAAACTTTTGCCGTAAAATTTGACACTAATCACATGGTAGTCAATGACAAAGTTCCTTGTAGAAACTCTGCGATAAAGCTGCTTGTCAATAATGTCAGCAAAATTGAGTCAAGTATGGAATTCAGTCATGTCAATAGAATAGAACTAACTAAAATTATAAAATCAATGGAAAGTAAAAATTCCACCGGATATGATGAAATATCAATAAAATTAATAAAGGACAACATTTTGGAACTGACAGGACCTCTAACATATTTCTTTAACAAGTGCATAGATGCCTCTTTATTCCCTGAACAGTTGAAAATTGCTAGAATTTTACCTGTTTATAAAAAAGGGACGAAAACAGATCCTAAAAATTATAGACCCATATCCTTGCTACCAGTGTTATCGAAAATATATGAAAAGATTATTAAAGATAGACTTCTAAGACATTTAATTACTAACAAAATTCTTAATAACAGACAATTTGGATATCAGCACAGCGTAAGCACTGGGGATGCCATAAATACGCTGTTGGATGACGTCGTTGGATCATTAAATGATAAAATGAAAGTATTAGGGTTATTTCTAGATTTAAGCTCGGCCTTTGACACAATAGATCACAAAATTCTGTTAGAGAAATTGGAATACTATGGCGTTAGGGGTAAATCATGGCAGCTATTTCATTCTTATCTAACGAATCGGAAACAGTACGTTGAAATCAGAAAAATAGTAGAAAATAAGGAAATAGTTTATAGATCGAATTTGACGAAAATCACAAGGGGCGTTCCCCAAGGATCAATTTTAGGACCTATAATGTTTATTATATTCACAAATGACCTGATTTCATTCATGGAAAACTATCAACCCGATGCCAGACTTGTTTTGTTTGCGGATGACACAAATGCCATAATCTCGGCAAGTTCACTAGCTGAACTGTCACGTAAGTTAAACTTAGCCATGAGAGGGTTTGACGAGTGGTTTTTAACTAATAATTTAATTTTAAATATAAAAAAGACAAATGTAATGATATTTAAGTCGACATCTAGAAGTAATGATAAAATAGTACTAAATCACAATGACATTAATATTGAATCGTCACATGTAGTTAAGTTTCTAGGTATTTATATTGACAGTCTCTTAAACTGGAAGAATGAATTGAGCTCAATTGAAAGCTCCATAAGCTCCGCATGCTACGCAATCCGAAGTTTAAGGGAGGAAGTAACAACAGCACAACTAAGACTCGTCTATTTTGCACTAGTAGAGTCTAAGCTTCGCTATAGTATCATGTTTTGGGGCAACAGTTACTCGTACAACACAAATACTGCTTTTGTAATACAAAAGAGAGCAATTAGAACTATGGTACGTATACAGCAAACAGATTCTTGTCGGGAACATTTTGTTAAGCTGGGTATCCTAACAGTGCCATGTCTATACATCTTAGTCACATTGACAAATTTCGTAAAAAATATGGATAGATATGAAAATATTGAAGACAGGTTGATTAGGGAAAAAACTAGGAGAAAAGATATTAAAAGTGACTTTCTTGCAAGACTGAACGTAGTAAAGCATTGTGTTCGATATCAGGCTGTTAAACTCTACAATAGACTTCCTGTTATCTTTAAAACTATATACTGTCCTGTTAAGTTTGGAAAGCATTTGAAGCATTTCTTACTGGAAAAGTGTTACTACTCAATTGACGATTATTATAGCGACAAAGATCAAACACATCTAGCCCAAAGAATAAAAGAAACCGATACCTAAGCTAAATCATTGATAGAGTGTGTTGAATTATTTATATTTTTACCTGAATGTGTACCTGACTGTGTTGAATTATTTATATTTTTACCTGAGTGTGTACCTATTTCATGTGTGATCCAAATTAATTTACCTATTTTAATGTATTAATTTATTTTTTGTGTTGACATTGCATTTATTTTAACTTTTATTTTGTATTTTGATTTATGTGGTTATTTTATTTTATATATATATTTTTATAAACTGTAAATATTCCGACACAAATGTATTTGTTTGTGAATAAATGAAATGAAATGAAATGAAATGACAATATGCAATAAAAGTTATAAGTTTAGATATTTGGCGGAAACCTAAAGAATTGGAAACGTGATCGGAAATATTTGAAATTGCCTGTTCATAATTTTCGCATATGGAAAACTTTTACGCTAAGTTGGAAAAAAGGTCTACGAAGTTTTTGAAAAACTCAATTTTTTGGGAAAACTGTTTGGAAAGTCATCGACGTACGTGATAAGGGTAACTTTATTGCATTGAAACTCTGAAAATTGAGTACCAACATAGTTCTATATTCACTTATATTTTTTTGAATAAGAACCTAAAAAGGAGTGCTCTTAAATTATAACTCATATCTCCTTCTGAGATTTTGTTAAAAGCTCCCTGAATCTTGCGTTTCAGATTGTAAATCTTGATGGTCTGACTCGCTTGTGATGTAGGGAATATTTTTCGTGAGACGGTAGGAACAGGTGTGCGTCTAGTGACACGCTGCGAATAGTCATGCATAAGACGTTGGTAAAAGTTGGGTCTCACGTGACACGTAAATAACTTATTTTCTGACGCCTTCTATTCAGAAAATCTATTGTTCTATTCTATTGTATAACTTTGTGCCAGAAGCAACTGGCCACTTTTTCCTCAGTTGCCTGAGCTTAAAGAGGCTTTACGCAGGAGATATGAAAAGTTTCCTGGCTAGCACAGCTAATGTTTGCTATCCAACTGCTGGCAGTGGTTACAATAAGCTTTCTTTTATTGTTCTTGAAGTAAGCTTACTCTGCGAACATATTTGCATTTTGCAGGTCTCTAGCAAACTAGAACAATATGAACGAGAATGTAAGAACTTATGTAGTAAAACTCCATTGTGCTTAGACTTGGTAAATACCGGCCTAACGCAAAATATTTTTTTACATGTAGTTTCTAGATTGATCGATAAAATAGACTCTGTTCGCAGCTTCGGGCGCGTTTTGTCGGGATCAAAGTAGCCTTTTATGTTATACAGGTTATAAAATGTACCTAAGGAAGATGGTGGACCAATGGACCATGGCGTCCAGCCGAAGACAGTTATTACTAGTACGGAGGACTTTTACCTTACTAAGGTTCCGGTACTGATCACATACATCCAACTAAATAATACTTAGTTGCAGACATAAAATAGGTAATTCGTTTTATTTTCTGTGAGGTATATTTTTTTCCTATTATTTTTTGATCTTATACAAAACCTACCTATGTTTACCTTAACTATGTATATTGTACCAACCTACTATAGCTATTTTAAAGCATTCACTGCCCAACCACTCACGCTACACGGGGTTGAGAGAGATCATCTGCGTCTTGGGCCATGAAAATGTTAAGGAATAAATAAATGTATATGTTTAGGTATATAACTACATTTATTTATGCAAAATTTATTTATGCAAAAAACCAATCCGTATTGTACCTATATAACTTTGCTGTGAAAAGGTAAAAATTATCCAAGCCTTCACAATTAAAATAATAATGTGATTTAATCAGTGAAGTTACATGCCATTAAAAGTAAAACAACAAACGTACTCTATCTACTCGTAAGTATGTATAAATAAACGCAGTTATTTTTGTCTGTTTGTAGAAAATGGCAGCTTGTTCACAATCCTTTGTTGAGATCGCCTCGCTGGCTAATTAGGCGCTTCGGTATTTGTTTTGATGCTTTTTTACCCTGCGTTTAGCTTTACCGGAATGTGTTAATTAGTGAAACGTTTAATGCTTTTTGAGGACAGCTATGCGTTTTTTAAAGCCCGAAACATACCATTGACACGCCATGTGACCCGATAAAATGCGATACGTTGAATCAAATCATATTAATTTTCTATGACCGGAATCACATTTATTAACACCCGACAGGACGAAACGTCGTGTGTTTACACGTGGTCCACGGCCGCGATCACGGTGTGGTAAGGCACGTCATTACGGCTCAAACGTTAGCAGTTGAAACGTTAGCGTTTCAACTGCTAACTGCTAATACTGATAATAATACATAACTGCTAACTCAACTGCTAACGTTTGAGCCGTAATGACGTGCCTTACCACACCGTGATCGCGGTCGGTCCTAGAAAATTTATATTATTTGATCCAAGATCCAACACAACACGCATCGCGTTACGTCGGGTCGCGAGGCGTTTCAATAGTGTGTAGAGTTCTTTAGCACGCTATGCAATTGTTTATAATTTTTTACGATTTTTAATTGATTGTCATTTTACTTTTTTTCAACAAAGACATCTACGAGGTTGGTATTTATTATTATATCAAAATCCTACTCCTACTAAACTAATCCTACTTCCTAATCCTAATCCTAATAATAATATTATAAAGCCGGAAGTTTGTGAAATTTGAATTTTTGTTACCTAGGATCTCCAAAACAACGGAACAGATCAAAATGAAATTTGGCGTACACTTAGAACATAGCTTAACTTGGATAATAGCCAACTTACTATACCGAAAATTCGCGTGTGAAGCCGCGGGCAGAAGCTAGTTTAGCATATATCAAGCTCTACCCTCTTCCATCAAAACTTCACTCAACACAACATCAAACAATAGATATGATTCGTGTGTATTTTTCTGTACGTCAAAAATATTGAATTAAATCTTCGCCATTATTGCATAATTTTTTTAAAGATCTATTCGCTTGTTTAAAATTGGGGATTTTGTGTATATTTTAGGTTGTACAAGCAATTTAACGAGCAGTCAGGTAGTTTTAATTGTCGTTTTGAAGGCGTCGAGAGGCCCGCTCGAACCGTGGATGAAAGGTTGAATTGAAAGACTCTGGGGAGGGTGGGATAATTGAGAGTTACGTTATATTGTCAAAAAAATCGTTGATGGGTTAAAAACAACGTTTAATGTAAATGTTTATTCCCGCGGCTTCGCACGCGTTGTTTCTATGGAAATGTTTAAAGGTGATTTCTATCCCATGGGAACTGATGTATGGGATAAAAAGTAGCCTATAATTGATTCCAGGTTTAGAATTACCCATATGCAGAATTTCAGCCCGATCCGTTCAGTAATTTTGGCGTTAAGAGGTAACAAATATCCATCCATCCATCCAAACTTTCGCATTTGTAATACTAGTTTATGCCCGCGGCTACGCACGCGTTGTTTCTATGGAAAAGTTTAAAGGTAATTTCTATTCCATGGGAACTGATTTATGGGATAAAAAGTAGCCTATGTTTGATTCCAGAATTAAAATCACCTATATACAATTTCAGTCCGGTTCGTTCAGTAGTTTTGGCGTGAAGAGGTAACAAACATACATCCATCCATCCAAACTTTCGTTCCAAACTGTGTACAAAAGATCTTAAAATAAGGTGGAAACAACAGATAGTCCATTAATTACATTATATGTAACGTCGATGGACTCCTAAACGACTGTTGATTCAGACTATGTTTTAACATGGGTTCCTAGCAAAAGGCCTGTAATGGTAGCAAAACTACCTATTTGCAAAACAAATGATTTGTAGAACTTAGAAATAACATAATTTGGCATGTTTTAAAAAACGATAAAGCGACTTCAAATTCAGAAAAATTTTAAGTCGGTTTATCGACATTTAACTAACTAGTCTAATTTAGTTTGATGAGTGATGACACATCGAGGTGTACCCTATCCAATAAAAAGAGAATTATCAAAATCGGACTACTCTGTAAAAATTTATGCGTGGTAAAACATTACATTAAGTGAGTGAACAATCAATCATCCCCTGTTTTCCTACCCTTCAGGTTGGTTTTTTTTTCAAATGTAAATGGGGTATACCTTTTCCAATAGAAAAATAATTATTGTAATCGGATAAAATGTGAAATGTTACGTGTGGTCATAATATAAAAAAAAAATCGCGTCGACTTGAAAACCTTCTCCGTTTTTCGTCGATTGAAAAACCGGAAAATGTTTGAGCGCTCCGCGGAGCCACGTCACCACGTAGCAATTGTAAGAAAAGCTTAAAAAAGCGTTTTTACGAACTTAAGGACTTCATCGACGATTCTTTTGGCGACTCGCAAATTAAATTATAAATTGTTATATGTAGTTCATCTTTAGCAGAAAGGCACGATACCTGCCAGTTTTTCATTACAACACCATGGGTACATACTGTGATCTTAACTTAAACTCACTTAATCAGACCTGATTGTATGAAAGCAATAAATAAAATACTAAATACTTACCACGAACCACCTGAAGTTGCAAGGGGCTTTTAAGTGGGCTTATTTCTTACAAACCTACCCCACCTTATTTTACCCTAAAATCTACGCGTATGAAAAGCTAGTAATGTATAAACTACGTTTCTGTGTGTCTGTAGGTACAACCTTGATTTAAGCAACAATTATAAATTTACGCAAATAAGAACTCAAATCGCACTACCGGAAATAAATTGACCCAGTAATATTTAATCAACATTAAGTCCACTTGTGGGGCAACTTTTAGTTTTATTCTGATTGCGTACCGAACCCTGTATTAACTGTAATTTCCGATAAATATTGATACTTTTACTTTACTTTAATTGTGATTTATTCGTTACGAGCTTTTTGGTAAGTATTTTTCAATTGAACTTTAATAATTACACGTTTAATAAATACCAAAGTAATTTTAAGTAACTGTCTCAAACAAAATTAACGTTGGTTGATTTATTCGTGAAATTAATTGATCAATCATAATAATTCGTTTAAGGACTTAACGTTTATCGGTTTTAATGTGGCGGGTGGGTAGCAGGTACCCTAGGCTAGTTCGTAAATGTTAAGGCTCCCTATAGGTACTTATTGCAAGTGCTTAACCTCATTTGGTCTGTGTCTATGCAGCTTGTAAAATTTCATCACTATAATATCCTGTGATAATAATGATGGTGATGAAGTTTACGACTAAAATATACTTTACTTACAAAGAAAATTACAATCAAATAATACGACGACCTCCGTGGCGCAGCGAGCGAAGGTCCGACTGCGACGCATGAGGTTGCGGGTTCGATTCCCGTCTCGGAACAAAATTGTGTACGATTTGCAGAAATTTTTTCCGTTGGTCTGGGTGTTTTCTATGTATAATAAAAAATATCTATCTATGTAGTGTATTGTATTAAATATATCAGTTATTTAGTACCTATAACACAAGCTCTGCTTAGCTTGGGGCTAGATAATGCTGTGTGAATTGTCCAACATTATTTATTTATTTATTATTTATAATAGAAACAAATAAGAAATAGGACTTACAATTGAAACAATTGAGCTAACTCCAGACGGTTGAATTTTACAGATTTTAATTAGATTTATCTATTTTTTTACCCAGCAATGGGAAAGGCCAGAGCTGGGTAAATGCCTCTTTTTTTCACGTGGAAGCTTCATTTACTGTTTTCGGCCACCCCAACAATATTTTACATAAAACTTTAAACTAAATCAATCATCAAATTATTTGGTTAGTAACTTAATTTCACCTACCTATTTCTACCTTTATTCATTAGTAACTTAGGATTCAAAAGATATAAATAAAGGATACTATCCTTACCGCCGAAATTACGTATAGTTCGTTAAGTCCACATAGGAGTATGCATAAAAATTAGCAAAAAGGAGGTGGGTGTACCTAACCTGAAAAAAAGGCTGTTTAGCCCAGCCAACAGGCGTGCAAAAATGCTAGCAAAATCTAGTTCTCTGTTCTAGAGTTCTAAAAGACCAAGAAAAACTTAAACGAAAGGCTTAATTAAACAAAACTGACGTCTCTTTTAAAGCTTGTTTTTTTTGAGATTGCGTGAGATAGTAGTGCGAAACTTTTTACCTTGCGTCCTGCACGTTTTACAAAAATAAATACACAAATCGAAGCTTGCGAATTTATTGTAATTGGCAGCGAGTGAGCGATTTAGCGCAATCAAGAGCAATAACAAGTATGTAGAGCTAACGGTTAGATGTTTGTTTCATTAGCAAATTCTAATCGAACGATGACTAATATAAAAACTTTCGAAAATAATAACATTGCAAGTGCGAGATGACAGAATAGGTAAAGTGAACGGAGCCAAACGCAAGGTACACGTGCTAGCCCGTTCTATCGCATGACCTAACATAGGCCACGGCCATCTCCATAACTTACACACGCAACACTTTTCACTTATAAACTGCACTGTTCAACCTCTTTGGGAAAGATGGGAGAAAAAAAGAAGGATGTTCGAAGTTTGAAAGTTTTGTGGCGGCAAGCGGAGCGCGCGACCGCAGTGCCTTGGAGTGGAGCATACACTGATTTTTTGCTGGAGGCATCGCCGGCTCGGGCGCTTGCTCTACATTTGGCGACCGGTGTGATACGGCCCGATATGATTAGGGCTGACTGACGTTTATGCAACTAGTAGGCGTACTTGATAACTTACAAATTAGGTGCCTCGTAAAAGTTTTGTAGCTTGAATAACCTGAATGGTATACCCCGTGCGCACATTATGTAAACACGGTGCTTAAAAGCGCTGTGCATTCTATTAAATTTTATCATCATCATCACATCAGGCGTCCATTAAATTTCATACTTAATAATTAAATAAATCTAAACATGTGCTCGATAAGGCTATGATTGCAAGCTTTGGAGATTTTATATTTTCGGACAGACTTACAATATGTAAGAAAGATTTACTGTGCTTTACTGGTGCTTATATTGACAAAAATAGCATCTTAAACTTACTCTTTCTCCAATATGCCCGTGTGCACCACTTGCGGAGTACCTATTGTGCTCTTTTGTCGACTTTTCCATTGTCCATAACAATAAAATATTTTACTAGCACTAGACCTTTTTGCTATTGACATAGTCAGCCATATTTTTCTGATTGAGAGAGTCTGGACCATTTGCCAGCCCTACAAGAACGCCTATAACTCGACCGCACAGAGAAACAACACCTAGCCATTTTGCGCTGCACACTTGGTACAATACGGCTCTCGTACAAAATGAGATCTTATATTTTCTAGGTTTATAATGGTTATGAATCCTCTGCTAGGTGATTTTCTTTTATTCAGGAGTTGTTGGGTTCCGTAGCTGCCAATCAGAATTCTTTTTAAAATTACATCTATTTTGATAACCTCTACGCTTTTATTTAACTTTATGTAGTCAAAAACTGTCTCTACAATTTGTCCTGAAAATATAGCATTGTTTCCTCCTGGATTTAAAGGGCTCTAAACATTGTGATTAATAAATAATATAAGTAAATAATGTTTTCATGACCTTGATAAAAAGACTGATGGCAACTGACGATATGGAACATTTTATTTGATAAGTGCCAAGAAAACGTTTTGAATTAGGGATTTCGAATTCTTTAACACATAACATGTATTTACATAAAATGTAGTTTCAATCTAAGTTTCCGTAAATTTAAAGGATGCAATAGTACTAGGTAGATACCTGATTGACATAGTTCATAGACAAATAAATAATAGAAACAAATTAGAACTATCATTTACAGTGAAACAGTTGAGCTAATTGCAGACTGTTGCAATCAGTCTAGAGATAGCTCAACTGTCATATCAATACCAATGGGAAACGTCGCCAAGACGCTGGCAATATCTACTTATCTTATTAGTCACGTACAGTGGGATTCATAGAAAGGTAACCCCCCTGACGGTTTCCAAGTCCTGTAATTACTTGAGTTTTGAATTTTAACCACCGACGCAAAAAGAGATGGTGTTATAAGTGTAACGTGTCTGTCTGTGTATCTGTCTGTTGTATCGTAGCTCCCAAACGGATGAACCGATTTTCTTTTAGTTTTTTTTGTGTCGTACAGAATTTTATCCCGTGTGTAACATGGCTAAGAGCCATGTTTCATGAAAATCTGTCAGGGAAATAATATAACAGTACTTACATTTGTATTTTTTAGCTGCGTGGTGCCGGCTTCGAATTCACACCACCGCAACACTTCCCGCGGGTGTCGTAAGAGGCGACTTAAGGGATATCGACCGGGGGCGGGCAGCAGCGCCCCCTGCAGAACAATTCTACCACCCAACTGCGATTCCCAACCCGCTTGCCCAGCGTGGGGATAATGGGCAATACTCCCCATGTGATAAAAGTCAATAAGGCGCTTATTAGGACGAGGCCTGCGTCCAGCAGTGGACCAATACAGGCTGTTGAGGTTGAGGTTGTATTATTTTATACAGCTTGCGATCTAAATTTTACCGAAACATAACAACTTAATATTTCTGTATAGAAATTGACTTCATACATAAAAGGGATCGATGGACGTAATAGAAAGCAAATGCTCCAATTTAACTCTTCGTAATCAACAGGCGCCGGGACCAATCCTATAAATCGCAAACTGATTTATAGTATCAAAGGTAATAGTATAAAGAATATCGACTGTCGTCATTTATCATCGCGGACTATAATTAAGATACCGCGGTCCTTCCGCATTCGCTATAGATTTCTTTTTTCTGAGTTTTTGATTATTTCTTTTAAGTTGTTCATTTCAAACTCCAAGTAACTCTTACTTAATAATCATGATTTTATATGAGCCATGTACTTAAGTAAATACACCTGATTTCTATTACCAAAAGTATATTCCGATTCTCAATTTAGCTATTTAGCTGGAAATTAACAGGAATTAGATACTTCACACTTATATTATATATAGTTAAGTTTAGATGGATGAATAGACACATTTTTTTATCCCATAAATCAGCTCCCATGGGATAGACATAACCTTTAACCGTTTACATAGAAATAATGCGTTTGAAGCCGCGGGCAGAAACTAGTCTGTTATAAAAAATCAAAGATAAGTAACCTTAAGCAAGGTAAGTAGGTATTTGTTTTGTGTGCTCTAGCTTTTTTTTCGTATTATAGAGTCGGATGAAGAGTCATAAAAATGTGTTGGTTGCTTTGATTTCACTTTTATTTAAGGAGTAATGCTGTAAATGATGTATTGTTTTATTTAAGACTAGCTGTACCCGCGACTTCGTTCGCGATTGCCTCACCTGCCGACTAATTAAGTTCACATTTAACCATAGTCTCTCATATTATGAAACGCCGCCGTGCAAAAAATCGTGTAGTGTCTACGGGGGATAGCATGTTGTCATCTTCAATACCATTCTTTATCCACACGACTTTTAGCTACGACTCGGCCAGGGTCAGTGTTAAGAAGTGTCATACTCGTTTCACTTCTTACTGATGGTTCCGTTCAGCTGGGGCCCTATTCTGCTATACTAATCGCTTCACTATGACAGGGGTATCGACACAGAATGACACGTTTGGGTATTCCACTTCAGATGAAAGAAATTATGATGAATGGAGATGGAAAGACGTGCGTCAAGTTTGAAACTATTAATTTATCTCGCACGCACTATCTGGAGTTTTATAAATCTAAGGATTCTACGTGATGATTCTGCGACGATTCCATTGTCATACTGAAGCAATTGTATTGCAGAATTGGGCTCCTGATCCATTTGACTGGACCACCGTAATTTTTTTTTCGTTAGTATGTACAGTTGGCTGTGTACCACAGTAAAAAATATTTTTCTGTGGTCTAGTTAGTTTAATTGGACCACTTACTGCAACCAAACTTCAGTAGTACAGTTAACTGGACCAGCTAAACCATCATATATCATGTAAGGTAGGAACCTAACTTATTTTTCCAAGACGCCTTAGTAGGTAGGAACCTAACTAATGGGTGCGTCTTGGAAAAATACATAGATAGGAACTTACCTACCCTCTATCTACTAATTTTTTTCTTCTAACTCCAGATTATTTCATCAATCTACTGATTTTCTACTCGACTTTCTACTGATTTAGTCAAAATCGATCTTGCAACACTGTTTCTAACAATAAGAATGCATGAAATCGGACGACGCGTAGACCCGTCGTGATGCGCGGTCAAAGAATTCTACTTTTTCCTCTCTCCCCGGGGAGCTTTACTGAATTCCAGGATAAAATGTATTCCATGTCCTTCCTTGTAGTATGAACTCAAAACGTGCCAAGTTTAATTCCAACTCATTACCTATGTAGTTTCGGCGTGATGCGCGGTGAAGGAATTTGACTTTCATCCCCTCTGCCAGGGGAACCTTACTGAATTCCGGGATAAAATGTATCTTTCCTCATAGTATGAACTAAAATCATGCCGAGTTGCATTCGATTTCATTAAGTAGTTCCGTCGTGATGCGCGGTTAAAGAATTTTACTTTCATCCTATCTCCCAGGGGAACCTTACTGAATTCCAGGATAAAATGTATCCCATGTCCTTCATTGAACTCAAATAGTACCAATTCAGTCCAACTCATTCAGTAGTTTCGGCGTGATGCGCGGTGAAGGAATTTTACTTTCATCCCTTCTCCCAGGGGAACCTTACTAAATTCTGGGATAAAATGTATCTTTCCTCGTAGTATGAAATCAAATTATGCCGAGTTCCATTCGAATTCATTCAGTTATTCCATCGTGATGCGCAGTTAAAGAATTTTACTTTCATCCTCTCTCCCAGGGGAACATGACTGAATTCCGGGATGAAATGTATCCCATGTCCTTCCTCGTAGTATGAAATCAAATCGTGCAAGGTTTCATTCCAACTCATTCAGCACTTTCGGCGTCATGCGCGGTGAAGAAATTTTACTTTCATCCCCTCTCCCAGGGAAACCTGACTGAATTCCGGGATAAAAAGTATCCTATGTCCTTCCTCGTAGTATGACCTAAAATCGTGCCGAGTTTCATTTCAATACCTTCAGTAGTTTCGACGTGATGCGCGTTTAAGAAACAGACAGACAGACAGACAGACAGACAGACAGACAGACAGACATGAATGAAAAAAATTACAGTTTTGGCTTCAGTATCGATAATAGAGTGCCCTCCAAAAAAAATTTTCAAAATATCTTCAATGTACAGAATTGGACCTGTTACAGTTTTATTATAAGTATAGATGTACACCTTAGTCTTGTTCAATAATCAGTCGTAATTATTGTAAAGGGGAAGCTTTCACTACAAAACCACAAGCTATTTTCAGAATAGCTTATATATTAATGATGATATGTAATGAGAGCCCTAAATAAGTGTCATGTATACTTTTTATGCAATAAACAATTTTTAATTTTTAATTTTATGTTATTTAAGGTACAACTGATTTTTCTCACCATTGGAAACTCGCTGTTATATTTTCCTATATATCCAAAGCTTTTAATTAGTTCTGTTGTGTTGTAAACGCATTACACGAAACGAAGTGATGTCTGTAAAACAAATCTTAGTGGTCAGCGTTACGAGACTGCATGTCGATTAATTAGTGTCACTTTGTCTTTTAGTAACGAACGTTTTATTTTATGTTTGTTTGTATAAAAAGAAAAAGAACAATTTTGTATTTGGATAGACTTTTCTGTGGTAGGTATTACCGGCAGATAAAAAAGCTCTGAAAGCAAGCTGAAGGGGCAGTGGGCCGGCTATATCTTGCGAAAACCCGATAACCACTGGGGTAAACGTGTTCTTGAATGGAGACCACGACTCGGTAAACGTAGTGTAGGACGCCCTCCAGCCAGTTGGGATTACGACCTGC
Source organism: Eupithecia subumbrata (assembly GCA_949316285.1). Taxonomy (NCBI): domain Eukaryota; kingdom Metazoa; phylum Arthropoda; class Insecta; order Lepidoptera; family Geometridae; genus Eupithecia; species Eupithecia subumbrata. The sequence goes on along the minus strand of OX438640.1, from coordinate 15,890,790 downwards.
GAAATACTGCAGGCAGATACTGGACGCGGCAACCTGAAGATAGGGCGCTATGGCGCCCATTAGGGGAGGCCTATATCCAGCAGTGGACTAAAATAGGTTGATGATGATGATGGCATATAGTTTTACTAGGATAGGTATTTAAGTAGGTAGGTTTACCTATTAACATTTCGTGACACTGATTTTTGATGCGCTTGTGCTTGCCAACATAACCTATATAGATTCCTACCCATCTATCTAGGTATGTAAGGTCCTGCTTTATTTTTTTTTACTTTGAGTTTATTTTAGCAATATGAATGTCTACCTGCCTTTTTAAAAATAATATTTTCTTAACAATTTTCTTTGTTAAGAAAATTGCAATCAAATATTGGAAAGAAATTAAAAAAAATATAGTATTTACAATAAAACAATTGAGCTAACTGCAAACTGTCTACCTACTCAAGTTTCACTTTTGCTTACAAGCATTTAAAAAATTAAAACCGGTAGTGCCAACTAAAATCGAAGAATAACAACCCATCCAACATAATTAAATGATCAAACGAACTTACCAAGTGAAGTTCGATCTTGATTGTCCTGTCTTCGGCGAAGAGATTTGAATTATGCTTGTAAGTAGCCCCTGCTACGCTGCATTCCACTCGCACATAGTATAGCTCCATAAGAAAGAAAGAGATAGCACTGTATCCCAAGGATGCGCCACAGCCTGTCACTGTCTTCATTAGGTTTAGAGTAAATACCATGGACCCCAACATTGATATGGGTACCTATATAAATTGGGAAGGGAGGGACCTTAAATCTCTTCGCCGAAGACAGGACAATCAAGATCGAACTTCACTTGGTAAGTTCGTTTGATCATTTAATTGTCCTGTCTTCGGCTTCGAGATTTGAATTATGCTTGTAAGATGTTCAGAGAACAAAAAACAATGTTGGGGAAGTTAAAAAAATAAAATAAATTTTGTAATTATCAGGTCATGTAAATTTATTCACATAAACTCCATAAGATAGGTAAGTAATAATTACTGAACTAAATAAAACATGGAACTTCCTAATCAAACATAAAACTTCTTAATCAAGTACCATTGTACTTATTTCATGAAGAATGCTTTAACAAAGTTTGAATTACTATTTGTTAATGGTCTGTTTTAAAAATTTGCAAAATTTGCGGACTGTTTGGACCAACCAGCTGTTCTTCTAATAGCATCGACACTGAGACCTGCTCGTTGAGCTGCGTAATATATAATAGGCGTGGCGAGTGCTTAGAGCACTGAACACAGTCGTATCGATGCCACTAGCGGAAATAATTTATTTAATCCATTGACCCATTGTTTGCGATGAAGCTGGATGATACAAGAGTATCAACTGGGCAAACGCTTGGGCGTTGAACAAAAAATGGTAGATGACATGGTTGAGATCGACCTATACCAGAAGTTTAACCATATCTGTGATAGTAATTAATATTCTATTGCTGTTAGCAAATAAATTGGGCATTCTTATTAATGATAATGTCTGTCATGTCACCTCTGCCCTGTAGCTAGAGCCAATAAAACAACTAGCTTTTTAGTAATATGTTCTAAACTTAAACAGTCATGAGAATACAAGTTTGCTAGACAATTAAGTAGGTACAAAATTTGTAGTATTATACAGCTATGTGGTGCCGGTTTAGAATTTGCACCACTCCAACTCTTCTTGCGGGTGTCGTAAGGCGCGACTAAGGGATCTCCACCGGGAGCGGGCAGCATCGCCCCCTGCAGAACAATTCTACCACCAAACTGCGATCCCCAACCCGCATGCCCAGAGTGGGGATTATGGGCATTACCCCCAATAAGATAAAAAACCAATAAGGCACTTATCGGGGGGAGACCTGCGTCCAGCAGTGGACTAATATATAGGCTTTTGAGTTGAGGTTGAGGTCGTTTCATAATGGAGAAGGAAGGTTTTATTCTAAAGCCTTTGAAAAAAACCTCTTGAATCGTTCGTCTTGGCCCATCTTATTTTTGGAAATAAGAGATAAAGCTGAACGGTGATTGTTGAGCAATTTATATGAAGGTACTTTTAAAATTAGTGAAAAAGGTGGAAACGCATAAACAACATAATATACAATCTGACTGTAAATGCATCTACGTTGTAAGCATAGGGATCTCTTTTCCAAGAAATATATTTACTGCATTAAGCGTTAAGCCTCGACGCAAAGAGAATCTATCTTTGGTTTGCCAAATGTCTTAATAATTATTATAAATGCATTAGAGTTAAATTCCCACTCAATGTCGATATTTCTAGATTCAAAGTCAGGTTCAGTATTTTGAGATGATTTAAAAGAAGCGAACACTAAAATCCTACGTTCCTCGCACCAAAGCCATATTTTACAAGCAATATCGCTACGTTCTGGGTACTCCCCCCATTTTATTAATATAGCCAATAACTGTCGTATTGTCACTACGTAATAATAACATTCTGTACGATTATGAACAAAAGATTTCAGATCTAAAAGTGCCGCTAGATAATTTATGTAATGGGCACGTTCATCAGAACTCCAAGATCCGCCTGTTCTTTTTCCTTCACAGGCTGCCCCCCAACTGATAGAAGAAGCATCGGTTTTAATTTCAAGTTTATTATTGTTGATTTTGATTTGATTGCTTGACAAAAGAATTGATTTTTTCCTCCAAATAAGATCATCCCGAATAAAAGATGGAACCTTCATAATTCGATTATAATCATCGTTATGCAACAATGCTAAATATTTAGCTCGTTTTAAAAGTTTTGGTGTAAACGCGGCCATAAGCGGCCGCAGGACAAGCCGCAGAAAGAGTGCCCACATAGGTACGAATTGGAAGGCTTATTGTGCCTATCATCTTGTTAGTTCGTAAATCAATATTATTTTTCTTTTTTCGGGTAACTCTAAGGTCATATTTAATGACCTTAAGATTAACCCCAGAAATTGACTAGATATACCTACTTGGCACAATATTACTATTCTTATAATTTATTATGAATCCGAAGGAAGTAAGACAATTTATTAAAGGGAGGTCTAAAACTCATACAGTGCACCCTCGAAATAAAATTTAAATATTCAACATGGTCTTTACAAATAGGTATCGAAAAATATGCTTCTTTGAGGTCTATGTATACCATGTTAGCCTTATTGCCGTTCTAATGTCATCCATTTTAAAATGAATTACTTCAACATATTGATTAAGCATTTTTAGATTTAGAATAAATCTTTTTGTCTCCATTAATTTTAGGGACCAGAAAAAAACTAGATACTAATTGGTCTGTAAACGGTTTGCATCTACGAATAGCTTGAAAGCTTATCAAACGTGCTATTTCCTTTCTAATAATTACCCTGTCACCCTTGGGCAAAGGTAATTTAGGGTATGATGCTGGGTCTTGAACCGGCAGCGTACTAAAGGAAACTTTATACCCTGAAACGGCCTGAAACTGACCACCGGGTCAGAACTGTTTCATCGTCAGTAATATCTTTCCGAGCCTCAAGGAAATTTTTGAAACGACCAGCATGAGTACCTGTGTGCTTATTGTTTCCTCTTCGTGAACTCCAATTGTTTGGAGCGCTGCGATGTCGACGGCAGCGGTGACATAGCGCTCGTCGGCCACGGCTGGCCCCAGCTGCTGCATGGTAGGGTGCCGAGCGGCGGCGGTAAGCAGGGGCCGCCCTCGCCCCATGCCGCGGTTCTGATGTCGCGGCCCGCGGTACTGTGTCTGTGCACGCGGCGGCGGAGGGGCTTTGGAGTTTAAATTACCAGAGGTTGATTGTAGAAGCTTGCCTGTCTTTTGTATGCCACAGGACGTTTTGATAAAGTCACTTAATTACTCTCCAAATAAGTGGGTATCCCTTTTTTTGTTTTAAAAGGAATTATCATTCAATAAATGATTTATCATTATCAAGCATCATCGGCGTGACGAGAGACCGTCTGGTTTCAGTCTACGAATAATTAGCATGAGCTATCATTTTGGTAGATTTCAAAGTATGTTCGGTATATGTGGATTTAGTGAACATGTTAGTCATAATAGTCATTGTCTCGCCCAATACAGTAAGGGCACATGCCAGTTGGTTCTGCTTCTTAAATATTCCGTGTTGGCATCGCGCTGATTTCGAGATTGAGTACAGGAGGTTTTACCAAGGGACCGTTCTTAGGAAATAAGAATCTCTTCGAAAAATCTTCGATTACCTCGCTTTTTAAAACCATCTTTAAGAATAGGTTCCCATCTTTTTGTCAAGTCTTCAGATATATCTGGACCCCATTCATTTGAATTTTCCTCAAATGTTCCTGGTGCCAACAAAAGTTCTGGATCAGTGGGCGGCACGTCCCCAACCCGTATGCCCAGCGCGGGGATTATGGGCATTACGCCCCATGAGTTGAATGAAAGCCAATAAGGCACTTATTCAGCAGTATTATATAGCAGTGGACGAATATAGGCTGTCGTGGTCGTCACGTCTGTTAATTCTGGCGCTGCTTCTGACACCAGATTTGCAGGCGCAGTCATGGATGCGGGCGCGTGCTTGTACACGGCCGCGGGCTCAACCGGTTGTTCCGTAACTGAGTGTGCAGTTGAAGGGAAGACAGGCCCTGCATCAGCTTCTACCATGTACATAAGTAATTGACGGCGCCACTACTACCGACGCTAATTCTCGCGCCGGTGACTGTGGGGACTCCCACAAGTGAGGCAATTGCTCACCGCAACCATCCTCATGGATGGAAAAAAAAGATTTCGGTTAATATCTCGTATTAACTCTAAAAAATTGCTATTGGTCAATATCACGTATTGACTCGAAGCTCTTTCATTCTACGGTCTAATATCACGTATTAGATCAGAGAAATTATAATTTGCATAAAGCGGGCATGATTATTTTGTAGGTTAAGTAGGTACCTTCACAAGAAATTGCTATTGGTCAATATCGCGTATTGACTCGAAGCTTTTCTACGGTCTAATATCACGTATTAGATCAGAGAAATTATCATTTGCATAAAGCGGGCATGATTATTTTGTAGGTTAAGTAGGTACCTTCGCAAGAAATTGCTATTGGTCAATATCGCGTATTGACTCGAAGCTTTTTATTCTACGGTCTAATATCACGTATTAGATCAGAGAAATTATCATTTGCATAAAGCGGGCATGATTATTTTGTAGGTTTTGTACTAACCTTCACAAGAAAAAATGTCATCACTTTTCCGTGATATCTTATCTTCATATTTGCGAATCTTTTTCGACGCCACTTTTCTTCTTTATTACTGTGTCTTTTCGGCATATTTTTAGAAAATTTGGAACTTTGGAATAGAAATAAAATTATTTTATTTTTTCACTACGTGCGAAATTCATGAGCGCGCAAAACGCAATGAAGACAGTGACAGGCTGTGGCGCATCCTTGGGATACAGTGCTATCTCTTTCTTTCTTATGGAGCTATACTATGTGCGAGTGGAATGCAGCGTAGCAGGGGCTACTTACAAGCATAATTCAAATCTCGAAGCCGAAGACAGGACAATTGATGACTTTTGAAGTTTATAAGCCGGACAAATTTAAGCTGCGAACTCGCTCTCGTCAACTTTAGTTAGTAACTTCAAAACTTTGTCCATAAAATTTGACCTGATTAATTTCGTATCGGTGTTTTTGGTTTACTGGATTTATATCGTGGCAAACAAGAAAAGTTTCTGTACGTGTTGGAAATTTTGAAAAATAACACTTTATAATTACGTCTGCGCGCAATCAGAATGGGAAAAAAACATACCGAACAAAAGCGGACGACAAAAGAAGGAGAAGGTCTATCCCACTTTGACAACGTGCCGTGAATATGTAACGTAAACCTCTTGGTAGGAAATATTAATCTTTATTATTACTCAGTATAAGTAAGAACCCATTCATTTAAAAATTACATATATAAGGCTTCATTTAGCTTTGAATCGCGGACAATTTTGTTGGCAACTAACAGAACGTGATGAAAACCATAGCAGCGAAAAAGTGGAACTGGGCAGGACACATAGCCCGAATGGATGCGTCACGTTGGACCAAGAGAGTCCTGGAATGGAGACCCAGAGCAGAAACACGAGGAAGAGGGCGACCACCGAACCGTTGGGTGGACGATATCAGAAGACACGGAGGCCAGGACTGGATAAGACGGGCCCAAGATCGTGAGGAGTGAAAAATGAGGGAAGAGGCCTACATCCAAGAGTGGATCCCGAAAAGGCCAACATGATGATGATGATGATTGTCAGAACACAAAACTTTTGTAGAGATAGATATTAAAAATATACTTTGATATATCATTGTTTTTGGGAGAAAAGAAGAAAACTTTGACCGTGTCTGAAATAAATATAGAATAATTAGGTATAATTAACATTAAATCTAAGAGATGGAGGCCATCAAAGTTGCCTCCAAGAGTTCTTAATAATAAGTGGTCGGTTGAGACTAAAGATTTTAACCGTCCAAACAGACACTTAAATGTCTGCTATTTTGACACATTTCCGAGATTTCACGTCAATAACAAAGCGAAAGCATGTTATCAACACCTGTAAAACAATTTAAAGAGCCGCGAAACATTATTCAGAGATGTACAAGAGATTTCGCTAAATGGACGTTTAAAGTGGTTTTACAACCAGGTAACACCTCGTTCTGGCAATTTTGCTGTTATTTACGATACACAAATTGGTCATGTTTGAAGGCATCTGCAGAGCTTTCCATCAGGCTAAAATTACGTTTTGCATAAATTTTTGCATCCTAAGACGTCTTAAGATACTTGCAAAAGTTTATGATGGTTTATGGTCAAGCTTCCCCCATTTTGTGATATCAAAGAATTTTTCTCACTTGCGACTGGTAGTTGTTATTATTTAGTTATATGAGTTTAAAAAGGAGGAGGTTGATTAATGAAATAAATTTTAAGGAATTCCAAGATGACGTCATTTTGGTAGTCCTTAAAATTACCAGAGAAGACGTATGAGTTTGAGAGATACTGGTGTTAAGCATTTCACTAGGTGAATTTAGTGGTGTCCGAAACGTCAGTAAATAAATTAATTAAAATTGAAAGTGTCGGTTTGGACAAAGTGTCCGAAAATTTTGTGTCCCAAACGCCAGCAAGCCGCGTTTTTGTATGCTTTTGTGGTCATGTCATAAAGCAATTTGATGTTTTGCACAAAAACTAAAAACTGAGGTTTAAGAATATTTATTTCTCACTAAGAATAAATTCACTTACATGAGAAAACAGATTTCTTATGCTATGTAGGGCTAACTCGTACTAAAACTAATTTTAGAAAATATAATATGCTAAATTTTTAACAAAAAAAGTAGTGGGTAGTTATCCATAAGACATGCCGTAATGGAATGTCTCTACGCGTAAACAAAACAATGAGCGCTCGGCTATGACGCGGAGCGAGCACAACTGGAAGTGGCATGCAAACAGTATAAAACAAAAATAAGAATGTTACACGACCTTTGACTTAATGTAATGTTTAAGTATTTTTTTTAAAAGTTGACATTGATTTGGCTTCTTTAATATCTTTCGGTAGTTTATTATATAGCTGTGCACCTTCGTATTTAATGTTTTTCTTGCCATAGTTTGTTCGAGGGGAGTGTAGTTTTATGTCATTGGCACTACGGAGTCTAATCCTTTGAAATTGTTGTTTTTTAGTGAAAGTTATTTGTGAATGTATATCTTTGGAAAGTATTTTACGAATCAATATGCAATTATAGTATAAATAGGTTTGAGAAATATTCATAATCTGGGTTTCGCTATAAATTTTGTCGGTTGAAGTTAGATAGTCATAATTAAAAAGCCTCTTAATTAATTTGTTTTGAGCTATTTGTAGTGTATCTAGATGAGACTTAGCGGCTGTACCCCATACTTCTATTAAGTAGTCAATATGCGGTTTTATCAAGGAGTTGTAAACAGTGTATCGGACAGCGCGCGGTAAGCATCGTACGTAATTTTTCAGAGATCCATTGAGCGATGATAATTTTGATTTTAGTTTTTGTAGGTGCGGTTTCCATGTCATATTATTATCCATAATTAGTCCTAAGTACTTTTCCTGATAAACTCGATTTATTGTTAAGTTATTTATTGTTAGCGGAGAAAACTGCGAAACTTTTTTATTTTTCGATGTCAATATTATAAAATTAGTTTTAGATATGTTTATAGTTAGTAAATTACATTGAAACCATTTATGAAGCAGGTCTAAATCGTGTTGTGCGTCTGCTACGACAGTGTCTATTGACTTTCCAAAATAAAACAAACTGGTGTCATCAGCGTACAAAGTAGCATCACCCTTTAACCCTATTTCATGCATGCTATTAATATAAACTAGAAATAATAAGGGTCCTAAAATTGAACCCTGGGGCACACCGTATGTAACATTGCTTGTTTGACTCTGAAACTGACCTATTCTAACTAATTGTTGGCGATTTGAAAGATAAGATTTGAATATATTTTGTGCAGCCCCAGTGATACCAATTTCCTTTAGTTTTTGTAGTAGCAAGGCGTGGCAAACGGTATCAAATGCCTTCTTCAGGTCTATAAATACTCCCAGTACTATACATTTTTGGTCTATGTTTTGTTTTATTTTGGTAACTAAGTCTATGGTAGCAGACAGCGTGTTTGACTTCGGTCTGAAGCCATACTGTTTTTGATAGAGAAAGTTTATCGAACTCAGGAATATTTCAAGACGGTTATAAAGTACCCTTTCAAAGACTTTGGATAAGATGGGTAGGACCGAAATCGGTCGATAATTTTCTGGTTCAGTTTTTTTTCCAGCTTTAAAAATAGGAGTCACCTTTGCAATTTTGAGGCTATCGGGAAATGTCCCTTTTTCAAGACAAACATTGACACACAGCGTAAGTTCATTAAGTATTATGTTTTTAACTGATTTTAATGTTTTTGTATTTATACCGTCTACACCACAACTTGTGTTGTTTTTTAAGCTATCAATTATTTTTGCTATTTCTTCGGCACTTGTAGGAGATAGTTTGTTTAGGTTGTTAGCATTCGAAGTCGTTCCAGTTGTGCCTTCTCGGTCATTGATTTTAGTTTTAAAATCACAAATTATTTTAGGTATTTGACGAGCTAAGGTCAATCCTACACTAGAGAAAAAGTTATTAAATGTTTCACACATTACACCAATGTCGTTAGTGCTTCCAGTTGGAGTTTGAAGTGTGCTTGGGGCTGAAGTTTCCTTTATTTTATTGTTTGATAAGTTGTTTAATAAATTCCACATTTTGTTTGGTTTTTTCTTACATTCATCAAAAGATTTCTGGTAGTATTTGCTTTTTGTTTTTTGGATGTTTTCAGCGACTTCGTTTCTTTTCTTTTTAAATATTTGTTCTTTCATTTTATCCTGTGGGTAACGTTTATGTTCAGTCCAAAGTAGGTTTCTTGTATATATGTCCTTTATGATAGATTTATTAATCCAGTCTTGTGTGGGTCTATTCAATGTTTTTGTTTTCGTTTCTTTACTTTTCTTAATACTATCTAATAATTGTTCTTCCAATATTTGGTATGTGTGGTCCCCATTTGTTGTTTTTGTCATATTTTCTTCTAAAACTTTATGTAGTATATCATAGTTTATAGCTTTATAGGTTACTTTTTTTATTGGTTCTGGTTGATTTTTCTTTATCTCAAAGTATATTTGTTTGTGATCTGACATTGGTGATTCTATGATTGCTAGATGATGTTTGATTTCTCTGATGTTATGACTTACATGATCTATTATAGATTTGGTTGTGGTTGTCTCTCGAGTGCAGTATTTTTCCTCGATTTTGTTTATAATTGTAAAATCCAACTCCTGCAATAGTTCTTTATATGTGGTTGTAGAACGTTCTTTAGTGAGCAGATTTATATTAAAATCTCCAAATATTACTCCTCTTTTCCTCTGATTTAGTTGTTTTGAGTATGTGTCCAAAAATTCCTTTAGGTTCGATGGGTCAGGCTTTCTATATACAGCCCCAATATCCAACGAGTAGTTTTCTATGTGTATCCATAGAAAGTGATTGTCATTCAGACATAGCTCTTCAATGAGGTTATGCTGGAGATTATTATGAGCGAATATAGATACTCCTCCTCCCTTTGCGTTGACTCTGTGATTGTAGTAATGGAAATATCCAGGGATTTGTAGACTTTTGGCTTCTTCATCTGTTTTTATCCAGGTTTCCGTTATAACAATTATGTGGATAGTTTTTGTGAATGACTTGATAATACATTTGAGCTCGTCCAAATTCCCAGGTTTGACAATACTGCGTATGTTGGCGTATAAAAATTTTAGGGACTTTTTACTAGTTATAATATTTTCATAGTTTGTAACTATTTGATAGGAGTTCTCTTCGTTTGTAACAGCGTCAGCAGCTTCTAGTTTTTTGGAATTGTTGTCGTAATCCTGGGGACGCCTTTTATATACTTTATCGTAAGGTCCTTGTCACCATCAGCGGTTCGCCGCTTCAGCTCCTCTTTTAAATTTCTCAGATACGCTTGTTGTAGTGGCGTTTGGTCTGAGAAAATCTTTATCGTGCCCGATTTCAGGTTATTCCTATTACGCAATATGGCTAATGCTGCCTCTTGGGATTTGTAGCAGACCTTTATTGGGCGGTTCTTCGTTGGATTGTATTTCCCAAGTCGCAAAATGTGTACAGGCTTACAGCAATCAACAGTTAATATTTTCGTTATCTTTACGACTTCCGCTGTGTCTAACAATTTCCTTTCTTCTTTGCTGTCACCGGTCGGTTCTGGGACTCCTGCAATTATAAGGTGTTTGCTTCTCTCTTCTCGTTCCTTTATTTCTGTTACCATATTTTCTAGCGTGTTTTCAGTGGATGATGTTGACGGGTAGCTAGTTTTAAGGGTGGTGACTTCCATTTTAAGCTTATCTATTATATCCGCTGATTCTGCTGTTGAAGTTTTTAAGTGGAGTATATCAGACTTCATGGCATTTTGCTCATCAGATAGTTTGTTGGTCACGTCTCTAATGTCCGCAATCTGCTCTTTTATGGTCTCAACGTCGCCAGAGACTTTATTTAAGAAATCTTTTTGGTCCTGTTTCATTGAAGTCATCATGGCCATCATTTGAGAGAATTGGTTGCGGATTTCACTGAGTTCTTCCTTGACTTGAGCAAAGTCATCAGTTTCCTTTCTTTTATTTCGCAAGTTTAATTTCTTGCTAACTTTGTTTTCCACAAGAAATTCTCCGGTACATAAATTTGGTTGCGAACCGCTTCGCCCGGTAGCTGCTAGGTTTGGGTCACTTCCAGTCGGTGAGCGCAGTAAACTCATGATCTTTGTATTTGGCGAACTTGTTGTTGAGCGCTGGACGAATCAAATATCGTTGAGTTTTAACTGGCACACTGAATTTCAACTGATTTTAGACTTAAGCTTTAGTTGGATAAGTTTTATTTTAGATTAAATAAGATTTTTAAATTATACGTAAAAATTGTGCAACACGTCTGCCTGGTACGGCGCCCGACGCCAAACTCACTGTAAGTTTCAAAATTGTCAAACAGTGTTTTTAGCTTTTACGGGACAAAACAGTTACAGAAATCTCGGAAATAAAACTTTTCCGGGACTTACCATCTTGGGATCATTTATTTACAAAAGCGAAAAAGTTATCAACATCATATCAAAATCGGATAATAATAATTAACAGAAATATCGAGTATGCAGTAGACCGCATGTTTTTTAATTTTATTGTGTATGTTCTGCATAAAAATATGATATTAGGTTTAGGTATATTAATTTATGGAGGAAAATTGATTTGAAATGGATATTCAAAAATCTTCCGTGGTCGTCCTGCACCATCCATCATAATTTTCCTGTTTTGGTGTCAAGGATTGTAGTAAATTGTTAATCGATTGGCTCTAAACATCCCTTGCGGCTAGAATTTGTATGAAATTGCCGATAATGCTCCATGATAGGTCTAAGGTATGATGGATTGGAATATTCAAGGCCTCGTTCGATAAAGGATTAGTAGGTACCTAGCCAAATACTCCTTTCTGTAAAACAGTTCTATAAAAAAAGATACCTAGTAAAAGAGAGACATGAATTTAATTTATAACCTACTTTAGGTAAGAGTCAGATCAAGGAGAAAGTCGCTGTCATGTCGTAAAAAGAATAAAAGAGACCGCACTGGAAAGAGAAAAGTGGAGAAAATTCCATCATTGCACCGACAAGAGTTAGGCTCTTTAATTTAAATTAATAACCTGAGGTAGGTACTTCTAAACTAACTTATGGGTAAGCTACATGTGTAGCGAAAATGCTTTATTAAATAGATCTAACTAATGTTAGTTAGATCTATTTAATAAAGCATTTTCGCCTAAAGCTTCAGAGTTGTACGTATATTATCTACCCTCTGACGCCGAAAATTGTTATTCTGTTTACATTTTTAGGAAGTCTCGAAGTAAGTTAAATTGCCTACTCAGCAAATATAAAATGTTATGATAGGTAGGTATCTCACTTTATCTAAATTGCAGTCCGTAAACCAGTGTTCACAGCCCATCCAATTTAGAAACGCGCTCCTATCCCACGTCAGTGCAGCCTGTTATAGCAGATAATGAAGTACTTCCCACCTGGTAGCGCATTAAAACGCTATTTACTACTAAATCAAAGGATTTGAGTAAATTATCCACAGCCGAGTTGGCTTTCCAACATATAATTCTGGCAGACTTGCTGAACTGGAAATTTAAGCTACAATTCTTCCCGTTTTAAATTCACGAAACTACTCATAATCTCCACTGCTGAACATTCCTCGCCCAAACAAAGCCCCCCTTGTCTTTGCTATCCAATCCGCCTGCCACTTGGGAAGCAGTATCACCACTGCTTGCCAAGTGGTTTGGATGGCAAAGGCCGTCTTGTTTGGGCGAGGAATGTTTAGCAGTGGAGGTGATGACGGCTGCCACTTGGCAAGCAGTGGTGATACTGCTTGCCAAGTGGCATGCGATTGGTGATAGTTGTGGGAGTGTTGAAAACACCTACACAGAAAGAAACTGCTGCCATTCCTCTGGTAGGCAAATTCACATTTTTAATCTTACTCCTGACATCTGAGAATAAATAGGCGAAACTCTTCCCACTCGCGGGCGCATACGCGGCAAAATGGCAACGGAAAATGATGATGATCAGCCCTTACTTAGAGGGAGTAGGTTTGTTTATTATCTATTGTAACTTTGCACGCGGCCTTTTTTGTGTATCTATGTAAATTTTGAGCGAATTTTGTCTTTTCCCAGGAAATACTCGGCTTTATCAAATACCGGGGTTTTAGGACCGAGAAAGTAACAGATAATTCATAAGCTTTCAGTTTCAAGCTTCTATCTAGTACAAAAATTTATCAACAATCGTGCCTTTTGTTGACAAATCCTTTCCTGGTTTCTACTTGGGTTCTTCAAATACGGGGGTCTGTAGACCGAGGAACTAATAGATAAAATTAGTAAGCTTTCTGTTATAAACTCCTAGCCAGAAAATCCATCATTATTCGTGCCTTTTCAGAATTAAATATTATTCGCAAACACGTCTCTGACCAAAAACTTACTTAAAATGCCGGTCGCGTACTCTGCAAATAAAGCTTTACTGTAGAAGATGAGATTTCGTAGATCGTACTCACAATGTCGTTACTGAAAAACGGTATTGATAGGGTTTCATTGTATTCTTTCGACGTGTAGAATGATAAGTGCAGTGATTCGATGGAATTGATATTGCTCTTGATAGTTAACGGTATATGGGGTCAAGATTCCCCCGTTTTAAGATATCAAAGAATTGTTTGTCACATAAGGCTGGTAGTTTTTAATCGAGTTCAAAAAACGAGGAATTTCACAATTCGGCTGCAAGGTTTTTTTTACCTTTCTGACAATTTAATACAACTGGATAAATTTAGCCTAAATGGTAATCCAAAAAATCGACGCGTTCGCGTCTTCCAGTCTCAGAATTTATTATTTTTGCGAATTTACAAGAATATCAAATATAAAATGCTTTATTTCCTTTAGACCTTACAGGACTCTTCGATACGTAACAAAAATTAAAATTACATAAGTAAAACTAGGAAATAAAGTGATCACTTTGATTTTTTGTTCACTTCAATCTTTTTAAGGTAAAGTAAAGAAGCGAACAAGAAACCTTTACCTTGTAAGGGCGTTTGTTTTCGATCTGGAGCAAAACTCGTCCCAAGCTTTTGTATCCTCTAGATAATTTGATATTTTGTAGTAAGCCTTAAGCAAAGGATATGTTTGACAATTTGTTTAAAAAAAATTACAACAGGTCCAAAAAATCTGAGCACAGCTTTAAAATGTCTCACTCCAAATAAAGTGTTAACGCAGCCTCCACGACAGCGTATAATATAAAGCTAATTTGCACGTTTTGAACTTTGACTCGGCTCTTTCGGTTCGTTTGCCGCCATCAATCTTGCATGTTCACGCGAGATGTGGTAATCTGATCTGAGTAAAAGTCATGTTTTTTAACACGTACCGTTTAACAGGTACATACGTACTTGAAGATTATCAACTTGGTTTTTATTTGAAACAAATTGTGAACATTATTTAAAACATAAGTAAATATTTGGGGCTTTTGCCCAGCAGTGGGACAGTAATGGCTGAAAAAATAAGTAAATATTTTATTTTATTTTTAAACCTACGCGATCTGGACTCTTTATAAATAGTACTATTTAACGCGTATATATCGAGTTTAATTACCTACCTATTTTTCCGACGTTTCAACAGGCTTACATACATACTGTCGTGGTCACGGGATGACTCTCTCCAAGATCTATAAATCCACCCGCGATCAAAATAGAATAAATTAATTTTAAACTGAAAACTTTAAAATTAATTTATTCTATTTGTTACTTTGAGAAGTTAGTATCCCATTTCGACAACGCTATAGTTAGTATAGTAGATTCAAAATGTGATCTAAAATACTTTGACATGGTCCCGTCCCGATCTTATCAAGCGCGGATTAAGCTCGAACATGAAAATCTCTCTTTAGCATGCATAACTGGTGGCATCCCTAAATAATTGGTTAAAATATTAAATAAAACATACCTCCCCTTATTGATTAAACCTTTCATTCAACATGGAGGCTAACTGCAAAAGCATCGATTTAATAAACCATTATTATTTATCCTCCTGTTTAATCATGCTTAAGAAACAAATTGAAAAATAACGGCCATGCACTGAGGTGACGGATCCAACTCATCATTGAGGATCAGGCGCCAGTTCATTTCACAATAATCCCACTCCTGAATTTTATATATGTAAGTATACCTGTTTGTCAGTTTGTCTGATTTAGGATTTGCACCACCTTCCTGCGGGTGTCGTAAGAGGCGACTAAGGGATAACAACCGGGAGCGGGCAGCAACGCCCGCTGCAGAATAATTCTACTATTTTTAGATTATGGGTATTACCCCCCATAAGATAAGGCGCTTATCAGGAGGAGGCCTGCGTTCAGCAGTGGATATAGGCTGAGGTGAGGTGAGGAAGTGAGATAGAGCAGAATATTTAACAAAATAAAATTACTGTTTACCTGCATATGCGATTGAAAAGGCTTGCCAATTCCTGCCCATTCATGGTCCATCATCATACGTTAAATCATCATCAGTTTTGATCGATTGGATCCAATAGGTATCGGCTTGTCTTAGTGCGCTAAGGGTGGTATCACTTAAAGCCATGGTGGGCATTTTTTTTTATCTTTATTTAGAGAGCTTAATCACACTGCGATTATGTCGCTCTTACTAATTAACAAAAAAGGATAACAAATACTTATAAGAAACTTAAAAAAACTAAACAGATGGCATGGCAAAATCTAGTTTAAGTAACCATTATTAACTTATTAAGTTAAGTTTTTATTAAGTTAACGTTAACCAACGAAATAGCCTAATTATCCGATTATCTATTGGTGAACACAGATGTAAGGGTGGTATTTTATACAGATAAACGGACGGTAACATTTTAATTCACGTTTCTGACAGAAGTGTTCATACGTCAAAGTTATCATACGGTGTTACTGATCACCCGAATACCTTTCAGAAGAACCACAAGAAACAAGTAAAGTCAAGGACAAGGACGATGTGTGTTAAAAATAAAAATAAACAAGATGAAGTGATAAATCCGGAATCCCCAAGCTGTGTTGCTGGCGCGTGCGTTTGGCAATACTGAGATTAATTGATATATCCCGTATAAGGGCTCGGGTGCCCCTTATGTGAGTTATGATAATGCCTGCATAAGCAGTTTTTTTTATATAAATTACGTAGTTTGTGTTGGGGATATTTGTATCCTCCTTGCGTACTATGTGCAGTTTGGTTTGAGCAAACATAATAAATAATTCCAACTTTTACTTGCATTCAGTGTGTACATTAATTCTAAATGATTGTTAATAAATAGGTACGTAACGAAGCCGTAGTAGCAAGCTGAATTGGTAGTGGGCCGGCCATATCTTACGAAGAACAGACAACCGCTGGGGTAAACATGTTCTTGAGTGGAGACTGCGACTCGGCAAACGTAGTGTAAAGACTGCAGGCGGTAAGTTGGAGGTTATGGCGCTCATGAGGGGAGGCCTAGGTCCAGCCACGGATTAATATAGGTTGATGATGATGATGAATGAGTAATAAGGTGAGGCCAGGTGCGCTTTTAAAAAAAATAATGTGTGCTTTTTGGTGAACTGAAAATGAAAATCAAATCATAGAAGACTGTCGGGTTAAACCAACCTACAAGCTATGCCACAATATACATACTTTTATTGTCTATGACCCATTAAGCATGGGTAGCAAGAACACTTCAGATTGGGGTAACAAAATCAATTTGTCTCAAGAAGATGTATAGGTGACTTGTTTTTGTGTTCAGGTTAAGAAAATAGGAAGCAAGGTAAAACTACTCTAATAAATTGAACATAATCTTGCACAAACAAGCGATGCGGAAATAAGATGAATATATGATGCTGAACCAGCAAAAATTTAAATGTAAACCTTTGTTAAATTGTTGCGATCTTTTCTCTGTCAAGCTAAAGAAGTCCGTAGCAATTTTCAAGAAGCTGGTTAGTAGGTATTTGGAAAAGCTACTGGCCAGCGGCCCAATTCTGATAACCAAAAGTTTTATTATGACTATGGTACCGTCACAGAATCGTCACGTAGAATCCTTAGATTGTCTTAAATGAAAAACCTCTACATAGTGCGTGCAGTGCTTTTTTCAATATTGATACTTGATGCGCGTCCATAAGTAGTTTCTTTAATCTAAGGTAGAATGCGTGATGTGTCATTCTGTGACGATACCGTCGTCATAGTAAAGCGATTAAATAAGCAGAATAGGACCCCAGACAATTTGTATAAAGCAGTCGGAAAATCTTCAAACAAACGAAAAAGATTCGTCTTTGGAATACCCAAAGAACTGAAAAAATTAAATAAATGCCATGCTTCCGGTGGGTCCCGCATTTTAAACCGACTCATTAATTTACGTCACTTGAAGCACTCTGCTTGACAGGAAACAGAATTAAATATTGTCTTTTCAGACTTTGGGAAAAATGGTGGTTTCCTTTTCCGTGCGAAAGTAATTTTGCGGACGTTAAGGTCTTCCTAGCAGAATTTCGACCACGGCAGCCAGTCTCATCTGAGACTAGCCAGATGCGCAGGACATAATTATAGTGCACAAGTGTGTGCGCCAACACTGGTGCACACTCATAATTCGATACGACGACAGATCTACACAACCGAGGCACGGGGGTTGTAACACCGCCAAATTCCTGACTCCGGGCTGCTAAAGTGAATTTTCCTTGCTAGAAAAACCCCAATATTGGTATTGGCCCACCCTGGGACTCGAACCCAGGACCTCATAATCAGCATTATACATCCACAATTTCGTCAATAGACTCCTAAACGTAAACTAACCTAAACTAATTCAAAGATTGTTTTAGCACAGGTTCGTAGCAAATGGCTTTCAATGGTAACGCAAAACTATAAATCTGCTAGCTGTAAAGTAAAGTAAAGTATAGTTTATTTCATGAAATACATGTAGGTACAGGTGTTTTTATGTCTATTATGTATATTAGTCAATGTATTCCTATCGGTTTTACGGTGTGCAAAGTCTGTGTACAAATAACAACTTAATAAGCTAACAATAAAATAAAATAAAACCGAGCTTGAAACTGATGTTGGATGAAAGCAACTTAAAAATAACGAATAAACAAATAAAATAAATAATGCTGTACAATTCACACGACATTATCTAGCCCCAAGCTAAGCAGAGCTTGTGTTATGGGTACTAGATAACTGATATACTTAATACAATACATTACATAGATAGATATTTTTTATTATACATAGAAAACACCCAGACCAACGGAACCAATGTCTGCAGATCGTACACAAATTTGTTCCGAGGCGGGAATCGAACCCGCAACCTCCTGCGTC
The DNA here is from genome assembly GCA_949316285.1 of Eupithecia subumbrata. Taxonomy (NCBI): domain Eukaryota; kingdom Metazoa; phylum Arthropoda; class Insecta; order Lepidoptera; family Geometridae; genus Eupithecia; species Eupithecia subumbrata. The sequence continues at coordinate 15,872,436 of OX438640.1, read as the reverse complement.
GCAGCGGACCTTGGCCCACTGCGCCACGGAGGTCGTCTGTTATGTGTTGTTGTGAATGTCATGTGTTGTTGTGAATCGCAAAAAATAAAGAAGAAAACAGAAAAAAAAATTAAATATCTGAGTGAAAATGACGTTTTACTATAGGTTAATCCACATCAGACTCGTATTCTCTAAATAAATCTAGAGGTATATTCTAGTAAGTACAGGGTTCAGTAATGATATTATTAGTAGAGAATTTAAAAAAGGGTTCAATAACCGTGCCAAACTCGTATTCAATGTAGTTTATAATGCTCATAAACCAGTCCATGCAAATAAGATAACTCGCTGCGATCATTACGTTATTACCAAGTTTTCTTGTTTAACTTTGTATAAATTGCGAAGTCAACTCCAATGTTCGTTCACTGTCCGGTGAATCCCTTTGCCGTTTTATTTCTAGCACAGTGAGCATGATTTCCACTGCATGCTATACGAAGCGTCAAATAATAATCCATAATCCATACTAATACGCTTATTTGTGTGGTTATGGATAGAATTTCATGTGTTTCTGCACATAAAAATCCATTCCTCTGCATGTATAAAAAAATTCAATACGATTTTATAATTGTGAATGAATTAAGAGATTATGATTATGATTATTATACTTCCTACTAATATTATAAAGCCTAAAGTGTGTGAAATCTGAATTTTTGTTGCCTCAGATCTCCAAAAGTACTGAACAGAACAAGATGAAATTTGGCGTACGTTTATAGCAAAGCCTAACTTAGATAAATGGAAAATACGCGTGCGAAGCCACGGGCAGAAGGTAGTTATATTATAAATTCGAAAGTAATCCTATCTGTCTGTAACCTTTTACGCCTAAACGGCTGAAAGGATCTTAACAAAAATTTGGGGCGGAGGAGATAGTAGGTAACCCAGGGAAGGATATAGGCTACTTTTTATCTCGGAAAAGCCGCTGGCAGAAGCTAGTAATATTATAAATGCCAAAGTATTTCCGCCTGCCTGTCTGTTAACTTTCACGCTCAAACAGCTGAACAGATCTCAATTTAATTTTGCAGGGAGTTAAAAAAAATATCCTCGGGACGGACGGACAGGCTACTTAAGGCCAGGTATTCCTGCAGCAGTAGGCGTAAGGGCCAACGTGCGCCTGCCAAACCGCCGCGCTCATGTTTTTTGTAGGTCCAGAAATCCCCTTAGCAAGGGATTTTGGCAGGGGATTATTGGAATAAGCCGTTATTTAAACATAGTGATTAAGAAAGTCATTTTATCAAGTCAAACTCTGCGAATATGTTTGGAAATATTTAATGGTACAAAAAAAGTTAAATATCAGAAAAAATATGTATTAGAAAATGGGGTATCTTACTATAAAAACTATCGTAGTTTGACGAATTCATTACGGTTGTAAGCGGGTTAGCTACGAACCTTATTTGTGTTGGAAGAACACCAACGTTTTATCCCTTAACGAGGGACATCTACAGGGTGAGTGCGGTTCTAAACGCAAAAGTTTGGATGGATGGATGGATGGATAGATGGATGGATGTTTGTTACCACTTCACGCCAAAACTACTGAACGGATCGGGTTGAAATTTCGCACGCAGGTATTTCTAATCCTGGAATCAAGGGCTACTTTTTATCCCGTAAATCAGTTCCCATGGGATAGAAATTTACCCACTTTTAAACGTTTCCAAAAAAACAACGCGTGCGAAGCCGCGGGCATAAACTAGTGTACCATAATTTTCTAATATCAAAATTTTTCTGTCGTGTAATGGAACGAATGAACGTAACATTTCGTGATGATGAGAGTGAGCAATACATTTTAGATTGTAGTTTCGACGCAAAAAAGTTCATTTCAGCTTGTGCCTCTCCGTGGTGAATATCTCTAATGAAAATAAAAAGCTCTGCTCAGTGGCAAACAAACCTTTGAATAGAACACTTCCTTGCGTTTCAGGTTTCAGAGTTCTTCTTCAGACAGTGTATCGTTTTGTAATGAGACGCCGACTTCGTTCCTTTTGGCTCGCGTTTCCTTTTAATGGGTCTTTGCAAGTGGAATCCAAACATTCATCTTCATAGAACTATATTAAATTTCGTACTTCCAAAATTATACTAATATTCAAGTAATTATTTACGGGATATTTAAAGCGGTTACGCACTACGTCCGATAAATCTCTGAAAATACATTCCGAAGTATAGTCATAGGGTACGAAATACAATGTAGTGTTCATTTTCACGGAAGAATCCGAAATAGTGGTGTGATTCTTGTTCTTAATATATATACGTTGGAAGTATCATTTCACCGGTACTTCTAACACATAGAACTATTTGTTTGGTAGTTTATGCACAGCATCCGATTCCCGTCATCCGATATTTTTCCGTCATCCGAAAATATACGAATCGGGGCAGAAAATTGACAGACTGTAATGCTTAGATTTAAATCTGAGATCAGATTAGTGCATAAGCAATATCTGAATTCGATCAGAGTTTAATGAGACTATACATCCGTATTTTCACGAATTCTGATCTGAGGGGGCTAAATAGACTCAAATTTGGGGGTAGTAACGACACGTGATCGTGTTGTCTCCTTTTTGTATGGGATTTGCATAGTTCCCTGTCCGCACGATAGAGGTGTACCAAATTGTATGGAAAAAGGAGACGTCACGATCACGTCTCGTTACTAACATCAAATAGACTCATCCCTCAGATGCAGTGCGTAACCTCTTTTACCATGATTTGTGTTTTTTTGAGTTTTCGAATATTTCGCCACAGGTTGCGTGCGCCATCATAATTTTAATCTTGATCATTTTCAGTTTTTTTTCTAATCATTTTTACTTTATTTAACACGGTAGTGTTAATTAAAGGAGAAGGTTATGATTAATTTGATTATTGATTACAATTATGATTAATTAATTAATACTAAATAATTCAAAAATAATTAAATACTACACAGACACATTTATTCATACATCGCGCTCACAAAACCGCAAACATTCTGACATGATTTCCCTGAATCTATCCGCGATTGTTTTATCCTAAAACTAATTCAAAATGGTAAATTATTATTTACTTGCCCGCGGCCTCGCACGTGTATTTTAGGTACAATAAGTAGCCTATTATCTAATATAAGCTATGTTTTAAATGTACGCTTGATTTCATCATGACCCTGTTCAGTAGTTTTGGTAACAAAAATTCACGTTTCACAAACTTTCGGCTTTATAATATTATACTTAGTAGGATCTATATTATCTATCTAAACTAATATCCTATCTATTATCTATCATGATTTATTGTTATATCCTAAAACTAATTAAAATGCTAAATTAAAAGATCAACCATAAACTAAAATACCTACCGCAAGGAATCATTGAAAATTACGGTACATGCAAATCACATTTTGTTGGATCTTGTCGGAGAAAGTTTTGCGCGGAATTGTTACTAAATATTGTTTTATCCTAATATTATACAGTAACAGAATTACCTACAGCATATTTATTTCATTCTAAGAGAGTTTTGTTTACAATAGACAAGACCTACATAGATAGGTATGTAATGTAAATACCTACTTTATTTTTGGAATGAAAAGTAACAACTGTTGTTTTGATAGGTGTGGTAGGCATTTCATTTTTAGCCTTTGTTCTTTTAGATTTTTAGAATGTTTTGTTTAGTTATGTATCAATACGACTACCATTCAGCACAAAAACATGCATTAAAATATGGGTACTTCCAGGTTATGAAACTCGGCTACGAAAGTGGATAAAATATTATTAAATACTAACCAGTTATGAACAGAGATAAAAAACATTTTCGTTTCTGACTACGAAACATGGTTACGAAAACAACGAGAACGGAATGTACTTCCGTTCTCGTAACTGGTTATCAAGCAAGAACAAAATTCCATGTTCGTATCTGGTTATCAAAGATCAGTTACGAACGTGGATTTAAGGATCTACTCGCTATCTTTCGATACATTTTACAGTGACAAAATGGTTTTCCACAAGCTTCAAACGAGTGGTCCTAGCTGTCAGTCATCTGAAGCCGTCAAAATAATATTAATCTAAATGTTAAGGCGCATGTATGACTCAAACTAGCACCACTGTCTTTTCTTTCTCATAATTAAATTAATCAAAGTAATTTTTAAAAGTCCAATGTACAGTTCTTGATAAGTACCTATCTTAAGCTTTATTTTATTGACCATAAAATAGTTTTCTTTTATTTCTTTTATGCAGAATTTATGCAGATTAACGTAGTTATAAGAAAGAAAAGGCAGAAGCGCTAGTTTGAGTCATACATGCGCCATAAGAGTTAAAGCCCATATTTGAATCCACTCTTGTGTTGTGCTGTAGCTATGCTGTCCAGGTGTGGGAAAAGCTTTATTTAACGTAGAAGTTAATATAGTGGTCTTCCGTCGACTTTCGCGAGAGTACCAACCTACTAATAGCGGATCTGTAGCAAACTGTTGAATAGCTCGGCGTAGATACCTCACAAGTATTTTCCCGCGGGCTTCGCACGCGTTGTTTCTACTGAAACTTGAAACGTTCAAACGTTATTTATATCCCTCCTCCCTCACCTCACCTCACCTGCCTATTTTGGTCTACTGCTGGACGCAGGCCTCCCCCTGATAAGCGCCGGCTTTCATCTTATGGGGATAGATCCCATAACCCCCACGCTGGGCATGCGGGTTGGGGATCGCAGGTGGTAGAATCGTTCTGCAGGAGGCGCTGCTGCCCGCCCCCGGTGGATATACCTTTCACCTCTTACGACACCTGCGGGACAGCAGCAAATATATTTATGTCCCATGCGAACTGATTTTTGGGATAATAAGAGCCTAATGGCCGAATACTCAAACGCATCTCAGATTTAAGCACGTCTCAAATGACGATTTTTTGACAGTTTTCAAAGAAAATGTGTCAAAAATTCGTCACTTGAGACGTGCTTATATCTGAGATGCGTTTGAGTATTCGGGGGTAAGTGTTGTAACAGGTAGAGACCTACATCTATGCAAAATTTCAGCCCGATCCGTTCAGTAAAATATAAAATAATCCCACTGTATAAATCGGGTAGTAGGTCTGACCCCACTAACTTTAGACCAATATTACTGCCTACATTCAGCAAAGTTTTTGAAAAACTTATTTTACATCAATTGCTTAGGCATTTCAATGGCAATGACCTGCTGCATTGTAAGCAATTCGGGTTTACTCGCGGCAGATCAACTACTGATGCCGGTGTAGAGTTAGTATCGCATATTTTTGATGCTTGGGAGAAGTCGCAAGATGCTTTAGGCGTTTTTTGCGACTTGTCAAAAGCGTTCGATTGCGTACACCATGAAACATTACTCAGGAAATTACATCACTATGGAATAAGAAACACCTCTTTGGATCTTCTTACTTCTTATTTGAGTGATAGGATACAAAGAGTTGACATTAATGGGAAACGGTCTTCGGGGTCTGTAGTTTCAATGGGTGTACCGCAGGGTTCTATCCTTGGTCCTTTCCTATTTTTAGTTTATATTAACGACCTGCCTCATCTAGTAAAGAATAATCACGAGATTGTATTGTTTGCTGATGATACTTCATTAATTTTTAAAATGAAACGACAAAACACAAACTTCGACGATGTGAATAATGCAATCTCAAAAGTAGTCCATTGGTTTAGTGTCAATAATCTTTTGCTAAACGAAAGCAAAACAAAATGTATTAGATTTATTCTACCTAATGTTAAACAAGTGAAGGCTGATGTAAACGTTAAAGGAGAAACGTTAGAAATAGTAGAAAGTACCGTATTCTTAGGAATCACCTTAGATCATAAACTTCAATGGGGCCCACACATAGATAAGCTATCGAGAGACTTAGTTCTGCAGCGTATGCAGTCAAAAAAATCCGTCATCTTACAGACGTGGATACATCTAGACTTGTTTATTTCAGCTACTTCCATAGTATTATGTCTTATGGTATACTGCTGTGGGGGAACGCTGCAGATATTAACACCGTATTTGTGCTGCAGAAGAGGGCTGTTCGTGCAATCTATAATATGGGTCCCAGAGAATCCCTACGTGATAAATTCAAAGAAATAAATATAATGACAGTACCATGTCAATATATTTATGAAAACTTGTTGTACACTCATAGAAATAAAAATCTGTTCCCTAAAAATTGTGATAAACATAACTTTAATACCAGAAATAAACATAAACTCGCTGTGCCCACAACTAGGCTAAACAAAATTAATGTATCTTTCAAAGGGCAATGTATACGCTTCTACAACAAAACTCCTAGTGAGTTGCAAAAATTATCAGTAAATAAATTCAAACAAATTGTCAAAACCTTGCTGTGCAAAAAGGCTTACTATAAAATATCAGATTATCTAGAAGATAAAAAAGCTTGGAACGGGTTTTGCTCCAACTCGAAAAATAACAACTAACAGGCTAAAGGTTTCTTCGTCGCTTCTTTACTTTGGTCTACATACCGAAGCGACAGAAATCAAAAATATCACTTTATTTCCGTGTCAGTGTATAGTTTTATAATTTGACCTTTTCTAAGTGTACATTTATTGTATTTATGGAAATAAAGAGTTTTTGATTTTGATTTTGATTTTGATTTTGAGTAGTTATGGCGCTTAGAAGTGCCAAACATCCATTCATATATCCAAACTTTCGCATTTTTAATATTAGTGTGATTAATAACCGATATTATGCAAATGAAGCTACACTGAAAACCTCGCTTGTAAATAAACACGTACACAAACCAGTATTTAACTAAATGTCCACTCGAGATAAATATATGCACAGGCAGCTACAGTAAATAATTTTAAACATGCATTATCGGTATAGCGCGTGTGGTCAAAACATGGACCAGATGTTATCAGGTAATGACTGAGCATTTCACAAAGCTTTTAAGTTCAGTTTTGTTGCTTTCGTTTTGCCTCAGGAGTTGTAGACGACAGGAGAAAGGTGAAGTAGTTTATCTATTGATGGATCTAATAAGGTTGCACTGCTAATAGGTTGGTATGATACCTGTCTAAAGTTCTGAACGCAGGTCTATCTGAACCGAAAGTGCCGAAGCCTTTGACCTTTTCCTAGTGTAGAATAAGAGTAGAGTAGTCCATCTAAAGTTTGAACGCAGAGCTATCTGAACCGAAAGTGCCAAAGCCTTTGACCTTTTCTTAGTGTAGAATAGTGGTAGAGTAGTCTATCTAAAGTTTGCACGCAGATCTATCTGAACCGAACGTGCCGAAGCTTTTGACCTTTTCCTAGTGTAGAATAAGTGTAGAGTAGTGTAAGTGTTTTCTAATATAACCTTTTCTAAGTGTAGGTACATCTATTGTATTTATGGAAATAAAGTTTTTCATTTTGGTTTTTGATTTTGATGACTGATATATTTAGTACAATATATTACATAGATAGATATTTTTTGTACCCAGAATACCTGGAACAAATATTTGCAGATCTTACAAACATTTGTCCCGAGGCGGGAATAGAATCTGCAACCTCCTGTGTCGCAGGCGGACCTTCGCCCGCCGCATCACAGCGGTCGTTAAGTGTCTTGTCACCTAGTCAATTTAGTGTAGGCTCTTGAAGGAATTGAATGATAGAAATTAATTCAGAAGATTCGTTCGATTCGGCGCCGGCAACCGAGTGAGATTTCATATTACTAACACCTCACCTCAACAGCCTATATTGGTCCACTGCTGGACGCAGGCCTGCCCCTGAAAAGCGCCTTATTGACTTTTATCTCTCTCTTTTATCTAATTCCCATAATCCCCACGCTGGGAATGCGGATCGCAATTCGGTGGTTGAATTCTTCTGTAGGAAGCGCTGCCTAGCTAAAACTAGATCCTGGGTTACCTACGTAAGCCCTATGAGTTCACCCGTCGAATAAATTACAGTGGATTTGTCAAAGTTTACCCCACGCACTACGTTGCATATGCAGATTCGACCAACCTTCGCTTAAATTTCATGGAAATGGGGCAAATCCAATCTAGTTTGTACGGCCTTCTATGCTAGAGCTTTTCCTGCAACGACACGTCAATGCAAATACCTATTCGTCACCAGTGTTCGTCACCGATGTGGGTGTCCAGCCAATTTCAGTTTAATACATTACATTTTTAACCCCGGACGCAAAAAGAGAGGGGTGTTATAAGTTTAACGTGTCTGTTTCAGTATCTGTGTATCTGTCTGTGGTATCGTAGCTCCCAAACGGATGAACCCATTTTCGTTTAGTTATTTTTTGTCATAGATAATTTTATCCCGAGTGTTCTTAACCATGTTTTATGAATATCTGTCAGGGGGTTTTTAAAATTTTTAATTTTGATCATGGGCTTATTTTTCTCCTTAGCCCCAAGCTAAGCAGAGCTTGTGTTATGGGTACTAGATAACTGATATACTTAATACAATACACTAAATAGATAGATATTTTTTATTATACATAGAAAACACCCAGACCAAAGGAACAAATTTCTGCAGATCGTACACAAATTTGTTCCGAGGCGGGAATCGAACCCGCAACCTCCTGCGTCGCAGGCGGACCTTCGCCCGCTGCGCCACTGAGGTCGTCACTATACTGAGTCGATTCATTACACTGTTAACACAAGTACATGGAATTACATTTACGTTAATCTATAATCCTTAAATTAGGATTTATGTCTGTTCTAGGCAGAGGTTTAAAGAGTGACTGGTGGCGATCGGCTTGGCTAGTAAAAATGCCGAATAATCGAAACGCGTTTGCGCTACGTACTTTAAGCTAGGTAAATTGTGTTTGTGACACAACATTAACAAAAATTTCTAATTTCACAAACTTTCGCATTTATAATATTAGAAGGAAGTAGGATTACATTACAGGAGTACATCCAAGGACTCTCCATTGGGGATTTCATATTCTTTATCCGACGGGCCCAGACCGAAATTAGGTAGGTAGGTACCGTTCTTTCTTGAAGCAAATGGATGGCTCATGTAACATGAAACTGCTGAGTGCTTATCATGAAAAAATGTTTAGTTACGCATCGACTAAAAGCATGACAAGCATCAGACAGGAAGTTGGTAGGAATGTAAGGTTAGGTTGTAGGGAGGTATTCAACCTCGACTCGGGATGTTGGTCATAAAATGAACATGCTGACGTCATACACAGAAATACCTAAATAACTTTCATGAGTGAAACCTTTGATATTAGCGATTAAATAAATACACAAATAAATAAATAATGCTGGACAATTCACACAGCACCATATCTAGCCCCAAAGTAAGCTACTCAAAGCTTGTGTTATGGGTACTAGATAACTGATTTATTTAATACATTATATACATAGATAGATATATTTTTTTATGATACATAGAAAACACCCAGACCAACCAACGGAATTTTAACACCCTACCTTACTTAGTACAATCAAATTCAAGACCACAACAATGTAGGATTCCTATCACTGATACAATAACCCTGTATAAAACCGTGAATAATTTATGCGTCAAATTTACAACAGTTCATAAAGTAACAAAATAATGGAGCCCAGATTTGTTAAAAAGTAACAGTAGGTAACAACAAAGGTACGTATTTTACACTGTCCGACTCACGTGCGGCTGGCAACAATTACGAAATTGTTTTGTTTTCCAGAATTTGTTTTGCTTTTGCGCTTTTGTTTCGTTTTCGGAGCTTTTGTAATCGTTATGCACGCTTTATAACCTGACACTTTGACGAGCTCTGCATTTGCAACAGAAAGAACACTATAAAATATATTAATTAAGCCGTCAATAGTGTCATTTTAGTGGTATTGATATCCTTAGATACCTACTAATTTGTATTTTGGTTGTAAGTATATACTAAAACTAGCGACCCGCGCCGGCTTCGCTCGGGTGCAATGCTGATACTAAATATACTACAGAATCGCCCCCCCGCACAATGGTTCCGAATCGCTAAATAGCCAACATAGTTTTTTTTTTCGAATTTTGTTTTTCTGATTTCGCTATTTGAAAACTCTATCAAAACTAAGAATCTTTTGTTCTATTATACTTTTGACTAGGCCTTATTATAGTCCAGGAGTTAAAGGCAAAAAACTGTTTTTTTTGTACCTTAATTTATTTTGATTTTATACGCATGTAAAGTAACCGTAAAGACGGCTGCTCATCCACGCTCGGGGTAAAATTTACTCCTCTAGGGTTTTATATGGCTACATTATTGTCTTTTCTGCCAACAATTTTATACTGTGGCTATGTCATCCTTTATAACCCAACACCTCGGGAAAAATGTGAGATTCTTTATTCAGAGCAACAAAATGTCAGTCAGGGCACGTGAAAACGTTGCTTTGGTATTTTATTTTATGCGCAAATGAAAGTTATTATACTTTTTCTGTGCATTTTTGTTTAAAAATGTTTAAATGCAACTTTTAAAACTTACTCGAAATTATTTAAGTTATGGTAGAGCTATGTTTCGGTACAGGTAAAGTCTTTTTTTAGTATGTGCCATGGATTTTTTTTATTATTAAATTTTAAGTGCATCAGTGCGTAAATGCTGTAAAGTGCACGCATTTTAAGACTGAGCTAAGTAGGTAAGAGAAGGTGCATAATTATGCGAATGTAGGTTTATCTACCATGCTGCTACCATAATACTCCGAGTGTTCCCAGTTCTCTCTGATGGGATATAAAGTTATCGACATATGTAGCTCAAAGAATTAGCAAGCTGAAGCGGGCCGGCCATATCTCGCGAAGAACCGACAACCGCTGTTGTAAACGTGTTCTTAAGTGGAGACCGTGACTCGGCAAACGTATTGTAGGACGCCCTTCGGCCAGGTGGGATGACGACCTGCGAAAGTCTGCAGGCAGATGCTGGATGCGGCAAACTGAAGACAGGGCGCTATGGCGCTCATTAGGGGAGGCCTATCCAGGCCTAGTCCAGCAGTGGACTAATATAGGTTGATGATGATGATCTACCTCGGTAGCTACGTAAATTATGTACAGTGCAGACACGCATTTTAAACTAAATAGGTAATAGAAGGTACATTGGCGTTCATTGTTAGCACATTCCCTTTGTTTAGTTTGAAGTCGATTTCTATGAATATGGAACTGTTTTAAAACTAGCATATTTCTGTGAAATGAAGATAGTAACTCGTTTTAAATTCTGTAAAACAACAAATTTAATCATAGAAAACCAAAACAGATCTAATGTATATCAGTCATCTAGTACCCAAAGCACAAGCTCTGCGTAGTTTGGGGCTATGTGATGCTGTATGGTTGTCCAGAATTATTAATATAATTACGAGACTTGAACCCAAGTGTAGCTAATGATGAATGCCACTGTACATAACTACGCGAATTGAAGGTTAAGCAATTGGCATTTATAAGATGACAATGTGTCCTATTGTTTACTACTGAAACAATACCACCGAGGCACGCCATTATCATGTCTTAATTCTGATGCCGTGCCCACCCTTTACTGCCTTTCAATTAAAGCAGCTGGTCTGTTAAAATTGACGATTAAGTACCTACTCAAGAACATATTAGGTATATATCATCATAATCAGAATAATACGGTACGTACGTTATATTTTTTATTATTTATATATCTACACTTAAGTATTTATGTGAGTAGTATATTTTATTATATTTATGTGTGTATCTATTTATTTTAATGTTAAAATTAATTGTATTTTTCTTTGTTCTATTTCTTAGCACTACCTACAAAATTGTTGTTCACACTACCCAAAGGTGCCTTTGTGTCAGAAGTACCATTGATTTGTACCATTGATTGTACAAGTGACACAACTTTGTATCCTTAGTACCAGTAAAGGAAAATGAGGATATTCCTCCGTAATGTTAACCGATTACTATGGAACTAGTGATACAACTTTGTATCTCAAGTACCATTAAAGAAAAGTAAAGATATTCCACGTAAATTCATTTTTGGCATGTATTTATCACAAAGATATAAAATTAAAAATGTAACCGAAACTTCTTAACGCAAATAAAATTTTAAGGGTTTGTGTCCACGGATCCCGGGATCAGATTTAATTGGCCACTGATACCGCCAAGTTTTATCCAGCGATACCGGGATTGGTTTCCAATGGAAAACGATTAAATATTTTATCCACTGATCCCGGTATCCGTGGCTACAAAAAATTACTTAAAATAGTTTTGGAAACGGATCCCGCTTGTAGTGTTTAGAAGTTTAATTTAAAACTAATGTATATTATTCAATATATTATATTGATCAACAGTAAATTATTTTAATAAAATCTAAAATCACAGGAATCATCACATAATAATTATTACTATTACTAATCAAGAATTGTTTTATTATAACTTTGTGCTAGCATAAATAATTTTTTTCTCTTATAATTTAAAACTAAGACATTTATTTTATTGAAATGGGACTCTAGTTTAACTTCACTTAAAATAATATAAAATAAGTTAATTATCACAGAAATCAACACATTACAAACACATCGCTTTTTTAATAAATCAAAAACTAAAAATAAAGTAAATGATAGATTTGGTTTTTTAGACAGTACTCTAATTTTATATTATCTTCTTAATTTTTCAAGATACCATCCGACTTGAATTGATTTATTTTCCAGTTTTTCAAACACATCACATCTCTGGGTTCGACACAAGAAAAACTCGCTAGCGACCCTGCGCGTCCAATATAATAATATTTAGGATGATGTTGGGTCTGCCTCGCTTCTGTAGTGCATCAGGGATGTTTGCTGAATATCAAACTGATGACTTCGGTGCCATTATTCGCAGGTGAAAGCGCACTCCATCCTTGACCGCATCGTCACTTACCATCAGGTGAGATCGTGATCAAACGCAAACCTATTCCATATAAAATAAACAAACATACCTGCGTTACTGTAACAGTTCCGGTGCATTTATCAGGTTTTTTAAATTTTTTACATCGCCAGATACAGTTACCATTTTCATATTTGGTATGAAAATAATACTGGAAACCTTCAAACAATAAAACATTTCCTCGGCCACGTCGCACTATCTTCATTTCCGAAGCATGATCCGACGATGCCGCTTCGGACATTATTTTTTTATTTAAAATTATGAAAATCAAAATTGGGTTGGGTAACAATTGGTTCGACACATGAAAAATAATGAATGCATAATAGTGTCAGACTGACGTAAACCGAAATGTACTTAAAATTATAAGTGGCCAGTACTTGGCGTATCGTAAGTGTAGTATGTATTAATTGCGACAATTCACTTCGTGGGCCCACTCCACAGTACTTCAATGATTAGTTGTACCATTCATGGTACTAGCGATACATAAATTTTTATGATGGTACTACTGATCCTAAATAGTTGTCACTAGTACCATTAATGGTACTAAGGATACAAAGTTGTGTCACTTGTACCATTAATGGTACAAATCAATGGTACTTCTGACACAAAGGCCCAAAGGTTAGCAGGTAGAGAATGATATCTAGCATTATGTTCGCCTATGTACAATTTTTTTGTATTAAGTATATTGTATTCTATTCTCTTCTATCATCAGGTGAAATTGTGGCAAAAGGAAACGAAGATCTAATTAACGTAAAATAAATGGATGTTTACCTAATCTGATTGTTAAAAACTTTGTTTTAAACTGAAAAAGTTTTGCGGGTTAAATACTAATCTTTAAGGAAGCAATTTTTATGGGACCACCTTGAAATAATCCTCTACACAAATCCAAAAGAATCGGCCCATATACAACAAAAAAATCTAAAAACACACATAAAAATAATACATATACAGGGTTATTGGTAATTCACTGAAACTATGTTAACTGCAGGTTCTGCCCACCATCATGGACACGTCCGTGAAGACGCCAGGTCTCAATTCTTAAAATTGGTGGAAAGGGAATGGTATTAGTATGTATCCCCCTCCATTCAAAAATCGGTAATTATAGGGGTTTTCTTTGAAACTAAACCTAAAAACGGCTCTGCCCTGAATTATCAGTGTGTGTGTGTGTGTGTTTGGCTGTCTCCCAGTCACTTAAATCATCTTGCGTAGATGTAATATAAACCAATGATGATGATGTGGATTTTAAATAGAAGTGGGAGATCAGTTTTTACTAATTAATAGGTTCGGATATTATTTTGTATGTGTGGCGATGTAAAAAAAAATAAGAATTAGGACCTGGCGTCTTCACTAACGTGTTCGTGATGTTGGGCAGAACCTGTAGTCCACGTAGTGTCAATGATTAAACAATAACCCTGTATACAGCCGTACATAGAACCTTTTTTCGAAGTCGGTTAAAAATTAGGTAAGTACCTTCCTTTAAAGTACGGAATATTCTACCTAAATTAAAGAATAAAAAAGTAAACCTAAAGTATGGGAAAGGGTATTTACTACCGTTTCATTCTAAAGGCCAAACCGTCTTATCAAAGTATAACGACAAAAAGTAAAGCAGCGCGCTAAGGAGACAACAAATTATGTTAAACCGCATATCTCAGCGGCTCGTTATCTCTCGCGATACAAAAACCACGAAAATGTATTAAAAACGAGAGGGCGCGGTCGTTGCCTTCACACTTTCGAGGTCTACTCTGAAATTACACTGGATTAAGCTATGAGAAAAAAAAATATCTGTCATTTGTTTTTGTAAAGGACATGTTTAGGAAGTATGCAAATTCTTAATAGGCATTTTTCGCTACCCGAACTTTGTGTGAGTATTACTATTAAGTACCATAGATTAATGTTTGAATGGTTTTATTCGTCCATGCTATGCTAATACTTAGGTTAGCCAGCATTTTCCCAATAACCCTGTATAGTCTAGTCTAGTCTATCAGGCAGATTAGCCATAAATGTCTTAATATGCGGTTAGGGCAAAAATGTTCCAGGTAAATTACAAAGAGGTAAAATAATAAATTACTTTCTTAGAGAGTAGCACTAGTTCCTGCCTCAGTTATTTGATAAATAGCCATCGGATAATAAATCAGCGTACGACATGTCGTATCTATTTTGGTGCCGCATTATCCGTGTTCGAGTGACCAAGTAGTTCATCCTGTAACGTCGACAGGAAACCTAAGGACGCATTTACATGGAAATCGGGGAACCGCATGATAAAGCGCTGGCAGAATTTTACGTGACAAGATGTTATTTAACACGTTCAGTTCCCAGCCTCAAGTGCGACCCGCAGGGGCGCGCTGCCGCTACACGGGACTGGGCCATGAAAGTGTTAAGCTCAATAACTTTATCTAAAGGTATTACGACAGGAATATCACCGCTTTTCTGTTAAGTACTGTTAGGTAGGTACTCAAGTCGTGGCTGATGTTGTAAGGGAAGTCACCTCCTTTTAGAGCAGAAGTGACAATGGCCATGTCTCTACTACAAAATAGAGTTCTAAATGCAAGAATAATCCAAGGTTCTGATATTTTTTTCTATTAGGAGTATACCTAGGCACCTTAAATAGCCTGAGTATAACTGATATTGCAACACATTTGTTGCTCTACCTACCAGTTTTCTACTTATTGCTTCATTCACTTCAAGTCCTCGTACCGGGTTGCAGTACTGGACAGAAGCCTGTGGCAATGTATTGTCCCGGAAGCCAGGACCTTAGTTATATTTCCAAAGTTTCATTTTCACTTCTTTCGCTAGTGGAAACGATAAGAATGGAGAGAATCAATAAACACTCGCTTGCAAAAGCTCAAAACTCAAATCATGGTTAGTATCCAATTGTAAGTGACTTAAGTGTAATACTGTAATACTAATCACATCATACAATCACACTAATATTATTAATGCGAAATGTATGTATGGATGGATGGATGTTTGTTACCTCTTCACGCCAAAAGTAGTGAACGGTTGAAATTTAGCTTACAGATAATTCTAACTCTGGATTAATAATAATTCTAATCATAAATCGTTCCCTTGGGATCTATCCCGTGATTTATAAATCACGTTTAATATTTTCCATAGAAACAGCGCGTGCGAATCCGCGGGCATAAACTAGTACTAAATACTTTAAAATACTCTAGTGTTGTATTGTTATTACTTATCCATGATTGTTTTGTTTTCAATAACAACAAATTCGTTTAAAAATTATTGTTTTCGGTAAGCTGTCTTGGCTTATTGATACAATCGTTATTGATTATAATTCTGAACCATTCCGTAGTTATGCGGCAGGTATTAAAAAAAATTGATTGGCCGTAAGTTACAATATAAAAGTTTGAACTGAGTTGTAGTTTTCGTTAAAAAATAAGAAAAGTATAGGCAGTTTATTAATATCTGTTTCCTGTGTAAATTCAGACTTGGTTTGAGTGATCAAGTAGGTTACCCGGCACCGGCGGCAGGAAGCCTAAACGGTAGTTTTCGTCGGTTCTTTATGGTTTTTGTTCTGGTTTGCGGTCCCGAGGGAGTTGCACCTCGTAGGTTTGTAAGATTTATTTGTTTTAGATAAACGTGGAAAGAAAAGAACAACACAAAGGTATTGATTTAAGTAGGTAGGTTAATTGCCGTATCTATCGGTTGCGGCGGCGCAAAGTGGATCGAACGACAAAGGGATTAAAATTTGCGAAGTCGTTATTTTATAAATTAGAATACGCCATTCGATATTTTTTTTAATCTAGGCAATAAATATTCTATTGCACTTTAGGCCTATAGTATTAAAGTTCAGGAGAAAATGGTATAAAACTGATTTCATTGTTTGGGAAGCAACATACCTACAAACAAACAGAAATAGTGGACGTTTTTCGTCCTTTTACGTTCTGGGGTCTAATAAAGCATTTCACGGCACTGTTCCGCATCTTTTCTTCAAAGATATATCTTGCGCTTTTTTGCGTTATTTTAGTTATGTACTAAAAGAAGTAAAAAAACGCAGATAAAAAAACCTAACTTGTTGAATTTTTAAATTTTTAGGAAGTATAAATTAAAACAATGTGTCTATTATTAGCGTTTATATTAAAAGCTGCTTATATAAGTTTAACTAGGTATAATTATGAATGCTATAATGTTAACGCTGTTGGCGTTCCTTTTTAATAAATAAAAAATAGACTCTAGAAGTATTTTGAGTTTATTTGAACGTCGTTAGGTAAATAGTAGATATTTAATGATAGAAATAAAACTTCTCACAGTATTTGTCGTTGTGAAGCAATAGTTCCTATTTCAAGAAAACTAGAAGGCCTTACTTTTTAAGCTTATAAATATTTACAAAATGTGAAGTCCTACTACCTTCTTGAACCACAGAATATCAGAACCAATATTTGAGGCAAACACTTTATGAACGGAGTGTAAGTAACCTCGCTGTATGTTGATAGAAATTCTTCGAGTTCACACCTCGAATGCAGAAAGCGTTTGTTTTGAAGTGGTTTATGTAGACCACACAACTGGCGGATCGCTGTAGAACCATGTCACAGTAACAAACGCCAAAAGAGACGTTTGTTAATGTGTTTGGCGTTTGTTTTCCTATTGTGACAAGGTTCTATAGAGATCCGCTAGTTGTGTGGTCTACCTATAGTAGCAGTAGGTGAGTAAACTTGCTCTTCGCTCTTCCAAAGAGAGAGCAACTTCTCAGCACCAAATAATATGAAACGCGACTGCTAGCGCCACCTCGAACTTTTACTAGTTACTAAAATAACGAAACGCTCAAAGGAAAACCAACCGACTCACTCAAGGCTCGAAGATACTTTAGTCTTCGGACTGTGTGGTTACTAACAGGTTACGGCAAGCAAACGTAGATGGCGCTAATTTGCTAACATCTCACAAAGGTTGCGATAATATTATTTGATTTGTTTGTTCTCAGATCAGGGAAAAGACTGGTTGGTATTGAAAATTTTACTTTGAGACTCCATTCCATATGAAATACTGTTACGATTTTTTCAAACATGCAAAACTCTCAATGAATTCACCAATGAAAAATAAGTAAATCCAGATCGATTGATCCGTTTGCTTTGGTGTCAACTAGTATTATTAAATTAATGCCTATACTTAGGTAATTTGATTATTTATAGCATAGGTATGTACCTACCTACCTGCCTTCACTTTTTTTTAATACATGGGTAGGTTACTTACTTACACAGTTCAAAGTTTAATAACCGTTTTTTTTGTCAGGGGGTTCAAACGAAGAAATCAGGTCTCTAAAAACCTTAAAGTTCTTGATTTTAGAGCAATAAGTAGAGCGACCCAGGCTCTACTTTTTTCTTCTCTACGGGAAAGGGCTGTGACGCAACGTTTAATTCAAATCACGATTAGAGTCACGATTCTACTAACTTTAGTAAGCACCCTACAGTTGCACCCTTCAAGTTTTCTAAAATTTTATCGTATAGCACCCTCACTTTCAGTGAAAAACTTGCAAAGGTGGAGTGCGCTGCACCGGTGCTACAAATTGGCTTGTCAGCGCTAGAGTGCAGTACAGAACAGAGCAATAAAGTAAGGATAGAGTTTGAAACTTTTTGGGGACAAAATTGAAAAAGTAAAGGAGGTACCTACCTACAGTACCTACCAGTGTACTAAAAAGGTGGTATGTTGCTATGTACTTAAGTACACAGCAACACACCACCTTTTAAGATAGGTCTGGGTTACCTAAGACGTATTAAGTACTTGCTTCTGCCCGCGGTTTCGCACGAGTATTTTCGGTATAATAAGTAGCCTAGCTTTAAGTTAAGCTACGTTCTACGTGTTTGCCAAATTTCAGCTTGATCTGTTCAGTGGTTTTGGAGATCCTAAGTAACAAAAATTTCACATTTAACAAACTTTCGTATTTATAATAGGTGTTAGTAGGATCTGTACCATGGCAATATATTATTATGAAAACTTGTTGTACACTCATAGAAATATAAATCGGTTCCCTAAAAAAAGTGTTAGACATAATTTTAATACCAGAAATAAACATAAACTTGCTGTGCCCACAACTAGGCTACACAAAATTAATGTATCTTTTAAAGGGCAATGTAGGTATACGCTTCTACAATAAAACTTCTAGTGAGTTGCAAAAATTATATCAGTAAATAAATTCAAACAAATTGTAAAAACCTTGCTGTGCAAAAAGGCTTTTAAATATCAGATTATCTAGAAGATAAAAAAGCTTGGAACGGGTTTTGCTCCAACTCGAAAAATAACAACTAACAGGCTAAAGGTTTTTTCGTCGCTTCTTTACTTTAGTCTACATACCGAAGGGACAGAAATAAAAATAACACTTTATTTCCGTGTCAGTGTTTAGTTTTATAATTTAACCTTTTCCAAGGTACATTTATTGTATCTATGGAAGTAAAAAGTTTTTGATTTTGATTTTTGTAAACTTACATCGATATTGTCGATAGCTTGAGGCTTACAGCTAGTTTTTACTGTATGGCTTGAGGTATCTCTAAAGTTACGCGCATTTTTCAAAAAAACATTCTTACGGCTTTTTGTACGTAACATTGAAAACTTGTAGGTATTTAATTTACAATGTTATTGTATTACGAACATAACTTTAGGACTGGACTGGAGTAGTAACTTTTAACCTACTACCTAAAATTACGACCTCCGTGGCGCAGCGGGCGAAGGTCCGCCTGCGACGCAGGAGGTTGCGGGTTCGATTCCCGCCTCGGCACAAATTTGTTGGTCTGGGTGTTTTCTATGTATAATAAAATCTATCTATGTAGTGTATGTATCTATGTAAGTATATCAGTTATCTAGTACCCATAACACAAGCTCTGCTTAGCTTGGGGCTAGATAATGCTGTGTGAATTGTCCAGCATTATTTATTTATTTATTTATTTAATCAAATCAAGAATCAAGCTTTACCGGGACAGCGATAACCCGTAGTTTCTAGCCCTTTTTAGGGTTCCGTACCTGAAGGGTGAAAACGGGACACTATTACTAAGCCTCCACTGCCTGCCCTTGGGCTGTATCTCATGAACCGTAAAAAGTAGACAGTTGAAATTTTCACAAAGTGTGTAATTATTTCTCTTGCTACTATAACAACAAATAAAAATAAAATAAATTTAATCATTAGTGGAGGGAACGTCCATACCACGTTGAATAACGATCACCGAAGTTAACTACCGTTACCGTTGGGCGCGGTCGGAACTTGAATGTGTGACCGCGTCATGTTGGATTTTTGCTTTTTTTACGATCTAGAAAAAAGTATGTTTCTCTTGATTCTTTTGCAAAAGCACATGGTACGGAACCCTTCGTGTGCGAGTCGACTAGCATTTAGCGGATTTTTGCCATTTTTTCGGTATCCGTGTCGAATGTGTTCCACAAATCCCGCTTGGCACTTTACGAGCCCAATAAAACGTGTCCTCTATCTAAATTATAGCTTTTTAACACAAGCTCTGCTTAGCTTGGGGCTAGATAATGCTGTGTGAATTGTCCAGCAATTATTATTATTATTATTATTATTATTATTATTATTAAGCTAGTAGATTAGTTTAACACTGCTCTCTGTATAAAGCTCTAAGCCTTTGTATTTTATTGTGGAGCCAGCGAGATGGAATTAGCATTGCCTCGTAAAGTGCAGGTGACGCTGCATGACACAGAATGCTGGTATCTTGCAACATTTTACAACACTTTACTAGATACTGAATGTTGAAGTTATTTTCGAATATCACACATCCCCTTTTGGGTCTAGCGTGCTAAGTCTGATCGGTAAAAACATTTTTGTTTTGACTTTTCATTTACAAGGTTTATTTATTTATTTATCAAAAAAAAATGTACCAACGCAGTGTAGGTACACTAAAACATGAATTATGGGCCATTTCTTACAAAAAAACAGATCTAAGAGCCACCTCGATTTATAGGTACAAATCAAAATTCATCTGAAAAATCATTAAACCTCTCCCGTGGCAGGCGTCCAAAATATGGACGATTGACATTCTCTGTTGTGTGGGAGGTTATCAATAAAAAAAAAAAAAATCATTTCAAATAGTATCGAGGATGCTGGAACCGAGTAGGCTATTTTTTTTTATTAATGCTATTGTATAAAGTATAAGTAATACTGTAAAATTATAGTTCGTCACACGAAATTTATTATTGAAAGGTTATGGTGCACTTGCATAATAGAAATGGACTGGATGAAAAGAAAAGGTAACAGGATAGAGGTTACTGATAGGTAGGTATAGATAATTTTCTAAAAGCTGGTGCGACACCATTTGTAGTTCTTACTAGTTTATGCCCGCGGCTTCGCACGCATCGTTTGGACACTATGAAAACGTTTTCTATCCCATGGGAACTGATTTATGGGATCTAAAGCCTATGTTTTATTCGAGGCCTAGATCTACCTATATTCAAAATTTCAGTCCGTTCCGTTCGTTGAGTAGTTTTGGCGTGAAAGGGTAACAAACATCCATCCATACATCTAAACATCCAAACATTCGCATTTATAATATTAGTGTGATTATGGAGTCAGATGTCTACTCTTTAAAAACGATAGCGTAATAATACGGTACGAAACGTGATTTTTGGATTTGTGACGTCCACAGTGTTATAAAATCTAGGATAAACTAGCTGTGCCCGCGCCGTGGCTTCACCGGCGTAGAATTTTACATTTTTGCGCGGAACCCTAATTGTTTGATGATTATTCTGCTATCCTGAACAGAGACAAATTCAATAAAACAAAGATATTTGAAATCAGTCCAGCCGTTCTACAGTTATAAATGGTGTAACTAAGACGACTTTGTTTTTAACCCTCGAAGCAAAAGGGTGTTATAAGTTTAACGTGTCTGTCTGTGTATCTGTCTTTGATATCGAAGCGACAGAAATAAAAAATATCACTTTATTTCTGTGTCAGTGTTTAGTTTTATAATTGACCTTTTCTAAGTGTACATTTATTGTATTTATGGAAATAAAGAGTTTTTGATTTGATTTGATATCGTAGCTCCCAAACGGATGAACCGATTTTCGTATACCTAGTCTTTTTGTGTCATAGATTATAGCCCGAGTGTTCTTAGCCATGTTTCATGAAAATCTGTAGGGTTTTTTTTTAATTTTGTTCATGTATTACAAATATGTGTGAAAAACACAAAAGACAATTGCGCCGGTTCTTTAAAAATTACCTACCTATATGGATAGATGAATGGATTACCGTGGATTAAGCCTAAGATTAAGGGTGAAGTAAATATCGGCCATTGACCCCAGTTATTAAGTATTCAGGTGGTTTTCCATTCCGTGAAACTTTACTACCAAGCCAATTTGAGGGTATTATTTGATGCAGTATGTTAGGTACCGTTTTTTAGCTATTTCTGTTCAATAGGTTTATTTCTGTTTAGATTATTAAAGGTTTATTTCGGTTTTGCAGCTCCTCAAATATATATAGATAAAGAAAATTACAATAAAATAATAGAAATAAATTAGAACTAGTATTTATAATTGAAACAAATAAATAATGATAAATAAATAATGCTGCAAAATCTGTTATAATATTTAGTCTGTGGACAACATTATGGTCTATGGCCATACCCCATCACTTCCGCTCTCGTGTGTGTGCGCAAAAAGATGTCGCGGCCTATTGAGTTTTCTAATTATAAATACTAAGGTAGAATAAACTTCTTTCATTGGAACACCAGTTCTAACAAAATCCACACAGCATCGTCTAGCCTCAAGCTAAGCAGAGTTTGTATGGGTAGCAGATAACTACAATACATTACACATACCTTACCATACCTTTATACATTTTTTATACCGTCATAGAAAACAGTCAGAATATCCGGGGTAAATATCTGCAGATCATTCAAACATTTGGCGGGAATCGAACTCGCAATGTCCTGCGTCGCAGCTGGACCTTCGCCCGCTGCGCCATTAAGGTCGTCAATCGTAACAGAATAAAGTTTTATTTTTAGTTAACAAAACAAGCTTAGATAAATTAGAATTTTGTAGCAGTTTCTAAAACACCCCTTCCGTTGTTATTTTACTCAGAATCGCCCACTCGACCCAAGTCAGAGTAAACATCAAGGTCCTGTCCACCATTGATGTAAGTAAAATTCGGGAGATTGGGCACAAGCTTCTTGAAAATGGAACGCTCAAATTAGGTCCAATTAGGTCCACCCTCCTCGATCATAGTCGGACCGGGGCGGCGCCACCGGCGTTCGTCTTTCGAATGCGTAACTATAGTTGTCTCGGTTACACTTCACGCACAAACACGCACATACCTACAAGCTTACATTCAATTTATATAGGTTATTTATTTTATTTTTAGAAATCTATTTATTTATTTTTAGAAATCTATTTACTTACTGGCTACCGTTAATATATAAATGTGTAATATTGTATAATTCTAATCTTTAACTTAATTTAATTAGTGTTAAGGTATTGTGTGCTCTCTCAGTTTTGCTATATGTGTAAGATTATCGCTGCACTTATCACCCGGCACCGCTGAAAACCAGCGCTGCTATGGCCCTTGTGCCATAGCAGCATTAAGCTGAGCTGGTGACCTTTTTGTGTTTCGTAAGTTTAGTATTAGTTTATATTATGTCACACAAATAAAGATTTTCTATTCTATTCTATTCAACTTCGGTCTAGGTACGTTCTTACATCTTTACGTAGGTTTAATGCAAAAGATTTGAAAAAGCGTGTCTTCGTTTTGTCATTTATTAGTATCACAACACTGGCCATTTGTTGAGTTAGCTCTGGGAGAACGTACCATATCTACAAAATTTTACTTTTAACCTATGTGTTTCATGTAATATTTATCCTCGGGGATTGGACACTTTAACCCTTAAGGGCAAAAAGTAGTGGAAAACGCTTCAAGCCTACACGCCACAGTTTAATTGGATAGGGGACTGAAAACATAAAGTTGGTGCCGCTAGTGGAAAAAGATTGAAGTGATACCTACACCTTAGCAAACACTTTATTTCCTATTTGTTATTTAGCAAGGTAGTTGACATTTCTAAGAGCTTATTTTGTAAGCCTTGTGATAGAACTTACCACGTTACGTTACTTAGATATTAGCTGGTTTGACTATGTACTTCTTTATTCACAAAGAAAATGACATTGTAATAATATAAATAAATGGAACTAGTATTTACAATTGAAACAATTGAGCTAACTGCAGACTGTTGCAAACAATCTACAGGTAGCTCAACTGATCAATATCAATACCAGTCGGAAGCGTCCCCAAGACGCTGACTGCATTGCACCGCTGCTGTATCCCAATGCTGATGCGCCAGATACTGACCAGCTCTTGGATCACGCGTCGCTTCGACCAGACGCTCAAATATTTATTTCAAAACCAGAAGAGCCCAAGTACCTACATGATCTTTTCCACACAAATCGTTCAATTATAAAAGTCAATTATTATCATTATTAGCCTGATGTGTCCCACTGCAGGGCAAAGGCCGCCCTCTCCTCTCGGTTTTCCGCAAAAGGGCTGATATCTTGTCGAAGCGTCCAACTCATCCCGCCATCACCGCCTAGACCTTTCACGTGGCCGTCAGGGCGTCAGTGGCGATCTTTGTCCACTGGTGGTCTGACATACGGTATACATGACCGATACAGTCCCACTTCAGTTTAGCGCATTTTGAACGTATATACAGGGCGTCCCACGGCTTTGCCACATGGAGGGAAAGTATCTTAAATATTGTAGATATGTAGAACATTTTACTGAAAGAAACTTCATTTTGGTTTTAAAAACAATTTAAAATGCGTTCAAAGATTATTGAATAATCGCCTGTCTGAACCGGGAATCGAACACGCCAAATTGTAAAGAAAACACCCGCAATTTTATGATACCGATCAAAAAGCTGAAAGTTATGGATTATTTTTTCTAAATAACATTGCATCTTAATAAAACTTAAACATCCATCATGGTTAATAACTCTGGAAAGCTCAAAACTCAAATGATGGTAAATATCCCGTTGCAAATAACTTTATTGCATCTTAAATTAAAGGGCTCACCTAAAATTACATCAAGGCCCACAGTTATAAGTTTAATTTTCATCCCGGATGCTTGTAAAGCCACGGACAGATGGGATAATAATAATTTACATCTTTCCCCCTGGATGTCTCAAAGCTCTAATTGGCATATAACAATGGATAACCTATTGCCTAGGGAACCTGGATGCGAAGAAAACCTTTTCTTTGCTGACATGCCAATGATCCCTAGTTGTCTTAAGTGCCTAAAAACATTAATTTATTTATAAGTATACCTACGAAATATATAATAATAATAATGCTGGACAATTCACACAGCATTATCTAGCCCCAAGCTAAGCAGAGCTTGTGTTATGGGTACTAAATAACTGATATACTTAATACAATACACTACATGGATAGATATTTTTTATTATACATAGAAAACACCCAGACCAAAAAATAATAAAAACAATGGTGTTTTCACTGTACCTTTTCTGACTATTTGACAATGTGTCTTTTGCAGAACAAACCAATGGCAATGAGAGATTTTTTATCTTAATGCAATGAGTGAATACCCAAAGTTTCCTCTGTGTAAATAATGTACTTTTTTTTGCCAACCAAATAATGAATTGGGTGCCAATAGATTTCCATATTCAATAAACTCCGATTTACCCACTAGAGTAGCTTTTGTTAGTTCTCATTAAAACGAAAAAAATATTTACTTTATTTTTGCACCAACGTAAACATAGAACAATGCACCACATTTGTGAAGTAAACACATTTCAATTTGCATTCGCAATAGTGTAGCTTCTGCTGTCCTGAGAATAAGGGCCCTAAACACTCAATGCTATCCACTTTGAAATTATAAAGTGAAAATAACACCGAGTGCCTCGCTGTTAGCTTCAGACTCTCATTTCCATTTCAGTACGCGATGACATAAATTACGAACATTTTTCTTTTAGAAATCTATTTCTGCTTTGCGAATGAACGTTAGTAGGCAGCAAAGCACTTAATTCGCGATATGAAAAAGATTTGCAGAATTAATTTGATCAAGCGTCGGTGAAGTTAGAATAAAAGTGTAATATAGGGCTTTTCCCCTTAAATTCCACTTTAATTTTCTTGCATTTGCAAGTAACCATGGGAGAGGCAAATTATACTATTATAAATTATGATCGATCACCAACACAGTGTACACCAAAAATAGCTTAAAGTTACTTTAAATAAAGAGTACGGTTTGCATACCATACAGCGCTGCATGTTCCCGCGGGTCAGCACTATACACAACAGCAGCGATATGACGTGTTTTAACGGCTAATTAGAGCCAGTCGCAAACAACTGTCCTTAGGGCAACACGTCACGGCGTACACTCGCGACCATTAACTTTACTATTAACTTACGTACGATTAAACCGTGAAACTTAACAAACTATTTTAACTTACAACTCTACCAACAACTTATAGGATTGTGGGGGGCACACTACGCACCCT
The DNA here is from genome assembly GCA_949316285.1 of Eupithecia subumbrata. Taxonomy (NCBI): domain Eukaryota; kingdom Metazoa; phylum Arthropoda; class Insecta; order Lepidoptera; family Geometridae; genus Eupithecia; species Eupithecia subumbrata. Next base: position 15,846,222 of record OX438640.1, on the reverse strand, counting down.
ACATAAAGTTCGTGTCAATCTATACTAATATTATAAAGAGGAAAGATTTGATTGTTTGTTTGTTTGTATTAAATAGGCTCCGAAACTACAGGACCGATTTGAAAAATTGTTTTACTATTAGAAGCCTCATTATTCCTGATGAACATAGGCTACTTTTTACAGCCGGAAAATGCTTTATTTCTATAGGAAAACGGGTAATAGGATAACGGGTAGTAAGAATGCAGCTCGTCGTTAATATAATTAAAGAGGAAGGCAAAATGATACATGCACAAAACAGGAAGATGGTTTGATAGAGGCCTACAGCAGTTTTCTAATTGAATAAGACTGAAGAAAAAGGTCTTGGTGTCATCAAAACTTCAAATCGGATCGTGTTGCCATACAGCGGGGCAATGCAGCCAGCGCACAGATATATATTTACAATCTGTGAGCCAGCGTCATGGGGACGCGACGATTGGTATTGATATGGATGAGTAGAGCTACCTGTTTTAGACAGTCTGCAGTTAGCTCAATTGTTTTAATTGTAAATACTATATAGTTATAATTTGTTTCTGTTGATTATAATTTTCTTTGTAAACAGTTTGACTGCCACCGACGCACACGGGTTTGTACGAAATCTACATATACAGCGACGCGCCCCTCCGAGCAGCATCGCTGAAGGTTGGCAGTGAAGGCGTTAATAAAGTAGGTATCAACTTATCAATAAGCATGATCTCAGGGTAATCATGATAAATTGTTTAATTCTTGTAAAAAAACTGATTTATTCTGCAAGTCGGAAGTAGGTCTAGTCGAAGAAGAACACAAATCACGCTCTTATCGGAAACCAAGTTACGTAAATAACGAAAAGTCTATGAATTACGTAGGAACTAGATCTCGAAGCTTATCCGAGAAAACGCAAGACGAACTTAATGGAGGTTGACGAGGCGGTAGGCCTTTGTAGAAAAGGAACAAGTGGTCTGTCTATTACATTATAGATTAAAAGTTGATAAAGAATATGGATTAAATTGGTTGAGTTCTTTCTTATAAAGATTTCTTCTGAAATAAATAAATAAATTTAAATAATTCTGGCCAATTCACATAGTCTAGCCCCAAGCTAAGCAGAGCTTGTGATGGGTAATGATAACTGATATACTTATTAAAGTATATTAGGTACCTACCTATACCTACACAAAACACGTAAAAGCAATAATAGAATAACACAAAAAATTTAACGTGATCTGGCTTGAAACGTAACCTGTGTGCACACAACAATTATTAAAATGACATATTAATTATTAGTTTTACATAATTTAAATAAGTTATCTATACTTACAATAAAACTGTAACAGGTCCAATTCTGTACATTGAAGATATTTTGAAAATTTTTTTTGAGGGCACTCTATTATCGATACTGAAGCCAAAACTGCAATTTTTTTCATTCATGTCTGTCTGTCTGTCTGTCTGTTTGTTAAACGCGCATCACGCCGAAACTACTGAAGGTATTGAAATGAAACTCGGCACGATTTTAGGTCATACTACGAGGAAGGACATAGGATACTTTTTATCCCGGAATTCAGTCAGGTTTCCCTGGGAGAGGGGATGAAAGTAAAATTCTTTAACTGCGCATCACGACGGAACTACTTAAGGTATTGAAATAAAACTCGGTACGATTTTAGGTCATACCACGAGGAAGGACATAGAATACTTTTTATCCCGGAATTCAGTCAGGTTCCCCTGGGAGAGGGGATAAAAGTAAAATTTCTTCACCGCGCATCACGTTCACGCCGAAACTACTGAATGAGTTGGACTGAATTGGTACGATTTGAGTTCAAGGAAGGACATGGGATACATTTTATCCTGGAATTCAGTAAGGTTCCCCTGGGAGAGAGGATGAAAGTAAAATTCTTTAACCGCGCATCACGACGGAACTACTTAATGAATTCGAATGCAACTCGGCGTGATTTTAGTTCGTACTATGAGGAAAGATACATTTTATCCCGGAATTCAGTAAGGTTGCCCTGGCAGAGGGGATGAAAGTTAAATTCCTTCACCGCTCATCACGCCGAAACTACATAGGTAATGAGTTGGAATGTAACTTGGCACGTTTTGAGTTCATACTACAAGAAAGGACATGGAATACATTTTATCCTGGAATTCAGTAAGGTTCCCCTGGGAGAGAGGAAAAAGTAGAATTCTTTAACCGCGCATCACGACGGGTCTACGCGTCGTCCGATTTCATGCATTCTTTTTGTTAGAAACAGAGATGCAAGATCGAATATGACTAAATCAGTAGAAAGTCGAGTAGAAAATCAGTAGATTGATGAAATAATCTGTAGATTGAAGAAAAAAAATTGTAGGTAAAGGGTAGGTAAGTTCCTATTTTTTTATTTTTCCAAGACGCACCCATTAGTTAGGTTCCTACCTACTAAGGTGGTGGGTCTTGGAAAAATAAGTTAGGTTCCTGCCTTACATGATATATGGTGGTTTAGCTGGTCCAGCGAAGTTTGGTTGGAGTCTTACTCCAACCAAACTTCGTGTACAATTAAATTAATTAATTAATTATTGTGGTCCACTTAAACTAACTGGACCGCAGAATAATATTTTTTATTGTGGTACATAGCCAACTGTACCTACCTACTAACGAAAAAAAATTACGGTGGTCCAGTCAAATGGATCAGGAGCCCAATTCTGCAAAACAATTGCTTCAGTATGACAATGGAATCGTCGCAGAATCATCACGTAGAATCCTTAGATTAATAAAATTCCAGAATTTCTTTCATCCAAGGTGGAATACCAAAAAGTGTCATTCTGTGACGATAGCCCTGTCATAGTGAAGCGATTAGTATAGCAGAATGGGGCCCCAGCTGTGAGTAAGTCAAACGAGTAGGACACTTCTTAACACTGACGCTGGCCGAGTCGTAGCTAAAAGTCGTGTGGATAAAGAATGGGATTGAAGATGACAATATGCTATCCCCCGTAGACCCTACACGATTTTTTGGACGGCGGCGTTTCATAATATGAGAGACTAACTATGGTTAAATGTGAACTTAATTAGTCGGCAGGTAAGGCAATCGCGAACGAAGTCGCGGGTACAGCTAGTATAATATAATTTGAAACAATATTTTAAAATAATTCAACTTTTGAAGACAAAAAATAGTAAACACACGAAAACACCTACATACTTATTAAATAACAAAAAATTAAACAGCGACCTGTAAGTATGTTGTTGTTTATTTTTTACCAAATTAATGATTACTGTGGACGTGTGGCCTTTCCGAGCATCGTCATTCCCGCGGGTAAAACATCGATAGATATCTTTTTATAAAACATTGAAAACCAATTTTTGTAGATCATACAAACATTTGTCCCAAGGCGGAAATCGAACCCGCGACCTCCAGCGTCGCAGGCTGACCTTTGCCCGCCGCGCCATATCGGTCGTCAAAATATCCTTTTATTTATGTCATGCATGAGAAAACAATCCTAGCCTAGCATTTATTACTGTCATTTGAGTGTACTGTCATCAACTGTACGATATACCTGCAATATACCGTGAAAATAGCCTCTGGGAATCTCATGAAACTATTCGAAAACTAATAACGAGTTTTATGCACAATACACTCCCATGCGAGATGTCCGTGCAGATCTCAGTTCCCCCAATCAGAATTAGAATTAATATCGAGTTCATATGAAACAAATATTACAGTTGCCTACGAGCGTGAAACCATACAACCGCCGTCAAACAAAATTAGTTCCTCTCTATACAGTACAGATATGCGTTGCAATGCGCCGAATATATGGAAAGTGACGAAAACTTTCTCGTAATCTATGCGCAACTGGTAATAAGGACTCTGAATAAGCATCCAAAATTCCAGTCGTGAGTTGAGATTTCACGAAAACTTTTGGGGGTTCCACAATAAGAATTAGTTCCTATCTCACGCGTAAAAGACTGCGATTCTTTTGTTTTTATTATCAGAAATCATAGAAAATGACATTAACAGAATAAAACAATTACAACTATTACCTATATACATTTAATTATGTCTATTTCTTAAAAATCTAAGCCGTCACCAGAAGGCACGGCAAGGAATGGCAATGCTAATTCGTTGACCGAAATAGAAGCCAGCATTCCGATTACCTGTGGACTCTATAAGAAGTTTGGTAAGATCTTTATAAATTGCGTGTACCCCAGGACGCGTAAAAGTAAAATTAGAAAAAACTAAACTATATGCACGAATTAACTGTTTTTATCCAGACATCTAAGAGAACAATAAGCAATTGTATATAGCAGCACCTACCGATAAGGTGGCAACACTACTACCAGCTTCTGCCAAATGATTAATTTAGGATGTCGTTAAGTAATGGATGTATAAATTTAGAAATTGCAGAATCACGTCGTTACCACCTGATATTGAAAGATCTGATGCTATCTAGCAAAGGGACCAGTCATCGTTATGATGAGAACGTTTTAATCATATCGGAATTGATGAAGAACCAGGCTGACTCCTCGGATTATCTGCATTTAGGTGGCGGCAACTTTTATGCTAGCCTGTGGATTTTCTCGTGGTACAACGGACAAAACGTAGCCTATGTCACTCATGATAAATATCTCTAATAACTCAGTCCACGCATGTGTCCTTTGTGACACGTGTACGCCGTATGAAGTTCTCTAACTGTTGACAAGTGAGTGAATGAAATAATGCAATATTTCTTAGACACAGTTACTTGATAAAATAGAGATGCAAATCCTGTTGACTCGTTGTTTGATGTTTATTAAGACGACAAATTATGTAAACACTGTTCTAGTAAGTGACGCGTGACCTGAGCTGGTGAATATCTGGCATAACGCATCAGCATCGCCATACAGCGGTGCAATGCAGCCTGCGTCTTGGAGACGCCTCCGACTGGTATTGATATGGATCAGTTGAGCTACCTGTAGAATATTTGCAACAGTCTGCAGTTAGCTCAATTATTTAAATTTTAAAGTTCTAATTTATTTCTATCATAAGGTCCTAGTTGATTTTTTCTTGAAAAAGTAGGTACCTGCCTATGGAAAATAGTATGAAAAATTTAGTTTACCGCGGTAACTCAGTCGGTCTACTTTTTATCCCGGATAAACGCGTGTAGTACCGTGGGCAGAAGCAAAAAAAATAACAATTTAACTTTTTTGTTTATTGCTAAACGAATTCAAGAAAAGAGGAAACGAAAGGTATGGTACTTTCAAAAATGATTTGAGATGTACAAACCTATATTTGTACATCCTAAAACAGTTTTTGAAATTTCTGCAGGATTCATACTTTTTGAAAAAAATATTATTGACTTTCACTTCCATCACCAGCTCATATACATCCACTGCTGGATATGCACCTGCCAAACCGAGGGTTTCAGTCATGCTCACCACGCTTGGCAGGCAGATTGGTACCTTACCCACCCTATTTGTAACTTTATCATCATCATCATAAATTATCCTAGAACCCCAGTAAGTACCCAAGTTAAATATTATGTTATATTCCTTGATTCCGTACACAGTTCTAACCTAAGCTGTCCCACCCCTCTGCTGGTCGAAGGTCATTTAATAAATAAGCAGAAAGGATGAAAACGATAAGGGTTTACCTACCAAAAGCGTTTCGTAGATGAATTTTCTTTATAATTTGTGAAAGAACGAAAACATCTTGGCTGAAACTGTTTAATCTTCAAAGAACTTCCTCATTAAATTTACTGTCGCTAGTAATAGTGAAGTCAAAGGACAATTTAAGTTATTGCGTGTTACAAAGAAAACTGAAAATGTGTAAAAATTAGAAAATGTAAATATAAAATTATTATTTCAACGGAAATGGTTCAAGAAACCTATAAAGTATGATTATTTGTTATCGTATATTGTCTTTTGTGTTTTTTTTTAATTCACGAATATATATATCACTTCAAAATTAACTGTCTGCTTGGGTCCCAGGTGAATTGCGGAGTTTGCATCTTATGTTCGTCATAACGTTCCTTGATTGGCCGTTATGCAAACTTAATTTAGCAGAGTACTGGAATACAGAACACTCTAAATTCATTAGAGTGGTGGGTTTTGTTTCCGTGGTTGCATTAAATGAAGCAACGGGACTAGATTTCCATATCGATTTCCACATGTGCATCGTTGCATTTTGCATGCTGAATTTAAATATATCCCTGACCATTGCCGCTTGTTTTGAAAAAAGTTGCGCTCAAAAGATTGAAGCTTATATCTGCGAGGCATATTAAAAGTAAGTTACGTAAGTGCCGTACCTACCTATTTACCTCCATGTTAGTTAACATTTCATGATATCAAATCAACTTAACTAACGTCAGGCCCGCGCGGGCTTCCTATTGTTTGCGATAGATGAGTCACTGCGGCGGAGAGGTTATGGTGGATTGTATACGTTTTCTTCACACTAGTTTGGTACCTAAAGCTTTGAAATTTATTTCTGCGATTCGCTAAGAGCCTTTGGTTTCTCTTAGCCGTAAATTATGATAGGTTATTATTAATCGATTGTCTCTAAAAGCTTTTCTATCGCAGAATACAAATCCTACAAAAGACCTAGTTTGTATATGAAACACCCATAATCTAAGCTTACGAGATACAATAGATGAGCGAAATTGTGGTGTCAAGGATATTGTGAAACAATTGGTAGGCAATATTGGCTGTCTATAAATTATAGGGTGCCATTTGTAAATGTTCGGCTTATGTTCGGTGTTTGGTCGAGGAAAAATTTTAATGCGGCTTTGTGTGGAAATCTACGTGAGAAACTCGACTCCAAGGGAATATGAATATGAGGTCTCGACAGAGCCTACACATTTGCTATGTGTAGGCTCTGTCGATACTTCATATTTGCGCCTCTTTAAGCGATCCTCGGCCAAATCGACCGCCGCACCCGCCCTCACCGATGTCCTCGGAAGATGGGAAGGCGTAAGTGTGACGATGCATCTATTAGAATATTCGTTTTATAGTACGCAATTGAGTAGGGGACCAATTCTGCTAACCAATCGCTTCACTATAAATAAAATGAATTAATAAATAATGCTGGTTAATCCACACAGCATCATCTAGAGCAAGCCCAAGCTAAGCACAGCTTGTGTTATGAGTACTGGATGACTAGAATACATTTCATAGATACGCCTATAATAATAATAATAATAATGCTGGACAATTCACACGGCATTATCTAGCCCCAAGCTAAGCAGAGCTTAGTACTAGTTAACTATACATTATATAATATTATACTTAATACAATACACTACATCCATGGATATTTTTATTGTACATAGAAAACATCCAGAACACCCTGAAATATCTGCGGACAACGTACAAAAATTTCCGAGGCGGGAATCGAACCCGCAACCTTCTGCGTCGCAGGCGGACCTTCTCCCGCTGCGCCACAGAGGTCGACATTGGTATCATCGCAGAATCGATATGTAGAGTCCTTAAAAGAAAAAAAACTAGATAGTGCGTGCGGTGCTATTTGTACGAAGAGATTGATAAAATTGTTTCTACCTTGACACTTGATGCACGTCCCTCCATCTGTAGTTTCCTTCAGCTAAGATATAGAATACGGTTTATTGCTTTAAAACAATAGGGCTTTTATTGTTTAAAAAAATGCAGGTGTCCAGTAGTGAACCAATACACATACAGGCTGTTGAGGTTGAGGTTGGGCTATTACATGTAATTAACCTGTATCGTATTAACAATTATCTAACTCGTTTTTTTTTATGCATGTACTTACTTGTATTTAATATAAAATTTTGCATGCCAACTATAAAATGGTAGAACACAATGTATTAACTATTTAAATTAACACCCTATTTTGTATGTAAGTACATATTATGTTTCTGGCAAATAAATGTATGACTATGAAATGCCAAAATGTGTCATTAAGTGACGATGTTATTGTCAAAATTTAGCAGAATAGAAAAGGACCCCAGGAGATACGAATACCTAGATCATTCTACTCGGTGATTTTATGAATGTTTACTACGTAAACTTTGAAAATTGCTGTGGGGTGCTCACGGCTTGAGTAGATGGAAACTTTAACCCTGAAGACCTATTCCGAATAGATTTGAACTAGAAGAGTCACGAACATAATGTATTTCCAAAATCGTAATCAAATTAGGTAGGTATCTTACCGATAACGAATGTTCTAGAATTTTAAACGAAGCAAAACATGACGGCTCTATTTGGTATAAAGGATCTAATTTGCGAAAAAACAGGTTTATTTTGCTAGTTGTTATAGGAACACTTTGCCTTATTTGAAATTCATACCTGCGTTGCATATCCGCCATGCTTTACCATAAAATGGGCTACTGATTAGGTATTTGCAACCGACGGTATTTGTAGACGACCTCATTGGCGCAGCGGGCGAAAGTCTGCCTGCGACGCAGGAGGTTGCGGGTTCGCGCCTCGGGACAAATGTTCGTACGATCTGCAGATATTTGTTCAGGGTGTTCTGGATGTTTTCTATGTATAATAAAAATATATATCAATGTAGTGTATTGTATTAAGTATATCAATATCTAGTACCCATAACACAAGCTCTGTTTAGCTTGGGGCTAGATAATGCTGTGTGAATTGTCCAACATTATTTGTAAAGTAGGTATATTCTATCCTATACTAGTGTGGTAAAAACTTGACAGGGATTTTGATAAGGCATACGCAAGAACAACAAGCTTCCCAATCAGTTTACTACACTTGATTCCTCTTAACTGTTTTAATTTATATTTTGCAATATTTCCTAAAAAAATTGAGCTCACAGGTGCATTCTAATGGTTAAAGGTATCTCTTCCAACAAATTTACAACCTAACGTGTACAGGGTGCCACGTAAAGGATGTACTAAGCCGAAAAGGGATGATTAATGGACTCGAGGGGGTCAACGTTTTTTCTAAGTTTTTTGAATTTCGAACAATTTTTCCTTAAATTGAATAAAATTAGAGACGTTCTATATTCATATTCGTGTTCTTTTACATGTATTCTTACATTTTTATTCTTGTTTTGAAATTTCAAATCATTTTCATGATTTTTTTTGTAATAATTTCATAACAATACGCTGGTTTTGCTGAAAAAAGAAACAAGCAAAAACATTTGTAAAATATTTTGTAATGTTAAATAATGCAAAAGTGTGCGTAAAAGAACACGAATATGAAGACTTAAACCTTTATTTTTTGCAAAAAAAGTATCAGACATTAAAAAAAATATATATCAAGTTGATCCCCGCGGGGTCCACAATCACTCCATTTTGGCTTAGTACACCATTTCCTTGGCACCCTGTATAATATAATATCCCCTATATTATATTATACAGGGTGCCACGGTTACTTAATTAAGACGCTGTCTGTAGATACGGTTGGACCGATAACACAATTTGAGATTTCAAAGCACTTTAGTAGGTAGGTACCTAGTATACCGAACAGTTCTGATGTGGATATCAATTTATAACGAATTAGGTATAAGAGGGATTTCAGACTGTATCGGCTTCATTACTTGCAATCTGTTTTTTGCTAAATTTTGAATAAACCACAAACATCGGAGATCCATCAATCTCTGTATTGCTGCGAATCATTGTTCAAAACTTTACCGCTTGGTCTGAATTCGTTCTTCAAAAGATACTTATTGAATGAAAATGAAAACCATCATGGCATTTTTAAGAAACATAATTAACATTCCAAGATTTTAAAACAGATATCTACTTGTCTGAGTACCTACGTTGTAAGTTTTGGTGTAATTGCCGTCCGAACCTAATTATTAATAAATTTCCAGAGGCTTTTATTTCATTTTATTAAGCAATAAATAAAATGAAAGGAAAGTTTTCGCTGGAAAGTTGGAAACTCTGGAAAGTTTTCATTTACAAAATAAATAACACAGACTCATGCAGCTCTTGTAAACAAATAAGTAGGTAGGTACCTGCACCTCAACCTCAACCTCAACAGCCTGTATTCGTCCACTGCTGGACGCAGGCCATCCCCTGATGAGCGCCTTATTGGCTGCTATCACATGGGGGGTAATGCCCATAATCCCCACGCTGGGCATGCGGGTTTGGGATTGCAGTTCGGTGGTAAAATTGTTCTGCAGGGGGCGCTGCTGCCCGCCCCCGGTGGATATCCCTTAGTCGCCTCTTACGACGCCCGCGGGAAGAGTTGGGGTGGTTCAAATTCTAAGTCTACGCCTAGCTATGTATGTGGTCCCCACATAGCTAGGCGTAGGCTAACGTAATTGATAACAAAAAACTAGAATAGTAGTCTATGGAAAGTTTTCGTTTACAAAATAAATAACAGGCTCATGTAGGCATTCAGCTCTTGTAAACAAATAAGTAGGTAGGTAACCTGCACGCAATCTCACATTCCTTCGAATAATCCTATGTTGATCCACCCGTGATATTTTTGTAAACAAGTAATAAAAGAAATGTAGCACTCGTCAAAATATTTGTAGGGATTTGGATATTGTAAACAGGCGGTGGAAAGCTTTTCAACCAAATCTCAGATCACAATAATGAACATTGATTTCGTCAACGAATTGTAGGATAAAGGTGATCTGATCTCACGATTTTATTTTTACTATCTGCATTCTTACTACCCGTTGTCCTATTACCCGTTTTCCCGTAGGAATGAAGCATTTTCCCTTTTTAAAAAGTAGCCTATGTTCATCAGGAATATTGTGGGCTTCTAATGGTAAAAGAATTTTTCAAATCAGTCCAGTAGTTTCGGAGCCTATTCAATACAAACAACCAAATCAAATCTTTCTACTAATATCTTTCTATTTTTTATAATAATCTTTCTACTTTCTACTATCGATCATCACAAGAATATGCTTAGAAGATGCATATTTCTTGTCTTGAAGAGACTAATGTTCCGGCTCTTGCAGGTTTTGATAATCAAACTAGAATAAGAACAAAATTAAAAATTTTAAAAACCCCCTCCATTTTCATGAAACATGGCTAAAAACACACGGGATAAAATTATCCATAACACAAAAAAAACTAAACGAAAATTGGTTCATCCGCTTGTGAGCTACGATACCACAGACAGATACACAGATACATAGACGACACGTTAAACTTATAACACCCCTGTCTTTTTGAGTCGGGGGTTAACTAGATCTCAGTACGTACGGGACCCCCATGGTAAAAAACTTTGATTAGAAACGTAATAAAATTGAAATGAAATATTTATTCATATTAATATTACAGACTTACGTAACTAGTAACTTACTAACTAACTCTATTTAAAACTAACTTAGAAAACTTAGATTAGGATCAGATCAGATCAGACATTTAAGTTAATCAGGATAGGTAAGTTGTAAATTACAGGGCTTGAAAAGTTGAAATACACAAGAGACTTTCCTCCGTACGAGTTTGCACTGTAATTACACCTATCGTACCAAGTAGGTATGACTGGACAACTTAGCATGAAATGAGTTTATTAGTTTCTACGAATCATACTAACGAACAATACGTAAATAAATGTATTATATTCTGCTAGAATAGAGTGTTTTTTAGCACAGAAATTCGTTCCGACTTATAAATTCAGTGTGACTGAAGCCATTAATTTACGGATGAAGTAGATGCAGTTATAACAATGCATACCACAAATGCGTTGATGAGATAATCTAGTTCAATGCAATATTCCTTCCACACACTAGAATGTGTATTAATATGCAATTCCAAAGCTGGTACCAACACAAAGACATTGTATTATACAAATGGTGACGAAAGCAGATCTCGGTTGTCGCTCTATCTAGAAAATCACGGAAAATTACACACTTAAAAAGCATGTATAAAGTAATAATGAGTTTAAAATGACCTGGCAACGTTTATGATACTTAGATATAAAACCTAATGCATAATAGCTATCGTATATTTTCCAACAACCTACGTCTATGATAATGTCCATAAACATGAACTGCGCTCAGATAGGGAAGGCGAACACATTTTAGATGCACCATCAACATGAAATTATGATGAGGTAGTTGAGAGAAAGGAAAGGACTTATTTCAAAGAATTTAGTTCATAATAATAGCTCCATTATTCAGGCACCAATAACTTTGCACCCATAAAAACAGACTTGGAGTTCACGAGAAAACTCGCGAAGACCTTGAACGTTTCACAACTTTAAGTTGGATACTTACTAATTATTTATGAATATTTCCCAAACAATGTTCGCAGCATCCTGTCCTCAATATAATATTCACGTAGGTAGGTGTATCAGCGATGAAAGAATTCATGTTCGCAGATAATAACGAATTTTCACCTACGAAGTTGTATAAAAATAGATTTCTGATTAGTTGTTGAGCTTTTTATACTGTTTTTGTGGTGGGTTTATAGTGTCTCGTGTAATTTATAGGCTATTATCGACTGCTAATTTAAAGCGGATCCGATAGCTGTCAGTGAACGGAAACCTTCAATCAGTAATGTCCTGTTTTGCCGATCCAGCCCACAGAGAATTTTCAACGCAAGGGAAATTGTATTCAACGATAAACGTGACCTGCATATTGAGTTATTTTCTATATTACTTGCCAAGATTCATCAACTGTCTATTAGGTTCTGCATTTAGCGGTATCAAACATCCATCATCACGACCCTCGTTCCTTCTTATTGGTAGGATTTACAAACACTGCCAAGTATTTTTCAGTAACATGAAAAATGATCTAGTTTCTATGAACCTACGAGTTCTAAAGCAGGTTATGCAGATAGTTTCTGAGAAGGTAATTTATTACTTGCTGCGAAAAATCCTCACGTTCTTAATATTTGAGCACTCCTGACGCTCGATATTGAAAAGTAGTTTGATTTATTTCTGTCACAACATGTCGACTCTAGAAACTCATTTCAGTTTTTATCACTGCAACTTTGTTATTACACCATACCTAAAAGTTTCGGGCTTAATTAAACAGAGAAGGAAAACGTGTAGCTTAGCTATGGGGTTGTCAAATAACTAAAGAGTTGCCAAATAAAGTGGTAGATCATCTTTGCTCTGTCAAATATTTGAATAGTATAGTATTATAATATCTGTGCTACAGGTTTCAGGTTTCATTAGACTCAAAGTAGGTTAATAGGTGAAAGGAATAGGAAGTCCGAAGCTAAACTTTTGACATAAAACTTACAGGACAAGCTTTTGTTTGTTTACCCATTTTCAAATAACATATTGTATTATTTTACCTATTCCAGTAATGTAACAAGAAGCTTTCCGAGTAGCTTAGCATTAACATTAACAAAACTCTATTACTTTATAGAGAAGCACTAACATAATAAGGCACTGAAAAATTATATAGTAAAACCTTTTCTGTCAATTGATGTGACTGGGTTTCCTTTACAAAATATTTGCTTCCTATTTGCTATGCCCTTTTATTGAAAATGTGTATTGAAAAGATATTGAAACCCTATCTATAAGGTGTAATGTAGCATCTTGTATTTACGAATCTTTGTGTTTTTGGTCAAAAACACTTTTGTACCTATTGCATAATTGGATTCCAATACCCGTTAATTTTAAGCCCCGACAAAGAAGAGGGACAAGTTTCACATTTTGTTTTGACTATGGCATCGTCCCAAACGGGTGAACCGATTTCTGTAATGTTTTATTTATAGGTAAAAAGTAATTACATATCGGATTAGCCTCGCACATACTAGATATGGAAAAACTAATTTTTCTTACCTTTTGGATACAAGCTGCTTAGGTTATGTATAATTTTTTTTCCCAAAGGCTTTTTTTATAACGTATATTTTGGTATTTCCCTTTTTAGGGTTTCGAAGATCGAAGATTGGTTTCGAAACCCTTTTGGTCTCGCTTTGTCTGTCCTTTTTTCCCTCCTTAATAACTCAAAACTACTGCAGCTATTAACTTGAAAGATTGCAGAGCGATCCATGTAAAACGTATGGAGCGTTTATAGATATGGATCTATATTTTACAGGAAAAATATAGAGAAGTTTGTAAAAGAACACCCTTTGAAAAATGGTCAAAAAGGGGGGAAATAATTTCAAAAGGGAGGGCTATCTCACCGAGTGGGGTATTAAATGAAAGGTATCGGTTTGCACATTTCAAAACAGTTTTTCAAATTTCTGTAGGTTTCTTACTTTTTGAAATATTTCGAAAAAAGTCGAAAAAATACCCATTCCCCCCCCCCTATCTCCGAAATTTGCAGAGCGATCTGTTTAAAATGTATGGAGCGTTTGTAGATATTGATCTAGGTATAATTTGCAGAAAAAACATAGAGAAGTCTGTAAAAAGAACACGTTTTGGAAAATGGTTAAAAAGGAATAATTTTCAAAAGGGGGGCTACCCCACCGAGGGTATCAAATGAAAGGTATCGGTTTGGACATTTCAAACCAGTTTTTCAAACTTCCGTAAGTTTCATACTTTTCTAAATATTTTGAAAACAGTCGAAAATTTTTCCATTACTTACTTTAACCCAAGCATGCAGAGAGCTATCTGAAATGTAGGTTGGTACCTACTAATCTTAGGTATTCGTTAAATTGTGAAGTCTCTAACCGGTAGTTTTGGTACATATTCGGTGACAAACGTTCGAAACCCTCGGCGCGCGAGTTACACTCGCACTTGACGGATCTTGTTTATATAACATTTGAATTGAGATGAAATTATTTGACAAATTCTTGAATTTCAACAAAATCATTTTAATTCTGATGTTCTGAAGGTTCTATTTTGAATTGAACTTTCATAACATAAGACCATCAAAAACTAATTTGACTTTGAAGTCAAATCAGTTTTGTAAAATTAAGAAGCTTGTTAAAAAAAAAAAAAAACTGTCAGCTTACTAACTTATCTTTGCTTGAATTTTTTCAGAAAAAGTTTTTCTGTGGCTTTTGCGGAGCTTTGAAGCTCTAGGGCCGGCGGTCCACCACCTAGCGCGCATCAGGTATTGTTTTCCAGGTCGGGGACAACCTCAGCGCAACATGAATTGAAAAGGTGGATTCTCTCTTTGTAGTTTGTTTACGTTGGTTTTGACAGAAGCTTATTCTTTGTTATTTTTCTGTCTACAGTAAGGAGGGCGCTTGCCGTGGAGCCCGGGCTACCACGCGTGCGCCAGCCGCTGTCATCCTGTTAGTTTATTTAGATTTGTAAGAATTTTATTTACATTTATAAGTTTCAATTATTGTGATGATACAATGCACGCAACCGTTGATTGCAATTAGGAATGTGACGGAGACCCATCCCATCGTGTCTGTGCAGCCTCTCTTAGAGTGCACACAATGTCCCCGGGCTCGCTTTTTCAAGGGACAGAGAGGCCTCAAAATTCATAAAGCAAGAATGCATAGGGACCCCAATATCCCGTTGTCTGCTCCGGTTGCAGTAGCGGTAGATATTTTGACGCAAAATTCGGATTATGTGGCTGACACACGCCCTTTTTGGAAAGTTCTGAGTGAGTACAAAACTACTACCCCTATTTTAAAGCGTATTCCTCGAGGTGCCCGCATCTCTGTCGCTTCCGCTCTCTCAGAGGTCATTAGGAATGCTGTAACCAAAAACACCAAGCGAGCTTGGGAGCATTTACTAGTATTCCCTTACAGTGTACTGCATGTAAAAAAAGATTTGGCGAACAAATCTTCAATGACGGTTAGGATAAAACAAAATTGTGTGAGGTACACTGCTCGCGAGGGTCAGCCTATTTTAATTGTTGATCAGGACACACAACAAAATTCAAAAACTAATAAACCATTATCTGAGTCTACTATCTACAGACTTGTTGAGAGTAAACTCAGTGATGGTGATATCAAAGGTGCCTCTCGCATTCTATTTTCAAGTGACACGATGGCACCAAATGACGATGCTACCCTCATATCTCTTGAGAGTAAGCATCCACCCGCAGGGGCCAATATTCGACTCCCCGATCCACCGGAAGAGAGTGATGTCGCTGTGGGCACGACCAGCCAGGACGTGCTTAAAAAGCTGCTTAAAGCTGTCATATCATTCCAGAGTGGCTCTGCCGGTGGCCTGGATGCTGTGACTCCACAGCATCTAAAAGACCTTCTGTCTGGCGGGTCTGGCCATGCAGGTGAAGTCCTTCTGGAAGATCTGACATCTCTAATCAACCTGATGTTGTCAGGCCGAGTCAACAGCGAGATCACTGAACTCCTTTACGGTGCGAATCTTTGTGCCCTTAAAAAGAAGGATGGCGGAATTAGACCCATAGCTGTGGGCACAACCTACCGCCGCCTTGCGGCTAAAGTCTGCTGTCGGAAAGAAGCCGACTATCTAGGCGACTATTTCCGACCAATTCAGCTAGGCTTTGGTTCGCGAGGCGGTTGTGAGGCCGCAGTACATTCCCTTCGTACATTTTTAGACCAAAATTATGGGGAGGTAATACTGAAGGTTGACGTCAAAAACGCCTTCAATTCCGTAGACAGGGGTGCCTTGCTAAAAGAAATTAAAGACAAAATTCCAGAAATTTACCCTTTTCTTTGGCAATGTTATGGTTCACCGTCAAAATTAATTTACAGGAACAAAGTAATTTCGTCCGCAGTTGGCTGTCAGCAGGGCGACCCTCTTGGTCCGGCCATATTTAGCCTTGCCATCCAACCAATCATTCAACGTCTCCAATCCAAGCTCAATGTTTGGTATTTGGATGATGGAACATTAGGTGGA
The DNA here is from genome assembly GCA_949316285.1 of Eupithecia subumbrata. Taxonomy (NCBI): domain Eukaryota; kingdom Metazoa; phylum Arthropoda; class Insecta; order Lepidoptera; family Geometridae; genus Eupithecia; species Eupithecia subumbrata. The sequence goes on along the minus strand of OX438640.1, from coordinate 15,829,649 downwards.
GAGGTGAACACAGTTTTTGATGATCTAAAAATCATCACAGACGAATTTCAAAAAATAGGTTTGGAATTAAATTTTTCAAAATGCGAGCTTTTTATTTCGGACTCTTGTGTAGACAAAAACAATATCATTGGAAAATTCAATAGTTTAGCCCCCAACATTACAGTTGTATAAATGTTCACTTCGACTCCTTGGTTCACCAATTCTTGATGAGTCTTTTCAGTCATTTGTAGATGAGAAAATTCAAAATTTCAATAAAACTTCGGACAGATTGCTCAAAATTAATAGTCATATGGCTTTTACAATTATTCGGTTCTGTCTATTTGTACCTAAATTTACGTATTCTTTGAGATGTAGTCAACTGTGGAAACACAGCGAGCTCTTGGAAGGCGAATACTTTATCATCGGTTTTGAATATTGATTTAGATGACAAGGCATGGTCGCAGGCCTCCCTGCCTGTCAAATTGGGAGGCTTAGGTATACGCAAAATTTCAAGTGTAGCCCTGCCAGCGTTCTTGTCTTCTGTCTACAGCACTAGTTCTTTAGTTGACAAAATTTTAAAGCCTTCTCGTTTGGTCCCGCCTGGAATGTCATTAAAAATTTCATTTTTAGACGAAGCTCGAACGGCTTCGCATAATGCTTGCCCCGATGCTGCTCCCCCAAAATCACTTTTGTCCAAACGGCAATGGGACGGGCCTCTGTGTGAGTTGACACGGAATTGTTTGTTACAAACGTGCTCCAGCTCTACGGATCGTGCCCGCCTCCTGGCCGTTTCTAAATGGGAGTCAGGACATTGGTTGCAAGCATTTCCTTCATATAACACTGGTACTTTATTGGATCCCGTAACTTTCCGTATCGCAACATGTCTTCGGTTGGGTGCAAGGTGTTGCGCGCTTCATCAATGCCAGTGCGGTACTGCTGTCGAACAGCTTGGTCATCACGGATTATCGTGTACTAGGGCAGCCGGTCGGATATCTCGCCACGCCAGCCTTAACGACATCATCCGGCGGGCCTTTGTCACCGCTAACGTACCAGCTATTCTCGAACCGAATGGTCTGTTACGTGACGATGGTAAAAGGCCCGACGGTATGACACTAGTCCCATGGGAGTTGGGGAGGCCCATTGTGTGGGACGCTACATGCGTCGACACACTTGCGCCTTCCCATCTTCCGAGGACATCCGTGAGGGCAGGCGCGGCGGCAGATTTGGCCGAAGATCTCAAGAGGCGCAAATATGCAGGTCTCGACAGAGCCTACACATTTGCTCCTCTTGGAGTCGAGACCCTAGGTCCGTGGGGTACCGAGGCTCTTCGGGTTTTTAAAAAATTATCTGAGCGTCTGGTCGAAGCGACGCGTGACCCGAGAGCTGGTCAGTATCTGGCACAGCGCATCAGCATTGCCATACAGCGGGGCAATGCAGCCAGCGTCTTGGGGACGCTTCCGACTGGTATTGATATGGATCAGTTGAGCTACCTGTAGATTGTTTGCAACAGTCTGCAGTTAGCTCAATTGTTTCAATTGTAAATACTAATTATATTATAATTTTCTTTGTGAATAAAGGCTTCTGCCATTTAAAAAAGAAGCTTGTTATCAATCATATATATAACTACATTCACTATATATTTGGTAATATACAAACCACTTATCATTTTACTGAAACGTAGTAGGTACTTACTTACCTAAACCCCAAGCCCATATATCAAACTTTACCAAGGTTTGAAAAGGGTGTGACTGTGTTCCCGGTAGTTGAATCTTTATTACACGCGGCGTTTAGGGATAGCGGATAACAATGGACGATAGACTTTTTTGAAATGCACGTCCATTTTATACCATTTTTTTCTGGTTATACTAAATCTGGCACATGAAAATTTTGTACGGATTTTTCGGGCAACGCAAGTTATTTTTCATTAACGAGCTCGGCTCTCAAATTACTTATCATAATATCATTTTGGTATGAAAAATATGGTTTTGATGAACCAGTTTTTTCTGTTTTTGAGTTAATGTAATTTTTGGTCGTATGTAAATTACCGACCACTATATTTATTTTGATGCATTTACAAAGTATAACTACCTATTCATAAAAGGAGTGAGTACGTACGTAAAATGTACATAGGCGACTGTTCGTTCTCACATATTTAAGTAGACCAAAGAAGCAAATAAGGTACCAAATCTGAAGTGTCAGGCCTAAAAATTCAATATCTCCAATACTTCTTAAAATGAATGTTGCATTATATAAAGCTTTTATTCCCATAATGTTGACTTTTTTGGGATTACATCATTTCCATGATCTCGGGTCATACAGTGACCCAGTCCTTTGGGAGGCATTTACACGCTCTGTGGTGCAAACGTCAAATCGACACTTTTCTGTCTGACTATACATCAACGTTATTACGCCTATCAAAACAGATACCTATAACCAGGTATTATTCTTCGGGCCGAGTCTAAACGGGCCGAGTGGGCGCGGACCTAACATTCCCAACGAATGGTTCTGTCAGGTTCTGAAAAGCAAACACTCACCGTGAGTATAAAGCGGCGCTATCCTGAACTTGACAGCCGCAGTGCAGGCGATGGCTCCTGGACCTCCGCCCAGCTGCAGCCCGTGAGAGAGGATCTGGACCAGGGTCCCCACGACCGTGATCGTCCATCCCCAGCCTCCTTCAGGGTAGTACCGACGCGCAAGGGTCAAGGCTGCTCGCGCGCGCAATGCTGCAGCCGTTTCAGTACCAACGGTGGCACCCGCACTCGCGCACCTGTATCACACGCTATGACGTAATGTTGCTTTTGTAGGGATATAGGGTATGATGTTCCAATTGGATTGGTTGATTATTCTCATTATTAGGAGCAGAAACGGTTTTTATGTTCCACGATAGCATAGTCTGAATTACCAATCTGACTGAGTCCATAATAAATAAGATATGATGTGATCATGATGAAATAATTTAAGATGATTTCAAGTCATGTGTGGCGGTGCGGACAATGCCATCGTTTTCTGAGATTTTTTTGAAGTGGTACTAGGAACAGCCCTTTCACTATAAAAGCAAAATTACAAAACACTAACCGACGGAACTGGGCTACTTCGCGCGCGGCCTCATATCCAACACTTTTGGAACGTCCACGCTCCTCAATCCTCCTGTCCGGCAGTCTGAAGCGATTCGCACTCGCACCACACGTGCACAGCAAGTCTTCCGGCCGAAGCCTCGGCGTCTGGTACTTAGGAGTGAACCGCTCTCGGCAGTCGCACTCTGCAGTCTTCCAGTAAAATAGTTTTCGCAACAGGCTCCTTCGAGCGCGAGCACTGCTCCGCCCGCGCTCGGCGTCTTGGCCTGGCTCCAGAGGCAATGACGGGCCCTGATCGGCCTCTTCGATCCGATTTTCATAAGTGATCTTCCTTTGCACGTTTCTATTGTTGCACGTGAAAGCGGGTCCGAATGTGTGCGTCCCCTTTCCGTTAGTCTCGGCGTTTTTAGAGGCGAATCCATTTTTTATGCCTTTTACGTCGGATTGAAGGGATTTCCAAGTGGCTATAACTTCTTCCCGCCCAGGGGTGTGCTTGAGGTCTGGATTTGTGTTGGAGTCAGGTATATTGGGATCATTAGCGGTGACAGGGACGACCCGCAGTCGCGTCGGCAAGCTGTCAGACCGGCGGAGAGTCATTGCCTTTCCTTGAGGTTTTCATTTTCAACCCATTGACGGTTTTACATTCCACAACTCACGTTTTATTCTCTGAAACAATTGAAACTTTGAGTTAAAATTAGTTTTGGACTGTCATAGCTCGACACAACTTTGCAGACTCAATGTTGTTACTTAGCACTTTCGATATTGTATTAAAATACAGTCGTACTTAAAGAAACGAAGGAACCCATTTCGTCCTAATTAAGATGATGAAGTGGATTGATCTTCTAACTTGTGTTATAAGTACACGAATGCTTTTTCTGTAACTTTACTACTTTTTTACGCCCCCAAAGGAAATAATTTATATTCAAGTTACCTATTTAATATTCACTGTAATATTCATGAATTCAATGTTATGTTAATGTAGGTTTACGATGAATGTAGACCATAATCTTTGTGGTTACAGAATAGATCCGCAAATGCAAAATATTTGTATGAAATAATCTTCTCGTTCCGGTGATTTATTGCTTACACTGTATTATTTGCTAACAAAGAGAAAGCGTTTACCGCAAAACGCCTTCCATTAAAGAACTACGAATTTACTAGTATGTTGGCAATGTGATCATAAATAACTTATTACATTGTCAGTACCTACCTAGTGTAGATAAGTATTATTTATACTTTTCTGTTCAACGTTCGCAAAGGAAATGTATTTTTTTGTATTCCGTAAGTAATTTTACAGATGCCATTCGAACTCTACACTTTGGATGTAAATTACCTAAGAACTGCTCCCATTTCCTCTGTCACAACAGCGAAACATCCAAGAAGGTTTTGCTGTAAGGCCTATTATAAGCTCGGGTTATATGTAAAATACATTAATCCGCTTTCAGGAATGTGTCAGATAGTCTACAGACGTACAGTGCTGCACTTAATTAAGTTAAAGCCTAGGAGTCTAACCGCAAATTACTCGCCGCTCTGTTACGTTACGAATACTGCGGCTGTCTTCGATGCGGAGCTCACCTATTAATTCTAAAGCACTTCTGCTTGACATTCTTAAATCTTATAGCCGAAGAAAGACAACGTTGACAGTAGATTGATAGATTTGTAGAAATTTGTAACCACTTCGAATTCAAAAGGCAAAATGTCTCAAATTAGAAATTAAGTAACAAATTCAAATATTTAAAAATTTAACCCGTGCGTGCTAAAACGTTAAGTGCGAGTCGGACTCGCGCAAGGGTTCCGTTTATAAGGTATTTTGTAAGACCTTGTTTACAACATGAAGTACATAGATACCCTGTATATTTTGGTCGAGGAAGAGAATCAAAAATTATATTTGTTTTGTTAAAAACTAAAAATTTACGGTTTTTAGATTTTTCTCGTTATTTGTGCTCTAAGGCCTTGCTTCTTGCCAAATTTCATAATTCTAGGTCTACGGGAAGTACCCTATAGGTTTTGGTCCGTGGCGAGCAATAAAAGTATTTTTTTTTGTAAATAAATTACAAATTTATGGTTTTCGGATTTTTCTCTTTACTTATGCTATAAGACCTTGCTGCTCACTAAATTTCATGATTCTAGGTCTACGGGAAGTAGCCTATAGGTTTTGTGTGCATGTGATTCCCGTGGAAATTTCATAATATTCGGACATAAACGGCTGTAACTTTTGAGTGCGTTAACTTAGAAGTTTAATTTATATTGCGGCTCCAAGAGGTTACGGACTTGAGTATTCGACGTTAATTTCAACTCGATACTTCCACGCGTTTCTGAGAAAAGAGGGTTGACAGACGGACAGACAGACAGACAGACAGACGGACAACAAAGTGATCCTATAAGGGTTCCTTTTTTCCTTTTGAGGTATGGAACCCTAAAACAAGCTTTTTACTTAAAATAACAAAAATCGAAACTGCAAACGGCAAAACATTTTTGGAAAAGTTTTGGGGGGCATTATTTTTCCCTCCGCAAAACTCATAATTTTTCCCTTATTTTTTTTCCCTGGTGCCTTCTTGAATTTTCGTACCCAATGATAATTCCACTATTATGACGATTCATAACACCTCACATATTGAAATGCATACACCCTTTTTGGCGGTAAGACGTGACAAAGAAAACTCATTCCTCATACCTACTCTCAAAAAACATAACTCTCTTTTCTGCGCAGTCGGGTGAAAATAATCTGTAATACCTTTCTAACAAGAAGTCTTTCGAAAAGGTACCGACCTAAGACCTTTGTTTATTTTCAAAGTTTGTTTTCTGAAAAACTTCCACCAATCTCAGAACCTCGGTATTTCTTAGAACTTTAATTTTATTGCTGGCTCTCACAAATCGAGATTTAATCTGTTTAGCGATCGTTTTTCCGAATGTCTATATATTCTCTATTTATGAGATGTTTTGTTACTTTAAGAAACTAATCAGAAGGAGTTATCAAAGTGTACTTAAATATATTGTTAAAACAATCAATGCAAGTACTTAGGTTGCTTTATGTTGGCTGAATTAATTTTTTTGTTGGCTGTCACCGTGTTTATAGACAACTAGATTCTGCCTGAGGCTTTACACGCATTGTTTCTATATCCCATGGGAACTGATTTATGGGATGAAAGTTGCCTATGTTTGATTCAAGGATTGTATACCTGTATGCAAAATTTCAGCCCGATCAGTTCAGTAGTTTTGGCATGAAGAGGCAACAAACATCCAAACTTTCGCATTTATAATATTATTATGATTTTATGTTGTTATTTGGTTGTTTTGAAATAACTAAAAACTGACTTTAAAGAGCTTGTATTAATCCCTTATATTACCTATTACATTTTGTACGTATGGGACCATTTGGAATCATTTTCTCATAGCAAAAAAATTACGAAATTAGAACATCTCCTTTTTTGAAGTCGATTAAAAATGTTACTCACGGCAGTCAACAGTACAATAGATAGGTGTTTTAGTAGAAATTGTAGTTTTACGATCTAAAAGGTAAGTGCCATTTTCTCACAAGATTATTTTAAGATATCTCCCGTTGAAAGTAAGTAAACGTTACAGTGGGTATTACTGAGCTCTATATTTTCACTTAGAACAGATACTTGGTGTTGAGTAGTTAACTTTTATGAGAGTTCTCGACGTAATCGCCACGATTTTGTTTCAACGATACAATTTAGAGAGGGAGGAACTGAAAACTACTTTTCATAATTGTGTTATATCAGCTTAAAACAAGTTTTCTTGGAACACTATTGTTAATTGACGTCTCCTTTATTTTTATACGTTTTTTTCTTTTCTGATTTGATTTAAAAAGGCTCCAAAACAAAAGCGAGTAAAATCACGTAGTTGCGTTCCAGATTTTGCAGTTTATTTTGTTTGAGCCATTCTGACAGGAGAATAGATTTTAATTACGAGTAGCTACCTTCTGGAGTTTTTAGAAACTAGTACATTAAAACATACTAAAAAAGCACATATGTTTATTTAATGTGTAATCTTATGTTAATAATCTATACTTATAATAAAACTGTAACAGGTCCAATTCTGTACATTGAACATATTTTGAAAATTTTTTTTGGAGGGCACTCTATTATCGATACTGAAGCCAAAACTGCAATTTTTTTCATTCATGTCTGTCTGTCTGTCTGTCTGTCTGTTTGTTAAACGCGCATCACGCCGAAACTACTGAAGGTATTGAAATGAAACTCGGCACGATTTTAGGTCATACTACGAAGAAGGACATAGGATACTTTTTATCCCGGAATTCAGTCAGGTTTCCCTGGGAGAAGGGATGAAAGTAAAATTCTTTAACTGCGCATCACGACGGAACTACTTAAGGTATTGAAATAAAACTCGGTACGATTTTAGGTTATACCACGAGGAAGGACATAGGATACTTTTTATCCCGGAATTCAGTCAGGTTCCCCTGGGAGAGGGGATAAAAGTAAAATTTCTTCACCGCGCATGACACCGAAAGTGCTAAATGAGTTGGAATGAAGACTAGCAAGATTTGATTTCATACTACTAGGAAGGACATGGGATACATTTCATCCCGGAATTCAGTAATTTTCCCCTGGGAGAGAGGATGGAAGTAAAATTCTTTAACCGCCCATCACGACGGAACAACTTAATGAATTTGAATGGAACTCGGCATAATTTGAGTTCATACTACGAGGAAAGATACATTTTATCCCAGAATTTAGTAAGGTTCCCCTGGGAGAAGGGATGAAAGTAAAATTCCTTCACTGCGCATCACGTTCACGCCGAAACTACTGAATGAGTTGGACTGAATTGGTACGATTTGAGTTCAAGGAAGGACATGGGATACATTTTATCCTGGAATTCAGTAAGGTTCCCCTGGGAGAGAGGATGAAAGTAAAATTCTTTAACCGCGCATCACGACGGAACTACATAGGTAATCAGTTGGAATGTAACTTGGCACGTTTTGAGTTCATACTACAAGAAAGGACATGGAATACATTTTATCCTGGAATTCAGTAAGGTTCCCCTGGGAGAGAGGAAAAAGTAGAATTCTTTAACCGCGCATCACGACGGGTCTACGCGTCGTCCGATTTCATGCATTCTTTTTGTTAGAAACAGAGATGCAAGATCGAATATGACTAAATCAGTAGAAAGTCGAGTAGAAAATCAGTAGATTGATGAAATAATCTGTAGATTGAAGAAAAAAATTAGTAGATAAAGGGTAGGTAAGTTCCTATCTATTTATTTTTCCAAGACGCACCCATTAGTTAGGTTCCTAACTACTAAGGTGGTGGGTCTTGGAAAAATAAGTTAGGTTCCTGCCTTACATGATATATGGTGGTTTAGCTGGTCCAGCGAAGTTTGGTTGGAGTCTTACTCCAACCAAACTTCGTGTACAATTAAATTAATTAATTATTGTGGTCCACTTAAACTAACTGGACCGCAGAAAAATATTTTTTATTGTGGTACACAGCCAACTGTACCTACCTACTAACGAAAAAAAATTACGGTGGTCCAGTCAAATGGATCAGGAGCCCAATTCTGCAAAACAATTGCTTCAGTATGACAATGGAATCGTCGCAGAATCATCACGTAGAATCCTTAGATTAATAAAATTCCAGATAGTGCGCGCGAGATAAATTAATATGTAGTTTCAAACTTGACGCGCGTCTCTCCATCTGCATTCATCATAATTTCTTTCATCCAAGGTGGAATACCAAAAAGTGTCATTCTGTGACGATAGCCCTGTCATAGTGAAGCGATTAGTATAGCAGAATAGGGCCCCAGCTGTGAGTAAGTCAAACGAGTAGGACACTTCTTAACACTGACGCTGGCCGAGTCGTAGCTAAAAGTCGTGTGGATAAAGAATGGGATTGAAGATGACAATATGCTATCCCCCGTAGACCCTACACGATTTTTCGGACGGCGGCGTTTCATAATATGAGAGACTATGGTTAAATGTAAACTTAATTAGTCGGCAGGTAAGGCAATCGCGAACGAAGTCGCGGGTACAGCTAGTTATAAATAAAGCTGGACAATTCACACAACATCATATAGCGCCAAGCTAAACAGAGCTTGTGTTATGGGTACTAGATAACTGATATACTTAATACAGTACACTACATTAGATAGATATTTTTACTATACATAGTAAACATCCAGAACACTCTGAACAAATATCTGCAGATCGACTGCGAATATCTGCGATTGTCCCGAGGCGGGAATCGAACCCGCAACCTCCTGCGTCGCAGGCGGACCTTCGCCCGCTGCGCGACAGAGGTTGTGTTGTTTGAGATGTGTTTTGTTTTAGATTCTAAAACAAAATGTAACCAATTAAACAATCCCGTACAAGCTTACCCAATGGGTACCTACATAATTGCAAATCATTTTCACTGACAAATCTTAAACTGTACAAGCTACCCGTCTATGGAATGCTCTCCCCCTGGACATCAGACATGCCAAATCACTTCCTATCTTTAAAAAACTGCTTCATCGGCATTATCTATCCTTGCAAAGTTAGATAATTTTATTTTTATGTTGATGTAAGTTTATTATATTGTTTGTAGATTATAAATGTAGGTATTATAGTATGTAGTGTAAGTATTATTTTATTTTTTATTTATATTTTTTTTCGGGTGCCACCGTCTATTTTGTTCTTACATATCCAGTCCATCCCAAGGTTGCCTGGAAGAGATCGCTCATAGCGATAAAGCCGCCCTTTGTACTTCGTCTACTCTTAGCTTTTATTTCTGTATTGTTATTTGTCATTCTGTACAATAAAGTATTATCTATCTATCAATCGAAGACGTGAGTCTATGAAGGTGATATGTTACAAATTCATAATTTTACAGAAACGAGCTTTAAAGTTTTCATTTTTATTTTGATTGTATTTCGTGACTGTTTTATTCTATTAAAATAAATTCTGGAGTATTTGACAGATATATTAGTAATTTTTAAGAATGTGGTAATAAAATAGAAAAACATTATTATTAAAAAGGTTTTATTTAAGAAAACGTGAACATAACACCTTTTTTCGTAGGCAAACTGAGGAACATAACACCTTCATTCATATTAAATTATACAAAAATACTTAACACTGAGCTGAATATACACGCTGAACATAGCTGTTAGTTACTGCTACAAATCCTTAGTTAAATCTAACTAAGGATGGATTCATAGAAGTAACGGTTTTCAGGATTAACGAACTTCAGTTGTTCTCTTAAGTTTGCTTTTTAGGGTTTTGAAGATCGAAGATCGGTTTCAAAACCCTTATGGTCTCGCTTTGTCTGTTCTTTTTTCCCTCCTTAGTAACTCAAAAACTACTGCAGCTATCAACTTGAAATTTAAAATAATAATACATTTTGTGCGCCTGTACAGATTTAGAGAAAAATAAATGATAAATGAAAATGAATATATTCCATACAAATTGTGATGCCGAAATTTTAACAGATATACGTACAGAGTCATATGAGGTATCAAATGAAAGGTATTTTGTATATTTCAAAATATTTTTTGAAATTTTTGTAGCTTTCATACTTTTTAAAATATTTCGAAAAAATACCCATTCCCCCCCTATCTCCGAAGATTGCGGAGCGATCCATGTAAAATGTATGGAGCGTTTATAGACATGGATCTATATTTTACAGGAAAAATATAGAGAAGTTTGAAAAAAGAACGCTTTTTGAAAAATGGTTAAAAAGGGGGGAAATAATTTTCAAAAGGGGGGCTACCTCACTGAATGGGGTATCAAATGAAAGGTATCGGTTTGAACATTTCAAAACAGTTTTTCAAATTTCTGTAGGTGTCATACTTTTTGAAATATTTTGAAAAAAGTCGAAAAAATAGCCATTCCCCCCCTATCTCCGAAGTTTGCAGAGCGATCCGTTTTCAATGTATGGAGCGTTTGTAGATATGAATCTATATTTTGCACGAAAAATATAGAGAAGTTTGAAAAAAGAACACATTTTGAAAAATGGTCAAAAAAGAGGGGAATAATTTTCAAAAGGGGGAGCTACCTCACCGAGTGGGATATCAAATGAAAGGTATCGGTTTGGAAATTTCAAACCAATTTTTAAAATTTCTGTAGCTTTCATACTTTTTGATATATTTCGAAAATAGTCGAAAAATTTACCATTAGGTACCTACCTTAACCGAACCACCTATTTGAATTTGCAAAGCTTGCGCGCGGTTGAGCGCATCATCAGTTCATGAATGAAAGTGTTATGTTCGTACTTATCACCTTCATCCTCGACAAGAAAGTAATACTTTTACTATTTTGACACGGACAGTAATGTTAAGTGCCCATGACACTTTCATTCATTATGATTCTACACAGTAACAGGACATAACACCTTCATTAACACTTTATCCTTTATTCTATCTTAAAAATGCACAGTTTCGTTAATACAACCTATGTAGATGGACATAACACTTTCATTCAGCCAAAAAAATACAAAAACAAAAAAATTTTACATAGCACCTTCATTCACTCACATCTTATCTATAATTTAAATACCTACCTAGCTATTGGGTATAGTTTTTTGACTTGAACCTTTGGTATATCCATTTATTATTCGGTGGAAGTGGAGAGGAAAACATCGTTTTCCGTCGTGCCACTGTGATTAATCCTTGTATTCAAATCTCGCCGGTAAATTTACTACCTACGTCTATTTTTGTCTTACGTTTCGTTACTGGATACCCAATTGACGCTTTTAGGTAAAAATAAAAGAGATTTTCTGATAGATAGACAGTTTGATCTTTCGCTTGACAGTCGATTCAAGATCTGCCAAAAACATTGGAAGAATTGGTTCGTTTCCAAAATGTCAATGGAAAATTTGTGAAAACTTTATTTCTATGATTAGGTATAAAATTTTCAAGATACGTATTACGTATATTTCTTCTCTAGACGGAGCTATAGGACCTAGAAAATTAATTCTGCGTAGGATGTGAAAATCTTCTATCTAATTTTAGATATTTTAATATTCTTGGCAATATTAGGGCTTAAATATTTCTCCTTCAATTATTCAACTAATGCTGTGTGGGCGGAAGCTAGATAAGAGGAAATTTGAATTCATTTTCATAGGGGACTCGACATTTATACCTAGATGTAATTTTTCGTAATTATGATATAAATAAAATGAAAAGAATATCCCTTCAAATGCAATGCAGCTCTTTAAGCAAAGATTCTATGAAAAACATGTGTAATCCTACATCAACATGTAAATACTTAATAATAATGTCCTCTGGCCAGTCTCATCGGACACTGTCCAGATGCGCAGGACATATTATAGTGCACAAGTGTGCGCAAACATACAAACCTACCCGTAACCGTACCTAATCGATACTAGGATGTGTGTGATGGTGTATGAAATTGAACGGACGTGATCACATCAATTACACACATCATCACAGCTCATTATATCAAGTTCAAGGGCGGAAATAAAGGCAATTATGTCCCCTCTGGACTTCAGCTATGTCTATAAATTGCTTGTGGCAGCCACATGACGTAGATATAGCATTCTCTCTTTATTTATAACAAGCTTCTGCCTGCGGCTTCACGTGCGTTTTCCGGGATAAAAGTAGCCTAACGTGTTATTATTCCATCTCAACTACTATATCTATGCCATTTTTGTTACAGTGTTGTCTTAGTCCTGTTAAAAATCATGAAATCATGAAAATGAAATAGTTCAGCCAGATCTGTTCTGTAGTTTTATTGTTAAGAGGTATCTAATATGACGACCTCAGTGGCGCAGCGGGCGAAGGTCCGCCTGCGACGCAGGAGGTTGCGGGTTCGATTCCCGCCTCGGAACAAATTTGTGTACGATCTGCAGAAATTTGTTCCGTTGGTCTGGGTGTTTTCTATGTATAATAAAAAATATATATCTATGTAGTGTATTGTATTAAGTATATCAGTTATCTAGTACCCATAACACAAGCTCTGCTTAGCTTGGGGCTAGATAATGCTGTGTGAATTGTCCAGCATTATTTATTTATTTATTTATATACATCCAAACATCGTTTCATCCAAAATGCGAAAGCTTGGATGGATGGATGGAATAATGGATGTTTTTTACTTCTTCCCGCCAAAAGGGAATACTGATTGGGCTTAAATTTTGCATTTTTTGCACAGAAACAAGTTCATAAGTGATATTTCGGGTTTTGAATTTTTTTGTTAACTTAGGGATAACCAAATCGAAAAAAATTACAATTAACACTTTCATGGCCTTGGAAGCACTCGCTCATCTGAAAATCCGTCCGGCGCGCCTTTGCGATCGCACCGCAGAGACTGGGCAGTGAAAGCGTTAATGAATAGAAACACTAATTGACCTTAGAAAAAAACTAATTGATTCTATACTCTATCTAATGATGACCTCCTAGCCGAATCTTTGGCCGCCGCGGCGGCCAGGATCATCGGAGACTAGACAGATGCACAGGACATATTATAGTGCACAAGTGTGTGCGCAAACACATATACACTCTCTATTCCCTCACTCTCATAATCCGATGGGACGGCAGACCGACACGACTGGGGAGAGGTCAAGCGCAGGACTAACAACGGCATAACAAGCTTCCCGAGGCACATTATACATAGAAAATACCCAGAACACTCGGAACAAATATTTGCAGATCGTACAAACATTTGTCCCAAGGCTGGAATCGAACCCGCAACATGCTGCATCGCAGGCGGACCTTCGCCCACCACATCGGTCGTCTAGCTACTTATGTGGGTAGATGTAGATTACGATCGGCCATTATCGATTCAAGCACCAATTAGTAAATTGTTGAAACGTCGTTAAAACCAAAGGTAAAATAAACAGAACCCGTGAATAGTTAAATTACAATTAGTAGCGGTTCAATCGAACTAAAATTGGTATCGCTACAATTTATACCGATAATTGTTAATGTATTTAGCAACCCGCGGCAGTACTTTTATTTAAATGACAATATTGGGGCTGGCTTTTTTTGGGAAAATTGTAAAATATTGTACAATATATTCTACAAATACCGAATTATTATTATTTCACAAATACCGAAATCGGTCGATCGACGATGACTTTTCTTTGACCATCTTACCATTGAAATGGCTTCACTGATTTTCATCAAACATTTAAGTTGGTCTGGAAAACCAGGAGGAACTACAATTTCATAAATTAAACAATAATTCAAGTATAATTATTAGTTACTTTAGTTACTTCTATGATTCTGTGTTACTTTATTTACATCGAGATCTTACCTTTTCAACAACCGTCCACAGACTACCAATAATTTTGAGTGACATACATTTTACATTCTCCCAAAAACTATTTTCATAAAGAATTCTGCCAACCAAAATATTATTTCTGTCTCATTGTTCTATTAAATTGGGTACCTACCCCATTAGAAAACTAGATATAATGTCAACACGTAAAGCTCTCTTGATGACACTTTTGAACTTTTTGGGGTACCGTACCTACTTCAAAAGGAATCCTTTTTAGGGTTTTGAAGATCGAAGATCGGTTTCAAAACCCTTATGGTCTCGCTTTGTCTGTCCTTTTTTCCCTCCTTAATAACTCAAAAACTACTGCAGCTATCAACTTGAAATTTAAAATAATAATACATT